>OZ010748.1:84319421-85668078 GCA_963932245.1 Tachinus rufipes | reverse complement strand
CCAAACTGTCATAAAATGTTTCTAATTTGACATAAATGTTCTTAAACTATTACAAAACTATTTAAACTGTCATACAACGTTCCTGAACCAATTTAATGTTTCTGATTTGTTACAAAATGCTTTTAAACCAATATAAAAAGCCCTTAACTGTCACAAAATGCTCTAAACTGTCATAAAATATTTCTAATCTGACATAAATGTTCTTAAACTATTACAAAATTAATTAAACTATTATAAAACGTTCCTAAACCAATTTAATGTTTTTGATTTGTCATAAAATGTTTTTAAACCAATATAAAAAGCCCTTAACTGTCACAAAATGCTATAGACTGTCATAAAATGTTTCTAATCTGACATAAATGTTCTTAAACTATTACAAAATTATTTAAACTGCCATTAAATGTCTCTAAATCAATTTAATACTTCTGATTTGTTACAAAAAAATTTTAAACTCTTAACTGCCACAAAATGCTCTAAACTGTCATAAGATGTTTTTAATCTGACATAAATGTTTTTAAATTATTACAAATTTATTCAAACTGTCATAAATTGTCTCTAAACTAATTTATTGTTTTTAATTTGTCACAAGATGATTTTAAATTAGTATAAACTGCCCTAAACTGTCATAATGTTATCTATAATTTACGATGGTAATCATAATCTAGAGTAACACAACCTCCCGCCCAAGTGTTGGTCAAAAATTGGACATCACTTCCTCCTTTTGTACTAAAAGTCATCTAAAACTTGCAGAGAGGAGAGATTTTCAATTCTTTGGTAACAAATACTCGGGCGGGTGGGTGGTCACTCCAATTTTAAGTACTTCATGGTAATCATAATCTGGAGTGACCCACCTACCCGCCCAAGTGTTGGTCATCAAAAGATTGTATATCATCTCCTTCTTCTCTGATTAAAGGACTTCTATCACTTGCAGAGTAGAAAAACTTAGAATTCTTTAATTACAAACATTTGGGCGGGTGGGTGGACACTTCAGCTTAAATTACTCGCTGGTAGTCATGATTTAGAGTGACTCACTCACGCGCCCTTTTCTCCGGACTGATTAAATTGCAGTTATATAAAATCCAGCTTATCGAATTAAATAAAATTAATACAACTTATACTTATAACATTGAAGTATATTGTTGCCAGTTTGTATCAAAATTCAATAAGTAGTTTGAAAATTATTAAACATTTTATTAAGAATAAGAGTTTTTAGCTTAGTTAGAGTAGATTGATTGAATTGAGGTTATATAAAATTCACTGTATCAAACTAAATGAAATTATTTCAACTTATTCTAATAACATTGAAGTATATTGTTGACAATTTGTATCAAAATTCAATAAGTAGTTTGGAAATTATTAAATATTTTATTAAGAATATTAGTTCCTAGGTTGGTTAAGATAGATTGATTGAATTGAGGTTATATAAAATTCAGCGTATCAAATAAAATGAAATTAATACAACTTAAACTAATAACATTAAAGTATATTTTTGCCAATTTGTATCAAAATTCAATGAATAGTTTAGAAATTATTAAATAGTTTATTAAGAATATTAGTTCTCAACTTGGTTAGAGTAGATTAATTAAATTGATGTTATATAAAATCCAGCGTATCGAATTAAATGAAATTAATACAACTTATATTAATACCATTGAAAAATAATATTGCCAATTTGTATCAAAATTCAATGAGTAGTTTAGAAATTATTAAATATTTTATTAAGATCATTAGTTCTCAGCTTGGTTAAAGTAGATTGATTGAATTGAGATTATATAAAATTCAGCGTATCAAATTACATGCAATTAATACAACTTAAACTAATAACATTGAAGTATATTTTTGCCAATTTGTATCAAAATTCAATAAGTAGTTTGAAAATTATTAAACATTTTATTAGGAACAAAAGTTCTCAGCTTGGTTAAGATAGATTGATTGAATTGAAGTTATATAAAATTCAGCGTATCAAAATAAATGAAATTAATACAATTCATATTAATAACTTTGAAATATATTGTCACCAATTTGTATAAAAATTCAATACGTAGTTTAAAAATTATTAAACATTTTATTAAGAATAAGAGATCTCAGCTTGGTTAGAGTAGATTGATTGAATTGAGGTTATGTAAAATCCAGCGTACCAAATTAAATGAAATTAATACAACTTATACTAATAACATTGAAGTATATTGTTGCCAAGTTGTATTAAAATTCAATAAGTAATTATAAAAATATTAAACATTTTATTAAGAATAAGAGTTCTCAGCTTGGTTAGGGTAGATTGATTGAATTGAAGTTATATAAAATTCAGCGTATCAAACTAAATGAAATTGATACAACTTATTCTAATAACATTGAAATATATTTTTGCCAAATTGTATCAAAATTTAATGAGTAGTTTGAAAATTATTAAATATTTTATTAAGAATATTAGTTCCCAACTTGGTTAGAGTAGATTGATTGAATTAAGATTATATAAAATTCAGCGTATTGACTTAAATGAAATTGATACAACTTATACTAATAACATTAAAGTATATTGTTGACAATTTGTATCAAAATTCCATAAGTAATTTAAAAATTATTAAATATTTGATTAAGAATAGGAGTTTCCAACTTGGTTGGAGTAGATTGATTAAATTGAGGTTATATGAAATCCAGCGTATCGAATTAAATGAAATTAACACAACTCATACTTATAACATTGAAATATATTGTCGTCAATTTGTATCAAAATTCAATAAGTAGTTTGAAAGTTATTAAACATTTTATTAAGAATAAGAGTTTTCAGCTTGCTTAGAGTAGATTGATTGAATTTAGGTTATATAAAATCCAGCGTATCAAATAAAATAAAATTAATACAACTTACACTAATAACATTGAAGTATACTATTGCCAATTTATATCAAAATTCAATAAATAGTTTGTAAATTATTAAACATTTTATTAAGAATATGAATTCTCAGTTTGGTTAGGGTAGATTGATTAAACTGAGGTTATATAAAATTCAGCGTATCAAATTAAATGAAATTAATACAACTTATACTAATAACATTTAAGTATATTGTTGCCAATTTGTATCAAAATTCAATAAGTAGTTTGGAAATTATTTAATATTTTATTAAGAATATTAGTTCCTAGGTTGGTTAAGATAGATTGATTGAATTGAGGTTATATAAAATTCAGCGTATCAAATAAAATGAAATTAATACAACTTAAACTAATAACATTAAAGTATATTTTTGCCAATTTGTATCAAAATTCAATGAGTAGTTTAGAAATTATTAAATATTTTATTAAGATCATTAGTTCTCAGCTTGGTTAAAGTAGATTGATTGAATTGAGATTATATAAAATTCAGCGTATCAAATTACATGCAATTAATACAACTTAAACTAATAACATTGAAGTATATTTTTGCCAATTTGTATCAAAATTCAATAAGTAGTTTGAAAATTATTAAACATTTTATTAGGAACAAAAGTTCTCAGCTTGGTTAAGATAGATTGATTGAATTGAAGTTATATAAAATTCAGCGTATCAAAATAAATGAAATTAATACAATTCATATTAATAACTTTGAAATATATTGTCACCAATTTGTATAAAAATTCAATACGTAGTTTAAAAATTATTAAACATTTTATTAAGAATAAGAGATCTCAGCTTGGTTAGAGTAGATTGATTGAATTGAGGTTATGTAAAATCCAGCGTACCAAATTAAATGAAATTAATACAACTTATACTAATAACATTGAAGTATATTGTTGCCAAGTTGTATTAAAATTCAATAAGTAATTATAAAAATATTAAACATTTTATTAAGAATAAGAGTTCTCAGCTTGGTTAGGGTAGATTGATTGAATTGAAGTTATATAAAATTCAGCGTATCAAACTAAATGAAATTGATACAACTTATTCTAATAACATTGAAATATATTTTTGCCAAATTGTATCAAAATTTAATGAGTAGTTTGAAAATTATTAAATATTTTATTAAGAATATTAGTTCCCAACTTGGTTAGAGTAGATTGATTGAATTAAGATTATATAAAATTCAGCGTATTGACTTAAATGAAATTGATACAACTTATACTAATAACATTAAAGTATATTGTTGACAATTTGTATCAAAATTCCATAAGTAATTTAAAAATTATTAAATATTTGATTAAGAATAGGAGTTTCCAACTTGGTTGGAGTAGATTGATTAAATTGAGGTTATATGAAATCCAGCGTATCGAATTAAATGAAATTAACACAACTCATACTTATAACATTGAAATATATTGTCGTCAATTTGTATCAAAATTCAATAAGTAGTTTGAAAGTTATTAAACATTTTATTAAGAATAAGAGTTTTCAGCTTGCTTAGAGTAGATTGATTGAATTTAGGTTATATAAAATCCAGCGTATCAAATAAAATAAAATTAATACAACTTACACTAATAACATTGAAGTATACTATTGCCAATTTATATCAAAATTCAATAAATAGTTTGTAAATTATTAAACATTTTATTAAGAATATGAATTCTCAGTTTGGTTAGGGTAGATTGATTAAACTGAGGTTATATAAAATTCAGCGTATCAAATTAAATGAAATTAATACAACTTATACTAATAACATTTAAGTATATTGTTGCCAATTTGTATCAAAATTCAATAAGTAGTTTGGAAATTATTTAATATTTTATTAAGAAGATTAGTTTCCAGATTGGTTAGAGTATATTGATAAAATTGAGATTATATAAAATTCAGCGTATCAAATTAAATGAAATTAATACAATTTATACTAATAACATTAAAGTATATTGTTGTCAATTTGTCATAAAATTCAATAAGTAGTTTAAAAATTATTAAACATTTTATTAAGAATAAGAGTTCTCAGCTTGATTAAGGTAGATTGATTAAATTGAGGTTATGTAAAGTTCAACGTATCAAATTAAATGAAATTAATACAACTTATACTAATAACTTTAAAGTATGTTATTGCCAATTTGTGTCACAATTCAATAAGTCGTTTAAAAATGATTAAATATTTGATTAAGAATAGGAATTCCCAGCTTGGTTAGAGTATATTGATTGAATTGATGTTATATAAAACCCAGCGTATCGAATTAAATGAAATTAATACAACTTAAATTAATAACATTGAAGTATATTTTTGCCAATTTGTATTAAAATTCAATGAGTAATTTAAAAATTATTAAATAACTTATTAAGAATAGAAGTTCCCAACTTGGTTAGAATAGATTGATTGAATTGAAGTTATGTAAAATCCAGCGTATCAAATTAAATGAAATTAATACGACTTATACTAATAACATTGAAATATATTGCCGCCAATTTGTATCAAAATTCAATAAATAGTTTAAAAATTATTAAACATTTTATTAAGAATAGGAGTTCCCAGCTTGGTTAGAGTAGACCGATTAAATTGAGGTTATATAAAATTCAGCTTATTGAATTAAATTAAATTAATACAACTTATACTAATAACATTAAAATATATTGTCGGCAAATTGTATCAAAATTCAATAAGTAATTTAGAAATTATTAAATATTTTATTGAGAATAGGAGTTCCCAGCTTGGTTAGAGTAGATTGATTGAATTTAGGTTATATAAAATCAAGCGTATCAAATAAATTAAAATTAATACAACTTATACTAATAACATTAAAGTATATTGTTGCTAATTTGTATCAAAATTCAATGAGTAGTTTGGAAATTATTAAATATTTTATTAAGAATATTAGTTTCCAGCTTGGTTAGAGTATACTGATAAAATTGAGGTTATATAAAATTCAGCGTATCAAATGAAATGAAATTAATACAACCTAAACTAATAACATTGAAGTATATTTTTGCCAAATTGTATTAAAATTTAATAAGTAATTTAGAAATTATTAAATATTTTATTAAGAATAGGAGTTCCCAGCTTGGTTAGAGTAGATTGATTAAATTGAGGTTAAATAAAATCCAGCGTATTGAATTAAATTAAATTAATACAACTTATACTAATAACATTAAAATATATTGTCGCCAAATTGTATCAAAATTCAATAAGTAGTTTAGAAATTATTAAATATTTCATTAAGAATAGAAGTTTCCAGCTTTGTTAGAGTAGACTGATTAAATTGTGGTTATATAAAATCCAGCGTATCGAATTAAATGAAATTAATACAGCTTATACTAATAACATTAAAGTATATTGTCGCCAAATTGTATCAAAATTCCATAAGTAATTTAAAAATTATTAAATATTTGATTAAGAATAAGAGTTCTCAGCTTGGTTAGAGTAGATTGATTGAATTGAGGTTGTATAAAATTCAGCGTATCAAATTAAATGAAATTAATACAACTTATTTTAATAACATTGAAGTATATTGTTGACAATTTGTATCAAAGTTCAATAAAAAGTTTGGAAATTATTAAATATTTTATTAAGATCATTAGTTCTCAGCTTGTTAAAAGTAGATTGATTGAATTGAGATTATATAAATTTCAGCGTATCAAATTAAATGAAATTAATACAACTTATACTAGTAACATTAAAGTATATTGTCGCCAAATTGTATCAAAATTCAATAAGTAGTTTAGAAATTATTAAATATTTCATTAAGAATAGAAGTTCTCAGCTTGGTTAGAGTAGACCGATTAAATTGAAGTTATATAAAATCCAGCGTATCGAATAAAATAAAATTAATACAACTTACATTAATAACTTTGAAGTATATTGTTGACAATTTGTATCAAAATTTAATGAGTAGTTTGGAAATTATTAAATATTTGATTAAGAATAAACCTCTCTAACTTGGTTAGAGTTGATTGATTAAATTGAGGTTATTTAAATTCCAGCGTATCAAATAAAATAAAATTAATACAACTTAAAACTAATAACATTGAAGTATTTTTTTGCCAATTTGTATCAAAATTCAATGAGTAGTTTGAAAATTATTTAATAATTTATTAAGAATAGGAGTTCCTAACTTAGTTAGAGTAGACTGATTACATTAAGGTTATATAAAATCCAGCGTATCGAATTAAATAAAACTAATACAACTTATACTAATAACAAAGAAGTATATTTTTGCCAATTAGTATCAAAATTCAATGAGTAATTTGGAAATTATTAAATATTTTATTAAGAATAGGAGTTCCCAACTTGGTTAGAATAGATTGATTGAATTGATGTTATATAAAATTCAGCGTATCAAATTAAATGAAATTAATACAACTTATACTAATAATATTGAAGTATGTTGTTGCCAATTTGTATCAAAATTCAATAAGTAGTTTGAAAATTATTAAATATTTTGTTAAGAATAAGAGTTTCCAACTTGGTTAGAATAGATTGATTGAATTGAGGTTATGTAAAATTCAGCGTATCAAATTAAATGAAATTAATACAACTTCTATTAATAACATTGAAGTATACTGGGTCCAAATTGTATTCAAATTCAATAAGTAGTTTAAAAATTATTAAACATTTTATTAAGAATAAGAGTTCTGAGTTTGATTAGGGTAGATTGATTAAATTGAGGCTATGTAAAATTCAGCGTATCAAATTAAATGAAATTAATACAACTTATACTAATAACATTAAAGTATATTGTTGCCAAATTGTATCAAAATTCAATACGTAGTTTAAAAATGATTAAACATTTTATTGAGAATAAAAGTTCTCAGCTTGGTTAGAGTAGATTGATTAAATTGAGGTTATGTAAAATCCAGCGTATCAAATAAAACTAATACAACTTATACTAATAATTTAAAGTGACCTACCCAAGTTTTGGTCATTAAAATATTGATAATTACCTCCTCCTCTCCGGACTAAGAAACTTCTAAAATTTGCACTTTCAATTCTTTGATAACAAATACTTGGGCAAGTGGGTGGGCACTTTCGTTTCAAGTATTTGATAGTTATTATAATTTGCAGTGACCTACCCACCTGCCCAAGTATTGGTCATTAAAAAATTTAATATCACTCTCTCTCTTTGGACTAAAGAACTTTTATAACTTGCAGAAAGAAAAGACTTCCAATTCTTCAATAACAAACACTCAAGCGGGTAGGTGGACAATTCAATTTATTTGCTGGTAGTCATAATCTGGAGTGATCTACCTACTCGCTTAAGTGTTGGTTATTAAAAGATTGAATATTACCACTTTCTCATTAGACTAAAAAACTTCTAAAACTTGCAGAGAGGAGAGATTTCTAAATCTTTGATAACAAACACTGAGCGTGTGAGTGGGCATTCCAGTTTAAATTACTTGCTAGTAGTCATGATCTGGAGTAACCTACCTACCCGCCCAAGTGCTGGTAATCAAGAAATTGGATATTACTTCTTCTTTTTCTAACTAATGTTTTTCTAACAAATGCAGAGAAAAAAATTTCTAATTTTTTCATAACAAACACTTGAGATAGTAAGTGAGCAATCCAGTTGTAACTACTTGATAGTAATTATAATCAGAAATGAACCACTCTTTTCCTAAAGTGTTGGTTATCAAAAAATTGGATATTATCTCTTTCACCTTTAACTAAATTCTTTTAACATTTGCAAAAAAAAAACCTTCTGATAACAACCTCTTGAAGATTGGATTTTATCTTTTCTTTCTTTGGACAAAGAGACTTCTAACGCTTGCAAAAAACAGATTTTTTTAATTTATTAATAACAAATATTTGCTTGAGTGTTTGGGTATTCCAGTATAATTTGGTGATGGTAATCATAATTTGGAATAACCCACCAACTACTCTAAGTCTTGCCCTTTAAGTTGAAACTTCTTGGTTTTCTTACAATAACTCAGTGACAAGTAGGAGTTAATACAAATTTGATTAAACAAACTTGTTAAAAAAATAACGTTTAATAAAATAATTTTTATGATTTTTGTTTGTAAAGTTGGTATTAAGTGAGTTATTTTGAAAAATATAACAAAAAAACAAAAGTTTTAAAATTTTCTTAAAATAACTCTGCAACAAGCAAGAAATAATAAAATTTTGATTTGGCAAATTTGTTAGGAGTTTAGTTATCTATAAAATAGTTAATATGGTTTTTGTTTGTAAAGTTGATATTAAGCGAGTTATTTTAAAAAAATGTTTTTAAACAACTTGGCGACAACGATGACAAATGAGGCGCGTTTGCTTTGCAATATTGCTTAAAAAATTAGAATTGGAAATGCAATTTGAAAATTTGTAAAAAAAAATTAAGGGGGCCCAAGCCCCCTTCTTTTTGTTTTTAATGCTTATAGGCCAAATAAGCCAATTAAACCACATCTAGCAAACCAGATTATCTGTTAATAGTAAGCGATGAATTATGTAGATCAGCTGATGGGGCCCCCTTCCAAACAACTCACCAATAACTCCCCGTGAATTGTTTTAAGTATCCTAACTAATAACTGTCTAAAACTCTTCCACAATAATGTCTCAAAAATCTCCAATTTGGGGGCAAAACTAATAAAAAGATCAATTATAAATTGTAATAAAAAAATTAGTTAGGGGCTCAAAATTGTTACTCACCTAACATATCAAACCTGTAAATCACAAATATCGTATTGGTTTTACCCAATTTGTTCATTTTTATACAAAATTTTGTAAAAGTATTATTTGAGGTTAACGTAATGGGGCGATTTCCATACTAAACAAATGGGGCTAGATTAAGACTTGGTATCATTAGAATCAAGCTTAGACAATACAAGCATTGCGAATATGATACTAATTTGCTAAAAGTAATCATTGAGGTTAGTGAAGGGGGCCTTTCTCGTAGCGTACAAATGAAGTCAGTTAAAGATTGGATATTATTAGAATCAAGCATAGGCTATGTCAGGATTGCTAATATAATACCAAATTGCTACTAAGTTTGCTAAATGTAGTCGTTGAGGTTAGTGAAGGGGGCCATTCTCATAGCGTACAAATGGGGCCAACTAGAGACTTGGTATTATTAGAATCAAGCATAGGCTATGCCTGGATTGCTAATATAATACTAATTTGCTGAATGTAGTCGTTGATGTTAGTAAAAGGGGCCATTCTCATAGCGTACAAATGGGGCCGAGTAGAGACTTGTTACTTTTAGAATCAAGCATAGGCTATACCAGGATTGCAAATATAATACCAATTTGCTACTATATTGGCTAAATGTGGTCATTGAAGTTAGTGAAGGGGGCCATTCTCATATCATCTAAATGGGGTTAAGTGGAGACTTGATTCTTTCAGAATCATTCAAGGTTAACTCCAGGAATGCAAATATGCTATTAAATTTACATAATTTTTACGTTTTCAAACAATATTTGGTAAATGTATGAATTGAGGTTAACTAATACTGCGATTGCCGTATCAGGAGAATGGGGCAAATTCAAGACTTGCTACTTTCAGAATTGCTTTAACCAAATTAGAAGCATGTTTCCATGAACTTAATTAATCATAAGAAGCAATAAAATTAATTGTCAAAATTGCACATATTGGCATAATTAATAAATCAACTTCTACTTAATATATTAACAATCTAATTAATACATTTTGTTCCGGATAATTATACAATAATTCTGTATTAATATCAATTTGATTGAAATTTTTTTGATATTTTTTATTAATATTTTTGTTTATATTTAATCGGAATCTAATTCAATCGGAATAAAATTATAACCATCTGAAAGCTGAGATTTTTCTGTATTGGTTCCTTTAGTGGCAAGTCTCAAAAGTGCCGTTTTCATAATGAAAAAGCAATTTGTAATTTAAAATTTTGCCCGTTGGTATGACGTCAATGCCGAGGGTATAAATTCGCGCACGACGCCGAGCGAGCTCAGTCAGTGTTAGTCGGTCGAAATGTGCGGATGTGCTGTGTCGTGCTAGATGGTTCCTGCCGGTGGATTAAATTAGTGAAGTGCATTTAATACGGATTAATTATTTATTAAAGGTAATTGATTTCTATATTGCGTTTTCATTATGTAATTGTTAATAAATTTCATTTGATGATTTTATTAATTGCGTCGCATTTATATTTTTGTGGGGAATTTTTTTTATAAGTATTACATTTTCCAATAAATAATTTTTTATTTGAATTTAATTAAATCTATTTATATTTGTAACCGGATTAATACGCATTTAATTATTACTGCTTTTCATAATAATTTTGATTTGATTTAGTGATTTTTCTGAAATATCTAATGTTTTATATGAGTGTTTGCCACCAAGAAAATATAATTTTTAAGTGTTAATCTACAATTTTTTTCAGCCAATCTCTTGATGGGTGGGTGGATGGGCCAAAGTATAAATCGTGATTTAGTTTATACTTCTGTTCCACCCACCCACCCACCCAAGTGCTTGTGATCAAGAAAGTTATAAATTCTTTAACTTTCTGCATATTTTTAAAAAAATTTAACCAATTTTTATACTTTTATCCTGCTTACCTGCCCAAGTGTTTGTGATCAAGAAAATGATTATTTGTTTAACTTTTTGCATATTGTTGATGAGCCAATTTATGGATCACCAACACTTGGGCGGATGGACGGGCCTGACTATTTCAACTATAAAACGTGATTTGGTTTATATTTGTGTCCCACCCACCCACCCACCCAAGTGTTTGTGAACAAGAAAATTTTGATTTCTATAACTTTTTGTATATTTTTGACAAATTTCAATCAACAATTGTTGATTAGCCAATCTTTGGACAATCAACAATTATTAATTAGCCAAAGTAGTTTAACAATAAAGCGCGATATGGTTTATACTTGTGTCCCGCCCACCCGCCCAAGTGTTTTTGATCAAGAAAATTATAATTTCTTTAACTTTTTGCATAGTTTTGAAACATGTCTATCAACAATTGTTGATAAGCTAATCTCTGGATTACCAACACTTGGGTGGGTGGGCGGGTCAAAGTAGTACAATAATAAAGCGAAATATGGTTTATTCTTGTGTCCCACACACCCGCTCGAGTGTTTGTGCTCAAGTATAATACAATTTCTTCAACCTTGCTCGTATTTTTAACAAATGTGAATCACCAATTCTTGATTAGCTAATTTCTGGAGCACCAACACTTGGGTGGGTGGGCGGGATAAAGTAATTTAACAATAAAGCAAGACACAGTTTATACTTGAGTTTATCCCACCCGCTCAAGTGTTTGCAATCAAGAAAATTATAATTTTTTCAACTTTGCTCGTATTCTTAACAAATGTCAATCAACAATTGTTGATTAGTTAATTTTTGGATCACCAACACTCGGGTGGGTGGGCGGGGCAAAGTAATTTAACAATAAAGCAAAACTAAGTTTATACTTGAGTTTATCACACCCGCTCAAGTGATTGTGGTTAAGAAAATTATAATTTCTTCAACCTTCCTTGTATTTTTAGCAAATGTGAATCAACAATTGATTAGCTAATTTTTCGATCACCAACACTCGGGTGGGTGGGTGAAACAAAGTAATTTAACAATAAAGCAAGACTAAGTTTATACTTGAGTTCATCCCACCCGCCCAAGTGTTTGCAATCAAGAAAATTATAATTTGTTCAACCTTGTTCGTGTTTTTAACAAATGTGAATCAACAATTGTTGATTAACCAATTTCTGAATCACCGACACTTGGGTGGGTGGGTGGGACAAAGTAATTTAACAATAAAGCAAAACTCGGATTATACTTGAGTTTATCCCACTCGTCCTAGTGTTTGCAATCAAAAAATTTATAATTTCTTCAACCTTGCTCGTATTTTTAACAAATGTGAATCAACAATTGTTGGTTTATACTTGAGTTCATCCCACCAAAAAAATTATAACTTCTTCAACCTTGCTCGTGTTTTTAACAATCGTCAATCACCAATTCTTGATTAGCCAATTTCTGGATTACAAATACACGGGTGGGTGGGCGGGACAAAGTATTTTAATAATAAAGCAAGACTAAGTTTATACTTGAGTTCATCTTACCCGCACAAGTGTTTGTGATCAAGAAAACTATAATTTCTTCATCCCCGCTCGTATTTTTAACAAATATGAATTAACAATTGTTGATTAGCTAATTACTGGATCACCAACATTTGGGAGGGTGGGCGGGACTAAGTATTTTAACAATAAAGCAAGACTTAGTTTATACTTGAGTTCATCTTACCGACACAAGTGTTTGCGATCAAGAAAATGATAATTTTTTTAACTTTGCTCGTATTTTTATCAAATGTCAGTCACCAATTGTTGACTAGTTAATTTCTGGATTACCAACACTTTGGTGGGTGGGCGGGACAAAGTAATTTAACAATAAAGCATGACTAAGTTTTTTTCTTGAGTTTATCCCACCCGTCCATGTGTTTGCGATTAAGAAAATAATAATTTTTTCAACCTTTTTTTGGATTTTTAACAAATGTCAATCAACAATTGCTGATTAGTCAATTTCTGGATTACCGACACTTGGGTAGGTGGGCGGGACAATGTATTTCAATAATAAAGCAAAACTCAGTTTATACTTGAGTTTATCCCACCCGCCCAAGTGTTTGCAATCAAGAAAATTATAAATTCTTCAACTTTGCTCGTAATTCTAACAAATGTCGATCAACAATTGTTGATTAGCTAATTTGTGGATCACCAACACTTGGGTGGGTGGGCGGGACAAAGTAATTTAACAATAATGCAAGACTCGGTTTATACTTAAGTTCATCTCACCCACCCAAGTGTTTGCGATTAAGAAATTTATAATTTCTTCAACTTTGCTTGTACTTTTAACAAATGTCCATCAACAATCGTTGATTAACCAATTTCTGGAT
The DNA here is from genome assembly GCA_963932245.1 of Tachinus rufipes. Taxonomy (NCBI): domain Eukaryota; kingdom Metazoa; phylum Arthropoda; class Insecta; order Coleoptera; family Staphylinidae; genus Tachinus; species Tachinus rufipes. Next base: position 85,654,345 of record OZ010748.1, on the reverse strand, counting down.
AACAGACACTTGGGCGGGAGAGCGGGACAAAGTATTTTAACAATAAAGCAAGACTTTGTTTATACTTGAGTTTATCCCACTCGCCCAAGTGTTTGCAATCAAGAAAATTATAATTTCTTCAACCTTACTCGTATTTTTAACAAATGTGAATCACCAATTGTTGGTTAGCTAATTTGTGGATCACCAACACTCGGGTGGGTGGGCGGAACAAAGTATTTTAACAATAAAGCAAGACTCAGTTTATACTTCATCTTACCTGCCCAAATGTTTGCAATCAAGAAAGTTATAATTTTTTCAATCTTGCTCGTATTTTTAACAAATGTCAATTACCAATTGTTGATTAGTTAATTATATTTTCTCCTACCTAGCGACTACTTTTAACAACTGTCACCTCTACTGTTGTACTTTATGACAGGTGGAACATCAACAGTGATTGGTTAGCCAATTCCTGAGCAACAAACACTTGGGCGGGTGGGTGGGCTTCTGCAGTCCAACAATTGAGCGTGACTCAATTTATTGTAGTGACCCTCCCACCCGCCCGAGTGTTTGTGATCAAAGGAATTATGTTTTCTCCCACCACGCGCATATTTTTGACACTTGTCACCTCTACTGTCGTACTTTATGACAGCTGAAACATCAGCAGTGGTTGATTAGCCAATTCTTGAACAACAAACACTCGGGCGGGTGGGTGGGCCACTGTAGTCCAACAATTGAGCGTGACTCGATTTATTGTAGTGACCCACCCACCCACCCGAGTGTTTGTGATCAAGGGAATAGTAATCTTTTCCACCACTCGCATATTTTTGACAACTGTCACCTCTATTGTAGTACTTTATGACAGCTGGAACATCAACAGTGATTGGTTAGCCAATTCCTGGATAGCAAACACTTGGACGAGAGGGTGGGCTACAGTAGTCCAACAATTGAGCGTAACTAGATTTATTTCTGTGGCCCACCCACCCACCCAAGTGTTTGTGATCAAAGGAATAATAATTTCTCCCACCTCTCGCATATTTTTGACAACTGTCACCTCTACTGTTGTACTTTATGGCAGCTGAAACATCAACAGTGATTAGTTAGCCAATTCCTTGACAACAAACACTCAGGCGGGTGGTGAATGGGCCACCGTAGTCCAACAATTGAGCGTGACTCAATTTATTGACGTAAACACGGGAACACAGTTTATAAATATTGGGCCGGTGGTTTGATACAGTGTTCTTGCCCACCCGCCCAAGCGTTTGTTATCAAAAAATTTGCTTATTTTTACACTTGTTGCGTTTCTGTTGTTTTTAATGTGACAGATTGAATAAAATTGCCACTAGTACGTCAGAGGTGGGCAAATTAACAAAATGGTTTGTTATCTAACACTTGGGCGGGTGGTCGGGAAAACAGTTAATATTGAGACGGTGGTTTGATACAGTGTTCTCGCCCACCCGCCCAAGAGTTTATTATCAAGAAATTTGGTTATTCTCACACTTGTTGCGTTTCTGTTGTTTTTAATGTGACAGATTGAATGACAGTTGCCACTAATACGTCGGAGGTGGACAAATTAACAAATTGTTTGATAACTAAGACTTGGGCGGGTGGGCGGGAACACAGTTTAAAAATATTGAGTCGGTGGTTTGATACAGTGTTCCCGCCCACCCGCCCAAGCGTTTGTTATCAAGAAATTTACTTATTCTCACACTAGTTGTGTTTCTGCTGTTTTTAATGTGGCAGATTGAATGACAGTTGCCACTAATACGTCAGAGGTGGGCACATTAACAAATTGTTTGATAAATATTGGGCCGGTTTGACACAGTTTTCCTGCCCACCTGCCCAAATGTTTGTTATCAAGAATCTAAGGTTGTGAAAAAAGTTATATTTTTTTTCTAGGATTGTTTAAAACAAAATTCTTGAAAAATGTTATTCGTCATTCTTAGTTTGTTTAAAATTTTGAAAAAAAGGTTATATCTTATTCTGACTTTGTTCAAAAGCTTTAGAAAAATTTATCTCATTTTAGGTTAAATCAAAATTGTTCAAAATGTTATAGGTTGTCCAAAAGTTTTGAAAAATGTCATCTTATTCTAGATTTGTCCAAAACTTTTAAAAAACGTTATAAATTATTTCAGGCTTGTCCAAAAGATTTGAAAAAAGTTAAAGCTTGTTCTAAATTTAATTAAAATTGTCCAAAAGTTATGAATGATGTTATAAGTTAGTTCAAAGCTTTTGAAAAGAGTTATAATTCATTTTAAGTTTGTTTTTTTTAAATAAATTATAGAATTGTCCACAATTTTTGAAAAAAGTTAAAGCATATTCTAGGTTGAAGTTTTTAAAAACTTTTCAAAAAATTATAGATTACTCTAGGCTTACCCAACAGTTTTGAAAAAGATTACAACTTATTTTAGGGTTAACCAACGTTTTCGAAAATTGTTATAAATTGTCAAAAGTAGTTGAAACATATTCTGTTTTATTTTAGGTGCGTCCAAAATGTTTAGAAAAGTTGCAACTCTCTCTAAGTTTGTCCCAAAAATTGAAAAAAAAATTAGATTTGTCTAAAACTTTTGAAAAAGTCATTTGGAGCTTTTCTAAATGTTGTTATAGCTCATTCTTGGTTATACTAAAATTGTTGAGTTTTAAAAAACGTCATAGCTTATAGGTTAGTTCAAAATGTTTGAAAACAATAGCTCAATTTAAATTTGTCCAAAACTTTTGAAAACCTTAAACCAAGTTTGTTAAAATATGTTTTTACAGAAAGTGTAGTTAAAATTTTTGAAAATAATTTTGCAAAAGATTATAGCTTATTCTAGGTTTCATTAAAATTGTTAATAAATAGTTGTCCAAAAAATTTAAAAGATGTAATAACTTCTTCAGATTTGATTGAAAATTTTGAAGAAAGTTGGTTCATTTTAGATTTGTTGATAAATTATATTTCTCATTTTCTGAATACAATTTTGAAATTAAATAATTACTCAGCAATGTTTTAAGTAAGTTTTATTAAAATTTTGAGTTGCTACTATTAAAATTGTGGACTCAACATGAGTTATAGTGTACAAGAAAAATCAAAAATTTTTAGAAAATCATAAAATATATTTCTGATTTTTTGAATACAATTTTGAGTTGAATTAGTTCTTCAGCAATGTTTTGAGTATGTTATATTAAAATTTTGAGTTGCTACTATTAAAATTGTGGACTCCACATGAGTTTAATAAACAAGAAAAATTCAAAATTTTTTTAACATGAGTTTTAGTGTACAAGAAAAATCCAAAATTTTTAGAAAATCATAAATTGTATTTCTGATTTTTGGAATACAATTTTGAGTTGAATTAGTTACTCTGCAATGTTTTGACTATGTTGTATTAAAATTTTGAGTTTCTACTATAAAGATTGTGGACTCAACATGAGTAAATAGTGTACAAGAAAAATTAAAAATGTTTAGAAAATTATAAATTATATTTCTGATTTTCTGAATACAATTTTGAGTTGAATTAGTTACTAAGCAATGTTTTGAGTATATTGTATTAAATTTTTGAGTTAATATTATAAAAATTGTGGACTCAACATGAGTTATAATTCACAAGAAAAATTCAAAATTTTCAAAAAATTATAAATTTAGTTTTTTAATTTCTAAATACAATTTTGAGTTGAATTAGTTACTCAGCAATGTTTTGAGTATGTTTTATTAAAATTTTGAGTTGCTACTATTAAAACTGTGGACTCAACATGAGTTTAATGAACAAGAAAAATCCAAAATTTTTAGAAAATCATAAATTATATTTCTGATTTTTGGAATACAATTTTGAGTTAAATTAGTTACTCAGCAATGTTTTGAGTATGTTGTATTAAAATTTTGAGTTGCTACTATAAAGATTGTGGACTCAACATGAGTAAATAGTGTACAAGAAAAATCAAAAATTTTTAGAAAATTATAAAATATATTTCTGATTTTCTGAATACAATTTTGAGTTGAATTAGTTACTAAGCAATGTTTTGAGTATATTGTATTAAATTTTTGAGTTAATATTATGAAAATTGTGGACTCAACATGAGTTATAATTCACAAGAATTATCCAAAATTTTCTAAAAAATTATAAATTTAATTTTTGATTTTCTGTATACAATTTTGAGTTGAATTAGTTACTCAGCAATGTTTGGAGTATGTTTTATTAAAATTTTGAGTAGCTACTATTAAAATTCTGGACTCCACATGAGTTATAGTGTACAAGAAAAATCCAAAATTTTTAGAAAATTGTAAATTATATTTTTGATTTTTGGAATACATTTTTGAGTTTAAATAGTTACTCAGCAATGTTTTGAGTATGTCGTATTAAAATTTTGAGTTGCTACTATAAAGATTGTGGACTCAACATGAGTTATAGTGTACAAGAAAAATTAAAAATGTTTAGAAAATTATAAATTATATTTCTGAATTTTGGAATACAATTTTGAGTTTAAATAGTTACTCAGCAATGTTTTGAATATGTCGTAATAAAATTTTGATTTGCTACTATTAAAATTGTGAACTCAACATGAGTTTAATGAACAATAAAAAAATCCAAAATTTTTAAATAATTATAAAATATATTTCTAATTTTCGGAATACAATTTTGAGTTAAATTAGTTACTAAGCAATGTTTTGAGTATATTGTATTAAATTTTTGAGTTAATATTATGAAAATTGTGGACTCAACATGAGTTATAATTCACAAGAATTATCCAAAATTTTCTAAAAAATTATAAATTTAATTTTTGATTTTCTGTATACAATTTTGAGTTGAATTAGTTACTCAGCAATGTTTGGAGTATGTTTTATTAAAATTTTGAGTAGCTACTATTAAAATTCTGGACTCCACATGAGTTATAGTGTACAAGAAAAATCCAAAATTTTTAGAAAATTGTAAATTATATTTTTGATTTTTGGAATACATTTTTGAGTTTAAATAGTTACTCAGCAATGTTTTGAGTATGTCGTATTAAAATTTTGAGTTGCTACTATAAAGATTGTGGACTCAACATGAGTTATAGTGTACAAGAAAAATTAAAAATGTTTAGAAAATTATAAATTATATTTCTGAATTTTGGAATACAATTTTGAGTTTAAATAGTTACTCAGCAATGTTTTGAATATGTCGTAATAAAATTTTGATTTGCTACTATTAAAATTGTGAACTCAACATGAGTTTAATGAACAATAAAAAAATCCAAAATTTTTAAATAATTATAAAATATATTTCTAATTTTCGGAATACAATTTTGAGTTAAATTAGTTACTCAGCAATGTTTCGAGTATGTCGTATTAAAATTATGAGTTGCTGCTATTAAAATTGTGAACTCAACATGAGTTATAATTCACAAGAAAAATCCAAAATTTTCAAAAAATTATAAATTTAATTTTTTAATTTCTAAATACAATTTTGAGTTGAATTAGTTACTCTGCAATGTTTGGAGTATGTTGTATTAAAATTTTGAGTTGCTACTATTAAAATTGTGGACTTAACATGAGTTATAATGTACAAGAAAAATTCAAAATTTTTAAAAAATTGTAAAATATATTTTTGATTTTTTTAATTCAACTTTGAATTGAATTAGTTACTCAGCAATGTTTTGAGTATGTCGTATTAAAATTTTGAGTTGCTACTATAAAGATTGTGGACTCAACATGAGTTATAGTGTACAAGAAAAAAATCCAAAATTTTTAAAAAATTGTAAAATATATTTCTGATTTTTGGAATACAATTTTGAGTTTAAATAGTTATTCAGCAAAGTTTTGAGTATGTTATATTAAAATTTTGAGTTGCTACTATGAAAATTGTGGACTCAACATGAGTTATAGTGTACAAGAAAAATTTAAATTTAATTTTTGATTTATGGAATACAATTTTGAGCTTAAATAGTTACTCAGCTATGTTTTGAGTATGTCGTATTAAAATTTTGAGTTGCTACTGTTAAAATATATTTTTGATTTTTTTAATTTAATTTTGAGTTGAATTAGTTACTCAGCAATGTTTTGAGTATGTTGTGTTAAAATTTTGAGTTTATATTGCAAACATTGTGAACTCGACATTCAATATTTTGCGCTAACGCCCAAAAATCTGATCGTGAACATAAAGCAAAAATTAATACAAAAAATGATTCAATTTTCTAATACTTATTTCTTTGTTTCAGACGATTCTAGCAGCACAGTGCGACGGAAGCTTTACATGAATTTCCATTTACAAATTCATTCTCTTAACGGATATACGAACATTATACGTCCATCGCGACGCAAACTCGTTAATCATTCGTAATAGTAGGTAGTGCGGTCGGACCTACTTTGTTGTGTAATTAATTAAACCTAAATTAAAAGTGTTAGAAGAGGATAGGATTAAACATAATTATAAATTAGTGCTTGACCATTAGCGGACGTTTGTTTGCATTCAATGATTGAGTTGATCAATTGAGTTTTGAATAAATCCAATCATAAATTAATAATTTTAATAAATAAAATGTTTCGTTTGCCTATACTGCTTGAATATGGTTAAATTTTGGTATTAGTAGTGTATTAGTGTAGCATTAGTTTTGGTATTAGTTTAGATTTGGTATTAGTTTTGTTTTGGTATTAGTTTAGTATTAGTAAAATTGTTGTTATTGTGTACTTGTTTGTATTAATTAGTGGTGTGTGGTTGAGGAAGAAGAATTAGCCTCATATAAGCAGCATAGGTGTTTTTCAAAATTATAAATGTGTTTCAAAAAAATGATTGGTTTTTTTCAAATTTTGTTATTAATTTACATTTGTTTGCCTCTACATCGTTTCAGGAATTTATCGCAATAATTTTGGGGTTACTTTTTTTTTAACTTTGCATTTATTTGTTAATATTTGATCCTTTAATTTAGCAAATTTTTGTGGGCTATTATAGGTTTGAAGTATGACCAACCTCATCACAGTAGTGATGATTTGTAAGCCTGACCAGGTTTTAGAAAAACTGGATCTATTGTAATGTTGGGGTCGGCCATACTGAGTTCCCATCATTTCGGACGACGCATTGCATTTTAAAGATTGGGTCCATCTTTTGAAAGTGCATGCTATCAGCGTTCGATCTAAAAAGGGTAAACTCCACTTGCACAGGGCCACAATTCCCTGATATGGGGTTTTACTTTGATGGCACAGGTTTGATTTTCAGGTTTGATCTACAAGATTGGGTATGGGTGGTATTATAGGTTGGAAGTATGACCCAACCTCATCACATTAGTGATGATTTTTAAGCCTGACCAGGCTATTTAAAATCTGATCTAGTGTAAGAGTTGAGGCCGGCGTACTAAGTCCCCATCATTTCGGACGACGCATTGCATTTTAAAGATTAGGTCAATCTTTTGAAAATGTAATGCTATCAGCGTTCGATCTAAAAAAGGGTAAACCCCTCATGCTCAGGGACATCTTCCTCTGGTCTATAGGTGGTTCGACCTTGATGGCACAGGTTAATCTTTCATTATAGATTTACAGGATCTGATGTGGGTGGTATTATAGGTTGGCAGTATGACCCAACCTCATCACATTAGTGATGATTTTTAAGCCTGACCAGGCTATTTAAAATCTGATCTAGTGTAAGAGTTGAGGCCGGCGTACTAAGTCCCCATCATTTCGGACGACGCATTGCATTTTAAAGATTGGGTCAATCTTTTGAAAATCCAATGCTATCAGCGTTCGATCTAAAAAAGGGTAAACCCCTCATGCTCAGGGACACCTTCCTCTGGTCTATAGGTGGTTCGACCTTGATGGCACAGGTTAGACTTCAAGAATCTTATAATAATAAATATTTTTATTACAGAAATCTTTATTTTACAATAATTACAATAATTACAAATTTACAACTATTAAAACTATTACAATTATTACAACTATTACAAACTATATTGAAAACAATAAACATTTAAATTTAAACTTACTGATTGGGTGTGGGTACTATTATAGGTTTGAAGTATGACCAACCTCATCACAGTAGTGATGATTTGTAAGCCTGACCAGGTTTTAGAAAAACCGGATCTATTGTAATGTTGAGGTCGGCCATACTGAGTCCCCATCATTTCGGACGACGCATTGCATTTTAAAGATTGGGTCTATCTTTTGAAAGTGCATGCTATCAGCGTTCGATCTAAAAAAGGTAAACTCTACTTGCACAGGGCCACAATTCCCTGATATGGGGTTTTATCTTGATGGCACAGGTTTAATTTTCAGGTTAGCTCTACAAGATTGGGTATGGGTGGTATTATAGGTTGGAAGTATGACCCAACCTCATCACAGTAGTGATGATTTTTAAGCCTGACCAGGTTTTTTGAAATCTGATCTAGTGTAAGAGTTGAGGCCGGCGTACTGAGTTTCCATCATTTTGGACGACGCATTGCATTTTAAAGATTAGGTCAATCTTTTGAAAATGCAATGCTATCAGCGTTCGATCTAAAAAAGGGTAAACCCCTCATGCACAGGGACACCTTCCTCTGTTCTATAGGTGGTTCGACCTTGATGGCACAGGTTTGATTTTCAGGATTGATCTTCAAGATTGGGTATGGGTGGTATTATAGGTTTGAAGTATGACCCAACCTCATCACATTAGTGATGATTTTTAGCCTGACCAGGCTTTCTAAAATCGGATCTAGTGTAAGAGTTGAGGCCGGCATACTAAGTCCCCATCATTTCGGACGACGCATTGCATTTTAAAGATTAGGTCAATCTTTTGAAAATGTAATGCTATCAGCGTTCGATCTAAAAAAGGGTAAACCCCTCATGCTCAGGGACACCTTCTACTGGTCTATAGGTGGTTCGACCTTGATGGCACAGGTTAGACTTCAAGAATCTTACAATAATATTTTTATTACAGAAATCTTAATTTTACAATAATTACAAATTTACAACTATTACAACTATTACAACTATTACAAACTATATTGAAAACAATAAACATTCAAATTTAAACTTACTAATTGGGTGTGGGTACTATTATAGGTTTGAAGTATGACCAACCTCATCACAGTAGTGATGATTTGTAAGCCTGACCAGGTTTTAGAAAAACCGGATCTATTGTAATGTTGAGGTCGGCCATACTGAGTCCCCATCATTTCAGACGACGCATTGCATTTTAAAGATTGAGTCCATCTTTTGAAAATGTAATGCTATCAGCGTTTGATCTAAAAAGGGTAAATTCCACTTGCACAGGGCCACAATTCCTTGATATGGGTTTTACTTTGATGGCACAGGTTTGATTTTCAGGTTAGGTCTACAAGATTGGGTATGGGTGGTATTATAGGTTGGAAGTATGACCCAACCTCATCACATTAGTGATGATTTTTAAGCCTGACCAGGCTATTTAAAATCTGATCTAGTGTAAGAGTTGAGGCCGGCGTACTGAGTCCCCATCATTTTGGACGACGCATTGCATTTTAAAGATTAGGTCAATCTTTTGAAAATGTTCTGCTATCAGCGTTCGATCTAAAAAAGGGTAAACTCCTCATGCACAGGGACACCTTCCTCTGTTCTATAGGTAGTTCGACCTTGATGGTACAGGTTAAATTTTCAGGTATGGGTGGGTATTATAGGTTGGAAGTATGACCCAACCTCATCACATTAGTGATGATTTTTAGCCTGACCAGGCTTTTTAAAATCGGATCTAGTGTAAGAGTTGAGGCCGGCATACTGAGTCCCCATCATTTCGGACGACGCATTGCATTTTAAAGATTGGGTCAATCTTTTGAAAATGTAATGCTATCAGCGTTCGATCTAAAAAAGGGTAAACCCCTCATGCTCAGGGACACCTTCCTCTGGTCTATAGGTGGTTCGACCTTGATGGCACAGGTTAGACTTACAGTTACAGGATCAACTCACCGGATTTTATAATAATATTTCTTACAATAATTACAAAACTATTACAAAACATTGAAAACAATAAACATTTAAATTCAAACTTACTAATTGGGTATGGGTGGTATTTTAGGTTGGAAGTATGACCCAACCTCATCACATTAGTGATGATTTTTTAGCCTGACCAGGCTTTTTTAAAATCGGATCTAGTGTAAGAGTTGAGGCCGGCATACTAAGTACCCATCATTTCGGACGACGCATTGCATTTTAAAGATTAGGTCAATCATTTGAAAATGCAATGCTACTAGCGTTTGATCTAAAAAAGGGTAAACCCCTCATGCTCAGGGACACCTTCCTCTGGTCTATAGGTGGTTCGACCTTGATGGCACAGGTTAGATTTTGTTATTAAATCGCGATAATTTTGGGTTTGCTTTTATTAAATGCTGAATATTTTCTAATATTTGCAGCAATTACTATTAAAATCACTAAAACGCATTGTTAGTTACATCATGATCCTTTAATTTAGCAAATTTTAAAGGAAAGTGTTGATCAAACATTGCGTGAGTTACCCTGCATCATAAATAGCTTCCCCCCTCAAATGGAGTGAGCTTGAGGGTTGTATTTGTAGTGCAGGAACAGGGTAGGGTGAGGGTGCTATTATAGGTTGGAAGTATGACCCAACCTCATCACATTAGTGATAATTTTTAACCTGACCAGGTTTTTTTAAAATTGGATCTAGTGTAAGAGTTGAGGCCGGCATACTGAGTCCCCATCATTTCGAACGACGCATTGCATTTTAAAGATTGGGTCAATCTTTTGAAAATGTAATGCTATCAGCGTTTGATCTAAAAAAGGGTAAACCCCTCATGCACAGGGACACCTTCCTCTGTGCTATAGGTGGTTCGACCTTGATGGCACAGGTTAGATTTTTTTTTAGGTATATGTAGGTGCAAACAAATAATTAAACTCCGTGGTCTATTAATATAAAGTGCAACCAATAGAGGGGGAAGCAGGAAACCAGTGAACTTCAATCCTCAGCTTTAAGCAAGTTAAAGGTAGGTCCGGCATTGAAGGGCGCCCAGAAGCCGGGTGCCTCGTTGCATCTCATCTCTAATTCAAGATTAAAGGTTGGTCCGACTTATGTTCGGTTTTTATATGCGTGGGTTGGCCGGTTTTTTATATTTTAGTAAAGTGACCATGGTCCGTTATCATGCTCCATCCCAAAATGCGTCGCGATAGGGTTGGGATCCTTTTGTGTATCAAACCTTACAATCCTTTGTTTCCGATCCTTCCCCTTCTCAAGGATTGGTACCTCGGCATGGTGAGCAGGCGTTATTACATCAAAAGTGATCAGAAAAACATTTTTATTATGTAATTATAAACTTTTTGTATTGTCATAGAATTTGATGTAAAACGAAACCAATCCATTGCAATATTATCATTTTTTTGTTTTAATTTGTTTATTTAATTGATTATTCAATTAAAAAACAACTATAATAAACATAAATTATTTAATTTATTTTCTCACTCAAAAAAATAATTTATAGTTACGCCACTGGCAACTACAAAGTTGCTACTTTCTCACACACAAGAATTGTTGGTTGCCTATGTTATGGAGTTTTTAAACAATTGATTAATGAATATTTTATGTTGTAATGACAGTTCAAGAACATTTGATGACATTTACGACAGCTCACAAACATTTTATAACAGTTATGACAGCTCACTGACAATTTATAACGTTTATGATATTTCACAAACATTTTATAACAGTTCGAAAATATTTTATGACGTTTATGACAGCCCAGAAACAATTATGTTTTTTACAAATATTTTATAACGTCCATGACACTTCACAAACATTTTGTGACGTTCCTGACAGTTCAAAGACTTTTTATGACGTTTATAATATCTCACAAACATTTTATGACTGCTCAGGAACATTTTATTACCTACCTGGCGGCAGATTTGTTAACCTGACCAGAACATTTTGCTATGTTCACATCTGTTTACATACATATCAATTCGAATGTCATGTTTTGTTTACATTTAATTTAACCTGAAAATTGTTTTTAAATACAGTTGATTCCGCTTAATGGGATCACATCGGGAGCGGCTTGTTTTGGTTCGATTAAACGGCTGGTCCAATTATGCAAAATTAACATAAAAAAACTTAATTCAGAACCTCAATTTTATTTGAAAATGTTAAATCGTTTCTCGGCATTTTAAATTCTACATCATATAAACACAAACATATCAATCATATGATATAAGCACGTGTAGCAACATGCATTAATTAACATTTCAACCACCATGGCGCTAAAAGCTTAAAAAGTAATCCCACATAAGAATGGCAACACCGGCACATGCAATAGTTATCATTCCAGCTACAGTGGCGCTAAGAGCTTAAAAAGTGATTCCACATATGAATGGTAACACCGGCACATGCATTAGCACAGATCACCTGCATTAGTTATTGTTCCAGCCACAGTGGCACTAAGATCTTAAAAAGTAATTCCAATAACAATTCACAAAAATTTTATGATTTTATAATATCTCTTACATATTTTATGACATTTATGACAGCTTGGAAACAGTTATTGACTGTTTACAAATATTTTATAACGTTCATGACACTTTACAAATATTTTGTGACGTTTCTGACAGTTCACGAACATTTTATGACATTTATCATATCTAACAATTATTTTATGACCGCTTAGAAACATCTTATAACAGTTCACATAAATATTATGACTTTTATAATATTTTTTAAGTAGTTTGTGACATTTATGACAGCTTGAAAACAATTATTGACTGTTTACAAACATTTTAAAACATTCATGTCACATTATAAACATTTTGTGACGTTTCTGACAGTTCACGGACATTTTATGACATTTATAATATCTCACAAACATTTTATGACCGCTTAGGAACATTTTATAACAGTTCACAAAAAATTTATGACGTTTATAACATTTCTTAAATATTTTATGACATTTATGACAGTTTGGAAACAATTATTGATTGTTTACAAACGTTTTAAAACATTCATGTCACTTCACAAACATTTTGTGACGTTTCTTACAGTTTACGGAAATTTTATGACATTTATAATATCTCTCAAACGTTTTATGACAGCTTAGAAACATCCTATAACAGTTCACAAAATTTTTATGACGTTTATAATATCTCTTAAATATTTTTTGACATTTATGACAGCTCAAAAACAATTATTGACTGTTTATAAACGTTTTAAAACGTTTATGACACTTTACAAACGTTTTTAAACGTTTATGACACTTTACAAACTTTTTGTGACGTTTCTGACAGTTCACGGACATTTTATGACATTTATAATACCTCACAAACATGTTATGACCGCTTAGAAACATTTTATGACGTTTATAACATTTCTTAAATATTTTATGACATTTATGACAGCTCAGAAACAATTATTGACTGTTTATAAATGTTTTATAACGTTCATGACATTTTACAAATATTTTGTGACGTTTCTGACAGCTCACGGACTTTTTATGACATTTATAATATTTTGCAAACATTTTATAACCGCTCAGGAACATTTTATAATAGTCCACACAAATTTTATGACGTTTGTAACATTTCTTAAATATTTTATGACATTTATGACAGCTCAGAAACAATTATTGACTGTTTACAAACATTTTAAAACGTTCATGACACTTCACAAACATTTTGTGACGTTTGTGACAGTTCACGCATATTTTATGACATTAATAATATCTCACAAACATTTTATGACCGCTTAGGATTCACTTCACAAACATTTTGTGGCGTCTCTGACAATTCACGGACCTTTTATGACATTTATAATTTCTTGCAAACATTTTATGACCGCTTAGAAACATTTTATAACAGTTCACAAAAATATTATTATTTTTATGATATCTCTTAAATACTTTATGACATTTATGACAGCTTGGAAACAATTAATGACTGTTTACAAACATTTCAAATCATTCATGACATTTCACGAACATTTTGTGACGTTTCTGACAGTTCACGGACATTTTGTGACATTTTTAATGTTTTACAAATATTTTATGACCGCTTAGAAACATTTTATGACAGTTCATAAAAGTATTATGACATTTATGACAGCTCAGAAACAATTTATGACTGTTTACAAATATTTTATAGCGTTTATGACACTTCATAAACATTTTGTGACGTTTCTGACAGTTCACGGACATTTTATGACATTTATAATATTTCACAAACGTTTTGTGACTGCTCAAGAACATTTATAACAGTTCACAAAAATTTATGACGTTTATAATATTTTTTAAATATTTTATGACATTTATGACAACTCTGAAACAATTATTGACTGTTTACAAATAATTTATAACGTTCATGTCACTTTACAAACATTTTGTGACGTTTTTGACAGTTCACAGACCATTTATGACGTTTATAATATCTCTTAAATATTTTATGACATTTATGTCAGTTTGGAAACAATTATTGACTGTTTACAAACATTTTAAAACATTCATGACACTTCACAAACATTTTATAACGTTTCTGACAGTTCACGGACATTTTATGACATTTATAATATCTTACAAACGTTTTATAACCGCTTAGGAACAATTTATAACAGTTCACAAAAATATTATGACATTTTCGACAGCTCAGAAACAATTAATGACTGTTTACAATAATTTTATAACGTTTATGACACTTCGCAACTATTTTGTGACATTCCTGACAGTTCACGGACATTTTATGACATTTATAATATCTCACAAACGTTTTATGACTGCTTAGGAACAATTTATAACAATTCACAAAAATATTATGATGTTTATAACATTTCTTAAATATTTTATGACATTTATGACAGCTCAGAAACAATTATTGACAGTTTACTAATATTTTAAAACGTTTATGACCATTCACAAACATTTTGTGACGTTTTGACAGTTCACAGACCATTTATGACGTTTATAATTAATATCTCACAAACATTTTATGACCGCTTAGGAACATTCTATAACAGTTCACGAAAACTTTGTGCCTTTAACAACATCTCTTAAATATTTTATGACATTTATGACAGCTCGGAAACAATTATTGACTGTTTCCAAACATTTTAAAACATTTATGACACTTCACAATCATTTTGTGACGTTTCTGACAGTTTACGGACATTTTATGACATATATAATATCTCACAAACATTTTATGACCGCTTAGAAACATTTTATGACAGTTCACGAAAATTTTATGATGTTTATGTTATTTCTTAAATATTTATGACAGCTCAGAAGCAATTGTTGACTATTTACTAATATTTTAAAACATTTATGACACTTCACAAACATTTTGTAACGTTTCTGACAGTTCACGGTCATTTTATGACATTTATAATATTTTACAAACGTTTTATGACCGCTTAGAAACACCTTATAACAGTTAACAAAAATATGATTACTTTTATAATATCTCTTAAATATTTTATGACATTTATGACAGTTCAGAAACAATTAATGACTGTTTACAAACATTTTAAAACATTCATGACACTTCACAAAAATTTTGTGACGTTTCTGACAGTTCACGGACATTTATGACTTTTATAATATCTCACAAACATTTTATGACCGCTTAGAAACATTTTATGACAGTTCTCAAAAATATTATAACTTTTATAATATTTCTTAAATATTTTATGACATTTATAACAGTTCAGAAACAATTATTGACCGTTTACAAATGTTTTATAACGTTTATGACACTTCACAATCATTTTGTGACGTTTCTGACAGTTCACGGTCATTTTATGACATTTATAATATCTCACAAACATTTTATGACCGTTTAAAAACATTTTATAACAGTTCTCAAAAATATTATTACTTTTATAATATTTCTTAAATATTTTATAACTATTATGACAGCTTGGAAGCAATTATTGAGTGTTTACAAACATTTTAAAACATTTATGACACTTTACAAACATTTTGTGACGTTTTTGACAGTTCACGGACATTTTATGACATTATAATATGTCAGAAACATTTTATGACCGCTTAGAAACAATATATAACAGTTTACAAAAATATTATGACGTTTATAATATCTCTTAAATATTTTATGTCGTTTATGTCAGCTCAGAAACAATTATTGGCTGTTTACAAATATTTAGAAACATTCATGACACTTCACAAACATTTTGTGGCGTTTTTGGCGGTTCACGGTCATTTTATGACATTTATTATATCTCACAAACATTTTATAACCGCTTAAAATCATTTTACAACAGCTCACAAAAATATTATGACTTTTATAATATTTCTTAAATATTTTATGACTTTTATGACAGCTTGGAAACAATTAATGACTGTTTACAAACATTTTAAAACATTCATGAAACTTCACAAACATTTTATGACGTTTCTGACAGTTGACGGACATTTTATGACGTTTATAATATTTTACAAACATTTTATGACTGTTCAGAAACATTTTATAACAGTTCACAAACATTTTATGACGTTTATAATATCTCTTAAATATTTTTCGACATTTATGACAGCTTGGAAACAATTATTGACTGTTTACAAACATTTTAAAACGTGTATGACACTTCACAAACATTTTGTGACGTTTGTGACAGTTCACGGACATTTTATGACATTTATAATATTTCACAAACATTCTATGACTGTTCAGGAACATTTTATAACAGTTCACAAATATATTATGACGTTTTAATATCTCTTAAATATTTTATGATATTTATGATATTTATGACAGCTCAGAAACAATTATTGACGGTTTACAAACATTTTAAGACATTCATGTTACTTCACAAACATTTTGTAACGTTTCTGACAGTTCACGGACATTTTATGACATTTATAATATCTCGCAAACATTTTATGACCGCTTAGGAATGTTTTATAACAGTTCACACAAATTTTATGATTTTTATAACATTTTTAAATATTTTATGACATTTATGGCAGCTTGGAATCAATTATTGACTGTTTACAAACATTTTAAAACATTCATGACACTTCACAAACATTTTGTGATGTTTCTAACTGTTCACCGACATTTTAAGACATTTATAATATTTCTTTAATATTTTATGACATTTATGACAGCTCAGAAACAATTATTGACTGTTTATAAACATTTTAAAACATTCATGACACTTCACAAACATTCTTTGACGTTTCTGACAGTTCACTGACATTTTATGACATATATAATATCTCACAAACGTTTTATGACAGCTTAGAAATATTTTATGACAGTTCACGAAAATATTATGACTTTTATAATATTTTTTAAATATTTTATGACATTTACGACAGCTCAGAAACAATTATTGACTGTTTACAAATGTTTTATAACGTTCATGACACTTCACAAACATTTTGTGACGTTCCTGACAGTTCACGGACCTTTTATGACGTTCCTGACAGTTCACAGACCTTTTATGACGTTTATAAAACCTCACAAACATTTTATGACTGCTCAGGAACATTTTATAACAGTTCACGCAAATTTTATGACGTTTACAATATCTCTTAAATATTTTATGACATTTATGACAGTTTGGAAACAATTATTGATTGTTTACAAACGTTTTAAAACATTCATGACACTTCACAAATATTTTGTGACATTTCTTACAGTTTACGGAAATTTTATGACATTTATAATGTCTCTCAAACGTTTTATGACAGCTTAGAAACATCCTATAACAGTTCACAAAATTTTTATGACGTTTATAATATCTCTTAAATATTTTTTGACATTTATGACAGCTCGAAAACAATTATTGTCTGTTTACAAACGTTTTAAAACGTTTATGACACTTTAGAAACGTTTTTAAACGTTTATGACACATTACAAACTTTTTGTGACGTTTCTGACAGTTCACGGACATTTTATGACATTTATAATACCTCACAGACATGTTATGACCGCTTAGAAACATTTTATGACAGTTCACACAAATTTTATGACGTTTATAACATTTCTTAAATATTTTATGACATTTATGACAGCTCAGAAACAATTATTGACTGTTTATAAATGTTTTATAACGTTCATGACACTTTACAAACAATTTGTGACGTTTCTGACAGCTCACGGACAATTTATGACGTTCATAATATTTCACAAACATTTTATGACTGCTCAGGAACATTTGATAACAAATACGAAAATTTTATGACGTTTATACATTTCTTAAATATTTTATGACATTTATGACATCTGAGAAACAATTATTGGCTGTTTACAAACGTTTTAAAACGTTCACAAACATTCTGTGACGTTTCTGACAGTTCACGGACATTTTATGACATTTATAATACCTCACAAACATGTTATGACCGCTTAGAAACATTTTATGACAGTTCACACAAATTTTATGACGTTTATAATGTTGAAATATTAGTTTAGTTTAAGTTCCAATGATAACTGTAGCGCCATCTGTATTTGTTTTAGAGATGTTCGAATCTGTTTTAGAGATGTTCGACAGAGGACGCTCATACGGGTAGCAGGGTATTATGTAGTTTTTTTTTACTAAGAGACGTGACGCGAGTAAGTCGAAGTCGTAAACAAACCAATAACCTCATGTTTAACAATATCTGTATCTTTTATTGTATAATAAAGTGTTACAATAAATATCATTAAAATACGGTCTATTATTAATAAACTCAACAGGTTATGGGCCCAGACACAAAATTCCACTGCGGATTGGCAAGATATTGTTAGATTACGTTTTTGAGGTTAGTCGCGTGGTCGCGAACGGACATTGTAATAAACGCGTAATAAGCGGTAAGTGCGTAAAATGGAAAAGTGCACAGAGTACGTTGGGATACCAACGCAATGTCGGCTTGAAAGCAAGCAAAATTGGAGTCTTTGGAAATTCCAAACACGCGTTGTTCTCAACGCAGTGGGATGCCTAGAAGCGTTGGCCGAAACGAAACCGGCAACGATAGACGATGCGCAATGGAATCGCAAAGATGCGAAGGCGCAAGGAATAATAGTATCAAAACTCTCAGAAGAGGTTATCACGCATGTGATAAATTGCAAAACGGCGCAAGAAATGTGGTCGAAGTTAGAAGCGGTGTTCGACAAGAAGTCGCAAACAAACCTGCATCGCTTGCAACAAAAGTTTTTCAACCTAAAATATGAAGGAGGCGGAATAAACTCGTTTGTAGCTAAGGTCAAAGAGTTAGTGGCTGAGCTAGCTGACAACAACGAAGCCATTTCCGAAAAAATGCAGATTGCCAAATTACTCATGGCACTCCCGGAAAACTACAACCATTTCTGTTCAGCCTGGGAATCGGTCGCCGCCACCGAACAAACTTTCGAGAACCTGGTGTCCAGATTAGTCATGGAGGAAGAACGGCTGAAATCGCAAGAAGAAAAATCGGAAAAAAATATGGCGCTAGCAGCCGTATCCAAAGGTAAATGGACAAGAGAGAAACGAGAAAATAAACGTGAAAATAAAAATCGCGGAAATGTAAAGTGCTATAAGTGCAATAAAATGGGACACTTCGCGAGAGATTGTCAAGATAACAAAGAGTACTGTCATGCATGCTCGAAAATCGGTCATAGTGATAACAATTGTTGGTTCAAAAATAAAAACAAAAATAAAGATCGGTCGTCAAGTGCGGGCAAGAAAGACGAAAATACAAAGTACGCGTTCATTAGTGCTAACGCACAATCTGATGATGTCAGCGAGCAATGGCTCGTAGTCGACAGCGGAGCGAGCGAACACATGTTCCGTGCGCGTGACTCATTTGTAAAGTACTGCAAATATGAGCAAAGCAAAGAAGTGATAATCGGAAACGGTGCCACAATCTTAGCGGTTGGTGAAGGAACAGTAGAGGGCCAAATGAAGGTTGGCAACGACTGGCACGAAGCAGTGCTTAAAAATGTGCTACATGTTCCTGAAGTGTGCGTAAACCTGTTCTCTGTTCCGAGCGCGACTGAGAAAGGATACACAGTGAAGATCGACGCAAGTGGTTGGCATTTCTACAAAAATGGAGAATTACGTGCCGAATCAAAGAAAAGTGAGTCATCAAGATTAATAGTGCTGGATTTCAAATTGAATAAGGTAAAGTGCGCGTTATTATCATGGCACGAAAGACTGGGCCATCAGAGCCAAACAAAAGCAATCCTGAAGCGAAACGGTGTAAACACACCGAAAGAAGAAAAAGACACGTGCATTCCTTGTATCGAGGGCAAAATGCACAGGATGCCATTTCCAACAAGCACCACCGAAACAAATAAGGTCGGAGAACTAGTGCACGCAGACTTGTGTGGTCCGATGGACGAAGAATCGGTGGGCGGTTCGCGTTATTATCTAGTGGTGAAAGACGACTATTCGAAGTTTCGAACCGTATACTTCCTTAAAGCAAAAAACGAAGCTGTAAAATGCATGGCCACGTATCTTAAGTTGTGTGAAAACCAAAGAGACATTAAAATAAAAGTGTTTCGAAGCGACGGAGGTGGTGAATTCGTGAACAAGCAAATGGAAGAATTGTTTGACAGATACGGAATTCTGCATCAAACAACGGTATCTTTTACACCAGAGCAGAACGGTGTTGCCGAACGGGACATGCGAACGGTGGTTGAGGGTGCGAGAACATTATTGTTGGCAAAGTCATTGGGCAAGCAGCTGTGGGCCGAAGCCGTAAACACGATGGTGTTCATCCTAAACCGAACGATAAATGCGCATGGTAAGACACCCTACGAAATATGGTACAATAAAGAGAAGTTTGACATAAACCTTTTAAAGACTTTTGGTAGTGTGGTATATGTGCATGTACCAAAACAAAAGCGTCTAAAATGGGACAGAAAAGCAGTAAAAGGTATCTTCGTTGGATACGGAGTAAACACGAAGGGATATCGCGTGTACTATGAAGACAAGCACATGATCAACACAAAAAGAGATGTAAAATTCATCGAAGAAAGTGTACAAAGTTATACTCAAACGGAACCCATCAATGTGCAAGAGGGAACACACGCCGATGCTGAAGCACAAGAAGCTGATGCTGAAGCACAGCAAGAAGAAGAAGAAGTGGAGTCGAACACCACCACAGATGATCAAGAGGGAGACCACGACAGCGATGACTACATCCCTGACGAAAATGAACAAGGGGAAGCACCGGAGGAGCAGTTGCGGGAACAGCCTCGCCGAGAAAGAAAACAACCAAGCCATTTAGATGACTACGTTACGGGATTCGTAGCCATTGAAGCAACGCCAAGCACCTATCAAGATGCGTCGTCAGGTCGCGATGCAGCATGCTGGATGCAAGCAGTAAAGGAAGAACTGGAAACACTCCAGCGGAACAACACGTGGACGGTAGTTCAAAACAGTGAAATTAAAAAAGAAAAACCAATCGACTCAAAGTGGGTATTTAAACTCAAACGTGACAATGAAGGCAATAAAGTATTTAAAGCAAGGCTAGTGGCGCGCGGCTTTAAACAAGAAGTGGAAGATCTTAGTGAATTATACACTCCAGTAGCGAGATTAGAGACTTTTAGGGTTTTTATTAGTGTTGCATGTAAACTCAAATTGAAAATATATCAGCTAGATGTCAAGGGTGCGTTTCTAAATGGAAACTTAGACGAAGTGGTGTATATGTATTTGCCAGAAGGAACTGAAGGTGGTGAAAGAAAATGTTGCAAACTAAATAAATCACTTTATGGTCTAAAAAAGGCACCACGTTACTGGTTTGAGACATTCAGAGAAACTATTGTAAAAAGTTTTTTTGTTCAATCTAAGAATGATTATTGTTTATTTATAAAAAGAACGAAGAACTCAAAAGTCTTCATTTTGCTTTATGTAGACGACTTACTGATCTTTGGAGACGATGACACTGAAGTTGAAGAGATAAAAAATATTCTCAAGTCAAGTTTCGAAATGAAAGATATGGGAGAAATAAATAAATATTTGGGCATAAAAGTAAATCACAATGTTGAAAGAGGAATTACTACTTTGTGTCAAAAGGAATATCTGGAAAATGTTTTAACTAAATATGATATGTCAAATTGTAAGGCAGCAAAAATGCCAGCTGATCAAAACGAGGATTTTCAAACGCTTCAAAGAAAGGAGTCGGAAAGTAAAGATATTGAAAGAGAATGTAGAGGAATAATAGGCAGTTTAATGTATGCTGCAATGGGTACCAGACCCGATATTTGTGCTGTTTTAAGTAAATTAAGCAGATACCAGACTTGTGCAAGCAACGATTTGAAAACGTGTTTGAAAAGAGTGCTCAGATATATAAAGGGTACTATAGACATTAAATTAATCTATAATTGTGACGGAGAGAATCCAACTCTGGTTGGATATGCAGACGCTGATTGGGCAGGCGACAAAGTAAACAGACACTCGACATCCGGCTATGTGTTCAAATTGTTTAACTGTACAGTGTCGTGGATTTCAAGAAAGCAACAGTGTGTCGCTTTATCGACAACTGAATCAGAATATGTGTCGTTGAGCCTCGCATGCAGCGAAGCCTGCTGGTTAGTAAAACTGTTAAATGACTTTGTCGAAATGAACGATACTGTGAGATTGTACGAAGACAATCAAGGAGCCATAAAGGTCTCAAAGAATCCAGAATGCCATAAGCGGCTTAAACATATAGACATAAAGTACCATTACATAAGAGAGATGGTGGAATCAGGAAAAGTTGAAGTGACCTATATTCCCTCACATGAGCAAATCGCAGATATATTAACCAAGTGTGTTGCAAAAAATATATTTGAGAAATTGAGAGACTTATTGTTCGGCTGAAATGTCTGCAAGCATATAATAAGAAACATTTGTTTATGTTGTTTTTTTTGTTAATGAGGCACTAAAATAATCATTGAGGGGAAGTGTTGAAATATTAGTTTAGTTTAAGTTCCAATGATAACTGTAGCGCCATCTGTATTTGTTTTAGAGATGTTCGAATCTGTTTTAGAGATGTTCGACAGAGGACGCTCATACGGGTAGCAGGGTATTATGTAGTTTTTTTTTACTAAGAGACGTGACGCGAGTAAGTCGAAGTCGTAAACAAACCAATAACCTCATGTTTAACAATATCTGTATCTTTTATTGTATAATAAAGTGTTACAATAAATATCATTAAAATACGGTCTATTATTAATAAACTCAACATATAACATTTCTTAATAATTTTATGACATTTATGACAGCTCAAAAACAATTATTGTCTGTTTACAAACGTTTTAAAACGTTTATGACACTTTACAAACTTTTTGTGACGTTTCTGATAGTTCACTGACATTTTGTGACATTTATAATATGTCACAAACATTTTATGACCGCTTAGAAACATCCTATAACAGTTCACAAAAATATTATGACTTATATAATATTTCTTAAATATTTTATGATATTTATGACAGCTTGGAAACAATTATTGACTGTTTACAAACGTTTTAAGACATTTATGACACTTCATAAACATTTTGTAACGTTTCTGACAGTTCACGGACAGTTTATGACATTTATAATATCTTACAAACGTTTTATGGCCGATCAGGAACATTTTATGGTGTTAATGACAGTTCGCGGACGCTTTATGACGTTTATGATATCTTAAGAACATTTTATGACATTTATGACAGCTCGGAATCATTTACAAACAAGAGGTGATTGTGATATCCAATTCCTTAATGACAAACACTTGGGCGGGTGGGTGGGTCACTCCAGTACATGAGTACGTATATATGGTTTGTACTAAGGTTTCCAACCACCCAACCGACTGTTAGTTATCAAGAAGTTGAAAATTTTTATTCTCTGCAATCGTTAAAAGTCTCTATGTCAAAGGAGCTGGTAATATTCAAACAAACAATTTGACTAAATATGATAAATACAAAAATACGAAAATGTTGTTTTTGCATTAAATCCGGCCTTAAATAGTATGAAACTTTGACAAAATTGATTGAAAATTTAAAAATCCCGCATTAATAACACAATTATCTGGTTGGTAATACAAAAATCCGGACAAAAATGATTAGAAATCACAAAACTCCGGCTTAATCAGTATCAAATAAACAAAAATCTGACCTAAAAAATTGTTCAACTTTAGATTGATTAAAATTACAAAAATCCAGCCTTAAATTAATAATAATATTTGTTCAAAATACAAAAATCCGGCCACAAAGTAACAAAAAAAACAAAAATCCGGCCATGTTTGATCAAAAAATGATCCGGCCTGATTAAAAACACAAAAATCCGGCCAAATATGTAACAAATAAGCTTCATTGTATTGAAATTTGGCATTTAATAAAATAAAATCTGACAAAATTGTCTAAAAATACAATAATCCTGTCATAAATTAGGCAGAAAAGCAACAATCCGGTTTATAATGTCAAAAATAAGCTGAAAATCTGGTCAAGATTTGCTAAATATACAATTAAATTAATTAAAAAGATAACAAAAATTAAAAAAAAAACAATTATAAATTAATCAAAAAAGCAAATATCCGGCTTTATATGTAAATAATAAGTCTTGTTGTATCAAAATTTAGTCTTAAGTAATACAAAACTGATTAAAAAAACAAAAATTTGGTTTTAAATTCACCAAAAACACAATAATCTGAGTTGGAAACTAAAGTTCGGCCAAAAATTGATAAAAATCCGGCCTAAGAAGTAAAAAATAACTGTTGCTGTATCAAAATAATATGACCAAATTAATTGAAAATACTAAAATCTTAAAATTTATCATTTTTTTTTTATTTTAAAAATTTTGCTACAAAATTAATATAAAACTTATACTCAAATTATTTAAAATGTATCAAATTAATTAAAAATACAAAAATGCGGCCTCAAATTGATTGAAAATACATAAATCCGGCCAAAATAGTAAAAATCCGGCCTAATATAGAAAAAATAAGTTGTTTTGTACTAAACCCGCTTTTTGATAAAATAAAATTTTGACAAAATTTATTAAAAATGCCTTTAAATTTATGAAAAATCACAGAAATTTGTACAAAATACAAAAACCCGGCCATAAATTGGTTAAAATATTGTTACAATTAATTAAAACAATTTTCAATATGCTATAATATAAGTAGAATTTGCTTTATTTAATATAATTTGTGGTAAATTTATTATAATACGACGCACTTGTAAATCCAATTCTTCTTGCGATAAGGTCGAATCGAATGTTGTCTTATCGCAATGCAGTAGTTTTTTCCAATTGCGTTTTATTCTAAATATAAAATAAAAATATTTTCTTATCATTGCTGGGCTACAATACAAATCATTTTTAAATATAAAATTGAATCGAAGTGAATTAAATCATTTAATAATTAACTTGTTGCATTAGTTACACGAGAAAGTAGTAATTAATTAATTACTCTGATCATCATATATTATTCTTTTATTGTTAGTTTATTAATATTATTTGTATTGAATTTAATATAATACGACGCAAATTGTATTGGAAGGTCACAAAGACGTTCCGATACGAAGAAATCGAATCGGCTTATCAGTTCTCTTGCTTGCTCGGCCGGATTTTTTTTAATTTGCGTCGTATTATTCTAAATTTAGAACAAATATTATTTCTTATCACAATTGGGGATCGTAGCTAAGGCGGTTTTGTTCACATTTAATTTAACCTGTAAATATTGTTTTTAAATACAGTCGATTCCGCTTAACACAAAATACTTTAATTCAGTACTTCAATTAACGAGCTTGACTCTGGATAAACAATTATTTTTTGACGTACGACGGAGGACTGGTCAGGGCTGCCAATGGCCCTCAAAGAAACATTGCCAGAATAAGTTAAAACTGTATATACGGTGCAGATAAACTATTTCCTAATGGGAAACCGTCGGTTATCAAAAAAATCAAAACAAATCCCTTTTGGTTTCAGCACAATCGTTTACAATCACCGGTGGAGGACCGAGCAATTTCACTCCACTACGTTACACAACCTGGCTCTCAAATACCTGATTGGCAATGTACCAACCTGAAAATATAACTAAATTAAAACCTTATCTACAAATTTATGTAATTAACTTAATACAAATTAATAAATTCATTAAATCAACTCAAAAATTAATTTATTAGTACACAATTTATTCATGATTAATCAAACTTTTCCTATTTTCCTCGGTACTTTTCTAATAAACCTATCCAAAGTTTTGTCAGATTATTTATTAAAATGGCGACTAACTGTATGCGACAAAGTCAATGTAATTTGTTTAAATTAATTGAATCTAATGGATGTGTAAAGATTGTTAACAACTAGAATTAAGTGCGCTTAAACTCATCAACTTTTATCAATCAAATCAAGACAAAGTTGCTCGCCATAAGAATTAATGTTCCTCGACGGTCGCATAACTGCGCTTTGCTTAAGTTTAGATTTGTTGACAAGTCACAACAGTTTGTGGACAAATTATAACAGTTTATAGATCAATTATGACAGTTTGTAAACAGTTCTAGTCAATGGTGATTTAGAGGCAAATGTTTGACAGTTAATAAAAAAATTATGACAGTTTGTAGACAAGTTATGACAACTTGTAGACAAATTATGACAGTTTATAAATACATTATGACACTTTGTTAACAATTTTAGTAAATGGCAATTTGGGGTTATATATTTGACAGTTTGTAAACAAATTATGACAGTTTGTGTACAAATTATTATAGTTTCTATTAATGACAGTTTAGAAGCATATGTTTGACAGCTAATAAGCAATTTATAACAGCTTGTAGACGAATTATGACAGTTTATAGTTCAATTATGACAGTTTGTGTACAAATTATATTAATAAGCAAATCATAATAGAGAATAGACAAATTATGACAGTTTGTGAACAGTACTCTAGTCAATGGCTGTTTAGGAGCATACGTTTGACAGTTAATAAACACTTTATGACAGTTTGTAAACAAATTATGACAGTTTGTGTACAAATTATAATAGTTTGTGTACAAATTATAATAGTTTATAGATCAATTATGATAGATTGTGAACAAATTATATTAATAAGCAACTCTTAATAGTGAATAGACAAATTATGACAGTTTGTAAACAGTACTCTAGTCAATGGCAATTTAAGGGCATATGTTTGACAGTTAATAAAAAAATAATGAGTTTGTAGACAAGTTATGACAATTTGTAGAAAAATTATGACAGTTTATAGATACATTATGACAGTTTAACAATTCTAGTAAATTGCGATTTGGGTTTATATATTTGACAGTTTGTAAACAAATTATGACAGTTTGTGTACGAATTATTACAGTTTGTGAACTGTTCTAGTCAATGACGGTTTAGAAGCATATGTTTGACAGTTAATAATTAATTTATGACAGTTTGTGGACAAATCATGACAGTTTATAGATCAATTATGACAGTATAAAGACAAATTATATTAATAAGCAAATTATAATAGTAGATAGGCAAATTATGACAGTTTGTAAACAATTTATGACAGTTTGTGTATAAATTGTTACAGTTTGTAAACTGTTCTAGTCAATGACGGTGTAGAAGCAAATGTTTGACAGTTAATAATTAATTTATGACAGTTTGTGCACAAATCATGACAGTTTATAGATCAATTATGACAGTATAAAAACAAATTATATTAATAAGTAAATCATAATAGTGAATAGGCAAATTATGACAGTTTGTGAACAGTACACTAGTCAATGGCTATTTAGGAGCATATGTTTGACAGTTAATAAAGCAAATCATGACAGTTTTAAAACAAATTATGACAATTTGTAGACGAATTATGACAGTTTATAAATCAATTATGACAGTTTGTAAACAGTTTTAGTCAATGGCGGTTTAAAGATATATGTTTGACAATTAATAAAAAAAATATGACAGTTTGTAGACAAGTTATGACAATTTGTAAACAAGTTATGACACTTTATAAATAAATTATGATAGTTTCTTAACAATTTTTGTGAATTGCAATTTGGGTTTATATATTTGACAGTTTGTAAACAAATTATGACAGTTTGTGTACGAATTATTACAGTTTGTGAACTGTTCTAGTCAATGACGGTTTAGAAGCAAATGTTTGACAGTTAATAATCAATTTATGACAGTTTGTGGACAAATCATGACAGTTTATAGATCAATCATGACAGTTTGTGGACTAATTTTATTAATAAGCAAATCCTAATAGTGAATAGACAAATTATGACAGTTTGTGAACAGTACTCTAGTCAATAGCGATTTAAGAGCATATGTTTGACAGTTAGTAAGGCAAATCATGACAGTTTAAAAACAAATTATGACAATTTGTATACAAATTATGACAGCTTATAGATCAATTATGACAGTTTGTAAACAGTTCTAGTCAATGGCGGTTTAGAGATATATGTTTGACAGTTAATAAAAAAAATATGACAATTTGTAAACAAATTATGACACTTTATAAATAAATTATGATAGTTTGTTAACAATTTTTGTGAATTGCGATTTGGGGTTATATATTTGACAGTTTGAACAAATCATGACAGTTTGTATACAAATTAAAACAGTTTCTATTAATGACAGTTTAGAAGCATATGTTTGACAGTTAATAAGCAATTTATGACGGTTTGTAGACAAATCAGAACAGTTTGTGGCAAAATTTTAACAGTTTATAGATCAATTATGACAGTTATGACAGTTTGTAGACAAATTATATGAATAAGCTAATCATAATAGTAAATAGACAAATTATGTCAGTTTGTGAACAGTACTCTAGTCAATGGCGGTTTAGGAGCATATGTTTGACAGTTAATAAAACAAATCATGACAAATTGTAGACAAGTTATGACAGTTTATAGATCAATTATGACAGTTTGTAATCAGTTTTAGTCAATGGAGATTTAAGAAATCTCAATTCATCAAATCAACTGTAAAATGTTACACAAAGCTGTTATAGAAACTGTCAACTAGTTTGCAAATTTGTCATATAAACTGTCAACAATAAATTATTTTACAAATCTGTCATATGAACTGCTAAATGTCACTTCTACAATGCAAATAACCAACAAATCTGTTATATAAACTCTCAACTGTTAGGAATTTGTCATAAAAGCAGTTTGACATACAAACTGTAAACTTTGTTCTTGACAAACCTGTCAAAAGTTAATTCAACAAAGCAATTCTAAACTGTTTGTCAAGTAAACTGTCAAATGTCAAAACATCAAAGATTGACTTACAAATTTGTTATATGAACTCTTATTTGTTAAAAATCTGTAAGAAAAGCGGTTTTTATATACAAACTGTAAACTTTGATTTTGACAAACCTGTCAAATGTCAATTCAACAAAGCAACTCCAAACTGTTACACAAAATCTGTCATATAAACTGCCAACTATCAAAAATGTGTCAAATAAACTGTCAAATGTAAAAATATGACTTACAAATCTGTCATATGAGCTCTCAATTGTTAAAAATCTGTCATAAAAACGGCTTGAGATACAAACTGTAAGCTTTAATCATAATAAACCTGTCAAATGTCAATTCAACAAAGCAATTCTAAATTGTTGCACAAAATTTGTCATATAATCTGTCATATAGGCTGTCAATTATCAAAAAATTGTCAAATAAATTGTCAAAGGTCAATTTGACAGAGAATAACTTACAAATCTGTCATATAAGCTAACAACTGTTAAAAATCTGTTATAAAAGTAGCCTGGTTAAGTTGAGATTACATATATAAAATCCAGCGTATCGAATGAAATGAAATTAATACAACTTATGTTAATAACATTAAAGTAAATTGTCGCCAATTTGCATCAAAATTCAATGAGTAGTTTAAAAATTATTAAATATTTGATTAAGAATAGGAGTTCCCATCTTGGTTAGAGTAGACTGATTAGATTGAGGTTATATAAAATCCAACGTATCGAATTAAATTAAATTATTACAATTTATACTAATAACATTGAAGTATATTGTCGCCAATTTGTATCAAAATTCAATAAGTAGTTTAGAAATTATTAAACATTTTATTAAGAATACGAGTTCTCAGCTTGGTTAGGGTAGATTGATAGAATTGAGGTTATATAAAATTCAGCCTATCAAATAAAATTAAATTAATACATTTTATATTAATAACATTGATGTATGTTATTGCTAAATTGTATCAAAATTTAATAAGTAATTTAAAAAATATTAAACCTTTTATTAAGAATAAGAATTCTCACTTGGTTAGGGTAGATTGATTGAATTAAGGTTATATAAAATTCAGCGTTTATATTTATTTAATTAATTATAAGATTTGATTTCAAAAAATTATTGATGACATTTGAGCTGTTTGCGATTTAAAAATTGTAAATAATTTTTTTGGGATAAGTTACTATTAAATTGGGTTTTTATTGCATTTAAATCATTTGTGCCAATTTAGGCTTGATTAGGTTAAGTTAGGTTTACAACAAAGCTATAATTATTAATAAAAACATTGTGGGTTAGCTTGCATCAATAAATTAAATAGGATTCATGTGACTTGCTTGTTGTCTATTTAAGGTTCTAGCCAGCCTATCCCATCTAGTGTTAATTTCTTTAAACATTTAAAAACGGGTATGCAATCATGAATACACAAATGCATGCATAAAAAGTTTTATAGCAAGTTTTTTTAATAATAGCCACACGATAAAAACGTTTAACAAGCAACAATATAATTGGTTATTTGAAATGAAATTTAAGATTCAATGCTAAGCGACACAAGTTGAGTATTATTTAATCTTTATTTATAATAACTGAATGCGTTACAAATTATATAACTATTTATTCAAATATGTAATATAAGTAGCATAATAATCAACTTGCGTAAAATCAAAAAAATTTACTCTTTTTTTTTTTTTTTTTTTTTTTTTTTTTTTAATTAAATTTGTTCTAAATTTAAAACAATTGCCAAACAAAAAGTTAACTAAAGTTTATAATTTTAATACGTACATAAGCTCACGTCGCCACACTAAAATTCGCAAACGTGGACCAATGTTGGTAATTTTTTGGTTACCGGGGTAATTTGGACTCCTGATTACGATTCCGGAATCGCCGTTTCGATATTCTCAACCGTTCACCTTCTAATTTATAGCGGTTTTTCGGTGTATTTATATTACAAAAACGTGTGAAACAAATATAGTTTTAACCGGCCGAGGAGGACGCAATTGCTCCTGTGGCAAGCCATCAGACCCAGGCAGATGCTGTTGCAAACCGGAAGTTAGTAGGTCAAAGGGTTTTCCTTCGGCGATCGATTGTATCGCTCAGTACGTACGCATAATCGTGTTTGTCAGAGTAAAATCCACAAACGTGGATGAAAGTTTGTAATTTTTTGCTTTCTGGGGTAATTTGGAGCCCTGATTACGATTTCGATATCGCCGTTTCGATATTCTCATCATTTCCCCCTCTTATCTAATAATGGCTATTTTTGGTCAATTTGAAAGTTTTAAACGGATGAAACTAACATACTTCTAGCCTGCGGATGGGGACGCAGATTTTTCTGTATCAAGCCACAGACCCCAGTAGGTTGTGGGCCAAAGCGGAAGTCCGTGCTTCAAGGCGTTCTCTTTCGGCGATCGAAAGAGTCGAAACATACCAAAGGGGGGGGTCTTTCATTTTTTTGGACTAGGATTTTTTCAATTTTAGGAAAAAAAGGTCGGTTTTTTTGCATTTCCTGACGTAAAATGAACCCCTGATTACGATTTTGGGGGTCCGACTCCGATATTCCTAGCATCTTGGCGGCAATTTTAAAATAACCGTCAAAAACACGGTTTTTTTGCATTTCGAAGGGTAAAAAAGGCACTAAACGGTGAAGGGCATAGACGCAATTGCTCCTGAGGGTAGTCAACAGACCCATCTGAATCCCTGCCAAACCGGAAGTCCGTAGGTCAAAGGGTTTTCCTTCGGCGATCGACGAAAGTTTCGGTTTTATCGCGAATACGTACATAAGCTCACGTCGCCACACTAAAATTCGCAAACGTGGACCAATGTTGGTAATTTTTTGGTTACCGGGGTAATTTGGACTCCTGATTACGATTCCGGAATCGCCGTTTCGATATTCTCAACCGTTCACCTTCTAATTTATAGCGGTTTTTCGGTGTATTTATATTACAAAAACGTGTGAAACAAATATAGTTTTAACCGGCCGAGGAGGACGCAATTGCTCCTGTGGCAAGCCATCAGACCCAGGCAGATGCTGTTGCAAACCGGAAGTTAGTAGGTCAAAGGGTTTTCCTTCGGCGATCGATTGTATCGCTCAGTACGTACGCATAATCGTGTTTGTCAGAGTAAAATCCACAAACGTGGATGAAAGTTTGTAATTTTTTGCTTTCTGGGGTAATTTGGAGCCCTGATTACGATTTCGATATCGCCGTTTCGATATTCTCATCATTTCCCCCTCTTATCTAATAATGGCTATTTTTGGTCAATTTGAAAGTTTTAAACGGATGAAACTAACATACTTCTAGCCTGCGGATGGGGACGCAGATTTTTCTGTATCAAGCCACAGACCCCAGTAGGTTGTGGGCCAAAGCGGAAGTCCGTGCTTCAAGGCGTTCTCTTTCGGCGATCGAAAGAGTCGAAACATACCAAAGGGGGGGGTCTTTCATTTTTTTGGACTAGGATTTTTTCAATTTTAGGAAAAAAAGGTCGGTTTTTTTGCATTTCCTGACGTAAAATGAACCCCTGATTACGATTTTGGGGGTCCGACTCCGATATTCCTAGCATCTTGGCGGCAATTTTAAAATAACCGTCAAAAACACGGTTTTTTTGCATTTCGAAGGGTAAAAAAGGCACTAAACGGTGAAGGGCATAGACGCAATTGCTCCTGAGGGTAGTCAACAGACCCATCTGAATCCCTGCCAAACCGGAAGTCCGTAGGTCAAAGGGTTTTCCTTCGGCGATCGACGAAAGTTTCGGTTTTATCGCGAATACGTACATAAGCTCACGTCGCCACACTAAAATTCGCAAACGTGGACCAATGTTGGTAATTTTTTGGTTACCGGGGTAATTTGGACTCCTGATTACGATTCCGGAATCGCCGTTTCGATATTCTCAACCGTTCACCTTCTAATTTATAGCGGTTTTTCGGTGTATTTATATTACAAAAACGTGTGAAACAAATATAGTTTTAACCGGCCGAGGAGGACGCAATTG
Source organism: Tachinus rufipes (assembly GCA_963932245.1). Lineage (NCBI taxonomy): Eukaryota > Metazoa > Arthropoda > Insecta > Coleoptera > Staphylinidae > Tachinus > Tachinus rufipes. Next base: position 85,621,380 of record OZ010748.1, on the reverse strand, counting down.
CTCCTGTGGCAAGCCATCAGACCCAGGCAGATGCTGTTGCAAACCGGAAGTTAGTAGGTCAAAGGGTTTTCCTTCGGCGATCGATTGTATCGCTCAGTACGTACGCATAATCGTGTTTGTCAGAGTAAAATCCACAAACGTGGATGAAAGTTTGTAATTTTTTGCTTTCTGGGGTAATTTGGAGCCCTGATTACGATTTCGATATCGCCGTTTCGATATTCTCATCATTTCCCCCTCTTATCTAATAATGGCTATTTTTGGTCAATTTGAAAGTTTTAAACGGATGAAACTAACATACTTCTAGCCTGCGGATGGGGACGCAGATTTTTCTGTATCAAGCCACAGACCCCAGTAGGTTGTGGGCCAAAGCGGAAGTCCGTGCTTCAAGGCGTTCTCTTTCGGCGATCGAAAGAGTCGAAACATACCAAAGGGGGGGGTCTTTCATTTTTTTGGACTAGGATTTTTTCAATTTTAGGAAAAAAAGGTCGGTTTTTTTGCATTTCCTGACGTAAAATGAACCCCTGATTACGATTTTGGGGGTCCGACTCCGATATTCCTAGCATCTTGGCGGCAATTTTAAAATAACCGTCAAAAACACGGTTTTTTTGCATTTCGAAGGGTAAAAAAGGCACTAAACGGTGAAGGGCATAGACGCAATTGCTCCTGAGGGTAGTCAACAGACCCATCTGAATCCCTGCCAAACCGGAAGTCCGTAGGTCAAAGGGTTTTCCTTCGGCGATCGACGAAAGTTTCGGTTTTATCGCGAATACGTACATAAGCTCACGTCGCCACACTAAAATTCGCAAACGTGGACCAATGTTGGTAATTTTTTGGTTACCGGGGTAATTTGGACTCCTGATTACGATTCCGGAATCGCCGTTTCGATATTCTCAACCGTTCACCTTCTAATTTATAGCGGTTTTTCGGTGTATTTATATTACAAAAACGTGTGAAACAAATATAGTTTTAACCGGCCGAGGAGGACGCAATTGCTCCTGTGGCAAGCCATCAGACCCAGGCAGATGCTGTTGCAAACCGGAAGTTAGTAGGTCAAAGGGTTTTCCTTCGGCGATCGATTGTATCGCTCAGTACGTACGCATAATCGTGTTTGTCAGAGTAAAATCCACAAACGTGGATGAAAGTTTGTAATTTTTTGCTTTCTGGGGTAATTTGGAGCCCTGATTACGATTTCGATATCGCCGTTTCGATATTCTCATCATTTCCCCCTCTTATCTAATAATGGCTATTTTTGGTCAATTTGAAAGTTTTAAACGGATGAAACTAACATACTTCTAGCCTGCGGATGGGGACGCAGATTTTTCTGTATCAAGCCACAGACCCCAGTAGGTTGTGGGCCAAAGCGGAAGTCCGTGCTTCAAGGCGTTCTCTTTCGGCGATCGAAAGAGTCGAAACATACCAAAGGGGGGGGTCTTTCATTTTTTTGGACTAGGATTTTTTCAATTTTAGGAAAAAAAGGTCGGTTTTTTTGCATTTCCTGACGTAAAATGAACCCCTGATTACGATTTTGGGGGTCCGACTCCGATATTCCTAGCATCTTGGCGGCAATTTTAAAATAACCGTCAAAAACACGGTTTTTTTGCATTTCGAAGGGTAAAAAAGGCACTAAACGGTGAAGGGCATAGACGCAATTGCTCCTGAGGGTAGTCAACAGACCCATCTGAATCCCTGCCAAACCGGAAGTCCGTAGGTCAAAGGGTTTTCCTTCGGCGATCGACGAAAGTTTCGGTTTTATCGCGAATACGTACATAAGCTCACGTCGCCACACTAAAATTCGCAAACGTGGACCAATGTTGGTAATTTTTTGGTTACCGGGGTAATTTGGACTCCTGATTACGATTCCGGAATCGCCGTTTCGATATTCTCAACCGTTCACCTTCTAATTTATAGCGGTTTTTCGGTGTATTTATATTACAAAAACGTGTGAAACAAATATAGTTTTAACCGGCCGAGGAGGACGCAATTGCTCCTGTGGCAAGCCATCAGACCCAGGCAGATGCTGTTGCAAACCGGAAGTTAGTAGGTCAAAGGGTTTTCCTTCGGCGATCGATTGTATCGCTCAGTACGTACGCATAATCGTGTTTGTCAGAGTAAAATCCACAAACGTGGATGAAAGTTTGTAATTTTTTGCTTTCTGGGGTAATTTGGAGCCCTGATTACGATTTCGATATCGCCGTTTCGATATTCTCATCATTTCCCCCTCTTATCTAATAATGGCTATTTTTGGTCAATTTGAAAGTTTTAAACGGATGAAACTAACATACTTCTAGCCTGCGGATGGGGACGCAGATTTTTCTGTATCAAGCCACAGACCCCAGTAGGTTGTGGGCCAAAGCGGAAGTCCGTGCTTCAAGGCGTTCTCTTTCGGCGATCGAAAGAGTCGAAACATACCAAAGGGGGGGGTCTTTCATTTTTTTGGACTAGGATTTTTTCAATTTTAGGAAAAAAAGGTCGGTTTTTTTGCATTTCCTGACGTAAAATGAACCCCTGATTACGATTTTGGGGGTCCGACTCCGATATTCCTAGCATCTTGGCGGCAATTTTAAAATAACCGTCAAAAACACGGTTTTTTTGCATTTCGAAGGGTAAAAAAGGCACTAAACGGTGAAGGGCATAGACGCAATTGCTCCTGAGGGTAGTCAACAGACCCATCTGAATCCCTGCCAAACCGGAAGTCCGTAGGTCAAAGGGTTTTCCTTCGGCGATCGACGAAAGTTTCGGTTTTATCGCGAATACGTACATAAGCTCACGTCGCCACACTAAAATTCGCAAACGTGGACCAATGTTGGTAATTTTTTGGTTACCGGGGTAATTTGGACTCCTGATTACGATTCCGGAATCGCCGTTTCGATATTCTCAACCGTTCACCTTCTAATTTATAGCGGTTTTTCGGTGTATTTATATTACAAAAACGTGTGAAACAAATATAGTTTTAACCGGCCGAGGAGGACGCAATTGCTCCTGTGGCAAGCCATCAGACCCAGGCAGATGCTGTTGCAAACCGGAAGTTAGTAGGTCAAAGGGTTTTCCTTCGGCGATCGATTGTATCGCTCAGTACGTACGCATAATCGTGTTTGTCAGAGTAAAATCCACAAACGTGGATGAAAGTTTGTAATTTTTTGCTTTCTGGGGTAATTTGGAGCCCTGATTACGATTTCGATATCGCCGTTTCGATATTCTCATCATTTCCCCCTCTTATCTAATAATGGCTATTTTTGGTCAATTTGAAAGTTTTAAACGGATGAAACTAACATACTTCTAGCCTGCGGATGGGGACGCAGATTTTTCTGTATCAAGCCACAGACCCCAGTAGGTTGTGGGCCAAAGCGGAAGTCCGTGCTTCAAGGCGTTCTCTTTCGGCGATCGAAAGAGTCGAAACATACCAAAGGGGGGGGTCTTTCATTTTTTTGGACTAGGATTTTTTCAATTTTAGGAAAAAAAGGTCGGTTTTTTTGCATTTCCTGACGTAAAATGAACCCCTGATTACGATTTTGGGGGTCCGACTCCGATATTCCTAGCATCTTGGCGGCAATTTTAAAATAACCGTCAAAAACACGGTTTTTTTGCATTTCGAAGGGTAAAAAAGGCACTAAACGGTGAAGGGCATAGACGCAATTGCTCCTGAGGGTAGTCAACAGACCCATCTGAATCCCTGCCAAACCGGAAGTCCGTAGGTCAAAGGGTTTTCCTTCGGCGATCGACGAAAGTTTCGGTTTTATCGCGAATACGTACATAAGCTCACGTCGCCACACTAAAATTCGCAAACGTGGACCAATGTTGGTAATTTTTTGGTTACCGGGGTAATTTGGACTCCTGATTACGATTCCGGAATCGCCGTTTCGATATTCTCAACCGTTCACCTTCTAATTTATAGCGGTTTTTCGGTGTATTTATATTACAAAAACGTGTGAAACAAATATAGTTTTAACCGGCCGAGGAGGACGCAATTGCTCCTGTGGCAAGCCATCAGACCCAGGCAGATGCTGTTGCAAACCGGAAGTTAGTAGGTCAAAGGGTTTTCCTTCGGCGATCGATTGTATCGCTCAGTACGTACGCATAATCGTGTTTGTCAGAGTAAAATCCACAAACGTGGATGAAAGTTTGTAATTTTTTGCTTTCTGGGGTAATTTGGAGCCCTGATTACGATTTCGATATCGCCGTTTCGATATTCTCATCATTTCCCCCTCTTATCTAATAATGGCTATTTTTGGTCAATTTGAAAGTTTTAAACGGATGAAACTAACATACTTCTAGCCTGCGGATGGGGACGCAGATTTTTCTGTATCAAGCCACAGACCCCAGTAGGTTGTGGGCCAAAGCGGAAGTCCGTGCTTCAAGGCGTTCTCTTTCGGCGATCGAAAGAGTCGAAACATACCAAAGGGGGGGGTCTTTCATTTTTTTGGACTAGGATTTTTTCAATTTTAGGAAAAAAAGGTCGGTTTTTTTGCATTTCCTGACGTAAAATGAACCCCTGATTACGATTTTGGGGGTCCGACTCCGATATTCCTAGCATCTTGGCGGCAATTTTAAAATAACCGTCAAAAACACGGTTTTTTTGCATTTCGAAGGGTAAAAAAGGCACTAAACGGTGAAGGGCATAGACGCAATTGCTCCTGAGGGTAGTCAACAGACCCATCTGAATCCCTGCCAAACCGGAAGTCCGTAGGTCAAAGGGTTTTCCTTCGGCGATCGACGAAAGTTTCGGTTTTATCGCGAATACGTACATAAGCTCACGTCGCCACACTAAAATTCGCAAACGTGGACCAATGTTGGTAATTTTTTGGTTACCGGGGTAATTTGGACTCCTGATTACGATTCCGGAATCGCCGTTTCGATATTCTCAACCGTTCACCTTCTAATTTATAGCGGTTTTTCGGTGTATTTATATTACAAAAACGTGTGAAACAAATATAGTTTTAACCGGCCGAGGAGGACGCAATTGCTCCTGTGGCAAGCCATCAGACCCAGGCAGATGCTGTTGCAAACCGGAAGTTAGTAGGTCAAAGGGTTTTCCTTCGGCGATCGATTGTATCGCTCAGTACGTACGCATAATCGTGTTTGTCAGAGTAAAATCCACAAACGTGGATGAAAGTTTGTAATTTTTTGCTTTCTGGGGTAATTTGGAGCCCTGATTACGATTTCGATATCGCCGTTTCGATATTCTCATCATTTCCCCCTCTTATCTAATAATGGCTATTTTTGGTCAATTTGAAAGTTTTAAACGGATGAAACTAACATACTTCTAGCCTGCGGATGGGGACGCAGATTTTTCTGTATCAAGCCACAGACCCCAGTAGGTTGTGGGCCAAAGCGGAAGTCCGTGCTTCAAGGCGTTCTCTTTCGGCGATCGAAAGAGTCGAAACATACCAAAGGGGGGGGTCTTTCATTTTTTTGGACTAGGATTTTTTCAATTTTAGGAAAAAAAGGTCGGTTTTTTTGCATTTCCTGACGTAAAATGAACCCCTGATTACGATTTTGGGGGTCCGACTCCGATATTCCTAGCATCTTGGCGGCAATTTTAAAATAACCGTCAAAAACACGGTTTTTTTGCATTTCGAAGGGTAAAAAAGGCACTAAACGGTGAAGGGCATAGACGCAATTGCTCCTGAGGGTAGTCAACAGACCCATCTGAATCCCTGCCAAACCGGAAGTCCGTAGGTCAAAGGGTTTTCCTTCGGCGATCGACGAAAGTTTCGGTTTTATCGCGAATACGTACATAAGCTCACGTCGCCACACTAAAATTCGCAAACGTGGACCAATGTTGGTAATTTTTTGGTTACCGGGGTAATTTGGACTCCTGATTACGATTCCGGAATCGCCGTTTCGATATTCTCAACCGTTCACCTTCTAATTTATAGCGGTTTTTCGGTGTATTTATATTACAAAAACGTGTGAAACAAATATAGTTTTAACCGGCCGAGGAGGACGCAATTGCTCCTGTGGCAAGCCATCAGACCCAGGCAGATGCTGTTGCAAACCGGAAGTTAGTAGGTCAAAGGGTTTTCCTTCGGCGATCGATTGTATCGCTCAGTACGTACGCATAATCGTGTTTGTCAGAGTAAAATCCACAAACGTGGATGAAAGTTTGTAATTTTTTGCTTTCTGGGGTAATTTGGAGCCCTGATTACGATTTCGATATCGCCGTTTCGATATTCTCATCATTTCCCCCTCTTATCTAATAATGGCTATTTTTGGTCAATTTGAAAGTTTTAAACGGATGAAACTAACATACTTCTAGCCTGCGGATGGGGACGCAGATTTTTCTGTATCAAGCCACAGACCCCAGTAGGTTGTGGGCCAAAGCGGAAGTCCGTGCTTCAAGGCGTTCTCTTTCGGCGATCGAAAGAGTCGAAACATACCAAAGGGGGGGGTCTTTCATTTTTTTGGACTAGGATTTTTTCAATTTTAGGAAAAAAAGGTCGGTTTTTTTGCATTTCCTGACGTAAAATGAACCCCTGATTACGATTTTGGGGGTCCGACTCCGATATTCCTAGCATCTTGGCGGCAATTTTAAAATAACCGTCAAAAACACGGTTTTTTTGCATTTCGAAGGGTAAAAAAGGCACTAAACGGTGAAGGGCATAGACGCAATTGCTCCTGAGGGTAGTCAACAGACCCATCTGAATCCCTGCCAAACCGGAAGTCCGTAGGTCAAAGGGTTTTCCTTCGGCGATCGACGAAAGTTTCGGTTTTATCGCGAATACGTACATAAGCTCACGTCGCCACACTAAAATTCGCAAACGTGGACCAATGTTGGTAATTTTTTGGTTACCGGGGTAATTTGGACTCCTGATTACGATTCCGGAATCGCCGTTTCGATATTCTCAACCGTTCACCTTCTAATTTATAGCGGTTTTTCGGTGTATTTATATTACAAAAACGTGTGAAACAAATATAGTTTTAACCGGCCGAGGAGGACGCAATTGCTCCTGTGGCAAGCCATCAGACCCAGGCAGATGCTGTTGCAAACCGGAAGTTAGTAGGTCAAAGGGTTTTCCTTCGGCGATCGATTGTATCGCTCAGTACGTACGCATAATCGTGTTTGTCAGAGTAAAATCCACAAACGTGGATGAAAGTTTGTAATTTTTTGCTTTCTGGGGTAATTTGGAGCCCTGATTACGATTTCGATATCGCCGTTTCGATATTCTCATCATTTCCCCCTCTTATCTAATAATGGCTATTTTTGGTCAATTTGAAAGTTTTAAACGGATGAAACTAACATACTTCTAGCCTGCGGATGGGGACGCAGATTTTTCTGTATCAAGCCACAGACCCCAGTAGGTTGTGGGCCAAAGCGGAAGTCCGTGCTTCAAGGCGTTCTCTTTCGGCGATCGAAAGAGTCGAAACATACCAAAGGGGGGGGTCTTTCATTTTTTTGGACTAGGATTTTTTCAATTTTAGGAAAAAAAGGTCGGTTTTTTTGCATTTCCTGACGTAAAATGAACCCCTGATTACGATTTTGGGGGTCCGACTCCGATATTCCTAGCATCTTGGCGGCAATTTTAAAATAACCGTCAAAAACACGGTTTTTTTGCATTTCGAAGGGTAAAAAAGGCACTAAACGGTGAAGGGCATAGACGCAATTGCTCCTGAGGGTAGTCAACAGACCCATCTGAATCCCTGCCAAACCGGAAGTCCGTAGGTCAAAGGGTTTTCCTTCGGCGATCGACGAAAGTTTCGGTTTTATCGCGAATACGTACATAAGCTCACGTCGCCACACTAAAATTCGCAAACGTGGACCAATGTTGGTAATTTTTTGGTTACCGGGGTAATTTGGACTCCTGATTACGATTCCGGAATCGCCGTTTCGATATTCTCAACCGTTCACCTTCTAATTTATAGCGGTTTTTCGGTGTATTTATATTACAAAAACGTGTGAAACAAATATAGTTTTAACCGGCCGAGGAGGACGCAATTGCTCCTGTGGCAAGCCATCAGACCCAGGCAGATGCTGTTGCAAACCGGAAGTTAGTAGGTCAAAGGGTTTTCCTTCGGCGATCGATTGTATCGCTCAGTACGTACGCATAATCGTGTTTGTCAGAGTAAAATCCACAAACGTGGATGAAAGTTTGTAATTTTTTGCTTTCTGGGGTAATTTGGAGCCCTGATTACGATTTCGATATCGCCGTTTCGATATTCTCATCATTTCCCCCTCTTATCTAATAATGGCTATTTTTGGTCAATTTGAAAGTTTTAAACGGATGAAACTAACATACTTCTAGCCTGCGGATGGGGACGCAGATTTTTCTGTATCAAGCCACAGACCCCAGTAGGTTGTGGGCCAAAGCGGAAGTCCGTGCTTCAAGGCGTTCTCTTTCGGCGATCGAAAGAGTCGAAACATACCAAAGGGGGGGGTCTTTCATTTTTTTGGACTAGGATTTTTTCAATTTTAGGAAAAAAAGGTCGGTTTTTTTGCATTTCCTGACGTAAAATGAACCCCTGATTACGATTTTGGGGGTCCGACTCCGATATTCCTAGCATCTTGGCGGCAATTTTAAAATAACCGTCAAAAACACGGTTTTTTTGCATTTCGAAGGGTAAAAAAGGCACTAAACGGTGAAGGGCATAGACGCAATTGCTCCTGAGGGTAGTCAACAGACCCATCTGAATCCCTGCCAAACCGGAAGTCCGTAGGTCAAAGGGTTTTCCTTCGGCGATCGACGAAAGTTTCGGTTTTATCGCGAATACGTACATAAGCTCACGTCGCCACACTAAAATTCGCAAACGTGGACCAATGTTGGTAATTTTTTGGTTACCGGGGTAATTTGGACTCCTGATTACGATTCCGGAATCGCCGTTTCGATATTCTCAACCGTTCACCTTCTAATTTATAGCGGTTTTTCGGTGTATTTATATTACAAAAACGTGTGAAACAAATATAGTTTTAACCGGCCGAGGAGGACGCAATTGCTCCTGTGGCAAGCCATCAGACCCAGGCAGATGCTGTTGCAAACCGGAAGTTAGTAGGTCAAAGGGTTTTCCTTCGGCGATCGATTGTATCGCTCAGTACGTACGCATAATCGTGTTTGTCAGAGTAAAATCCACAAACGTGGATGAAAGTTTGTAATTTTTTGCTTTCTGGGGTAATTTGGAGCCCTGATTACGATTTCGATATCGCCGTTTCGATATTCTCATCATTTCCCCCTCTTATCTAATAATGGCTATTTTTGGTCAATTTGAAAGTTTTAAACGGATGAAACTAACATACTTCTAGCCTGCGGATGGGGACGCAGATTTTTCTGTATCAAGCCACAGACCCCAGTAGGTTGTGGGCCAAAGCGGAAGTCCGTGCTTCAAGGCGTTCTCTTTCGGCGATCGAAAGAGTCGAAACATACCAAAGGGGGGGGTCTTTCATTTTTTTGGACTAGGATTTTTTCAATTTTAGGAAAAAAAGGTCGGTTTTTTTGCATTTCCTGACGTAAAATGAACCCCTGATTACGATTTTGGGGGTCCGACTCCGATATTCCTAGCATCTTGGCGGCAATTTTAAAATAACCGTCAAAAACACGGTTTTTTTGCATTTCGAAGGGTAAAAAAGGCACTAAACGGTGAAGGGCATAGACGCAATTGCTCCTGAGGGTAGTCAACAGACCCATCTGAATCCCTGCCAAACCGGAAGTCCGTAGGTCAAAGGGTTTTCCTTCGGCGATCGACGAAAGTTTCGGTTTTATCGCGAATACGTACATAAGCTCACGTCGCCACACTAAAATTCGCAAACGTGGACCAATGTTGGTAATTTTTTGGTTACCGGGGTAATTTGGACTCCTGATTACGATTCCGGAATCGCCGTTTCGATATTCTCAACCGTTCACCTTCTAATTTATAGCGGTTTTTCGGTGTATTTATATTACAAAAACGTGTGAAACAAATATAGTTTTAACCGGCCGAGGAGGACGCAATTGCTCCTGTGGCAAGCCATCAGACCCAGGCAGATGCTGTTGCAAACCGGAAGTTAGTAGGTCAAAGGGTTTTCCTTCGGCGATCGATTGTATCGCTCAGTACGTACGCATAATCGTGTTTGTCAGAGTAAAATCCACAAACGTGGATGAAAGTTTGTAATTTTTTGCTTTCTGGGGTAATTTGGAGCCCTGATTACGATTTCGATATCGCCGTTTCGATATTCTCATCATTTCCCCCTCTTATCTAATAATGGCTATTTTTGGTCAATTTGAAAGTTTTAAACGGATGAAACTAACATACTTCTAGCCTGCGGATGGGGACGCAGATTTTTCTGTATCAAGCCACAGACCCCAGTAGGTTGTGGGCCAAAGCGGAAGTCCGTGCTTCAAGGCGTTCTCTTTCGGCGATCGAAAGAGTCGAAACATACCAAAGGGGGGGGTCTTTCATTTTTTTGGACTAGGATTTTTTCAATTTTAGGAAAAAAAGGTCGGTTTTTTTGCATTTCCTGACGTAAAATGAACCCCTGATTACGATTTTGGGGGTCCGACTCCGATATTCCTAGCATCTTGGCGGCAATTTTAAAATAACCGTCAAAAACACGGTTTTTTTGCATTTCGAAGGGTAAAAAAGGCACTAAACGGTGAAGGGCATAGACGCAATTGCTCCTGAGGGTAGTCAACAGACCCATCTGAATCCCTGCCAAACCGGAAGTCCGTAGGTCAAAGGGTTTTCCTTCGGCGATCGACGAAAGTTTCGGTTTTATCGCGAATACGTACATAAGCTCACGTCGCCACACTAAAATTCGCAAACGTGGACCAATGTTGGTAATTTTTTGGTTACCGGGGTAATTTGGACTCCTGATTACGATTCCGGAATCGCCGTTTCGATATTCTCAACCGTTCACCTTCTAATTTATAGCGGTTTTTCGGTGTATTTATATTACAAAAACGTGTGAAACAAATATAGTTTTAACCGGCCGAGGAGGACGCAATTGCTCCTGTGGCAAGCCATCAGACCCAGGCAGATGCTGTTGCAAACCGGAAGTTAGTAGGTCAAAGGGTTTTCCTTCGGCGATCGATTGTATCGCTCAGTACGTACGCATAATCGTGTTTGTCAGAGTAAAATCCACAAACGTGGATGAAAGTTTGTAATTTTTTGCTTTCTGGGGTAATTTGGAGCCCTGATTACGATTTCGATATCGCCGTTTCGATATTCTCATCATTTCCCCCTCTTATCTAATAATGGCTATTTTTGGTCAATTTGAAAGTTTTAAACGGATGAAACTAACATACTTCTAGCCTGCGGATGGGGACGCAGATTTTTCTGTATCAAGCCACAGACCCCAGTAGGTTGTGGGCCAAAGCGGAAGTCCGTGCTTCAAGGCGTTCTCTTTCGGCGATCGAAAGAGTCGAAACATACCAAAGGGGGGGGTCTTTCATTTTTTTGGACTAGGATTTTTTCAATTTTAGGAAAAAAAGGTCGGTTTTTTTGCATTTCCTGACGTAAAATGAACCCCTGATTACGATTTTGGGGGTCCGACTCCGATATTCCTAGCATCTTGGCGGCAATTTTAAAATAACCGTCAAAAACACGGTTTTTTTGCATTTCGAAGGGTAAAAAAGGCACTAAACGGTGAAGGGCATAGACGCAATTGCTCCTGAGGGTAGTCAACAGACCCATCTGAATCCCTGCCAAACCGGAAGTCCGTAGGTCAAAGGGTTTTCCTTCGGCGATCGACGAAAGTTTCGGTTTTATCGCGAATACGTACATAAGCTCACGTCGCCACACTAAAATTCGCAAACGTGGACCAATGTTGGTAATTTTTTGGTTACCGGGGTAATTTGGACTCCTGATTACGATTCCGGAATCGCCGTTTCGATATTCTCAACCGTTCACCTTCTAATTTATAGCGGTTTTTCGGTGTATTTATATTACAAAAACGTGTGAAACAAATATAGTTTTAACCGGCCGAGGAGGACGCAATTGCTCCTGTGGCAAGCCATCAGACCCAGGCAGATGCTGTTGCAAACCGGAAGTTAGTAGGTCAAAGGGTTTTCCTTCGGCGATCGATTGTATCGCTCAGTACGTACGCATAATCGTGTTTGTCAGAGTAAAATCCACAAACGTGGATGAAAGTTTGTAATTTTTTGCTTTCTGGGGTAATTTGGAGCCCTGATTACGATTTCGATATCGCCGTTTCGATATTCTCATCATTTCCCCCTCTTATCTAATAATGGCTATTTTTGGTCAATTTGAAAGTTTTAAACGGATGAAACTAACATACTTCTAGCCTGCGGATGGGGACGCAGATTTTTCTGTATCAAGCCACAGACCCCAGTAGGTTGTGGGCCAAAGCGGAAGTCCGTGCTTCAAGGCGTTCTCTTTCGGCGATCGAAAGAGTCGAAACATACCAAAGGGGGGGGTCTTTCATTTTTTTGGACTAGGATTTTTTCAATTTTAGGAAAAAAAGGTCGGTTTTTTTGCATTTCCTGACGTAAAATGAACCCCTGATTACGATTTTGGGGGTCCGACTCCGATATTCCTAGCATCTTGGCGGCAATTTTAAAATAACCGTCAAAAACACGGTTTTTTTGCATTTCGAAGGGTAAAAAAGGCACTAAACGGTGAAGGGCATAGACGCAATTGCTCCTGAGGGTAGTCAACAGACCCATCTGAATCCCTGCCAAACCGGAAGTCCGTAGGTCAAAGGGTTTTCCTTCGGCGATCGACGAAAGTTTCGGTTTTATCGCGAATACGTACATAAGCTCACGTCGCCACACTAAAATTCGCAAACGTGGACCAATGTTGGTAATTTTTTGGTTACCGGGGTAATTTGGACTCCTGATTACGATTCCGGAATCGCCGTTTCGATATTCTCAACCGTTCACCTTCTAATTTATAGCGGTTTTTCGGTGTATTTATATTACAAAAACGTGTGAAACAAATATAGTTTTAACCGGCCGAGGAGGACGCAATTGCTCCTGTGGCAAGCCATCAGACCCAGGCAGATGCTGTTGCAAACCGGAAGTTAGTAGGTCAAAGGGTTTTCCTTCGGCGATCGATTGTATCGCTCAGTACGTACGCATAATCGTGTTTGTCAGAGTAAAATCCACAAACGTGGATGAAAGTTTGTAATTTTTTGCTTTCTGGGGTAATTTGGAGCCCTGATTACGATTTCGATATCGCCGTTTCGATATTCTCATCATTTCCCCCTCTTATCTAATAATGGCTATTTTTGGTCAATTTGAAAGTTTTAAACGGATGAAACTAACATACTTCTAGCCTGCGGATGGGGACGCAGATTTTTCTGTATCAAGCCACAGACCCCAGTAGGTTGTGGGCCAAAGCGGAAGTCCGTGCTTCAAGGCGTTCTCTTTCGGCGATCGAAAGAGTCGAAACATACCAAAGGGGGGGGTCTTTCATTTTTTTGGACTAGGATTTTTTCAATTTTAGGAAAAAAAGGTCGGTTTTTTTGCATTTCCTGACGTAAAATGAACCCCTGATTACGATTTTGGGGGTCCGACTCCGATATTCCTAGCATCTTGGCGGCAATTTTAAAATAACCGTCAAAAACACGGTTTTTTTGCATTTCGAAGGGTAAAAAAGGCACTAAACGGTGAAGGGCATAGACGCAATTGCTCCTGAGGGTAGTCAACAGACCCATCTGAATCCCTGCCAAACCGGAAGTCCGTAGGTCAAAGGGTTTTCCTTCGGCGATCGACGAAAGTTTCGGTTTTATCGCGAATACGTACATAAGCTCACGTCGCCACACTAAAATTCGCAAACGTGGACCAATGTTGGTAATTTTTTGGTTACCGGGGTAATTTGGACTCCTGATTACGATTCCGGAATCGCCGTTTCGATATTCTCAACCGTTCACCTTCTAATTTATAGCGGTTTTTCGGTGTATTTATATTACAAAAACGTGTGAAACAAATATAGTTTTAACCGGCCGAGGAGGACGCAATTGCTCCTGTGGCAAGCCATCAGACCCAGGCAGATGCTGTTGCAAACCGGAAGTCCGTAGGTCAAAGGGTTTTCCTTCGGCGATCGATTGTATCGCTCAGTACGTACGCATAATCGTGTTTGTCAGAGTAAAATCCACAAACGTGGATGAAAGTTTGTAATTTTTTGCTATCTGGGGTAATTTGGAGCCCTGATTACGATTTCGATATCGCCGTTTCGATATTCTCATCATTTCCCCCTCTTATCTAATAATGGCTATTTTTGGTCAATTTGAAAGTTTTAAACGGGTGAAACTAACATACTTCTAGCCGGCGGATGGGGACGCAGATTTTTTTGTATCAAGCCACAGACCCCAGTAGGTTGTGGGCCAAAGCGGAAGTCCGTGCTTCAAGGCGTTCTCTTTCGGCGATCGAAAGAGTCGAAACATACCAAAGGGGGGGGTCTTTCTTCTTTTTGGACTAGGATTTTTTCAATTTTAGGACAAAAAGGTCGGTTTTTTTGCATTTCCTGACGTAAAATGAACCCCTGATTACGATTTTGGGGGTCCGACTCCGATACTCCTAGCATCTTGGCGGCAATTTTAAAATAACCGTCAAAAACACGGTTTTTTTGCATTTCGAACGGTAAAAAAGGCACTAAACGGTGAAGGGCATAGACGAAATTGCTCCTGAGGGTAGTCAACAGACTCATCTGAATCCCTGCCAAACCGGAAGTACGTAGGTCAAAGGGTTTTCCTTCGGCGTTCGACGAAAGTTTCGGTTTTATCGCGAATACGTACATAAGCTCACGTCGCCACACTAAAATTCGCAAACGTGGACCAATGTTGGTAATTTTTTGGTTACCGGGGTAATTTGGACTCCTGATTACGATTCCGGAATCGCCGTTTCGATATTCTCAACCGTTCACCTTCTAATTTATAGCGGTTTTTCGGTGTATTTATATTACAAAAACGTGTGAAACAAATATAGTTTTAACCGGCCGAGGAGGACGCAATTGCTCCTGTGGCAAGCCATCAGACCCAGGCAGATGCTGTTGCAAACCGGAAGTTAGTAGGTCAAAGGGTTTTCCTTCGGCGATCGATTGTATCGCTCAGTACGTACGCATAATCGTGTTTGTCAGAGTAAAATCCACAAACGTGGATGAAAGTTTGTAATTTTTTGCTTTCTGGGGTAATTTGGAGCCCTGATTACGATTTCGATATCGCCGTTTCGATATTCTCATCATTTCCCCCTCTTATCTAATAATGGCTATTTTTGGTCAATTTGAAAGTTTTAAACGGATGAAACTAACATACTTCTAGCCTGCGGATGGGGACGCAGATTTTTCTGTATCAAGCCACAGACCCCAGTAGGTTGTGGGCCAAAGCGGAAGTCCGTGCTTCAAGGCGTTCTCTTTCGGCGATCGAAAGAGTCGAAACATACCAAAGGGGGGGGTCTTTCATCTTTTTGGACTAGGATTTTTTCAATTTTAGGAAAAAAAGGTCGGTTTTTTTGCATTTCCTGACGTAAAATGAACCCCTGATTACGATTTTGGGGGTCCGACTCCGATATTCCTAGCATCTTGGCGGCAATTTTAAAATAACCGTCAAAAACACGGTTTTTTTGCATTTCGAAGGGTAAAAAAGGCACTAAACGGTGAAGGGCATAGACGCAATTGCTCCTGAGGGTAGTCAACAGACCCATCTGAATCCCTGCCAAACCGGAAGTCCGTAGGTCAAAGGGTTTTCCTTCGGCGATCGACGAAAGTTTCGGTTTTATCGCGAATACGTACATAAGCTCACGTCGCCACACTAAAATTCGCAAACGTGGACCAATGTTGGTAATTTTTTGGTTACCGGGGTAATTTGGACTCCTGATTACGATTCCGGAATCGCCGTTTCGATATTCTCAACCGTTCACCTTCTAATTTATAGCGGTTTTTCGGTGTATTTATATTACAAAAACGTGTGAAACAAATATAGTTTTAACCGGCCGAGGAGGACGCAATTGCTCCTGTGGCAAGCCATCAGACCCAGGCAGATGCTGTTGCAAACCGGAAGTCCGTAGGTCAAAGGGTTTTCCTTCGGCGATCGATTGTATCGCTCAGTACGTACGCATAATCGTGTTTGTCAGAGTAAAATCCACAAACGTGGATGAAAGTTTGTAATTTTTTGCTATCTGGGGTAATTTGGAGCCCTGATTACGATTTCGATATCGCCGTTTCGATATTCTCATCATTTCCCCCTCTTATCTAATAATGGCTATTTTTGGTCAATTTGAAAGTTTTAAACGGGTGAAACTAACATACTTCTAGCCGGCGGATGGGGACGCAGATTTTTTTGTATCAAGCCACAGACCCCAGTAGGTTGTGGGCCAAAGCGGAAGTCCGTGCTTCAAGGCGTTCTCTTTCGGCGATCGAAAGAGTCGAAACATACCAAAGGGGGGGGTCTTTCTTCTTTTTGGACTAGGATTTTTTCAATTTTAGGACAAAAAGGTCGGTTTTTTTGCATTTCCTGACGTAAAATGAACCCCTGATTACGATTTTGGGGGTCCGACTCCGATACTCCTAGCATCTTGGCGGCAATTTTAAAATAACCGTCAAAAACACGGTTTTTTTGCATTTCGAACGGTAAAAAAGGCACTAAACGGTGAAGGGCATAGACGAAATTGCTCCTGAGGGTAGTCAACAGACTCATCTGAATCCCTGCCAAACCGGAAGTCCGTAGGTCAAAGGGTTTTCCTTCGGCGATCGACGAAAGTTTCGGTTTTATCGCGAATACGTACATAAGCTCACGTCGCCACACTAAAATTCGCAAACGTGGACCAATGTTGGTAATTTTTTGGTTACCGGGGTAATTTGGACTCCTGATTACGATTCCGGAATCGCCGTTTCGATATTCTCAACCGTTCACCTTCTAATTTATAGCGGTTTTTCGGTGTATTTATATTACAAAAACGTGTGAAACAAATATAGTTTTAACCGGCCGAGGAGGACGCAATTGCTCCTGTGGCAAGCCATCAGACCCAGGCAGATGCTGTTGCAAACCGGAAGTTAGTAGGTCAAAGGGTTTTCCTTCGGCGATCGATTGTATCGCTCAGTACGTACGCATAATCGTGTTTGTCAGAGTAAAATCCACAAACGTGGATGAAAGTTTGTAATTTTTTGCTTTCTGGGGTAATTTGGAGCCCTGATTACGATTTCGATATCGCCGTTTCGATATTCTCATCATTTCCCCCTCTTATCTAATAATGGCTATTTTTGGTCAATTTGAAAGTTTTAAACGGATGAAACTAACATACTTCTAGCCTGCGGATGGGGACGCAGATTTTTCTGTATCAAGCCACAGACCCCAGTAGGTTGTGGGCCAAAGCGGAAGTCCGTGCTTCAAGGCGTTCTCTTTCGGCGATCGAAAGAGTCGAAACATACCAAAGGGGGGGGTCTTTCATCTTTTTGGACTAGGATTTTTTCAATTTTAGGAAAAAAAGGTCGGTTTTTTTGCATTTCCTGACGTAAAATGAACCCCTGATTACGATTTTGGGGGTCCGACTCCGATATTCCTAGCATCTTGGCGGCAATTTTAAAATAACCGTCAAAAACACGGTTTTTTTGCATTTCGAAGGGTAAAAAAGGCACTAAACGGTGAAGGGCATAGACGCAATTGCTCCTGAGGGTAGTCAACAGACCCATCTGAATCCCTGCCAAACCGGAAGTCCGTAGGTCAAAGGGTTTTCCTTCGGCGATCGACGAAAGTTTCGGTTTTATCGCGAATACGTACATAAGCTCACGTCGCCACACTAAAATTCGCAAACGTGGACCAATGTTGGTAATTTTTTGGTTACCGGGGTAATTTGGACTCCTGATTACGATTCCGGAATCGCCGTTTCGATATTCTCAACCGTTCACCTTCTAATTTATAGCGGTTTTTCGGTGTATTTATATTACAAAAACGTGTGAAACAAATATAGTTTTAACCGGCCGAGGAGGACGCAATTGCTCCTGTGGCAAGCCATCAGACCCAGGCAGATGCTGTTGCAAACCGGAAGTCCGTAGGTCAAAGGGTTTTCCTTCGGCGATCGATTGTATCGCTCAGTACGTACGCATAATCGTGTTTGTCAGAGTAAAATCCACAAACGTGGATGAAAGTTTGTAATTTTTTGCTATCTGGGGTAATTTGGAGCCCTGATTACGATTTCGATATCGCCGTTTCGATATTCTCATCATTTCCCCCTCTTATCTAATAATGGCTATTTTTGGTCAATTTGAAAGTTTTAAACGGGTGAAACTAACATACTTCTAGCCGGCGGATGGGGACGCAGATTTTTTTGTATCAAGCCACAGACCCCAGTAGGTTGTGGGCCAAAGCGGAAGTCCGTGCTTCAAGGCGTTCTCTTTCGGCGATCGAAAGAGTCGAAACATACCAAAGGGGGGGGTCTTTCTTCTTTTTGGACTAGGATTTTTTCAATTTTAGGACAAAAAGGTCGGTTTTTTTGCATTTCCTGACGTAAAATGAACCCCTGATTACGATTTTGGGGGTCCGACTCCGATACTCCTAGCATCTTGGCGGCAATTTTAAAATAACCGTCAAAAACACGGTTTTTTTGCATTTCGAACGGTAAAAAAGGCACTAAACGGTGAAGGGCATAGACGAAATTGCTCCTGAGGGTAGTCAACAGACTCATCTGAATCCCTGCCAAACCGGAAGTCCGTAGGTCAAAGGGTTTTCCTTCGGCGATCGACGAAAGTTTCGGTTTTATCGCGAATACGTACATAAGCTCACGTCGCCACACTAAAATTCGCAAACGTGGACCAATGTTGGTAATTTTTTGGTTACCGGGGTAATTTGGACTCCTGATTACGATTCCGGAATCGCCGTTTCGATATTCTCAACCGTTCACCTTCTAATTTATAGCGGTTTTTCGGTGTATTTATATTACAAAAACGTGTGAAACAAATATAGTTTTAACCGGCCGAGGAGGACGCAATTGCTCCTGTGGCAAGCCATCAGACCCAGGCAGATGCTGTTGCAAACCGGAAGTTAGTAGGTCAAAGGGTTTTCCTTCGGCGATCGATTGTATCGCTCAGTACGTACGCATAATCGTGTTTGTCAGAGTAAAATCCACAAACGTGGATGAAAGTTTGTAATTTTTTGCTTTCTGGGGTAATTTGGAGCCCTGATTACGATTTCGATATCGCCGTTTCGATATTCTCATCATTTCCCCCTCTTATCTAATAATGGCTATTTTTGGTCAATTTGAAAGTTTTAAACGGATGAAACTAACATACTTCTAGCCTGCGGATGGGGACGCAGATTTTTCTGTATCAAGCCACAGACCCCAGTAGGTTGTGGGCCAAAGCGGAAGTCCGTGCTTCAAGGCGTTCTCTTTCGGCGATCGAAAGAGTCGAAACATACCAAAGGGGGGGGTCTTTCATCTTTTTGGACTAGGATTTTTTCAATTTTAGGAAAAAAAGGTCGGTTTTTTTGCATTTCCTGACGTAAAATGAACCCCTGATTACGATTTTGGGGGTCCGACTCCGATATTCCTAGCATCTTGGCGGCAATTTTAAAATAACCGTCAAAAACACGGTTTTTTTGCATTTCGAAGGGTAAAAAAGGCACTAAACGGTGAAGGGCATAGACGCAATTGCTCCTGAGGGTAGTCAACAGACCCATCTGAATCCCTGCCAAACCGGAAGTCCGTAGGTCAAAGGGTTTTCCTTCGGCGATCGACGAAAGTTTCGGTTTTATCGCGAATACGTACATAAGCTCACGTCGCCACACTAAAATTCGCAAACGTGGACCAATGTTGGTAATTTTTTGGTTACCGGGGTAATTTGGACTCCTGATTACGATTCCGGAATCGCCGTTTCGATATTCTCAACCGTTCACCTTCTAATTTATAGCGGTTTTTCGGTGTATTTATATTACAAAAACGTGTGAAACAAATATAGTTTTAACCGGCCGAGGAGGACGCAATTGCTCCTGTGGCAAGCCATCAGACCCAGGCAGATGCTGTTGCAAACCGGAAGTCCGTAGGTCAAAGGGTTTTCCTTCGGCGATCGATTGTATCGCTCAGTACGTACGCATAATCGTGTTTGTCAGAGTAAAATCCACAAACGTGGATGAAAGTTTGTAATTTTTTGCTATCTGGGGTAATTTGGAGCCCTGATTACGATTTCGATATCGCCGTTTCGATATTCTCATCATTTCCCCCTCTTATCTAATAATGGCTATTTTTGGTCAATTTGAAAGTTTTAAACGGGTGAAACTAACATACTTCTAGCCGGCGGATGGGGACGCAGATTTTTTTGTATCAAGCCACAGACCCCAGTAGGTTGTGGGCCAAAGCGGAAGTCCGTGCTTCAAGGCGTTCTCTTTCGGCGATCGAAAGAGTCGAAACATACCAAAGGGGGGGGTCTTTCTTCTTTTTGGACTAGGATTTTTTCAATTTTAGGACAAAAAGGTCGGTTTTTTTGCATTTCCTGACGTAAAATGAACCCCTGATTACGATTTTGGGGGTCCGACTCCGATACTCCTAGCATCTTGGCGGCAATTTTAAAATAACCGTCAAAAACACGGTTTTTTTGCATTTCGAACGGTAAAAAAGGCACTAAACGGTGAAGGGCATAGACGAAATTGCTCCTGAGGGTAGTCAACAGACTCATCTGAATCCCTGCCAAACCGGAAGTCCGTAGGTCAAAGGGTTTTCCTTCGGCGATCGACGAAAGTTTCGGTTTTATCGCGAATACGTACATAAGCTCACGTCGCCACACTAAAATTCGCAAACGTGGACCAATGTTGGTAATTTTTTGGTTACCGGGGTAATTTGGACTCCTGATTACGATTCCGGAATCGCCGTTTCGATATTCTCAACCGTTCACCTTCTAATTTATAGCGGTTTTTCGGTGTATTTATATTACAAAAACGTGTGAAACAAATATAGTTTTAACCGGCCGAGGAGGACGCAATTGCTCCTGTGGCAAGCCATCAGACCCAGGCAGATGCTGTTGCAAACCGGAAGTTAGTAGGTCAAAGGGTTTTCCTTCGGCGATCGATTGTATCGCTCAGTACGTACGCATAATCGTGTTTGTCAGAGTAAAATCCACAAACGTGGATGAAAGTTTGTAATTTTTTGCTTTCTGGGGTAATTTGGAGCCCTGATTACGATTTCGATATCGCCGTTTCGATATTCTCATCATTTCCCCCTCTTATCTAATAATGGCTATTTTTGGTCAATTTGAAAGTTTTAAACGGATGAAACTAACATACTTCTAGCCTGCGGATGGGGACGCAGATTTTTCTGTATCAAGCCACAGACCCCAGTAGGTTGTGGGCCAAAGCGGAAGTCCGTGCTTCAAGGCGTTCTCTTTCGGCGATCGAAAGAGTCGAAACATACCAAAGGGGGGGGTCTTTCATCTTTTTGGACTAGGATTTTTTCAATTTTAGGAAAAAAAGGTCGGTTTTTTTGCATTTCCTGACGTAAAATGAACCCCTGATTACGATTTTGGGGGTCCGACTCCGATATTCCTAGCATCTTGGCGGCAATTTTAAAATAACCGTCAAAAACACGGTTTTTTTGCATTTCGAAGGGTAAAAAAGGCACTAAACGGTGAAGGGCATAGACGCAATTGCTCCTGAGGGTAGTCAACAGACCCATCTGAATCCCTGCCAAACCGGAAGTCCGTAGGTCAAAGGGTTTTCCTTCGGCGATCGACGAAAGTTTCGGTTTTATCGCGAATACGTACATAAGCTCACGTCGCCACACTAAAATTCGCAAACGTGGACCAATGTTGGTAATTTTTTGGTTACCGGGGTAATTTGGACTCCTGATTACGATTCCGGAATCGCCGTTTCGATATTCTCAACCGTTCACCTTCTAATTTATAGCGGTTTTTCGGTGTATTTATATTACAAAAACGTGTGAAACAAATATAGTTTTAACCGGCCGAGGAGGACGCAATTGCTCCTGTGGCAAGCCATCAGACCCAGGCAGATGCTGTTGCAAACCGGAAGTCCGTAGGTCAAAGGGTTTTCCTTCGGCGATCGATTGTATCGCTCAGTACGTACGCATAATCGTGTTTGTCAGAGTAAAATCCACAAACGTGGATGAAAGTTTGTAATTTTTTGCTATCTGGGGTAATTTGGAGCCCTGATTACGATTTCGATATCGCCGTTTCGATATTCTCATCATTTCCCCCTCTTATCTAATAATGGCTATTTTTGGTCAATTTGAAAGTTTTAAACGGGTGAAACTAACATACTTCTAGCCGGCGGATGGGGACGCAGATTTTTTTGTATCAAGCCACAGACCCCAGTAGGTTGTGGGCCAAAGCGGAAGTCCGTGCTTCAAGGCGTTCTCTTTCGGCGATCGAAAGAGTCGAAACATACCAAAGGGGGGGGTCTTTCTTCTTTTTGGACTAGGATTTTTTCAATTTTAGGACAAAAAGGTCGGTTTTTTTGCATTTCCTGACGTAAAATGAACCCCTGATTACGATTTTGGGGGTCCGACTCCGATACTCCTAGCATCTTGGCGGCAATTTTAAAATAACCGTCAAAAACACGGTTTTTTTGCATTTCGAACGGTAAAAAAGGCACTAAACGGTGAAGGGCATAGACGAAATTGCTCCTGAGGGTAGTCAACAGACTCATCTGAATCCCTGCCAAACCGGAAGTCCGTAGGTCAAAGGGTTTTCCTTCGGCGTTCGACGAAAGTTTCGGTTTTATCGCGAATACGTACATAAGCTCACGTCGCCACACTAAAATTCGCAAACGTGGACCAATGTTGGTAATTTTTTGGTTACCGGGGTAATTTGGACTCCTGATTACGATTCCGGAATCGCCGTTTCGATATTCTCAACCGTTCACCTTCTAATTTATAGCGGTTTTTCGGTGTATTTATATTACAAAAACGTGTGAAACAAATATAGTTTTAACCGGCCGAGGAGGACGCAATTGCTCCTGTGGCAAGCCATCAGACCCAGGCAGATGCTGTTGCAAACCGGAAGTTAGTAGGTCAAAGGGTTTTCCTTCGGCGATCGATTGTATCGCTCAGTACGTACGCATAATCGTGTTTGTCAGAGTAAAATCCACAAACGTGGATGAAAGTTTGTAATTTTTTGCTTTCTGGGGTAATTTGGAGCCCTGATTACGATTTCGATATCGCCGTTTCGATATTCTCATCATTTCCCCCTCTTATCTAATAATGGCTATTTTTGGTCAATTTGAAAGTTTTAAACGGATGAAACTAACATACTTCTAGCCTGCGGATGGGGACGCAGATTTTTCTGTATCAAGCCACAGACCCCAGTAGGTTGTGGGCCAAAGCGGAAGTCCGTGCTTCAAGGCGTTCTCTTTCGGCGATCGAAAGAGTCGAAACATACCAAAGGGGGGGGTCTTTCATCTTTTTGGACTAGGATTTTTTCAATTTTAGGAAAAAAAGGTCGGTTTTTTTGCATTTCCTGACGTAAAATGAACCCCTGATTACGATTTTGGGGGTCCGACTCCGATATTCCTAGCATCTTGGCGGCAATTTTAAAATAACCGTCAAAAACACGGTTTTTTTGCATTTCGAAGGGTAAAAAAGGCACTAAACGGTGAAGGGCATAGACGCAATTGCTCCTGAGGGTAGTCAACAGACCCATCTGAATCCCTGCCAAACCGGAAGTCCGTAGGTCAAAGGGTTTTCCTTCGGCGATCGACGAAAGTTTCGGTTTTATCGCGAATACGTACATAAGCTCACGTCGCCACACTAAAATTCGCAAACGTGGACCAATGTTGGTAATTTTTTGGTTACCGGGGTAATTTGGACTCCTGATTACGATTCCGGAATCGCCGTTTCGATATTCTCAACCGTTCACCTTCTAATTTATAGCGGTTTTTCGGTGTATTTATATTACAAAAACGTGTGAAACAAATATAGTTTTAACCGGCCGAGGAGGACGCAATTGCTCCTGTGGCAAGCCATCAGACCCAGGCAGATGCTGTTGCAAACCGGAAGTCCGTAGGTCAAAGGGTTTTCCTTCGGCGATCGATTGTATCGCTCAGTACGTACGCATAATCGTGTTTGTCAGAGTAAAATCCACAAACGTGGATGAAAGTTTGTAATTTTTTGCTATCTGGGGTAATTTGGAGCCCTGATTACGATTTCGATATCGCCGTTTCGATATTCTCATCATTTCCCCCTCTTATCTAATAATGGCTATTTTTGGTCAATTTGAAAGTTTTAAACGGGTGAAACTAACATACTTCTAGCCGGCGGATGGGGACGCAGATTTTTTTGTATCAAGCCACAGACCCCAGTAGGTTGTGGGCCAAAGCGGAAGTCCGTGCTTCAAGGCGTTCTCTTTCGGCGATCGAAAGAGTCGAAACATACCAAAGGGGGGGGTCTTTCTTCTTTTTGGACTAGGATTTTTTCAATTTTAGGACAAAAAGGTCGGTTTTTTTGCATTTCCTGACGTAAAATGAACCCCTGATTACGATTTTGGGGGTCCGACTCCGATACTCCTAGCATCTTGGCGGCAATTTTAAAATAACCGTCAAAAACACGGTTTTTTTGCATTTCGAACGGTAAAAAAGGCACTAAACGGTGAAGGGCATAGACGAAATTGCTCCTGAGGGTAGTCAACAGACTCATCTGAATCCCTGCCAAACCGGAAGTCCGTAGGTCAAAGGGTTTTCCTTCGGCGATCGACGAAAGTTTCGGTTTTATCGCGAATACGTACATAAGCTCACGTCGCCACACTAAAATTCGCAAACGTGGACCAATGTTGGTAATTTTTTGGTTACCGGGGTAATTTGGACTCCTGATTACGATTCCGGAATCGCCGTTTCGATATTCTCAACCGTTCACCTTCTAATTTATAGCGGTTTTTCGGTGTATTTATATTACAAAAACGTGTGAAACAAATATAGTTTTAACCGGCCGAGGAGGACGCAATTGCTCCTGTGGCAAGCCATCAGACCCAGGCAGATGCTGTTGCAAACCGGAAGTTAGTAGGTCAAAGGGTTTTCCTTCGGCGATCGATTGTATCGCTCAGTACGTACGCATAATCGTGTTTGTCAGAGTAAAATCCACAAACGTGGATGAAAGTTTGTAATTTTTTGCTTTCTGGGGTAATTTGGAGCCCTGATTACGATTTCGATATCGCCGTTTCGATATTCTCATCATTTCCCCCTCTTATCTAATAATGGCTATTTTTGGTCAATTTGAAAGTTTTAAACGGATGAAACTAACATACTTCTAGCCTGCGGATGGGGACGCAGATTTTTCTGTATCAAGCCACAGACCCCAGTAGGTTGTGGGCCAAAGCGGAAGTCCGTGCTTCAAGGCGTTCTCTTTCGGCGATCGAAAGAGTCGAAACATACCAAAGGGGGGGGTCTTTCATCTTTTTGGACTAGGATTTTTTCAATTTTAGGAAAAAAAGGTCGGTTTTTTTGCATTTCCTGACGTAAAATGAACCCCTGATTACGATTTTGGGGGTCCGACTCCGATATTCCTAGCATCTTGGCGGCAATTTTAAAATAACCGTCAAAAACACGGTTTTTTTGCATTTCGAAGGGTAAAAAAGGCACTAAACGGTGAAGGGCATAGACGCAATTGCTCCTGAGGGTAGTCAACAGACCCATCTGAATCCCTGCCAAACCGGAAGTCCGTAGGTCAAAGGGTTTTCCTTCGGCGATCGACGAAAGTTTCGGTTTTATCGCGAATACGTACATAAGCTCACGTCGCCACACTAAAATTCGCAAACGTGGACCAATGTTGGTAATTTTTTGGTTACCGGGGTAATTTGGACTCCTGATTACGATTCCGGAATCGCCGTTTCGATATTCTCAACCGTTCACCTTCTAATTTATAGCGGTTTTTCGGTGTATTTATATTACAAAAACGTGTGAAACAAATATAGTTTTAACCGGCCGAGGAGGACGCAATTGCTCCTGTGGCAAGCCATCAGACCCAGGCAGATGCTGTTGCAAACCGGAAGTCCGTAGGTCAAAGGGTTTTCCTTCGGCGATCGATTGTATCGCTCAGTACGTACGCATAATCGTGTTTGTCAGAGTAAAATCCACAAACGTGGATGAAAGTTTGTAATTTTTTGCTATCTGGGGTAATTTGGAGCCCTGATTACGATTTCGATATCGCCGTTTCGATATTCTCATCATTTCCCCCTCTTATCTAATAATGGCTATTTTTGGTCAATTTGAAAGTTTTAAACGGGTGAAACTAACATACTTCTAGCCGGCGGATGGGGACGCAGATTTTTTTGTATCAAGCCACAGACCCCAGTAGGTTGTGGGCCAAAGCGGAAGTCCGTGCTTCAAGGCGTTCTCTTTCGGCGATCGAAAGAGTCGAAACATACCAAAGGGGGGGGTCTTTCTTCTTTTTGGACTAGGATTTTTTCAATTTTAGGACAAAAAGGTCGGTTTTTTTGCATTTCCTGACGTAAAATGAACCCCTGATTACGATTTTGGGGGTCCGACTCCGATACTCCTAGCATCTTGGCGGCAATTTTAAAATAACCGTCAAAAACACGGTTTTTTTGCATTTCGAACGGTAAAAAAGGCACTAAACGGTGAAGGGCATAGACGAAATTGCTCCTGAGGGTAGTCAACAGACTCATCTGAATCCCTGCCAAACCGGAAGTCCGTAGGTCAAAGGGTTTTCCTTCGGCGATCGACGAAAGTTTCGGTTTTATCGCGAATACGTACATAAGCTCACGTCGCCACACTAAAATTCGCAAACGTGGACCAATGTTGGTAATTTTTTGGTTACCGGGGTAATTTGGACTCCTGATTACGATTCCGGAATCGCCGTTTCGATATTCTCAACCGTTCACCTTCTAATTTATAGCGGTTTTTCGGTGTATTTATATTACAAAAACGTGTGAAACAAATATAGTTTTAACCGGCCGAGGAGGACGCAATTGCTCCTGTGGCAAGCCATCAGACCCAGGCAGATGCTGTTGCAAACCGGAAGTTAGTAGGTCAAAGGGTTTTCCTTCGGCGATCGATTGTATCGCTCAGTACGTACGCATAATCGTGTTTGTCAGAGTAAAATCCACAAACGTGGATGAAAGTTTGTAATTTTTTGCTTTCTGGGGTAATTTGGAGCCCTGATTACGATTTCGATATCGCCGTTTCGATATTCTCATCATTTCCCCCTCTTATCTAATAATGGCTATTTTTGGTCAATTTGAAAGTTTTAAACGGATGAAACTAACATACTTCTAGCCTGCGGATGGGGACGCAGATTTTTCTGTATCAAGCCACAGACCCCAGTAGGTTGTGGGCCAAAGCGGAAGTCCGTGCTTCAAGGCGTTCTCTTTCGGCGATCGAAAGAGTCGAAACATACCAAAGGGGGGGGTCTTTCATCTTTTTGGACTAGGATTTTTTCAATTTTAGGAAAAAAAGGTCGGTTTTTTTGCATTTCCTGACGTAAAATGAACCCCTGATTACGATTTTGGGGGTCCGACTCCGATATTCCTAGCATCTTGGCGGCAATTTTAAAATAACCGTCAAAAACACGGTTTTTTTGCATTTCGAAGGGTAAAAAAGGCACTAAACGGTGAAGGGCATAGACGCAATTGCTCCTGAGGGTAGTCAACAGACCCATCTGAATCCCTGCCAAACCGGAAGTCCGTAGGTCAAAGGGTTTTCCTTCGGCGATCGACGAAAGTTTCGGTTTTATCGCGAATACGTACATAAGCTCACGTCGCCACACTAAAATTCGCAAACGTGGACCAATGTTGGTAATTTTTTGGTTACCGGGGTAATTTGGACTCCTGATTACGATTCCGGAATCGCCGTTTCGATATTCTCAACCGTTCACCTTCTAATTTATAGCGGTTTTTCGGTGTATTTATATTACAAAAACGTGTGAAACAAATATAGTTTTAACCGGCCGAGGAGGACGCAATTGCTCCTGTGGCAAGCCATCAGACCCAGGCAGATGCTGTTGCAAACCGGAAGTCCGTAGGTCAAAGGGTTTTCCTTCGGCGATCGATTGTATCGCTCAGTACGTACGCATAATCGTGTTTGTCAGAGTAAATCCACAAACGTGGATGAAAGTTTGTAATTTTTTGCTATCTGGGGTAATTTGGAGCCCTGATTACGATTTCGATATCGCCGTTTTCGATATTCTCATCATTTCCCCCTCTTATCTAATAATGGCTATTTTTGGTCAATTTGAAAGTTTTAAACGGGTGAAACTAACATACTTCTAGCCGGCGGATGGGGACGCAGATTTTTTTGTATCAAGCCACAGACCCCAGTAGGTTGTGGGCCAAAGCGGAAGTCCGTGCTTCAAGGCGTTCTCTTTCGGCGATCGAAAGAGTCGAAACATACCAAAGGGGGGGGGTCTTTCTTCTTTTTGGACTAGGATTTTTTCAATTTTAGGACAAAAAGGTCGGTTTTTTTGCATTTCCTGACGTAAAATGAACCCCTGATTACGATTTTGGGGGTCCGACTCCGATACTCCTAGCATCTTGGCGGCAATTTTAAAATAACCGTCAAAAACACGGTTTTTTTGCATTTCGAACGGTAAAAAAGGCACTAAACGGTGAAGGGCATAGAAATAATAATATAAAGCAATATAATAATTAAGAAGCAATAATATTAAATTCCAAGCAATATGTTACTAATTAAGCATTTACTCTCATTTTTTGTGATATTAAAATTAAGTGAATCTTTATCGATACGTGAGGCTTTTGATGAAGAAGCCATCGAAGATTTCCTCACTACACCCAGATATGTTAACTACGAACAACTCATAACGTTGTTTAAGAAATTGGAAAAGGATTATCCGCAATTAGCGAAATTGACGACGGTCGGGCGGTCTGTCAAGAACCGTGAATTATGGGTTTTAGAAATTAACGCTAATGTACGACAGGAACGTAAACTTTTAACACCGATGTTTAAATACGTTGCTAATATGCATGGTGATGAAAGCGTCGGTAGACAACTTACTATTTATTTGGCACAGTATCTCTTAAGCAATTATGGTAAAAATGAACGGGTTACGAAGATTGTTAATAGTACGGATATTTTCTTGATGCCTTCCATGAATCCCGATGGGTACGAGAATTCTGTGGTAAGGGTTAATTTAAGTGTGTTTTATTTTTGTTAATTTTGTTTTGGTTTGCAGGAAGGATCGTGCGAGTCTAAAGAACGTTATGTTGGTCGGCAGAATGAGAATAATATTGATTTGAATCGTGATTTTCCTGATCAGTTTGATCCAGTTCGTGCAGGTAATATGTTTTGAAATATGTTTACTACTTTGTTTTTCAGAAAGTTGACAGTTAAAAACTGACAATTTAAATCATTAAATTTTTCTAAAAAAAAGTTAACAATTTATGTGTGAATATCAAACTTTTGGTTTGTGAAATTTGTAGTTCATTCAACAGATTTTATATATCAGACAGTTATGCACTTTTCAGAATGTAGACAGTTGATTTGGTAAACAAACAGTTGTATAGTTTATGTAACACATTTTTTGAGTAAAAACTTACTTAACATAGCTCATTTATATCTGTTGATTTGTCAAGATTAATGTTGAAAGTTATTAAAAAGATTTGTTGCCAATTTAAATGAATTATGAAACAGTTGCTCTATAGAATTGACAGTTAGCAGTTTAAAAGACAGATTAGTGAATAGTTGACAATTGTTTTGTCAAATTGACAGTTGATATGAGAGGTTTGTTTAGAATAATGTTTCATAAGACAAAGACAAATAAATGTGAAAAATTGAATTAAATAATGATAATTTGATAATTATCAAACTAATCTCTAAAAACTAAAACGAATGTCTAAAACTGTCAAACAAATGTGTAACAGCTAAACAATGTTTAAAATGTTATTTAAACGTCAAACTAAATAGCCAAAAGTGTCAAACTTATGTCTAATTGTGAGCAACTGATTCATAAATGTATTATACAAATGTGAAAGTGTTTATTAACTCAAATGTCTAAAAATATTATTATGCAATAAAAAGATGTTTAGTGCAGTTTATGATAAAATTCTTTGAATAAATTAGCTTTTTGTGCTAATTTTATGCAATAAATGTGTTTTTATAATGAATCAGTTTTTTAAATAGGTTTCTTGTGCAATTTATGATTAATTCCATGAATTATATCAATATTTTGATTAAATTTTATGCAATTAAAAGATGTTTGGTGCAATTTATGATAAATTTCTTGAAATAAATTAGTTTTTGTTGCTAATTTTATGCAGTAAATGGGTTTGTTGCACAATTTATGATGAATTTTCTGCAACAAATAAGTTTTTTATGCTTATTCTATGGAATAAAAATGTTTTTTGCACAATTCATGATCAGTTTCTTGAGTTAAATAAGTTTTTGTGAAATTTATGATTTCTTTGTTCTAATTTCTTGCAATAAATTGGCTTTTTGCTTGCTTTATAATGAATTTCATAAGATAAATCAGTTTTTTGTGCTATTTTTATGCAATAAATGGGTTTTCTGCAGAGTTTATATAGAATTTGATAAGAAACCTGTTTTTTGTGCTAAATTTATGCATTAAATAGGGTTTTTGTGCAATTTATTATAAATTTAATGAAATAAATCAGTTTTTTGTGTTAATTTTAATTATTTTTTCTACTTATTTTACATACAATGTACCAAACCACCGACCCAATATTTATAAACTGTTCCCGCCTAAGTGTTAATTATCAAGAAATTTGTTTGTTTGTGCCTACCTTTGACGTATAAGTGACTACTGTCATTCAATTTGTCATTTTAAAAACAGCAAAAACGCAACAAGTGTGAGAATAAGCAAATTTCTTGATAACAAACACTTGGGCGGGTGGGCGGGAACACTGTATCAAAACACCCACCCAATATTTTTAAACTGTGTTCCCGCCCACCCGCCCAAGTTTTAGTTATCAATAAATTTATTATTGTGCTCACTTTTGACGTATAAGTGATAACTGTCATTCAATTTGTTATATTAAAAACAGCAAAAAGGAAACAATTGTGAGAATAAGCAAGTTTCTTGATAACAAACATTTGGGTGGGTGGGCGGGAACACTGTATCAAACCACCGACTCAATATTTTTAAAACTGTGTGCCCAAGTGTTTGTTATCGAGAAATTTGCTTTTTTTCACACTTGTTGCGTTTCTGCTGCTTTTAAAATGACTTGATTTATAATGAAATTTAGGAGAGAAGTCAGTTTTCTGTTCGAATTTAATGCAAAAATAATTCTTCATCATGAAATCAGTTTTATGTTTTAATTTAATGCAATAAATAATTTTTTTATGAGATTAATAATATATTTCATGAGATATGCTAGTGTTTACAGCAATGTTATTGCAGTAAATAGATATCTTGGACATTTGTAACAGTTCAGGAACATTTTATGTCAATCTATTAAAGAATATTTTTGACAGTTTGGAAATCTCTTTTACCTTCTATGACAGCTGAGGAACATTTTATCTTATTTATAATGGCTTAAGAACATTTTATAATAATTTTGACAGTTTATGAACATTTTAATGCTTTGAGAACATTGGATGATATTTGTGACAGTTCAAGGACAGTTTGGAAATAATCTTCAACTTTAATGACAGCTGAGGAATATTTTACATCATTTATACTGGATCAACAACATTTGATGTCATTTGTGACAGTTCAGGAATATTTTATGTCAATCTATGTTAGTTAAAAAATATTTTTGACAGTTTGGAATTAACTTTTACTTTCTATGAAAGCTGAGAAACATTTTGTCTTATTTATAATGGCTTAAGAACATTTTATAATGTTTTTGATAGTTACTGAACATTTTAATAGTTTGGGAACATTTGATGACATTTTTGACAATTTAGGAACATTTTATGTCATTCTATGACAGTTTAAAAATATTTTTGACAGTTTAGAAATAATGTTTAACTTCTATGGCTGCTGAGGAACATTTTATGTCACGTAACAATTTAAAGTATGCTCTAAAACTGTCATAAATTTGTTTTTTAACAGTTAAACTGTTATAAATAAGTCTTAATTTAATTTTAAGACTAAAAAAATGTGTATACTGTCAAAAATATAGTATCAAGCTATTAAACTGTCTTCAAGCAGTCAAACTAAAAATTACTAATACCCACCTTTTGTGTTCTTTGTCAATTGTCACTTAAACATCAGAGAATTGTTTAATAATAAATCTCTTGATTACTAACATTTGGGTGGGTGGGCGGGCACCAAGTTTAAATTTTGGGCAAGTAGCTTTTTCTACTATGGCCCACCCAAGTGTTAGTCATCAAAGGATCTATTACTTTACCTACCTCTTGTGTTCTTTAAGTTATTACGTTAAAGACAATGAACGTCAATTGTCACTTAGACATCAGAGAATTGTTTAATAATAAATTCCTTGATTACTATCGCTGGGGTGGGTGGGCGGGCACCAAGTTGAATTAGTAGGCCGGTAACTTATTCTACTATGACCCACCCACCCACCTCAGTGGTAGTCATCAAAGGATCTATTACTTCACCCACCTCTTGTGTTCTTTAAGTTATTACGTCTAAGACAATGAATGTCAATTGTCACTTAGACATCAGAAAATTGTTTAATAATAAATCTCTTGCTTACTAACGCTTGGGTGGGTGGGCGGGCACAAAGTTTAAATTGTGGGCGGGTAGCTTCTTCTACTATGGCCCACTCACCCGCCCAAGTGTTAGTCATCAAAGCAAATCATTGTTTCACTCACCTCTTGTGTCTTTAAGCTGTTACGTACAAGACAATGAATGTCAGATGGCGCTTTATGAACATTTTAATAGTTTGGAAACATTTGATGACATTTGTTACAGTTCAGGTACATTTTATTTAGTTTTTGAAGTTTTGTTCAATAATTGTGACAGTTCAGGAACATTTTATGTCAGTCTATGACAATTTAGAATAATTTTTGATAGTTTGATAATCTTTAACTTTTTTGACAGCCCAGGAACATTTTATTTTATTTATAATAGCCTAAGAACATATTATGATATTTTTGACAGTTTTGAACAATTTATAATAATAATAATAATAATAGTCTTTATTTCTCTGTATTTATTACAAGAAATTGGCGAAGTTCAGCCTAAGGCTGGTCTTCCACTTAACCTTTTGAACATAATTACAAAAATTTGGTTTTAAATTAATTTAATTTTATATAATCACTGAGCTGCTATCTTGAGTAGACCATTATAAAGACGTTTTATCTTTTTTATGGTACAGGAACTGGACTCTGCATGCTTTAAAATGCTCTTAAATTTATATATCAAACTAGTTGTCAAACTGACATTTTAATAGTTTTGGAATTTTTTTCGACAATTGTGACAGTTTAGGAACATTTTTTGAAAATTTAGGAATATTTTTGATAGAAAATATTGTTTTTACAGCTAAGTACGATATGTTTGACAATTTATAAACATTTTAATAGATTGGTAGCATTGATGACATTTGTGACAGCTGAGGAATAACTTAAAACGCGGTAGTTTAGTTAAAGAACATTTTATGATGTTTGTGGCAGCTCAAGAATATGTTGTGGAATAGACTGTTTGAAAATATTTTGACAGTTCTTCTTTGACAGTTTTTGGTGTGGCTTCAATGATTGTTTAGAAATGTTTTTGACAGTTTGCAAATAATTTTTAAATTTCATGACAGCCGAGGAACATTTTATGTCATTTATAATATATGTATTATGAACATGTTGTAACATTTGTGACAGTCTATGATAGTTTACGAATACTTCTAACATTTTGGAAATATTTTTTATGGCAGCTGAGGAACATTTTATATTATTTATAACAGCTATTTTATAAAAAATTTAATTGTTTAAGTAGGTTTGATAACATTTGTGACAATTTATGACAGTTTAGGTATAACTTTGGTAGTTTAGAAACAATTTTTAACTTCTATGATAGTTGAAGAACATTTTATGTCATTCATAATAGCGTAAGAACAGTTTATAAATATTTTATGTCAATCTATGATAGTTTAGGAACATTATTGACGATATATTACGATTTATATAGATTTTTTTAAGAAATCATTTTTTTTTTTGTTGTTTTTGTTCAATAAATGGGTTTTATGTGCAATTCATGTTAAATTTTATGAGATAGATCAGTTTTTTGTTCTATGTTTATCCAATAAAAGAGTTTGTGTGACTTATAATAAATTTTTTGGTATTTTGAGCTAATTTCCTGTAACAAAGAGTTTTCTGCGCAATAAAATTCTTAATGAAACAAGCAGAAAGCAACCTTTTTATTGCACAAAAAACTGAATTAACTCAGGAAATTTATTATAATTCATGCAGAAAACCTTTTATTTCATGAAATGAGTTCAAAATAATAATTCATTTCAGAAAATTTACTATATCTAGCACAAAAAACTCTTTTATTTTATGAGCATACAACAAAAAATTGATTTATCTCATAAAACTTGTAAATAAATTGCACATAATACCCATTTATTGGATAAAAACAGCACAAAAAACTAATTTTATTAAAAACAGTGCAGTAAACCCATTTATTGCACTAACTAACATAAATTTTATTATAAATCAAACAGAAAACCATTTTATTGTATAAAATTAGCACAAAAAATTCCCTGATTACTGCAAAAAACTGATTTAACTCAAGAAACTCATCAAAATCACGCAAAACTTCTTATTATTACAGAAATTTGCACAAAACATTTTTTTAAAATACCCATTTAATGCAGAAAAACCACATAAAATTCATTATAAAGCAAGCAGAGAGAGAGCCCATTTATTGCATGAAATTAGACAAAATCAAATTTTCTCAAAAGATTCATTATAAATTGCGCACAAATCCTAACTTTGCGTAAAAACTAAATAAATGTATCATAAATTGTGTAAAAAACTTTTTATTACATAGAATGAGCATAAAAAACTTATTTATTGTGTCAGGCACACCGAGCCACAGAGAAGACATGTGTTTTGGTGTGCTCGACACCTCGATCTAGACAATTGCTTTGTTAAATTATCAATACAAATGATAAATTTGCAAGGAAAATAATCAGATAGATTTTGTAAGACAGTTTTTATCAAATTAGCAGTTGAAATTTGTAAAATAGTTTTGTGAAACAGTTGACAGCTGAATTGACATTTGACAGTATTGTGAGATAGTTGAAATTTGCTTTTGACAGTTTATATGACAGATTTGTTGAGAATAAAGTTGGCAGGTCCTATATCAGATAGTTTTGTCATAAGTAAACTTTAAGAAACAAAACGAAAAACGATTTTATGAAATAACTAAAATGTTTAACCAAATTGGACCCTGCTATGTAACTGTGGATTAAGCGACATTTATATGATTAATCTCATCTCACTTAATTTGGAGTATTGAGAATTGAGTAAAAAAGTAATTTTTATTAAAAAAAATGGCACTAGCCATAATCTATAATTACATAACAGGCTCCAATTGAAGTAGGACAAACTAGACTTTCGAAAAGCGACCATAGAAGTCATATTTTTTATCATCGGCTCTGCGTAATAGTAAATTTTGTCAAATGACAAAATTTGATTGTCTCACACTTTTCAAATTCTAATACAAATTATTTTCAGGTACAATATTAGCAGGTAGACAACCCGAAACAGTAGCAATCATGACATGGATAATCTCACGTCCATTCGTTCTTTCCGGTAATCTTCACGGAGGTGCAGTAGTGGCCAGTTATCCCTATGACGATTCAGCGTAAATCAAACTTAATATAATATTTCATTATTTTATAATTTAATTAATTTTATTTTACAGATCGAAACGCACATGTTGCCGAGAGAGCGTGTCACCAGATAACGAAATCTTTAAACAATTGGCATTGACATATGCCAAACCGCACAGTTTAATGTCAAAAGGCGATGCCTGTCCCCATGACAAATTTACAAACGGCATCACGAACGGTGCATTCTGGTATGAAGTACGAGGTAAATAACTATAGTAATATTATTTTAATTTGATTGTTAACATTAATTAATTCTCAGGTGGCATGCAAGATTTTAACTACGTTCATTCCAATTGTTTTGAAGTGACGTTCGAATTGAGTTGTTGCAAATTTCCGTTGGCGAAAGTGTTGCCACGAGAATGGCGAATGAATAAGGAATCTATGTTGGCTTTTATGGAATCCGTGCATTGGGGCATCAAAGGATTGGTGACTGATGTTAATGGGGAGGCTGTATTGGATGCCGATGTTATAGTACAAAATATTAATCATAACATTACGACTTCGAATCGTGGGGAATATTGGAGACTCCTTATGCCTGGAACTTATCAAATGCATGCCAGAGCGTTCGGGTAAGGAAATAAACATATTTATGCAAATTTATTGCA
Organism: Tachinus rufipes; assembly: GCA_963932245.1. Taxonomy (NCBI): domain Eukaryota; kingdom Metazoa; phylum Arthropoda; class Insecta; order Coleoptera; family Staphylinidae; genus Tachinus; species Tachinus rufipes. The sequence goes on along the minus strand of OZ010748.1, from coordinate 85,585,192 downwards.
ATCTATTGGCATATTGATTGTTTGCTATCAATGAAATGTGAATATGGGATTTTTATATTGATATAAATATCAATGATTTTGGAGGTTATCATTTTTGTGTTGAAATTGGGTCAAGGTTGATTATTTGCTGAATTTTAGTTGAGATTAAATATTATCATTATCACGTATACTGTAAACAAGTATGTCAAAAAAACACAATCTAAGATCAACTGTCAAAAATACCTAATCAAGACTATCTGTCAAAAATGATTTAATTTGTCTAAAACTACCAAATCTTACATAGCAGCTGTCAAAATATTATCAATGAAAGATAATCAATCAACAGTCAAAAATACTTAATCTAAGATGTGAATATGAATTTTGCACTTTTCAATTGTTAATGACCTAATTTTGGTGGTTTTTGACAATCTTTTCATACTGTTTGACCGGATTTCACTATTTTCAATATTACATGTAAAGAACTTTCCACTTTTCAACAGTTTATGATCGGATTTTGGTGTTTTCTGACAATATTTTGATTTCAAACTACCAGCTCAATACTTATAAACTGTGTTCTCACCTGCCCTAGAGTTTGTTATCAAGAAATTGGTTCTGTCACTTATCTCTTGTGACTTAATGGCATCTGTCAGTCATCCTCTCACGTTTGTTAGTTGTAGGAACATGGAGATGATAGTGACATTTAATTTCTTGATGCCAAACACTTGGGCGGGTGGGCGGGAACACCATATCAAACTACCGACCCAATACTTATAAACTGTGTTCCCGCCCACCCGCCCTAGTGTTTGTTATCAAGAAATTGGTTCCGTCACGTCTCTCTTGTGACTTAATAACATCTATCGGTCATCCTCTCAAGTTTGTTAGTTATAGAAACACGGTAGATGGTAGTGATATTTAATTTTTTGATGACAAACGCTTGGACGGGTGAGCGGGAACACAATATCAAACTACCGGCCCAATACTCATGAACTAAGTTTCCCGCCCACTCGCCATAGTGTTTGTTCAAATCATGAAATTGGTTTCGTCACTTCTCTCTTGTGACTTTATGATATGTCGGTCGTTCTCTCAAGTTTGTTTGTTTAATTTGTGTTATAAATCAGTTTTCTGCGTCAGCTTTGACAAATTTGATGCTAAAAACTAGTTTAGTGTGCGATTTTATGTGGTAAATATGATTTTTCAACGAATTTTATGCAAAAAATAAGTTGGAATGACTCGTTCCGAAGTGGGCGAAGAACTCGGGAAAAATTGCCGGGGGCGAACGGGAGGTCGGATGGACTAGCGATTTCTGGCCTTGGCTTTCTCGATGCCGCCCTCTCTTCGATAAAAAAAGTATATTTTTTTATTAAACTTCAAAATTAGAATATTTTACTAAAAAGAGTCTGATCAGCCTGGATCTGGCGGCCATTTTGAATTGAAAATATATTTTCTGGCGGCCATTTTGATTATACTTTTTTTTATGTTAAAATATATGTTAGGGGTGCTAATGCTTCAGAGGGCATTGCATTATTACCACCTCTTATGTTTAGTTTATAAATAATACTTTTTACTGTAAGGAATTTCTGATTGATTGAAATTTATATCACCATTACAGTTAGTAACATTCGATTATGTATTTATAGATTATATTTATTTCAGATATGAACCATCCGAACCGATAACTGTCGAAGTGGTCGAAGGTCAAACGGCCATACAAAATTTTGTGTTGGAACGCCAAGTGGAGACGGCAAAAGGTAAAAAAAATATCGGAAGCGGCAGCGGTGCGTGGTCCTGGGCGTAAAATCTAAAAGTCAACTGCCATGATAGAACAAAATAGGCTTCAAATCCCTTATACATTCCCGTTCATCATTCCTTATCATTGCTTTATATATTTTCGTATTTATTTTTGGTGTTGGGTCTCGGAAATTACTTTAACGGTTGTGGTTTTTTAACTCGAGTTAGAACAAAGCTTAATTTTACATTAAAATACTCATAATTTTGGCTATGATTAATATTAATTTTATTAACGTTGCATGCTCTCGAATTATTTATTTCCTTTTGATGGATAAAATATTTATGTTGTCTTCCACCTTTCATGACAGAAAAGGCATTTTGTATTGTTTATTTTTTTATTTTATTCTTTACGTTTGTTTGCATCATCCTCTTTAATAACCTTCCATCCAAGATCGTTCGTCTGTTTATGTAGATATACGAATAGGTAGCAAAAATAATAAATATAAAAGAGATAAAAATTATTTGTTGTTAAATGAAAATATGAAAGATTTATTGTACTAGTTGATTGTAATTGTAAGCAAAAATACACATCGAATTGACAAAATATATATGTGCGAAAGATTAGAAAGAAAAATGACATAAGTATTTTATTCCATTTTATTTATTTACTCTTTCTTCCGCTACTAAAGTGCACCGCCTTTGTTTTCCCTCATCAACGACACCCGTAACGCTTAGTATATGAGATTGGTTACATGTTTTTCCCTATACCATTTCCTATGATTGTTTTATTTACAGAGTTTTGAATACATTACAGATATGGTTATGTATTTAGTAATAATTTTCAGGTAATGTGAAAATGATATAATTTTGTACTTAAAATAGAGGTGTTTTGACCAAACTTTGCTTTTTAAAAGCAAGTTGAAATCGCAATTTCTGTTAGCTACGCTTAAAGATCAAGTTTCTGCAAATACTGCTTAATAACTGCCTTCCGGAGGGCATCTCTTAATAATGACCAACAAATAGTCGGTGAGGGTGAGACCACGCGAAATTTGAATCGTCTTGAGTCGGGTCCGATCGGGTTCACGATGTAATGAGCGCGTCGAATCCGAATTCTACAAAAACCGACGGTGCAAAATGGGCTTCTCACTTCAAAAATGTACTGCTTTAGGGATAAAAAGAAGACCGGAGCAATACAATTTGAAAATCCGGCAGCAGCAAAAGAGTTCCGCTTTTTTACATCTATCAAACACTTTTGGCCCGAAAGATTCATTGTCAAAAACAAAACAAAATGAATGTGGCAAAGCAACTTTTTCTAAAAATCACGATTTTCCGACCTAGGACGAAAAAATAATAAGAGGGGAGGGGTAATTTATGGACAAGGGCTATAATATTGTTGCTTCTTTCCATCTTACTGGGACAATCCTTGAATTATGTACCAGTGGTGCACCATCTGCTACTCTTCCCACCGCTCGTTTTGCCTCTGCGGTACTTTTTAATTTCTGGCTATCCAAAATGTTCTCGGCAAAAGTGCCTGGTGTCTGTCGATTAACGTAACCGCATCTTATCTCCAATTAGTTTGTTATGTCTTGAGATGGTTGAAGTGCCGTGTGGAGTGTGAAAGCTTGTTGTTGACGAAAGATATGGTCTAAAGACCTTTTATAGTATTTAATTCAATGGTTGGACGTTGTACTAGACTAGTTGCTTAGGCATGATTTGTCTAACTATTATATAATCGTTGCCTTGTTGGTCTTTTTTAAAGACGGCGCTAAACTCTTCTATAATCTTTCGGGGTAGGCTTTAGTCGACTCCGGTAGGATTGCTGGTTTGCTTGTTGGATGGGTAGTAGATAATTCATATTGGCTTCATTATCTTTCAGAAAATGGTGGCCCAATAAAAGGTCTTTGCTTAATTGTGGAGTGGAGCTTTAGGGGAAATTTCAATTTTTGCTTGCTCCTGAATCTATAAGTGCTTATGCATATTTTTATTGATGTTAACGTCTATCTTAGAAAGTTGCAGCGTCGGCCTAGTCATTTCCATGCTTGCTGTGTTGTTTTCTTGTGGTTTTGGGATCGGCTAGGTTGTTGGATCGATCTCTTAGAAGTTTTCCGGACCAGGTGCCCTTCCTTTGTTCAATATTCCTTTCGACCTAGATCAAGTTGAGTTCAATTATTGAACTACTGTGGCCCACTCGAGTGTTTGTTGTCCAAGAATTGGCAAATCAATCGCCGCCGACAATCAATAGAAAAGTACAAATGACAGCTGTCAAAAATATGCGCGAGGTGGGAGAAATCATTATTCCCTTGAAGTTACGCTCAATCTTTGAACTACTGTAGCCCATCCACCCGCCCGAGTGTTTGTCGTCAAGGAATTGGCTAACCAATCACTGTTGATGTTGTAGCTGTTATAAAATACGACAGTAAAGGTGACAGTTGTCAAAAATATGCAAGCGGTGGGAGATATTATTATTCTCTTGATCACAAACACTCGGGTGGGTGGGTGGGCCACAGAAATAAATCTAGTTACGCTCAATCGTTGAGCTACTGTGGCCCATCCACCCGCCCGAGTGTTTCTTGTCAAGGAATTGGCTAACCAATCACTGTTGATGTTTCAGCTGTTATAAAAATACAATAGTAGAGGTGACAGTTGTAAAAAATATGCGGAAGATTGGAGAAAATGTAATTCCATTAATCACAAAACACTCGGGTGGGTGGGTGGTTCACAACAATAAATTGAGTCGGGCTCAATTGTTGGACTACTGTAACCCACCCAGCCACCCGCCCGAGTGTTTGTTATCTAACACAATAAATCACAACATTTAATCGAGTCACGCTTAATTGTTGGACTACAGTGGCCCACCCACCCGCCAGAGTGTTTGTTGTCCAGGAATTGGCTAATCAACCACTGCTGATGTTCCAGCTGTCATAAAGTACGACAGTAGAGGTGACAATTGTCAAAAATATGCGCTAGGTGAGAGAAAGTATAATTCCATAGATCACAAACACTCCGGCGGGTGGGTGGGTCACAACATTAAATCGAGTCACGCTCAATTGTTGGACTACAGTGGCCCACCCACCCGCCCGAGTGTTTGTTGTCCAGGAATTGGCTAACCACTCACTGTTGATGTTCCAGCTGTTTTAAAATACAACAGTAGAGGTGACAGCTGTCAAAAATATGCACGAGGTGGGAGACATTATTATTATAGAAATAAATCAAGTTACGCTCAATCGTTGAACTACTGTTGTCAAATCAGCAATGATAGAGCAATACCAAAAGGTGATTCGTTATTCCTGATTAAAGAGGAGGGGTGGGGGACCCTCTAGTAAAGTGCTGCTTCAACAACAAAAAGCTTTCTACGGGTCCTTGGGTTATTGGTGCGTCGTCATCAACACATTGGTGAGTTGCACCAAGATAGGATTGGCATATCTTTGAAGCAATCTCCGCTCAGTGTTACGGTAGCTTCGCAGGGGCATCTGGCATCTCTACGCCAGCTTCGGAGTAGGGTTGCATGTCTTGATGTTTCTGGCTCTTGGCGTCATTTGTTGTAGGTGTCGCTGCCGCGTCACGTGTCGACAAGGGTTGATGGTCTCTGCCGGCGGGGGTGGATTGTATGTGGAGTTCTCCACCGTGGACATGGCGGACCACAAGGAATCGCTCCCCATGTGTGTGGTCCGCCACAAGCAGCCACACGAAGGTGCAGTATCTGGCAGCGGAGGAAATGGTGTGGTCTCTTCTCGTTGATGCTGGTGGTGTTTCGTGGACGATGTGAAATAGTTGATCTCAATTGATTTCTTTACTAATGTCTTGCTTCTTATTAATGTTGTTGTTTCACCTTCTTTTAAAGTTGCGCAATTGCCGAACCGAAAAGATTAATTAACATATCAAAGAAATTGACAGCTGTCAGTTGTCAAAAAATTTGACAGCTGTCAACATGTCATTTGACATCTGTCAACATCTTTGATATTATGTAAATTGACAGCTGTCAGTTGTCAACAAATTTGACAGCTGTCAATTTACATAATATCAAAGATGTTGACAGATGTCAAATGACATGTTTATTAGACTAATTGTCAAGTTTGGCATCTGTCAAAAAATGATTTAATATTTGTGAAATATTTATGACAGTTTGACATTTGTCAACGATGAATCAATTAAAATTTTATATTTGTGTAAGTTTAATTGACTTATTGTGACAGAACTGTCAAATGATGACAAACTTAATAGATTTTGAATGTCTTCTGTCATATTTTTTAACATTTGTTAAGTATTTATGACAGTTTGACATTTGTCAAAGATGAATCTATTAAAATTTCATATTTGTCTTAAGTTTAATTGACATATAGTGACAAAATGTCAAATAATGACAAGCTTAATAGATTTTGAATGTCTCTGTCATATTTTTTAACATTTGTGAAGTATTTATGACAGTTTGCCATCTTTCAAAGATGAAGAAATGAATCATATCAATATTCATATTTGTCCAAGTTTAATTGACATATTGTGACAGCTGTCAAATGAATATTAAAATTTTGACAGATTTTAAATATCAAATAATGATTTTTTTGGAGTTTTGTAGGTTAGGTAAATTGTGACGTCACAATACCTCTAAGTAGTTTTGTGTAATAAACCATTTGGAAGTTATATACTCTTATATATTGATGGAAGTCAAAAATGCTAAATATTTACAATGGCACTAAAAGTCTTGAAGTTATTGGTTTGACAGCTGTCGATTAAAATGTTTTTACGTTAAGACTTAACAGGGCACAGCTGCTCCACGTTTCTTATGTCATACATGTTTATAATTTGGGAGTTTGGTCTATGTGAAGTTATGTATAATTGACAGCTGTCAATTTTTTATAAGTACAATTTGTTAATCTCAGCTTACAAACTTTCATCTGTCAAATAACATGTCATAAGACAAAATCATAAATTAGATCAAGAATTTATTTTTCATTGGCAAACATTGGGAATTCTGTAAATTACAAAACTCTCAAAAATTGACATATGTCAAACGACAAAAGTTGGCATTAGTCAAATGACAAAACTGTCAAATAACTAAACTAAACATGTCTCAAATGATAAATCTGTCAAACAAAAATTGACATGTGTCAAATAACAAAAATTGACATGAGTCAAATGACAAAACTGTCAAATGGACATGTGTCAAATAACAAAAAATGTGTCAAACAATAAAATACAATTGTTATTTGATAGTTTCTACTCGTATGCATATCTTGATAATTTGGAGTATGCCAAATAATAAATTTGTTTAACTGACTTGACAAAATGCTCAGCTGCCAAATGGCAAAGTAAAAATTTGGCATAATATGTGTGAATAAAAATGTTGTCATATGTCATCATCACTAATTCTGCCAGATGACATAATTTGACTTCTGCCAAATGACAACATATTTAATTTTGGCATATGCCAAATGATAAATTTGGTTAATTGACTTGACAAATGGCAGAGAATTTTCATATCTGTCAAAGCAAAAGTTTGCCATAAAAGGTAATTAATTTAATTTTGTCTAATTTGGCATATGAGCGAATAAAAATGTTGCCATATGTCATCACCACTTCCGTCAAACATTTTTTTGTGCTCATTTACGATAACTTTTGCCAAATGCCATAATTTGACTTCTGCCAAATGACAAAATATTTTTAATTTTGGCATATGCCAAGTGATGAATTTGGTTAACTAACTTAACAAAATGCTCATTTGCGAAATTACAAAAAAAAATATCTGTTAAAGCAAAAATATAATATTTGGCATATGCCAAATGATAAGTTTGGTTAAGTGACTTGGCAAAATGCCTTTCTGCCAAATGAGAAAGATGTTTCATATATGTCAAAGCAAAAATATAAAATTTGTCATAATGACAAAGTTTGACTTATGCCAAAAGACAAAATATTTAATTTTGGCATATGCCAAATGATAAATTTGGTTAACTGACTTGACAAAATGCTCAGCTGCCAATTTTCATATCTGTCGAAGCAAAAATTTGCCATAAGAGGTAACTAATTTAATTTTGTCAAATTTGGCATAATATGTGCGAATAAAAATGTTGCCATATGTCATCACCACTTCAGTCAAACATTTTTTTGTACTCATTTACGATAAGTTTTTCCAAATGCCATAATTTGAATTTTGGCATATGCCAAATGATGAATTAGGTTAACTAGTTTGACAAAATGCTCATCTGCTAAATGACAAAAAAAATAATAACTGTCAAAGCAAAACACAATTTTGGATTTAGATCTATAATTATGTCACCGATTGTAAGGTTATCAAATTATGTTTTTTGTTTCTCAATGCAATTCTAGATGCCGAATACACAGTATTGGTAAATATCACGAAACCAATGTTCGATCAGTATGGATTCATGCTGAACCCGGCCAGCGAGTTTCACCATCACGGATTTGAGGACATGGAACGATTCTTGAAAGAATACAACGAAACTTATCCCAACATAACGAGCCTGAAGAGTATCGGCAAATCGGTACAGGGACGTGATTTGTATGTGCTCACATTAGGAAACACACCTGACAAACATGTAGCAGGTAAAATAATTGTGACAGAAGTGACAGATTGTATTTGACATATTAAAACTAATTTGACAGCTTCTATGACATTTCTATAAAAAAGTTTGAATGATTTTGACATTTATTGTTGATTTTTCTAGGAAAGCCGGAAGTAAAATATGTGGCGAACATACATGGTAATGAAGTGGTTGGTCGTGAGTTGTTGCTGATGTTGATTAAATATTTGTGTGAGAATTACATGTCTAATGATCGTGTCACTCAACTTATGAACACAACACGCATTCATTTGATGCCTAGTATGAATCCTGATGGATATGAGATGTCACACGAAGGTAATTTTTAAGGCTTGTTGCATTTTGGAACATTAAAAAAAACGCTGATTTTAAATGTGCTCGTTTGTTGACACTCGTTCTCTGTCGTCGGTCTTCGGTCGCCGTCGCTTACTACGACCGAGTACTTTTATGACAAGCGTCGTTGCATAGTACGCGTTGCTCATAAGAACAATCGTGCTTTGCTCCAGTGGGCGACAACTTTGACTTGACTTAAAATTCTAACCTAAAATTTTCAGGTGATGAAGATAGTGTAGTCGGTCGTAACAATGCCCACAACTTTGATTTGAATCGCAATTTCCCTGATCAGTATGTTGTAAACAAGGTAATATTTCAACCTAACTTTAATTTATTTATATTACATTTAATTTGTATTAGATGAATCGATTTACTGAACCTGAAACGCAAGCGGTCATGGATTGGATTCTGTCGGAACCGTTTGTAATTTCTGCTAATTTACATAATGGCGCACTGGTTGCTAACTATCCCTATGATGATAGTCCTATCGAGGATATGGATAAAACGAAAGAGAATGCCTCACCTGATGATAAGGTTTTTAAATATTTGGCCAGCTCATATTCCGATGTAAGTTTTTTTAATTTTTTTAATTAGTTTAAAATTATTTGTTAATATTTTTAGGCGCATAAACAAATGCACTTTGGCAAACCGTGTCCGATGTTCCCTAAAGAACATTTTGACGGTGGAATAACAAACGGGGCCAAATGGTACAGCGTCACCGGCGGCATGCAAGATTGGAATTATATTGTAGCAGGCTGCATGGAAATTACGTTAGAATTGGGCTGCACAAAATTCCCAATGGCATCGGAATTACCACAATTCTGGATGGATAATCGGGAGGCTTTGATAACATTTATGGAACAGGTAAATGAATTAATTGGTTGAAAGGATTGATTAATAATTAAATTGCAATTGTAGGCTCATAAAGGTATTAGCGGTTTTGTCACGAGCACCATTGGGGGTGCGATTGCAAAAGCGGAGATTATTGTAGAAGGGATCAATCATGCTGTGAGATCGGCTAAAGATGGGGATTTCTATAGGGTGTTGTTGCCGGGACATTATAATATTACTGTATCAGCACGAGGGTACGTATACATAACCTAACGTAGCGTACAGGAACTGCTACAATTGGACAATTTTTAAGGTTAGGTTATAATAATTTAATAATTTTCAGTTATGAAAGCTACACACAAGAAGTTTCCGTCCCGGATACTGGTTACATTCAAGTCAATTTTACTCTAATGCGTGACGATCCAATTCATTGGGCAAGCGCTTATGATTTTGGCCTATCAGAAAATCAATACCTACCGGAATACCACAGCAACAGCAATCTCTACTCTTTGATGGCGCAACTTGAAAACCGCTATCCATCAGAGGCTCAATTCCAAGGTGGCGATGATTACATTTCCATGTCGATACATTCCCTCAAAATAACGCATCAGGTAATTTAAATTAAACTTAATAAAACATAAACTAATCCCGATATTAATCCATAATTTGCATGTTAGATGGTAAGGTTGCGGAAACGAAAAAAATTCAGGTCAGTAATTTGTGATAAGCTACGCAAAATCCCAGCCATTGCAAAATTCTTAGTGGTAATGCCAATATTGATATAATTAATTTTTGTAGATCGATAGTTCCGAAGATAAGAAATTCCACGTAGCCGTAATGGGTAACTTATTTGCAACGCAACCAATCGGTCGTGAGATATCCATCTATTTGGCCAGACATCTTTTGGAGGGATATAAATTCGGAAACCCCAACATAGTTTCGATATTGAAGAACACGGTGATTCACATCATTCCTGTAATCGATGTTGCTTTTGAGAAAATATGGGGCGATTATACGAAGAAGGTGGCCGGGAACTCTAAACCGGATTCGTATGTTTGTAACGAGATTAGTGCTGATTTTAAGGAGGTTGGGACGCAACTCATGGCTGAAGGGGTGCGCATGAACGGGAATCCACAAGCAACGATTGTGAATGCGTTGAAGCATATGCTCGTTGATGAGAGATTTGATCTTGTTTTGAATTTCGAAGGCGGGCGAGGAGGCTTTATGTAAGTAAATTAGGAATTTGACAAAACTTGGTACCGCGAATCCGTATTCCGAGTCAAAAGTGACAGAAGCAATTTTCAAATCAAAATTGTCAAACCAAATATTTTTGTCATTAACACTCAAACATTTTGTTTCCAGCTATCCGAAAAACCACGAACAAGGCAACATCTACGAAAAGTTTGCTGAAAAATATCAAAACAATCTAAAAGTCCTGCAAGGTTGTGAAGGCAACACAGTAGGCACCGACGACAATCTAACCGATTACATCTACCGCGAATACAACACTCCCATATTTACAGCCAAAGTAAGCTGCTGCGAATACCCATCAGTAGCCAACATTCCATACATTTGGCGCGACATCCTCAAACCAGCAATGTCGTTCCTATCGCAGACCCGTACCGGACTCGAAGGATTCATCGTCAATTTACAAGGCCAACCGATGGGTAACGCAAGTGTGCACGTCGGCAACGCACTTTACGAGGTCAATAAAGCGACGGGATATTTTAAAATCATGTTGCCGCCGGGTTCCTACAATTTGGAATTCAGTTGTCACGAGTACAAACCGAAAGAAGTGTCGGTGCAGATTATCGAGACCGAGATGAGCAACTACCACGTTATTTTGAATCGGTTCAATGAGCAGGAACATGATCCCGTTTCGGTGCAATCTAATGATAAACATGTAGATGCCATTGATCCTAAAAAGGCATTTGATTTAACCGGAACTGGAATATTTGGTAAGTAACAAATTAAGGCACACTGAGGAGGTTAGTAGAACCGAAACAATTTCATAACAAATTAAATATTTTCAGGTTTCATCCGTGATAATTTAAACCATCCAGTAGGGGACGCCAATATCGAAGTGGTTGAACAAAATTATACTATTAAATCGGGCAGTGATGGCAAATACTTCTGCCATATAGCGGCCGGTATGTATACTGTTAGAGTGACTGCCTCGCAATATGAAACGATGGTTAAATATGTAAACGTCGACGATAAACAGCCAAATTTGGTTGTATTTACATTAACGCGTGATGAACATGTCTGGGGTATGCCACGCAGCGTTTTTATCTTATTTATTGGTAATATTACGATTCTTATTACGGTATTCATTAATTAATCAATTAATATTTTTAGTATTATTGCTGGTTGTGTTCGGTTCATGTTCCTTTGGTTTGATTTACTGCTGTTGCTGCCAGCAGGTACAGGAATACGGATTGCTTCCGCAGGATTATCAGGATAAGGACGCCTTTTTACCCATTAAAGGTTTGGTTTTGTAATTTTCTAGGTTACGATTATATTATTTTTTGTTGTAGATTTTAATACGCCTATAGCGAGGCCCTATTTTGACGATGACGATGATGATGATAAATCCATTGGTGAATCGTCGGGTGATGAAATTGTTTTTGTCAGTACCGATCGGACGCAGCTCATATGAGTCTATTGAAAGCTCGCAGAGTCTCTAATATAAAACTCTATTTTTGTTATAACATTTTTTTAAATTATTTAGTACTTATTGTGTACATATTATTACAAAAACATATAACAGGAAATTTTATTGATGGAATTTGATATAAACATAACCTCAAACAGATTTGCTGGAACGAGACTGCTATTGGATGAAAGTAAGTTTTCTTCATGGTTTTCATTATTTCTAGGTTAGATTCTCTTAATTTCTAGTCGGATTTTCGAACAAATATCAAAATTCTATAGACACTCTGTGCTACCGACGGATTCATTCTCACAAGCGCCTACGGACTAGAAGTCTGCTGTTGAAAAGCAGGTGCCTTACTGTAGGCCTTGTAGCGGCTTGCTCTCCGTTTATGATAAACCGGGCAGCCCTTGTAACTGGCGCCGCATTAGCCTACATGCCCGGACTACTTTGTGAATGTGCAAGTGGAGCTTGGATGTGCTGCAGCTCGTTTAACGCACGCATATGGAGCGTTGCACCGGGATGCCGTGTGGCCGAAGCGTTGTCAACGGTGGCATAGTACGATCTCCGCGAACTTTCGTTTGTACTCCACAGTGAGTCGAAGCCCGCATATCTTGGTCAGAGACGGGATCTCTCTACTCTTAGCTTCTTGTGGAACGAGGTTCTCAGCTTGCTCAATGGTTAGGTTCGGTTAGGTTCATCGACAACAAAGTTTAATTTGTATGCGAGTAACTTCTTCTGTGACCCACCCACCCGCCCAAGTGTTAGTCATCAAAGGGTTTATTATTTGTCTCACCTCTTGTGTGCTTTGATTTAGATATGAAAGAATTCTTTAACAATAAATCTCATGATAACTAACGCTTGGGTGGGTGGCTGGGAACAAAGTTTAATTTGTGGGCGAGTTACTTTTACTGTGACCCACCGGCGTATGTCGGCACCCTATGCGAATGCTGACGGATTTGCTGGGCTTGAGGGAGGACCTAGGGAACTTGTAGTCGGACCGGAATTGGTTGACTGCGTCTTAGGGGCTGGCCGGGTCTTGGACCATTTGGCTTTGGTGACGCTGAAGGCACCTGACTTGATGGTCTATTTGAATTGAAGGGGACTCGTTCGATTCCTTTCTCAATTGCTTTATTTTTGTTGTTGCTAACTTTGTGGTTGACGTTGTTCAGGGGACTTCCATCCATGGAATTCTCTTCTTTGGAGGATGCGGGGTTGGCCGGTTTTGCTCTTAATTGAAGGAAAGGTGAGTGGATAGCTCGCTTGTGGCGGTCTTCAAGCTGGATTCTCCGTCTTTGTTCAGATGGTGTAAGGTTTCCTTGTGAATGTCCGTTGGCTCTCTATTATGAAAGCTTTGGGGGATTTGTTCTGCGTTCATCCCGAGCCGCTGAAGTACCAGCATGAGGATGTTGTTGTCGCTCGTGTTGGGATGGGTCCATGCTAGAAGAAATTTTGATTTGAGTAATTAGCTCAATCATTCATCAGTGACTATTTATTGCAATTAGAACTGCAGTTGTCCGATGTGGGGTTCCTTAGTGCGGTGGGTCCGTGTTAGTTACTATGAAGAAATTGGTAATTTTCACCTCCTTACGCACGCTTTACGTATTTTTTTTTAAACTTTACTAATAGTGTAATGTTTACCGGCTCGTGTCCGCAAAGGGTTATGTCCAAGTCTGGGAGCGGCGCGCATTTGTTCTCCGGTGGAACTACAGAAACTCTGGCGGGGTATGCATTAGTGTTTGTTGTAGTCCCCCGGACGATCTTGGGGATATGACTACGGGTATTGATTGTTAATGGCACCAGGATTGGGGCCGTTGCCTGGGAGTTGCAGTTACGGTGGTGCGTCTGACAGGGGACCAGAGACGGTTGAAATTTGGTCTATGTGGATCCTGTAGATTTATTTGTGGCTAGGGCTTGACTGACTAAATTTATAGGAGGCGGAAAGGGAATGTTGCGATGTGATTGGTCCGTGTTGCTCTGTCTACTGGCTGCAACAATTCCCTTCAACTTTTGATTTGGTTTTAGCACTAAGGTTTGGAACGGGAGTAGTCTGTTAACTTAAAAGTGTTCACTATTTGTCTTGGTGCCGCGGATTCAGAATGTTTAAACACTTGCGGCACGGAGAGTTTTCAAAACCGGTTATGGTCCGAGATCTGGCGTTGGCCTTCGGGGTTTCCTGAGCTGGTGGGGGGCACTAACCGAGAGCTCGAAGTTTCTCGCACATGTGATGTAGCACGAGGTCCGCCTGAGGAGGCGTTTGGTCACCGTGAGCTTCTGCTTCTTGTCGTAATGTTTGTTTTTGTAGGTTATGCTTACTCTACTTTGTTTACTATGTCTTGTTGTTGTCGCCAAAGTGTCCGTTGTTACCGGCATACCTTCGAGACGGTGTTCGGGGGTTGAAAGTCTAAGTGCAGGAGACATTCCTGGACGGTGTTGTGTACTGTTTTGTACTCTGTTTTGTATTTGGGTTGGACCCGGAGGTCTCTACACACGCGTCACCCAGACGCACGACCCGGAGGTCCCTACACATGCGCCACTCGGACGCTTCCACCGTGCTCACGCAGAGCTTGTGGATGATTGTTGCATTGACGTGAACCTACACAAGGCAAGGATCAGTGACCGTCCTGAAACCCGGGTGGGGAGTTCAAGCACCGGGTGTAAAAGTCTACCCTGGGGTTAGACAGAGGTGGACTGCAATGCAACGGGCGGTCTCTGATGGAGCCGGAAGAAGTGCTCGTTGGTTGCAGTTAGTGAAGTTGTCGGAAGCTGCAGCGGTGGTGAATTGGGTCATCTACCCCTCCAACCTCCTAGGTCCAGCTTTCGTTTTACCTTGGCAAAGATATTGTCCAGGTATCTTGACTTTTTGGTTGTTGACACTATTGTAAAGAGACGGAAGCAGTCTATAACATAATAAAAAGTGTTCACTGGGGTGTCACTATTAGTTTGGGTGTGGCGAGGATTAACGTGACAATCACTCGCGGCACGGGTTGTCCGAAATGTTACTTTCCGGGTTCCGGTGGTGGTTTCCGCGGTATTTGGCACTGGTGAGGCACCCGAGTCATTTCGGCCACTTCTCGCGTACTAGGTTGTGGAGCACTACGCGGTAAGTCCACGATGCACGCAATCCACTTGAGCTGTCGGTCGGTGAAGTTCGCCTTTTTCTTTGTATTAAACCGTTCAACTGGTTCTAGACTTTCCTGCCTCCAGAGGTTGTCGTCCATGTCGCGATGGATAGGAGCGACGGTTTTGGTGACATACGCATGGACTGCGTACGCCGCGCTCAACTGCAGGTGTGTCCAGGGTGGTATCTGTGGTCTCCTTTAAGAGATTGACTGCGGGGTTAGACGTCTGTATCCCTGCCGATATATCTGGGTTGCCTCGAGATACTTTCATCATCTCCTTCTCGTAATCAACCGTGAAGCGGTTTTCTTCCGACTTCTCTGATCTGTGAAGTCGGCCGTGAAGCGGCTTTTGTCGGTTGCGTCTGGTGGTGTTATGTTCCAGATGGTAGCGACCGCCATTGGCATGTCGCTTCTTCGTACGGACGCTTTCGGCGACGTGGCACTCTTGTATAGTCACAAGTTGGGCCAGCTCGTATTGCACCTCTTCTTCGACGACTACGTGATTGGGTTTGGGTGTGTCCGGATGAAGTGCCTGGACATTTTCAGTAATCTCGCCAACTGTTGCAAGCCGGATTTGCAATTTCCACTTTATCCACTGAATTGCGTTCCACAGGCGGTTGGATGCGCTGTGTGTTAGTTGTTTTTTCACATAGTACTTACCAGAGTTGATTGTGTTCAACTGTGCGGTCATGGTCTCGATCATCAGGTGGATTTGGTCGCGATCTTGCATACCAGATAACGCTGGAGACTGGACGGTGTTGTGTACGTTTTGTATTTGGGGTGGACCCGAAGATTCCGACACACGCGTCACCCAGACGGAGGTCCCTACACACGCGCCACTCGGACGCTTTCACCGTGCTCACGCAGAGCTTGTGGATGATGGTTGGATCGACGTGAACCTGCACAAGGCAAGGATCAGTGACCGACCGTCCTGAAATCCGGGCGGGGGTGCAAGCACCGGGTGTAAAAGCCTTCCCTGGGGTTAGCCAGAACTGGACTGCAATGCAACGGGCGGCCTTTGATGATGGAGCTGGAGGAAGCGGATGTTGGTGATAGTGGCGTTTGATGGTGATAGTACCATCGCCGCTATACGCAATAATGTCGCCAGTTTCCGGAGACGTGACGTCCAGGTATTTGCTGCACTTTTTGTGCGTTTGCCACGTGGTGGTGAGTGCTGGTCTTGATTTTCTCTTCCTGCGCTTGCATATCGTCGGTATCATACCTACGCGTGCTCACTTCTTTGTGGCATTTTTGTTGCCGGGTCTTCTGTTTGGTGCGGGTACGTGAAAGCACTATGTTTTTAATCGCTCCACGTTAGGCGCCATTTGTTACCGGCTTGATAAGGATTGCGGGGGTGACATGGTGCATGGGGCAGGACGAAGACCGGGAACGCTTCGAAGGTGATGCAGTGTTTTTCTCGGAGTTTATGCGTGTGTGTTTGGACACGGGGAAAGCCCATGTATGGTCTATGGTATAGACATATTGGTTGAGCCCCCTAGGGTTCGGGGAGTCTCAGGTGCAGCCGGGGGTTGCGGAATCAATGAGACGGCACAATATCCGCTCAAGCGACCGTTTAGAAATTGCGTCGACGAGGGCACAAGGTGATGCACGCGGCGCTCGTGGGTATTGCAACCCTCGAGCGCGTGCATCACCTTGTGAGGTTGAGTGTAGGCCACGATAGTTGTCTTGGCAACAATGTTTGCTCGAAAAATTGGTTCTTATTTCCGCGACCATTCATACGCTTCTTCCCTATGGAAATGCTTCTTATTTTGTATCACAGTAGTGGCGGGTTTTAAAAGGATTTACCTCTTGGCATTGCTTCACCTGTTCTTAGCCTAAGCTGCATAAGGTAGTAACTCCGATCTTCCTTCTGACTTTTTTGTTTCTTCTTTGTTCCTCATAATCTCTTGTATTACGGTTGATAGAGTTTTATGCGTCTTTGTCGTTTAACTTGCAGTGATTGA
Source organism: Tachinus rufipes (assembly GCA_963932245.1). Lineage (NCBI taxonomy): Eukaryota > Metazoa > Arthropoda > Insecta > Coleoptera > Staphylinidae > Tachinus > Tachinus rufipes. The sequence goes on along the minus strand of OZ010748.1, from coordinate 85,568,028 downwards.
CATTTAGCGTATGCATCTTTTGAGTTTTGTTTTATTGCGGCCCCCCACCTATCGCATTTCAGGATTGTGAGTACTGTGGCTTTTTGGAGTAAGTGCAATTGTTGTGAGTTCTGTGGTTCATACGCTTTTTGAATAGTGCTCTAAGTAAGCATTTGTATCCCATCAGGAACTCACTGAGAAAGTACTCTTACCACGGGCAGACTTCCTTGATTAAGGTTCTGGTTTATGGGGCTCTGGTCCCCAACTTTATCACGAAACTGCAGGCGCATTTGTATCTTCTCTGTCCGTAATGCTGGCAACTTACATTACAGGTGGACCAATAGTTTTAAGTGGATTCCGAACTACTGGAGAGATTATTAATCTACTCCGGACCAGAGAAGGATCTTAGTCATGAAATCGCACGCTGACAAGGCGGGTTGGGGAGTGAGAGAGCGTATAATACGTTGTGAGATTTGAATCCACGATCTTCAGTGCAGCAATCGGATACCTAGACTACTTCGCCCAGCTTATCTGTGACAATTGTATAACCTGGGAGCGATTTTGATTTGCAGTACAAACAAAAACTTTTTTCCCAAGCGATTATTTATGTATAGTTATAGTACAGCGTCTTTATAAATGTCTGGGATTATGTAATCACTTTAAATATGCCGCCTTTTTAAAATTGTGCAACAAACTATGTACTTTGTTTTTGACAGTTCAAGCAAGAAAATATATTTATTATTGTATCCTACTTTAGGAATGGGCGGTTTGATAATGGGAAATGGCTCTATACAATTCCGGGTTGTTTTGAAGATTTTCGATAGCAGTAAACAATGTAAACAATATTTTTGTTATTAAATCATAAGATAGGCAACTTTATTTACGCACACCGAACTATTTTACTAGAGCGGCACAAACGTACATTAGATGATTACATAATCCCAAACCTTTATAATGACCCTGTATCATAATATTAGATAGTGTACTACAGACTTTATCGAGTCTGTTCAAACTCCTGAGTAATATGGTGGCTCTATCTGTGAATTAGAATTAAAATTTACAAACATCACATTGCATAAGTGCGATTGGTTAAATTATATAATTTCATGTATGAAACTTTAATTAATATTATAGAAATTTTAATTAATATTGTTGATTTATATTTTATTAATACATATTTAACAATAAAATGTGCTAATAATATAATTTACAGATTTCGATATTACGTAATTTACAGCACCACCTTTTAACGGGAAGCGCAACTAATTATTAAGATTGAAGTTTGTTACAAATAAATTTAAATTTGAATTTAGTGAATAAAACAATAGAAAATTTGATTGAATAAATAAATTAATAACAATATTAATTAAAACCTTAAATAATTGTCAAGATAAAATCCTAATTAATTGTATTTTTTAGTTTAATTAATTTGAAATTACGTAACCATTTTGCGCATCGTTGGGGACACAGTACGCGCACAAGGGAAGTGCTCAGATCTGGTGGTGAGTTCACGAGTTATTGGTCTGTTCATCGAGCGACCATGTTGGGTGCAGTAACACGTTCAAGTTCCAGCCTTTTGGCTGCCAAACCATTGGAAAAATTAGGAGCCGAAGCCCTTAAAGTATTCGGCGTACAATCCGCAAACCGTAAGTTAAAAATCCCAAAAGAAATCCGATTGAAATTATGATGTATTACGTAGCCGGCTGGTTGACTTTTAAAATCAATACAATTCACCCCCAATTTGTGCTTATTTTAATTAATATAATAATTATAATAATCCATCCTGTTTAAAATTGAGGAATTATTGTAAAAAAATGATTCTTCAGATAGTTACATAATCAATGATAAACGTCAGCCATTTTGATCCTTTTTCAATTTTCAGTCAGAAAAATCGTCCTTTTAAGGTTTAAATCAGCATTAAATCATTCTGATTTAACTAACGAGTTTAGAATTACTAAAATTGAATCCAATTGGACTTGGACCCAACCTTGATTGTGTATTAGATAACAAATTAGGTTTCCATCGATTAATTATGTAATTTTTTTTATTATACAGAAAGGAGCTATGCAAAAGCCCCTGCTGCCAGTGGTCTTGCCAAGGGCAAAATTGTGGCCGTTATTGGTGCCGTAGTAGATGTACAATTCGAAGATAATCTACCACCAATTCTCAATGCTTTGGAAGTTGCAGGACGCGAAAGCAGACTCGTACTCGAGGTGAGTTTATGGGATTTTAAATGGTTTTCGTGTACTTTGGAGTGATCATGTAATCATGTGAGGTTATATAAGCACACTTGAAATATTTTAATTAGTGTATTGGATGAATATAGGAATGATTGTAATTAGTATTGAATGTCATTAAATTGTATTTTATGCAAAAATATTTAATTATTGCAAAATTGAATGTTTTTGTTCTGAAAATTACAATTTATAATACTTTTTGTATATTATAATGTTGGTATTGAATTTTTGTCATAGATATTATGTCATTTTAGTGAAATTTTGTCTTATTTCACCGATCATTTCTATGATGAAATCATTGATTACAAAAGACACAGCTTCATTTTGTGAATGGGCTCATTGTGAATCATGTCGGGAGTTACTTTAAGCTTAATCTGATCTATCTTAACGGTCATTTAAAGAAAAATTAGGAAAGCCAAAATCAACTGAAATAAGTTGAACCTAACCTAAATCAACTGGCTCAAGATAATCATCTGCAACATAACCTAATTTCAACTTGCATGAATTCTATGTAACAAAATCACTAAATGAGAACTTAACCTATAAAATTCTCTGAAAATTATTAAAATAAATATTTTTGTGGGTCGATGACCCCCAACAGTTTTTAAAATGCGAACTTAACCTATGAAACACTGAAAATTATGAAAATGAAAAAAAAAATGCGTCAAAATAATTTACATGAACGTCTTGATATATATTGTTTCAAAGTTGTTGACCACCACTATTCAACACAGTTCTTAGAATTGGCCTAAGTTGAACTATTTAAAGATGGAGCCAATAATGTTGATTTTTAATTTAAACCAAAAATAAGGGGGGTTGATTAAAAATATTGAAACGCATCTATTTGATACTTTGTTTTATTATGAAGATGATGAAAGTAGTTTGGAGTCTCTTATCATCATCAACCATTCTTGAGTTATGAGTTTTTTAAACTAAAAAGTTTCTAAATTGTTGAATTTTTATTAATATCATATTTCTGAATTATTTTGTAAGAATGAATTGAGTTTCATAATTTTCTAACAAATTCACGCACTTTTGTGAAAAGTGCATTTTTTACATCATATTTGGGACGCCACTGGACAAATTGAAAATTTGTTTCTTATATGCAAACTTATACAGGACTTAGTTTAAGAATGTTGGATCTGTGTTTTGAAACGGTGTTCCCGCCCACCCGCTTACGTGTTTGTGATCTAACTGTTCGACAACAAACACGTGGGTGGGTGGGCGGGATCGTAGTTTATGAATATTGGACCGGTGGTTTGAAATGGTGTTCCCGTCCACCCGCCCAAGTGTTTGTGATCTAACTGTTTGACAACAAACACATGGGTTGGTGGGCGGGAACGTAGTTTATGAATATTGGTGAAATGGTGTCCCTGCCCATCCACTGAAGTGTTTGAATTTCAATTTCATTTACTTCAAGAATATTGGAAAGGTGGTTTGAAAACTTGATCCCGCCCGAGTGTTTGTAATCCAACTGCTTGAAAACAAACACTTGGGTGGGCGGGCACAAATTTCTAGAATATTGGACCGGTGGTTTGAAATTGTGTTTCCACCCTCTCAAGTGTTTGTGATCCAACTGCTTGAAAACAAACACTTGGGTGGGTGGGTGGGCGGGCACTTAGTTCAAGAATATTGGACCGGTGGTTTTCGCCCACCCGCCTAAATGTTTGTGATCCAACTGCTGGAAAACAATCACTTGGGCGGGTGGGAAGGCACTAATTTCAAGAATATTTGACTGGTGGTCTGAAAATGTGTTCCCGCCCACCCGCCCAAGTGTTTGTAATCTAACTGCTTGACAACTAATACTTAGGTGGGTGTTCGAGCATTTAGTTTAAAAATGTTGGACCGGTAGTTTGAAATCGTGTTCCCTCTTAAGTGTTTGTGTTCTAATTGCTTCATAATGAACACTTGGGTGGTTGGGCGGGCACTTAGTTCAAGAATATTGGACCGGTGGTTTGAAAACGTGTTTCCGTCCACCCGCCCAAGTGTTTGCGGGCAATCATTTTATGAATGTTGTACCGGTAATTTAAAAACGTGTTCCCGCCCACCCGCCCAAGTGTTTCTGATCCAACTGGTTGAAAACAAACACTTTGGTGGGTATTTAGTTAATAAATGTTGGACCGGTGATTTGAAATTGTGTTCCCGCCTAAGTGTTTGTGTTCTAATTGCTTAACGAACACGTACGTAGGTGGGTGGGCGGGCGGGCACTTAGTTCAAGAATATTGGACCGGTGGTTTGAAAACGTGATTCCGCCTAAGTGTTTGTGTTCTAATTGCTTCACAACGAACACTTGGGTGTGTTGGTGGGCACTTAGTTTAAGAATATTCGACTGGTGGTTTGAAAACGAGTTCAGTTCACGTGTATTGTATCGGTGGTTTAAAAACGTGTTTCCGCCCACCCGCCCAAGTGTTTGTGATCCAAATGCTTGAAAACAAACATTTAGGTAGGCGGGCGGGCATTCAGTTTATGAATGTTGGACCGCTGGTTTGAAAACGTGTTTGCGCCCAAGTGTTTGATCCAATATCTTGAAAACAAACACTTGGGTGTGTGGGTGGGCACTAAGTTTATGAATGTTGGATCAGTGGTTTGGAAAACTGGCAACTATCACTTGGGTGGGTGGGCTACTCACAAATCGAAAATCCGTTTCAAATAAAAAACTTTTTCTTAACCTTTCTGTAGATATTCTCAGGGAAAAAAAATTGTTAGGTTCAAAACGGGTTTATATTCAAAAATGTCGACTGTACAGGTTGGCGGGAGCAAAAACCGCTCGGTCTACGCTACATTGGTAGCGCTTGCTGCTGATTGGTTCTGCTATTCAAATCCGTACCCGGGTCCGGGCTTACCACGTCCAACTTAAAAAAAAGTGCGTTTTTAATAAGTTGTAGATTTGTGATTTGTTTCAAGTAAAAAAACACATTCAAAATTGAATGAAAGAAATCTTTTGGCTGAACAAAATATGTTTAGGACGCCACTGTTCTAAAACGAAGGTTGGTTTGTCCAAACTTTAGATAAAGTTTTAATTCTTGAGTAAAAACGTGGATTTCAAAAATTTGTTTTCAGCCAAAAAACGCAAAAATTATGTAGTGGCTGGAAAATTATGTTTGGGACGCCACTGTTCGAAAAAGGGAAGTTTTAATTTTTAATAGATCTTATTGGTTTTCAAAAAAACAGTTTTCAACCTTGAGTGAAAAGATTCTAGTGGCTGGAAAATTATGTTTGTGACGCCACTGTTTTAAAGCAAAGGCATGAATCGAAAATTTGCTTCTGTTGGTCCAAACTTCAGTGAGAGAAAACTGTTAAAAAAAAAAAGACTTAAATTGAAGAAAATTTGCTTATGTTGGTTGTAGATAGAGTTTCAGTTTTCCAATTGGATTTTATTGATTCTCTCAAATCTGTTTTGAGTGAAATGAAATCTAAATTATGTTTGGGACGCCACTGTTCTAAAGTAAAGGTAAAATAAATGTAGTACGCCGCTGGTTGATTTTTATCGCGCTCACAGAGAAGAGAAATTGTTTTTTTTTTTTAATCATTCATGACAAAATGGTAAATCTCAACTTAGGACGCCATTGGATCAGTGTTTTTCAACCAAAGGAAAATTATAATTGTCAATTTTGGTACATCATTTGAGACCACGTACAATGGCTTCGAGTCTGGGTTAACCGGACGCACTTTGAAAAAATGTTTCTGTGAGTCTAAACTTGGTTCCAAGAGATTACAGTGTTTGTCCACCATAGCGTGTTATTTTGATCCTACTGATTATTTACACTCTCCATTCCGATCCTCGGGTCTTGTTTTTTATATACTTTATTTTGGTCGCGGTCGCGAGATTCGAAAACGTAAGTAAAATATGGTCACGCACGCTACCGTAAGTTCTCAGATGTTATTCTAATCTTCGCGACTATTTTGCATCAGTTTGACCAACATTTCCGAAGCACACGACCGAAATAAAGTTTATGGAAAAAATTCTTTGCCAGTTTTGTTTTTGTGTATGGGCGTATAAAGGGCAAACACAGTTTATTTTTGGTCATGGTTTTGGGAGCAAACTTAAAATTTCTAACATTTTTGTGCTTCACCTTACCTATACCGTATAATGGTGGATGTGCTTATGAATAGCACTGCTTCCTGTACTTGATTACGCGCTCTACGTTAAAATTGTATAGACCATTTAATAATTTATTATTTTTTTGTTACAGGTTGCTCAACATCTTGGCGAAAACACCGTCCGTACCATCGCTATGGATGGTACTGAAGGTCTCGTCCGCGGACAAGGAGTCAACGACACTGGATTCCCAATCCGTATTCCAGTCGGTGCCGAAACATTGGGCCGCATCATGAACGTCATTGGCGAACCAATTGACGAAAGGGGTCCAATCCCAAGTGACAAAATCGCACCAATCCACGCCGAAGCCCCAGAATTCGTAGACATGAGCGTCGAGCAAGAAATTCTCGTAACTGGTATTAAAGTAGTAGATCTATTGGCCCCATACGCCAAGGGAGGTAAAATTGGTCTTTTCGGCGGTGCCGGTGTAGGCAAGACAGTATTGATCATGGAACTTATCAATAACGTCGCCAAAGCCCATGGTGGTTATTCCGTATTTGCCGGTGTAGGTGAACGTACCCGTGAAGGTAACGATTTGTACCAAGAAATGATTGAATCCGGTGTAATTTCACTTAAAGATAAGACCTCTAAGGTAGCCCTAGTATATGGACAAATGAACGAACCTCCAGGCGCACGTGCCCGTGTCGCTTTAACCGGATTGACCGTCGCTGAATATTTCCGTGATCAAGAAGGACAGGATGTATTGCTTTTCATCGATAACATTTTCAGATTCACACAGGCCGGTTCTGAAGTATCTGCCTTGTTGGGTCGTATCCCATCCGCCGTAGGTTACCAACCAACTTTGGCCACTGACATGGGTACCATGCAGGAACGTATTACCACCACCAAAAAGGGTTCAATCACATCAGTACAGGCTATTTATGTACCTGCTGACGATTTAACAGATCCCGCCCCTGCTACAACATTCGCCCATTTGGACGCCACCACTGTATTGTCCCGTGCTATCGCTGAATTGGGTATCTACCCAGCTGTAGATCCTCTCGATTCCACCTCCCGTATCATGGACCCCAACATTATCGGTTTGGAACATTACAACATTGCTCGTGGTGTACAAAAGATCTTGCAAGATTACAAATCACTTCAAGATATCATTGCTATCTTGGGTATGGATGAATTGTCTGAAGAAGATAAATTGACCGTCGCACGCGCCCGTAAAATCCAACGTTTCCTTTCACAACCTTTCCAAGTAGCTGAGGTCTTCACCGGTCACGCTGGCAAACTTGTACCTCTTGAAGAAACCATCAAGGTATGATATATTAATTGAAACTTTTATAATTTTACTGATTGCTTATTTTATTGCAGGGATTCCAAAAGATCCTTGGAGGTGACTACGATCATCTCCCCGAAGTTGCATTCTACATGGTCGGCCCAATTGAAGAGGTCGTACAAAAGGCAGAAACACTAGCCAAATCCTCTTAAGCTAAATAAATTTTCCTAGTTGCTGCCCAGTATAACATCATCAGATCGATTTTGAGCAGAGTTAACATACATATTTTTTTTTTCGTTTTTTATATATAAATAATAAGGAAACATACCATAAGAGAACACTCGGGAAATAATAATAAATAAAACTTGGAATCACCGAAGAGTCTGCGATTATGGTGTATTTTGTTGTATTTAATTTTAAATAAATAGATCGTTTAGATACTCTCTCGATGTTATTGGGCTTTGCCGCTCTGTTTAAATTAAACAACGGCTGTAAATACAACAATTTACATGGGTGTTTGTTTTGATTTATCATTTCCTTTGATAGTTTGTCTTATTCGTATTTGCTAATCAAATTGAATGTTTTTTTTTTCACATTTTTCAAAATGTAGCGTTGAAGGCGACGGATGTTGCCGAGTACAGTCGTACATTTCCGAGGATGAAGATTTTACGATGTAGGTAATGACTGGATGATAACATACATTATAATCCCACTTTTAATCCTCTACAGCTTTGTATTTACTATTATTGAATCAAATTGCTATTTAAGTCGTTAACTCGCGCATTCATTATCTTGGATTACTACGGCGGTCATTTTGTAGATTATAAATTAAACTAGTTCAACTGAAAGATATAGGGTTCACATGGTTTTTATGGACTCAATAAAAAAGTTTTTGGGTAAATCTGATCGTATAGATGGTCCCAAAAAATGCTTAATTCAATGTAGGTTGACATAAGGTCTGTTCCAACTTACGATTTGGACGGTTTGCAAACTGTGCACACAAACAAATATTTGTCATTCTTAGGCAATCTTTTATGCACAGTAATTTGTTTGTGTGCGTAGTTTGAACGGTTTGCAAATTGTCCAAATCGTATGTTGGAACAGAGCTTATACATGAAATCTGAATCACACCACTACAGGGGTTTACTACGCTGATACTTTTTTTGCAACGGAGACGACCGCATTGATAATATTAGACAAATTAGATATTGCCACTGCTGAGGATCGAACTTAAAGTACTGGATTGAGCCCGTATTTACGATATGGATACGAATTAAATAAAAGAAAATATTGGAAATTAATCCAATCATCCAAGAGAAGTTATTATCGATTTTTATTGTACCCCTTTTTCAATATTACAACTACTACGCCTATGGATATCAGATGTCGCCATTTTGTAAGCAAATCAGTTTTCTACTTTATTGGTTGCATCACCTATTGCCAATCCAAGCAAAATTGAATATAAATAATGAAACGAATATGCGCGTTAGTTTTGCCAATATCACTGATATTATGATCACTTGGTGATGATAAATTAAACAAATTTGGTGACATAAATTTAAAAATATGGCGAGTAATGAATAAAACAATTTGAGATAAGGTGAAATTGGTCGTTCTTTGTTATGTATCATGTTAAACAATAATTAGGTAATATTTTAGATCATCTCCAAGTGATCAAAATTTCAGTGATATTGGCGAAACGAACGCGCCTAATGGCTGGTACTTTCTAATTAAATATTGTTAAGTTATTATTTTATTCAAATGTTGGAACTGTTAATTAATATTTTTTTATAATTTATTAAATTGTCAAACATTCCAAGTGACATTTGTCTTAACGACTGCTAAAATTAATTGCCATCTGTCAATTTAAAAATTTTTTGACTTTACCAAATTTTCAGTTTTTGCATTTTTTATAGTTATAGATATTTTGCAAAAAAAAATGTTTTTGCTTTCCATATAATTTTCAGTTTTTGCATTTTTGATGGTGAATCTGTCATTTTACCAAAACATTTGCCTGTATAGCCTTAATCGAGACTGATCTGTAGCACTTGGCTATTCTGATTGTCATTTTCCTTCTGGATCTTTTTAGGATTACCCTGTGTTTTTTAATGTTGCAGCTTTCTTTTTAAATAGGTACATCAGTATCGAGTCCACAGTTCCTCGCATTAATTTGCGTTTCTCCGCTCTCGGACCCTTCCACATTTGGCATGATTCGTGTCAGAGCCATTACTAGTTTCTCTGCTTTTTGTTGGACCTCAGTTATGTGGATTCCCATGTTCCTGTTTTTTCCTATTCTTTTATCCCCCCTAAGTATTTAATACTATCTTGGGATTTGATTGTAGTGAAGAGCTCTGTATTTATTTTTATTATTCAGATTTAATAAAATTAAAATATAGTTTCAGAAACCTCATTCCTTGCGTCGAGTAAGCGATTCAAATCAGGCGGATTGGATAGAGAGGGTAGAGCCGAGCCGGCTGGCGTAGTGGCGTACGTTCGTTCAGTTCAGTGCGGGATGTTGTGTCGGTAGCATGTTCTCGCTGCATATGTGAGTGAATAAAATAACTGTTAAATGCGGGAGTAAATTAAAGACTATTGTGACTGATGGTGGACTTTTGTGTTGGACTATTTAGGATATATTTACCGGTATTCAATATTTTGGTAAGTAGTTTTAATTTGATAAATTTTATGTTACAAATATATTTAAATAGAAAGTAAGTAGTGTTCCGGTCAAGTTTGGATATAATAATTAAACAGTTTTGGTAACAAATTAATAATATTTTATAACAACATTTTTGAGAAACAAATTAAAATTCAGTTATGATTATATTTAATATTGAATGAAAGATTAATTTGAGAGTCATTAAAGTTTATTAAATAGTTATATTAATGCAAAGTTATATGTTTTATTTTATTGTATGTTTCAGGATTAAACTCCCAATTTTTGATTTGAAGGGCCTGGCAACACATTCAATTCAGTGCGGGATTTCAACATAGTAACATTAAAACGTGACTGCCGTTTGTGTGTATTTCAAATTAACTGTTAGTGTGGCGTTTGTTATATTAAATTATTGTGAAAATTGTAGACGCAGTTGTGGAAATTGTTAACAGTTTAGTAGTGCTTCTGAATCCTGAATATATTGGCGTTCCAGGAAAAAGGAGGAAACGCATCCATTTAAGGGCTAATAGGTAAAAATTATATTCTATAGCATAATTATAACAAAATTATAATCAAATGTTTTTTAATTGTTTTAGGTCTTTTTATGGCTGAAGATGCTGAATTGTAAGTCATTTAATTTTAATTAGTTGGTGATGTTACTGCTGGTAATATCGCACCTCAATTTGTGCTTGTAGGGTGGTTGCTATGATTGTGACTCATTTTAATATAGTAACACTATGCATAAGCGGAAGCCTACAAGCTTAAATTGTTGTATAGATGGTGCTTAGTGATTAGTTGGTTGCTACTTGTTTCCGGATCTGTCTGACCAAATATTGGGGCAGCTAAAGTTTCAAGTAATTATGGTAGTTCGCCGGCGTTAAACTTCTGGGCATCGAATTCAGAAGGATTAAACGTGCAGGTTGTAGTTGACTGCTTAGTGTGCCCAAACATTGCTTCTAGACGAGTTGTCTTGTATTGACTTTCGTCATTATTGTTTGCTAGTTTGGTGTTGTAGGAGGTAGGCTCTTTACCAACGTAAGGAGGTGAGCAGTATTTAGTGCGTTTCCATTAATTGCTCGATTGGTGGTTACGTTTGGTGTAACGTAGAGTGTACGCGTCTGTATGAAAGCCCTCTATGATAGGAGCTAATTATAATTAGATATCCTTCATACTGCCTTTGCATATTGTGGATAACTTTTACAGGTCGGTGCCGTAGGGTAGTTAGAAATCTTTTTCTTCTTAAATCGAGACTTTCATTTAGCAGAAACTGACCGTTCCTCGGAATGCTTGCTAGTCTGTTATATTCATGATTGTTTTCGTATAGATGTAGTGGTATTAGATGATGCATTGTTTTGATGTATCTTACATTGCCGAGTCGTTGTGTAATTGCTGTACTGACGTTTAAACTTGCTTGCAAGAGTTAGTAGCCAGAATTCAACACGATTGCAAGGTGATGCTTGTTTGGGTAATTAGTTACTTCTAGCTGGTTTAAATATGGTATTCTCCAGCAGAGATGCCATTTTTGCGTGCTAGTTTGGTTAGATCTTTTTTGTTGCTTTTCTATTTTAACAGTTTCTGAAGTGTCAAGTGATTAATAAATTCAATTCTAATTAATGTAATGTTAATTAATACTAATTTTATTGCCGGCTATAAATAATTAAAAAAAATTAATTTGATAAAATAATATTTTTTTGTTAAAATTTTATTGTTATTTAGATTATTTCACTTGGTCACTTTAAAGCATGCGTAGTATTGAATTTTCTTTTACTAATTTTTACATATTTTATACTGAAGTTATCAGTTATTAATTTATTATTAAGATGTTTCAGCTATTTCATGCAAGGAAAAATCTGTTGACACTAACGTTGCGCATACTCAATCGTACATGCCAATTCGTCCCAATCAACTCGTACCAAATATTTTCAACGTTTTTATGTTGCAATTCCATGTTGTATCAATTAAACAAAATTTCACTATTAATTTCTAATTTAATAAATTCATTTATACAACAAAAGCATGTGAATTGTGACAATTTTTTGACAAATTTGTATTATTTTTTATGACATGATTAGGTTAAACGAAAGCCCAACGTAGTCACATTAGTGATGACTTGTAGCCTGGCCAAGGTTTAAGGTTTGATCTAGTGTAAGAGTCGACGCCGGCTTAGTGAGTCCCCACCATTCCAGTTGACGCTTAGCACTTTGAAGAGTTTGGTCACTCTTGTCAGTGTTATGCTATCAGCAGTTGGTCTAAAAAAGGGTAAACTCCTCATGCACAGGGACACCTTCCTCTGTGCTATAGGTGGTTCGACCTTGGTGGCACAGGTTAGATGAAACTGTTAAGAGACTGTAAATATTAATTTGATTGAATTCACTGACTAACATTGCTTCATTATAAATTAATAGTTTTGTCATTTTAACGTTTGATAATATTTGGTATTGGTTGCGAAATATTTTAAATTAGATTTTAAAAATCATTAGTTCCAGACATAAATAATTTTTATATTATTTTTCTAATTTATTAAACTAAACGCAGTCCTCCATTCTAACAATTACATGTAAAAGTATTTTTTTGGTGTAATGTGAATTGATTTCACTTTTAATTTTAGATCTAAATTTCATAATATAAATGTAATAACAATTTACATGTAATGTTAGGAATACATAAAGAAAATTTTGAATTGGCATCAACGAATGGGTATTACAAATTTGGCGATTATCATACATTAAGCACCAAATGCAATTTTGCATTTGAACAATCTTACTTACGGTCTTTGCTCACATGAGTTTAAATATTTTCAGTAATAGTATAAAAGCTTTTTTATTATTACAGTAATCCCAGTACAGTGTGGCTGAATAGACAATTTAATATTCATGAAAAGTGTGTTTGCTTTGTTTCACTCATGCCTTTGCTCGTTTTAGCATCTTTTTCTTGCGCTTACAGTTTACTCATCCAATAGGCCACGCTGTACTGGGTTAACTATAGTTGTTATTAGGATTTTATTAAAGTTATAGTAAAGTTTTTTTTAAATTCTTTTCTCTTCAAGAAGTATTTTTGCATATTGTTAATGCAATTTGCTTTATTTTTTTACGGTTTCAATTATAAATTTAAAATTTGTTATATTTTCTTAGTAAAGTAATTTTTTTAACACTATAGATTTAATGAGTTGACAGACCATGTCAAAAGTGGTAAATTATGTGAGCAGGGATTGTATGTTTTTGAATTATAAATTTTATTAATAATTAATTCTTTTCTTAAGTTTTGTGTTAAATTCAATTTTCCTCCTTTTGTTAAATGTTAGTCGGATGAATAGTAAAGTCGCCAAATTTAACTTAACGCAACTTTAGCTGTTTAATGCATTAGATTTTTTCTTCAATTTTATATTCTGGATCGGATGATGCCACCAAGGCAATCGATTCTTTAAAGGTTGGTTGTTTTTAGATACTTACGTGTGCTTGAATTAAGGAAAGCATGCAGGGTTTGAGGAAGTTGATTGTTAGTGGCAATCAATCTTCTTAAGGCTTTGAATGTTTTACTTGATTTGAGTTTTGTAAGGACCAATTAACGGCTAATCTTTAATGTGTCAATTGTGTTGGAGTTTCGAGGAGTGTTCAAATCGGGGAACACTTTCCATATTCGGCGGAGATGTTTGTCTTAAAACGACAAACTTTTCCGGACTTGGAAAGTATTCATCGATTTGAAAACTCTTGGAGACTGGCTGAACTCTGAGAAGGAAATAGAATGCAGATTTTGGGTAGTAGATTAGACCCGGAGGCTCTGGGAGTCTACCGGAAGGGCTGGACTAGAAAAGTAGGGGGAGCCCGTGTCGCCCGTGCGCGTAAAAACGGGACCCGCCTTCGGCGGGTATATAGTATATATAACCCGCCTTCGGCGGGTTAATAGCCGCCTTCGGCGGCTATTATATCCGCCTTCGGCGGATACTAGTTAATTTCCGCCTTCGGCGGAAATTAAATAGCCGCCTTCGGCGGCTATTATTAATACTCATTAACTTACCTTGACAAACTTAAAAATAATAATAGCCCCCGTGATGGGGAGGATTCCCCTGTAGAAAGGGGTATATCTTTGGGGGTAAGTATTGTGGGGGAGGAGATTAGTAAGGTGATGATTGATATATTTAAAAAATAATTAAAAAATTAAACCCTCTATCCTGAAATTGTCGATATAGAAGGAAAATAAAAAAATGTATTTTTATAACAAAGTTTATTGATAAAAAAAACAGCATACATAACAACAAACACTCAGATTTTGCTATCCCCAAAGCTAAGGTAGAGAACGTGAGCAACACGGGGTCCCCCGTGTAGTTCCGTTTTCCCCTAGACCTAAGGTAGAGAGCAGAATCAGCTCTTTTAAGAGCTAATTAAGCTTACCTCCGGCTAAGGTAGAGAACGTGAGCAACACGGGGTCCCCCGTGTAGTTCCGTTTTCCCCTAGACCCAAGGTAGAGAGCACAATCAGCTCTTCTAAGAGCTAATCAAGCTTACCTCCGGCTAAGGTAGAGAACGTGAGCCACACTGGAGCCTCCCGTGCAGTTCCGTTTTCCCCCAGACCTAAGGTAGAGAGCAGAATCAGCTCTTGTAAGAGCTAAATTAAGCTTACCTCCGTCCCCGTTACTTAATAAATCACCCTCCCTAATGACCTATTTATTTACAAACAAAATATACATTACAGCTTTACCTGAAGTCTAAAGTTTGGAACGTGAGCAACACTTCTGTGTAGCTCAGTTTCCCTTAGACCTAAGGTTAAAAGCAAAAAACACAATAATATTAATACATCAATTTGTTCTTAAGCCTAAGGTTGAGAACGTGAGCAACACTCTTGTGTAACTCCGTTTTCCTCTAGATCTAAGTTCAAAAACAAAAAATACAAATACATCAATTTGTCAACATTTCTGTGTTGATTTGTTTTCCCTTAGACCTAAGAACAAAAGCAAAAAACTGTACAAGTAAAACCTAAAAAATAAACTACCAGCAGTAGTAGCCGTTGTCACAAACTCCATAAATAACTTACGACTAATCAATAAAAAAAAATTTGCATTAAACGCTAGTTGTATTTGCTTTCAAAAAAATTGAAGCCAACGCCAATTAATATAATTATTAGTTATATTTCCAACCAATAATTATATCAAAAGGAATTGGCGCTTCCAAACAACACGCGTTTACCGAGAATGCTTACAAAAATCAAAAACGTGAGCAACATAGGTTTACCTGTGTAGTTTCGTTTTTCATTAGACCTTACAAAAAACAAGAGTAAAACAATAAGCAAAATTCAATTCAATGTAAAAATCAGGTACAAATTCAACTGTTACAAACAGGCTCAAGTTTGATCAAAAACGTCTGCAAAATACTTATTGTTAACAGTCGGTTTTTTACCGTTTATTATGCTTAATTTATTTGCAAACTATTTGAATTCCAAAAAGGAAAAAGCCGTTTATGCGTAGCAGTCAAATATGTATAGTAATCCCAGAACATCGTGGCCCACGAAATGTGTGAAATGTGAGCGCGAATGAAGGATGCTAAAACGGGCAAAGGCTTGAGTTCAACAAAGCAAACATAACTTTTGTTATGTCTTACAGACCAATCTATTCTGAGATTACTATACTAATTTATTACAGTGCTTTCATCCCAACAAAAGATATGAACCCTACGTTCAAGTATCTTAAATATCATATACATTTTTGCGCAAATATACAACAGTTTTCAAGCACAAATTGCCTGACAACGTAAATAAAACCTGTTATCTCAGAGTATACATTCTTACATATCTCTTGTTGAATTGAATGCAATAAACGTACAATTAATAATAACAATTTACTAACATTTTAAATAAAATTAACAACAAATTTAAAAAGTGATAAAAAATATCTACTCAATTACAAAACTAATTAAGCAACATTTACCACATCTTACTTCCATTCAATCACTTCCTAAATCTGCTGTACTAAATACAATTATAAAAATACGTGTTATTAGCTAAAGCTACTAAATATAATAGTTTAATAAAAAATATTAATATTATTTGAACCCTTTTCCGTACTAGTTACTACGCCTATGCGTAAACGACGTCGCCATCTGTTAGAAGTATTAACAACACACAAGTTGATTGCATCATGGTAAGATGGCGCTACAATTGATTTAAAAACCAAATAAAATATTAAAGCAAACATTTGTTAATTAATATATAAATAAATTAATATACATTTAATTGTTAATAATAATACGTATTAACAAATTTAAATATCCTATGCTAGCAACATTTTATCATAAACTTTGGGTATGAACTATAAATTTATCGCATTGCTTACAGATGGCGCAAGCAAAAAACCAATAAATTCAAAATAGAATTAAGTACAGTGGCGTTACGTATTTTAAATTTAAACTAAAATTAATAAATTTTTAATCAATTCTATTTTATCTTTCAACAATAAACACAAAAATAAAATTACAATTTCTTTTTAATATATTTCTTCCTTTTAATTCCTGTGGATTGTTTCCTTTGTATTGATGATAATTCCATTCCATTGAATGCAGAGAATTGCCAAGTCTATAAAAAGCAAAAATAATTATTAATAAAAATATTTGTTGTAAATAAAAAAAAATATGTTTAAAAATAATTCCAACTCTATTAACATTTAATAATATATTTACCTAAAGTGAAGATGTTCACTGGTTCAGTTCAGATTTCCATTCAATACTTTATTTCAAATAGTGGCCAATTGTTCATCATTTCAATTATATTCTACAAAAGACTCCTTTAAATATATCCACTGTTCCATTTTTCTTCAAGACTAGCAGAATTCTTAATAATTATTTCATTTTACATAAGTCTCCAGCAATGGTTAATTGTTCATGATTTCTAATTGCAGAAGTTGCTCGCAGTTACATTCCACATTCCAATGTTGTTTCAAAACTTCCATCCATAATAATTCAAAATAAGTGTAAGATGACCATGACTATAAAGAACAAAAATGATTAATAATAAGTAAATATAAATATATAGTAGATAAGATATTATTATATAAAATAACATCAAACTTATGGTAATGATTCTTTAATTATGAAATAAATAAATAATTTACACAGCAACAGCACAGAAAATTGTTTCAGTTTTACAAACTCAAACTATAAAATTGAATGATGGCTATAGACAAGTGTGAATAAATAAGTTTGTGCTTATAAACACAATTGCTGATGATAACAAAAGTATTACTAAGTTAGCTGGCGACACTTTTAAATATGATATACAATAAAATAATGATTTATTTACCTTAAAATTTAATCCATAAAAATTTTTACTAGTATCTGCTTTCTTGAAGACAGGAAAGAACATCGTGAATATTTCAGCTGAGGTTTAAGCATTGTTTCCTCATTCATCATTTCCAGTTGCAGAAGTTGATTGCAGTTGCTTTCCAAAAAGAAAAAGAAGAAGTTCCTACTGTAATTAAATACAAAAATACAAATGGAAGTCAAAATCATGCTTAATGTAAAATAAATCAAGTTATTGTCTCAATTGTTGAATTACTATTAAAAAATCAAATGACAGATGTCATGCGTTAAGTAGAAAAAATTATAATTTCTTTTAACACAAACACACGGACAGGTAGACAAGTTACTCAAATAAACCAAGTCACGCTCAGTTGTTAAACTACATACTATAATAATGATATATTTATGTTGATGATGAATTTACAAAATAAAAACTGCTTAGCAAAATCAATTCTATCCGGAAACATAGGATTGCATTTATCTACTTGATTACAGCTAATCCATCCAACACAATAATTCACTTGTAAATCCAATGCATTGAACAGTTACAATTTCTCATCACTTCCACAAGCACAGCGAGCACATAGTACGGCGACAACCCGGAGCGTACTGAATGAACGTCGACTCGATGTATCGCTCGCTTACTACCGTAAGAGGAGGGGAGAATCCATCCTAAAACGTGTAATAATTAACATCTTTAAGTAAACATTGTGCGCCGTCAAATTTACTTTTATTTATTATGATTAATTAACGTTGAATATTTATAATTAATTTTTTTTATTAAATTAATTATTGTTAATCAATTAATATAGTTAAAATAATTCCATAACACCAAAAAAGACGTATTAATACTAACCCTTTAATAAAATATTCAGCCAATTGCTATATGTAAAATAGATCCACCTAAGCTGTTGATCGGTGTAGGTTGCTTTCTTCTTCTTTATCTTGACGTGCTCATTTATCAGATGCAGTGTCGTGAAACCTTTTGCAATTCTTCATATAGACTACACACGTCTCGTTGAAGGCTACGCCGGGCTAAAGTGCAGATTGTTCCGGAGTGACTTTTTTAATTTCCCGTGGGAGGTCGGATATGAAGGTAGACAAAATATTGCCTGTCTGTGGCACTTTCACCTTATACCTCTTAGGTGCAGAGAGGTAAGATGGTCTTTGTTATGTCCGGTAGAGTCACAGCTATTAGTAACAAAAAATTTTTTTGTTAAAATGACATGAACCATCAAAAATGCAAAAACTAAAAATGTTGTAAAAATAAAAAAATATTATCTAAAAAAAATGTCTGATTCGTCACCCGCTATCAAAAATTAAATAAAAAGTCAAAAAAATATTTTATAGTAGCTAAAATTTTTTTTGTTTTTTAATGATTTTAATTTTAATTTGTTACAAAAAATAAAAATTTTGGAAAAAGTAAAAAAAATAACAGATTTACCATCAAAAATGCAAAAACTAAAAATTTAGCAAAAATCTAAAAAAAATGTTTTTCTTAAAATGCTAGATTCACCATCAAAAATGCAAAAACCAAAAATTTGGTTAAAATAGAAAAAATGTAAAAACTTAAAATTTTGTATTATTTTAGTTAAACCAAAAAAATTTTTTTGTTCACCATCAAAACTGCAAAATCTGGAAACTTAGTGAAAATGTGGAAAGTTAAAAAAAGAAATTTTTGCAAAAATGTCAGATTCACTATCAAAAATGCAAAAAAAAAAAAATTTGTTATAATAATATTCACCTTCAAAAATGCAAAAAACTAATAATTTTGTTGAAATTTGCAAAACAACTTTTTTGTTAAAATGCCGGATTCACCATCAACACAAAAAATTTTGAAAAAATAAAAAAAAAAAATTTGTAAGAATTTAAATTAAATGTTTCATCATCAATAATGCAAAAAATAAAAAATTTAAAAATAAAAAAAAATTGTTTACAAAAATTTCAGATTTGTCATCAAAACAGAAAATTTAGAAAAAAATTCGAGACAATTTTTTTTTTGCATAAATGTCAGATTCACTATCAAAAATGCAAAAATTAAAAAATTAGAAAAAAGTAAAAAAAAAAATTTTATTATAATAATATTCACCTTCAAAAATGCAAAAAATTTTTTTGTTAAAACGCCGAATTCACCATCAAAACAAAAAATTTGTTAAAATAAAAAAAAAATATTTTTTGTTAAAATGCCAGATTAATTATCAAAAATGCAAAAACTGAAATTTTTTTGCAAAAATGTCAGATTTGCCACAAATTTTGTTTTGTTAAAACGCCGGATTCACCATAAAAACTAAAAATTTTGTTAGAATAAAAAAAATTTTTTTTCTTAAAATTCAAAAAATAAAAACTTAAACTATTTAAAAAAAAAAATTTGTTAAAATGACAATTCACCATCAAAAACGCAAAAAAAAAACTTCAAATGTCAGGTTTGCCATCAGAACTAAAAATTTAGAAAAAAATTCGAGACATAATTTTTTTTGCATAAATTCACTATCAAAAATGCAAAAAATGAAAATTTAGTAGAAAATAAAAAAAAAATTTGTTCAAAAATGTCGAGAAAAATTCAAAACAATATTTTTTTTGCAAAAATGTCAGATTCACTATCCAAAATGCAAAAAATAAGAAATTAAAAAAAAAAAATTTTTGTTATAATAATATTTACCTTCAAAAATGCAAAAACCAATAATTTTGTTTAAATTTTTTAATGCCGGATTCACCAAAAATTTTTGTTAAAAAAAAAATTTTTTTTGTTAAAATGCCAGATTCATGATCAAAAATGCAAAAACTAAAATTTTTAAACTTTTTTGCAAAAATGTCAGATTTGCCAAATTTAATAAAAAAAATTTAAAAATGTAGTTGTCAAAATTACATTCACTATCAAAAATGCATTAACTGAAAATTTTGTTAAAATGCAAAAAATAAAAACTTTAAAAATAAAAAAAAAAAATTTGATAAATGACAATTCACCATAAAAAATGCAAAAAATAAAAACATTAAAAATAAAAAAAAAATGTTTGCAAAATGTCAGATTTGCCATCAAAACTAAAAATTTTGAAAAAAATATGACACATAATTTTTTTGCATAAATGTCAGATGATTCACTATCAAAAATGCAAAAAATGAAAAATTAGAAAAAAAAAATTTTGTTATAATAATATTCACCTTCAAAAATGCAAAACTAATAATTTTGTTGAAATTTGCAAAAAAAATGTTTAATGCCGGATTCACCATCAAAACAAAAATTTTTGTTAAAAAAAATATTTTTTTTGTTAAAATGCCAGATTCATGACCAAAAATGCAAAGACTGAATTTTTTTTAATTTTTTTGCAAAAATGTCAATTTGCCAAATTTAATAAAAAATTTAAAAAAATGTAGTTGTCAAAATTACATTCACCATCAAAAATGCAAAAACTAAAAATTTTGTTAAAATGTCAGATTCATGTTCATAAATGCAAAAAATAAAAAATTCAAATAAAAAAAAAACTGAAAAAAAGTGAGATTCACCATCAAAAATGTAAAAACTGAAAATTCAACAAAAAGTAAATTTTTTTTTATTAAAACGACAGATCGACCATCAAAAATGCAAAAAAAAATGTTGGAATAAAAAAAAATCAGGTCATATTCACTATCAAAAATGCAAAAAAATGTTTTTTCTTAAAATAAAACAAAAAAAATTTTTGTTAAAATGACGATTCACCATCAAAAACGTAAAAAATAAAAACTTTAATAAAAAAAAAATTGTTTGCAAAAATGTCGGATTCGCCATCAAAACTGAAAAATTAGTAAAAACTCGAAACTTTTTTTTTGCAAAAATGAAAATTTAATAAAAAATTTAAAAAAAAATTGTGCAAAATGTCAATATTCACCATCAAAATATAAAAAACTAATTTTTTTTTGTTGAAATTTCAGATACGCTATTAAAAACTGAAAATTTTATTGAAATTAAAAAAAAAATTGTTAAAAAGTCAGATTCACCATCATAAATGCAAAAAAAATGTAATAGAATTTTTTTTTTTTTGCAAAAATGTCAAATTCACCATCAAAAATGCAAAAACTAAAAATTTAGTTGATATTAAAAAAAAATGTTTGTTAAAATTACGGATTTACCAACAATTTTTTTTGTAAAAATTTGCTAAAAATAATTAAAAAATGACAGATTTACCATCAAAAATGCAAAAGCTGAAAATTGATCAAAAATCTAAAAAAAAAAATTTGTTAAAAAGACAGATTCACCATCAAAAATGCAAAAACTGAAAATTTAAATAAAAAGTAAAAAATTTTTTTTTGTTAAAACGACAAATTGACCATAAAAAAAATAGTTAGAATAAAAAAAAATTGTTAAAAAGGTCAAATTCACCATCAAACACGCAAAAAAAATTAGTTGGAATAAAAAAAAATTAGTTAAAATGTCAAATTCACCATCAAAAATGCAAAAAAAAATTGTTTGTTAAAATTAAAAAAAAATTTTTTTTGTTAAAAGGACAGATTCACCATCATCTTTAAATAAATTTTTTTTTTTAATTTCAGAAAAAAATGCAAAAAATAAAAACTTAGTAAAAAAAAAAAAAAATTGTTAAAATGACATACAAAAAAATATTATTTAGTAAAAAATCAAAAATATTTTTAGCAAAAACGTCACCATCAAAAATGCAAAAACTAAAAATTTAGTTAATACACAAACATTTTTTGTTAAAAAGTCAGAGATGCCATCAAAAATGCAAAAAATAAAAATTTAGTAAAACGTAAAAAAAATGCAAAAACTAAAAATGTTGAAATTCAAAAAACAAAAACTGAAAATTTAGTAAAGAGTCAAAATTTTTTATGACAGATTACAACCAAAAATGCAAAAACTGAAAATTTTGTAAAAGTTAAAAAAAAAAATTTTTTGGGAAAAATGTCAGATTGACCATAAAAAATGCAAAAACTAAGTTTTGTAAATTGTAATCCAAAAAATTTTTTTTTTTTGTTAAATGTCAGATTCACCATTAAAAATGCATAAATTGAAATTAAAAAAAAAAAAAAATTTGTTTGTTAAAATGACAAACTCACCTTCAAAAATGTAAAAAAAAATGCAGTAAAAATTTATAAAAATAGTTTTTTGTTGAAATGTAAAAAGTTTTAAATTTTTTTTTGTTCATCATTAAAAATGCATTAACTGAAAAATTTTACTCATAAAAAATGTTTTTTGTTATAATGAAGATTTACTATCAAAAATGCAAAAACTGAAAATTTAGTGAAAAATCAATATTTTTTTTTTTTGTTAAACTCACCATGAAAAATATAAAAAATGGAAATTGTATAGTAAAAAAAATGTTTTTTGTTAAAATGACATATTCACCATCAAAAATGCAAAAACTAAAAATTTTGTAAAAATAAAGTTTAAAAATACAGTAAAAAATGAATAATTTTTTTTTTGTAAAAATGTTTGATTTCTTAACAAAAATGCAAAAACTAAAAATTAAGTCAAAAGTTAAAAAAAAAAAAATTTAAAAAACGACATTTATCAAAAACGGAAAAATTAAAAATTTAGAAAAAAAAATGTTTGTTGGAATGACAAAAAATGCAAAAACTAAAAATTTAGTAAAAATTTTTGTTTTCATATCAAAAATGCAAAAGCTGCAAAATAAAAAAAAAATAAATATTGCGCCGAAACTACTGGTGGTTTACACTAGTAATTTCGGCCCAAGTTAGTTTCAAATAAATTGAATCCTAACCTAACTTAAATTGACATCTGCAGCCATTTTCTATTCTGTAAAATTCGTCTACAACAATTTTGTTATCTACCAATCTACCTACCCTCACATATGACCTCATAATTTACGTAATTTTGTATCGAACCCGATAATAATTTTTACAATTGACTATTTGATTAATTTTCTAATCAGTCACTATTTTATAAATCCCGCCATTTTATATTCCAATTACAACTTATGGCACCTAGCTTCACTTGTATTTATTATTTTGCATTAATAATATTTTAGGTTACAATTTTAACAAATATGAATCAAGGCAGTCATGGTTTGGCCCCAAGTAAAAGCACAGTATACATATCAAATTTACCATTCGATCTCAAAAACAATGACTTGCATAAAATATTTGAAAAACATGGAAAAATCGTAAAGTACGATACCATACACTCAACAAACACTTAAGTCAATCATTTTATAATTACAGAGTGACGGTGCTTAAAGACAAAACAAACAGACGTAGCAAGGGAGTTGCGTTTGTTCTATTCCTTAATAAAGACGATGCCTTCAAATGCGTATCGAGCACCGACAATCAAGAGGTGAATTAATTATTATAAATTGATATAATTACATAAATAAATTAAGCTTTTTAGATGTTTGGACGAACATTGAAAGCCAGTATTGCTAAAGATAATGGACGCAGTACGGAATTTATTAAACGAAAAGTATGAATTTAATTAATTAGTTTTGATTTATCAAAAATTATTTTTGTTTAGAATTATCCGAATAAAACTAAATGTTATGAATGCGGTGAGCCGGGTCATTTGAGTTACGATTGCGAGAAGAATCTTTTAGGTACAAGGGAGCCTCCACCGAAAAAGATTCGTAAACGGAAGAAAAAAGATGATCAGGATAAAGTAATCAATTGGTTGATTGAATTTAGTTGATTTTTATTGATTTTATTTTAGGGTGATACTACTTTTTATGATACTGATGAAGATGATAAGTATGATGAGACGGTAAAGGATGAGGATGGTTTCGATGATGATGAGACTTTGAGTGCTGCTATAGCATTAGAGGTAAGAATCTGAATTAATTTAATCAGATAAACTAATTTAACTATGTCTGATTTCAGCAAGAAAAGAAAGATTTAGAAAATTATCGCTTGAAAGTGGCCAGTGGGAATTACAATGATGATTTGTCAGGTATCTCAAGGAAGAAGATTAAAAAGAGTTCGTATTTCAGTGATGAAGAAGAATCTGACTAATTTTATCTGTCATTTTGACATTTATATAACATAACCTTAATGATGACAAATTTGTTGATTATTGTAAGGTTAGGTTATATAATATTTACATAACCTTTTTAAGATTTTTAAGACTGTATAGAATGATGGAAATAAATTATTTAATTAACTGTCATAACAATTTTATTGAACTAAAATGTTGAAATGCATCTTTCAAAATAATTTGGACTGTTTTTTGGTTTGTTTGGTTCTTAAAACTTTTTCTGGAGGGTTAAAACATTGCCTAAATTGACAAAATATTATGTTTACTAGCTCTTAAAGCGTCTAAATCTAGTCAGAACTACAAGAATGTCGGTCAAGTTAATATTTAGTCAAAATTGTCAAACGGTTGTCTAAAGACTGTCAAAAAGATATGTGAACTGTCAAATGGGTGTTGAAATGTCTATAAATTGTCAAAATACTGTCAATTATTAAATTATATTTGACTGTAAAAAAGTTCAACCAACAATCAAATTTAGATATTTTAGATAACTGCACTATCAAATCAAGTTAAAGAGTATTGTTGACCGCTTGATTGTATGCCAGTTTTGAGGATTTTTTAAATTTATTCTACTTTTTACGACTATTTTACATTGCCAGAGTAAGTTTATATGTTTTACTTCCGAACCACCACCACAAAAAGCAAGTTCTTAATTAGTCATGTCAGGAATTGAACCCCGGACAGGGCGTATGCTATGCAAGCGCTCTACCATTAAGCTAAGACATCATAAATGAATAAAACATCTAATTTATTGCTACGCAAATGACAATTGCGTTTTAACACTTACATAACCTAAAAATATATTGACATTTTGATAATAATAGTTTAATTTTAGGTTTAATTTATTGATTACAATTGACAGTTGTTTAATAGCACTTAGGTACATAGCCTAAAAATATATTGACATCTTGCCTTAAACTTTAAAGTTTTCTGAACGAGTGTGCTCCGCCTACCCGATCGAGTGTTTTTTATATTATTTCTGAATAACAAACATTTGGGTGGGCGGGCGGGAACTAAGTCTAAATTTAGTGAGCGTGTGGTTTAAAGTTGTGTGCCCCTCCCACCCGTCCAAGTGTTTGCGGTTCATTTCAATACAAGTTTTCTGAGCGGTACTTTAACGCTCATAAACCCAAGTAAAATTGAATAAATGTGCCCTCAAATGATTGTAATTCAATTTTTGTATGACAAACACTTAAGTGGGGGGGGGGAGAACTAAGTTTAAACTTTGTGGGCGTGTGGTTTAAAGTTATGTGCCCCACCCAAGTGTTTGCGTTTCAATTTCTTGTTCACAAACACTTGGTGGGTGGGCGGGGAACTTAGTTCAAGTTCTGGACGGTGCTTTAACGCTCATCTGCTCAAGTAAAATTGAACGAGTGTGCCTCTTCTACCCGATCAAGTGTTTGTAGTTCAACTAAGTTAAAACTTTGTGGGCGTGTGGTTTAAAGTTGTGTACCCCACCCACCCAATTTGGTACATTAAATTGTTCTCGGTGATGTTATCTATAGTTTCACTAAAGATCCGGCTGTTGATCACTATTGTCAAGGACGGGAGTAGTTCAAAAATTAAAAAAAGTGTTTACTACGGACGCCACTATTAGTCTGTGTGTCGCGGTGTCGTAACTGAGTGTCACTCGCGATACGTCGATACACTTGTCCTAGACACTGAAACCGATGCGTCTACCAGAACGTAAACTTGACGCACTAAACACTGCAGCGCGGCGGCAAGTTGTTTAAGAGCACGGTCGCGGCACAGGGTAAGTCTATGTTTGATTTGGTGATGTGTCCGAGATTTGTTAAAATCTGAGAGCAACCTGCGCTGCTCCATAACCCATTTCCGGCAAAAAACGCTTGGGGTGACGGCGTCTTAGCTGTGGGTAGCGATTGGGACAGCGTCAGAAACGCTGACGGCAGTGCTGGGCTCAGCTCCCTGTTCTACCAATGGCGGTGCCTCTTGGGTGTATACCTCCCATTGTATGGGTGGAACGCTTGGAGACGGTGTATCTCCGGTTTCCATAGGCTATGGTTCACTCGTAGGGGCCTCGTTATGGCCAGTTTCTTTGTCTGTCTTGTTCAGTTTCTCTTCCATGGTCTTGTTTGGTTTGTCGGCTTTGGCTCTAAAGTCGTTTTGGTTAGCAAAGTTAAGGTTATTTATATTTGCCTGTAATCGTGCGTTATTACCGGCTCAACCCCCCGCCCCCGAGGTTGTAAGAGTAAGAGTCGGTGATGTTGGAGAAGGCGGCGTTGCCCTTCTCTGTGTTGTTTGTTGGTGTGGGAAGCCATAGGCCTTGGGCTTCTACTTTAGGTGGTGGTTTCCCAGGGTTCAAAAATTGTACCACAGCGTGAGGTGCAATGGCGTGAATGCAAGTGTTTACTAGAGGTCGGTATGTCACCTCTAGTGCGTGCGTCGGTGTGTGTAGATGTCCAGCGGCTACCATGGTCATAGCAGAGGTCGGCGTCGAGAAGGATTGAATTGTGTTCCCTGCGTAGAAGAGGCAAATCGTCTCCGGTCGGAAAACGGCTCGCGGCGGTAGGTGCAGTGCCGTGAGTCGTGTGCAAGTCAGGATGCGTGTATTGCATTATCAAAGCAGTCGTCGGTGTTGAGAAAAAGATAGGCAGTGGTCCAGTAGAGTTGTCAAGGGCATCGCAAGGTAGAAGTCGTTCCGGGTGTAGTTGTCGCTTTGTAGTCGGGAGACGGTTAAAGTTTTCCGGTCCACGATCCGTACGGCTTCGCTGTTTGGTAGTGACTTACTGGTTTGGCCGTTGATTGTTACCAACCGGCCGACCTGGCGGCGTCCGGTCCCGTCGGCAATGCCCCGGAGTTGATATCGTTCTGGCGTCGTCTCCGGCCAAGCGGTTTCCGGTTTATGCTCCACATATGTTTCTACCGGGACTGCTTGTTCCTCCGGGTTGTTGCTCTTCGATATAGTGTTCTTCACAATTGTATTGTGGGTGAGCTTTGCGATGGTGCCTTTGCATTTTGCAGAACTGCCTTGGTTCACAGTTACGCTGCCTCCCATAAATATGAAGGACGTCTTGGTTTCCGTTGGATATTGCGGTACGTGGTATTTGTACTCTAGCTTAGTCACGCGGCGGCGACGTCTTTGACATTTGTTTGCCATGCCTTGCCCTCTCCATTGCTGGATGTCTTTTTCTATCGTTCGGGTGTGTCCGGGCACCCAAAGGCACCATGCTTTGGGTGTCCCTGCTTGGGCGTCATTTGTTACCGACGTCTTTTCCAAAGGGATGAAGGAAGCGGCCGGTTCAAGGTGGAAAGCGTCCTTGCTCTCCGTAAGGGTGCTTACCTGTGGTCGATTTAGTTGTGGACAGCATTCTTTATAGAAATTAATCGTTTTATCTACGAACACCTTCACACAGAAAGCCACACACACTTACCCATAGTGCATTTCACTACAGACACGCTCACACCGGGTGCTGTCACCACAAACGGACTCACACAAAGTGCGGTTCCCAAAACGTGACGTTATTGTTGCACGACGTAAAGAAGCTTAAAGCTACTCACAGTGGCAAGCTTTAGTGCAAGTTGTTGGTGTGCTAAATTGGATCGCTGGATCGTCAGTGGCAAGCCGGCTGCAGAAGGTCCGTCGTCGTCTTCACCGTTGTAGCTGTTTGGTCTCTACCGAGAGTGATGTTGGAGTAGTGATCGAACAAAATGCCGGTCGTAGGTCACCTGACTTCGTCTGCGGGAGATTGATGTTGACGCTGCAAATGAGTAGTAAATTCTGAAACTGACGAGTTGTATGCATTTGACTTGCGCGTGATTGGTGCAGCATGGTTACGGGTTAATAATAACATACTCGTGACGGGTAGGGAGAAACTAAATATAAATTTTGTAGAGCTACCTGTAAGCAAGGGTCTACAATGCGGCAGGGCCCACAAGCATTTCAAAACCTGGAGTCTCAAAATTTACAAAACAAAGCTTAAACAAATGACAAAATTGTATTTTTTTTAAAGCCGTCTCTGAGTGGGCTCTTTTTAATATTTTGCGGTAAAGCTCAAAAATTCCAGCTCCGCCATTGCTGCAAGAGTATAAGTTACGCTGCCACCCAAAGAAATGCAATTTTAAAACCAATGTTGTCAAATACTTGGCGCTGAAGGTAACTAACCCATGGCGCGTCACCTAAAGCTCATCAAAAACCAAAACACTCCTCAAGAAACAACTGCAGAGCTTCTTGGGTCTATGTACTTGCCTCCGGGAATAATAAAAATAGAAATACGTTCCAGACTACTCCAAAATAGTGGCCCCGCGGATGGCACTACAAGAGAACAAGCAACCGTTTGTGTAAGACAAGCCCAAAACCGGCGCCTTTCAAGCTATCAAAACCGCTTAGACTAATTTCTAATGCTCGCCCGATTAAAACCCGGGCTACCGTTTGTACTCCAGACGGACGCTTGCAATATTAGAACCTTTTTTTATCAGGAAGAAGGCTTACACCAACAAGCTACCATTCCAATTAACTAGAATGCATGGCCATTATGTGGGCAATAGAAGTATTGGGCCTACCTCGAGAACAAACAATTTATACTCCGGACAACAACTGACCTCTAATCTGGCTAAAGAACTTAACAGACGTCCAAGTTCACCAGGTGATCCTTCATTTTACAAGAATTTGACTTTACTGTAGAACATACCATATGCACTTAGTTGAAACCCAACCGACAACCTCATTTATCACGTCGGTAGAAAAGTCCGAACGACTGTTATCAGCCAAAAACCTTAACCAGCAGAAACCAAACACCATACAATGTCTGTACCAGCTGATAAACCGAGCACACAACCCCCAGCAAGCAAATATTCACATAAAAATGAACCAGAGTTACAAACTGGGAGAGCATGGCCAAACGCCCAGCAAAATATGTTATCAAACAACATCACTCAACCACCACGGCCGGTTACTCAGGTAGGGACAAGACCACAGCCGTCATCTTACAAGACGTACGCACCTTCATTAAAGATTACATGATCTGCGTTAAGGCAAAGCAAGGAACCAAAGGCACCCCAAAGGTCCCACTCCTAGCCGACCCTGAAAACTAGTTGCAATTGATTTTGTAGACCCCTTAGACACTACAAAAACAAGATACGCTTTCACAATAATAAACCTGTGCATCAGGAAAGGTTGAAGCAATACCAGTGCCTGCAGCCACCATCAAAGCAAACACAAGACTTCTCAAACAACTCTGAATTCTCTAGAATAATGGCACGCAGTTTACAAGCCAACACGTATCACCCCAAGCCAACCCGGTAGAACGCAAACATGCCGAGCTCAAGAAAAGCATAAAGAAACGTCAAAATCCATCCAGAACTATAAAAATGTTGTCACTCTAGTTCAAAATACCGGCTTGTGATCATGTTGTGAAGTATCCCTCCCACCCACCCAACTGTTGGTTATCCAGAAATTTGTATCTCCATCGTCTCTTCTGATATAAAAATTGCCAACGCTAGCAAAGAAGAGATACTCCAATTTCTGAATCACCAACACTTGGGCGGTTGGGTGGGCACTCCAGCTTAAAATACAGGCCAAAAATTATGCTATGATGTGTCCTACTCACCCACCCAACTGTTGCTTATCTAGAAATTTGTATCTTCATGACCACCTCTGATATAAAAACTGCCAACGCTAGCAGAGAGGAGGTACTCCAATTTCTGGATCACCAACACTTGGGCGGGTGGGTGGGCACTCCAATTTAAAATACCGGCCAAAAATCATGTTATAAAGTGTTCCACCCACCCATCCAACTGTTGCTTAACCAGAAAGTTGTATCTCCATCGCCTCCTTTGATATAAAGATTTTCAACGCTAGCAAAGAGGAGATACTCCAGTTCAAAATACCAGTTGGTAATCATGTTATGAAGTAGCCCACCCACCCACCCAACTGTTGGTTATTCAGAATTTTGTATCTCCATTGCCTCTTCTGATATAAAAACTTCCAACGATAGCAGAGAAGAGAAATTCAAATTTCTGGAACATTACTTCTTGGGGGGTGTGTAGGCCCTCCACTTTAAAATACCGGCCGGAAATCATGCTATAAAGTGTCCTACCCAACTGTTGATTATTCAAAAATTTGTATCTCCATCGCCTCCTCTGATATAGAGATTTCCAACGCAGCAGAGAGGAGATACTCCAACTTCTGGATCACCAACACTTGGGCGGGTGGTTGGGCATTTCAGTTCTAAATACCGGCCGGAAATTATGCTATGGAGTGTCCCACCCACCCACCCAACTGTTGGTTATCCAAAAATTTGTATCACCATCGCCTTCTCTGACATCGAAACTTCCAACGCTAGCAGAGAGGAAAAACTCCAATTTCTAGATCATCAACTCTTGCGCTGGTAAGTGAGCATTCCAGTTTAAAATAGCGGTTGGTAATCATGTTATAAAGTATTTAACACTTACATAACCTAAAAATATATTATATTTTTGACATTTGATTTTTTGTTTTGCAATCGACAGTTGTCAGTTGCGCTATGACACTTACATAACCTAAAAACTATTAACACCTAAGAATACATATAATATAACCTAAAATATATATTCACACTTAATCAATTTTTTGCAACTATGATTTTGCATAAATAGAAAATAAAGTTGACATCTAATTTGACATATTGGCAGTTGCGCTTTGACACTTATATAACTTGCAATTGACAGTTGTCAGTTATAGCACTTACATAATCTAAAAATATATTGTTTGACATTTTTATAACCTAAAAATATACTGACTCACAGATCTAAAACTAAACTGTAGCCCCAGGACCGTATATCTAAACCAAAATTTTTTTTATAAAAGTTTGGGTGTAGGTATTTAAAAGGGTGTTGTAGTAATTTCTTTTCTTTTGGGGTTATTTTTGTCGTCAGTTTACTGTCCCTGTTGCTTACTGCAGTTTAGTACTTTTATTTTTAAAGTTTTTTTATATAAATCAATGTAAAAAAGCAATTTTAATCAATTTCCCACAAGTTGAAATTAACAAAAACCTTCTCGTATACTGCTTTGTGTACATCTAATAAATTTAAACTTACAAATCAAACTAAAACTAGTCTTAAAAATTAAATATGTAATTAATTGTACCTAATAATTTTTTTTGTTACGCCACTGGAATTTAACTAAAATACACTTGGTACGCCTGTAACAAAGCCAACTTTCAATTAAAGAAGTGGCAAATTGGCAGCAATGCGAACACCTTTCAAGTCTCTAACTTCGCGCTGCTTGGACGTGTGTACAGCTGAAAAGTACACACGCGAAAAAATCCATAAAATTTAAAGCAATCGGTAAGTAATTACACCAAAAATTATAAAAATTCAACAATTAAAACTATAAACTAAAGTGCCGCGTACATATTTTCCACCAATATTGTGATTTTTTCTGGAATACTTTAAAATTAAGTGAAACATTTTCTGACAGGTTAAACATGGCGATCCGACCAGTGTATAAACCGAAGATTGTCAAGAAGAGGACAAAGAGGTTCATCAGGCATCAGTCTGATAGATATTCCAAGCTAAAGGTGAGTTTTATTTATGAAAATATTAATTTTGTTGTAAAATTTGATGTAAACATAACCACAAAATTGGGCATGTTTTGAACAGTTGGTTAGCAGCAAAACTTCAAACTTCAAACCTTAAATCATTATTTTATTTAGGTGCAAAGTTTGAGAATCGTTGGAACATACCTTAGATTATTTTAATCGGTTAACAATCAAATTGTAAGTTTGCTATGATGCTTTTGGTAATTTGCGACTGAAAAATCATGTCGATAATTTTTACTGAGCAAACTTATGCGGTTTATTATTTTTCTGATAATGTTTTGGATTCGATTAGTTATTATTTTGTTTTTTATAGCGTAACTGGCGTAAACCCAAGGGTATCGATAACAGAGTCCGTAGGCGTTTCAAGGGACAATATTTGATGCCAAATATTGGTTATGGTTCAGCACGCAAAACCCGCCACATGCTCCCATGCGGATTCAGGAAAGTCCTAGTACACAATGTTAAGGTTCGTTTAGATTGCAATATTAGTTTTGTTAATTTTATATACATGATGCTTTTGGTAATTTGCGACTGAACAATTATGTCGACGAAATTTAACTGATTTATTTTGAAATCGATTATTATTAATTTTTGTATTTATTTTTGTTAATGTTATGGTTTTTATTTTTTAAGGAATTGGAAGTCCTTATGATGCAAAATCGTAAATTCTGCGGAGAAATTGCCCATGGTGTGTCTTCAAAGAAACGCAAGGATATTGTCGAAAGGGCAAATCAATTATCTATTCGTTTGACGAACGGACATGCCCGTCTTCGCAGTCAAGAAAACGAATAAGTTATAGTTGTACTTTAATTTACGTTTAATAAAAAAAAAAGAAAAAATTCATTTTGCTTTTTTTTAGTTTAATTTAACTATCAAATAGGTTGTGCTAACTATGGTATTGTTTTAAATGCTGTCAGATTTGACAGTTCATGAAAATCAGATATAATGACAAAATTTGCTCTAAATTTTCAAAATATTGTAAAATAGTGGCCACATATTGAAGAATTAAATTGCTTCAAAATGTTAATTTAATAAAAAACATAATTAGTCTAATTGTAACTGCCCAATATGACTTCAATCAACACAGTAATAAAATTTTACCTATTTAATAGTCCTGGGAAACAACTTCCTACTGCAAAGACGATCTTGGGAATAAATTGGTCTGTAAAGATAAAATTCAATTTTATTCAATTTTTATTTTAAGAAAATCTTGATGAATTATATTTGAAATTCAAGATAATTCAAATGGATTCAATTTTTATTTAAAAAAAATCCTAAAATTTACATTGAGGACTTGGAAATTTCTGAAAATATCTTGCATTGTCATATAAAAAGCAATTTAGGAGTAAATTGAATTAGAATCTTAATGAATTCTATATCAAATTAAAGATAATTCAGTTGTCTTCAACTTTTGATTAACAAAAATTATAAAATTTCCATTAAAAACTTGCGAATTTCTGAAAAGCTGAATGAATTATATGACAAATTAAAGATAATTTAATTATCTTCAACTTTTGTTTAAAAAAAATTACAAAATTTCCAATGAGAACTTAGGGAACTCTAAAACTCGAAAAAATAATTTAATTTTCATATAAGAACAGGATTAAGGGGTAATATATAACTTATATTAGAATCTTAATAAATTACATATTAAATTAAAAATAATTCAAATCACCCTAGCAGGCCATGACTGTCATGTCATGATTGAATTGTGAGAAAATTAAATTATTATTATAAAGAGATATAAAACAGCAAAAGTGAGTACAAATAAAATACGAAGAGTTTGTAGACAACCCCCAGCCTGGAAGCCCTCCTTGAAGAATAGTTTAAATTTTTGACATTTTAAGAAAATTAATGTCAAAATTTAATTAAATAAAATTGGACTTTTTGGACCCTAAATTAACTATTATAAGAAATATGCCAACTAGAGATGAAACAAAAAAGCCTCTGATGCAGCAGTAAGTGCAAAAACATTAAAAAGGAGCGTAGATATACTAACGCGCAACAGCTTTCAAGTGCTCGTTGTAATGATGAGGATGTTGTAAGTAGTAATCCTCCTCCAGCTTTAGCAGACAACTCTTTAATTGATGCTTCAAATTCTGTAAATAATTCAAAATTATTTGAGTCAACAAAATTTGTAAAACCGCTGATGATTGACAGATTAGGCAATTTTTTGACAATTTAGCTGTCAAAATATTCTCTTTTGACTTAATTGTCAAAATGTTGAATGAATCAGCAAACTCCATACAGTCATATCAATGAAAATGATGCCTATTAATATGTACATTAATAGATTGTCAAGTGTCATATTTTGTATAAACTGTCAAAAAATTCTCTTTATTGTTAAAAACATGCTTGAACTGTCAAAATATTAAATAAAACGCTAAAATCCAGTCAGAACTTCAAAAGTACAAGTGTCGAAGGAAATTTATATGTCAAATTAAAAACAATTTAATTAACTTCGACTTATGTTTAAAGAAAATCCAACATTTTTTTAATATCAACTTGGGAAATTTCAAATTAAAGGTAATTTCAATTGCTTTCAACTTTTGTTTGAAAAAAATGACAACATTTTTATGGAATAACTTGGAAAATTTTGAATAATTATCAAGGAGTGCCAATAGCTGTCAAACTTAACTTTTGTTTGAATGTCAAAACGTTGTCTGAACTGTCAAAAAGTTGATAGAAACGTCAGATCTGTTAAAAGTATTTGGATTGGCAATTAGTTGCACAAAGTAAAGGTTTATAGTGCGTTCCGTATATCAACCGAAGCGACCGAAATCCCGGTTATCCTGAAACAGGTTTATAAACGGAACGCGATGAACAAAAGCTTCCTCGTCTAGCGCCTAGTGTTTTGTGTGTCTAGTAGTTGGGACGTTAGGTGCATTATGAATTAAAAGATAATTAAACTTTTCATAGGCCTTAATGTTAGCTGCTGAGAGGTGTTAATAAAATAAAACAAAATTTTTCTAAAATTATGAAAAAAAAAACTATCAAATGAGTCAAATTGTCTAAAAATAAATAAGCTTTAAAAAAACAAAACTATAAAACTGTCAAAAAATACTAAAGCTATGTCTAAACCTGCAAAAAATAGTGAAGTTATAAATAAAATCACTTCCAAAAAATCACTGAACTATCAAAAAGCTGTTAAAAATTGAAAATAAAACAAATTAATAAAAAGCTATAAAGCTGTAAAACTGAAACTGTACAAAAATCGCTAAAACTCAAAAAAATCTTCAAATATTATAAAGAAAGTAACAAATCTATAAAAAAAAAAACAATAAAACTGTAAAAAAATCGTGAAAACTAATTAAAATAACTGAAACAACCAAAAAACTGTAAAATAAATAAATTGAAATGCAAAAAATTGTAGAAACTGTCGATAAATTCTCCAAAACTCTCAAAAATTAACAAAATTGTCAAATAGTTCACTAAAACTCAAAAAAATCTTCTAAAACTACAAACAAATCACCAAAGCTATTAAAATTATCAACCCTCAAAAAACTAACAAAACTGTCAAAAAGCATTAAAATTTAAATTCTTCTAAAACTATAAACAAAATTCAGGAAATATAAAAAATATATAAATGGTCAAAAAATAACTAAAGCTGGCAAAAAATCACAAAAACTCAAACCCTCCTCTTAACTATAAAAAAACCAACCAAGATCTAAAAAAAATAATAGTGGAAACAGTCAATAAAACCACTAAATTAACAAAACTGTCAAATCCACTCTCAAAAAAATCACGGCCAAGGGAAAGAAACCGAGGAAAAAAACGAGTTAAGTTTTCCTCAAGTCATTTTTGTAACAAGCCATCAGCCGGCCTTTTACCTAAAATTTCTTCAGTGCCCGGCTGTAGCACGGCTGATGTGGTATAAACTAAACTTACCGTCGAGTATAAGCAAACCGCAGACATAGCATAGTACCATCGTTGCCAACGTTACGGCCACACCGCATCTTGGTGCAACGCATCATTGCGTGCGTCAAATGCGCGAAAGCTCATCCAAGCTTCACATGTAATCTCAAAAAAGAGTTTGTCGTTATTGGGCCACGCACCGCTAGTTACAAAACCTGCCCAGTTTATCACAAACTGCCAGGCTCACGGTAAGGCACCAACTTCTCAACGGCAGACTCATGCTATTCCCAAAAACGCACCCAATGCAAGCAAAAAGCAATCTTATGCGCTAGCAGCGAGACAAGCGTAAAACGCAATACAAGTTAAAAATTAGCTGTTGCTCCGCTTATCCCAAGCGACCAACAAAGATTTTTGAGGATCTTGGAATCTTTAGCAACGCTTCTAGACAAATGCTTGATAATCTGAATCTCGATTGGCAGCCTTAGTACAATGTTCTTCACAATACCTATGTTACGGGTTTAGTTGGCATCCTTTTACGGCAACATTTGGAGACCGATGCCGATAAATACTTTGCAAACCTCGCTGTATACTCTAACACCAATCTGGCCAGGCTGGCTGAGCCAGATAAGCACGACCACAACCTATAAGGCATCCTCTTATTTCTCCAAAATAAGTCTATGAGCCACAAGGTCTTACTTTTCTCGTGAATCCGAGACGTTAAGTCTTAAAGATTCCCCTACTAAACCACAAAAATAACGGTAAGAGTGAGTTAGCTTTGTCTTCATGTCGCCGGTGTTTGCGGTAATTATATGAGATCAGGGTCAGTTTGCTCGCACTTTGAAGCCTCATGCACTGCGTCACTTTGTAATAGTCAGCATGGATCAGCTTTGTCTTTATGGCGCCGGTGCTTGCGATGATGATATGGCTTAGATTATTGTCGGTTATAAGTAAGTTTTATTTTTACCAATATTATTCACATATTTCCATGATACAAAAGGATACTCCTAGGGTTCCTGACCACCCGTCCAAGTGTTTGTTATCAAGAAGTTTATCCTCTTTGCAAGCGTTAGAAGTCGTTTTGTTCAAGAAGGAAAAGATAATAATCAATCTTTTGATGTCCAAAAGTGGGTAGGCGAGTTACTCCAGATCGTAATCACCAACAAGTAGTTTGAACTGAAGTGCTTACTCACCCACCCAAAAGTTTGTTATAAAACATTTAAACTTCTCTTGTTTGCAAGCGTTAGAAATATGTAATACCTGATACTTTTAAACTGTGTCATCACCTCCTACTAACTTAATGACATCTGTCACTCATTCTGTCATGTTTCTTAGTTGCAAGAACGTGGTAGGTGGTTGTGACTTCTATTTTTTTGATAACAAACAAATGGGTGGGTGGGCGAGAACACAATATAAAA
Source organism: Tachinus rufipes (assembly GCA_963932245.1). Lineage (NCBI taxonomy): Eukaryota > Metazoa > Arthropoda > Insecta > Coleoptera > Staphylinidae > Tachinus > Tachinus rufipes. The sequence goes on along the minus strand of OZ010748.1, from coordinate 85,530,769 downwards.
TTACCGATCTGATACTTTTAAACTGTATTCCCGCCCACTCGCCCAATTGTTTGTTATCAAGAAATTGATTACGACACCACCTTTTACTAACTTAATGACATCTGTCATTCATTCTGTCATGTATATTAGTTGTAGGAACACGGTAGGTGATTGCAACTTCTAATTTTTTTATAACAAACAGTTGGGTGAGCGGGCGGGAACACAATATTAAATTACCAACCTGATATTTTTAAACTGTGTTCCGGCCCATCCGCCCGAGTGTTTGTTATCAAGAAATTGATTACGACATCATCTTCTATTAACTTAATGACATCTGTCACTCATTCTGTCATGTTTCTTAGTTACCAGAACGCACTAAGTGGTTGTGACTTCTAATTTTTTAATAACAAACACTTGGGTGGGTGGGCGGGAACACTATATCAAATTACCAATCTGATACTTTTAAACTGTGTTCCCGCCCACCCGCCCAAGTGTTTGTTATCAAGGAATTGATTACGACACCATCTTCTATTAACTTAATGACATCTGTCACTCATTCTGTCGTGTTTCTTAGTTGCAGGAATGCGGTAGATGGTTGTGACTTCTATTTTCTTGATAACAAACACTTGGGTGGGCGGGCGAGAACACAATATAAAATTACCGATCTGATACTTTTAAACTGTATTCCCGCCCACCCGCCCGCGTGTTTGTTATCAAGAAATTGATTACGACACCACTTTTTATTAGCTTAATGACATCTGTCACTCATTCTGTCATGTTTCTTAGTTACCAGAACGCACTAGGTGGTTGTGACTTCTAATTTTTTAATAACAAACACTTGGGTAGGTGGGCGGAAACACTATATCAAATTACCAATCTGATACTTTTAAACTGTGTTCCCGCCCACCCGCCCGAGTGTTTGTTATCAAGAAATTGATTATGACACCACCTTCCATTAACTTAATGACATCTGTCACTCATTCTGTCGTGTTTCTTAGTTGCAGGAATGCGGTAGGTGGTTGTGACTTCTAATTTCTTGATAACAAACATTTGGGTGGGTGGGCGGGAACACAATATTAAATTACCGACTTGATACTTTTTAAACTATGTTTTCGGCCACCCGCCCAAGTGTTTGTTATCAAGAAATTGATTACGACACCACCTTCTATTAACTTAATGACATCTGTCACTCCTTCTCTCATGTTTCTTGGTTGCAGAAACGCGGTAAGTTGTTGTGACTTCTAATTTCTTAATAACAAACACTTGGGCGGGTGAGCGGGAAAACAGTTTAAAAGTATCAAGTGGTAATTTAATATTTGTTCCCGCCCTCAAACACTTGGGTGGGTGGGCGAGAACACAATATTAAATTACCAACCTGATACTTTTAAACTGTGTTCCCGCCCACCCGCCCAAGTGTTTGTTATCAAGAAATTGATTACGACACCATCTTCTATTAACTTAATGACATCCGTCACTTATTCTGTCATGTTTCTTGGTTGCTGGAACGCGGTAGGTGGTTGTGACTACTACTTTCTTGATAACAAACACTTGGGTGGGCGGGCGAGAACACAATATAAAATTACCGATCTGATAATTTTAAATTGTATTCCCGCCCACCCGCCCGCGTGTTTGTTATCAAGAAATTGATTACGACACCACTTTTTACTAGCTTAATGACATCTGTCACTCATTCTGTCATGTTTCTTAGTTACCAGAACGCACTAGGTGGTTGTGACTTCTAATTTTTTAATAACAAACACTTGGGTGGGTGGGCGGGAACACTATATCAAATTACCAATCTGATACTTTTAAACTGTGTTCCCGCCCACCCGCCCGAGTGTTTGTTATCAAGAAAGTGATTACGACACCACCTTCCATAACTTAATGACATCTGTCACTCATTCTGTCGTGTTTCTTAGTTGCAGGAATGCGGTAGGTGGTTGTGACTTCTAATTTATTGATAACAAACACTTGGGTGGGTGGGCGGGAACACAATATTAAATTACCGACTTGATACTTTTTAAACTGTGTTTCCGGCCACCCGCCCAAGTGTTTGTTATCAAGAAATTGATTACGACACCACTTTCTATTAACTTAATGACATCTGTCACTCATTCTGTCATGTTTCTTAGTTGCCGGAACGCACGAGGTGGTTGTGACTTCTAATTTTTTGATAACAAACACTTGGGTAGGTGGGCGAGAACTCAATATCAAGTTACCGACTTGAAACTTTTTATTTATTATTATAATTTGGGTGTTGTACTTTATTTTAATAATTTGTAAATGGCGCCATTTTTGATAGAAATCATTAATGAAAATGTTATTTATTTTGTATCTTTTGATGACCAACACTTGAGCAGGTGAGTCATTCCAGATGATTACTAACAAGTAGTTTAAACTGGAGTGCGCAACCACCAAAGTTTTTTTATCAAAAAATTTGCTTTTCTTTTTTGGAAGCGTTAGAAGTATCTTTATCCAATAAGGAGGAGGTGATATTTCAGATTATAATTACCAACAAGTAATTTGAGCCATATTAAAAAATTTGATACTGTGCCATCTCTAAGCACTAGTTTAATATCAGAAAAACTATAAACAAACTGTCAAAAAGTTGCAAATAAGTTATTTAAAAATTAATAATGTTCATTGATTGTCAAATTAATTATTCCACTTAAGTAACAATCAAATTATTAATAACTAACGCAGTTGTAGTTTACTAAGTAATTAGCCAAAGTTTCTATATTAATAGTTTGCGGCCTTGTTTTAATAATATTAAATTGTTTAAATATCACTAACGATAATTGTCATCAACTGTCAAATAAATTATTAAAAAGTTGTACGTCAAAATGTTAAATAATAAATTTAAATATTTAAATGCGAACAGTAAAAAATTGATATTATATTCTTTAAAACTTTCCCAGCTTCATTATAAATTTAGGGATTTTAATGGGAACATCTGTATAAGATATAACCGTTAATTTGGGTCTCTTCTTTGGGTCATGTTTCGAAATAGGCGATTACTTCCGGGAATTTATTCCCACAGCAATGCAAAACAATTGAATCATAAAAGTATGCACCATTGAATATTAATATTTTCAACACTCAAGATAATAGATTCCTTATAAGATTAAGAATTAAATTTTGGCGCCAAAACTAGCCGTAGCTTGCGCAATTAAAATAATAAAGGAGGCTATAAATTATGAAACTATAATGGGATTAATTCCAGCCGTTATTACCATTATTGATTTTACCCTAGTGAAAATGTACCATGGGGTACCAAGAAAAAAAGAAAACGAAAAGGGTGCGAAAAGCCTACCTGACCCTTAATAAAATTTACCCAGAGTGGGGATTTATGTTGAGCGACGATTGGTCAACTTTTTCCCGCGGTTAAAACGCTGTTGTCCCCCTGTAGGAACGTCACAGAATTTCATACTTGTTTGTGCCGTGCTAGAGGTAAGTCGCATATTGATACTAACAATATTTCTTAAGTAAAATGAATTTATATAAAATCGCTCTAATTTTAATCGGCTTGGTTGATATTTTTATAAAATAATAGTTTTTCATCTTGATTTTATAAGATAGCTTGGGTATTTTTCGGTCGTGTACTTACAGAGTAAATAGCATCCCTCGTCGTTTATGAGGTGTTTGTTTTGTCACGGACATGGCGGCCGCGTCATGACCCCAAGGCAAGCACAGCGCCGGCATCATCTTAGAAAATTATTTTCAGGGTGTTGCCCAGCTCTGAAAAATCAAGCAAGCTGTGATTTATTTCCGGGAATTTTTTATCTATCGGAAAAATAATATAACGCCCATCGAGGGGGCCGATTTAATTGGGAAATAATTTGGGTGTTGTACTTTATTTTAATAATTTGTAAATGGCGCCATTTTTGATAGAAATCATTAATGAAAATGTTATTTATTTTATACTTCCCGCCAATAAAAAAATTAATTAATTCAAAAATAATGCCAACGCTACATCAATTGTTTTGTGATGTAAAAAGCTAATTATAAATTCAATCAATATTAAAAAAAAATTAAATCAATGCTTGTTTACAATTTAATAAAACAAATTAATTTAATTGTTGATAATAGACGCCACGCCATAGGGGGTACCAACCAACGCGTTGATTCTTGCTGTTTTTGTTTACAGATTAACGCTGTTATCGGTTTTCTTATTTTTTTGTTTTCAAATAACAGGACCTTTGAGACCAGGGTCTGCAATGGGCGGTATATATTAATTTATTTATTTCTGGCGCGAAAGCGTGTTGTTGTTTGGCTTGCGCGTCGTCGTCGGTGTTGATTCTTGTGGTAGTGGTGGGGGGATGCAGGTCGATGACCCTTTCATTTCGGCGTCATTTTCGATTTCAATTAAGGATGCACACGGATTTGGTTATTCCAATCAATCTATTTTCAATTAATTCGTCAATTTTCATCATCACATTCAAATTGACAATCAAATTTTGTGATTATTTTCTGTATGAATGGTTTTTGTAATTATTTTGAAGTTTTCACTTTTTGTCAGTAATGATTTTTTGACAGATGATGCATTTCATGTCATTTATTTGAGTTTTATCCACAAAAGAATTAAACTTTTTGACAGTTACTGCTTTTTATGACAGATATGCCATCAAATGTCATATTTGATTGAATTTTAGTGCAAGCATAAAAATTGCATAGCATTTTTTGTCTGAAATTGCTATTTTCTACTATATTTGATGAAGCAAAAACAAAAAACTTCACAAAAATTGCATTTTTTTTTTTAATTTTGGACAATCCACAAGGTTGTTTATGTGTACAGACATCCAAAAATTAAAAAGAGGAGAGCTCCACCACTTAATTACGGGCTAGTAATTTGATTTGGAATCCATACCCGGGTCAACTGGTAGCATGTTCTCAAAAAGTTCATTTTGGGGGGGAGGGGGGCGGGAATCATAAAGTGCTTCAGCTAAGACATTTGAAGACTTTTCTACTTTCAAAAAGTCTCATGGTATTTTGACATTTTTTTATTTTGCAAAAACAAAATTTTGACATTAGGCAAAAAAAATTAGTGACGCCACTGCACTTTTTTGGTTATTGCGTTTTTTTTTTTCAGAAAAAAAAATGTCCTTCAATTTTTGACAATTTCTGTCACATTTTTGTCAGTTTTTCAAATTATCGATTTTTTAGATTTTATTTTACAGAAATTATTTGTGACAGATCGAAGATGAGACTGTAATTTTCTTTATAAATGTCATTTATATATGTATGTATTTGACAATTCAATTTCCAACAATTATATAGACAGTTGAAAGAAAATGTCATTTCTTTTGACAGTTTCAATCTGTCACAAGTGACAGGAATCCTTACCCCGGTCCACTGGTGACATGCTCTCAAAAAGTCCTTTTTTGGGACATCGCTGGTGAAAGTCAAAATCATAAATTGTTTCAGTTAAAGACACTTTCGAAAGTTTTATAATATTTGACATTTCACTACACAATTTTTGATTTGAAGCAATAAAAATTAGTGACGCCACTGGACGTTTTCAATGTACCTTTTTTTTTCAGAAATAATTTATTTTTGCCAAGTTGTCACATTTTTGACAGTTCCAAAAAAACTACTATTTATTTTTCAGTTTTTTGACAGGTTCTGTAAAGCATTTGACAAGTTTTTTATATTTTATTTGACAAAAATAATTTCTGATAGATCTTTCATTTATATATTTGACAGTTACGCATTTCCACAACTAAGATAGTTTGACAGTTTTCACCAATTACATCTGATAGATGAAAGAATATTTTTTTGATAAGTTTCAATAAGTTTCTACATTTTTGAGAGTTTTTTAACAATTATGGCAAGCTAGTTTGACAGTTCTCAACAATTATGTATGACAGATGAAAGAAAATGTCATTTATTTGACAGTTTATGATTACGGGCTTGGAATTTGGTTTGAAATCCATACCCGGGTCAATTGGTAGTATTTCACACAAAATTCATATTTGGGACATTGCTGGTGAAAGTTAAAATCAAAAATTGCTTCAGTTAAGACACTTAAGGACTTTCAAAAAGTCTCATGATGTTTTGACATTTTTGTATTTTGCTAAAACACAATTTTTTACTCTAGGCAAAAAAATTCAGTAACGCCACTGGACGTTTTCGATGTATTTTTTTTTTAGAAATAATTTATTTTTTATAAGTTGGATCACATTTTTGACAGTTCTAAAAAAAACTAATATTTTTTGCAGTTTTTTGACAGTTAAAGCACTTGACAATTTTATTATATTCTATTTAGACTTTTTTACTGTTAAAATGTTTCATGGTATTTTGACATTTTTTTTGTGTGCAAAAACGCAGTTTTTTACTTATGTCAAAAATATGTAGTGACGTCACTGGACTTCTTTTTTTATAAATGATGTATTTTTGACATGTTATGTCACATTTTTGACATCTCAAGCACTTCACAAATTTTTTATATTTTATTTGACAGTAATTATTTTTTTATTTGGTTTGGAATCCATACCCGGGTCAACTGCTAACATGTTCTCAAAAAGTTCATTTTTATCACTGGTGAAAGTCAAAATCAAAAATTGCTTCAGCTAAGACACTTATGAACTTTCAAAAAGTCTCATGATATTTTGACATTTTTGTATTTTGCAACAAAATTTTTGACAAAAAATTTAGTGACGCCACTGGTCTTTTTCTGTGTATCTTAGTTTTTCAAATATAATTTATTTTTTGTGTCACATTTTTGACAGTTCCATTTATTTTGCAGTTTTTTTGACAGTTCCTGTTATTACTTATAGATCGCAGATGAAACTGTCATTTTCTTTCTACATATTTACATATTTGACAGTTACGCATTTCCATAACTAAGGTAGTTTGACAGTTTCAATCTGTCACAAGTGACAGAACATTACATATTAAAGAGTTTTTGTCACATATTTATGTTAAGTAAGATAGTTTGACAGTTCCCAATAATTTTATATGTCGGATGAAAGAAAATGACATTTATTTGACATCTGTCGCAAGTGACAATGTTACATTTTTGAACATTTCTGTTTAACATTTATGCCAAGAAAGAAAGTTTGACAGTTTTCAACTATTATGTATGACAAATGTCATTTCTTTGACAGTTTCAATCTGTCAGAACAAATGACAGAACATTGAATTTATTCATTTTTTATAATTTCTGTCAAATATTTATGTCAAGTATGATAGTTTGACAGTTCCCAGCAATTATATATGACAGATGGCAGAAAATGTCATTTATTTAACAATTATGACAGTTTCCAACAATTATATATGACGGATAAAAGAAAATGTCATTAATTTGACAGTTTTATTATATTTTTCAAGTTTGACAGTTATCAACAATGTTTTGACAGATGAAAGAAAGATTTATATCAAGTTTGACAGTTTCAGATAATATGACAGATGACAGAAAATGAGAATTATTTGACAGTTTCCAACAATTATACATGACAGATGAAAGAAAATATCATTTATTTGACAGTTTCCAACAATTATACAAGACAGATGAAAGAAAATATCATTAATTTGACAGTTTTATTAAATTTTGAAGTTTGACAGTTATCAACAATGTTTTGACAGATGAAAGAAAGATTTATATCAAGTTTGACAGTTTCAGATAATTATGTATGCCAGATAAAAGAAAATGCCATTAATTTGACAGTTTTATTAAATTTTTCAAGTTTGACAGTTATCAATCAACAAAGTTTTGACAGATGAAAGAAAGATTTATATCAAGTTTGACAGTTATCAACAATGTTTTGACAAATGGAACATTAAATTTATACAGTTTTGAGGGTTTCTGTCATCAAACATGTGTGCCAAGCAATATAATTTGACAGTTCTGAACAATTACATATGACAGATGGAAGAAAATGTTATTTATTTGATTTAACCTGTCGTTGGTGACAAACATTTAGATCAAGTTTGACAGTTCCCAATAATTATATATAACTGATGAAAGAAAATGTCATTTATTTGACCGTTTCAATCTATCACAAGCGAGAAACATTAAATTACTACATTTTTGAGAGTTTCTGTCAAAAATTTATATAAAGTTTGACAGTTCCTAATAATTATATATGACAGAAGAAAATGTCATTTATTCAACTATTGTGACAGTTTCCGACAGTTATATATGACAGATAAAAAGAAATGTAATTTATTTGACAGTTTTAATCTGTTGAACATTAAATTTCTACATTGTTGTGAGTTTCTGATCAACATTTATATAAAGTTTGACAGTCTTCCATAATTAAGTCAAGTTTGACAGTTTCCAATAGATATACACAACATCTTTAAGGGTTTCTGTCAAACATTTATGTAAAGTTCATGTACAGTTCTCAACAATTTTCCATTTTTGACAGTTTTTGATAATTTGACAGTTCTCAACATTTATGTCAAGTTTGATAGTTCAATTTGTTAAATTTGACAGTTTCCGATAATTATACATGGCATTTTTAACAGTTTCTGTCGAAACATTTATGTCAAGTTTGACAGTTCTCAACAATTATGTCAAGTTTGACAGTTTCTGATAATTACACATGACATTTTGAGAGTTTCTGTCAAACATTTATGTCAAGTAAGATAGTTTGAGACAGTTTTCAACAATTATATGGCAGATAACAGAAAATATGATTTATTTGACAGTTTCAATCTGTCACAAGTGAGAAACATAAATAAGATTGACAGTTCCCAATAATTATACAAGAGAGATAGGAGAAAAAGTAATTTATTTGTTAGTTTCAATTGCATTTTTGAGAGTTTTTGTCAAATAAAATAGTTTGACAGTTCTTAATAGTTATAAATATTAAGCAAGACAATTTGAATGAATGTCATTTATTTGACAAATATTTAATTTTACATTTTTGACAGTTTCTGCCAAACACTTATGACCGACAGAACATTAAATGTCATTTATTTGACAGATTCCACTAGTAGAAAGATTATTTGACAGTTTTAAACTACCAAAACTATAAAACTGAATATTAAATTTATTAATTTCTAAAAGATGGTTTATGACAGATGAAACATATAATTTTGACAGCTGATGAAATGTTTGGTCGACAATTAACATTGATTTTTTATGTTTTGACAATTACTGTCATACATTTATGACAGATGGAATATTAAATGACATTTAATGTATACATTGCAAGCTCTTTAGTAGTTTTAACTGTCAAAAATTAGAAAACTTCAAATTTGACAGTTTACATTACAAATTTACTAATTCTTTTTTTTTTTTCAGTTTGCACTCAGTTTCTTTTATTGTCTTTTAAAGAATTTTTAACAAAACCTAATCATGTCTGATGATGCATCACCTGTCAAGCGTGGCCGCAAGGCAAACGCCAACGCAACAGCCGAGAAAGTCGAAAAGGCAGTAGAACCCAAGAAGAGGGCACGTAAGGAACTCAAACCAACTGATGATGGTTCCGGCGATAATGATACCGATTCATCTCCGGCAAAGAGAGGTCGTGGCAGACCAAAGGGATCCACCAAGAGGAAATCTCCCGCTAAGTCTAAGAGCAAATCCACCGCTGGTAATTAAATTATTTATTTGATCAAAGCAGCCAAAAGTCAACTTCTTTGACTTTGTCAATTTAATTTGTAAATAGGTTATGTATCGTGCTCGGGGGCATAAAATTTGTTGCTTAAAAATGTAGTAATAATGCAGTTTAAATATGTCATAACAACTTGAAATTTCAGAGATTTTTACTACCAACCTAAAATACATTTATTTTAATTCGAGATCACAATCTAAAATAAACTCAGTTAGCTATGATTTAAATACCTGCCTTTAATGTTATTATTAATAAATTATAATTTGTTTAGGTCGTCGTGGAAGGCCAAAGAAGGACGACAAAAAAGAAGACAGTGCTGAAGATGATGATGATGAAAACGACGATGATGCCGCCGAAGAAGATGAAGATGATGACTAAATCAATCTGAATATTACAATTCAAAAAAATAAAATCTCAAAAAAAATAATTAAACATTCGATCGTCTCGAGGGGGTCGTCCGTTGCCACATCGGATCAACTCAATCAAATCCGATGTCTCCTCCCTACCTAATCATGTTTTTGTAAATCTAAGTTATTAATTTGTCAGTAATATATGTGTGTGTTTGTACAACGGCAGTACGGTCGGCCTGAAACCTTTTATACATAAATTTAAAAAAATGACATATATATATATATTATATTAATACGTATATAAATAATTATTTAAGACGATGTTTTGCACTTGGACGAACAACTGAAAGTATATATATTATAAGTAAATGAGAATTGTAGGTAAATACTTGTGTATGTCTATTTGAATGGGGGTGTGATTGTTGCGTTTGATTGCAATAATCATTCCCTCTTGTGTTCTGAAAATGTTAGAATGTTTCGTGAAAAACAAGCCATTTAATAAATAAGTATTTAGATTTATTCGTGTTTTAATTTGCATTTATCAATTTTTTAAGAATCCAGGAGAACATGCATGCAAGATTGTAAGTAAATATATAAATTTTGATTTACTGTCAAATTTGTGTCGAATCAATTAAAATTTTATTGATTTTGCAACTATTGTGAAATATATCAACAAATTTGAGGAAATTTTTTGACAATTTTTGAACAATACAACAAACTTGAACATTTTGTGACATTTGATAATCATAATATTTGTTTTTGAAATAAGTTTGACAGCTCTGAAAATATTTTTACAATCGTGGAACATTTTTTTTTGAATATTGTGAGCTTTGCTGACCTATTTTTTTTGGTTGTGGCTTAATTTTGACAGATAAAGAACATTATTTACATTTGTAGAACATTTTTAATGGTTGTGGAACATTTCAACATTTGAAGAAAACACCAAAACAGGATTTATAATTGTAGAACATTTCTTGACAATTGAAAAACATTTTTGTTATTATAAAACACTTTCGAAAAGATTGCGGAACATTTTGAGAACTAAGAAACATTTTTGACATTTGTGACAAAAATTGTCTTATGTCACTCAAAAACTAAATCCAAGATAATATTAAGTTACCTTCAAACTTAACAAAATGGCGGCAATAAATTAGCAAATTTGTGCTTTAACCTCAAAATTTAGCTGTAACTTTGAAACAATTAAAGATATTGTGTTACAATTTGGTTTGCAATTGTATTAAGATACATATTTAATAGTTCCAAGATATCTTTAAGTTATCTTTAAAATTAACAAAATGGTGGCCAATAAGTTAGCAAATTTGTACTTCAAACCTCAAAATTTAACTGTAATTTTGAAACAATTAAAGATGTTGTGTTACAATTTGGTTTGCAACTGTATTAGGATACATATTTAATAGTTCTAAGATATTTTCAAGTTATCTTTAAAATTAACAAAATGGCGGCTAAAAAATAAGCAAATTTGTGCTTCAAACATCAAAATTTAGCTGTAACTTTGAAACAATTAAAGATATCGTGTTACAATTTGGTTTGCAATTGTATTAGAATACATATTTAAAACATGTCTTCAAGATATCTTTCAAATTAACAAAATGGTGGCCAATAAATTAGCAAATTTGTGCTTCAAACATCAAAATTTAGCTGTAACTTTGAAACAATTCAAGATATCGTGTTATAATTTGGTTTGCAATTGTATTAGAACACATATTTAATAGTTCCAAGATATCTTCAAGTTATCTTTAAAATGAACAAAATGGCGGCTAATAAACTAGCAAATTTGTGCTTCAAACTTCAAAATTTAGCTGTAACTTTGAAACAATCAAAGATATTGTGTTACAATTTGGTTTGCAATTGTATTAGGATACATATTTAATAGTTCCAAGATATCTTAAAGTTATCTTTAAAATTAACAAAATGGTGCTTCAAACTTCAAAATTTAGCTGTAACTTTGAAACAATTAAAGATATCGTGTTACAATTTGGTTTGCAATTGTATTAAGATACATATTTAATAGTTCCAAAAAATCTTCAAGTTATCTTTAAAATTAACAAAATGGTGGCCAATAAATTAGCAAATTAGTGCTTCAAACCTCAAAATTTAGCTGTAACTTTGAAACAATTAAAGATATCGTATTACAATTTGGTTTGCGATTGTATTAGGATACATATTTAATAGTTCCAAGATATTTTCAAATTATCTTTAAAATTAACAAAATGGTGGCCAATAAACTAGCAAATTTGTGCTTCAAACATCAAAATTTAGCTGTAACTTTGAAACAATTAAAGATATCGTGTAACAATTTGGTTTGCAATTGTAGTAGGATGCATATTTGATAGTTCCAAGATATCTTTAAAATAAACAAAATGGTGGCCAATAAATTAGCAAATTTGTGCTTCAAACATCAAAATTTAGCTGTAACTTTGAAACAATTCAAGATATCGTGTTATAATTTGGTTTGCAATTGTATTAGAATACATATTTAATAGTTCCAAGATATCTTCAAGTTATCTTTAAAATGAACAAAATGGCGGCTAATAAATTAGCAAATTTGTGCTTCAAACTTCAAAATTTAGCTGTAACTTTGAAACAATCAAAGATATTGTGTTACAATTTGGTTTACAATTGCATTAGGATACATTTTTAATAGTTCCAAGATATCTTCAAGTTATCTTTGAAATTAACAAAATGGTGACCAATAAATTAGCAAATTTTTGCTTCAAACTTCAAAATTTAGCTGTAACTTTGAAACAATTAAAGATATCGTGTTACAATTTGGTTTGCAATTGTATTAGGATACTTGTTTAATAGTTCCAAAATATCTTCAAGTTATCTTTAAAATTAACAAAATGGTGGCCAATAAATTAGCAAATTTGTGCTTCAAACCTCAAAATTTAGCTGTAACTTTGAAACAATTAAAGATATCGTGTTACAATTTGGTTTGCAGATGTATTAAGATACATATTAAATAGTTCCAAGATATCTTAAAATTATCTTTAAAATTAATAAAATGGTGGCCAATAAACTAGCAAATTTGCGCTTCAAACCTCAAAATTTAGCTGTAACTTTGAAACAATTAAAGATATCGTGTTACAATTTGGTTTGTATTTGTATTAGGATGCATATTAAATAGTTCCAAGATATCTTCAAGTTATCTTTAAAATTAACAAAATGGCGGCCAATAAAGTAGCAAATTTGTGCTTCAAACCTCAAAATTTAGGATTTTTGTTTTTTAAATGTACCTACTGAATACCATAAGAACATCTTGACTAATATTGAGACCAAATAATAACTTTGCATAAATAAATCAATTAATAGATAACAGAAAAATCATTTATGCAGGCAAATATGATATAATAAAGGTATCAAACACAATTGCAATTAATGTAACTTACAACTATTGCAGCTTCATTGCTTCAGCATAACAGCAATCAAAAGCAACTCAATTCCTTTGAGATATGCACCAAAAGTAATCCATCTTGTTGTAAATGCGTTTTATTAAGTAGATCATGACGTCACATCAGCTGTAAGAAAAAATTAATTAATTAGAAATAATTAAAAATATAATTTAAATCAACATTTATGATTATGTAATGTGCGCAAAGATGTTAAAAATCAAGTAAGAATCTATATATGATCAATCGGAATTGATTAATAGCATAAAATACGCCGGCAGGATCGGGCCGGATTTATCAATAATTCACTCGCTACACCCAAGTAATTTAACTCAAATAGCAACTCTCACCTTGTAGACATCATCATACGTTTGCTTTTCATAAATTACTGGCAGAAATGAGCAATTACGGTATTATTAGATGCAAATTTTCACTACATAGTTCGGCCATCTTGATACGACTACAGCAGGAGATGCTGAGGCGCATCGTCAATCTTCGGATGTGATCGGCGTATGGCGAGCTGGTTGTGCGTGTATACTGCCAGCACAAAAATTTGTTTCAATAGCATTGCGGGGAATATTAATAATGAATTGAAATAAATTTTATAAAATATAAAAGAATGTAATTAATATTTGAAAGTATAATTAACCTGGATAGTGTGAAATTAATTAATTCAATGTATTATAATTGATTATATTAAATTAATAAAATGTAGTTTGTAGTTGTGTTAAGATACATGTTTACTAACTCCAAGAAATCATTAAATTACCTTTAAATAAAAAAAAAATCAAAATTTAGCTGTAACCTAAAGAAACCTGAGATAAAATACATATTTATTAGTTCCAAGATATGATCAAGTAGCAAAATCCAGCCATAAAATATAAAAATATTATCAAAAATTACTGTAATTCATCATAAACTGCAATATACTATTTATAAAAAGTAAAAATGCAAAATTCCGTCATAAAATATTAAATTATAAAAAAAAAAACAAAATCCGGTCAAAAAAGGTTAACATTTTGTTCATTAAATGTCAAAAATAGTTAATTATAACCTAAAAATATCAAATGAAGTGTCGTTGACAACGGTCAACGACACTTCATTTGATAGCGTTAAACCTTCTCGAATTACAAAATATATCAAAAAAATCAAATTCCAGTCCGCCTTTGGCACCGATAAAATCCCAAACAGAGTTTTGAAATTGTTCTCGCATAAAGCAATAATGGCTCTCACCAACATTGCTAATGTCATTCTCAGAACTGGACACTTTTCTATAGAATGGAAAGGCTCACTCGTGATTAATGTCCAAAAACCTAAGAAAAACCAAAACTTTTCCCAAAAATACCGGCCAACAAAATTTGCTATGCACCTTAAGTAAGGTCATAGAGAGAGTGATCTTGAACATAATTCAAGATCACACAAAAACGATCAATTTTTTCAAATAGAATCACTCTAGTTTTAATCAACTGAACCGTGTAAAGGACCACATAATCAAAGGTTTAAGACAGAAAAAGCCACAGGGGCAAAAAAGCTTTTGACTGATCAAACAAAACTTTCTTATGATGCTAGATTCGTATCTAAACCGCAGAATCTGGCAGTAAACCTTAAAAACCTCATTTTCTTGCTAACACTATTTAATCTTTTTGTCGGCCATATGCCTTTGGGAAGCATGCAAAGGGTTGAAATGGCATGCCGACAACACAGCACTTTTCTACTCCTCAAGGTCACCATTAGACTACAAAAAAACACTTTCAATCTAGAAAATTGGCTGAACACGACTGACAAGTCAAAGTGAATCCAAAGAAAAACAAGACTGTTCTCTTCATACGGCGACAAATCACTCTTCATGAAAACGTCAATCTGAAAGACGTTTGATTACCGTGGTTTAAAGATGTCAAGTATCTGGAGATAAAGATCCATTCTTATCAAAGCCAAAATAGCAAAAAATGTGCTACTTTTGATGCTGCGTCGGTACAGTAGCATGTCTCTGTGGAACAAAACCCGGCTCTACACTACTACCATCAGACCGATAATGACATATGCCTCCCCCATTTAGGGAACGGCTACAAACTGCCACCTCAATCGTTTTGAGGATTTTAAAAGTACGGATGCTTATCAAAGCTCCATGGTTTGTCCAAAACAAAAATTAACCAACCTTGGAGTTTTCCCACTACTACATCACATTGAAGCTTTGGCCAAAAAATATTTCAACAACCTCGCGGTTCACACCAAGCTCGACTCGCTGAGTTTCAATGTACAAACAACCGGTAAATCAAATAACCATCTAACTACCTAAAAGTGGATAAAACCACATCCCAACACCCAGCTTTTAAGGCAACCTCCTAAAAACCTCTTAAAAACCATATCTTCAAACGGAAGGTCCATGAGCTTCAACAACCCACCCATCTGTTTGTGATCAAGACATTGGATCACTAGAGTGGGTAAACAAAAGTTTTAGTTGAAACTACTGTTTTGCAATCAATAAACTGACTGCCCCGCCCACCCACCCAAGTGTTGGTAATCAAGAAATTGGATCACAAACACTTGGGTGGGTGAGCGGGAACTCCAATTAAAAGTACTGTCTTGCAATTAACAAACAAAGTGCTCCGCCCACCCTCCAAGTGTTTGTTATCAATAAATTGAATCACTTGAGTGGCTGAGCAAAAGTGTCAGTTGAAACAATTATCTTGCAATCAATAAAATGAGTGCTCCACCTACCCAGGTGTTTGTGATTAAAAAATGTTGCCTTGCCTCGGCAGTGAGACTACCTTTTCTTATTTTGGACTATCGGCCTCTCTTAGCTAAACTTTTCGATCTAATCTAGATCACGTTTCGAGGCTACGGAGCCAAACATAGTTTTTTTTTTCTTACTCCTCTTTCCTTGGGCAAAACTCAACACAGACAAAAACACTATCAGAGTGCGCGGCCGCCAGTAACCAAATACTGGAAAAAAATGAAACCTCTCATTGCGGCATCGGTAGGAGGGCTCCGCCGTTGAGAAAGTATACACTTTATAGACTGCTCCAGAAGTCGTAAAGGAATAGAAACAAAACATGGGAAAAACACTTAACAATGCCTCGGAAAAAAAATGCCGGGGGGGGGAGGGGGGGAGAGGCAACCTCTGGTGAAGATCTCCAACCCTAAACATTTGAAGACAAAAGCAAAACTACTAGACTCTACTGACAAAAAAAAATCAATTTGACGACAGACTCGACAAATTCAAAAATAAAAATGGTAACAAAAGTGAAGACGGATGAAACTCCTTGTGCAAAGAAAGGACTGGGTAAAAGCGTCTTAAAAAGTTCTCAGAAAAAATAGAGATCAGCAAGAAAACTAAGGGAGTTAGTAGAGGCAAGTTCCAAAACAAAAAAGAAAATCAGTCGCAAATATTCTAAAGAACGTGGCCAATGGTTTCAGAAAGGAGAAGGGACTAACCTTTGTGAGGGACCTGATAGACGCCTTCAAACTACAATGCGGGGTAAAAAAAAGAACCGGACCACATCCGAGAAAGAAACGCAGACTACCAAGACTGAGTCTCAAGACAAAATTGCTCTGCTAGCCATATATTACAATAGTTGACCGGAAAAAGCCTACAAAAAATTTGGCTTGGTCCAGAGAAGTATATTTGACAATAAATCAAACGACCTACTTATAATGATGACCAAAGAGGACCATCCCGGCTATCCATTCATGAGAAAGCAGATGAAGCAATACCTTCAACTCGAGGAAGCACTAAAAAAGAGTGAATTTACAAAAAGCGGCTGCATAACAAGTAAAGAAAAAACAGAGAAGGGAGACTAGCATGCACAGTTCATCAACAACTTGCGTAAATCGCTTAATCGAGTGAAGGACCCTGGGTTAGAGTAGCCGTAGAGAACGGAAGGAAGAAGCTGGTGTGCGTTGTAACAAGAGGCACACAGGAACGTACTGGAGAATGTTTTTTGGCAAGCAGAACTGAAGGTAGTAAGCCTTCACTCGGCGCCCAATAAGCAGGACCAAAAGGAGAGCGACACACGTAGAGCCTAGCCTAGCAAAGAAAAAAGGAAGGTGAAAACCATCTTCCTTAAGCCCAAAAACAGGATAACATACGCCAAGGTCATTAAGGAGATGAAGAGCAAAGTAGCCGTAAAAAAAGTTTTGGTAGACAGCGCCACCAGGATAGAATACGGTTAAAGATCAAAGGCAAAAAGAGTGAATTCACAGAGACCTTCAAAAAATTGCTGGGCCTGAAGTTACGGACCATTGTGGGTGTGGAAGTCAGAGGGAAGCAATCGACCGTCATGTTGATGGGCATTGACAAACACACCTCGGAAGAGAAGGTAAAGAACGTCTTAATAGAAGAACTGGGAGAGGAAGCTTGGCAAGATAGCACTCTCGAGCAAAACGAATAGAATGTGTCTGAGACCTTGTCAACATGAAAAGGATCGACAAATGGTGAAACAGGTGAAGGACAAGGGATATGGTGAACCTTTGCAATGTTATAAATGAAGGCGGATGGTCTAAAGCGGTTGAAAGCAAGGAAAAGGAAGGCAACAAACTCTGCCACAACTGTGGAGGAACCGGAGACCTCCGGAGACAGTGTCAAAACAAAGCATGAAATGCCCAAAATACAAAGACGAAGGGCGTGCAATAAACCTTCCATCCAGAACTTTGGTGCAGTCTAAAAGTAAAAGTGGATAACCGACAAAGAATCTGATGTTGCCATGCTAATAATAAAAGGTCTGGAAACAATCAAACCAAAAAGGGCTTTCTATAGATTACGCTACTTCTCACCCAACAAGCCACCGGAAGACTTTGACAACTTCCTGCACAGACTAGGCAACAGCAGCAAAGGACATGGAGCGCCAACAACAATGCAATAACACAAAAGTTCTAGATTGAATGGCAGGAGCACAGTTCATAGCGGCAAACGTCGGGAACAAGCCGACCTTTGTAAAGAATAAGTTAAAGTGAATCTTAACCTACACAAGAACATCTACTTTCACTTAAATCTAGCAGCAAAAAACAAGTCCAAGGACAAGCGAGGGATGGAGAATAAAGAAGCAGATTCCAAAATACCGTGCAAAGATATGGCCGGAACTGGAAAAAATGCCCAACCTAAACGTCAACGGCCTGATGAAAGCGACCAAAAGAGCAATAGACTCATCCTTCAGAAGGAAAGCAACCAAGAATCCAAATAGGGCTGTTTGCTAGTGGTCTGAGCACCTAACCACGCTCAAAAAGGAGTGCAACAGCGCCAGCAGGAACAGGACTAGGGCCAACAAGAAGAAGATCGATTGTGCAGACAATAATGTAGGCAAAAAACAGCTTGGAAGAAGCTGCTAGATGAAGTGGAGTACGACGTGTTGAGTATGGGGTATAAAATCGTCACGAACGAGTTCAACTGGGGAGTAGGTGTCCAGCTTGGAGATGAAAGTGGCCAAGCAGTTGTTCCCGAAGCGCACGTTGGTGAGATGGCCAGCACCCTTTACATCGCAGGAACTACAAGAAGCTTCAGCAAAACTTAAAGACAAAAAAGCCGGGACCAGACCGGATACACCCAAGATTGCAAAAAAGGTGGTAAAAGCCGCACCTGACATCATCCTAAAGATAATGAACCAGGAGTTTCAGAATGGTAATTAAAATGGTAAAAAATTGGATTACAAACACTTGGGTGGGTGGGCGGGCGGAAACTCTAGTTAAACTACTGTCTTGCAATTAACAAACTGAGTTCACCGCCCGCCCACCCAAGTGTTTGAGATCAAAACATTAAATCATTTGGGTGAGTGAGTAAAAGTTTTAGTTAAAACTACTGTCTTGCAATCAATAAACTGGGTACCCCGCTCACCCGGCTATGTGTTTGTAAGCAATAAGTTAGATCACAAACACTTGGTTGGGTAAGCAAAAACTCCAGTTAAAATTAATGTTTTGCAATCAGCAAACTAAGTGCCTTGCCCACCCAGCCTAGTGTTTGTAATTAAGAAATTGGATTACATACATTTGGGTAGGTGAGCGGGGACTCCATTTAAAACTACTGCTTTGCCATCAATAAACTGAGTACACCGTCCACCCACCCAAGTGTTTGTAATCAATCCATTAGATCACAAACACTTGGGTGGATGGGCGGGAATTCCAGTTAATACTACTGTTTTGCAATCAACAAACTGAGTATCCAACCCACCTACCCAAGTGTTTGTAATCAAGAAATTAGACCGCAAATACCTGGTTGGGTGGGTGGGAATTCCAGTTAAAACTACTGTTTTGAAATCAATAAACTGAGTGCCCCGCCCACCCACCCAAGTGTTTGTGATTAAGGAATTGGAACACAAACACTTGGGTGGGTGGGCGGGTACTGCAATTGAAACTACTGCCTTGCCATTGACAATTTGAGTACCCCGCCCACCAACCCAACTGTTATAGTCAACAAATACTTGTGTGTGTGTGTGTGTGAATTAGGCAATCATCTGTCATACATAATTGCTGGAAACTGTCAAACTACCATACTAGACATAAATGTTTCACAGAAACTCACAAAAATTTATAAACTTAATGTTCAGTTACTTGTGGCAGATTGAAACTGTCAAATAACTTACATTTTCTTTCATCTGTCGAATATAACTGTTGGAAACTGTCAAACTATCTTACTGCACATATAAAGGTTTGACAGAAACTCTCAAAAATGTAGAAATTTAATGTTCTGTCTTAACTTAGCAATTAAAATCCCAAAATTTAGCTGTATATAATTCAATTTCTTGACCACAAACGCTTGGGTGGGTGGGCGGGAGCTCCAATTGAAACTACTGTCTTGCAATCAATGTATTGAGTAACCCGCCCACCTACCCAAGCGTTTGTGGTCAAGAAATTGAATTATATACGTGTTTATGATTAAAAATTGGAACACAAACACTTGGGTGGGTGGGTAGGAACTCCAGTTAAAACTACTGCCTTGTCATCGACAAACTGAGTACCCAGCCCACCCACCCAAGTGTTTGTGGTCAAGAAATTAGACCACAAATACTTGTGTGTGTGTGAACGAGGCATTCATCTGTCATACATAATTATTAGAAACTGTCAAACAACCTTAATAGACACAAATGTTTGACAGAAACTCACAAAAATGTATAAACTTAATGTTCTACCACTTATGACAGTTTGAAGCAGTCAAATAAATTACAATTTCTTTCATCTGTCATATATAACTGTTGGAAACTGTCAAACTATCTTACTCCACATAAATGTTTGACAGAAACTCTCAAAAATTTAAAAATTTAATGTTCTGTCTTAACAAACGCTTGGGTGAGTGGGCGGGAGCTCTAGTTGAAACTACTGTCTTGCAATCAATGTATTGAGTACCACGCCCACCCACCCAAGTGATTGTGGTCAAGAAATTAGACCACAAATACTTGTGTGTGTGAACGAAGCATTTATCTGTCATACATAATTGTTGAAAACTGTCAAACTATCTTACTAGACATAAATGTTTGACAGAAACTCACAAAAATGTATAAATTTAATTTAGTTCTATCATTTGTGACAGTTTAAAGCTGTCAAATAAATTACATTTTTGTTCATCTGTCATCATCATATTGGGAACTGTCAAACTTGACATAAAAGTTTGACAGAAACTTTCAAAAATGTATAAATTTAATGTTCTTTTAACTGTGACAGATTGAAACTGTCCAATCAATAACATTTTTTCCATCTGTCATATATAATTGTTAGAAACTGTCGAATAAGATAGTATAAATCGACTTAAAAATGTAGAAATTTACTGCTTTTTCTTAACTTCTTAAACTAGCAATGTTAAAACCCCAAAATTAACAAATAAAACCTCAAAAATTTAGGTGTAATCTAGAAACAATTGAAGATATCACAAAATTTATGTGGTTGAAACCACAAAACTGAGCTATAAATAAGAAACAATTGAAAATATCGAAATAAAATATGAATTGTCATTTAATAATTCCAAACTATCATCAATTTATATATTATATTAATTAAATTAAATTAAAAAAAAGATATAATAAAACGCCTTTATTTGTTTACAAATGTTAACGGTCAAAAATTCAAATTAACTGACGCCAACATAATAGAAATAAAAATCTATTGCTTGGATTCCTCCCGCCGAGTACTGCATATAGAATTGCCTATATTGTTGCTGCATTGTATTCATTTTAATGCGTTTTAAAAATATTCCAATCAGCGGAAAAATAAAATTAATGTTTTAATCAACGTATAATAATTAATGCCAATTATTAAGCCATTAAAATAAATAAAAAATTGTTTATTTAAATAATTTCTATAAATATATTGGCGTCTTTTAGTGATAAACAAGAAAGTCCCCAGATTGGTTTGGCGGCATTACCCGACGCGCCCTCTGGAAGAACGCCACCGAACAGAATCACCACACTTGTTCGAGCAGTTCGTGTAGCGACAGTTCATCGTTAGCTCTTCCACATTTAATATAAATTCAGGTAAATTTTTCCTTATATTAACGCATTTTTATAAAAATAATAGTTTTCCATACGGAATTTATCAATGAATTGCCAATTATCACAGTAACGTACTTGCAGCGTAATTAATTCTTAATATAAACAACTCTGAATTCGTTCCTAGCATGGCCGCCATAAACAGGCAAAGCTATGCTTGGCATCGGGCAAGCCACTTTAGAAATTAATTCCGGGCGTTTCCCAACAGCCATTATCAAGCCGTTCTAATTAAAATCAAGCTAATTTTTTTCTTTAATTTAATCAATATTGTGGCTGCCTGAATTGGTGTTATTAACAGTGAAAAATATTTCGGCGTCACTATCGTTTTTAATATTGTATGTTATTCGAAAAATGGCGCCGTTTTTCATTTGAAACCCAACCGTTTTCCGATAATTAATTATTTTAATTAATTTATTATGACCCTTTGTTTAGCATTTTGTTTGTTATGGTGGGGGTGAAATGGAGGGAAAAAAAAATTGTTTGCTTGGGTACAAGCTTTGTTTATGCTTGGTGGTAATAATTTAAAAATTTTATCTTAAGAATTTTTTTAATTTTTTTTTTGTTGCTTTTGTTAATTTAGTTTAGCATTTCTGAAAATGTTGAACGAAACTTAAACATGTAGGGATGTTTTCTTCGTCTACTAAATAACTAATGGAACGTGATTAGTAACTCCTATCATGTGATATTTATATTTTTGATTTAATTAAAACACGAGTTTAATTTATTATTATTCTTTAGATTTTTTAACCAAACACTATGTCTGACGAAGCAGCTCCAACAAAGCGCGGCCGTAAGGCTGCAGTTGCAGCTCCAGCCGAAAAAGCTGCAGTTGAAAAGGTCGAGAAAGTTGATCTTAAGAAGAGGAAGAGCAAGGAAGTTAGGGCCAGCAATGGTGCCGATGCTGAAGATGATGGTCCAGCACCAGCGAAGCGAGGCCGTGGCAGACCAAAGGGTTCTGGAAAGAAGAAGGGGGCTGCCAAACCAAAATCAAAGTCCACATCTGGACCTGGTAAGAAATTTAATCAATTTTGTCTAGTTTACATTGTTGGCATCTATTTACAATGTTGCCAATATTATTAAAATTACTGCCATCTAGATTATTTTCTTATAAATTCAAACGATTTCTTTCAATGTGTTTATATTTTTTTCTATTTAGGTCGTCGTGGAAGACCAAAGAAGGACGACAAGAAAGAATCATCTGGTGAAGAAGATGAGGAAGACGAAGCCGAAGAGGAAGAAGAGGATGATGAATAAATTCGTTTCGAAATAAGACCGTAGATTTTAAGAAATAAACAAAATGTACAAAAAATTTAATCATCTCGGGCCGAGCGTGTCTAGTAGACATTCATATATACATGTAATCTCATTTATATTCATAACTAAATATCATTTTTAATTTTTGCCATCACGACGTTCGTAAGCCCCCCTCCCCCCATGCAATTTTTATATGTCGAAACGACTTTAGTATTTCTGTGTGTTTATTTTTGTTATAAATAAGTTTATCTATCTCCCCCTATATAAATATATATATATTTTATTTTTATAAGTGTAAGTTTTGAAAAGTATATTGTTTAAGTTGTAGTATTGTCTCGGAAAAATCTCATCGGCTCTTCCCATTTGTAAAAAAACGAAAATGTCTACTATGCAAAATAATTTAATAAATAAGTATTTAGATTTATTTTATTTTTTTCTATTCACCTTTTAATTTTTGTTTAGAATGTAGGGACTTGACGCCACATTGCAATGAAGTTTGAAATGTCAATTAATACAGTTGGCCATTTTGAATTATACATTTTCGAAATAGGTTAGGGTGGCCAGATTTTTATAAGTAAAAAAGAATTGTGTAGTTTTAGGCGATTTTTTTTTTCAAATTTACAAATATAAAACAAGATTTATAGGCATTTCTAGTGATTCTTTGATTTTTCATTCATACTATCACATATTTTGATAGTTTTTTGACATTTGCAGTAAGGTTTTTAAAGTTTGACAGTTTCAGTAACTAATTTATCGTTTTTTGAAATTTATTTTATACATTTTTGTTAATTTTTTTAGTTTTTTTTAAACTTATTTGATAGTTTCAGCAGTTTTTTAAAAGTTTATTCATTTTTTGACAGTTTTAGTGATTTTATTTACAGTTTTCACGATTTGTTTTGATAGTTTTAGAAGAATTTTTAGTGATTTTTTGACAGTTTTGTTAATTTATTGAGACTACCACGATTTTTTGACAGTATCGTTTGAGTTTTGGTAATTTTTAACAGTTTTGATCATTTATTTAAAGTTTTTAGTGATTTTAATGAGTTTTTATGATTATTTTGACAGTTTTTGATATTTCTAGTGATTTTTTAGTTTTGATATTTTTTTGACAGTTTCATTGTTTGTTTTTTTTAAGCTTAGTTATTTTTGGACAGTTTAATCGATTTTCGGTGATTTTTTTGACAGTTTTAATGTTTTTTTTAGCAATATTTTGACAGTTTTGTTGAATTTTTGTTTAATAATTATTTTTAGGTTTCGATACACGATCGCCTCAACCTTCAAAATCACCCTTGTTTGATTGAGTTCAATTTTTATCCTTTTCTAAGAACGGCCGAGATGGTGCAAATCTACAAATTTATCAAAAAATCAGTAGCGGCGTGAAATTTTTTTAACAAAAAAACGTAAATTGGAAATAACTTGAGCAGTTTTGATCTAAGAATATAATCCAAGTTTTTTTAAAGAGTTCTTTTGAAGTTTTGGCCGACAACAAAAATTTTAATTTGATTCAGTGGCGTACAAGTTTAGATTTACCATTTTAAAATCAGGAATTTAAAAAACAATTTTCTTCATTGTGACTACAATATAAACTAACCAGAGGCTTACTACATTTTTTCAGATAGGTAAACGCATTTTTTTAACCAATCAAACTCAAAAGATCCAATTTAATAACAGAAATCCACCTTCCGAGCCTCCTTCATGGAGTTTAGGCTGATAAAACGATTTTAAAGTCTTTGTTTTCAGGCAGTGGCGTCCCAACCATAAACCATTGTTACCGGCACGCCTCCGAAAAGGTGTTCGGCGGTGGCCAGTCCAATTCCAGAAGACATTCCTGGAGGTGTTGTGTGCGTTCGTATTCGTGTTTTGGTTGTATTTGTGGGTGAACCCTGAGGCCCCTACACACGCGTTACCCAAACGCCAACCCGGAAGTCACTACACACGTATCCACACAGGATACCCACCTACACAAGGCGGAAGTCCACTAAGACGATCGTTAGTTTGGAGCGACGTGTCAGTGCAATTAAGCAACTGTTAGTGGCCGTCCTGAATCTCTGGCGGGGGGTGCAAGCACAGAGTGTTGAAGATCTTGGAGGTCGTCGTCACCGTGGTGGTGTTGGTTGAGGAAGCTTTCAGCTTGGGAATGGTGGACTCTGGTAGCAGCAGACAATTTGCCGGTCTATGACTGCGAAGAGTGATCCGATCCGATGTAGGCTGGTTCGAAGTTTGGTCTCAACTGAGGATCTGAGGGTAAAAGTTAGATATTTATAGGCGCGCTGCGCTCTGATTTGCGAGCGAGGCTCCGACTTCGCGCGGTAACAATTCCCCCCAACTTCGCAGACTGAGCTTCCGGTTTCATCTCGTTGTTTGGTGATGACATCTTGGTGACTTCAACTTGGAATTGACTCTATTGTTCACGGAGGGGAGTTGTCTATAGTAAAAGTGTCTACAGGGGTTTCAATAAGTCTGGTGGCGCGGTGGTTTGCAATGTTTAAAACACTCGCGGCACGGGCTGTCCTAAACTGGGCATGGTCCCATATCAAACTCTTGAACTGAAGTAGCCCCAGTTCAAACTACTCGATAGTAATTATAACCCATCCGTCATTAACACTTGCAGAAATAAGAAACTTCCAGTTCTTCGATAACAAACACTAGGACGGGTAGATGGGCACTCCAGTTTAAACTACTTGCTGGAAATCATGATTTGGAGTGACCCATCTACCCGCCCAAGCGTTGATCATCAAAAAATTGGAAATCACTCCAGTTCAAACTACTCATTAGTAATCATGATTTGGAGTGACCCACTCATCTGTCCAAGGTTTTTGATTATCAAAAGATTAGATATTACCTCCTCCTTCTTAGAAAAAGAAAAGTTTGCAAAGAGGAAAAACTTTTAATTTTTTGATAACTAATTCTTGGGCGGGTGGGTGTACACTTCAGTTCAAACTACTTAATAGTAATCATGATCTGGAGTGCAAAAATAAGAAATGTGTAGTTCTTTGCATTATTAATTTTTTCCAAAGAAAATCAAAAGCTGCCTACAATAACTGAACTCCGCACCCAACTATTTGTTATAAAAAAGTTCTTCTTCACTTGGGTAGATAGGCAAGACACTCTAATTAAAATTCTTAGCCTACGATCAATAAACTGAGTGTCGCGCTCATCTTCTTATTTGTTTGTTATCAAAAAGTTAGGTTTATCAACTTCCTCCCCAAACAAAATTTCTGAAGAAAAATATATCCAATTTCTGGATCATGAAAAATTCGGTGAGTGGACAAAGCACTCCAATTAAAAGTATCAGCCCACAATCAATGAACAAAGTCCCAACCTCCTCTCCCAATTTAATAACAAACTATATTCTCAGAGAAGAAAAATATTCAATTTCTGGATCACTAATACCGTTGAGTGAAGGAATTCTATTCCTTCACTCAACGCTAATACTTAGCGGGGCACACTAATTGAATTGAATTGAGTGTCAACTTTCTTGTTCCACTTTTGCTCTTGTTTGTTGCCCTGTTGCACTCCTTGGTGTTGTTTGATTTTTTTTTCTGTGGAATCATTCTTCCAATAGTAGGTAGACGAAGATGGTACCTGTATTGTTCTTGTGAAGACGCTTGATATGCGTATCATAATCAGTCTTTTCCTGTGCCTATCAATTTTTATACTTAAACCACAAGTTACCGAGTACGTAGCTCTTTTTTTCTGACCATTGTGGCATTAGTTTGCTTCACTCGTTTGCAGCCTTTTCTAGTTTTTTGGTTATAGCCAGGTATGTTCCCTATTTTCGCAATGACTTGTTTTGTGGTGTGCAATCTGTAGGCTTTTTCTTGCCATCCACGTTTCAATTTACTGCTGCATATTTTATGACCTTTTCTATGTTTTACTTTCCTTTGTTAGGTCCTGCGCTTATCAAATTCTTCTGGTAGTTTTCAACAAAAAACCGTAAATTGGCAATAGCTTGAGCAGTTTTGATCTTAGGAGAGTGGGATATGAACCAAAGAGTTCATTTGAAGTTAATGCATACAACTTCAAAAATTTAAACTTGATTCAGTGGCGTCCAAGTTGAGATTTACCATTTTGTCATCAGCGATTCAAAAAACAGTTTTCTTCTCTGTTGTGACCACAATAAAAACTAACCAGCGGCGTACTACATTTTTTTAATCAATTAAATTCAAAAGATCCAATTTTATAACTGAAATTCTCCTTCCGAGCATAAAGTTTAGGCTAATAAAACAAATTTTTATTTTAGCCTTTGTTTTCTGGCAGTGGCGTCCCATAAATAACTACAACTGCATTTTTGACTCGCACGCCCCTGCACGTGCTCTTAAACGGTGAATTAATGATTGTTTGCACTCAAGGCTGGAAACTGTTTTTGCTCAAAACAAACTTTCAATTCGTAAGAACTAATAGAATCATTAAAAGTAACATATTTGTCCAGTGCCGTATCTAGAACAAAACTTTGGTAGGGTTTGCAATTTTAATTACGATTACAGTCATTGTCAATAGTAACTTGACGATTGAATGTAATCGCTTGATCGCTTTTGTTGTTGAAATGAAAGTATTATCAGGGGCGGAGCTACCTGTAAGCAAGGGTCTGCAATGCGGAAGGGCCGACAAGCATACGGAGCCCTTGATAATTATTTTAAAACCTGGAGCTCCTCAGAATTTACAAAATAAAGGTTAAATAATTGCCAAAACTGTTTTTTTTTTCAAAATTGTTTCCGAGTGAGGCATTTTCAATATTTTGCGGTAGCGCCCAAAAACCCTAGCTCCGCCACTGTTACCAATGGTGGTGATTTTAATAAAGAAGTTTTGTAAGCTGAACAAGTTTAAAAAAAATTAAAAATAAAGATTTGACTGGTATAGACTTCTGATGGACGACAAAAAGATGAAAATATTGAACAAACAAATATTGTTAATGATGTGAATAGTTCAAACTACTCAAATCTGATAATCATAATCTGCAGTAACCCAACCACCCACCCAAGTATTGGTCTTCAAAATATTAAATAAAATTCATCATCTCCCATAGAGACTTCCAACGCTTGCAAAAAGGAAAAACATTTAATTTCTTGATATCAAACTTTTCAACTGAAATGCCCCCAGTTCAAACTACTCGATAGTGTTCATAATCTGAAGAGACCCATCCGTCATTAAAAGATTTAATACCTTCTTCCCCTCCGACTGACGGATTTCTAACACTTTAACACTTGCAGAGATAAGAAACTACAAATTCTTCAATAACAAACATTCGGACGGGTAGATGGGCACTCCAGTTGAAATTACTAGCTGGAAATAATGATCTGGAGTGACCCACCTACCCGCCCAAGTGTTGGTCATCAAAAGATTGGATATCTTTTCCTCCTTCTTAGACAATAAACTTTTAACTCTTTTAAAGAAGAAAAACTAATTCTTTAATGATAAACACTTGGGCAAATGGGTGAGCACTCCAGTTTAAACTACTCGCTGGTAATCATAAACTGAAGTGACCCAACCACCCACCTAAGTGTTGGTCATCAAAAAAATGGATATCACCTTCTCTTTCTTAGACAAAAATACTTCTAACGCTTGCAAAGAGAAAATATTTCCAATTATTTAATAACAAACACTTGAGTGAGTGCTTGCACAGTACCTCCCGCACGCCCAAGTGTTGGTCATCAAAAGATTGGATATCATTTCCTTTTTCTCAGACAAAGAGGCTTCTATACAGTAGTTTGAACAGGAGTGCTTGCCAACCCGCCCACAAGTTTTTTATCTTCACAAGCGTTATAAGTTTCTGAGAGTTTCTTTGTCCAAGAAGAAAGGTGATGTCTAATTTTTTTTATATTAAACACTTGGCTTCAATGACTTGAGTGCCCCGCTCACCCACCCATTTGTTTGTTATTAAGAAGTTTGATTTATCAACTTCTTTTTTCAATTTAATGACAAATTACATTTGCAGAGAAGAAAAATACTCAATTTTTAGATCACTAACACTTGGCGGGGCACTCCAATTGGCATACAACTCACAAACTGAGTGTACGACTCCTTGTTCCACTTCTGTTCTTGTTTGTTAAGAGCCTTGTTCCCAATTCCACTCCCTGGTGATTTTTTTCTGTAGGATTATTCTTCCACTAGCAATTAGATGAAGATCGCGAGAGCGCTTGTTGTCCTGTGCTTATCAATGCTTCATACTTACACCTCACAGATGCTGCCAACAAAAAAATTGAGTTACCGAGCACATAGCTCTTCTTTTTTTTGACCTAGCTTTGCTTTAGTTTGCTTCACGCGTTTCAAGCCTTTACTGGTTTCTTGGTTATAGACTCGATGTGGGAGCTTTTTTGCTCGTAAACGAGTCTCAAGTACTTGACTTTCTTTTGGCTTGCCAACTCAATTTTTCTTATTTTTGCTACGACTTGTTGTGAGGTGTCTTGAGGTGTGCGAGCTGACTGCTGAATATTTAATGTCTTCTTATATGTTTTGCCTTTTTTTGCCGCAAACCACCATTGCCAGGTCTTCCACGTACACCGAAAGTTTTATCTACGACGTCTTATAGAACGTTCCACAGTGTTTGTCCGATAACGGAACCCTGTGGTGCACTACAAGTCATTTCCATTATTTTAGATTTTGCTGATCAGGATCTCTCTGTTTTTTTTTTTCAAATAGCGTCCTATAACTTTTCTCAAGTATTAAAACACGTTTGTCTATTCGGTTTTTTCATGATGTCTGTCTACCTAACAGAGTTGAAAGCGTTTTTTACGACTAAGATAGCGCTTGAGACGTACTGTGTTTCGTCTCGGCTTTAGGCGCAATCTTTGTATGGTTTGCATGACGTCAACCGTTCTTTTCTGAATCAAAACTGCATGACAACCAGTCTTCTATTGTTTTCAATCTCTTTATTAATTTGCTCATGACGTTTAACAGGCATTTATTGATCTGAAGTTCTTTGCCTTTTGAGTTTGTTTGGCTTTTTTATCAAGGTAAGTTTGTCGTCTTTCCACTGTAGTAGGAATACTCCAAAACGTTTGGTTTGCAGTTTAGGGACGCAATCCGCAATTGGTACAATGCTGTCTGAGCTTCTTATAGTTAGTGTGCATGGGGCTAGCTGTTCCAAAACCATACTTCAGATTTGTAATTAAGGAATAGTTTTTGAGTTTTCATCCTTTGGCATTCGTCCGTTAGTGTAATAAGCAATCTTAGTCCTAGTTTCCCGGTTACAATTTTTGTTTCCCAGTTGTAATTTACTTTCTTGTATATCTTATGTAATGCTAGTTTCTTGGAGTCGATTATTGGTTTGTAGAAGTACTTTTTTTTGGCTTTGAACTGTGGGTGCGCTTGTGTGCTTGTTGTTGACTGTTTTAAATTACCTTCTTGCTTTTAAGCATTTTTTTCGTTTTGGACAAGACAGCAACCAAATGTCTAGTAATGAAAAGACGAAGAAGAAGCTAAAAGCGCTACTCATAACGCAAGCGAGAGATACCGCAGAGTATAACACAAACCCAAATTTCAATCAGTTTCAAAGAAAGAGTTCACTAGTGTAATTTCCAATCAAAACAGCACATGAAACAGTATAAAATCAGAAACTATAAAAGAATTTGCAAGATTAGTGCAGACGGAACGCACGGAAATGCGAAAGAAGTGCGAGGAGGTTGAGATTAATTTGAAGAGGAAATGTGAGGAGGTGGAGGGGGTTAAGGTTGAGGTTGGTGTTGTTGAGGATTTGAGGAAGCAGCTGCAGCGAAAAAGTGATGAGATTGTTGAATTGAGTGCGGAAATTGGCGACACGAATGTTAATGTTAATGAAATTGAGAAGGCCAATGAGGTTCTGCGGACGACGTTGACTGATGCGACGCAGGAAAATAATAATTTAAAGTAGGTTTGTTATTATAATTAATAAATTTTTTTTAGTTTAAATTGGGTAGGGTGCACTTAATTTGTTTAGTATTAGTGGGCAGACTATTTCATCAAAACAATTGACTGTAGAAATGTGATTTTTTAATGATTTATGGCATTTTACTGTTCAACCCTATTTTACTTTGGTAAAAAAAAATTTGGTGACGCCACTGGATTTTTTTTATTTGATATAAATAAAATTGAAATTTTGTAAACGTACATTTTGAAGTTCAAACCTCTCATCAAAAATAGTTTATTTTTTTTTTTTTACATTTGACCCTTTTTTTTCTAGTGGCGTGTTCAATGTTTTTACTTAAAAGTTGAAATTGCGTTTCTTTTTAATTAAAACTGTTTCAGATTTTGCAGATTTCAAATTTGATTTAATCAAGTTCAGCAATTAAAGGTACTTTTTTAGAGTGCGCAGTTCATTTAAGGTCTGCTGGGTCCTGCTCCTGCAGAGTGGCTTTATGATGGTCCAGTCCGCAGTATTTGATTTGATGCGAATTGAGTGTGGAGGCAGATTTATTCCGGTTGATGCTGGTTGCCGACTGTGTTGCTCTGTATTTTGTTTTTGGAAACGATGGTAGACGGACTGGCGGTGGTGATTCCAGTCGCGGAAGTATTTTATTATTATTGTTTAGCTGCGCCCACTTTGTGTAGCGCACCTGCAACAAGTGTTTGATCTTTATATCTTTTCTGGTAGTTGCGAGTCTCATTGTTGTGGTCTGCTGGCGATTGACCGATTGTGATGAATTTTTCTTAACTTTATTTCTGTAAACTGTATCTACAAGTTTGTTGGGTGGTTTGAAGTTGGCGCAGGCCGATAATTGTCCAAGTTTTCCCAAGTTGGGCGCCAATTGTTGCTGTCTGGGTTCGAAATAAAATGGACACGTTGTAAGTAGTGCTTAGGTAACTCTAGGCGATGCTTAGTTTGGTTTTTGGTTTTCCTTTTTAGTGTTTTGGTTAAGCAACTGTGGTGGATAAGTTCAGGAACGCCGAGAAGTGTCTTTTTTGGAGAATAGATATAGCGTTCTTTCCAAATAGTCAAATGGATCCGATATAGGCAACCAAACATACACATGTTTTCTCTGTCGCTCGGTATGCCCGAGAACTCGATTGCCAACCTCGAAAGCCATCGGCATGACTAGGCATTCGTAGGTATAGATTGAGTTCCAAGCCATGGAAGAGCGGGGGGGGGGGGGATTGGTCGAGTCAAGTTTCAGCTTTTGCTCGGGGTTTGGGGGGTGCTTCCGAGGTTAGTGGCTCTCTGTTCCAGATGTTGTTGGAATCCATAGGTGTCCTGCTGTGGAGTTAGTTAGCCACGCCTTTCAGCTCAGAATTGCTTCAGACGGGGAACTCTAATGGTAGAATGATTTCGGGCGGGTTGCAGCTTCGGGAAGGTCTTGTTCAAGTCCGGGGACTTTTTGGTTTATGTATTCCTTTCCGACGTACTGAGTATAGGTATATCTTTTTATGATAAATTGCTTACAGTTTGAGGTACTGGAAGCGTCTCGGTTGTCGTCATAGTCGGTTGATTGGGTAGATTTGGTGGAAAATGTCTTGTTTCTTGGGTGTCGGGAAGCCCTTGATGTTGTTTCGGTGGTGTAAGGCGTCTCGAGTTGTGCGTCAATTGTTGCGATCGAGCTTTAGGGGTTAGAACTGCAGTCGGTGTAGGTGGTGCTTGGGGTTAATTGGGTAACCTAAGCTATGCTTGGTTTGGTTGTGTAGGGGTTCTTGGGTAGTTCTTCTAAGATCTGCTGTCTTTTGCTTCTGGAGAGTGGCTTAACGATGGTCCAGTCCGCAGTATTTTATTTGATCTGAATCGAGTGTGGAGCGGATTTATTCCTGTTTTTGCTGGTCAATGATGGTTTCGAAACGATAATAGACGGATTGGCTTTGGATATTCCAGTCACGTCACGTGTTGGCTTCTCGCCATTTTGTGATGGGGGGGGGGGGCGACGATTGAGGAGAAATTTGCGTTGTTCTTTAGGTTTTGAGACCTGCAGTTTAGTTTTCCAATGGTGTAGTGGTGTAGGAGGTATGTTGCTATCTTGTTTGCTAGAGGATTAGTGCAACCTGTTTAGGTACGTAATCGCAGCCAGGTGTTTGCACGTCCCAAGTCGTCGCCAGTTTTTCTAGGGTTTGGGATTTGTCTCACGGCGTGGTGATTGCTGGTGAGGTCGAGAGGTAGGTGAGTTACCTCTAGGGCATTTGTCGGTGTATTATGGTATCCAGGATGAACCGTGTGCGGCATCGAGAGAGAGAGTATATTGTGTTCGGTCGCTTGAACTCGTGGAAGACGGTCCTATCTATAAGTTTTGTGGAAGTTTTCTGCTCGATAGTAAATGACTTTGCGGTTTTTTCTTGTCTATGGGAATCTTCCTAAAGATTTGCAAAGTGTCGAGTTCACTCTCACGAGCATCCACCGATTAACTCCCCCCCCCCCCCCTCCCTCCCTTTTCTCCCAATATTGAAGTATTTTTTGTATAACTAGAAAATTGTTTCGGGTTACAGTTGCATATTGCACCTGAGTGCCGCTCTATAGGCGTTATATAGAGTTTTGTGGAGAACCACGACTAGGTTCGGGTTTCAAACTGTCGGGCATTACTTTGCAGAGTTTTATGGCGGAGATCGTTTCGCACGGTCTTCAAACACGCGCTGCGGCAGCAATGCAACGTACCTCTAGAACAACTTGCTACGTACATTCGCTAGTTTCAAATAGTTCGAAGTAAACAAAATTACCTCGAGACATTGCAGTAACGCCGCTGCGCGCTTGTCTGTCTGCGCCATAAGATTATTTTTTCAAAATCTGCGTTACTCGCGGAGTAACTGCTCATTTTCAGATGAAAGTTGATCATATGTTTGCTTTTTGCTAGCATTGGGAGTGTTCTTAAGATGAGCAAATACTTTACAGTTGACATTACTTCCCCAAAACAAAACTTCTACAGAAAAGCCTTTCATTCACCTCAAAAACTTCAGTTGGCAACCTACATGGAATCACAGAACAAGAAAAATTTGAAGAAGATAACAACTGTTTTCAAATTATAATCCAGCTTATAAAACTGTACTAAACTTTTAAAACTGAAAATCTTTCTCCTTAAATTTTATTGCTAAACTATTTGTTGGACAGCACCAAAATCCGGCCATAAACTGTTAAAACAGTTCATCAAACCCTAAAAATAGCAAAATCCGGCTATGAAATATCAAGATACTGTCAGAAAGATTCAAAATCCGGTCTGAACCAGTCAAAAAGTGCAAAATTCTATTTATAGAATGTTAAAAATAGCAAAATCCAGCCATAAAATATGAAAATATTGTCAGAAAACGCTAAAATTGTTAAAATCTTTAACAATTTAAGTTTATACCATCAAAATCGTGCCGTTTTACTTACGCTTATGAATCACGTATATCATATGAAATTTATTAAAAACTGCGTGGAAAACTTAAATATCGTATAAGATTTGCTTGAAAACCAAGCAAAAAAACTTATTTTTTACAGACATAACACAAAATATACTCTCAATACCTTAAAATTGCATAAAAAGAACATTTCTAACATTCAAATTGCTAAAACTTGTTTGTAAAATTGCGCTTAGAAACCATTTTAAGTGTAAAATTTGCATAGAAAAAACATGAAAATCAAACCAAAACTTATTTTTAATATAAAATTTGTTAAAATTTACGTTTTTACCACAAAAATTTGCGCAAAAAACTCATTTATAGAATCAAATTTGTTAAAGAAAACTCAAAATTACACACTTTTATAGCATCAATATGGCACAGAAAACTTAATTCTAGCAACAAATTTGCTCAAAAATCACGTTTACTATAAAAACTTTACCAAAATCAACGCAACATACTTCAAAAATGCATGAAAAAAACACTTATACCAGAAACATCGCAAAAATAACTAACTTTTAGAACTAAATTTGTTTCAAAGATTGCAAAACCGCATAAAATAAACATTTATAATATTAAAATCGCTCAGAAAACTTACTTTTAGCATAAACTTTGCTAAAAAATCGCATGAAATTTGTAAGAAAACCCCATTTATAGTATAAAATTTGTTTTAAAAATACTTATAACTACAAAATATACTTTTATGACTCAACTATATTGCACAGAAAAACATTTATAATATTAAAATCGCGCAGTAAACTCATTCTTAAGATAAAAATCACGTTTAACACATAAAATTGAAACAAAAACCTCATATATACCATCAAATTTATCTGAAAAACATTAAAAGTACACAGAAAAAACATGAAAATTGTCCAGAAAACACATTTTTAGAATTCGACTTCTGAAATCATGTTTATCACACAAAATTCATTAAAATTGACGCATAAAACCCACTTATAGAATGAACATTTGTAAAACTGCACAGAAAAAAATATTATACCATAAAAATCGCTTCTCGAACTCTACACACCAATATAAGTAGTCGGTTGTTGAAGAACAGTTTTTCTGAAACTGGTTTAGTGTAGAAGGATTAAGGATTTGAGAGTAGAAAAGTTAAAAACACCTTAAACTCTTTTTTACTTATAAAAATCTAGCCACCTTGCAGTTAGTACGAATTAATTACCTAAAACATTTTTTAATTGGTGGAAATTTTAAAGAATTATCCAATAAATGCGTACATCGTCTTTGAAGTACTAATATCTCACAATACAAACTTTAAAAACAGCAAAGAATTACTAACGTATTTTTTAGGTTAACATTTGCAAACATAGTTGGTACAACCAACAATCAGCACAAGGATGAGATAAATTAATAAAACAATAAAAAAACTATTTTAAGGTGATTGTGTTAGAAGGTATCGGACTGTTAACTATAAAATTATAAAAAATCAAACCTCTTAAACCGGCTTCCCATCAATTGATCCTATGCCTCCAGCACAATACTACACATTATTTATGTAATAATTCCTATGATAAAACTAATTTCATAGCATTTCACTTCACTATTTCACTATTTAATCGTTATAACCAGAAGAAATCATACATTACACTGCGCGCACTACGTACTCAGACCAAAGACCCCGATCGACTGCAAGGCGAATAGGGAGAGGGAAGACGTTGTGGTGGAAAACAACCGACCGGCAGAAAAGAGTAGGTAGAGAAACATTACAATACTATCAGCATTTACTATTAAATATTACATTATTCTTTAAAAAATTATTATACGCCTTACAAGCATCTTCAGTTAATATAAAATTTAGATTTGTAATACGCAATCTTGAATTAATAATTCTTTAAATCAAAATCCCCATTTAATATTAATTATTGGCTCAAAAAATCTATATATTTTGTGTATTAAAAAATAAAATTATATTTTGGAACTTGTAAGCTTATCCATAACAACTTTTGTGTTATAAGATTAGTACTTCACGGTATGTTTTGTCTGCTGTGTGATACCCAAATTTTTATCAATTAGCATAAAAAAATTGATAAAAATGTTTCCTTTCATTGTACCAAAGCAATAAAAAAATGATATTTTTTTTCATATGAATGTACTAAAGCAAAAATTGATGATTTTTGTCTTTTGAATGTACCATAAGAATATGTTTGAGATCAAATAATAACTTTGCATAAATAAATCAATTAATCAATTACAATTAATGTAACTCACAACTATTGCAACTCCACTGCTTCAGCATAACAGCAATCAACAGCAACTGACAATTCCTTCCAAAGATGCACCAAAAGT
This sequence comes from Tachinus rufipes, assembly GCA_963932245.1. Classification (NCBI taxonomy): domain Eukaryota; kingdom Metazoa; phylum Arthropoda; class Insecta; order Coleoptera; family Staphylinidae; genus Tachinus; species Tachinus rufipes. The sequence continues at coordinate 85,494,170 of OZ010748.1, read as the reverse complement.
AAGCCATCTTGTTGTAAATGCATTTTATTAAGTAGGTCATGACATCAACTCTAAAAAAGAATTAATTTAATATATAATTCAAATCAACATTTATGATTATGTGGTGTGCGCAAAGATATTAGAAATCAAGCAGGAATCTAACAAAAATATATTATGATCAATCGGAATTGATTTATAGCATAAAATACACCGGCAGGATCGGGCCGGATTTATCAATAATTCACTCGCTACACCCAAGAAATTTAACTCAATTAGCAATTCTCACCTTGTAGACATCAACCTGCGTTTGCTTTTTATAATTTTCCGGCAGAAATGAGCAATTACGGCATTATTATATGCAAAGTTTCACTACATAATTCGGCCATCTTGATATGACTGCAGCAGGAGATGCTGAAGCGCATCGTCAATCTTCGGATGTGATCGGCGTAGGGCGATCAGGTTGTGCGTGTATACTGCCAGCACGAAAATTTGTTTCAATAGCATTGCGAGGAATATTAATAATGAATTAAAAATAAATTTTATAAAATATAAAAGAATGTAATTAATATTTGAAGCTATAATTAATCTGGATAGTAAAATATTAATTCATTCAATGTTTCTAATTAATTATATTAAATTAAGAAAATGTCTGGATAATATTTTTGTTTCAAAAAATTGATAATTTTTTATTGAAAAACATTTTTCATGATAAAAGAAATTTCATCCTTCCTCGTAGTTCCCCAGCTAAGAGAAGAGGACACGCCTGGATATTGGAGATGGAGGGCACAGGACCGACGTCTACTAGATAAAAACACACCCCACCGAATCGACAAATATCGAACCCTCACTGTATCAAACCACCGGACCAATATTTATAAACTGTGTACCCGCCCAAGTGTTAGTTATCAAGAAATTTGTTATTGTATCCACCTCTGACGTATTAATGACAACTGTTCTTCGATCTGTCATATTAAAAACAGCAAAAACGCAACTAGTAAGAAAATAAACAAATTTCTTGATAACAAACACCTAGGCGGGTGGGCGGGAACACTGTATCAAACCACCGACTCAATATTTATAAACTGTGTTCCCGCCCACCCACCCAAGTGTTAGTTATCAACAAAAATTGTTATTGTACCCACCTCTGACGTATTAATGACAATTGCCCTTTGATCTGTCACATTAAAAACAACAAAAACGCAACAAGTGTGAGAATAAGCAAAATTCTTAATTACAAACCTATGAGCGGGTGGGCGAAAAACCTGTATCCAACCACCGACCCAATAATTATAAACTGTGTTCCCGCCCACCCGCCCAAGTGTTAGTTATCAAAAAATGTGTTACTCTACTCACCTTTGACGTATTAATGACAACTGTCCTTTGATCTGTCATATTAAAAACAACAAAAACGCCACAAATGCAAGAATAAGCAAATTTTATAATAACAAACACCAAGTGCGGGTGGGCGGGAACACTGTATCAAACCACTGACTCAATATTTATAAACTGTGTTCTCGCCCACCCACCCAAGTGTTACTTATCAAGAAATTTGTTATTGTACCCACCTCTGACGTATTAATAAAAACTGTCTTTCGATATGACATATTAAAAATAGCAAAAACGCAACAAGTGTGAGAATAAGCCAATTTCTTGGTTACAAACACTTGGGTGGGTGGGCGGGAATACTGTATCAAACTACCGACCCAATATTTATAAACTGTGTTTCCGCCCACCCACCCAAGTGTTACTTATCAAGAAATTTGTTATTGTACCCACCTTTGACGTATTAATGACAACTGTTCTTTGATCTGTCACATTAAAAACAGCAAAAACGCAACAAGTGTGAGAATAAGCAAATTTCTTGGTTACAAACCTATGAGCGGGTGGGCGAAAAACCTGTATCCAACCACCGACCCAATAATTATAAACTGTGTTCCCGCCCACCCGCCCAAGTGTTACTTATCAAAAAAATTGTTATTGTACCCACCTCTGATGTATTAATGACAATTTTATAAACAGTGTTCCCGCCTACCCGCCCAAGTGTTAGTTATTAAAAAAATTGTTATTGTACCCACCTTTGACGTATTAATAACAACTGTCATTCAATCTGTCATACTAAAAACAACAAAAACGCAACAAGTGTGAGAATAAGCAAATATCTTGATAACAAACATTTGGGTGGGTGGGCGGAAACACTGTATCAAACCACCGACCCAATATTTATAAATTGTGTTCCCGCCCAAGTGTTAGTTATCAAGAAATTTGTTATTGTACCCACCTCTGACGTATTAATAACAAAAAGAGACGTAAATTCTGAAGAAATTAGGTTGGAATACGGGCTCATGAAAGAGCTGTTTATAAAATTTGGGTCGGTGGTTTGATACAGTGTTCCCGCCCACCCGCCCAAGTGTTACTTATAAAAAAAAATGTTATTGTACCCACCTCTGATGTATTAATGACAACTGTCATTCGATCTGACATATTAAAAACAGCAAAAACGCAACAAGTGTGAGAATAAGCAAATTTCTTGATAACAAACACTTGGGCGGGTGGGCAAAAACACTGTATCAAACCACCAATCCAATATTTATAAACTCTGTTCAAGCTCACCCGCCCAAGTGTTAGTTTCAAGAAATTTGTTATTGTACCCACGTCTGACGTATTAATGACAACTGTTCTTCGATCTGTCATATTCAAAACAGCAAAAATGCAACAAGTGTAAGAATAAGCAAATTTCTTAATAACAAACACTGTATCAAACCACCGACTCAATATTTATATACTGTGTTCCCACCCAAGTGTTAGTTATTAAGAAATTTGTTATTATACCCACCTCTGACGTATTAATAACAACTGTATTTCGATCTGACATATTAAAAACAGCAAAAACGCAACAAGCGTGGGAATAAGGCAATTTCTTGATAACAAACAATTTGGCGGGTGGGCAGGAACACTGTATAAAACCACTGACCCAATATTTATAAACTGTGTTCCCGCCCACCCGCCCAAGTGTTAGTTATCAAGAAATTTGTTATTGTACCCACCTCTGACGTATTAATGACAATTGTCCTTGGTTTTGTCATATTCAAAACAGCAAAAATGCAACAAGTGTGAAAATAAGCAAATTTCTTAATAACAAACATTTGGGCGGGTGGGCGGGAACACTGTATCAAACCACCGACCCAATATTTATAAATTGTGTTCCCGCCCAAGTGTTAGTTATCAAGAAATTTGTTATTGTACCCACCTCTGACGTATTAATAACAAAAAGTGACGTAAATTCTGAAGAAAATAGGTTAGAATACGGGCTCATGAAAGAACTGCTAAGTAGAATAATTGAAGATTGAGGAGAGCAGAGACCTAAGAAACTTAACGATAGAAAGCAGTAGAATAGAACCGGAAGTTAAAGAGATAGCTCACAAAGTTGTTTAGCTACACAACAAGGACCGATAGAAAAGAAAAATTAATAGAAAGACTAGAGAGGCAAAGTTCCAACGTAGACCCGGACTCCAAAGGTATCGTGGCGGAAACACTAAATAAAAAAATTGCCAAAGTAGCCGTTACAAAATTCAACGAATAAAAGAAGACAATAAAGCTTCTAGACGTAGAAAAAGACCTCAACAAAGACAAAGTATGGAAAATCATCAACAAAGTACTTCTAAGAGACAACTTCAGAGTCAAGGTAGACACAGTTAAACTAGCAAAGGCTAACCAAAATAGAGTAAAATATGCTTTTGTGAGCATACAGAAACAGATGGATGGAGGCCTTCTCTCCACTAAAATGCTAAAGATGCCATAGAATAGGTCACAGGGCAACAGAGTGCAAGGAAACAGAGAGTGAACAAAAATTGTAGGAGTACTGAGCATAAATTGAAAGAGTGCACCAACAAACAAAAGTGCTACTTGTGCAAAGTTGAGAACCACAAAACAAAAAGCATGAAGTGCCCTGCTTTTAGAAAACTAGTGCAAAAAAAAGCTGTGATAGCCAGACAATAAAGAGAATTTAGGTTAACCTAAACAGGTATAAAGCGGAAATGTACCTACTAGAATGGAATTGCCAAAAAACAGGAGCAGACTTTGCCTCAGTCTCGGAACCAAATAAAAAAATAGATCACAGACAAACAGAAAGACGCCGCAATATTCATCACAGATAGTACAAAATTTCAAGCAACAAAATCAGAAAGCGGTGAAGGATTCACCTGGATGGAGTCACGAGTTGCAGTTATGTACTCCTGTTACTTCTTTCCAAACAAAAGCACCAAACAATTTGGAAAAAAGGGTCTGGCAGAACTAAGCAAAAGCTTGAAAAACCTTATTATTAGCAGGGATTTCAATGCCAAGTCTGGTATATGGGGTTTACCCAAAGACAATCAGAAAGGAGACATGCTAGCGGAATGGGCAAACAAAAACAAGCTCTGCATCCCAAATAGAAGGAAATGACCAACTTTTTAAAAAACGGGATGAAATCATACATAAACGTCACCTTGTGCTCGACTAATCGTAACAAAAATTAAAAACTGACACGTGGGCGAGAAAAAGAACCTGAGTAATCACATAAACATAGACATAGAAATCGCGTCTAGAAAGGGAAAAAAAAAACAAAAACTGGATCTTCCGCAGTGGTTAAGAGAAGGAATTCCTGGACCAAAACACAAGAGAAACGATTCACACCGCTAACAAGCTAAAGAAAACTATAATTAAAACCTGGAAAAAGACACTAAGCAAGAAAGGAGGAAGGGTAGATTTCAAACCAATGTATTAGGGAAGTGAAGACATTGCAGACAAGAGAAAGTGCTTTATAAAAGTCAAAAAAACGGTGACGAGAATAAATGGCAAAAAACGCCAATCTACTACAACAGGCTCAAAAAGAATATGTAAAAGTGTTGAAAGTTATTTCGGAGTGCACAAAAACTTTAACACTTTATACGAAAATCACGTTGATGTTTTAGGATTCATATATTAAAACATATATACAGTCAATCAAGTTAAAACATACAAATGGCAGCTAATATACGTGTTGTACTCGGGACTGCTGTTACCGGAATGAGAGCGAGTTAAGTGTCGCAACATGTGAACTTAGCTCGCCATATCTAGTGAAGGGGAATGACACAAGTAAATGGCGGTAAATTTAAAATAAAGAAAACAAACATTATTTGTATAATTCCAACACTTCCTCTCAAATAGTATTTGTTCTTTCCACCATTCCTAGCATTTCCCTTAGTTTTTGGAATCTTGGTTTCGGAAGTGGCTTGGCAAAGATGTCAGCCACTTGGTTTTCCCCGGCAACGTGCTCCAACGAGATAGCGCCTTCATTGTACTTTTCACGAACAAAGTGATATTTGATCGCAATGTGCTTCGATCTCTTATGGAACTCCGGGTTCTTTGCAAGCTTGATGGCACTTGCATTGTCTACCAGAAGGCACGGCGTTTCAGTCGTGTGGGTCAGCTCTCGAAATAGGCGGCTGAGCCAAATAGCTTCCTTCGCACCTTCGCTGGCCGCCAGATATTCGGCCTCCGTTGTCGATAACGCGACGCATCGCCGCTTCTGGCTCATCCAGGATACGGCCGCACCTGCGTTCTTGCTAACGACGCCTGTTCTTGATCGCCTCGACGTCTTGTCCGCCGCGTAGTCGGCATCGCTGTATACTACTAGGGCGTTGCTTGGATTGTCCACGTAGAGAAGTCCCCAATTGACGGTCCCGCGAAGATAGCGGAGAATACGTTTCACCGCAGCCCAGTGGGATTCCCTTGGTTTCGCCAGGAATTGCGAAACTGCACTGACGGCGTAGGTGATGTCGGGTCGAGTAGCCACTGACAGATACATCAAGCTACCCACGGCTTCTCGAAAGGGGACGGAGTCGTCCAACAGCGGATCTTCCTCTGAGTCTTGTAGATGGCCATCACTTGGAGTAGACACAGGATTTGCCTCCGACATTGAAAAGCGGTCCAGGACCCTATCGGTGTACGAAGTTTGTTCTGCAAAAATACTATCATTTTTCTGACACAAATTTACACCGAGAAAACAGTTCAAGTCCGACACAGTTATTTGAAACTCTCTTTTCAGTTCATTTAGAAAGTTTTTCAACCCGTTAGCGTCATTTCCGGCTATCAGTCCGTCATCCACATACACTGCAATCGCGAGAAGTTTCCCGTTCGAACGCTTGACAAACAAGCACGGATCCGCGACACTTTGTTTTAGCATCTGCTTCTCCAGGAATTCATTGAAGCGATGATTCCAGCAGCGTGGAGACTGTTTGAGGCCATACAAACTGCGATTCAGCTTGCATACCCGGTTCGATCCATCCTCGAAGCCTTGGGGCTGCCTCATGTACACTTCCTCTTTCAGTTCGCCATATAAAAACGCCGTTTTTATATCGAACTGAATAAGTTGCAGCTTGTCCGACGCAGCGATACTCAGGATTGATCGGATGGTGTCAAATCTGGCAACTGGGCTGAAGGTCTCATCGTAGTCGATGCCCTTCTTCTGCACGTATCCTTTGGCGACTAACCTCGCCTTGTATCGGCCTATTGATCCATCAGGCTGTGTCTTTACACGCAGCACCCAACGACAACCGACGGCTTTCTTCCCTCGAGGAAGGTCCACCAGGTCCCACGTCTTGTTCTCGAGCAGAGATGATATCTCTTCCGTCTTGGCTTTGGTCCACTCAGCTGATCCTGCGGAATCTGGGGATGGCACGAAATTATCTGCGAACATGACAAACTCATTAAAATGTTCAGGACGTTTGATATTTCGCTGAAAACGACTGCGCATGTTAACTGTGCTCGTTTCATTGTCCCCCGCTGGCTTGGTCTGGACTTCCTCTGATGCTGACGTTCGCTCGCTTGTCGAACCGGAATCTTCATTGTAGTCGGGATCGTCTATGTTGCTGTCGTCTTCGTGCATGGAGTCGGTGTTGTCACTATGCTCGTCAGGAAGTGCGTCGAAAGTGGGCTTATTCAACTCGACGACGGCTTCCATCGGCAACGGTTGTGGTTCGAAAAGTTGGACTTCATTGCTTCGTGGCGCTTCCTCCGAAACAATTGACGAATCCAATTCGTTGAAGATGACATCGTGACTGGTAACAATCTTGTCTTCGTTGTTCAGCCAAACACGATAGCCTTTCCTCTCTCCACAGTATCCCACAAGATGTCCTGGCTTGCTTTTCGCATCCCATTTACGACGCTTCTGATCTGGCACGTGCACATAGCACTTTGTTCCAAAAGCTTTCAGGTGCTGAGGGGCATAAACAAGTCTTTTAAACCACAGTTCATATGGGGTTTTACCTGGTACTGGTGTTGGTCCCGTCCTGTTGATGACGTACGCCGCAGTGTTGACTGCTTCGGCCCACAATTTCACTGGCAGCTGTTTAGCCTGGAGCAGAGTTCTTGCACATTCAACAAGAATCCTATTTTCTCGTTCTGCTGTACCATTCTGTTCAGGCGCATACGACATCGCCATGAATGGAATTCCTTTTGAAGCCAGGAACTGCTTCACATCTGCGTTGACAAACTCTGTTCCACTATCGCTTTGAAATTGTTTGATTTGAACACCAGCCACCTCAGCTTCCTTCACAAAATCTTTTAGACATCCGGACACCTCGTTTTTGTTTTTAAGAAAGAAGACACGTCTGTATTTACTGAAGTCGTCTTTAAACACCACGTAATATCTGCTCTTGCCCACACTCACCGGATGTGGCCCGCAAACGTCCGAATGCACAAGTTCTCCCGCAACTTTTGCTTTTACTGTTCGCGTATTGTAGCTCAGTCGATGCTGCTTTCCCATCACGCACGCCTCACAAAAGAATTCACTAGAATTTACTTTAATTCCGAATCGTTCAAGAAAACACTTCACATGTTGTTTGTTTTGATGGCAAAGACTTTCATGCCACACTTGAAGCGATTTAATTTTTGAAGCGCCCGACGCGATATAAGCCGCACCATCAGCACAGTTGGCTGCTACCGGTAAACAGACTCGCATTCCAAGTTCGAACAGACCACGTGAGTTCATCTTTCCGGCGAGATGAACAACATTTCGTTTTAAAAACAAACACACAGAATTATCGGCGGACATCTTGAATCCTTTCTTCAATGTTGCAGTTACCGAAAACAAATTTCGGGGAATATCGGGCACATACCATACGTCCTGCAGGTGATTCAGTCGCCACTCGCCGTTTACTTGCATCTCCACAACAACAGTGCCGAAGCCGATAGCTGCAACTGTGCGACTATCGCCCAATTCAACCGGCTTTGGTTCGTCAAACTTCGTATAGTCTTCGAAATATTCTCGACGATTTGTCATATGACGCGTTGCTCCACTGTCGGCAACCCACTTTTCATCATTGTAGATGCCCGGCTTGTCTTGCTCTGTGAACGTTGAACATATAAAGGCTTCACCAAACTTCGACTCTTGTTGCGTCGTTCGAAGTTTTTTGTCGTGACAGTCCTTCGCAAAATGTCCGCGTTTTTTACACTTGAAACACTTTACTCTTGCGTGACTGACCTGCGTTTGCTTTTTCACATTTCCAGATTTTGAAAATAACGCTGCCGAATCCGTTCTTCTATCGGGTAGACGCATCTCAATGAGACGCAAGCGCTCTGTCAACTTGTTTGTTGTACGTTCTTCTATGGGTATTGACTCCCATACGCTCTTGAACTCGAAGTAGTCGGAAGGCAACGTTGACATGATTCGGCTTAGTAGAAGGACTTCTGGCAACACTGTACTGACCTGCTTCTTCAGCTCTTCATTTAGTTCACGGAAGATTCGCTAAAGGCGAGAGATATGCGTCATGATGTCTTCAGTTGGATCTTTTTCATATGTGAAAAACGATTCCATCACTCGATCCAAACGTTGACCAGAACTTTGCTCATATACCGAGACAAGTTTTTCCCAAACGGATCTAGCCGAGTCACAAGTGGCAGTCAGGCCCACATTGGACTCATTCATGCTTCCGACGAGTACAAGTTGTGCGAGGGCATCCGCCTTTTTGAATGTCTTCAGCTCCATTGCATACGATTGACGCTCTGCGACAGTAGATTCGGCCACTGGCTGGACTGGTTCAACCCTGCTTCCATTCACAACATCAAAGACTTCTTGATGCTTGAGAACGAGGGTTATTTGTCGTTGCCACATGGTCCAATTCTTGGATCCATCCAACTTTTCGATTTGCGCCTTAAAATCCATTTCGTTTTTATCTCCCGTCGAGAAATTTCACAAAATTTAATGCGATGCAGATAATAACAAGATTTTAATGGCACACTAATCGCGTCGCGAAACAGACACACGTGTTCATTTTCAGGTTAAAAGTTCGAGAAAGTTTTATTTACGCACAATAGAAGTTATACCTTTTATTAAAAAAACGTTAATCTGGGCCCATAACCTGTTGAAAGTTATTTCGGAGTGCACAAAAACTTTAACACTTTATACGAAAATCACGTTGATGTTTTAGGATTCATATATTAAAACATATATACAGTCAATCAAGTTAAAACATACAAATGGCAGCTAATATACGTGTTGTACTCGGGACTGCTGTTACCGGAATGAGAGCGAGTTAAGTGTCGCAACATGTGAACTTAGCTCGCCATATCTAGTGAGGGGGAATGACACAAGTAAATGGCGGTAAATTTAAAATAAAGAAAACAAACATTATTTGTATAATTCCAACAAAAAGAGAAAAAAAACTCTAAAAAAAGCAATAATGGACTCCAAAAGGATCAAAAACTAAGCTCGTACATGCGAGGCAAAGAGTACAAAATTGTTACTGATAAAATAAACCAAAGATCCTCGCCCTACACTGACAAAAGATGAAGTAATGGCTGAAGCGATGAAACTATTTTCCAACCAAAAGCAAAACAACATGGGAAGAGGTAAGAGTAGACGTGACTATGATACCGCAATGCACAGAAGAAAAAACACATATGGCAGGTAAAAAAAATTAAAAAAAAAGAAAGCCCACGGCACAGACATAATTTTGCTGGAGGCCCGTAGCTTTGTGTAAAAGTATTTGACAAACTGATCAAGCAAGACATCTTTCCCACGAAATGGAAAAAGGCAAAAGTAGTATTAATCAAAAAACTTACCAAAAGAGATGAAGGCAAAACATATCAACCCATTTGCCTACTGATCACGCTAGGAGAGCTCTATGAGCACATCCTCAACAAGAAACTCACATAGGAAATAGATAGAAATTGAAGACGCAGTGAGAACCAACATAGGTTCAGAGGTCATTCTACGTTTGATGCTCTTAGGCATATCAAAGAAGCCGCCGGTCAAGTAGCTGCGCACCTTACATATAAATAAGCCGTTTTGGTCACCTACAATATAAAGAACGTCTTCAACTTGGTGTCATAGAGAAAGCTAATAGAAGAACTGGAAAAAAGGAGAATATCAACATATGCCACTATCTACAGGATAGAACTATAAAGTGTAGCTCTGGAGAAATTCTGGATATGACTTGTGGGGTGCCACAAGACTCCGTTCTGGGCCCCACTCTGTAAAATATTTACTATGACCTATTGAGGGTACAGATGCCACACGGAATTACCACAATAGCCTATGCGGACGATCTTGCCATTGTGATCAGGGGCAACAACATAAGGGAAATAGAAAATAGCTCAAAATGAACGTCCTATATGATTAGGAAGTGGATCACAAACATGGGCTTAGAGCTGGCTACTCAAAACACGAAAGCCGTAGTACTGGTAAGAAAAAGGAAAGACATTATAGTCGAGATTAATCTGGGGGACACTACGATCAAACCTCAAGATAGTATTAAATACCTATGGATGAGAATAGAAAAAACTAAACTCCAGTACAAATTACTGACTCATTATTATGCTATAGAGAGTCCCACCCACCCACCCAAGTGTTTGCTTTTTAAAGTTTAGATGTTTGACTTCTCTGCGAGTGTCAGAAGTCATTTTGTCACAATAGAAAGTCGTGATCTAACCTCTTGATAACTAACACTTGGGTGGGTGGGCCACTCAAGTCCAATCTACTGACTCGTTATTATGCTATAGAGTGTTCCACCTACCTAGTCAAGTGTTTGCTTTTAAAAGTTAGAATGTTTTGACCTCTCTGTAAGCGCCACAAGTCACTTTGTCACAACAGAAGATCTTGATAACAATAGAGTGTCCCACTCACTCACTTAAGTGTTTGTCTTTAACAAATTTTATGTTTGTCTTCTATGCGCACTTTTAATGACTTCTCAAAAAGTAGGAGTAGCAGATTAAAGAAAAAAGTCGGTACAGTCATTTGCTTCGAACTTCAATGACGACTTCTTAGAAGATACTGACGACGAATCATAATGATCTTGAAACTGAAAACGCGATCTGTTTATGGCTCTGACGTAATCACCAATATTACTAATGCGATTCTTCTCAAAAACTTGGAAAGTCTTTCACATCATAAACGTTCTAAAACCTGGAAAGGACCAAAAGTTGCTGCAAAACTACCGGCTAATCAGTATTCTATGCGCTTTAAGTAAGTTCATAAAGAAGCTGATGTTTGGATTATACAAGACTGCATTGAATCTAACTATTTTTTCTCCGCCCATCAACATAGGTTTTGACGGGACTACTCTGTAGTCCACCAAATAAACTGAGGTTTTAGACTGAGAATTTTGACGTTGAAAAAGCGTTTTGGCAAGATTAAACTTTGCTCTGCGTCTTTAAAGCTGATTTCTGGCAGTTAAACTTCTGAACGACTTTTCTATTCCGTGGTCCGATGCTGCTATCTAGATATCACTTTCGATATAGGATTTACGTACAAATTGCACGTTTTCTAGATTTGCAAAAGTTTACTATCATTATTAGACCGCAAATCACTTTTGCGTTTTTAGTTCTGTGGAACGGCTTCAAACACACACTTCAATCGTCTTGAGGCTTTCCAAAGTCTTACGTTACGGTGGCTCATCGGAGCCTCATGGTATGTTCGAAACGAAGAAATTTGTAACGATTACCTTGCGGTTTATCCCAATCCGGATCTGGTCAGACTTGCTAAGCCAGACAAAGATGAATACCTTCATTTTCTAAAGTAGCTTACTTCACAATTCAACCCCACATAGAACCCCACATAACTGAAGTCAAACAAAAAGCAGAGAAACTAGTAATCGCTCTGACACAAATCATGCCAAATGTAGGAGGTCCGAGAGCAGAGTAATGGGCACAACTGTAGACTCGATACTGCTGTACGCTGCGCCTATATAGAAACAAAGCTGCAACATTAAAAAAAAAAACAAGTTAATCCTTGAATGGGTCAGAAGGAAAATAATCAGAATAGCAAGTGCTGCAAAACAGTTTTGACTAAGGCTATACAGGCAATAACAGAAACAATCTTCATACACCTCCTTGTCCAAGAGCAAGACAACAACATAGGAAAACAACTGAAGAACAAAAAAAGCCAATAAAATAAAGACGATGAAAAAATGGGAAGAAGAATGGCAGAGCAAGGGAGATGTAGCCAAATAGACGCAGACTCTTATACCCATGGTGACACCTTAGGTAAACAGGAAACATACAAATCTAAACTACCATCTCACACAGATCCTAACAAGACACGTATGCTTTGGGTAGTACTTAAAGAAAATGTGTTTTGCGGTGCATAATGGCTGTGGGAAAGCGGATAACCCAGAGCATACACACCGAAGCCAAGGCATGTAACAACATGCGCCGAGTGCAAAAAGCCGAACACCGCAAGTTATAAAAGCTGACCAACTTATCTCAAGGCAAGCTAAACTTTTTCAAAAACATCTGCTTCTTTCCCTGAGCGCACCCAACGTTTATATTGTAAGACATTAAACTCTCTTCACGGAGAAGTGAAAACAGCTATAAGGTTAACAGACCAGTGGTGGCAAAACTGATATCCAATATTCTATTGAGAGAAAGGCTGAAGCATTTTCAGACAGCCTCAAACTCCAATGCTCCCCATCAACCACCAAAAACAAAATTCTTAATAAGCACTTAAATGGTTCTCGCATAAAGCAATTTTAACGTTCACCAACATTGCTAATGGGATTCTTCAAACCGCGCACTTTCCTACAGAATATCAATATCCTAAAACCTAAAAAAGTCCAAAGATTTCTACAAAACCTATCAGTCTGCTACACACTTTGAGTAAGGTCATTTTGGTTAAAATCCAAGACCATGTAGAAGCTAACAATTTTCTCTCCTCCCACCAACATGGGTTCAGAAATCGGGTGACTGACCTCATTGAAGGTTTTAGAATGAAAAAGGTTCCATTCTCTCACCAATCTTTTTTAACCTGTTCGTCGTGGACACTGCGTAAATATGTCACAATATTCTAACGACACAGCGCTTCTTTACTGTTTAAAGTCACTAATAGTGGTTACTTCCAGGCTACAAAAAGCCACCACCAATCTGGAAGACTTTTTGAACGATTAGCGAGTCAAAGTAAATCCGGAAAAAAGCAAAGCTGTTCTCTTTATATGAACGTTTGCCTTAATGACATTCACATACAGTAGTCCGATGCTGCCAAGTATCTGGAAATAATCTTTGATAAAGGACTCACGTACATTCCAATTTCGATAAAGCCGGAACAGTGGCTTTTCCGAAATAAAATCTGGCTGTACACTTCTACCATCAGACCAATAATCACTTACCTAGCAAACTGGCTTCTCAATAAACGTAAGTTCCGAAGTATGACTTTGCTCGTCGGAGCTCCAAGTTTCGTCCAAAATTAAAACAATCTCAGAACTCCTCCATGAGCAGACACCTAAAAGCTCCTCCAATTCTTATCCATATTCAAAACTATTCTTCATTCCAACAAAAAGTCTACGAGTCTAAGGGTCTCAAATTTTCAGGCCAAGCAATTCAACACTAAGGAGAGTTTATTTGGGAAGCAAAGGCTGAGATTGTCAATTCGATTTCTAGTATGCCTAAGCAAGTTGCTGGACAACTGATTATTGAAATAAATGAATATAATCTAAAATTTTCATAAAAACTGGGCTTCAGGTTCTTGGTGTTCTTTTATTTTTGGCGACTAGTATATTTTGAATTAAAAAGAATAAAGAATATTCTTTCAAAAAATGTCGGGTCAGCCTGGGTTAGGTTAAAAAAAACTAAAATAATTCTTATTATAAATCACAGTGTGCTTATTATTAATCTACAATTTGCATCAATTTTAAAATTATAATAAATTATGCAACAATTACCTCCTCGCTAACATTATGCACCGTTTGAAGATGCTTACCAACATACAATCGATCCGTAAATCCCTTCAAACAAATCGAACAAGAAAACGGCTTCTCTCCCGTATGAAAATAAGAATGCTTTTTCAACTTAGTACTATCGCAAAACGATTTCGTACATAACTGACAAGCAAACTTCTTAACACGCGTCTTAACAGGTATCTTAGCATCACCAATACCATGCACCTTAGCCAAATGCACATCTAATAACTTATTATCCTTATATTCCATCTTACATTCAGTGCATTTATAAGGCCGTACATTAGAATGTGAAATAATATGCTTCTTCAAAACGATTTTATCGATAAATTTTTTATCACACAAATGACAACTGAATCGTTTATCACCGGTATGTCGCCTAACATGCTGATCCATACTGGATTTCATAGGAAATCTCTTATCGCAATAGGAACAAACGTAATTCCAACTAGACGGATCTGAATGTACAACGATACGATGCGTTCTTATATCTTTATGTGTATTAAATCCCTTTCCGCATTGTTCGCATTTATACTCGCGCATATTCAAATGTTGCTTTTCGTGCGTTTTTAAATCATTCGATGTTATAAATCCTTTACCGCAATACGTGCACATATGATTGCGATTAGCCGTGTGGTATTTTGTATGCTGTATTAATAACGATTTAGTTGTAAATTTTTTATCACATTGATTACAATTGTACGGTTTTATTGATTTCCTATCCATTCCATGCGTTTCCATTGAATGTTGTAAAAGTTTGGGTAACGTATCGAATTGGTTTTCGCAAATCTCGCATTTTAATCCAATTCGTTTACCATGTGAACGCATGTTGTGTTGTTTTATACCTGATTCGGTTTTATATGATTTGTCGCAAAGATCGCATTTGAAATCTTGTGGTTCGGGTTCTGGTGGTTGGTAATTGCGTATTTCATCCGATTTAAGGCATTGTAGTTTGAAATTTTCAATTTGTTCCAATAAATCTGTGCAGGTTTTACATATCGACCAGTTTTCATCCCAGGACTGCAATGATATATATAAATAATATTAAAAGATTTGTTTCTAATAATACGAACCATTTCTGGAACTAATTGTTTCAATTTAGTTTGGTAATCATTTTGTGTGATTGTTGTTTCTGCGTTTGGTTTTAAACAAGCGCAACAATTAGTTAGATCCATTGTTGTAGGATTGATAAATTGTAAATAAACAATTTTCAGAGAATTGTGTTGTAGTAAGTGATAATAGAGGGGTTAAATTACTACAGAATTCTGTAATAAAAGACATCAAATCAGTACTGTTAGTTATCTATTTTACCAAACATAATAGTAAAATAGACTTCACTCATTACTTCATTGCAGAGATGCCACATTGCGAATTTTTTCCTAACTTTGATGAATTATTTTTAATACTTATTAAAGATTGTTTATAATCAATTTGAACAAAATAATCAATTAACTTTTGTTTTATTCAAAATTTAATGAATTGATTCCTAAAATTTCAAATTTTGATATTTCAAAAATTTAGAAAAAAAATATTTTAGTTTGAAATTTAATACTCTCAACTTTTGAAGCACTTATTGAAGATTGTCCATAATCAATTTGAACAACATTCATTGATTATTTTTTGTTTTATTCCAAATTTAATAAATTAATTCCTAAAATATCAAATTTTATTTTCAAAATTTCGGAAAAAAAAAATTTCAGTTTGAAATTTTATTTTCTGTTATTGTTAACCTTTGAAGCACTTATTGAAGATTGTTCATAATCAGTTTGAACAGCATTCATCGATTAGTTTTTGTTTTATTCAAAATTTAATAAATTAATTCCTAAAATTTCAAAGTTTTGGAATAAATATTTTTAGGTAATTTCAAATAGTCCATCTGGCATCATTGCTAGAATGCTGAACTGTCATATATAATAACATAACCTCACAAACTAAACAAATAAAATCAAACAAACAAAAACACAATATAAAGAGAAACATGAATCAAAAATAAATAAATTATGTTACAGTTGGAGGAACCCTACGAATACTCATGTCTTGTTTGCTTAGTGCGAGAAAATCTAATCAATATAACAGAAACCGATACAAACAGCATTGAATGGAAATCGAAATTAGTACATTGCATACCAGAAATAGTAAGTTTTAATTGAATTAATTGTATTATTTCTCTTATTAATAATAAATGTTAATTTCTTTCTTTTGGCCTTGAAAATATTAGAACATAAAACAAAGGCAGTGCCAGCATTGTCTATAAAAAGGCTTGAGTGAGAGTTTTGTCTGATATTAACTTCAAAGTAAAAGTCAACTTCGACAGCTAAAAAATGTCAGTATTGACTAGAAAATCAATTTTGGCAATGTCAAATAAACATCAATGTTGACAAATTATCAAAAGTTTTGAAAAGGAAAGAAAGTTTTAACAGTTGATAACTGATTCAATTTGACATTTAGTTATAATGTTTCTCAGACTGTCAAAAATGCTAAAAATTGGTAAATTCATCAAAACTTTATGACATTTCAAAAATGCTTTTTGATATTTGAGTTAATTGCACAAATATTACAGCATATTTAACAGTTGACTTAACAATTTTTTTGAAAACTATACTTTTTTGACAGTCTTTATTTCCGAATACTTTTTGACAGGTTGGATTATTATTGACAGTTTATGGACTCTTTGATGTATTGAAAATTTTGACAGTTGGATGACATATTTTATGATTAGTGATCCTTTGTGACTGTTTCTTAACATTTTTAACAGTTGAACTTCACTTTTTGACAATTTGGTCATACTTGATGAATTCAAAAAACAGGTTATCGATAGGTTGACAGTTACATTAAATATTTTATGCAATTTAATAATTTATTAGTACTTTGACAGTTTATAAACTTGTTTTGACATAAATATCGTCGTTTCGAGTTTTTATTTTTGCTTTTATGATAATTGATAATTTTTGACAAAACATTTCTTTATATTTTCATCCATATAGCAAATTCAACATTAATTCATGAATAGTTTGACAGTTCGATGACATATTTTATGGAAATTGACAGTTGTGAATTTTTTTAATCAATTTCATGATCACTTTGATACATTATTTGACAACTCAAGAATAGTTTATTAGTTATGTAAAAAGAATATGACATATGTGGTTGCAACTGGCAGTTTATCACTATTTTTTGACAATTTATTCATAATATTTGACAGATAGACACTTACGGTTAAATTTATGATTATGAGTTTAAATATAATTTGATAATTGATAAAGTTGATAATTTGTCAATAATTTTGATAAAAAATAAATGTTTTAAAATTCACACTCAATATCTAAAACAGTGATTAATTGTCAAAACTGCAACTGTCAAATTAGTGATCAAAATAATAACAAAATAACTCTATTAGAATGTATGCCTGGCAACCAAACTTGTTGAAACATGGTAAATTAAATAGTGACCAAATATTAATAACATGTTTTTTACTGTTAAAATAGTGACAAACTGTTAAATTGAAGTGGTGATCAAATGTCAAATTAGTAATCAACATTATCTGTCAAACTGGCAAAGATAACTGTCAAAATAGTGACAAACTATCAAAATAATGACTAAAGGTCAAAACAGTTTATATGACAGTTCAAAAATATTGTTTTAAAAGTTTAGGAACATTTGTAGCAGTTGAAGAACATATTATAACATTTTTCACAGTTCAAGAGCATTATTGACGGTTCAAACGCATTTATCACAGTTGAGGAACATTAAACGACAGTTCCAGAACATTGTCAAAAGTTCAGGAACATTTTTAAAAATTGAAGAAAATTTTATAACATTTGTGACAGTTTCAAAGCATTATTCACAAATTAAAAACATTTTATGCTATTATATGACAGTTCATCAACATTGTCAAAAGTTCAGAAACATCTGTAGCAATTGAAGAACATTTTATAACGTTTGTGACAATTTAAAAGCATTATTGACAGTTCAAAAACATTTTTTAGCTATTTGAACATTTGAAGAAGATTATATGACGGTTCAAGAACATTTCAAAAGTTTAGGAACATTTGTAGAAGTTGAAGAACATATGTGACAGTTCAAGAGCATTATTCATAGTTAAAAAACATGTTAAGTATTTCTAACAGTTGAAGAACATTATATGATAGCGCAAGAACATTGTTGAAAGTTCAGAAATATTTGTAGCAGTTAAAAAACATTTGTCATAGTTCAACACCATTATTGAAGGTTCAAAAACATTTTTTAGCTTTTGTGGAACATTATATAATAATTCTAGAACATTTGTAGCAATTGAATAACATTTGTGACAGTTGAAGAGCATCATTAACAGTTTAAATCCATATCATGTCATTTTTGACAGTTGAGGAACACTTTATTACAATTCATGTACATTATAACAGTTCAGGAACATTTTCAACAGAAGAGGAACATTTTATGACAGTTCAAAAATATTATTGAAAATTCATTTAATTGTCATATCATTTTGAATTTTCTAAATGTCAAAAAGTGGTTTTAAATTGTTATAAAAACTCCACAAATTGTCAATTTGTACTAAAATTTGTCATTAAACTGTCAAATTTACGATAATATGTCAAACAGCAAATTTATTAGGAGTATTCAATTCTTAAAATGTATTCTTGAACTGTCAAAATGTGTTCAAGAATTGTCAAAAGTTTTGTAAATGCTCTCTGACAATATTTTGATGTTTCAAGACCAAATTTTGTTTTTTTAACATTTTTATAAATGGAATTTTACACTTTTTGGCCGGATTTTAACCATTTCTGAAAATAATTTAACTATTTTTTTAATTTTTATTAATAGAGTTTTGTACTTCTTAACTGTTAATGTTTTTGTTTCTAAAACAGTCTTCGTCCCACAGCGGTAATTCTAATTAATATTAAAAATGCCTCCAATCAATTAGTCAATTGAAACAAACTTGCCCTGCAGGGACAGACAAAAAACACTATCCATTATCCATATGCAGCCATAGCTTCCCGCCGGACGCTTCACTCTTTCCTACCCCAACAAACTAACCGTGCATGGACAGGCAAAAAACACTGCCCAAAACTTGAATACTTTATTTAAAGGCCGGATTAACAGTTTAGTAGTAGATTAGATATGTTGGTAGACAGATTTTCATTTTTGAAGACCTCATTTACACTTTTAAAAGGCTGATTTACAGATTTAAAGGTTGAATTTATAATTTAGCGGTCGGATTAACAATTTGGTGGTTAAATTTTACATTTATAAGACCAAATTTACACTTTTAAACTCCTTATTTATTATTTGAAAAGCGGGTTTACACTTTTAAAAACAGGATTTATAATTTAATGACCGGATTATTAGTTTGACAGTAAAATTTAACACTTTGAAGACCGGATTTACAGTTTTAAAGACCGGATTAACAATTTAGCAGTAGAATTTGACACTTTAAAGACCACATTAATCTTTTAAAGGACGGATTTACACTTTTAAAAAACCGTATTTACGGTTTTATAATGTGAAAGTTAAATTTAAGACTTTGAAAACTGGATTTACACTTTAAAAAACCGGATTTACGCTATTAAAGCCAAATCTACAGTTTTAAAAGCCGGATTTGCAGTTTTAAAAACTGAATTTATAATTTGGAAGCCAGCAAAGACTGGCCATAAACTGTTAAAAAGTTCAAAATTCTATTAGTAAAACGTCAAGAATAGTAATATTCGGTCTTAAAATTTAAATATTGTCAGAAAGCACCAAAATCAAGCTATAAAACTGTTGAAAATGCAAAATTCTACTCATAAAATGCCAAAATCATTAAAATCCGGTCTTGAAACACCAAAATATTGTTAAAAAGCACCAAAATCTGGCCATAAACTGTTGAAAAGTGTAAAATTTTATTTGTAAAATGTCAAAAATAACCAAATCTGATTATAAAATATAAAATTATGTCAGAGAGCCGGATTTTGGGCCTTAAACTGTTAAAAAGTGCCCATTTCTATTGATAAATCGTCAAAAATAGCAACATCCAGTCTTCAAATATCAAAATATTGCCAACAAGCTCAAAAAATTGGCTTTAAACTATTAAAAAAGCAAACTTCTACTCGTAAATCTTCCAAAATAGCAAAATCCGGCCTTGAAACATCAAATATTGTAAAAAACCACAAAAAACTGGTTTTAAAAAATTAAAAATAACTAAATCCGGTTATAAAACATTAAAATATTTTCAGATAGTATTAAAATCCGGCCAAAAACGGTATAAAAGATCAAAATTTTACTTATAAAATTTCAAAAATAGCAAAATCCGGTCTTTAAATATTAAATTATTGTTAGAAAGCACCGGTCATAAACTGTAAAAAATGTAAAAAATAAAATTCTATAACTAGAAAATCCGGTCATAAATCTTATGTTATTGTTACAATTTTCTTAGAAAGCACTAAAATCCAGCATAAACTGTTGAAAAGTGCAAAATTCGAGTATCATAAATTCTTTGTAGCGTTCTATATTTGCCCGGAGCATGTCTACCGTGTAGATATGATATTCAGTCATGTCGGAGGGATTGTCGGGATGATCCAATTGTGCTCGTACGCTATTGTGCTGCCGTACCTTTGTGTGCTGATGGATGGATGTAGCGCCAGGTACTTGCTCAGGTTTTTCTAGTTTGAGGATTTCAGAGGATTGTGGTGCTTGTTGTTTCCGAGTCGCCAATGATCATATCGGGCGCTCCCGTACATGTGCCTGGACATGTCTCACGATTGTGTTGGGTTTGCTGACTGGGGTCACAGCGATTTGGTCGACAAGGGTCTCGACCTGGTTAGGGACCACGGTGTCGGTGGTCACCCAGATTACTAGTTTTTTTTTTTAGTTGCAAGGGTCGATATTTTAGGGCCTACGCTTATGCTACTATCACTCAAACTGCCTTTGAATATGTACCTGAAAACACAAATCCCATCCGTTAATTGAGAGAATGGAGGCGCTGTAGATACTGACAAGGCCTAGTATCTGGACCACCCACACTCTCATATTAAATGAACATTAATCATATATTAGACTAACTTTCTGAATTAATAAATGCCACAATTTCTTAAAATTTTCTGCCGTAGCTGGGGCTCGAACCTGCGACAAATTATGCGCCGAGATTTGAGTTAGACGTTTCACCCAACTGAACCACTCTCCGGATGAGTTGGTTTGTCATTATCAGAGATGGTTGGTGAAGTTTATTCTTCTTATTCAGAGCGTCTCTGTCGCCGAGTTTTTATCTTATTCTTACTCTTCTCAGAGTTGTTGTTGCAAGGACGTGAAAGCACCATTTCTTCAATTGCCCCACATTGAGCGCCATTTGTTACAGGCTTGGCTGCCGTAGATGATAAGGGTGCTTGAAAGAAGGTTTGTATCTTTGAAGTTGCTCGGCGGAGAAGGTTTGGGGTTTGGTATGGGGCCGGTCGTTCTCCCATATCGGATCTTGTGTGTTTGTTTGTACTCTGGTGATGGGGTGCAAATGCTGCAAGGAGTTGTAGTAGCCTCTGTGTATCCAGAGGATATCTACTACGTGGTGGTACTGCGGAAGCTGCAGTGTGGTGTGACTATGGTTGCCTGGTGGCACTACACGGAATTCACAGTGTATATCTGTGGCCAGATGATTTCTTTGTACATGATGGCCTGCTTAAGCTTTCGAACTCGACTGACTATTGAGGTTAGCTTAAGCCGTTTTTCTCTACTACGACGCAACGTTTTCTTTTTCCGGATCGCCGAAAGGAATCGAGCGAGACGGAACCCCGTCACCGTCTGGATCGGGAAGAATCGCGTGCGCAAGCTACAGGCGCGTAAAACAAAATTTTCTGGTGTTATCATTACATCTTTTGACATAGAGACATTTAACGCTTGCAGAGAAGAGAACTGGGATTTCTGCTTTCTCGCTTAAGGTTTAATTTTCAAAAAAATTATAGTTGATCTACTTTGCAAGCGTTAAAAGTCTCTATATTGAAGGAGGTGATGGTGATGTCCAATTCCTTGATGACAAACACTTGGGCCGGTGGATGGGTGACTCCAGAACATAAGTACGGACGGATAGTTTGAACTGGGGTTCCCGCCCACCCGCTCAAGTGTTAGTTATCAAGAAATTGAAAGTGTCCCTCTCTGCCAGAGTTAAAAGTCTCCATGTCAAAGGAGATGATGGCGATATCAAATCCATTGATGAGAAAAGAAACACTTGGGCGGTTGGGTAGGCCACTCCAGAACATGAGTACGGACGGATAGTTTGAACTGGGGTTCCCGCCCAAGTGTTGGTTATTAAGAAATTGGAATTGTCTCTTCTCTGCGGGCGTTAAAAGTCTTTATGTCAAAGAAGGTGGGCGGGTGGGTGAGTACGGACCGGTAATTTAAACTGGGGTTCCCGCCCATCCGCTCAAGTGTTATTAATAAATTAAAAGTTTCGTTTCTCTGCAATCAAAGTTATTGATAACAAACTCTTGGGCGGGTGGGTGGGTTACTCCAGAACATGAGTATTATCGGATAGTTTGAACTGGGGTTTCCGCACACCCGCCCAAGTGTTAGTTATGAAGAAATTGAAAGTTTTCTTCTCTGCCAACGTTAAAAATCTTCATGTCAAAGGAGGTGATGGTGATATCAAATCCTATGATGACAAACACTTGAGCGGGTGGTTGGGTCACACCAGAACATAAGTACGGACGGATAGTTAGAACTGGGGTTCCCGCCCACCCACCCAAGTGTTAGTTATCGAGAAATTGGAATTGTCCCTTCTCTGCAAGCGTTAAAAGACTATATCAAAGGAGGTGATGGCGATATCAAAGTTATTGATAACACACTTGGGCAGAGTATGGAGATATAGTTTGAATTGGGGTTTCCGCACATCAACCCAAGTGTTACTCATCAAAAAATTGAAAGTTTCCTTGCAAGCGTTAAAAGTCTCTAAAGGAGGTGATGGTGATGTCTGACACTTGGTGGGTAGGCGTGTCACTCCAGAGCATGATAACGGACGAGTAGTTTGAACTGCGATCGGTCAAGCGTTTTATCAATATCGATTGGCTTACTTTGTAGTTAGTAATTTTTTACAACTTTCTTGTTTGTTGGATGTTTTGGCAATTTTTGGGAGTTGGGTGGTGCTTCCGAAGTTAATGCGGTTTTCAGATGTTTTTAGAATCCATAGCTGTCCTGCTGTGCGTTAGTTCTAGTTCAGGATTGCTTTAGACGCGTGGGGGGGCTATCACCTCCCCTCTAATATTGAATGCTGGAAATTCGTCACATGTCTCGTTAATGGCCTTCCTGTCTAACAAGAAAAATGTTTCGGGTTGAAGTTACATACTGCATGCCTTATATGCGTTACATAGAATTTTGTGGAGAAGTTGTACTAGGTTTGGGAGTATTGGTCTGAAGAGTTTAGCTATCTATTTGGCTAGAAAGTTGGCTGAAGATACGATTATCATTGCAAAATTTTGATCAGTCGCTTGGGAGAATCGGAGTAACAGCTGATTTTTAGCTGAAAATTGTGTGCTTAGCGCTGATCCCGTTGTTTGGGCATAGGATTGCTCCTTGCTAGCATTGGGAGTGTTCTTGGGAGGAGTCTGCATGCGGATTCTATCGAGCACGTTCACTGCGCGGTCGATAATAATATTTTTCGACTTGAAAGTCGCCAATAGCCTTTGATATTTTGATTTCTCCCGAATAGTGATGGGAGGAGGGCGTTGTGTGCCAGCGCAGACTGTGACTGCTGGCGGAGCCGAGGGGCGTGTTGAAAACTTTTTGGCCTAGGTGGCTGAAGGGCCTTTTGGCGCTGAAGGCACCTGAGGTAAATTGACTGAAAGAAATCAAAGAAGACTCACCCGCATCATTCATTTACTTTTTTGTTTACTTATTTCTTCTCGGAATCATGGTATCCAGGATTCTATACAGCACCCTCGTCATGCATTTTTGGAAAGTGGCTGGTCCATTCTTGAGCGCAAATGGCATCACCGTAAAGTGATCTGTTTATTCTTCTTTGGCGGTTTTTGTTGTTGTTGGGTCGAATCGGGCATCTTCCTCTACTCGTTTCCCGACTGGGCGGAAGTAGCGAAAGTGTTCATCGCCGTTGATGGTTTTGGACTAGGCCGAAAGGGTTTCTACCAATTGTTTGAAAGTTAAAAATGCCTGAGGTCGAAGGTAACTCTCGACTTGTGCAAGGAACAGGTTAGCTGACTAGTCATTCTGCCAGTAATTTCTTTTACCGTAACCCACCAACCCGCCCAAGTGTTGGTCATCAAAGGATCTATTAATTCTCCCACCTCTTGTGTGCTTCAACTTAGATATCAAAAAATTGTTTAACAATAACTTTACTAAGTTTAGAATGTGGGCGAGTAGCTTGTTCTACTATGAACCATACACCCGCCCAAGTGTTGTTCATTAAAGAATCTATTGTTTGTCCCACTTCTTGTGTGCTTGGACTTAGACATCAAAAAATTGTTTAACAATAAATCTCTTGGTAACTAACACTGGGGTGGGCGGGCGGGAACCAAAACAATCTTCATCTTTTCCTCTTCGTTCTTCTCCTCGATTGGTTTGGGTAGCATCGTGAATATCTTTGTCGGTATCCTCTTTTTCTCTAATGGTAGTGCTTTGAGGTAGTGCCTCTGTATGACCCACGTTGGGCTCCATTTCTCACCGCCCTCTGCCGGTCGTCTCTAGATCGCGAGAGCGGTGACATCGAAGTTCAGTATTTATAGGTAGGGGGGGGGGGGGGGGGGCTCCGTTTGTTTGTCTGTCTTGAAGGGGCCAAAGAACTAGGAAAATTGCCGGAGGTGATTAATTAAGTTAATTAAGGGCGGTACGACTTTAGACTTCGGTAAACTGATCGAACCTAACCTAGCAAAATAACAATAAAATATCTTTTTTCTATCTATTTATTTATTATCTGAAATAATAGTATTAATCTATAATTTCAGGATTGGAACATCGTATGCTACCTCTGTCAACTCTGCGCCGGCCAATTAGACTTACTCTACAGCTTCCGCAACCAGTGCCTAACATCCTACTTCAACAAACGTGATGCGTTGGAAAAATCGAAACAAACAACTTACAATTACCAAGTGGAATTAACAGAAATAGTAGCCGAACCGAGCTGTTTAATATGTCGAGAAACATTTCGAACCCAATTAGAATTAACGGAACATTCTCTCGTACATCTAAACAGCTGCAGTTATTGCAGCCTAACATTACCAACAGTAGACGAACTAAATCTGCATCTACAACAAGAACATAACACGCATGCTAACTACGTCTGTTATCACTGCTCAGAAGGCTTCAGCAATAAAACCAATCTAGCCGAACATATAAAAACCGAGCATGATGATGCAAAATTAGTTTTCACTTGCGATAGTTGTGAATTGGTGTTTACCACGAAGAAAAAGCTTGAAATACATAAAATTGATTGTGTTAAAAGCGATGATGATGATGATATTAAACCCGATGAGCCGGAATTAATCTCCGATGTTCTGTTTAGTAAAAAACGTGGTCGCAAACCTAAAGAAAAAACTATAAGTAAATGCGAAATATGTGGTATGACATTTTCAACTAAATATTTATTAAATCGGCATGTTCGTAACGTACATGCCACTGAGAAAAATTATAATTGCGATATATGCGAACAAAAATTTGCTTCGCCTGTTTATTTAGCAGCGCATAAAAAATATCATTCGGGTAATAGGCCACATATTTGTTCGTTTTGCGGGAAAGGATATATTACAGCAAGCGATTTATATCATCATGAAAAGATACACGCCAATAAGCGTGCTTATAAATGTGAAAAATGTCCGAAAGCGTTTAATACTTCAAGCGATTTACATAAGCATAGAATTTGCGTCCATATTGATCGCTCATTATGGAAATATGTTTGCGGTTATTGCGATAAAAGGTTTCCATTGAAGACGAATTTGGATACGCATACGAAAACCCATACGGGGGAAAAGAATTACGCTTGCCATTTATGCGAGAGGAGATGCATTAACCGATCAGTACTGCAAAGACATATAGAATCGCATTCTAATGTACGCTCGTTTAAATGTACCCATTGCAGTCAGGAATATAAATATCAGAAATCGTTAGATATACATTTAACCAAGGCGCATGGTATAGGCGACGCTAAAATACCCGAGCGAGTTAAGAAATATTTCTGTCATATTTGTCCGAAATCGTATTTTGCCAATAATAAGTTGCAGAAACATATCAGAAGTCATACTGGTGAGAGGCCGTTTCCTTGTCAGTTATGCGAAAAAAGATTTATTGATAAGTCCTACGTTAAGCAACACTTGAAGACTGCCCATAATGTTTACTAATCAGGGGATTGTGTAATTAATTACTTACGTATTACTAATTTTAAGTTATGAGATTTTTTTTTATATATATATTTTTCTTGTGATTTTAACTCTTATTATATTTTAATTATACAACTAATCTGTCTTTTATTTAATCAAATGATTTACAACTTACAAAGTGGTCATTAAAAGTAACAATTGAATTTTGAGGTTAGGTTTTTAATGTCAAATTTTAAGGTTAGGTTCTTAATGTCAAATTTTAAGGTTAGGTTCTAAATGTCAAATTTTGAGGTTAGGTTCTTAAAGTCAAATTTTGAAGTTTAGAAGCTGCAACTTTTTTCAGGCGCGTCTCCGGGTGGCGGAGAAGGTTTGCACTTGCTGTCCATCACCATTGCAACGGTAATGAGACTATCACCACTCTTCCTCTTTCTGTGAACTATCGATCTTTCTTGGTCAAACTCTTCGGACTACTAGTACTCTAGACTAGTTTTTTCCGTCCGTTCTGTCTTTCGGAAGTGTATCGGCCGCCTTCTCCTTGGAAGAGACGCCGGTAACAATTGGCACCCGACAACCAAAGACAGTGCCTTTGAGTCTTCTTATACACCGGCACGAAATAAAACGACAATCAAATCCGGATAGGGCCCCACGAGACAAATCAAACAAGCTTAGGAGACGTCGCCGGTTACACTAGAGTCTCTCGAAGCCTACCTTAAAAACTTTGTGAGGTTCGAACTGCTTCGACGATCAAACGATTGAATACCTGCGGAACATAGCAACGGCAACTTCTGGAAAAACACCTCTTGGCCAATGACTCGACCGAGGTTGAGGATGACCTCATAGAAACGTACTACTCGTCGGAGAGCTATACCACTTGCGCTCTCAATACTCTGCTTGTCGAGAGCCTCGTCGACCCTTGCCGCAGAGTACCAGACTACCACGAACTGGGCAGCTACCTGGCAGAACACTTGAACGTCACCTCGCGTGACTATGAAGACAGCCTTGACGGTGGTATTCGAGAACTCGAGAACCTTGTACACTATAACTTGTCTGTGAATCAAGGCAATCCAGCCATGTGCGAACTAACAACCACGACCCGATTGTGGAGAATCCAAGCCAACAAAGATTCTAGAACGTAAGCCACAAACCTCAACCGTCAATCCTGCAACTCCCCGGAAGTCCCCCACAGAGGAATCAATCCTTGCCAGATGTAACGAGTGATGTAAGCCATCGAATAGACTGGTTCTACGACTGCACGATTATAGTGAACACGGGTCAGGTAGCCCCCCCCCCCCCCTCCTCAATAACTAGAGTTCTTGCTCCAAGTAGCCTTAGACATTTGAGATGTCATGCATGGTGCATAGTGACCTGGACAACTGTAATCTTGCAAGAAGACCGAGAAAGTCCTAGGCGCTAACTCGGACCTTTCATGACACGTCCCCAGGGGTTAACGTAGAGGGTGGCGGTGTAGTTCCCCAGGGTCTGGGACGTCTCTGCGGAGATGGTGGACAATGATCCATAAATATATTTTGTTGTGTTGAGCCGTAACTCGGAGGTTTGGGATGCGGGACCAGTGCAATGGAGAAGGAGTGACCTAGTGGAGGATGATCCACCAGGTCGGGAGTGTAACGCTGCAGGGGATAAAGCGGTGCAACATCTCGATGCAGGCGTCGGTATAGCTATCAATCCATTTGGGTAGTCCGGGGCAGTGCAGAGGTCATCGTAGTCATTGTTTGGTTGTATATAGTATAAGTTACCCTAACCTCCCTCACCATACTGACTTTGCAGCCAAAGTCACTCTACCAAACTACACTGGAACTACACCGTTCCGCTCACACAGTGAAATTCCCACGTCAAGAACCAGGAGCTCAGCTATACACAACAATGACGCCGTCGAACCGAATATTCCACGAAGGAAACCTTATATCATAGTTTAGCGCAGGTTGCGCCAAGCTTTCTACAATCACCGGACTAAACATCTCTGCCCTCAAACAATCTCTAGCGTTCTGAGTCAACGCGTGTGTAGAAACTTTAGTTCCTTTTAAAACAATGCAAACACACAAACTTATCGCCCCCGACGCTCGGAATAACCACCCGTCTGCAGTCACATAGCCTCGCCGGTGACAAATGGCGCCCAACGTGGGGCAAGGAACCCAGTCAGTAACCCCAACAGGGTTCTGAAAACCGTTCCGGCACACTTTCCGGACAAATCCCAAACGCCGGAGGTGGTCAACGGCAACTCAAGATGGACCAGACCGTATGGTTTACTGGTTTGACGACTACAGAGAGGCAAATAGATACCTGGCGCTACACCCATCTATTGACACCGAAAGATACAGCGACATAGTAATCCGCAACGGATTAATTATCGTAACCTGTTCTTTGTAAATGATTTGTAGAGACAATTGGCTATTCACAAAACCACCACAGATCAGCTATGTTATGCCGACATTAACGTCATTACTGAGGAGACAAAAGAAGCCCAAGTATACGTGCCCGAACTGGTCAAAAAGAAACGGAAATAATACCACAAAGAAGTGGTACTACAACCAGTCACAAATCTCAGTGACATCACCAGACACGAGAAATCGGAAGAAAGCCGATTCACGGCTAAATTTGGCAAGAAGAGCTCTATGTACTCCCGAGGCAACTCCAAATCCAGAGGAAACCGATGATAAGCACCGATATAGTGACTCCCGTCTATCACGATGAGGAAGGAAACTTCGCCAGATTGGAAAATTTGGTACAAACAAGCCAAACTAGCAAGAGAGTACATGCCATCATGCACATGGTAAACGAACGCGAAGAAGAAAACAATCTTCACCGAGCAACATCCTAGGCGGATAATATGCACTTAAGAGTCCTCAATCCAGCAGGTCTAATACCATAGATCAAACAGGAGCTTTTTCGGTGTCACTGCACCCGATGCCGGGAAACCCTACACACTTGCCCCTAGGCCACTCCACACCCGGGAAGTCGCCCAAAACCCGCTAAACATCTCCGCTGGGCACGAAAAAAACACACCTCTGCGGGTCATCCCCAAACCGGGAAGACGGTGACACAGATCCACAGGCACCAGGACAAATAGACAGGATTGTCCGTCTTCGACCCCCTGTGCCAATCATCACTACCGCAGCTGCAGCTTCCAGGCAAACGGTCTCAACCCCCAAGATCGTCCGGGAAACTGCTTCCCAGACTTGGACTTACAGCCCCCGCAACTCTTTGCAAATGCAAGCCGGTAACGAATGGCGCCCAATGTGGGGCGATTGAAGCCATAGTGCTTTCCCGTACCCGCAACATAAAATCCGAGAATAGTAAACCAAAGATGAAGAACTTGAACCAGACACCACCGACATCGCGGAAAAAACAACGGTCATCACCATCCACAACCCGCAAAAAAGCGCCATATCAGCCGTACACATCCAAGCTTTAGAAACCCTAAACGTAACAAACAAAGAAGAGAGAGAAAAAAGACAACAACCATGTTAAAGCACCTCAAACCGTCAATTATTGAACACCCGGCGGCCAACCAAGAAGCCTACGTCACAAAGACACCAACCGTCGAGTCCGGCCAAGCACTCGACACAGCTATTGTGGCCCACACAAAAGGGCCCAACCAAGTTACAGTCCGGATACTTTGAGGACTCCATCTCTCTCCGCTGCTATTCAACCTATACGTTGCCGACATGCCTTCGGGATGTAAAATTACACAATTCGCTGACGATACGGCTCTTCTATACTCTTCCTGGTCGCCTGAGATGGTCACTTTGAGGCTTTAAAAAGCCACCGACAACTTCGAAGAATGGTTGGACAAGTGGCAAGTCACTATTAACCCAGAGGAAAGCAAAGCTGTAATCTTTACAAAGCGACGAATCACACCTGATGAGAACGTCTTTCTTAATGACGTTCCCATACCGTAGTCCCAATTCTGCTAAGTATCTGGGAGTTAATTTTGATAAGGTACTCACGTACAAACTCCACATGCAGTCCATTCTCGATAAAATGGCAAAAAACGTTCTCGTTCCGATGATGCGTCGGAATAGCTGTCTGTCGACCCGGAATAGAACCCGACTCTACACGTCTATCGACCCATCCTCACCACTTACGCGTCTGCAGTATGGGGAACAAATCTTAACAAGCTAGAGGTCTTTCAAAATAAATCTTTAAGGATGTTCCACAGTGCTCCATGGTTTGTCAGAAACAAAGAGATTCGGGCAGACCTAAGACTGCCCTCGATACGTCAACACATCGAAACTTTGGCAGCAAAGTACTCCGAGAATCTCGTGAATCATTCCAACCCTGATCTGGCCCGACTCGCCGAGCCAGACGGGGAAAACTTTTTCTATAGACGACCGGTTAACCAAGTAGCCGCACCCTAACTTACTAACCAACAAAACCAACCCCGCACAAGCATATAGAGCGTAGTCTAACCATCTCCAAACTACTAATCTCTTAAAGGAAGGTGCATGAGCCGTAACGTCTCAAACTTCCGTAGGTCCGTATGAATCTGATACGTGCCATTCGTTTAAAAGATTTTACCACCAAACCAAAAAAAATAAAAAATCTGGCGACTCCAGCACGACATGGCAAACCTAATGTAAAAAGACGGGAACCCTTGGAACAGCCTCCGGAACCCGGACCATAACCGGTTTTGAAAATCCCGTGCCGCAAGTGCTCAAACATTTCTAAAAAGTCCGCTATGCCAATCTACCACAGCAGCTGCAGGTTCCAGGCAAACGGTCTCCAACCTAGTGCCGTCGACAACCAACAGCAGTTCAATCCCCAGGATCGTCCGGTAGAACTGCTCCCAAAATACACTCTGTGCCAGTTCCACCGCAACTTCGAGGCCTCTAACATCAACTCTGCTATCACCAGGATCCAGACTGCTGACTTGCACCTACTGGCCGCAACGGGTCCAGTCATCTGATTCAGGATGAACTATGAACCCTAGGCGACTCCGACAAAATCTAGACTGTGACAATTGGCGCCCAATTTGGGGGGAGGAGGGGGGGGGGGGGCTTGGTGTTAAGTTGCCCTACACCCAACAAACCTGGCACCGCAGAACTTCCACCACCTGGAGATTTTTTTGTAACAGGGAAATTAAGAGTAAGGTAGCCCATTAGACTAACAAAAATAACTAAAAATAGCCCCGCGCACACAAGAGGAAACAAAATAAAACCCGGCAACCCAAACGCTATTCCACAGAACACACTTCGGAAATGATATGCAAAATTGCAAACCAAACGTTAAAGCCGTAACTACTCCAACAACAGTAAAAAGACGGCAAACTAACCTTGATTGAAAAGCCGACCAAACCCAAAAAAACGCTTTAGACCAATATGCCTGTTAAACGTCATGAGCAAATTAATTAGGCAATTAGTAAGAAAGATCGAAGAAGATAGAAAACTGGCCGTCACTTAATTTTGATTCCGAGAACGGCGGTGACGCCATGCAGACCATACAACGGTCGCAATCGTTAGCTTAAGCTGCAAAACGCTTTTAATTCTTCAGGTGAAGAGATATCATCATATCTTGGAAAGACGGAGATACTGATCGGCGAAAGCCAAAGAATAAAAATAAAATGACCCGAGGTGTACCACAGGGCTCAGTCATCGGACTAAGACTAAAATGTTTGGTTAGCTAAGCCAACATAGCAAAAGAAGGCAAGCCATAGAATACGCATCAGCCAGAATTGAAGCGTTGGTAGTTGGAAAAAACCTACAGATCGCACGCTACTAGACCGAAATGGCAGTAGAGCAAGTCCTGGCAAAAATTGAAAACGTTGAGCCTAAACAAAATCAAGTACCTGAGACTTGTCTTCGAGCAAAATATGGCTCCCACATCAAGGCTATAACCAAGAAAGCAGCAAAATCTGCAAAAGCGTTAAGCAAACAAATGCCAAACCTAAGCGGAGTCAGAGCGGAGAAGAACTATGTACTCGGTAATAAACTCAATTCTCTAATACACGGCACCCATGTAGTATAAGTATGCACTGATCGATAGGCACAAGAAAATACTAAAAAAGATGCAAAGGCTAGCCGCAATACGCATAGCCAGGTTACCAGTACAATCCCCATTCATCTGCTAGTGCAAAAAGATCCCACAGAAAAAAAAACAAACAATTCTAAGGAGCCTCTCGGCAAATAATATAATTTAAAATAACGGACATATATTCGGAAGAACGCTACGCTCTGTATCACTTTATTGTTCACCCATCCAAGCCTTGGCCGGAGCTTAACTTTCGTTAGCTATGTTAATCATACATGTTCTCTTTGCCGACAAATATACTAATACCGAGACTAATACTAATGATCAAATCAAGGTTCAAAAGAAGAGACGGCGAAGTAAATTACTTTCTCACAAGACACTGGTGCTTCTGCCCCTACCTGAATAAAAAGACAATTAAGGAGAGCGTCAACTGCGTGTACAGCAGGAACACCCTCGAACACACCGTACGTGGTTATAACGGTTTACATAGACCCAGTATCAAATTTTTGAGCAAAATGAAGAAAAGGCAAAAAGTTTGAATTTTGATACAATTTTTGTGTTTAAAGAATAAAAACTGTTCTTCTGTAATGAAACTGATGCCTGGAAGTGCGCAATTTAATAGAAATTGGGCATTTCTTTCACTTTTGATGTTCTGAAGCTATAACATTTGACAGAATAAACGTCAGTTGTCATTAAGCTATAGAACAATTGTTGATTGACCAGCAGGTGGGTAGTTTGTTGGTAACCTCCAAACATAGGCAGCAGCAAACAACGTTCAATGAAGAGCAAGAAACGTGATCTCACCGTGTGCCCATGTAAAAAAAACAGCAAAGCCACATATTGTCAATAAATTGAGATTCCGCGGTATTAAATCCATAGAAATGAGTCATGATTAAATCTAGTTAATTGCAAATAATGTTATACTTGTCCAATCTACACATAATTTAAATCAAAAACATTGTTGTAATATCTGAGCGTTTCATTCAAAACGATTTGGCGCATGTCGACATGCATATGCGTGCGTTTTGGTGTGGACGCTCCATAACACGAATATAATTACCTTTGTAGAACTCCTCATCACCATTCTTCAACCAATTTTTTTCAAAAATTCCTTGAGCATCGTAATAATTGTCCAGTGCTATCAACATAAATAACATAAAAATTGAATTGAATTATGGTGGCCTAACTATCAAGTTCATTATAAAATAAATAAAAAAAAAAATCTATGTACTATATCACGAATATATTTTTTTTAAACTGTAACTAGTTTCAACCTTTACAAGGCCATCATCGGACAGTGATGCAGAAAGTATAGTACATATTTTTTTTAAATTTATTTTATAAATATCTTAATAAATCATTTTCAATATCAAACAGAAATAGGGAAATAATTCAATTTGTTTAGTTTGTTTTCATTCTTTTTGTAAACGATGAACGTATATTATATAATTTTGTTCCATAAAAACATGTAATTCCGAATGAAACTTTTCAACAACACTAAACTAAAATTAATTTAAAAAACAAACAACAGTATTCCATCTTTTTACTAATCGTTAGTAGTACTCTTACTCTGGAATAAATTAATTATAAAAATAAACAATATTAGGCTTCTTCCCAATAAAGACATGGGCGGAAAATATAAATAATATATGTACAATATTTATAATGTATATAAAAAAATTGGAATAAGTTTCGTTATGCTGAGTTTTTTTTCTTTCTTTTGTATTGTATACTGTGTAAAAATTATTACCTAATAATTAATTAAGATTAAGTTTTTTGTTTCTAATTTAACGGCGGTGGTGGTTACAGGATTCCTAGTTGTCCCAGCTGAAACAATAAGAAATAAGAATTAGTAAGTGTTATTATATTTACTAGATAACTTTACAATGTGCAAAACTGAGTGAAAAAAACCAAGCATTGTCTTAAAGGAGTGGCATTAAGACCGACCCTAAAACGTTATTGATATAACAAAGCGCATTTAAATTTCCCGGAATAACTATTGGATAAAACCAACATAATAGGTGCATGTGACGTCAGTTATGGGCAAGAACGTTTATATAGCAAGAAACTTGGTGTTAAATTAAAAAAACGGTTGAAAATTGAAATATTCTAATCATAAAATATCAACAAAACAAAAATCGGTTTTAAAACATCAAAATATTGTCAGAAAGCAAAATCTGAAAAATCCGAATTCAAAAATCCAGCTTTAAAATGTCAAAATATTGTTAGAAATTGCAAAACTCGGCCATAAAATGTTGAAAAGCGCCAAAAGCTAATTATAAAACCAAAAATAGTTATAATATTTTGTCAGAAATAACTAAAATGTGGCCACAAATTGTTGAAAACTGTAAAATTAAATTTATAAAATGTCAAAAAAAGCAAAATTTTATTTATGAAAAATCAAAAATTACACAATTCGGTCATAAAAAAATTATAAAAAGAATCAGGCCAAATCGGTTGAAAAGTACAAAATATTGTTGAAAAACACCAAAATTCTATGGCCGAATTTTGGTGTTAAAAAATGTAAACATTTTCATGAAATCCCAAAAATAGCAAAATCCGGCCATGAAATAAAAATAAAAGATGTAAAAACGATTCAAAATTCTACTCATAGAATGTCAAAAATAGCAAAAAAGTATAAAAACATACCAAAATTCACCGTAAACTGTCAAAAACTGAAAAAATTTATTTATAAAAAGGCAAAAATTACTGAATTTGGTCATAAAATAATAAAATATATTTAAAAAGAACCAAAAGTCGGCAAAACGGTTGAAAAGTGTAAAATATTGTTAAAAAACACCAATATTCGACCATAAACTGTTAAAAAATGTAAACATTCATTTATAAAATCCCAAAAATAGCAAAATCCGGCTATGAAATATCAAAATACAGTCAAAATCCAACCAAAAAGTGTTTAAATATGCAATATTTTATTCATAAATGTATTAAGATTCAAAACTCTGTCAAAAACTGCAAAATTTTATTTATGAAAAACCAAAAATTACAAAAATCGGTCATAAAATAATAAAATATTAAAAAATAAACGGTTGAAAAGTACAAAATATTGTTGAAAAACACCAAAATTCGGCCATAAACTGTAAACATTTTTATGAAATCCCAAAAATAGCTATGACATATCAAAATACAGTTAAAATCCAACCAAAAACGGTTTAAAAATGCAATATTTTATTCATAAATATAAAAAGATTCAAAATTCTACTTATAGAATGTCAAAAATGGCAAAAAAGTACCAACATTTGCCATAAACTTTCAAAAACTGCAACATTTTATTTGTGAAATTCAAAACTTACAAAATTCCTTCATATAATATGGAAATATTAAAAAATAAACAAAATCCGGCCATAAACGGTTGAAAAATGCAAAATATTGTTGAAAAACACCAAAATTCAGTTAAAAAATGTATTTTTTTTTTCATAAAATCCCAAAATTACCAAAATTCGGCTATGAAATATCAAAATACAGTCAAAATCCCATCAAAAAAGGTATAAAAATGCAATATTTTATTCATAAATGTAAAAAATATTCAAAACTCTACTCATAGAATGTAAAAAAAAAATGTAAGCATTTTCATGAAATCCCAAAAATAGCAAAATCCGGCTATGAAATATCAAAATACACTCAAAACCCAACCAGAAACGGTTTAAAAGTGCAATATTTTACTGATAAATGTAAAAAAAGATTCAAAATTCTACTCATAAAATGTCAAAAATTACAAAAAAGTACCAAATAGAAAAATCCGGCTATGAAAGTCAAAAATGACAAAATTCGTTCATAAAATATTGAAATATAAAAAAAAAAAACAAAATCCGACCATAAACGTGTGCAAAATATTGTTGAAAAACACAAAAATTCGGACATAAACTGTTAAAAAATGTAAACATTTTTATGATGTCCTAAAAATAGCAAAATCCAACTATGAAATATCAAAATACAGTCAAAATCCAACCAAAAACGGTTTAAAAATGCAATATTTTCTTCATAAATGTAAAAAAGATCTAAAATTCTACTCATAGAATGTTAAAAATGGTAAGAAAGTACCAAAATGCATCATAAACTGTCAAAAACTGCAAAATTTTATTGATAAAAAGTCAAAAATTACTAAATTTTGTCATAAAATATTAAAATATATTAAAAAAAAAACAAAACTCGGACAAAAACTGTTGAAAAGTGCAAAATATTGTTAAAAAACACCAAAATTCGGTCATAAACTGTTAAAAATGTAAACATTTTTATATAATCCCAAAAACTGGAAAATCTGGCTATAAAAAACCAAAATACAGTCAAAATCCGACCAAAAACGGTTTGAAAACGCAATATTTTATTGATAAATGTTAAAAAGCTTCAAAACTACTCATAAAATGTCAAAAATGGCAAAAAAGTACCCAAATTCACTATAAACTGTCAAAAAGTGCAAGATTTTATTGATAGAAAGTCAAAAATTACTAAATTTGGTCATAAAATATTAAAACATATTTTAAAAATTAAAATTCAAAAGTCCAAAATATTGTTAAAAAAAACCAAAACTCGGCCATAAATTGTAAAAAAATGTAAACATTTTTATGAAAACCCAACAATAGCAAAATCCGGCTGTGAAATATCAAAATACAGCCAAAAACCGAATGTAAAAAAGATTCAAAATTCTACTCATAGAATGTTAAAAATGGTAAAAAAAGTACCAAATCATCATAAACTGTCAAAAACTGCAAAATTTTATTGATAAAAAGTCAAAAATTACTAAATTTGGTCATAAAATATTAAAATATATTAAAAAAAAACATTTTTATAAAATCCTAAAAACTGAAAAATCTGGCTATAAAAAACCAAAATACAGTCAAAATCCGACCAAAAACAGTTTAAATATGCAATAATTTATTCATAAATGGAAGAAAAGATTCAAAATTCTACTCATAGAATGTTAAAAATAGCAAAAAAAAACCAAAATTTACCATAAACTGTCAAAAACAACAAAATTTTATTTATGAAAAGTCAAAAATGACAAAATTCGTTCTTGAAATATTGAAATATAAAAAAAAAACATAAAAGGCCATAAACGGTTTAAAAGTGCAAAAAATTGATGAAAAGCTCCAAAATTCGACCATAAACTGTTAAAAAAGTAAACATTTTTATGAAATCCCAAAAATAGCAAAATCCGGCTATGAAATATCAAAATACAGTCAAAATCCGACCAAAAACGGTTTAAAAATGCAATATTTTATTCATAAATATAAAAAGATTAAAAATTCTACTCATAAAATGTCAAAAATGGCAAAAAAAGTACCCAAATTCACCATAAACTGTCAAAAACTACAAGATTTTATTGATAAAAAGTCAAAAATTACAAAATTCGGTCATAAAACAGTGAAATATTTTAAAAAGAACCAAAATCCGGCCAAAAACTGTTGAAAAGTGCAATATTTATTCATAAATGTAAAGAAGATTTAAAATTCTACTCATGAAATGTCAAAAATGGCAAAAAAGTATAAAAACATTATCTTCTGAAAATAAAAAAGTAACAAAGTTTAATTTGTAGGCGAGTTACTTCTTCTACTGTTTCCATTGTTTGTCCCATCTCTTGTGTGCTTGGATTTAGATATAAGAGAATTGTTGAACAATAAATCTTCTGATAACTAACGCTTGAGTAGATGGGTGGGTGGGAACAAAGTTTAATTTGTGGGCAAATTACTTCTTCTATTGTGACCCACTCGCCTGCCCAAGTGTTAGTTATCAAATGATTCATTGTTTGACCCACCTCTTGTGTGCTTGGATTTAGATATGAGAGAATTGTTGAACAATAAATCTTTTAATAACTAACGCTTGGGTGGGTTGGTGAAAACAAACTTTAATTTGTGAGCGTGTTACTTCTTCTACTGTGACCCACCCACCCGCCCAAGTGTTAGTCGTCAAAGGATTCATTGTTTGACCCACCTCTTGTGAGCTTGGATTTAGATATGAGAGAATTGTTGAACATTAAATCATCTGATAACTAACGCTTGGGTGGGTGAGTGTGAACAAAGTTTAATTTGTAAGCGAGTTACTTCCTTCTTCTATTGTGACCCACCCACCCGCCCAAGTGTTAGTCATCAAAGGATCCATTGTTTGTCCAACCTATTGTGTGCTTAGATTTAGATATGAGAGAATTGTTGAACAATAAATCTCTTAATAACTAACGCTTGGGTGAGTGGAAACAAAATTTAATTTGTGGGCAACTTACTCTACTGTCAAAAACGGCAAAATTTTATTTATAAAAAGTCAAAAATTACTAAATTTGGTAATAAAATATAAAAAAAAAAAAACAAAATTCGACCATAAACTGTTAAAAAACACAAACATTCTCATAAAATCCCAAAAATAAAATCAAAATACTCTCAAAATCTAACCAACAACGGTTTAAAGAAAGCAATATTTTGTTCATAAATATAAAAGAATTCAAAAATTCTACTGCTAGATTGTCAAAAATGGCAAAAAAAGTAAAAAACATCGCTAGAACGTACCAAAAATCACCATAAACTGTTAAAAACTGCAAAATTTTATTCATAAAATATCAAAAATTACAAAAATCGTTCTAAAAATAACACTCGCCAAAAGCGGTAAAAAAAAAGAAAATTCTGTTGAAAAACACTGTTAAAACATTTTAATAAAATAGCAAAAAAATGAAATATTAAAATATTGCCAAAAAGTTCAAAAGTAAAACCTCAAAATATTGTTAGAAGCTCCAAAATCCAACCACAAACTGATGAAAAAATGTAAAAAAATAATGATATCTTAAAAAACAGCAAAATCCGGCTATGAAATATCAAAATATTGTTAGAAAGCACCAAAATCCGACCATCAATTATTAAAAAATGTAAAGTTATAAAATTAAAAAAAACAGCAAAATCTGGCTATAAAGTATCAAAATATTGTTAGTAATAGCAAAAATCCGTCCATAAATTATTAAAAAGTGCAAAATTCTATTGAGAAATTTGATTTAGTATTTTTTTTTTTCAGTTTCTATAACTTATTAGTAGTCTTTTGATCGATTTATAAGGGTATGAAAACGTCTACGATTTTTTTTGTCGTTTTTTAACTTAATCGCATGCTTTGTTTAAAAAACGCAAATTTAATAATAAAAAAAAAAATTACTAGTGAAATCAGAAATTTTCCGTAGAATCCAAATCTTGTGAAATTTCAAGTCTATACCCTATCTATAAGCCGCAAAAGCCATAAAACCATGTTTTTAATCTCAGTGAGCTGGGCAAAAAGGAGCATTTTTTAATTTTTTTTTAACCACTAAAGTTGACGTATTTTGATGTAATTTAATAGGAAAAGATAAATTTGTTCTGTGTATTTGGGTTTTAAAGGTCTAAAACTCAAAAAATCTAAAAAGTAGGCATACTCTTCAACATAAACTCTTACAAATACACGTTTAGCTGTTTTCAGAGGAACAATACACCAAATATTATTAAAAATTTGAATTCTGGAGACAATTTTGCATAGAAAATAGTCAGTGTTGTACTCATCAGCCGTAGAAAAACCCATCTAAAAAAACGTTAACAAAATTTTCAAGCAAAAATGCGTTAAAAATTAATTTTTTTTTCATATTCACAAAAAATATTATAAACACATTAGGATGTGGATTAAAACTTTTTTTTAATTAAATTTTGATAAGCGCCGGGCGGATTTATGTTTGAATGCCAAAAATAATAATACTCTTCAACTTTGGCGCCGATAGATCGAGTCTAAATTTTAAAGTTTTAGACCTCTAAAACACAAATACACAAAACAAATTTATATTTTCTAACTAATTTACAACAAAATACGTCACCTTCGACGGTTTAAAAAAATTACAATTTTACATTTTTTTTTTGCGTTAAAACAATTTTTTACAGTCAAAGAAGTTAAAAAACAACAACCCCCCGCTCTGGTCCGTTTGAAATGAAATTGCCCATATATAAAATGCATTTTCTTAAATATTCATAAGTTATTGTTTGTATTATATAAATTTTCTGTAGAATTTAAAGTAAATTTAATAAAATTTTAAAGATAAATTAGTTTTTTGTGCTAGGTTTATGTAATAAATGAGTTTTTTAAGCAAATTATTATGCATTTTACAAGTTTTTTTGTGCTACTTTTGAGGATTTTCTGCGCGATTTATAATGGATTTAATAAAAAATCAGTTTTCTTTTGCTAATTTTATGCAATGTATGGGTTTCTTGTGCAATTTATGATAAATTCCTTGAGATGTGACTGTTTTTTGTGCTAATTTTATGCAATAAAAGATGTTTGCGGGTTGAGATAAATTTATTGAAATATGTTAGCTTTTTGTGCTGATTTTATGCAATAAGTGTGTTTGTTGCGCGTTTTATGATGAATTTTATTAAGATAAATCAGTTTTAGTGTCATTTTTTTAGATAAACTTTTTCTGCCGATTTCATGCAATAAAATGTTAAAGTTTTTTTTTTTGATTTAGTGCAATAAATGTTTTTTTTTGCAATTTACAATCAATTTTATGAGTTTTAGTACAATTAATTTGGTTTTTATCCAATCGTCAAAATTAGTTTTGTGCAATGAGATAAATCAAGTTTTTTGTTCTATGTTCATATAATAAAAGAGTTTTTGTGCAACTTACAATAATTTTCTGAAATAAATTACTGTTTTGGGCTAATTCCATATATTAATCGTTTTGTTTTCCCGAATAATAAGGTTTATTGCACAAATTATAATACTTTTGTTTTTTTTTTAAGTTAGTTTTTTATGCAATAGATGGGTTACTTGCGCAATTTATGATAAATTCCATGAGATAAAAATAAATTGAAACATCAAAATATTGTCAGAAAGCAAACAAAATAACAAAATTTCAAAATATTCTTAGAAATAGAAAAAATCGGCCATAAACTGTTAAAAAGTGTACAATTCTATTTATAAAATATCAAAAATAGCAAAACCCAGCCTTAAAACATCAAAATACCGCTTTAAAGTGCAAAATTTTATTCATAAAATGTAAAAAGAATTATCCGCTCATAAACTGTCAAAAAGTGCAAAATTCTAATCATAGAATGTCAAAAATAGCAAAATCCAGCCAATAAAGTATAATAACATTGTAAAAAGTACCAGATTTTACCATAAAAAACTAAAATTCGACCAAAAACTGTTGAAAAGTACAACATTTTGTTAATAAAAAAATGTCAAAAATAGCTAAATCCGGCCTTTTACTTTAAACAATTGCCAGAAATTACCTAAATCCGGCCTTAATATGTTAAAAAATGTGAAAAAAATTAATAAAATCTTGAAAATAGCAAAATTCAGCTATAAAAAATATCAAAACTAATATTAGAAAGAACAAAATTCCGTCATAAACTGTCAAAAAGTGCAAAAATGTATTCGTAAAATGTCAAAAAATATAAAAATATTGTCAGCAAGTCAAAAACGGTTGAAAAGTGCAAAATGTTGTTGAAAAACTCCAAAACTCAGCCAACATTTTCATAAAACCTCAAAAACAGCAAAATCCCGATATGAATGATCAACATATTGTCAAAAAGATTCAAAAACCGGTCTAAACTGTCAAAAAGTGTAATATTCTATTCAGAATGTCAAAAATAGCAGAATCAACCTCATAAAGTATACAATTATTTTCAGATAGTATTAAATTTCACCATAAACTGTTAAAAAATGCAACAAAAATAGCAAAATTCTGTCATAAAACACTAAAATATTTTCTAAAAGAACTATTATCCGGCCAAAAATAGTTAAAAAGTGCAAAATGTTCATAAAATGTCAAACTCCAGCTATAAGAAAATATTGTTGGAAAGAACCAATTCTGGAAAACTAGTATTTTCTTCCCACTCACCCGCGTAAGTGTTAGTCATCAAAGGATCCATTGATTGTCCAACCTCTTGTGTGTTTGGATTTAGATATGAGATAATTGTTTAACAATAAATCTTCTGATAACTAACGCTTAGGTGGGTGGGCGAGAACAAATTTTAATTTGTGTGCGACTTACTTCTTCTACTGTGGCGCACCCGCCCGCCTAAGTGTTAGTCATTAAAGGATCCATTGTTTGTCCCACCTCTTGTGTGCTTGGATTTAGATATGAGAGAATTGTTGAACAATAAATCTTCTGATAACTATCGCTTGGGTGGGTGGGTGCGAACAAAGTTTAATTTGTGAGCGAGTTACTTCTTCTACTGTGACCCACCCATCCGCCCAAGTTTTAGTCATGAAAGAATTCATTGTTTTTCCCACCTCTTGTGAGCTTGGATTTATATATAAGAAAATTGTTGAACAATAAATCTCTTGATAACTAACGCTAGGGTGGGTGGGTGGGAACAAAGTTTAATTTGTGGGGAAGATACTTCTTCTACTGTAACCCACCCGCCCGCCCAAGTGTTAGTCATCAAAAGATCCATTGTTTGTCCCACCTCTTGTGAGTTTGGATTTAGATATGAGAGAATTGTTGAACAATAAATCTTATGATAACTAACGCTTGGGTGGGAAGAAAGTTTAATTTGTGAGCGAGTTACTTCTTCTACTGTGACCCAACCACCCGCCCAAGTGTTAGTCACAAAGAATCTATTGTTTGTCCCACCTTTTGTGTGCTTAGATTTAAATATGAGAGCATTGTTGAACAATAAATCTTCTGATAACTAACGCTTGAGTGGAAGGGTGGGAACAAAGTTTAATTTGTGGGCGAAATACTTCTTCTGCTGTAACCCACCCGCCCGCCCAAGGGTTAGCCATAAAAAATTCATTGTTTGTCCCACCTCTTGTGTGCTTGGATTTAGATATAAAAGAATTGTTGAACAATAAATCTTCTGATAAGTAACGCTTGGGTGAGTGGGTGGAAACAAAGTTTAATTTGTGAGCAAGTTACTTCTTCTACTGTGACCCACCCACCCAAGTGTTAGTCATCAAAAGATCCATTGTTTGTCCCACCTCTTGTGTGCTTGGATTTAGATATAAGAGAATTGTTGGACAATAAATCTTCTGATAAGTAACGCTTGGGTGGGTGGGTGGAAACAAAGTTTAATTTGTAGGCGAGTTACTTCTTCTACTGTGACCCACCCACCCGCCCAAGTTTTAGTCATGAAAGAATTCATTGTTTTTCCCACCTCTTGTGAGCTTGGATTTATATATGAGAAAATTGTTGAACAATAAATCTCTTGATAACTAACGCTAGGGTGGATAGGTAGGAACAAAGTTTAATTTGTGGGGAAGATACTTCTTCTACTGTAACCCACCCGCCCGCCCAAGTGTTACTCATCAAAGGATCCATTGTTTACACCACCTCTTGTGTGCTTGGATTTAGATATGAGGAAATTGTTTAACAATAAATCTCTTGATAACTTACGCTTGGGTGGGTGGGTGGGAACAAAGTTTAATTTGTCGGCAAGTTACTTCATCTACTGTGACCCATCCACCCGCCCAAGTGTTAGTAATCGAAAGATTAATTGTTTGTCCCACCTCTTGTGAGCTTGGATTTAGATATGAGAATATTGTTGAACAATAAATCTTCTGATAACTAACGCTTGGG
The DNA here is from genome assembly GCA_963932245.1 of Tachinus rufipes. NCBI lineage: Eukaryota > Metazoa > Arthropoda > Insecta > Coleoptera > Staphylinidae > Tachinus > Tachinus rufipes. Next base: position 85,450,209 of record OZ010748.1, on the reverse strand, counting down.
TGGGTGGGTGGGAACAAAGTTTAATTTGTGGGCGAGTTACTTCTTCTACTGTGACCCACCCACCCGCCTAAGTGTTAGTCATCAGAGGATTCATTGTTTGTCCCACCTCTTGTGTGCTTGGATTTAGATTATACGAGAATTGTTGAACAATAAATCTTCTGATAAGTAACGCTTGGGTGGGTGGGTGGGAACAAAGTTTAATTTGTGGGCGAGTTACTTCTGCTGCTGTGACCCACCCACCCGCCCAAGTGTTAGTTATCAAAAGATCCATTGTTTGTCCCACCTCTTGTGCGCTTGAATTTAGATATAAGAGAATTGTTGAACAATAAATCTTCTGATAAGTAACGCTTGGGTGGGTAGGTGGAAACAAAGTTTAATTTGTAGGCGAGTTATTTCTTCTACTACCCACCCGCCCAAGTTTTAGTCATGAAAGAATTCATTGTTTTTCCCACCTCTTGTGAGCTTGGATTTATATATGAGAAAATTGTTGAACAACAAATCTCTTGATAACTAACGCTAGGGTGGGTGGGTGGGAACAAAGTTTAATTTGTGGAAAGACTTCTTCTACTGTAACCCACCCGCCCGCCCAAGTGTTACTCATCAAAGGATCCATTGTTTACACCACCTCTTGTGTACTTGGATTTAGATATGAGAAAATTGTTTAACAATAAATCTCTTGATAACTAACGCTTGGGTGGGTGCGTGAGAACAAAGTTTAATTTGTCGGCAAGTTACTTCATCTACTGTGACTCACGCACCCGCCCAAGTGTTAGTCATCGAAAGATTAATTGTTTGTCCCACCTCTTGTGAGCTTGGAGATTTGTTAAACAATAAATCTCTTGATAACTAACAGTAGGCTGGGTGCGTGGGAACAAAGTTTAATTTGTGAGCGAGTTACTTCTACTGTGACCTACTAACCCGCTCAAGTGTTAATCATCAAAGGATCCATTGTTTATCCCACCTCTTGTGTGCTTGGATTTAGATATGAGAGAATTGTTGAACAATAAATCTTCTGATAACTAACACTTTGGTGAGTGAGTGGGAACAAAGTTTAATTTGTAGGCGAGTTACTTCTTCTACGGTGACCCACCCGCCCTCTCAAGTGTTAGTCATCAAATGATTCATTGTTTGACCCACCTCTTGTGAGCTTGGATTTAGATATTAGGGGATTGTTCATCAATAAATCTTCTGATAACTAACGCTTGGGTGGGTGAGTGGGAACAAAGATTAATTTGTGGGCGACTTACTTCTTCTACTGCCAAAAACTGCAAAATTCAAAATTTGGTCATAAAATATTATAATATATTTAAAAAGAACCGAAACTCGGACAAAAACTGTTGAAAAGTCCAAAATATTAATGAAAAACATCAAAATTCAGCCATAAACTGTTAAAAAATACAAACATTTTCATGAAATTCCAAAAATAAAATAAAAATACACTCAAATCAAAATCCGACCAAAAACGTTTAAAAAAGCAATATTTTGTTCATAAATATAAAAAAATTCCAAAATTCTACTCCTAGAATGTCAACAATGGCAAAAAAAGGTATAAAAACATCGTCAGAACGTACCAAAAATCACCATAAACAGTTAAAAAATGCAAAATTTTATTCATAAAAAATCCAAAAATTACAAAAATCGTTCAAAAATATCAAGAAAAAAACAAAACTCGCCCAAAAATTGTTAAAAAGCAGCAAAATCCAACCATAAACTGTTAAAAATTGCAATTTTTTTTTTTTAAAACCAACAAAATCCGGCTATGAAGTATCAAAATATTGTTAGTAATAGCAAAAATCCGGCCATAAACTATTGAAAAGTGAAAAATTCTATCTATAAAATTAAAAATAGCTAAACAGTATTGTCAGAAAGCACCAAATATCGCCATAAACTGTTGAAAAGTGTAACATTTTATCCATAAAAATAAAAATTTGCAAAATCCATAGCATAATCCGGCATAAACTGTTAAAACATGCAATTTTCTATTCATAAAAAGTTAAAAATAACTAAATCTGGTCATAAAATATTTCCATATGGAATCAAAATCTGATCAAAGGTGGTGAAAAATGCAATCAAGTTATGAAATATCAAAATATTAAAAAAAAAAAAAAAAAATCTGTCCATACTGTCAAAAATTTCATAAAACCTCAAAAAAAGCAGAATCCAGCTTTAAAATATCAAAAATATTGTTAAAAATAAACAAAACCCAGCATAAACTATTGAAAAGTGCAAAACCAGACCATAAAACTGTCAGAAAACAATAAATTCGAGCTATGGCCTCTTAAAAATTTTAAAATCCTTAACGAAATCTCAGAAATAGCAAAATCCAGCTATAAAATATGGAAAAAATGGCAAATTCTGTTCACAAAATGTCAAAAAAGCAAAATCCGCCCTAAAATAGACGCCTAAAAGGACCAGAACGCTTATAGGCCCTTCCTACAATTATCAAAAATCACTAAAATCCGGCCATAAACTGTTAAAAAGTGTAAAATTGTATTCACTAAATTTCAGAAATAACAAATTCCGGCTCAAAAACATTAAAATATTGTTATTGTTATTGCAATAACAAAATTCGGCTATGAACTATTAAAAAATGCAACATTCTTTTCATGGAATATCAAATTAATTGTTAAAAAGTGCAAAATTCTATCATAAAAAGTTAATAATCGCAAAATCCGTCTAAAAACGATCAAAACGTCCAAAATTATATTCATAAAAAGTCAAAAATAGTAAATTCCGACCATAAAACTTTAAAATAATGTTGGAAAGCACTAAAATCTAGCCATAAACCCAAAAATCAATAAAATTCGCTGTAAAATATCAAAATATTGTCAGAAAAATCCTAATCCTAATCATAAAACGTCAAAAATAGCAAAATCCAGCCATAAAGTATAAAAATATTGTAAAATGAACCAGGATTTACCATAAAAAAACTAAAATCCAGGCAAAAACTGTTGAAAAATGCAAAATTTTGTTAATAAAATGTCAAAATAGCTATAAACCCGGCCTAGAAATTTTAAACAATTGTCAGAAATCACCTAAATCCAGCCATAAACTGTTAAAAAATTGCAAAATTCAGCTATAAAATATCGAAAATATTATTAAAATGAACAAAATTCCATCCTAAACTGTTGAAAAGTGCAAAATTCTTTTCATGGAATGTCAAAAATAGTAAAATCCGGCCAAATATTGCCAAACCAACATTTAGTCATTAACTGATAAATTTTGCTTTAATAGTGTAAATCCGGCCTTTAAAAGTGTTAAATTTAAATGACAAATTATCAATCCGACTTTTAAAACTAAATATCCGGTAACGTGTAAAGTTTGACTGCCAAATTATTAATTAGGCCTTCAAATTATAAATTGAATATTTAAAATTGTAAATTTGGCTTTTAAAAGTGTAAATCCGGCCATCAACGTGTTAAATTTATAGCAATACTGTTAATCCGGCCTATAAAATTATAAATCCGGCATTTAAAAGTGTAAATTTGGCATTAAAAACTGGCAATTACTTACTTACCGCACGTGTATGGTAAGCAAATATTACATGAAATATTATGTATTCAGTAAAACTAACTGTTTTTATCAACGTCTGTAAGTTTAATTAACTGACTAAAATTAATAAGCAACTCACCAGTGATTGTTTGTGTTGTTCATGTTTGAGCACCGCGTCCGTCATCTGCGTGTCGAACTTGCAGACGGCAGCCAGCACCCTCGCCATCACCAAACTCTCCTTCCCCAACATATAATTATAAAGAACATTTTTCAAATATTCGATTTCGGTTGATTGCGATAAATCCGCACAATGATTCAACGTCACCAGCGTCTCATCCAATTTCCTATTCAATTTCTCGTTTTTATTCTTCATTTTCTGCAGCTCATTCTCGTAAAACTCGATCGAATTCCTATTGGTCATATCAATCGATTTATATTGCGACAATTTCTCGCGCAAACTTTCGACCTCGTGATTCTTATTATCGTTAAAGTTAAGCGGTGAAATTTTCAATTCTTCGATTTCATCCTTCAATAATTGTCTTTCGTGCGATAATTCGCTGCAGTGATGTTCGAGATCGTTTAGCTGCGTTTCTAATCGACGCTTATCATTAGTTAAGGAATCGAGTAATGCTTTGCTATCTATAAGTTCGGATTTAATACTTAAATTTTCCTCATAAACCTGCTCAAATTTAATATTAAGCTGCGTTAATTTCGTATGCAAATCATCATCTCGATTAGGAACTCGTTGCGATTGTTCTAATCGATCGTTTAATGATTTCAAACCATCACATTCTAATTTAATATCGTCCAATTGTTTATTTAATTGCAAATTTTCTATGTTTAAATTACTTATTTTTTCCTCAAGTTGTCGCTTTGTAACGTCGAAATTTTCATATTTAATTTTTAATTCTTCTATATCACCTACTAATCGATCGTTTTCTTCCGTTAATCTACGGTTATCTTCGGATATTTGTATATTGCGTGCATTAATCTCGCTCACTTCATCCTGTAAGGTTTTTATTCTTCCGTTATTGTCTTTATCTGTATTAACAACATCCGCATATTTACTTTCGATATGTTTTAAGCTTTCGTATTGTTCGGTTGCAAACTGTTTCTGCACTGATATTTCCTTAATTGTATTCCGCGTTTCTGAAACTTCCTCCAATAATTTTATATTGTCATCTTTGTATCCGTTTAGGGTATAAATTTCACCTTTCAATCGACGCACTTCATCTTGTGATTCGTTCAATTTAACAACCTTCTCCTCCATTTCATTGGTTAATAAGTTGATTTTCATCTGTAATTCGTCTAATTGAGAAATTTCAACTTTTAAATTTTGGTTTTCATCGAGGATACTTCTATATTGACCCTCAATTTCGCTTAATAATGCAACTCTTTCATTCAAGGCTCCAATTTGTTCAATTAAGTTGACTTTCTCAACTGTTTCGTATTGTTTCAATTGCATTTCGAGTTGCTCGCATCGTTCTACTAATTGCACTGTTCCCTCGTCTTTGTTTTCTTTTAATGTTTTTAATTCACTATTTAATATTTCTAAATTTTTTTGGAGTTTATTTATGGATTCCTCTTTACTTTCCATTAATTCTTTAGTGTTAGTCTCTAATTTTTTGCATTCTTCTTCTTTCTGCATAAAATCTTCCAACAATTTCGAAGCGTCTTGTTCCTTCAATATTAAAGCCTCTTGTATTAAAGCAAATTCATTTTGGTTTTGCCCAATTTCCTCTTTTAATTTGAGCAAATTATTATGTATCCGCTTATTTTCTTCAATTAGTTTCTGCTTTTCATCAACAATTTTTTGCATTTCTTCAGTAGAAACCTTTAAATTATTTTCCAATTGCTTGCAATTTTCTTCCTTCAAACCTAATTTATTTAAATAATCCTCAACCGACTGCGCCAATTCCTGTTCCTTTCCAGCCAAATTCTCCTTAATAACTTCAACATATTTTCGCAACCCATCCAATTCCGCCTGACAATTTTTCACTTCAATTAATTGCAAATTTAAATTTGCGTTTTCTTCCAGATACTTCTTCAATTCTTCGTTAAGTTTAACACTTTCCTCGACCATTTCCTCCTTATCACCACGCAATGTTATAGATTCCTCCTGCACTTTAGTAAATTCCTGTTGCAAATTTTCATTTACCAACTGTAATTCTGATAACTTGCTTTCCAATTTAACCAATTCTTCCTTTGAATGCAAACTATCTTCATTGGCATCATCAAATTTTCTTCTCAAATCCTCCAATTCCTTCACCCCTTTCAAAATTTCATTCTCTTGCACCTGCGCTTTCTTCTTAGCTTCCGCGCACTCCAATTGCCTTCCATTATTTTCCTCAATCAATTCTAAATGATTACTCTCCAACGTTTTGTAAGCCTCGACCTTTTTTTCCAATTCATGTTTCAATTTTTCCAATAATTGATTCATTTCTGCAATGTTTTCCTCACTGTGTAACAGTTTTATGCGCGTCTGTTTGATGTCATCATCGTTGGCTTCAAATTCGCTTAACTTGCGCTCGAAATCGTGCCTCAGTTCGTCTTCTTTAGTTTTGTAAGTTTGCTCCAATTTAGTTTTGATGCGATCTTCTAAGCTTAAGAGACTTTTCTTGGTTTCTTCTTGCAATTTCATCGATTTTTCTTTGTGATTGTTGTCTAATTCTTCTAATTCTTTCTTCAAATTTTCTAAATTTGTTCTGAAATAGAAAGAAAATTTCAAATTAAGCAAAATAAATTAATAAATTATTTATTACAAATAGCTTATGATCAGAGAGTGCAAGCGACCAGACAAGCTTCACCAGTAGTGCTAAGAAAGCCAACAAAACCACAAAATGTAATTGGATAAGTCAAGGACGCAATTAAGACCATCTTCACCAACTGCAGGCAGAACGGAGACGCAAAAGCCAAACCTAAAGACTTCAAAAAAGACCCTAACTGCTCCCTCAATGCCAAATGCATCTTATAACTGCTCTTGCTACACTTGCAACTCTTGTAGAACCCAAAATCCAGTAATCAATTTGGAGAATTAGTAATAGTTCGTAAACAAGCCAGTAGCTCTACTGGGCGGAAGACCATCCACAACAAGCTTCCGCCAAACCAAACTCCACCTGGACAACGTTCGGCCTAAAGCAAATGCCAAAGCCCCTAACTTCAACCAGGTAGATACCGGCCTCTGGCAAGAAAGTTGCAAAGAACTCTTGGCAAATTTTAGGATTGATGGTCTGTAAACGAGCCAATAGCTTTTCAAAAAAAACAGCTAGAGCCAAAACACATCATCATCTCCTATTGGGCAAAAGACCATCTATAACAAGCACCCATTAAACTCTACCTTGGCTTGCAGAAAATGCCAAACCTCCACTTCAATCGGGTAGATACCGGATTCCGGCAAGAAAGTTGGAAAAAATTGGTAGCAAATTTTAGAATTAGAAAAAAAAAATTGAAGAACAAAAATCAAAAATCGGAATCTGTGCGTAGATGCTTAAGAGTCTTGGCCACATCTACGCCAAAATCCAACCGACAAGTTTTCTTTTTTTTGCCATAATCGCATTTTTATAACTAGCACGAGCTGCCACTGGTGCATTTGTGCAGATATCGCACAGGAATTAGTTTGTTAAATTTATGATTTAAAACTATACACAGTGGCGTGCGTGCTTTGGTTAACAATGAGAACGCAGCTAGCACGCGTAATTAGATGCGCAGAGCCTATGGCCGCGACGGGAAAATTCACCGTCAATCCGTCGTTTCCAAAAATGTCCACAACACTGAAATCAAATCAAATACTCCAAACTGAACCATCATGAAGATACTCTGCAAGAACAGTACACAGCAGGCCCTAGAAGAACTACCCAAAAAACCAAAAATCGCCTGGGGTAACCCAAGCACTATCTACATCGTGACCATTTCCATCTTCTAAACCAATGACTGGCGCCCAACGTGAAGCAACTGGAACAGCTAAAAAATCACCCTAGCGGGCGAAACCTCACAAACCAATCCGAGCGTAGCACCACGGGTCCTCCTTCTCGATACTCAAAAGAACATGGACCGAATTATAGCAAACAATTCTTCTCAAAACAAACAATTCTTCGGCAGTACGCAGACCTAGTAGAGCCTTTGCAACTTTGGTAGAGCCTCGAATACAGCATTCGCTGAACGTCATCATTTTTAACTTTCAAACAATTGGTAGAAAACGCTATCCGAACAGAAACCATTTTGGCCCGACGCAAACCCTTTCGGCCTAGTCCAAAACCATCAACGGGAGTGAAAGCAACAGCTTCCCATGACAAAACCACCAACTGCAAAACACCTAGCAGCGACAGAGAAATAATTCTACCTGACCATCCAAGAAATCCAAATCAAAGCCTTGATAGATTCGAGGGCAAGGCAAAACTACATACGGCTTCGCCTACCCAAAACACGACCAACAAACAGACAACCCAAACAGGACAATCATTCTCTTCCTCGTAAAACCTAGCCTGGGAGACGACGCGATACTAGCCAAAGAATGACTGAAAGAAGAAGAAGTCAGTATCGACTACTCCAGGCAAAATGCACTACGAAAAGGAACGCCGATCCACCATATACTGGTCACAACCACAACCAATCCCGGTTCTGGCCAAGAAAGAGTTTCCCACCAACTCGTTCCCAAATCAGGCCCAATTAACAAACCTACTCAAAGAGTTCCACACCGTATTCGATCTAGTTATCAAAACTGGCTGGAAGGCACAGATTTTTGAAAAGATCCACTTACCAACGGCATAATCAAGAAAAGTGGTGTTGATTAACAAGAAGGATGGCAAGCCCATATTTGCATAGATTACAGAAAGCTAAATAACGTCACCAAAACTGAAGCAGCACCCTTACCAAAAATCCAGGAAACTTTAGAAGATTTTGGAAACGCCCAAGTTTTCACCAAACTCGACTTAACAACTGAATACTGGCAAATACCAATGGAAGAAAGCCATAAGCCGTACACTGCTTTTGTAGCTCCAGATGAAGGCACTTACCACTTTACGGTGATGCCATTTGGACTCAAGAATAGACTAGCTACTTTCCAAAAATACTTGCATACGAGGGTGCTGTGTGGACTCCAAAGCCAAACTGACTCGGTAGTCACTAATCTTACAGCAGTTTACGTTCATTGTACAACATCTCCAGAGAGTACCAACATCCTGCCCGACGTTTTCTCCAGAAACCCGGTAGACAAACTAGTGGACTCTGCCATCAAAGCCAATGACCGGTTCTTACCACCCAAAAACACCAACAACCAACCTACGTTCAGCAACCTTATCAAAACACTTTCCAGCTGCCATCCGTCCCACAAAAAAACACCCCAAGCCAACCTACTCAAAGATAAAACCATAGCAAAAATAATACGCCGATGCCAAAAAGAAAGCCCACAAACCAAAAGCGTCGTCCAAGAGTACCAGGAACGTTTAGCGGACCTAGATTACCCTAAAGATACGGACATGGGTTATCGCTTAGAAAACCTAGGCAAATTGCCACCAAAGACAAACCAGAAGTTTTGAAGTTTCACCTCCATACCGACATACATCCCGGATGAGATAAAACCCATTGGCCCGGAGTTAAAGCAGGCGTAAAGGCCCATAACCCTTTAACACTACCACTACTATCAAGAAACATGGTGGCTCTCAACATCATGGATCTATGCACTCGATGGATCGAAGCTGTGCCACTGCCTTCAGCGACTAGTGAAGCCACCATCCAAACCCTCAAAAATTATTTAGTACAGGCAAAGATAAAAGGTTAAGCAGCATACCACCGCCACTTACCAACCTCAAGTAAAGTCGAACGGCGACACGCAGAACTAAAGAAGTCAATTCAATCATTGATGGAAAAACACCCGAGGAGCTGTTACCTCTTGCGGTCTACCACAACAACCGCAAGACCAATGCCGCCACCGGAATGACACCAAGTGAGCTATTAGTAGCCCATAACCTAATGGAGCCCGGTAGCTGAGATACCAAGCGATTATATAACCAAGATTGTAGATTACAAAAGACAAGACATCGCCAGGCCTCACGCCGGAAAAACGACACCCGCATGACCAAAACCCAAGAAACAATACCTGATGACGACCTCTGCAAGAGCCTGCAATGTACCCTGCAACAAGGCAGCTTTCAATACAGCACCGCTACCCCGCGTAGTGGCCGGTCGTCTTCAGACCGTGAGAGCGGTGGCATCGACGGAGCAAAGATCGAGAAGAACGAAAAGCTGATTAAAGAACAGGAATAAGATCATCGCCATGAATAAATACGGTAAAGGGGCAACAGAACCCCCAACTCAGGTCTTCCGCAAAAGACCAGCCGCCGGCACAGCCAACTCCGCATGCAAGAAAAAAATAATGTAGACCCAATCGGACCGTAACGTCAACTCCACCACGAAGCCCCGCCTCCAGAGGAGAGAACAAGAAGACAACGATACGGGTAAGTCCTCTTTGATTTCTTGTGCCTCTAGGCCATCATCAGCCAACCTATCTGATGCCTTCAGCGCTAAAAAAACCTTCAGCCATAAAGGCCAAAGAATATGGTCCGACTACCAGATCTCTAGGTCCTCCCTCACTCCCATCAACTCCGCCAGCACCCACAGAGGGCGCTAGCACACAACGCCTTCTTCCCATCACTATTCGAGAGAAATCCTAATATCAAAGACTGTTGGCAAAAAATATTTCCCCTCTCTCTCTCATCCGGATTTTCGTGCTGTGATTGAGCACTGTACTAGGAACAACAAAGTACACACTACACCTATCAAGTAGAGACTGAAAAAACCCTGAAATATGTCAGGAGTATTCCCGATTGCACCACGACAGACGTGGCGCAAGCTGAGTTCATCGCTCAAGGGTTTACTCCTATGTCTACGGCACGTATGGGGAAAGACGAGAAAACCTTCCCAATGTGGTGGGGGGTAGGAAGAGTGTTAGTGTTTAGTCAATAAGCGCTCGTAAGAGTGATGCAAAACCTTTAGGAAGATTCTGGGGACACCCAATTATCACCGTTTATAGTTCCAACCCTTATAAAGCAAGATCGCAAATAATTGGCGCCCAACGTAGAGCAAAACATAAAGTTTATCATCAGCGTGCTGCCCACCCAGTCCCTCCCCACGATGGAAACCACCACCACCAAGCCAACGGACCCCCGAAACAAGCCTCCCGCAAAAGAACAGCCAACTCCGCATCCAAGAAGGAAAAGATGATAAGACACCCATAGATAGAGAGATCATCATACTCTAGAGTACAAGCGATAGACCGCAGAAATTGCACAATTCCATCGTTGCCAACGCTACAGCCACACGGCATCTCGGTGCAAAGCACCATAAGCGTGCGTCAAATGCTCCGTAGCTCATCAAAGCTCCACCTGCATCTTCAAGAAATAGTCCGCCATTTAGCAACATGCGCCAGGTGCAAACAGCTGCACATCGCAAGTTACAAGAGCTGTCCGGTTTATGTTGAACTGAGAGATAGTCACAACAGCCAGGCCAACTATAAAGTATTTGCTCATCTTAAGAACACTCCCAATGCTAGCAAAAAGCAAACATATGCTCAACTTTCATCTAAAAATTAGCAGTTACTCCGCGAGTAACGCAGATTTTGCAAAGATAATCTTATGACGCAGACAGACAATCGCGCAGCGGCTACAATGGCGCGAGGTAATTTTGTTTACTTCGAACACGCACCGAGCACGCATCAAACTATTTGAAACTAACGATACGTAGCAAGTTGTTCGAAGTACGTTGCATTGCTGCCGCAGCGCGTGTTCGAAGACCCTGCGAAACGATCGAACACAACTCAAATCCTGCCGCAGCACAGACGCCATAAAACTCTGCAAACTAATGCCCGATAGTCTGAAACCCGAACCTAGTCGAAACAATTTTCTAGTTAGACAAGAAATATTTCAATATTGGGAGAAAGGGGAGAGGGGGGGGGGGTTAATCGGTGGATGCTCGCAAATCTTTAGGAAGATTCCCATAGACAAGAAAAAACCGCAAAGTCATTGACTATCGAGCAGCAAACGTCCACAAAACTCATAGATAGGATCCTACTCGTCTTTCACGACTTCAAGATGCGAACCACAAGCGACCAACAAACGAACAGATACCAACAGCGGAAACACAATATACTCTCTCTCAATGCCGCACACGGTTCATCCTGGATACCATAACACACCGACAAATGCTCTGGAGGTAACTCACCTACCTCTCGACCTCACCAGCAATCAACACGCCGTGAGACAAATCCCAAACCCTAGAAAAACTGGCGACGACTTGGGACGTGCAAACACCTGGCTGCAATTACGTACCTAAACAGGTTACACTAATCCCCTAGCAAACAAGATAGCAACATACCTCCTACACCACTACACCATTGGAAAACTAAACTACAGGTCTCAAAACATAAAGAACAACGCAAATTTCTTCTCAATCGTCGCCCCCCCCCCCCCCCCCCCCATCACAAAATGGCGTGGAGCCATGACTGGAATTTCCTAAGCCAATCCGTCTATTATCGTTTCAAAACCATCAATGACCAGCAAAAACAGGAATAAATCCGCTCCACATTCAGTTCAGATCAAATCAAATACTGCGGACTGGACCATCGTCAAGCCACTCACCAGGAGCAAAAGATAGTAGATCTTAGAAAAACTGCAAAGGAACCCCCTACACAACCAAACGGAGTAGAGCTTAGAATTACCCAATTAACCCCAAGCACCACCTACACCGACTGCATTTCTGACCCCTAAAGCTTGATCGCAACAATTGACGCACAACATGAGACGCCTTACACCACCGAAACAACACCAAAGGCTCCCCGACACCCAAGAAACAAGACATTTTCCACCAAATCTGCCCAATCAACCGACTATGACGACAACCGAGACGCTTCCAGTACCTCAAACTGTAAGCAATTCAACATAAAAAGATATACCTATACTCAGTACGTCGGAAAGGAATACATAAACCAAAAAGTCCCCGGACTTGAACGAAACCTTCCCGAAGCTGCAACCCGCCCGAAATCATTCCACCATTAGAGCTCCCCGTCTGAAGCAATTCTGAGCTGAAAGGCGTGGCTAACTAACTCCACAGCAGGACACCTATGGATCCCAACAACATCTGGAACCGAGAGCCATTAACCTCGGAAGCACCACCCAAACCCCGAGCAAAAGCTGAAACTCGACTCGACCAATCCCCCCCCCCCCCGCTCTTCCATGGCTTGGAACTCAATCTATACCTACGAATGCCTAGTCACGCCGATGGCTTTCGAGGTAGGCAATCGAGTTGTCGGGTACACCGAGCGACAGAGAAGACATGTGTATGTACCATTTGAAAAGAACGCTATATCTATTCTCCAAAAAAGACACTTCTCGGCGTTCGTGAACTCATCCACCACAGTTGCTTAACCAAAACACTAAAAAGGAAAACCAAAAACCAAACTAAGCATCGCCTAGAGTTACCTAAGCACTACTTACAACGTGTCCATTTTATTTCGAACCCAGACAGCAACAATTGGCGCCCAACTTGGGAAAACTTAGAAAATTATCGGCTGCGCCAACTCCAAACCACCCAACAAACTTGTAGATACAGTTTAAAGAAAGAAAGTTAAGAAAAATTCATCACAATCGGTCAATCGCCAGCAGACCACAACAATGAGACTCGCAACTACCAGAAAAGATATAAAGATCAAACACTTGTTGCAGGTGCGCTACACAAAGTGGGCGCAGCTAAACAATATTAATAAAATACTTCCGCAACTGGAATCACCACCGCCAGTGCGTCTACCATCGTTTCCAAAAACAAAATACAGAGCAACACAGTCGGCAACGAGCCGAGCAAATACTGCGGACTGGACCATCATAAAGTCTGCAGGAGCAGGATACAGCAGACCTTAAATGAACTGCGCACTCCAAAAAAGTACCTTTAATTGCTAAACTTGAGGCGCCACTGGTAAAATCTACAAAGCGGTTTTTTCAATATTTAGATTAAATCAAATTTGAAATCTGCAAAATCTGAAACAGTTTTCATTAAAAAGAAACGCAATTTCAACTTTTAAGTAAAAACATTGAACACGCCACTGGAAAAAAAAGGGGTCAAATGTAAAAAAAAAAATTAAACTATTTTTGATGAGAGGTTTGAACTTCAAAATGTACGTTTACAAAATTTCAATTTTATTTATATCAAATAAAAAAAATCCAGTGGCGTCACCAAATTTTTTTTACCAAAGTAAAATAGGGTTGAACAGTAAAATGCCATAAATCATTAAAAAATCACATTTCTACAGTCAATTGTTTTGATGAAATAGTCTGCCCACTAATACTAAACAAATTAAGTGCACCCTACCCAATTTAAACTAAAAAAAAATTATTAATTATAATAACAAACCTACTTTAAATTATTATTTTCTTGCGTCGCATCAGTCAACGTCGTCCGCAAAACCTCATTGGCCTTCTCAATTTCATTAACATTAACATTAGCCTCGCCAATTTCCGCACTCAATTCAACAATCTCATCACTTTTTCGCTGCAGCTGCTTCCTCAAATCCTCAACAACACCAACCTCAACCTTAACCCCCTCCACCTCCTCACATTTCCTCTTCAAATTCATCTCGACCTCCTCGCACTTCTTTCGCATTTCCGTGCGTTCCGTCTGCAATGCCTGAATCTCCAACTTGTACTGCTCGACTTTAATCAAATCCGCTTCATAATTCTTGCATTTCTGCGATAGCGATTCAAATTTCTCAATTAGTTTCGAATTCTGCGCCTTCAAACTGGAATTATTGCGACTTTCATACGATTCCAATTCGTGTTTGACCGTTTCCAAATCGCGTTTCAGATTGGTGGTTTCGAGTTCCCTGTTTTGGAGCTCGGTGTGCAGCTCCATTTTGCTCTTGGCGAATTTGAGATTGTTGGTGCGTTCGCGTTCCTCCAACGCGTGATTTTCGGTTTTTAAATCGGTGAGGAGTTGTTCTAAAGTGGCGATTTTATCGCGTTGCTCGGAATCTTTCGATTGGAGGATTATGGTGTTGGCTTTTAATTCTTGGATTTTCTCTTTGAGGGATTCTATTTCTTTATTGTCGATTTCTACGAGGCGGTTGTTTGAGGTAGCTTCGTTGGTCTCAGCCGCATTGTTTTGTATTAAATCAATTTTGTCCTTTAAGGTGCTTATGACTATTAGTTTTTCTTCGATTTCGGTGCGAAGCGCTTGCTCCAAATCGGCTTTCGCTTTTTGGCTTAATGAGCATTGTTCCCGTAATTCGGATACTCGACGGATTGCTTTATCTTGTGTTTCCACTAATACTGCCTGAAATAATAATTATTGAAACGAAAATAATTAAAGGATTAATTATGGATCATACCTTCATTTTTGAATTTTCCCGTTCCAATTCTTTGTAGTGATTTGCAAGATCCGTGTATCGACCACGGTATTTGTGGTATCGCATCTGTGCTTTCTGAAAGGCTGAATATACTTGTTCCTTGCTGACATGGCCCAGTTGGGATGAGGTGGATGCGTTATCCTCCATTTCGCTGGCGGAAATATCAAGATCTGACTAGAAAGCATTTAGAATGTCAAAAACATCATTTTTAACTATCGAGTTTGACATTATAGTTCACAAAATATGTCAAATAAAATACGTAAACGTCAAAATTGCATATCAACAATCTATGATCAACACTTCAAAGATTGGTATGTTAATTTTCAATTGGAAATACTTTTTAAAACTTTTATTTACAGAATTACGTTAGAAATCACTAAATCAGTAATAAAACAAAAACCAATCAATCAATTTTTATAAAATTGCACATCAACAACCTTTAATCAACACTTGAAACATTGATGAAGTGTGATATGTTAATTTTAAATTGAAAGTATTTTTTATAAATTTTTATTTACAGAATTACGTTTGAA
Source organism: Tachinus rufipes (assembly GCA_963932245.1). Taxonomy (NCBI): domain Eukaryota; kingdom Metazoa; phylum Arthropoda; class Insecta; order Coleoptera; family Staphylinidae; genus Tachinus; species Tachinus rufipes. The sequence continues at coordinate 85,434,798 of OZ010748.1, read as the reverse complement.
ATCACTAAATCAGTAATAAAACAAAAACCAATCAATCAATTTTTATAAAATTGCACATCAATAACCTTTAATCAACACTTGAAACATTGATGAAGTGTGATATGTTAATTTTAAATTGAAAGTATTTTTTATAAATTTTTATTTACAGAATTACGTTTGAAATCACTAAATCAGTAATAAAACAAAAACCAATCAATCAATTTTGACAGAATTGCACATCAACAATCTTCAATCAACACTTGAAACATTGATGAAGTGCGCTATGTTAATTTCCAATTGAAAGCATTTTTTATAAATTTTTATTTGCAGAATTACGTTTGAAATCACTAAATCAGTAATAAAACAAAAACCAATCAATCAATTTTTATAAAATTGCACATCAACAACCTTTAATCAACACTTGAAACATTGATGAAGTGTGATATGTTATTTTAAATTGAAAGTATTTTTTATAAATTTTTATTTACAGAATTACGTTTGAAATCACTAAATCAGTAATAAAACAAAAACCAATCAATCAATTTTGATAGAATTGCACATCAACAACCTTCAATCAACACTTGAAACATTGATGAAGTGTGCTGTGTTAATTTCCAATTGAAAGTATTTTTTATAAACTTTTATTTACAGAATTACGATTGAAATCACTAAATCAGTAATAAAACAAAAACCAATCAATCAATTTTGACAGAATTGCACATCAACAATCTTTAATCAACACTTGAAACATTGATGAAGTGTGCTATGTTAATTTCCAATTAAAAGTATTTTTTATAAATTTTTATTTACAGAATTACGTTTGAAATCACTAAATCAGTAATAAAACAAAAACCAATCAATAAATTTTGACAAAATTGCACATCAACAATCTTTGATCAACACTTGAAACATTGATGAAGTGTGCTATGTTAATTTCCAATTAAAAGTAATTTTTATAAATTTTTATTTACAGAATTACGTTTGAAATCACTAAATCAGTAATAAAACAAAAACCAATCAATCAATTTTGATAGAATTGCACATCAACAATCTTTAATCAACACTTGAAACATTGATGAAGTGTGCTATGTTAATTTCCAATTGAAAGTATTTTTTATAAATTTTTATTTACAGAATTACGTTTGAAATCACTAAATCAGTAATAAAACAAAACCCAATCAATCAATTTTGATGGAATTGCACATCAATAATCTTTAATCAACACTTGACACATTGATGAAGTGCGCTAAGTTAATTTCCAATTGAAAGTATTTTTTATAAATTTTTATTTACAGAATTACGTTTGAAATCACTAAATCAGTAATAAAACTAAAACCAATCAATCAATTTTGTTAGAATTGCACATCAACAATCTTCAATCAACACTTGAAACATTGATGAAGTGTGTTATGTTAATTTCCAATTGAAAGTATTTTTTATAAATTTTTATTTACAGAATTACGTTTGAAATCACTAAATCAGTAATAAAACAAAAACCAATCAATCAATTTTGATAGAATTGCACATCAACAATCTTTAATCAACACTTGAAGCATTGATGAAGTGTACTATGTTAATTTCCAATTGAAAGTATTTTTTATAAATTTTTATTTACAGAATTACGTTTGAAATCACTAAATCAGTAATAAAACAAAAACCAATCAATCAATTTTGATAGAATTGCACATCAACAATCTTTAATCAACACTTGAAGCATTGATGAAGTGTGCTATGTTAATTTCCAATTAAAAGTAATTTTTATAAATTTTTATTTACAGAATTACGTTTGAAATCACTAAATCAGTAATAAAACAAAAACCAATCAATCAATTTTGATAGAATTGCACATCAACAATCTTTAATCAACACTTGAAACATTGATGAAGTGTGCTATGTTAATTTCCAATTGAAAGTATTTTTTATAAATTTTTATTTACAGAATTACGTTTGAAATCACTAAATCAGTAATAAAACTAAAACCAATCAATCAATTTTGTTAGAATTGCACATCAACAATCTTCAATCAACACTTGAAACATTGATGAAGTGTGTTATGTTAATTTCCAATTGAAAGTATTTTTTATAAATTTTTATTTACAGAATTACGTTTGAAATCACTAAATCAGTAATAAAACAAAAACCAATCAATCAATTTTGATAGAATTGCACATCAACAATCTTTAATCAACACTTGAAGCATTGATGAAGTGTACTATGTTAATTTCCAATTGAAAGTATTTTTTATAAATTTTTATTTACAGAATTACGTTTGAAATCACTAAATCAGTAATAAAACAAAAACCAATCAATCAATTTTGATAGAATTGCACATCAACAATCTTCAATCAACACTTGAAACATTGATGAAGTGTGCTATGTTAATTTCCAATTAAAAGTAATTTTTATAAATTTTTATTTACAGAATTACGTTTGAAATCACTAAATCAGTAATAAAACAAAAACCAATCAATCAATTTTGATAGAATTGCACATCAACAATCTTTAATCAACACTTGAAGCATTGATGAAGTGTGCTATGTTAATTTCCAATTAAAAGTAATTTTTATAAATTTTTATTTACAGAATTACGTTTGAAATCACTAAATCAGTAATAAAACAAAAACCAATCAATCAATTTTGATAGAATTGCACATCAACAATCTTTAATCAACACTTGACACATTGATGAAGTGTGCTATGTTAATTTCCAATTGAAAGTATTTTTTATAAATTTTTATTTACAGAATTACGTTTGAAATCACTAAATCAGTAATAAAACTAAAACCAATCAATCAATTTTGTTAGAATTGCACATCAACAATCTTCAATCAACACTTGAAACATTGATGAAGTGTGTTATGTTAATTTCCAATTGAAAGTATTTTTTATAAATTTTTATTTACAGAATTACGTTTGAAATCACTAAATCAGTAATAAAACAAAAACCAATCAATCAATTTTGATAGAATTGCACATCAACAATCTTTAATCAACACTTGAAGCATTGATGAAGTGTACTATGTTAATTTCCAATTGAAAGTATTTTTTATAAATTTTTATTTACAGAATTACGTTTGAAATCACTAAATCAGTAATAAAACAAAAACCAATCAATCAATTTTGATAGAATTGCACATCAACAATCTTTAATCAACACTTGAAGCATTGATGAAGTGTGCTATGTTAATTTCCAATTAAAAGTAATTTTTATAAATTTTTATTTACAGAATTACGTTTGAAATCACTAAATCAGTAATAAAACAAAAACCAATCAATCAATTTTGATAGAATTGCACATCAACAATCTTTAATCAACACTTGACACATTGATGAAGTGTGCTATGTTAATTTCCAATTGAAAGTATTTTTTATAAATTTTTATTTACAGAATTACGTTTGAAATCACTAAATCAGTAATAAAACTAAAACCAATCAATCAATTTTGTTAGAATTGCACATCAACAATCTTCAATCAACACTTGAAACATTGATGAAGTGTGTTATGTTAATTTCCAATTGAAAGTATTTTTTATAAATTTTTATTTACAGAATTACGTTTGAAATCACTAAATCAGTAATAAAACAAAAACCAATCAATCAATTTTGATAGAATTGCACATCAACAATCTTTAATCAACACTTGAAGCATTGATGAAGTGTACTATGTTAATTTCCAATTGAAAGTATTTTTTATAAATTTTTATTTACAGAATTACGTTTGAAATCACTAAATCAGTAATAAAACAAAAACCAATCAATCAATTTTGATAGAATTGCACATCAACAATCTTTAATCAACACTTGAAGCATTGATGAAGTGTGCTATGTTAATTTCCAATTAAAAGTAATTTTTATAAATTTTTATTTACAGAATTACGTTTGAAATCACTAAATCAGTAATAAAACAAAAACCAATCAATCAATTTTGATAGAATTGCACATCAACAATCTTTAATCAACACTTGAAACATTGATGAAGTGTGCTATGTTAATTTCCAATTGAAAGTATTTTTTATAAATTTTTATTTACAGAATTACGTTTGAAATCACTAAATCAGTAATAAAACTAAAACCAATCAATCAATTTTGTTAGAATTGCACATCAACAATCTTCAATCAACACTTGAAACATTGATGAAGTGTGTTATGTTAATTTCCAATTGAAAGTATTTTTTATAAATTTTTATTTACAGAATTACGTTTGAAATCACTAAATCAGTAATAAAACTAAAACCAATCAATCAATTTTGATAGAATTGCACATCAACAATCTTTAATCAACACTTGAAGCATTGATGAAGTGTACTATGTTAATTTCCAATTGAAAGTATTTTTTATAAATTTTTATTTACAGAATTACGTTTGAAATCACTAAATCAGTAATAAAACTAAAACCAATCAATCAATTTTGTTAGAATTGCACATCAACAATCTTCAATCAACACTTGAAACATTGATGAAGTGTGTTATGTTAATTTCCAATTGAAAGTATTTTTTATAAATTTTTATTTACAGAATTACGTTTGAAATCACTAAATCAGTAATAAAACTAAAACCAATCAATCAATTTTGTTAGAATTGCACATCAACAATCTTCAATCAACACTTGAAACATTGATGAAGTGTGTTATGTTAATTTCCAATTGAAAGTATTTTTTATAAATTTTTATTTACAGAATTACGTTTGAAATCACTAAATCAGTAATAAAACTAAAACCAATCAATCAATTTTGATAGAATTGCACATCAACAATCTTTAATCAACACTTGAAGCATTGATGAAGTGTACTATGTTAATTTCCAATTGAAAGTATTTTTTATAAATTTTTATTTACAGAATTACGTTTGAAATCACTAAATCAGTAATAAAACAAAAACCAATCAATCAATTTTGACAGAATTGCACATCAACAATCTTTGATCAACACTTGAAACATTGATGAAGTGTGCTATGTTAATTTCCAATTGAAAGTATTTTTTATAAATTTTTAATTACAGAATTACGTTTGAAATCACTAAATCAGTAATAAAACAAAAACCAATCAATCAATTTTGACAGAATTGCACATCAACAATCTTCAATCAACACTTGAAACATTGATGAAGTGTGCTATGTTAATTTCCAATTAAAAGTATTTAAAAAAAAAAATTATTTACAAAATTACGTTTGAAATCACTAAATCAGTAGTAAAACAAAAACCAATCAATCAATTTTGACAGAATTGCACATCAACAATCTTCAATCAACACTTGAAACATTGATGAAGTGTGCTATGTAAATTTCCAATTAAAAGTATTTTTTATTAATTTTTATTTACAGAATTACGTTTAAAATCACTAAATCAGTAATAAAACAAAAACCAATCAATCAATTTTGACAGAATTGCACATAAACAATCTTCAATCAACACTTGAAACATTGATGAAGTGTGCTATGTTAATTTCCAATTGAAAGTATTTTTTATAAATTGTTATTTACAGAATTACGTTTGAAATCACTAAATCAGTAATAAAACAAAAACCAATCAATCAATTTTAATGAAATTGCATATGAACAATCTTTAATCAACACTTGAAACATTGATGAAGTGTGCTATGTTAATTTTCAATTGAAAGTATTTTTTATAAATTTTTATTTACAGAATTACGTTTGAAATCACTAAATCAGTAATAAAACAAAAACCAATCAATCAATTTTGACAGAATTGCACATCAACAATCTTTAATCAACACTTGAAACATTGATGAAGTGTGCTATGTTAATTTCCAATTGAAAGTATTTTTTATAATTTTTTATTTACAGAATTACGCATGAAATCACTAAATCAGTAATAAAACAAAAACCAATCAATCAATTTTTATAAAAATGCACATCAACAATCTTTAATCAACACTTGAAACATTGATGAAGTGTGAAATGTTAATTTCCAATTGAAAGTATTTTTTTTAAATTTTTATTTGCAGAATTACGTTTGAAATCACTAAATCAGTAATAAAACAAAAACCAATCTATCAATTTTGACAGAATTGAACATCAACAATCTTCAATCAACACTTGAAACATTGATGAAGTGTGATATGTTAATTTCCAATTGAAAGTATTTTTTATAAACTTTTATTTGCAGAATTACGTTTGAAATCACTAAATCAGTAATAAAACAAAAAACCAATCAATCAATTTTGATAGAATTGCACATCAACAATCTTTAATCAAAATGTTGATTCATAAATGAATCAATCAACTTGCAAATAAACTAAATGCTAATCTAAAAACACTAACAAATGTCAATTAAAAGCTAAACTAGAAACACCAATAAATGTCAATTAGTGATACAACTGTCAAACGTGTCAAATTATTAAAATAACATTGAAATATTCATTATGCATTAAATGACAAATTGCAAAAGCTCTTTATAAGATGTGTATTAGTGAAACAACTGGCAAAATGTGATATTGCTGTCAAAATGTTGATTCATAAATAAAATAATCAACTTTCCAATAAACTAAATGCTAAACTAGAAACACCAATAAATGTCAATTAGTGATACAGCTGTCAAACGTGTCAAATTGTTAAAATATCCTTGAAATATTCATTATGCATTAAACGACAAATTGCAAAAGCTCTTTATAAGATGTGCATTAGTGAAACAACTGTCAAAATGTGATATTGCTGTCAAAATGTTGATTCATAAATAAAATAATCAATTTTCCAATAAACTAAATGCTAAATTATAAACACCAACAAATGTCAATTAGTGATACAGCTGTCAAACGTGTCAAATTATTAAAATAACATTGAAATATTCATTATGCATTAAAGGACAAACTACAAAAGCTCTTTATAAGATGTGCATTAGTGAAACAACTGTCAAAATGTGATACTGCTGTCAAAATGTTGATTCATAAATAAAATAATCAACTTTCAAATAAACTAAATGCTAAACTAGAAACACCAACAAATGTCAATTAGTGATACAGCTGTCAAATGTGTCAAATTATTAAAATAACATTGAAATATTCATTATGCATTAAATGACAAATTGCAAAAGCTCTTTATAAAACCTGTATTAATAATATAGCAGTTAAATCGTGACACTGCTGTCAAAAATGTCAAATTTTTAAAATATTGTTAAAACATTAAACACGTTCAATTAGTGATACATCGTTAATTAGAAATGTCACTTAGTGATGCAACTGTCACTGTTGAAACATGATTAGAACATTCCACATTGTCAATTAGTGATAGATCTATCGAATACTTAATTTATTAAAAATGTCACTTAGTGCTACTTCTGTCAAAAATAAGAAATTGTTGAAATATCATTAAAATAATAAACATTGTCAATTAGTGATACATCATTAATTAGAAATGTCACTTAGTGATACAACTGTCACTGTTTAAACATCATTAGAATATTCAACATTGTCAATTAGTGATAGATCTGTCAAATACTTAAATTATTAAAAATGTCACTTAGTGCTACTTCTATCAAAAATAAGAAATTGTTGAAATATCATTAAAATATTGAACACTGTCAATTAGTGATACATCATTAATTAGAAATGTCACTTAGTGATGCAACTGTCACTGTTGAAACATTATTAGAACATTCCACATTGTCAATTAGTGATAGATCTATCAAATACTTAATTTATTAAAAATGTCACTTAGTGCTACTTCTGTCAAAAATAAGAAATTGTTGAAATATCATTAAAATATTAAACTTTGCCAATTAGTGATACATCATTAATTGGAAATGTCACTTAGTAATACAGGGAGTTTATAAATGAATGGGATTATGTAATCACTTTAAATGTGCCGCTTTTTTTAAATTGTTTACTAAACTATTTGTTTTGACAGATCAACTTTGACAGCTGTCAAGCAAACATATGAAAATATATGTAGTATAGTGAACGATTTTAAAAAGGCGGCATATTTAAAGTGATTACATAATCCCATTCATTTATAAACTCCCTGTACAACTGTTAATGTCAAAACATTAGAATATTCAACATTGTCAATTAGTGATAGATCTATCAAATACATAATTTATTAAAAATGTCACTTAGTGATACTTCTGTCAAAAATAAGAAATTGTTGAAATATCATTAAAATATTAAACAATGTCAATTAGTGATACATCATAAATTAGAAATGTCACTTAGTGATACAACTGTCACTGTTAAAACATCATTAGAACATTCCACATTGTCAATTAGTGATAGATCTATCAAATACCTAAATTATTAAAAGTGTCACTTAGTGCTACTTCTGTCAAAAATAAAAAATTGTTGAAATATCATGAAAATATTAAACACTGTCAATTAGTGATACATCATTAATTAGAAATGTCACTTAGTGATACAACTGTCACTGTCAAAACATCATCGGAACATTCCACATTGTCAATTAGTGATAGATCTATCAAATACCTAAATTATTAAAAGTGTCACTTAGTGCTACTTCTGTCAAAAATAAGAAATTGTTGAAATATCATGAAAATATTAAACACTGTCAATTAGTGATACATCATTAATTAGAAATGTCACTTAGTGATACAACTGTCACTGTCAATACATCATCGGAACATTCCACATTGTCAGTGATAGATCTATCAAATACCTAAATTATTAAAAATGTCACTTAGTGCTACTTCTGTCAAAAATAAGAAATTGTTGAAATATCATTAAAATATAAAACACTGTCAATTACTGATACATCATTAATTAGAAATGTCATTTAGTGATACAACTGTCACTGTTAAAACATCATTAGACATTCCACATTGTCAATTTGAGATAGACCTGTTAAATACATAATTTATTAAAAATGTCACTAAGTGCTGTTGGTAAATTAATAATAACATTGTCAAAAAATTGAAATAGACAATTGCAATTGTCAAAACAGTAATCATGTGAATTTAAAATTTGTACCTGTAAATGATAAGCACTCATCACCGATTCGTATCTGGGTAAAAAAGAAACATCGCTTGCAATAGAACTACTAGAATTCCTCCGAAACCTCCCTTCATTTGGAGTAGACGCATGCAACGACACATTCGTAAATCCAGGCTCCGCATTGTAACCACTCGCTTGCGCCCCATCTAAAAAAAAACAAACCGATAACAAACATCACAAACAAACCACGCAAAATCACCTTCATCGGTCAACGAAAACAAATTCTCATCATTACCACTATTCTGTAATTTATCGGTAACAGACTGTGTGAACTGCTGGATCCTTTGAGGTGAGATTTTCACCTCTTCAGCAATTTTGTCTTTCAATTTCTTGAACATGTTCCACCAATCAAATCATAAAAATAATAAAACCGTCCAATTCAACCCCCTTTATTTTTTTTCGCACTATTTTCCAATCGGCCCCGATTTGACGTGTCAAAAAAACGACGTCGGCGACGACGTGCGCGCATACTTCTATCGATTTTCTTCGGCCGTCAATGTAATCAAGACGTAATTCCATTCACACACCATCCGAACATACTAAATGGAGCCGAAGTTACACCCAGAATAACAAACGTGAAGTGGGTCGAAATTTCTTCTGCAAACATGAAAGTTAAATGCTGTTATTAGAGCAGAATATTATGAATTAAACATTAATTTAAGTGATTGATTTGATTTATAAATAAATTAATTGATTAAATTGCGACTATATTCGTGTTGTTAACTTTGATGACATTTAGGGTTAGGATACCGACGCTGTTTGTATTTTTAAGTTATAAAATTAATACAATTTAACCAGATTTCGGTTTAATGCATCAATATTAAGTAATGGTAAGTTTGATTTTATTAAATTTATTCATATTTGTAGTTTGAGGTTATGTTTTAATTTTTAGGATCCTAATAATATACCACCACCTAATTATGTGGCGCCTCCGGGTGCTATGGGTACACATGTGGCGCCTCCGGGTGTTATGGGTGCACATGTAGCGCCTCCGGGTGCAATGGGCTCACATGCTGCTCCACCGGGTGCCATGGGTACACATGCAGCGCCTCCAGGTGCTATGGGTACACATGTAGCACCTCCGGGTGCCATAGGTACACCCCCATTGATGCCTCCTATGTCTAGTTTCCCACCGATGATACCTCCATTCAGTGTGCCTCCACCGGGTTTTGGTTCATTTCAAGCACCGGCTCCCAATCCATCCGAACAATGGACGGAACATAAAGCTCCTGATGGGAGAACATATTATTATAATTCTGTCACGAAACAAAGCTCATGGCAGAAACCCGATATGTTAAAAACACCGACTGAGGTAAATTTAATTTTCGGTTACCAATTATTGGTTTATTGTACATATATTATAGTTATTGCTATCACAGTCTCCATGGAAAGAATATACGGCCGATAATGGGAAGATTTATTATCACAATATTAATACGAAAGAGTCGAGATGGGTTATACCGCCTGAATTAGAAGAAATTAAGGGGAAAGTTGCAGCTGAAGAGTAATAATTATATTTGTGGTTATTAATTTTTTGCTAATCGTTTGATTGCTATTGTAGAATTAAGAATAAATCGGCATCTGCTACCCCTACGCCTACAGATGTATCGAGTCCATCTTTACCAAGTGCAGCTCCAGCTACTCCTGTTGTCAATTCACCTAATTCCAGTAAGTATTCAAATTAATTTAATTTTGCTATTCTTATGTCAATTTTGACACTAGAAAATTATTTTTGTTTTTTCAAGTTACTAAGTTTAAACTGAATTTTTGAGATGCCAAGTTTGATGCTTTTTGTCATTTCCTATATACAAACAGTCAAAATGGTCAAATTCAACTTCAACTCAGTTTTAATGATAAATCTTGTATGAAACTTGATCTTAGCAACTGTCAAAGTTTTGACTTAAAATGTTCCTAAACTGCCACAAATATCATCAAATGTCATTAATTGTTCTGGACTGTCATAAATGTCTTGAAATGTTCCAGAATTGTCATAAAATGTTTAAGAGATATCATAAAAGTCATAAAATGTCCGTGAGCTGTCATAAAATGTTACTGAGCGATCATAAAATGTTTGTCAGATGTTATAAGCGTCATAAAATGTCCGAGAGCTGTCAGAATCGTCATAAAATGTTTGTGAACTGTCAATAATTGTTTCTGAATTATCATAAACGCCATAAAATGTTTTGGAGCTGTCATAAACTATTTCCTGAGCTGTTATAAACGTTATAATATATTCGTGAACGGTTATAAACGTCATAAATTGTTTGATATATCATTAATTGTTTCTGGACTGCCATAAATGTCATAAAATTTTCCTGAATTGTCATAAAATGTTGAAGGGATATCATAGACGTCATAAAACGTTCCTGAGCTATCATAAAATGTTTGTGTGATGTTATAAACGTCATGTTTGAGAGCTGTCAGAAATGTCATAAAATGTTTGTGAACTGTCAATAATTGTTTCTGAATGATCATAAACGCCATAAAATGTTTTGGAGCTGTCATAAACTATTTCCTGAGCTGTCATAAACGTTATAATATATTCGTGAACGGTTATAAACGTCATTAATTGTTTCTGGATTGTCATAAATGTCATAAAATTTTCCCGAATTGTCATAAAATGTTGAAGAGGTATCATAAAATGTTTGTGAGCTGTTATAAAATGTTCCTGAGCGATCATAAAATGTTTGTGAGATGTTATAAATGTCATAAAATGTTCGAGAGCTGTCAGAAACTTTATAAAATGTTTGTGAACTGTCAATAATTGTTTCTGAATGATCATAAACGCCATAAAATGTTTTGGAGCTGTCATAAACTATTTCCTGAGCTGTCATAAACGTTATAATATATTTGTGAACGGTTATAAACGTCATAATTGTTTGAGATATCATTTATTGTTTCTGGACTGCCATAAATGTCATAAAATTTTCCCGAATTGTCATAAAATGTTGAAGAAATATCACAAACGTCATAAAATGTCCGTGAGCTGTCATAAAATGTTCCTGAACGATCATAAAGTGTTTGTGAGATGCTATAAACGTCATAAAATATTCGAGAACTGTCAGAAACGTCATAAAATGTTTGTGAACTGTCAATAATTGTTTCTGAATGATCATAAACGCCATAAAATGTTTTGGAGCTGTCATAAACTATTTCCTGAGCTGTCATAAACGTTATAATATATTTGTGAACGGTTATAAACGTCATAATTGTTTGAGATATCATTTATTGTTTCTGGACTGCCATAAATGTCATAAAATTTTCCCGAATTGTCATAAAATGTTGAAGAAATATCACAAACGTCATAAAATGTCCGTGAGCTGTCATAAAATGTTCCTAAACGATCATAAAGTGTTTGTGAGATGCTGTAAACGTCATAAAATATTCGAGAACTGTCAGAAACGTCATAAAATGTTTGTGAACTGTCAATAATTGTTTCTGAATGATCATAAACGCCATAAAATGTTTTGGAGCTGTCATAAACTATTTCCTGAGCTGTCATAAACGTTATAATATATTCGTGAACGGTTATAAACGTCATTAATTGTTTCTGGATTGTCATAAATGTCATAAAATTTTCCCGAATTGTCATAAAATGTTGAAGAGGTATCATAAAATGTTTGTGAGCTGTTATAAAATGTTCCTGAGCGATCATAAAATGTTTGTGAGATGTTATAAATGTCATAAAATGTTCGAGAGCTGTCAGAAACTTTATAAAATGTTTGTGAACTGTCAATAATTGTTTCTGAATGATCATAAACGCCATAAAATGTTTTGGAGCTGTCATAAACTATTTCCTGAGCTGTCATAAACGTTATAATATATTTGTGAACGGTTATAAACGTCATAATTGTTTGAGATATCATTTATTGTTTCTGGACTGCCATAAATGTCATAAAATTTTCCCGAATTGTCATAAAATGTTGAAGAAATATCACAAACGTCATAAAATGTCCGTGAGCTGTCATAAAATGTTCCTGAACGATCATAAAGTGTTTGTGAGATGCTATAAACGTCATAAAATATTCGAGAACTGTCAGAAACGTCATAAAATGTTTGTGAACTGTCAATAATTGTTTCTGAATGATCATAAACGCCATAAAATGTTTTGGAGCTGTCATAAACTATTTCCTGAGCTGTCATAAACGTTATAATATATTCGTGAACGGTTATAAACGTCATTAATTGTTTCTGGATTGTCATAAATGTCATAAAATTTTCCCGAATTGTCATAAAATGTTGAAGAGGTATCATAAAATGTTTGTGAGCTGTTATAAAATGTTCCTGAGCGATCATAAAATGTTTGTGAGATGTTATAAATGTCATAAAATGTTCGAGAGCTGTCAGAAACTTTATAAAATGTTTGTGAACTGTCAATAATTGTTTCTGAATGATCATAAACGCCATAAAATGTTTTGGAGCTGTCATAAACTATTTCCTGAGCTGTCATAAACGTTATAATATATTTGTGAACGGTTATAAACGTCATAATTGTTTGAGATATCATTTATTGTTTCTGGACTGCCATAAATGTCATAAAATTTTCCCGAATTGTCATAAAATGTTGAAGAAATATCACAAACGTCATAAAATGTCCGTGAGCTGTCATAAAATGTTCCTGAACGATCATAAAGTGTTTGTGAGATGCTATAAACGTCATAAAATATTCGAGAACTGTCAGAAACGTCATAAAATGTTTGTGAACTGTCAATAATTGTTTCTGAATGATCATAAACGCCATAAAATGTTTTGGAGCTGTCATAAACTATTTCCTGAGCTGTCATAAACGTTATAATATATTTGTGAACGGTTATAAACGTCATAATTGTTTGAGATATCATTTATTGTTTCTGGACTGCCATAAATGTCATAAAATTTTCCCGAATTGTCATAAAATGTTGAAGAAATATCACAAACGTCATAAAATGTCCGTGAGCTGTCATAAAATGTTCCTAAACGATCATAAAGTGTTTGTGAGATGCTGTAAACGTCATAAAATATTCGAGAACTGTCAGAAACGTCATAAAATGTTTGTGAACTGTCAATAATTGTTTCTGAATGATCATAAACGTCATAAAATGTTTTGGAGCTGTCATAAACTTTTTCCTGAGCTGTCATAAACGTTATAATATATTCGTGAACGGTTATAAACGTCATAAATTGTTTGAGATATCATAAATTGTTTCTGGACTGCCATAAATGTCATAAAATTTTCCCGAATTGTCATAAAATGTTGAACAGATATCATAAACGTCATAAAATGTTCTTGAGCAATCATAAAATGTTTGTGAGATGTTATAAACATCATAAAATGTTTGAGAGCTGTCAGAAATGTCATAAAATGTTTGTGAACTGTCAATAATTGTTTCTGAATTATCATTAACGCCAAAAATGTTTTGGAGCTGTCATAAACTTTTTTCTGAGCTGTCATAAACGTTGTAATATATTCGTGGACGGTTATAAACGTCATAAATTGTTTGAGATATCATAAATTGTTTCTGGACTGCTATAAATGTCATAAAATTTTTCCGAATTGTCATAAAATGTTAAAGAGGTATCATAAACGTCATAAAATGTTTGTGAGATGTTATAAACGTCATAAAAATAAAATGTTTGAGAGCTGTCAGAAACGTCATAAAATGTTTGTGAACTGTCAATAATTGTTTCTGAATGATCAGAAACGCCATAAAATGTATTGGAGCTGTCATAGTTATAATATATTCGTCAATAATTGTTTCTGAACTGTCATAAATGTCATAAATTGTCCGTGTGATGTCATAAATGTTATCAAATATTCTTGAACTGTTATAAACGTCATAAAGTATTCCTGAGCTGTAATAAAACTCATAAAATGTTTGTAAACTGTCATTAATCTGTCATAAACATCATAAAATGTTCCTGAGCAGTCTTAAAATGAGTGTCATATGTCATAACATCATAATGTGATCGTGAGCTGTTAAAAACGTTATAAAATGTTTGTGATTTGTCATAAAGGTCATATAATAATGTCGAAGGAGGGAATGGTGATATTAATAACACGCACATCATTGAGGACGCGAATCCCGTCTCGATTGGTCTTTGCAACAAAATTCGGGGCCACAGTATAAGTCAATAATTTTTGTTAAATTATAATAATCTTGAGAGATTAATCGCGAATCGACAAATTAGAAAATATAAAGTTTGAATCTTGTAAGTGTGTTGTGACGCATCTGTCAATCGCGAAGCCACAGTATATATGTATGTCATGACTTTTTTTTTATTATAATAATTGCATGACAGATTAATCACGAAGCGACAAATTAGAAAATATTAAATTTGAATCTAATAAGTGTGCTGTGACGCATCTGTCAATCGCGAAGCAACAGTGTATATGTAAATATTTTTTTTAAATTATAATAAAAGCTTCAGAGATTAATCGCGAAGCTACAAATTAGAAAATATTAAATTTGAATCTTATAAGTGTGCTGTGACTCATCTGTCAATCGCGAAGCGACAGTGTATATGTCAATAAATTTTTTTTATTATAATAAAAGCTTCAGAGATTAATCGCGAAGCGACAAACTAGAAAATATTAAATTTGAATCTTATAAGTGTGCTCTGACGCATCTGTCAATCGCGAAGCGACAGCTTATATGTCAATAATTTTATTAAATTATAATAAAAGCTTCAGAGATTAATTGCGAAGCGACAAATTAGAAAATATTAAATTTGAATCTTATAAGTGTGCTGTGACGCATCTGTCAATCGCGAAGCAACAGTGTATATGTCAATATTTTTTTTAAATTATAATAAAAGCTTCAGAGATTAATCGCGAAGCGACAAATTAGAAAATATTAAATTTGAATCTTATAAGTGTGCTGTGACTCATCTGTCAATCGCGAAGCGACAGTGTATATGTCAATAAATTTTTTTTATTATAATAAAAGCTTCAGAGATTAATCGCGAAGCGACAAACTAGAAAATATTAAATTTGAATCTTATAAGTGTGCTCTGACGCATCTGTCAATCGCGAAGCGACAGCTTATATGTCAATAATTTTATTAAATTATAATAAAAGCTTCAGAGATTAATTGCGAAGCGACAAATTAGAAAATATTAAATTTGAATCTTATAAGTGTGCTGTGACGCATCTGTCAATCGCGAAGCAACAGTGTATATGTCAATATTTTTTTTAAATTATAATAAAAGCTTCAGAGATTAATCGCGAAGCGACAAATTAGAAAATATTAAATTTGAATCTTATAAGTGTGCTGTGACTCATCTGTCAATCGCGAAGCGACAGTGTATATGTCAATAAATTTTTTTTATTATAATAAAAGCTTCAGAGATTAATCGCGAAGCGACAAACTAGAAAATATTAAATTTGAATCTTATAAGTGTGCTCTGACGCATCTGTCAATCGCGAAGCGACAGCTTATATGTCAATAATTTTATTAAATTATAATAAAAGCTTCAGAGATTAATTGCGAAGCGACAAATTAGAAAATATTAAATTTGAATCTTATAAGTGTGCTGTACCGCATCTGTCAATCGCGAAGCAACAGTGTATATGTCAATTTTTTTAAAAATTTTAATAAAAGCTTCTATATAAAAAAAAATTTATTATAATAAAAGTTTCAGAGATTAAGAAATTAAAATTTGAATCATATTTTTATTAATTTTCTCAAACAACTCAAAAATTACTGATGATTTAACAAAAATCAATTATAAAGTCGATTTATAGTTCCTAATAATGGAGGGTTCCGACCGACGAATGTTGGGTGTTCCAGAAAACAGTTGATAATTGAAAACAAGTTAGTTGCTGTTCTGACTTACTGTTCATAAATTTGGGTTTTACTTATTTAAGTTTTGACAGATGTTATTTAATAATTTAATTATTCTTCAGATTTCAAATCTTAATTCCTTCTCTCAACAAATTTTTTACAGAAATCTGTTGAATTTTGACAATTGTTTTGGTATTGTTTTGTTTTATAATATTCAGACATTAATTAATATCCAGCTGATTTGTGATAGTTGTAGATTTTGAAGCGCCATCTTTACTATGGAATGTGTTTTGTTAAAATTGTTGAAATGTGTACATGATTCATTTGTTTTCTAACAGTTCACACATATTTTCAGTAATATTAAATTTAAAATGAATTTTCCAGCATCAAGCCCAGGCGGTAAAAGTGCATTGGAAGCATCCATGGCAGCAACATTGGCTGCAATTTCCATTCCAACACCACCGCCTAAAATTGGTAAGTACTGAAATTTTGCATTGCATCAACATTTCAATAATTATTTTTCAGATGAAGATTCAAATCTCTCAACACACAGCGAGCCAAAGGAATCTCGCAACTCAACACCAGAACCACGCATTTTTAAAGATAAGAAAGAGGCCATGGAAGCGTTTAAAGAAATGCTTAAGGACAACAACGTTCCTTCCAATGCGACATGGGATCAGTGCGTCAAGATCATACAAAACGATACCCGATATGATAGCCTAAAAAGATTGAATGAGCGCAAACAGGTATTTAATGCTTACAAGACGCAGAAACAAAAAGATGAGAAGGAGGAAAGCCGATTGCGTGCTAAAAAATCTAAGGAGAGTCTCGAGGAGTTTTTACTGAATTCTGAAAGAATCACATCTACCACTAAGTATTATAAATGTGACGAGATCTATACTGGAATGGAGGTTAGTAATATTATGACATATTTGTGAATGTTATGAAATAAATTAATAATTCAGAACAGCCAGGAGTCAAACACAGACAATTGTTTCGATTCTACAAACCTTGTCAGTGTGCCTTTTATGATTACAGTATTCCATAATAGCAAAAACAAATTTGAGTAAATAATTTTGTGCTTATAAACAGATTTAGTATTAATTAAATTGCACTAGATGGAGCCACATTTGTTTGATGTCGATATATTCAGCAAAGTTAAATATTTTGCTATTGACAGTTAATTCGATTTTTTAAATATAGGTATGGGACAGTGTGAGCGATTCAGATAGGCGTGATATTTACGAAGATGTAATGTTCAGTTTAGCAAAACGCGAAAAAGAAGATGCAAAAGTTTTGAAAAAACGCAACATGAAGAAGCTCGCCGAGGTATTGAACAACATGACTGAAATTAATTACGATACGACGTGGAGTGAAGCCCAGACAATGCTTCTAGGGAACATAACCTTCAAAAATGATGTCAATTTATTAGGTAAGTTTTAACTGCCATATTTGACAGAAATTAATGCAAAATTGTTTACAGCAATGGACAAAGAGGACGCATTAATAGTATTCGAAGACCACATCCGTGAATTAGAAAAAGAAGAAATCGAAAAAAAAGAACTCGAAAAGAAGCGCGTGAAACGACTGGCTAGAAAAAACCGCGATCAATTTCTTGTTCTTCTCGATATGCTTCATGAAGAAGGCAAATTAACCTCGATGTCGTTATGGGTCGAACTGTACCCGATAATCTCGGCTGATATACGATTTTCCGCGATGCTAGGTAAGTCCTTAAAGGGTTTACTAAAAAACCACTTTAATTAATGATTTCAGTCGCTTATTCACACCTAGGGCAAAATGGTTCGACGCCGTTGGACCTCTTCAAATTTTACGTCGAAGATTTGAAAGCGCGTTTTCATGACGAGAAGAAAATTATTAAGGAAATTTTGAAAGATAAGGAATTTGATGTTAGGGTTAATACGTCGTTTGAGGAATTTGCCACTGTTGTTTGTGAGGATAAAAAGTCTGCTACCTTAGATGCCGGAAATGTCAAATTGACATATAACTCATTACTAGAGAAGGTAAGTAATAATAATAGGCAGTACTATGCTTTGAATTGACAAAATTTAACTTAAATGTACAAATTTTGTCATAAAATACTATAATCCGGTCATAGAATGCAAAATATAATTAAATTTAGAAAAATTTAGCTTAAGTGTCAAAATCTGGCTTGAAATTTATAAAATTACGTATGTTTTTTACGCGTTTCGCATGCAATCTGACACTTTCGAAAAAATTTGATTTTTTGAAAAATCATGTCAAAGTCCGAAAAAAATCTCAATTTGGATGGAAAGTTACTTCTGAAACAAAGGGAAATTTCAAAAAAAAAAAAAAAAATTGTTTTTTACGTGTTAACTATTTTAACCCCCTTTCGATTTGACTTAATAATTTTGTCAATTCTCGGCACATTAGTGTGGCAGTAGTCACTGACAAATGAACCTAACCTAAAAATTATAATTACTGCATGACAGTTAGCAAAAAAATATTTAGTTTAAAAAATTTAATAATTATTTTGACAGGCGGAAGTTAAAGAAAAAGATCGCCTTAAAGAAGAATCAAAAAGATTAAAAAAATTAGAAGCGAATTTCAAATGTCGATTAAGGGAACTGAATTTCAATTACGAATTAACATGGGAGGAAGCGAAAATCAAATTGGAACACGAAGACGAATTCATAGCCTTTGCATCTGATAGCGAACGAATAAAAGTGTACAAGGTAATTACATACGAACCCAACTTAACCTGAACTAACATTTGATTAATTAAAGAGTTTCCAACATGAGATGGAAGAATCGTGCAGCCACCACCATTCCCGCTCGAAGAAATCTAAAAAATCTAAAAAAAGTAAAAAATATAAGTCATCGAGTAATAGCGAATCTGAAATGGAACAAAAGAAAGAGAAGAAAAAGCATCGCACGCCGAGTCCGTTACCGCCTTCCGATGATAGCGCGGATGACTACAAAAAGAAAAAATCGAAAAAGAAACATAAGAAGAAGTCTCCTTCAGTAAGTTAAGCCAATCGATTTTTTCAATTTCAAGAGTTCCTTGTATTTAATTAATTTACAATAATAAAAAACAATTGCACGTCTCCTATGTTTGGGTAGCAGTTCTTATTATTGTGTTTCTGTTTCTGTTTTTTTCTTTGATATAGATGAGCCCATCAGAAGAGAGGGCCAAAAAGTCGTCAAGGCGGCCGTCCGTTAGTGATCCAATTGTTAAAAGTGGGGAGATGAGCGAATCCGAGCTCGAGAAACAGAGGGCATTACTATTAGAACAGTTGAAAGAGCCGGAAAGCGATTGATTAAATATTGCCGAATTCTTTAATTTAAGTGCTAATCGATTTTTTTTTAACTGTACCATAGATAACCGTAATAATTAAATGAAGAATAGTTTTTAAGTCTAATTGTTGTTTTATTATTTTTGACACCTCTCTCGTCATGTCACGCGCATAACCTAAAAAACATTGGAATCTATTGCGTCATAGTTCGCACATAACCTACAAATGTCGCTCGAAGGGATGATATAGTATATAGTGTTTCAAGGGCCGAAAATATAATTAGAAAATATTAAATTTGAATCTTATAAGTGTGCTGTGACGCATCTGTCAATCGCGAAGCGACAGTATATATGTCAATATTTTTTTAAATTTATAATAAAAGCTTCAAAGATTAATCGCGAAGCGACAAATTAGAAAATATTAAATATGAATCTTATAAGTGTGCTGTGACGCATCTGTCAATCGTGAAGCGACAGTGTATATGTCAATATTTTTTTAAATTATAATAAACGCTTCAGAGATTAATCGCGAAGCGACAAATTAGAAAATTTCAAATTTTAATCTTATAAGTGTGCCGTGACGCATCTGTCAATCGCGAAGCGACAGTATATATGTCAATATTTTTTTAAAAATTATAATAAAAGCTTCAGAGATTAATCGCGAAGCGACAAATTAGAAAATTTCAAATTTGAATCTTATAAGTGTGCTGTGACGCATCTGCCAATCGCGAAGCGACAGTATATATGTCAGTATTTGTTTTTTAATTATATTAAAAGCTTCAGAGATTAATCGCAAAGCGACAAATTAGAAAATATTAAATTTGAACCTTATAAGTGTGCTGTGACGCATCTGTCAATCGCGAAGCGACAGTATATATGTCAATATTTGTTTTAAATTATAATAAAAGCTTCAGAGATTAATCGCGAAGCGACAAATTAGAAAATATTAAATTTGAACCTTATAAGTGTGCTGTGGCGCATCTGTCAATCGCGAAGCGACAGTATATATGTCAATATTTTTTTAAAAATTATAATAAAAGCTTCAGAGATTAATCGCGAAGCGACAAATTAGAAAATATTAAATTTGAATCTTATAAGTGTGCTGTGACGCATCTGTCAATCGCGAAGCGACAGTATATATGTCAATATTTTTTTTTTAAATTATAATAAAAGCTTCAGAGATTAATCGCGAAGCGACAAATTAGAAAATATTAAATTTGAATCTTATAAGTGTGCTGTGACGCATCTGTCAATCGCGAAGCGACAGTATATATGTCAATATTTTTTTTTAAATTATAATAAAAGCTTCAGAGATTAATCGCGAAGCGACAAATTAGAAAATATTAAATTTGAATCTTATAAGTGTGCTGTGACGCATCTGTCAATCGCGAAGCGACAGTATATATGTCAATATTTGTTTTAAATTATAATAAAAGCTTCAGAGATTAATCGCGAAGCGACAAATTAGAAAATATTAAATTTGAATCTTATAAGTGTGCTGTGACGCATCTGTCAATCGCGAAGCGACAGTATATATGTCAATATTTGTTTTAAATTATAATAAAAGCTTCAGAGATTAATCGCGAAGCGACAAATTAGAAAATATTAAATTTGAACCTTATAAGTGTGCTGTGACGCATCTGTCAATCGCGAAGCGACAGTATATATGTCAATATTTGTTTTAAATTATAATAAAAGCTTCAGAGATTAATCGCGAAGCGACAAATTAGAAAATATTAAATTTGAACCTTATAAGTGTGCTGTGGCGCATCTGTCAATCGCGAAGCGACAGTATATATGTCAATATTTTTTTAAAAATTATAATAAAAGCTTCAGAGATTAATCGCGAAGCGACAAATTAGAAAATATTAAATTTGAATCTTATAAGTGTGCTGTGACGCATCTGTCAATCGCGAAGCGACAGTATATATGTCAATATTTTTTTTTTAAATTATAATAAAAGCTTCAGAGATTAATCGCGAAGCGACAAATTAGAAAATATTAAATTTGAATCTTATAAGTGTGCTGTGACGCATCTGTCAATCGCGAAGCGACAGTATATATGTCAATATTTTTTTTAAATTATAATAAAAGCTTCAGAGATTAATCGCGAAGCGACAAATTAGAAAATATTAAATTTGAATCTTATAAGTGTGCTGTGACGCATCTGTCAATCGCGAAGCGACAGTATATATGTCAATATTTTTTTTTAAATTATAATAAAAGCTTCAGAGATTAATCGCGAAGCGACAAATTAGAAAATATTAAATTTGAATCTTATAAGTGTGCTGTGACGCATCTGTCAATCGCGAAGCGACAGTATATATGTCAATATTTTTTTTAAATTATAATAAAAGCTTCAGAGATTAATCGCGAAGCGACAAATTAGAAAATATTAAATTTGAATCTTATAAGTGTGCTGTGACGCATCTGTCAATCGCTATGCGACAGTATATATGTCAATATTTTTTTTAAATTATAATAAAAGCTTCAGAGATTAATCGCGAAGCGACAAATTAGAAAATATTAAATTTGAATCTTATAAGTGTGCTGTGACGCATCTGTCAATCGCGAAGCGACAGTATATATGTCAATATTTTTTTTAAATTATAATAAAAGCTTCAGAGATTAATCGCGAAGCGACAAATTAGAAAATATTAAATTTGAATCTTATAAGTGTGCTGTGACGCATCTGTCAATCGCGAAGCGACAGTATATATGTCAATATTTTTTTTAAATTATAATAAAAGCTTCAGAGATTAATCGCGAAGCGACAAATTAGAAAATATTAAATTTGAATCTTATAAGTGTGCTGTGACGCATCTGTCAATCGCGAAGCGACAGTATATATGTCAATATTTTTTTTAAATTATAATAAAAGCTTCAGAGATTAATCGCGAAGCGACAAATTAGA
Organism: Tachinus rufipes; assembly: GCA_963932245.1. Lineage (NCBI taxonomy): Eukaryota > Metazoa > Arthropoda > Insecta > Coleoptera > Staphylinidae > Tachinus > Tachinus rufipes. The sequence continues at coordinate 85,411,910 of OZ010748.1, read as the reverse complement.
AAATATTAAATTTGAATCTTATAAGTGTGCTGTGACGCATCTGTCAATCGCGAAGCGACAGTATATATGTCAATATTTTTTTTAAATTATAATAAAAGCTTCAGAGATTAATCGCGAAGCGACAAATTAGAAAATATTAAATTTGAATCTTATAAGTGTGCTGTGACGCATCTGTCAATCGCGAAGCGACAGTATATATGTCAATATTTGTTTTAAATTATAATAAAAGCTTCAGAGATTAATTGTGAAGCGACAAATTAGAAAATATTAAATTTGAATCTTATAAGTGTGCTGTGACGCATCTGTCAATCGCGAAGCGACAGTATATATGTCAATATTTTTTTTTAAGTTATAATAAAAGCTTCAGAGATTAATCACGAAGCGACAAATTAGAAAATATTAAATTTGAATCTTATAAGTGTGCTGTGACGCATCTGTCAATCGCGAAGCGACAGTATATATGTCAATATTTGTTTTAAATTATAATAAAAGCTTCAGAGATTAATCGCGAAGCGACAAATTAGAAAATATTAAATTTGAACCTTATAAGTGTGCTGTGACGCATCTGTCAATCGCGAAGTGACAGTATATATGTCAATATTTTTTTTTAAATTATAATAAAAGCTTCAGAGATTAATCGCGAAGCGACAAATTAGAAAATATTAAATTTGAATCTTATAAGTGTGCTGTGACGCATCTGTCAATCGCGAAGCGACAGTATATATGTCAATATTTGTTTTAAATTATAATAAAAGCTTCAGAGATTAATCGCGAAGCGACAAATTAGAAAATATTAAATTTGAATCTTATAAGTGTGCTGTGACGCATCTGTCAATCGCGAAGCGACAGTATATATGTCAATATTTTTTTTAAATTATAATAAAAGCTTCAGAGATTAATCGCGAAGCGACAAATTAGAAAATATTAAATTTGAATCTTATAAGTGTGCTGTGACGCATCTGTCAATCGCGAAGCGACAGTATATATGTCAATATTTTTTTTAAATTATAATAAAAGCTTCAGAGATTAATCGCGAAGCGACAAATTAGAAAATATTAAATTTGAATCTTATAAGTGTGCTGTGACGCATCTGTCAATCGCGAAGCGACAGTATATATGTCAATATTTTTTTTAAATTATAATAAAAGCTTCAGAGATTAATCGCGAAGCGACAAATTAGAAAATATTAAATTTGAATCTTATAAGTGTGCTGTGACGCATCTGTCAATCGCGAAGCGACAGTATATATGTCAATATTTTTTTTAAATTATAATAAAAGCTTCAGAGATTAATCGCGAAGCGACAAATTAGAAAATATTAAATTTGAATCTTATAAGTGTGCTGTGACGCATCTGTCAATCGCGAAGCGACAGTATATATGTCAATATTTGTTTTAAATTATAATAAAAGCTTCAGAGATTAATTGTGAAGCGACAAATTAGAAAATATTAAATTTGAATCTTATAAGTGTGCTGTGACGCATCTGTCAATCGCGAAGCGACAGTATATATGTCAATATTTTTTTTTAAGTTATAATAAAAGCTTCAGAGATTAATCACGAAGCGACAAATTAGAAAATATTAAATTTGAATCTTATAAGTGTGCTGTGACGCATCTGTCAATCGCGAAGCGACAGTATATATGTCAATATTTGTTTTAAATTATAATAAAAGCTTCAGAGATTAATCGCGAAGCGACAAATTAGAAAATATTAAATTTGAACCTTATAAGTGTGCTGTGACGCATCTGTCAATCGCGAAGTGACAGTATATATGTCAATATTTTTTTTTAAATTATAATAAAAGCTTCAGAGATTAATCGCGAAGCGACAAATTAGAAAATATTAAATTTGAATCTTATAAGTGTGCTGTGACGCATCTGTCAATCGCGAAGCGACAGTATATATGTCAATATTTGTTTTAAATTATAATAAAAGCTTCAGAGATTAATCGCGAAGCGACAAATTAGAAAATATTAAATTTGAATCTTATAAGTGTGCTGTGACGCATCTGTCAATCGCGAAGCGACAGTATATATGTCAATATTTGTTTTAAATTATAATAAAAGCTTCAGAGATTAATCGCGAAGCGACAAATTAGAAAATATTAAATTTGAATCTTATAAGTGTGCTGTGACGCATCTGTCAATCGCGAAGCGACAGTATATATGTCAATATTTTTTTTTAAATTATAATAAAAGCTTCAGAGATTAATCGCGAAGCGACAAATTAGAAAATATTAAATTTGAATCTTATAAGTGTGCTGTGACGCATCTGTCAATCGCGAAGCGACAGTATATATGTCAATATTTGTTTTAAATTATAATAAAAGCTTCAGAGATTAATCGCGAAGCGACAAATTAGAAAATATTAAATTTGAATCTTATAAGTGTGCTGTGACGCATCTGTCAATCGCGAAGCGACAGTATATATGTCAATATTTGTTTTAAATTATAATAAAAGCTTCAGAGATTAATCGCGAAGCGACAAATTAGAAAATATTAAATTTGAATCTTATAAGTGTGCTGTGACGCATCTGTCAATCGCGAAGCGACAGTATATATGTCAATATTTGTTTTAAATTATAATAAAAGCTTCAGAGATTAATCGCGAAGCGACAAATTAGAAAATATTAAATTTGAATCTTATAAGTGTGCTGTGACGCATCTGTCAATCGCGAAGCGACAGTATATATGTCAATATTTTTTTTTAAATTATAATAAAAGCTTCAGAGATTAATCGCGAAGCGACAAATTAGAAAATATTAAATTTGAATCTTATAAGTGTGCTGTGACGCATCTGTCAATCGCGAAGCGACAGTATATATGTCAATATTTTTTTTAAATTATAATAAAAGCTTCAGAGATTAATCGCGAAGCGACAAATTAGAAAATATTAAATTTGAATCTTATAAGTGTGCTGTGACGCATCTGTCAATCGCTATGCGACAGTATATATGTCAATATTTTTTTTAAATTATAATAAAAGCTTCAGAGATTAATCGCGAAGCGACAAATTAGAAAATATTAAATTTGAATCTTATAAGTGTGCTGTGACGCATCTGTCAATCGCGAAGCGACAGTATATATGTCAATATTTTTTTTAAATTATAATAAAAGCTTCAGAGATTAATCGCGAAGCGACAAATTAGAAAATATTAAATTTGAATCTTATAAGTGTGCTGTGACGCATCTGTCAATCGCGAAGCGACAGTATATATGTCAATATTTTTTTTAAATTATAATAAAAGCTTCAGAGATTAATCGCGAAGCGACAAATTAGAAAATATTAAATTTGAATCTTATAAGTGTGCTGTGACGCATCTGTCAATCGCGAAGCGACAGTATATATGTCAATATTTTTTTTAAATTATAATAAAAGCTTCAGAGATTAATCGCGAAGCGACAAATTAGAAAATATTAAATTTGAATCTTATAAGTGTGCTGTGACGCATCTGTCAATCGCGAAGCGACAGTATATATGTCAATATTTTTTTTAAATTATAATAAAAGCTTCAGAGATTAATCGCGAAGCGACAAATTAGAAAATATTAAATTTGAATCTTATAAGTGTGCTGTGACGCATCTGTCAATCGCGAAGCGACAGTATATATGTCAATATTTGTTTTAAATTATAATAAAAGCTTCAGAGATTAATTGTGAAGCGACAAATTAGAAAATATTAAATTTGAATCTTATAAGTGTGCTGTGACGCATCTGTCAATCGCGAAGCGACAGTATATATGTCAATATTTTTTTTTAAGTTATAATAAAAGCTTCAGAGATTAATCACGAAGCGACAAATTAGAAAATATTAAATTTGAATCTTATAAGTGTGCTGTGACGCATCTGTCAATCGCGAAGCGACAGTATATATGTCAATATTTGTTTTAAATTATAATAAAAGCTTCAGAGATTAATCGCGAAGCGACAAATTAGAAAATATTAAATTTGAACCTTATAAGTGTGCTGTGACGCATCTGTCAATCGCGAAGTGACAGTATATATGTCAATATTTTTTTTTAAATTATAATAAAAGCTTCAGAGATTAATCGCGAAGCGACAAATTAGAAAATATTAAATTTGAATCTTATAAGTGTGCTGTGACGCATCTGTCAATCGCGAAGCGACAGTATATATGTCAATATTTGTTTTAAATTATAATAAAAGCTTCAGAGATTAATCGCGAAGCGACAAATTAGAAAATATTAAATTTGAATCTTATAAGTGTGCTGTGACGCATCTGTCAATCGCGAAGCGACAGTATATATGTCAATATTTTTTTTAAATTATAATAAAAGCTTCAGAGATTAATCGCGAAGCGACAAATTAGAAAATATTAAATTTGAATCTTATAAGTGTGCTGTGACGCATCTGTCAATCGCGAAGCGACAGTATATATGTCAATATTTTTTTTAAATTATAATAAAAGCTTCAGAGATTAATCGCGAAGCGACAAATTAGAAAATATTAAATTTGAATCTTATAAGTGTGCTGTGACGCATCTGTCAATCGCGAAGCGACAGTATATATGTCAATATTTTTTTTAAATTATAATAAAAGCTTCAGAGATTAATCGCGAAGCGACAAATTAGAAAATATTAAATTTGAATCTTATAAGTGTGCTGTGACGCATCTGTCAATCGCGAAGCGACAGTATATATGTCAATATTTTTTTTAAATTATAATAAAAGCTTCAGAGATTAATCGCGAAGCGACAAATTAGAAAATATTAAATTTGAATCTTATAAGTGTGCTGTGACGCATCTGTCAATCGCGAAGCGACAGTATATATGTCAATATTTGTTTTAAATTATAATAAAAGCTTCAGAGATTAATTGTGAAGCGACAAATTAGAAAATATTAAATTTGAATCTTATAAGTGTGCTGTGACGCATCTGTCAATCGCGAAGCGACAGTATATATGTCAATATTTTTTTTTAAGTTATAATAAAAGCTTCAGAGATTAATCACGAAGCGACAAATTAGAAAATATTAAATTTGAATCTTATAAGTGTGCTGTGACGCATCTGTCAATCGCGAAGCGACAGTATATATGTCAATATTTGTTTTAAATTATAATAAAAGCTTCAGAGATTAATCGCGAAGCGACAAATTAGAAAATATTAAATTTGAACCTTATAAGTGTGCTGTGACGCATCTGTCAATCGCGAAGTGACAGTATATATGTCAATATTTTTTTTTAAATTATAATAAAAGCTTCAGAGATTAATCGCGAAGCGACAAATTAGAAAATATTAAATTTGAATCTTATAAGTGTGCTGTGACGCATCTGTCAATCGCGAAGCGACAGTATATATGTCAATATTTGTTTTAAATTATAATAAAAGCTTCAGAGATTAATCGCGAAGCGACAAATTAGAAAATATTAAATTTGAATCTTATAAGTGTGCTGTGACGCATCTGTCAATCGCGAAGCGACAGTATATATGTCAATATTTGTTTTAAATTATAATAAAAGCTTCAGAGATTAATCGCGAAGCGACAAATTAGAAAATATTAAATTTGAATCTTATAAGTGTGCTGTGACGCATCTGTCAATCGCGAAGCGACAGTATATATGTCAATATTTGTTTTAAATTATAATAAAAGCTTCAGAGATTAATCGCGAAGCGACAAATTAGAAAATATTAAATTTGAATCTTATAAGTGTGCTGTGACGCATCTGTCAATCGCGAAGCGACAGTATATATGTCAATATTTTTTTTAAAGTTATAATAAAAGCTTCAGAGATTAATCACGAAGCGACAAATTAGAAAATATTAAATTTGAATCTTATAAGTGTGCTGTGACGCATCTGTCAATCGCGAAGCGCCAGTGTATATGTCAATATTTTTTTTTAAATTATAATAAAGCTTCATATTAATTGCGAAGCGACAAATTAGAAAATATTAAATTTGAACCTTATAAGTGTGCTGTGACGCATCTGTCAATCGCGAAGCGACAGTGTATATGTCAATATTTTATTAAATTATAATAAAAGCTTCAGAGATTAATCGCGAAGCGATAAATTAGAAAATATTAAATTTGAATCTAATAAGTGTGCTGTGACGCATCTGTTAAGCAAATTTCATTAAAGTCAGACATTCGGTTTTTGCTTTACAAGCAATTATGCACAAATGTTACCGTTTTTGCGCTTATAAAGCTTGCAAAAATAATTTTATTGTAACATTTTTAGAATTTTTAGCATTTCAACTTATTTAGCAATACATTGAGCTACTAAGTAGCAAATTTCATCAGAATCACACAACCGGTTTTTGCTTTATAAGTAATCAAGCTCGAATTTTACCGTTTTTGGGCTTATAAAGCTTGCAAAAATAATTTTATTGTAACAATTTAAGAATTTTTAGTATTTCAACTTAATTAGCAATACATTGAGCTACTAAGTAGCAAATTTTATTAAAATCACAAAACCGGTTTTTGCTTTATAAGCAATTAAGCACGAATTTAACCGTTTTTGCGCTTAAAAAGTTTGCAAAAATAACTTTATTGTAACAATTTGAGAATGTTTAGTATTTCAACTTAATTAGCAATACATTGAGCTACTAAGTAGCAAATTTAATTAAAATCACACAACCGGATTTTGCTTTGCAAGTAATTATGCACGAATTTTACCGTTTTTGGGCTTATAAAGCTTGCAAAAATAATATTATTGTAAAAATTTTGGATCCTTTAGAATTTCAACTTAATCAGCAATACATTGAGCTACTAAGTAGCCAATTTTATTAAAATCACGCAACCGGTTTTTGCTTTATAAGCAATTAAGCACGAATTTTACCGTTTTTGGGCTTATAAGCTTACAAAAATAATTTTATTGTAACAATTTTGGAATGTTTAGTATTTCAACTTAATAAGCAATACATTGAGCTACTAAATAGCAAATTTTATTAAAATCACACAACCGGTTTTTGCTTTATAAGCAATTAAGCACAAATTTTACCGTTTTTGGGCTTAAAAAGTTTGCAAAAAAAACTTTTTTCTAACAGTTTGAGAATTTTTAGCATTTCAACTTAATTAGCAATACATTGAGCTACTAAGTAGCAAATTTTATTAAAATTACACAACCGGTTTTTGCTTTTTAAGCAATCAAGCACAAATTTTACTGTTTTTGGGCTTATAAAACTTGCAAAAATAATTTTATTGTAACAATTTGAGAATTTTTAGCATTTCAACTTAATTAGCAATACATTGAGCTACTAAGCAGCAAATCTTATTAAAATCACACAACCGGTTTTTGCTTTATAAGCAATTAAGCACGAATTTTACCGTTTTTGGGCTTATAAGCTTACAAAAATAATTTTATTGTAACAATTTGACAATTTTTAGAATTTCAATTTAATTAGCAATACATTGAGCTACTAAGTAGCAAATTTTATTAAAATCACACAACCGGTTTTTGCTTTATAAGCAATCAAGCACGAATTTTACCGTTTTTGGGCTTATAAAGCTTGCAAAAATAATTTTATTGTAATAATTTCAGAAATTTTAGCATTTCAACTTAAATAGCAATACATTGAGCTACTAAGTAGCAAATTTTATTAAAATCACACAACCGGTTTTTGCTTTATAAGCAATTAAGCACGAATTTTACCGTTTTTTGGGCTTATAAAGCTTGCAAAAATAATTTTATTGTAACAGTTTTCGAATTTTTAGAATTTCAATTTAATTAGCAATACATTGAGCTACTTAGCAGCAAATTTTATTAAAATCACACAACCGGTTTTTGCTTTATAAGCAATCAAGCACGAATTTTACCGTTTTTGGGCTTATGAAGCTTGCAAAAATAATTTGATTGTAACTATTTTGGAATTTTTAGAATTTCAACTTAATTAGCAATACATTGAGCTACTAAGTAGCAAATTTCTTAAAAATCACACAACCGGTTTTTGCTTTATAAGGAATCAAGCACGAATTTTACCGTTTTTGGGCTTATAAAGCTTGCAAAAATAATTTTATTGTGAAAATTTTGGAATTTTTAGAATTTCAATTTAATTAGCAATACATTGAGCTACTTAGTAGCAAATTTTATTAAAATCACACAACCGGTTTTTGCTTTATAAGCAATCAAGCACGAATTTTACCGTTTTTGGGCTTATAAAGCTTGCAAAAATAATTTTATTGTAACAGTTTTGAAATTTTTAGAATTTTAATTTAATTAGCAATACATTGAGCTACTAAGTAGCAAATTTCATTAAAATCCCGCAACCGGTTTTTGCTTCACAAGCAATCAAGCACGAATTTTACCGTTTTTGGGCTTATAAAGCTTGCAAACATAATTTTATTGTAACAATTTAAGAATTTTTAGCATTTCAACTTAATTAGCAATACATTGAGTTACTAAGTAGCAAATTTTATTAAAATCACACACGCGGTTTTTGCTTTATAAGCAATCAAGCACAAATTTTACCGTTTTTGGGCTTATAAAGCTTGCAAAAATAATTTTATTGTAACAATTTTGGAATTTTTAGAATTTTAATTCATTTAGCAACAAATTGAGCTACTAAATAGCAAATTTCTTAAAAAACGGTTTTGGTGTCACATAAAAAAAAACAGTTATCACCATTTCGATTAAAAAAATATCACCGGAGCAAACGCATCGTGAACTTGTAACCTTCTGATTACAATTTGTCAATGTGAATCATTTTTACTGAATTATTACGCTTATTTACATGATTTAATGTATCTATTGACGGACAAAAGTGTGCAAACAAGCAATTAAGAGGTTGAAGTTCGAATCGATATTTTTCAGAATGAATAAATTTTAAATTGATTCATGGAAGCATATTTTATGTAATATTTTTGTTTTTTTTTAAATTTAAATTAAAAAAATTCTGTACGGTCCTTGTAATTGCAACAGATGTGAACATTAATTGCAAAGACGGAAGATAACTTATTATATGTTATCAGTAGTCTTCTAATTATAGAAATAAAATAGCTATAAATCAATCAAATTAACTACACAGCTGATGTATCATTGAAGCATATAATTTAAAACTTCCTTGATGACAAGGAAACACACAACTAATTAGAACATTAATGATTTAATTTTATGTAAATATAATTAAGCCTCATTTTTATTTCAAAACACATGTGGCTACGCGGTATCAGTAAACTCAAACAAACTATGTGATAATTAATTTACACAACTTAATCAGCAGTTCCAAAATAACCTTGTTTTGAATTAACAGAAACGTCAAAGTGACATTAATGATTAAATTATAGGTTATGTGACCATACAACATAACCTATTTTTTATCAAATTTATAAAATATTTAATTAAATTATTTATCTTAATTATTTAATTAACAAAATAAAATTATCTATAAATAACATTGTTGTCTGACATTTAGAAATGATACGCAAAAAATTTCAAGTGTAAGGTCAGTTCATATCACACACGTGTCTTCGAAATATATATAAAAAAAAATGTTTGAGGGTCACGCGGAGCTCAGTCACAATAGTAATAATAATAAGACAAACAGAGACGGATTTACTCTGGTAAACAATGATTTGGTCGTATGCCGATCGTGCGCTGCTCGCTCGTACGTTTTGTATGAAAATTATGTGAAAATAAATAATTTACACACGACAGTTGTTGGTCGTTGAATGAAGAGATGCAGAAACAGCATAGGGGAGAGTTCTCTGCTGAGGATAGTTTACTGAGTACTAGTAGTGGTGTGGATGCGGCTTCCAGAAAGTTAACGTGGAGGGATGCCGCGAAACAAGTAAGTTGACGACAGGAAATATCCGATTTAATTTAATTTGTCTAATAATTAGTGTACTTATTTTTAGACACTTATCAAGTGTGATGCATTATGAGATTATTAATAATTTAATGATAAAAGATTGCTTGATTTTCAAAATTTTATTATAACAATTTCAAAATTGTACAGTCCCCCGCAAGAATTTTAAATTGTTGATAATAAATTTGAATTCAGAATACATAACTTGTAAAGAAAAAAGTTTTAAACTAATTTATATAAATTGATTTAAAGCAGAAATGTTACCAAAATGACCCAAATTGTATGATTTTATTAATAAATTCAAAATTGCGCAGTAACCCGCAGGAATTTTTAAATTGCTTATAAAAAATTTGGATTTAAAATACATTAATTGATAAGAAATAAGATTGAAACTAATTTATAAAAATTGATTTAAAGCAAAAATGGTCCCAAAATGACCCAAATTGTGTGATTTTGTTAATAATTTCTAGTTTGCGCAGTAACCAGCAAGAATTTTAAATTGCTGATAATAAATTTCGGTTTAAAATACATTAATTGATAAGAATCAAATTTGAAACTAATTTATATAAATTGATTTGAAGCAGAAATGGTCCCAAAATGACCTAAATTGTATGATTTTGTTAATAATTTCAAATTTGCGCAGTAATCAGCAGGAACTTTAAATTGCTGATAATAAATTTTGGTTTAAAATACATTAATTGATAAGAAACAAATTTGAAACTAATTTATATAAATTGATTTGAAGCAGAAATGGTCCCAAAATGACCCAAATTGTATGATTTTGTTAATAATTTCAAATTTGCGCAGTAACCAGCAGGAATTTTAAATTGCTGATAATAAATTTGGATTCAAAATACATTAATTGACAAGAAAAAAGTTTGAAACTAATTTATAAAAATTGATTTGAAGCAGAAATGGTCCGAAAATGGCCCAAATTGTATGATTTTGTTAATAATTTCAAAATTGCGCAGTAACCCGCAGGAGTTTTAAATTGCTGATAATAAATTTGGATTCAAAATACATTAATTGATAAGAAAAAAGTTTGCCATTAATTTATATAAATTGATTTGAAGCAGAAATGGTCCCAAAATGGCCCAAATTGTGTGATTTTGTTAATAATTTCAAATTTGCGCAGTAACCAGCAGGAATTTTGAATTGTTGATAATAAATTTGGATTCAAAATATATTAATCGATAAAAAAAAGTTTGAAACTAATTTATATAAATTGATTTAAAGCAGAAATGGTCCCAAAATGACCCAAATTGTGTGATTTTGTTAATAATTTCTAGTTTGCGCAGTAACCAGCAAGAATTTTAAATTGCTGATAATAAATTTGGATTTGAAATACATTAATTGATGAGAAAAAAGTTTGAAACTAATTTATATAAATTGATTTGAAGCAGAAATGGTCCCAAAATGGCCCAAATTGTGTGATTTTGTTAATAATTTCAAATTTGCGCAGTAACCAGCAGGAATTTTGAATTGTTGATAATAAATTTGGATTCAAAATATATTAATCGATAAAAAAAAGTTTGAAACTAGTTTATATAAATTGATTTGAAGCAGAAATGGTCCCAAAATGGCCCAAATTGTATGATTTTGTTAATAATTTCAAATTTGCGCAGTAACCCGCAGAAATTTTAAATTTCTAATAAAATATTTGGATTTAAAATACATTAATTGATAAGAAAAAAGTTTGAAACTAGTTTATATAAATTGATTTGAAGCAGAAATGGTCCCAAAATAACCCAAATTGTATGATTTTGTTAATTTTTTTTTTTAATTTACTAAAACTGACGTAGTTGGCGTAGTTTTCAAGTTGAAAGTATCAAACTTTATAATTAACTGGAATGACATATTGGTTAAAAATTACATTTTTAAATTTTTTGATATTTTGGAAAATTTTGAAAATATTTTGAAATTTGCAAGTTAAGTATTTTTTTTAATTTACTAAAAACTTACATAGTTGGCTTAGTTTTTAAGTTGAAAGCTTTAAACTTTATAATTAACTGGAATGACTTATTGGCCAAAAAAGACATTTTTAATTTTTTTGATATTTTGTGAAATCTTTGAAATATTTTGAAATTTGCAAATTAAGTATTTTTTTTAATTAACTAAAAACTGACATAGTTGGCTTAGTTTTTAAGTTGAAAGTTTCAAACTTTCTAATTAACTAGAATGACATATTAGCCAAAAAATACATGTTTAATTTTTTTGATATTTTGGAAAATTTTGAAAATATTTTGAAATTTGCTAATTATGTTTTTTTGTAATTTACTAAAAACTGACATAGTTGGCTTAGTTTTCAAGTTGAAAGTTTCATACTTTATAATTAACTGGAATGACATATTAGCAAAAAAATACATTTTTAATTTTTTTATGTTTTAGAAAATTTTGAAAATATTTTGAAATTTGCAAATTATTTTTTTTTTAATTTACTAAAAACTGATATAGTTTAGCTTAGTTTTCAAGTTAAAAGTTTCAAACTTTATAAACAACTAGAATGACATATTGGCCAAAAAAAACATTTTTAGTTTTTTTGATATTTTGGAATATTTTGAAAATATTTTGAAATTTGCAAATTATTTTTTTATAATTTACTAAAAACTGACATAGTTGGCTTAGTTTTCAAGTTGAAAGTTTCAAACTTTATAATTATCTGGAATGACATATTGGCCAAAAAATTCATTTTTAATTTTTTTGATATTTTGTGAAATTTGAAAATAAATTGAAATTTGCAAATTAAGTTTTTTTTAAATTTACTAAAACCGACATAATTGGTTTAGTTTTCAAGTTAAAAGTCTTAAACTTTCTAATTAACTAAAATGTCAAGTTGGCAAAAAATACATTTTTTTTTATTTTTGTGAAATTTTGAAATTTGCATTTTTTTTTTTCTCAAAACTGACATAGTTGGCTAAGTTTTCAAGTTGAAAGTTTCAAACTTTATAATTAACTGGAATGTCTTATTGGCCAAAAAACACATTTTTAATATTTTTGATATTTTGTGAAATTTTGAAAATATTTTGAAATTTGCAAATTAAGTATTTTATTTAATTTACAAAAAACTGACATAGTTGGCTTAGTTTTCAAGTTGAAAGTTTCAAACTTAATAATTAACTGGAATGATATATTGGCCAAAAAAGAGATTTTTAATTTTTTTTGATATTTTGGAAAATTTTGAAAATATTTTGAAATTTGCAAATTATTTTTTTCTTTAATTTACTAAAAACTGACATAGTTGGCTTAGTTTTTAAGTTGAGAGTTTTAAACTTTATAAATAACTAGAATGACGTATTTGCAAAAAAATACATGATTAATTTTTTTTGATATTTTGTGAAGTTTTGAAAATAATTTGAAATTTGCAAATTGAGTTTTTTTTTTTAATTTACTAAAAACTGCCATAGTTTTCTTAGTTTTCAAGTTGAAAATTTCAAACTTTATAATTAACTAGAATGCCATATTGGCCAAAAAATATATTATTAATTTTTTTTAAATTTTGTGAAATTTTTAAAATATTTTGAAATTTGCATTTTTCTTTTTTTTTTAAAACTGACATAGTTGGCTTAGTTTTCAAGTTGAAAGCTTCAAACTTTATAATTAACTGGAATGATATACTGGCCAAAAAATACATTTTAAATTTTTTTGATATTTTGTGAAATTTTGAAAATATTTTGAAATTTTCAAATTAAGTTTTTTTTTTTTTAATTTACTAAAAATTGACATAGTTGGCTTAGTTATCAAGTTGAAAGTTTCAAACTTTATAAATAACTAGAATGACATATTGGTCAAAAAAATACATTTTTAGTTTTTTTGATATTTTGTAAAATTTTGAAAATATTTTGAAATTTGCAAATTTTTTTTTTTTTTAATTTACTAAAAACTGACATAGTTGGCTTAGTTTTCAAGTTCAAAGTTACAAACTTTATAATTAACTAGAATGACATATTAGCCAAAAAATACATGTTTAATTTTTTTGATATTTTGGAAAATTTTGAAAATATTTTGAAATTTGCAAATTATGTTTTTTTGTAATTTACTAAAAACTGACATAGTTGGCTTAGTTTTCAAGTTGAAAGTTTCATACTTTATAATTAACTGGAAGGACATATTAGCAAAAAAATACATTTTTAATTTTTTTTATGTTTTAGAAAATTTTGAAAATATTTTGAAATTTGCAAATTATTTTTTTTTTTAATTTACTAAAAACTGACATAGTTTAGCTTAGTTTTTAAGTTAAAACTTTCAAACTATATAAACAACTAGAATGACATATTGGCCAAAAAAAACATTTTTAGTTTTTTTGATATTTTGGAATATTTTGAAAATATTTTGAAATTTGCAAATTAATTTTTTATAATTTACTAAAAACTGACATAGTTGGCTTAGTTTTCAAGTTGAAAGTCTTAAACTTTATAATTAACTGGAATGTCATATTAGTTAAAATATACATTTTAATTTTTTTTGATATTTTGTGAAATTTTGAAAATATTTTGAAATTTGCAAATTAAGTTTTTTTTCTAATTTACTTAAAATTGACATAGTTGGCTTAGTTTTCAAGTTGAAAGTTTCAAACTTTATAATGATCTAGAATGACTTATTGGCCAAAAAATTCATTTTTAATTTTTTTGATATTTTTTGAAATTTTGAAAATATTTTGAAATTTGCAAATTATTTTTTTTTTAATTTACTAAAAACTGACATAGTTGGCTTAGTTTTCAAGTTGAAGGTTTCAAACTTTATAAATAACTAGAATGACTTATTGGAAAGAAAATACATTTATAATTTTTTTGATATTTTGGAAAATTTTGAAAATATTTTGAAATTTGTAAATTAAGTATTTTTTTTAATTTACTAAAAACTAAGATAGTTGGCTTTGTTTTCAAGTTAAAAGTTTCAAACTTTATAATTAACTAAAATAACATATTAGTTAAAATATACATTTTAAATTTTTTTAATATTTTGTGAAATTTTGTAAATATTTTGAAATTTGCTAATTAAGTTTTTTTTAAATTTACTAAAACTGACATAGTTGGCTTAGTTTTCAAGTTGAAAGTCTCAAACTTTATAAATAACTAGAACGACGTATTGGTCAAAAAATACATTTTCAATTTTTTTGATATTTTGTGAAATTTTGAAAATATTTTGAAATTTGTAAATTAAGTATTTTTTTTAATTTACTAAAAACTAAGATAGTTGGCTTAGTTTTCAAGTTGAAAGTTTCAAACTTTATAATTAACTAAAATAACATATTAGTTAAAATATACATTTTAAATTTTTTTAATATTTTGTGAAATTTTGTAAATATTTTGAAATTTGCTAATTAAGTTTTTTTTTTAATTTACTAAAACTGACATAGTTGGCTTAGTTTTCAAGTTGAAAGTCTCAAACTTTATAAATAACTAGAATGACGTATTGGCCAAAAAATTTATTTTTAATTTTTTTGATATTTTGTGAAATTTTGAAAATAAATTGAAATTTGCAAATTATGTTTTTTTGTAATTTACTAAAAACTGACATAGTTGGCTTAGTTTTCAAGTTGAAAGTCTCAAACTTTATAAATAACTAGAATGACTTATTGGCCAAAAAATACATTTTTAGTTTTTTTGATATTTTGGAATATTTTGAAAATATTTTGAAATTTGCAAATTAATTTTTTATAATTTACTAAAAACTGACATAGTTGGCTTAGTTTTTAAGTTGAAGGTTTCAAACTTTATAAATAACTAGAATGACTTATTGGAAAGAAAATACATTTTTAATTTTTTTGATATTTTGGAAAATTTTGAAAATATTTTGAAATTTGTAAATTAAGTATTTTTTTTAATTTACTAAAAACTAAGATACTTGGCTTTGTTTTCAAGTTGAAAGTTTCAAACTTTATAATTAACTAAAATAACATATTAGTTAAAATATACATTTTAAATTTTTTTAATATTTTGTGAAATTTTGTAAATATTTTGAAATTTGCAAACTAATTTTTTTTTTATTTACTAAAACTGACATAGTTGGCTTAGTTTTTAAGTTGAAAGTTTAAAATTTTATAATTAAGTAGAATGATATATTGACCAAAAAAATACATATTTAGTTTTTTTGAAATTTTGTGAAATTTTGAAAAAAAAAATGAAATTTGCAAATTAAGTTTTTTTTTAATTTACTAAAAACTGACATAGTTGGCTTAATTTTTGAGTTGAAAGTTTCAAACTTTATAAATAACTGGAATGACATATTGGCCAAAAAATACATTTTTAATTTTTTTGATATTTTATTAAATTTTGAAAATATTGTGGAAATGCCGAACACTGCTGCTGTTTTATTATAAAAATTGTATAGATAATATGAATAACAGAAAATGATAAGAAATGTGCAATTTTTCCATGAACTATTAAATGGAAAAAATAAGATTACGACAGTAGACATCTGTCAGTCTGTCATTATGTATTTTTATGTATAACTTTCTATACTGTCGATTGTAGTATAAATTGACCTTGAGTAGTTTCTATATAATTTTGTATACAGTTAATATTTTCCTGTATCATACCATGTAGTTTATTTTAGCAAAAATGAATGAAAGACGGCATTCTATTAGCTGCTTTCAATCCGATTTTCTGTTTGCCCCGACAATCTCTTGATTTTGCTGAAAAAAATCGTAAAAATGCTTCAATCTTAAATTAGAAATTTGGTTTTGCTACCAAACTGTTAATTTGATTTCAAAATTATAAATCCAGCCTTTAAAATCAGAAATCTGAATAACAACGTATTTCATTTATTCTCTAAATTGTAAATCCGGCCTTCAAAAATGAAAATCTAAGCCACCAACTTGTTAAATATTAATACCAAATTCAAATTATAAATCCAGTTTTTAAAATTGTAAATCCGGTTTTTAAAAGTATAAATCCGGCCTTTAAAAATTTAATTCGGTCTTTAATGTCAAATTCTACTGTTAAATTGTTAATCCGACCTTTAAAACTGGAAATCCGGTCTTTAAAGTGTTAAATTTTACTGTCAAACTAATAATCCGGTCATTAAATTATAAATCCTATTTTTAAAAGTGTAAATCCGATCTTCAAAATAATAAATAAGGAGTTTAAAGTGTAAATCCGGCTTTTAAAGTGTTAAATTTAACCGCCAAATTGTTAATCCGATCTCTAAATTATAAATCCGGCCTTTAAGTCTGTAAATCCGGTTTTTAAAACTGTAAATGAGGTCTTCAAAAATGAAAATTTGACTATCTACTTGTTTAACCTACTGCTTAACTGCTAATTTGGCCTCTAAATAAAGTATTTAAGCTTTGGATAGTGTTTTTTGCCTGTCTCTGTGGGGTTAGTTTGTTGGGGTAGGAAAGAATGAAGCGTCCAGCGGGAATTTATGGTTGCATATGGATAATGGATAGTGTTTTTTGTCTGTTCCTGCAGGGCAAGTTTGTTTCAATTGACTAATTGATTAGAGGCATTTTTAATATTAATTAGGATTACCTGTGAGCGCCGTTATTAAGACGGTTTTAGAATGTTAACTTTTGAAAAATGCAAAATTCTTTTCATAAAAACTTAAAATATTTTCAGAAATGATTAAAATCCAGCCAAAACGTGTAAAATTCTATATATAAAATGTTAAAAATATCAAAATTTGGTCTTGAAACATCAAAATATTGTCAAGAGAGCATTTACAAAACTTTTGACAGTTTTTGAACAAACTTTGACAGTTCAAGAATACATTTTAAGAACTGAACACTTCTAATAAATTTACTGTTTGACATTTTATTTTCAAATTTGACAGTTTAATGACAAATTTTTGTGCAAATTAACAGTTAGTGGAGTTTTTATAACAATTTAGAATCACTTTTTGACATTTAGAAAACTAAAAATTATTTGGCAATTAAATGAATTTTCAATAATATTTTTGAACTGTCATAAAATGTTTCTCATCTATTGAAAATGTTCCTGAACTGTTATAATGTAACATAAACTGTAATAAAATGTTCCTCAACTGTCAAAAATTACATGAAATGGATTTAAACTGTTAATAATGCTCTTGAACTGTCACAAATGTTATAAAATATTCTTGAACTGTTATATAATGTTCCTCAACTGTCAAAAATGTTAAAAAATGTTTTTGATCCAACAATAATGCTCTTAAACTATGACAAATGTTCTTTAACTACTACAAACATTCCTGAACTTTCAACAATGTTCTTGCACTATCATATAATGTTTTTAAACTGTCAGAAATACTAAAAATGTTTATTTAACTATCAATAATGTTCTTGAACTGTCACATATGTTCATCAACTGCTACAAATGTTCCTAAACTTTAGAAATGTTCTTGAACTGACAAATAATCTTCCTACACTGTTCAAATAGCTAAAAAATGTTTTTGAACTGTCAATAATGCTCTTGAATTGTCACAAACGTTTTAAAAAGTTCTTAAATTCCTACAAATGTTCCTAAACAATGTTTTTGAACTGTTATTTAATGTTCCTAAATTGTCAAAAATAGTAAAAAAATGTTTTTGATTTGTGAATAATGCTTTGGAACTGTCACAAATGTTTTAAAATATTCTTCAATTGTTAAAAATGTTTATGAACTTTTGATAATGTTCTTGAACGGTCATATAATGTTCCTTAACTGTCATAAATGCTAAAAAATATTTTGAACTGTCAATAATGCTCTTGAACTATCACAAATGTTATAAAATGTTCTTCAACTGCTACTAATGTTTCTAAACTTTTAACAATGTTTTTGAACTGTCATATAATGTTTCTCAACTGTCAAAAATGCTAAAAACAGGTAAGTTCATTTGACATTTCAAAAATACTTTTTGATATTTGAGTTTATTGCACAAATATTACTGCATATTTGACACTTAATAAACAAATTTTTTAGAAATAATATTTTTTTGACAGTCTCAACCTTTTGACACGTTGGAAAACATTAGAATATCTTTGACAGTTTATGAACTATTTGATATATTGAAAATTGAAGCTTTGTGTTTGACATAGATAATTTGACAGTTGGATGACATATTTCAAGATTAGTGATCCTTTGTGACCGTTTCTTAACATTTTTAACAGTTGAACTTTGCTTTCTGACATTTTGATCACACTTGATGAAATCAAAAAAACAGGTTATTGATAGGTTGACAGTTACATTAAATATTTTATGCAATTTAATAATTTATCAGTATTTTGACAGTTTATAAACTTGTTTTGGCATAAATATCGTTGTTTTGAGTTTTTTTTGATTGCTTTTACGATAATTGATAATTTTTCACAGAACATTTCTTTATACTTTCATCCATTTAGTAAATTCAATATTAATTCATGAATAGTTTGACAGTTTGATGACATATTTTATGGAAATTGACAGTTATGAATTTTTTTATATCAGTTTTATGGTTGCTTTGTTACACCATTTGACAGCTCAAGAATAGTTTAATAGTTGTGTAAAAAGGATATGACATATGTCATTGCAACTGGCAGTTTATTGCTATTTTTTGACAATTTATTCATAATATTTGACAGATAAGCACTTGAGGTTAAATTTATGATTACTTTTTTTAGAGTTATGTTATGTTGTTTATTAAATGTAAAAAAGATACATATATAATTACATAAGTAAATAGCATGTTTGTAAATAAATTTACACACAGTTTAAATATAATTTGACAATTGGATGACATATTTAATTAAAATTGATAATTCGTCAATATTTTTGACAAAAAAAAATGTTCTAAAGTTCACACACAATATCTAAAACAGTGATTAACTGTCAAAACAGCAATTAACTGTCAAATTGGTGACTATAACTATCAAAATAATAACAAAATAACACCATTAGAATATATGGCGTGCAACCAACATGGCGAATAAAATAGTGACCAAACGTCAAAAATTTGTTAATGTCAAAATAGTGACAAACTATCAAAATAATAACTAAAGGTTAAAATAGTGACTAAATGTCAAATTGAATCAGTTAACAACTTTCAAAACAGTGATGTTAAATGTCAAAATTGTGACAAACTCAAATTCATAAAATCTTTAAAATTCTTCAATTTGGCTATTAAATATCAAAATATTGTTAGAAACAGCAAAATCAGGGCGTAATCTGTCAAAAATTACAAAGTCTTGCTGTGAAATTTGAAAAAATGGTCATAAAACATAAAAATTTAGTAATAAACTGTTAAAAAATACACCATTTTTTTTCATAAAAATATCAAAATCCAGCTTTGAAATATCAAATATATTGTTTGAAAAAATCAAAAACCGGCATAAACTGTTAAAAAATGCAAAATCCGGCCATGAAATTTTGAATAATTAATTCTGAACCTATCAAAACATTTACAATTCACCTAACATTTCAGTTGACATTTCAACAATATTTGAATTGTTAATAACCATCCTTGACATGCTTAAACACTTTTTATAATTTAATGAAACATTCTTTTTGTTTTATATTTTGGATAGATGACTTATATCTTTTATTTAAAGAATTGTTCCTAATTGTCAATTTCTTTCTTAAATGAAAAAAAAATTGACTTTATGAATGGGTGTAATGTATCAATATTAATTGCTGTTAACATTAATAGTGATTGATTGATCAATACTCATTATTACACCGACCGCACACACACAAACGATCGCTTCTTTGAAATGTGCAATAAAAAATGGATTAAAATTGATAGTGTAATTGCAGCCGGTCGTATGTATGGTTCAACAACACCAAGTTCCGCCCAGATTAAACCTTTTGTATACGCCATTCACGTAATTCTGCTAATAATGTATTAATAAACCCACATCTGTGCAGGAAATTATAAGACGCAATATTTGAATTCATTATTGATCGTGATTTGACTTGACAATATTTATGATCGAAATAGATTGATTAATTTATTGATAATCAGTGATATTGATCAATTAAGATGTCTACTGTCGTAATCTTATTTTTGCCATTTAATAATTTATTGGAAAATTGCGCATTTCTTATCTTTTTCTTTTAATTATATTATCTGTCCATTTTTTAAGCAATACAGCAAGTTCCTGTATTGCATCCTAATAATCAGAAACATTTTGTTGTGACAGATAATAACAATTCCAAATTGTTATCACAATTTATCTCAAAAATGTATGTCAAATGTATTTTTATTAAGCTAAAATTGATTTACAATAAAATGAATAAAATTGATCAAATTACAAATTATTTTAGCCAAGTTACAAACCGTTCTTAGCAGAGTTGCAAACCAAAACTAGTTGTCAAAAGTATTTTTATTGACCTCAAAATGATTTACAATAAAGTGAATTGGTTTTATTAAATAATAAATTATTTTAGCCAAGTTACAAACCGTTCTTAGCAAAGTTGCAAACCAAATAAGTTGTCAAAAGTATTTTTATTGACCTCAAAATGATTTACATTAAAATGAATTTGATTGATTGAAGAATAAACATTTTTAGCTAAGTTACAAACCGATCTTAGCAGAGTTGCAAACCAAATAAGTTGTCAAATGTATTTTTATTAAGCTAAAAATGATTAACATTAAAATGAATAAAATTTATCAAATTGCAAACTATTTTAGCCAAGCTACAAGCCATTTTTAGCAGAGTTGCAAACCAAACTAGTTGTCCAATGTATTTTAATTAATCCCAAAATGATTTACAATAAAGTGAATTGATTTTATTAAAGAATAAACTTTTTTAGCTAAGTTACAAACCGTTCTTAGCAGAGTTGCAAACCAAATAAGTTGTCAAATGTATTTTTATTAAGCTAAAAATGCTTAACATTAAAATGAATAAAATTTATCAAATTACAAACTACATATTTTAGTAGAGTTGCAAACCAAACTAGTTGCCAAATGTATTTTTATTAATCTCAAAACGATTTACAATAAAGTGAATTGATTTGATTAAAGAATAAACTTTTTTAGCCAAGTTACGAACCGTTCTTAGCAGAGTTGCAAACCAAATAAGTTGTCAAAAGTGTTTTTATTGACCTTAAAATGAATTACAATAAAATGAATTTGATTGATTGAAGAATAAACATTTTTAGCTAAGTTACAAACCGTTTTTAGCAGAGTTGCAAACCAAATTAGTCGTCAAAAGTATTTTAATTAATCTCAAAACGATTTACAATAAAGTGAATTGATTTTAAAGAATAAACTATTTTAGCCAAGTTACAAACCGTTCTTAGCAGAGTTGCAAACCAAATAAGTTGTCAAATGTATTTTTATTAAGCTAAAAATGATTAACATTAAAATGAATAAAATTTATCAGATTACAAACTATTTTAGCCAAGCTACAAACCATTTTTAGCAGAGTTGCAATACAAACTAATTGTCAAATGTATTTTTATTAAGCTCAAAATTATTTACAATAAAGAGAATTGATTTTAGTAAAGAATAAACTTTTTTAGCCAAGTTACAAACTGTTCTTAGCAGAGTTGAAAACCAAACTAGTCGTCAAATGTATTTTAATTAATCTCAAAACGATTTACAATAAAGTGAATTGATTTTATTAAATAATAAACTTTTTTTAACCAAGTTACAAACCATTTTTAGCAGAGTTGCAATCCAAACTAGTTGCCAAATGTATTTTTATTAATCTCAAAACGATTTACAATAAGGTGAATTGATTTTATTAAATAATAAACTTTTTTAGCCAAGTAACAAACCGATCTTAGCAGAGTTGCAAACCAAACTAGTTGCCAAATGTATTTTTATTAATCTCAAAACGATTTACAATAAAGTGAATTGATTTTGTTAAACAATAAACATTTTTAGCTAAGTTACAAATCTTTCTTAGTAGAGTTGCAAACCAAACTAGTCGTCAAATGTATTTTAATTAAGCTTAAAATGATTTACAATAAAGAGAATTGATTTTATTAAAGAATAAACTTTTTAGCCAAGTTACAAACCGTTCTTAGCAGAGTTGCAAACCAAGTAAGTTGTCAAAAGTATTTTTATTGACCTCAAAATGATTTACATTAAAATGAATTTGATTGATTGAAGAATAAACATTTTTAGCTAAGTTACAAACCGTTTTTAGCAGAGTTGCAAGTCAAACTAGTCGTCAAAAGTATTTTAATTAATCTCAAAACGATTTACAACAAAGTGAATTGATTTTATTAAATAATAAACTATTTTAGCCAAGTTACAAACCATTTTTAGCAGAGTTGCATTCCAAACTAGTTGTCCAATGTATTTTAATTAATCTCAAAACGATTTACAATAAAGTGAATTGATTTTGTTAAACAATAAACTTACAAACCGTTCATAGCAGAGTTGCAAACCAAATAAGTTATCAAATGTAATTTTATTAGGCTCAAAATAATTTACAATAAAATGAATAAAATTTTTGAAATTATAAATTATTTTAGCCAAGCTAAAAACCATTTTAAGCAGAGTTGCAAACCAAATAAGTTGTCAAAAGTATTTTTATTAAGCTTAAAATGATTTACAATAAAGAGAATTGATTTTATTAAAGAATAAACTTTTTTTAGCCAAGTTACAAACCGTTTTTAGCAGAGTTGCAAACCAAATAAGTTGTCAAATGTATTTTTATCAAGCTAAAAATGATTAACATTAAAATGAATGAAATTTACCAAATTTCAAACTATTTTAGTCTAGCTACAAGCCATTTTTAGTAGAGTTGCAAACCAAACTAGTTGCCAAATGTATTTTTATTAATCTCAAAACGATTTATTTACAATAAGGTGAATTGATTTTATTAAATAATAAACTTTTTTAGCCAAGTTACAAAACCGTTCTTAGCAGAGTTGCAAACCAAATAAGTTATCAAATGTAGTTTTATTAAGCTCAAAATGATTTACAATAAAGAGAATTGATTTGATTAAAAAATAAACTTTTTTAGCTAAGTTACAAACCGTTTTTAGCAGGGTTTACAAACCAACTAGTTGCCAAATGTATGATTATTATTTAATATTCATCGATTAGTTTTTGTTGTTTTATTCAAAATTTAATAAATTAATTCCTAAAATATCAATATTTATTTTCAAAATTTTGGATAAAATATTTTTAGTTTGAAATTTAATTTTCTGATACTGTCAACTTTTAAAGCACTTATTGAAGATTGTCCATAATTAATTTGAACAATATTTATCGATTAGTTTTTGCTTTATTCTAATTTTAATTCCTAATATATCATATTTTATTTTCAAAATTTTGGAAAAAAAAATTTGATTAGAAATTTAATTTTCTGATACTGTCAACCTTTGAAGCACTTCTTGAAGATTGTTCATAATCAATTTGAACAATATTCATCGATTAGTTTTTGTTTTCTTCAAAATTTAATAAATTAATTCCTAAATAATCAAATTTAATTTTCAAAATTTTAGAAAAAATATTTTTAGTTTGAAATTTACATTTCTGATTCTGTCAACCTTTAAAGCACTTATTGAAGATGGTTCATAATTAATTTGAACCATATTTATCGATTACTTTTTGTTTTATTCAAACTTTAATGAATTAATTCGTTAAATATCAAATTTCTTTTTCAAAATTTTGGCCAATTTACTAAATATTTTTTGTTGCAGGTTTTAACATGTTGCA
Source organism: Tachinus rufipes (assembly GCA_963932245.1). Lineage (NCBI taxonomy): Eukaryota > Metazoa > Arthropoda > Insecta > Coleoptera > Staphylinidae > Tachinus > Tachinus rufipes. Next base: position 85,387,596 of record OZ010748.1, on the reverse strand, counting down.
TTATACATTCGGTGGTCATCCAAGCAGGAATCAACATGTCTTTTAGCGCAATTTTGTTGCCGCAACTGGTCGCCAATGATAGTCCAATAAAGATAGACAAATCAGAAGCATCGTGGATTGGTAATTAATTAAATTTAAGTTAATAATAATGCGCCATCTTGTTATTGCTTAAAATAATTAGACCAAATTTAGGAGTTCAATTGTTGTATAGCTAGGCAACATTTGTGGAAAATTTCACTAATGTCCAATTAACACCAAAAAAGTTATTAAAAATTTTCCAACCAATTTGATCAAAAATTGTAATTGTAGCGATGGTTAATAAGGCGCCATCTTGTTATCGCTTAAAATAATTTGACCAAATTTAGGAGTTCAATTGTTGTATAGCTAGGCAACATTTGTGGAAAATTTCACTAATTTCCAATCAACACCAAAAGAGTTATTAAAAGATTTCCAACCAATTTGATCAAAAATTGTAATTGTAGCGATGGTTAATAAGGCGCTATCTTGTTATCGCTTAAAATAATTTGACCAAATTTAGGAGTTCAATTGTTGTATAGTTAGGCAACATTTGTGGAAAATTTTCTTAATTTCCAACTAACACCAAAAAAGTCATTAAAAATTTTCCAACCAATTTGATAAAAAAATTGAAATTGTAGCGATGGTTAATAAAGCGCCATCGTGTTATCGCTTAAAATAATTTGACCAAATTTAGAAGTTCAATTGTTGTATAGCTAGGCAACATTTGTGGAAAATTTCACTAATGTCCAATCAACACCAAAAAAGTTATTAAAAATTTTCCAACCAATTTGATCAAATATTGTAATTGAAGCGATGGTTAATAAAGCGCCATCTTGTTATCGCTTAAAATAATTTGACCAAATTTAGGAGTTCAATTGTTGTATAGTTAGGCAACATTTGTGGAATTTTTTTTTAATTTCCAACTAACACCAAAAAAGTTATTAAAAATTTTCTAACCAATTTGATCAAAAATTGTAATTGAAGCGATGGTTAATAAAGCGCCATCTTGTTATCGCTTAAAATAATTTGACCAAATTTAGGAGTTCAATTGTTGTATAGTTAGGCAACATTTGTGGAAAAAAAATTTAATTTCCAACTAACACCAAAAAAGTTATTAAAAATGTTCTAACCAATTTGATCAAAAATTGTAATTGTAGCGATGGTTAATAAGGCGCCACCTTGTTATCGCTTGAAATAAGTAGACCAAATTTAGGAGTTCAATTGTTGTATAGTTAGGCAACATTTGTGGAAAATTTTCTTAATTTCCAACTAACACCAAAAAAGTCATTAAAAATTTTCCAACCAATTTGATAAAAAAATTGAAATTGTAGCGATGGTTAATAAAGCGCCATCGTGTTATCGCTTAAAATAATTTGACCAAATTTAGGAGTTCAATTGTTGTGTAGCTAGGCAACATTTGTGAAAAATTTCACTAATTTCCAGTCAACACCAAAAAAGTTATTAAAAATTTTCCAACAAATTTGATAAAAAAATTGTAATTGTAGCGATGGTTAATAAAGCGCCATCTTGTTATCGCTTAAAATAATTTGACCAAGTTTAGGAATTCAATTGTTGTATAGTTAGGCAACATTTGTGGAAAATTTTCTCAATTTCCAACTAACACCAAAAAAGTTATTAAAAATTTTCTAACCAATTTGATCAAAAATTGTAATTATAGCGATGGTTAATAAAGCGCCATCTTGTTATCGCTTAAAATAATTTGACCAAATTTAGGAGTTCAATTGTTGTATAGCTAGGCAACATTTGAGGAAAATTTCACTAATGTCTAATTAACACCAAAAAAGTTATTAAAAGTTTTCCAAGCAATTTGATCAAAAATTGTAATTGCAGCGATGGTTAATAAGGCGCCATCTTGTTATTGCTTGAAATAATTTGACCAAATTTAGGAATTCAATTGTTGTATAGCTAGGCAACATTTGTGGAAAATTTCACTAATTTCCAATCAACACCAAAAAAGTTATTAAAAATTTTCCAACCAATTTGATAAAAAAATTGTAATTGTAGCGATGGTTAATAAAGCGCCATCTTGTTATTGCCTTAAATAATTTGACCAAATTTAGGAATTCAATTGTTGTATAGTTAGGCAACATTTGTGGAAAATTTCACTAATTTCCAATCAACACCAAAAGAGTTATTAAAAGATTTCCAACCAATTTGATCAAAAATTGTATTTGTAGCGGTGGTTAATAAGGCGCTATCTTGTTATCGCTTAAAATAATTTGACCAAATTTAGGAGTTCAATTGTTGTATAGTTAGGCAACATTTGTGGAATTTTTTTTTAATTTCCAACTAACACCAAAAAAGTTATTAAAAATTTTCTAACCAATTTGATCAAAAATTGTAATTGAAGCGATGGTTAATAAAGCGCCATCTTGTTATCGCTTAAAATAATTTGACCAAATTAAGGAGTTCAATTGTTGTATAGTTAGGCAACATTTGTGGAAAAAAAATTTAATTTCCAACTAACACCAAAAAAGTTATTAAAAATGTTCTAACCAATTTGATCAAAAATTGTAATTGTAGCGATGGTTAATAAGGCGCCACCTTGTTATCGCTTGAAATAAGTAGACCAAATTTAGGAGTTCAATTGTTGTATAGTTAGGCAACATTTGTGGAAAATTTTCTTAATTTCCAACTAACACCAAAAAAGTCATTAAAAATTTTCCAACCAATTTGATAAAAAAATTGAAATTGTAGCGATGGTTAATAAAGCGCCATCGTGTTATCGCTTAAAATAATTTGACCAAATTTAGGAGTTCAATTGTTGTGTAGCTAGGCAACATTTGTGAAAAATTTCACTAATTTCCAGTCAACACCAAAAAAGTTATTAAAAATTTTCCAACAAATTTGATAAAAAAATTGTAATTGTAGCGATGGTTAATAAAGCGCCATCTTGTTATCGCTTAAAATAATTTGACCAAGTTTAGGAATTCAATTGTTGTATAGTTAGGCAACATTTGTGGAAAATTTTCTCAATTTCCAACTAACACCAAAAAAGTTATTAAAAATTTTCTAACCAATTTGATCAAAAATTGTAATTATAGCGATGGTTAATAAAGCGCCATCTTGTTATCGCTTAAAATAATTTGACCAAATTTAGGAGTTCAATTGTTGTATAGCTAGGCAACATTTGAGGAAAATTTCACTAATGTCTAATTAACACCAAAAAAGTTATTAAAAGTTTTCCAAGCAATTTGATCAAAAATTGTAATTGCAGCGATGGTTAATAAGGCGCCATCTTGTTATTGCTTGAAATAATTTGACCAAATTTAGGAATTCAATTGTTGTATAGCTAGGCAACATTTGTGGAAAATTTCACTAATTTCCAATCAACACCAAAAAAGTTATTAAAAATTTTCCAACCAATTTGATAAAAAAATTGTAATTGTAGCGATGGTTAATAAAGCGCCATCTTGTTATTGCCTTAAATAATTTGACCAAATTTAGGAATTCAATTGTTGTATAGTTAGGCAACATTTGTGGAAAATTTCACTAATTTCCAATCAACACCAAAAAAGTTATTAAAAATTTTCCAACCAATTTGATAAAAAAATTGTATTTGTAGCGGTGGTTAATAAGGCGCCATCTTGTTATCGCTTAAAATAATTTGACCAAATTTAGGAGGTCAATTGTTGTATAGTTAAGCAACATTTGTGAAAAATTTTCTTAATTTCCAACTAACACCAAAAAAGTTATTAAAAATTTTCCAACCAATTTGATCAAAAATTGTAATTGTAGCGATGGTTAATAAGGCGCTATCTTTTTATTGCTTAAAATAATTTGACCAAATTTAGGAGGTCAATTGTTGTATAGTTAGGCAACATTTGTGTAAAATTTTCTCAATTTCCAACTAACACCAAAAAAGTTATTACAAATGTTCCAATCAGTTTGATAAAAAAATTGTAATTGTAGCGATGGTTAATAAAGCGCCATCTTGTTATTACTTAAAATAATTTGACCAAATTTAAGAATTCAATTGTTGTATAGTTGGGCAACATTTCTGGAACTTATTAAAAAAATTTCCAACCAATTTGACTAATTTTTGATCAATTTTAGCTAGTTTGGTGACAATTTCGCTACCATTGGGTTCATTACTTGGCGGTCCTTTAATGGACAGATTTGGTAGAAAACGAGTAGCAATTCTTACAACAATCCCATTCGGAATTTCATGGTTACTACACGCCGCGGCTGTAAATGTTTGGTACATTTACGCCGCCCGCATAATAGCCGGATTCAGTTCCGGCCTATCAACCGTGTGCCTAGTATACGTTTCGGAAATGTCACACGCAAGTCTCAGAGCGATGCTTTTGAGTCTAAACAGCGTCTTCGTTTCTTTCGGCATATTGCTCACTTGCGTACTAGGTAAGTAACTGAAGATTGATTAACAGTTTAGTTTAATTTGATTTAATTTCAGGAAGTTATCTTCATTGGAAAACTATATCTATAATATACGCAGTTCTGATATTTGTAACGTTTTTAGGCTTGTGGTCATTACCAGAAAGTCCACATTGGTTGGTGACTTTTAATCAGAACCATAATCAAGCATCGAAAACTCTTAGATGGCTTTATAGTGATGATGAGGTAGGTAAACAGTTTGCAAATTATAACAAATTAACTAAATTAGTTTTTTCCAGAATTATGATAGGGAATACAGACGTTTAGTGGATCATCGTAATAGAGACAACACAGCCGATCTATCAAGTAGGCTGCGTTTAGATAGGCGCTTCCTGAACGCTTTAAAACTATACAAACAACCAATTGTTTACAAACCGATTATGATTATGTTTTTAATATTTTTATTGCAACAGTTATCAGGTGCTTATGTAATTATATTCTATGCAGTTGATTTATTCAAACGTATAGGAGGAGATTTTAAAAGTGGAATCAACGAATATGTTTGTTTAGTTTTATTAGGTTCGATACGTTTAGTAATGTCAATTGTTTCTGTATTTTTATCGCGTAAAGTAGGAAGGAGAGTTTTGATGTGTTTATCAGCTTTAGGAATGTGTCTTTGCGCTCTCATTGCTGGTTTATATATGTATCTTAATGAAATTCCACAAGAATTAGAAAAACTCAACATTGATAATCAAAAAACCGACAATATTACTTTAATATGCGTTTTAGGTTATGTATGTTTTAGTGCTTTAGGTATTTTAGTAATTCCATGGACTCTAATTGGTGAATTGCTTCCTGTTACAGTTAGAGGCAAATTGGGTGGTTTGATGGTTGCATTGGCTTACATATTTATGTTCGTTCTGGTCAAATTGTTTCCTTTTATATTGGATATGGTTAAAATGCAATTTATTTTCTTTGTGATATCAATTGTGAATTTATTATGTGTTTGTTTTGTGTTTTTCTGTTTGCCCGAAACTTTAGGCAAAAATTTTAAAGATATTGAAGCGTATTTTAAGTAATTTAAGACTTATAAAGTCAAGTATTTATTAAGGAGGCTGATTTATGATATTTTTGCTAAACATATTATAATAATGATATTTTATTTGTAGTTTTTATATTTAAACCAAATCCATGTTACGCCACTGCGTGCAATATTAGTTGCATTCATATATTAGTTGCAACTAGCGCCATCTATTGCCATTACTTGGCGGTGACTTTAAATATCATTCATGTAAAAATTGTTGCAGTTAATAAACTATCAAACTTTATTTAATTATGATCTGTTCATCATAACAATTTATTATTTGATTACTGACAAAAATTGATAATTGTATATAGTAATTTAATTAGCGTACTTAGCGCCATCTACTAACTAACCTTCAAACACTTTTTGCATAATTCAAGCATCTATTGAAGGATCCCAAAACTAAATTTATTGCAAACTATACAATTTCGTTTAGAACTTGGCTTTCTTCACCATTCGCCTTTACGTCAAAGAGCCGTCATTTCGGTGTGGATCTCTTTGTGTTTGCATTTTTTATTAGTGTGATTTGCGTACAGATTGTTCCCGATTGTGTAATAAACGTGACGCGATTTCCAGAGTTGGATGTGTGAATGAAATTGCAGCCTCATAGATCTAGGTGAGTGTTGTACGATTTCGGCTTTTTTCCGTCTGTGAAAGTTGTACGTGACGTGACGTACCGTTTGGAGAAATTATAATTAGAATTGAAATTAATGAAAAAAAGTGCAATACACAACCCGGTGGATTGGTGTACATAACCTGCAAGTAATATTACGCAAATCGATTTATTTTAATGACGCAAACTTCTTATCGGATTTGTTTGTTTTTAGTATCCTGCGTGATTCCCTAATTTATTTTTAACTTTTAGTTTCTGTCCACGCGTTTCAAATTGATCGGTGATTCTCGGAATTTCACATGGCTTATTTCATTATTTATTGTTCTAACCTCAATTTGTCAGTATGACATTTAATTTTGACTTATTGAAGTTAGGGATTGAGGTCATTTTTGATTATTCAAATTTAAAGATTATTTTTGTTTTCAGTAATAATCTTTAATACCACTCTGAGGTCCATGTATCTGTCTAGAATATTGAGGTTAATTTGAATTTAATTATTTTTTAGGGTAGGCATGATGCATGATGAGGTCATTTTAGATATTGAGGTCAATTTTGAGCTTGTCAATATTTTATCCACACATCATTTATGAACTGAAAATGAACCTCAATGGATATTGTCAATCATGTTTTGAGGTCATTTTAGATATTGAGGTCAATATTTAACTCTTTTATTAAAACTTTGAGGTCATTTTAGATATACAAGATATTGAGGTAAATTTTTAACTTGTCAGTATTTTAACCTCAGTTCATAATCAATTTGAACAATATTCTTCGATTAGTTTTTGTTTTATTCAAAATTTAATAAATTAATTCCTAAAATATCAAATTTTACTTTCAAAATTTTGGAAAAAATATTTTTAGATTGAAATTTAATTTTCTGATTCTGAAGATGGTTCATAATCAATTTTAACAGCATCCATTGATTAGTTTTTGTTTTATTCAAGATTTAATAAAATAATCAAATTTTATTTTCAAAATTTTGGAAAAAATATTTTTAGTTAGAAATTTAATTTTCTGATACTGTCGACCTTTGAAGCACTTATTGAAGATTGTTCATAATCAATTTGAACAATATTCATCGATTAGTTTTTGTTTTATTAAAAATTTAATAAATTAATTCCTAAAAAATCAAATTTTATTTTCAAAATTTTGGATAAAATATTTTTAGTTTAAAATTTAATTTTCTGATACTGTCAACCATTGAAGCACTTATTGAAGATGGTTCATAATCAATTTGAACAATATTCATCGATTAGTTTTTGTTTTATTCAAAATTTAATAAACTAATTCCTAAAATATCAAATTTTATTTTCAAAATTTTGGAAAGAACACTTTTAGTTTGAAATTTATTTTTTTGAAACTGTCAACCTTTGAAGCACTTATTGAAGATGGTTCATAATCAATTTGAACAATATTCATCGATTAGTTTTTGTTTTATTCAAAATTTTATAAATTAATTCCTAAATAAACAAATTTTATTTTTAAAATTTTGCAAATAATATTTTTAGTTTGAAATTTAATTTTCTAATTCTGTCAACCTTTAAAGTACTCATTGAACATGGTTCATAATGAATTTGAACTATATTTATCGATTAGTTTTTGTTTTATTCAAAATTTAATAAATTAATTCCTAAATAATCAAATTTTATTTTCAAAATTTTGAAAAAAATATTTTTAGTTTGAAATTTTATTTTCGGATACTGTCAACCTTTGAAGCACTTATTGAGGATGGTTCATAATCAATTTGAACATCATCCATCGATTAGTTTTTGTTTTATTTAAAATTTAATGAATTAGTTCCTAAATAATCAAATTTAATTTTTAAAATTTTGGAAAAAATACTTTTAGTTTGAAATTTAATTTTCTGATATTGCTAATCTTTAAAGCACTTATTGAAGATGGTTCATAATCAATTTGAACAATATTCATCGATTAGTTTTTGTTTTATTCAAAATTTAATGAATTAATTTCTAAAAAGTCAAATTTTATTTTCAAAATTTTGGAAAAAATATTTTTAGTTTGAAATTAAATTTTCTGATACTGTCCACCTTTGAAGCACTTATTGAAGATTGTTCATAATCAATTTGAACATCATCCATCGATTAGTTTTTGTTTTATTCAAAATTTAATAAATTAATTTCTAAAATATCAAATTTTATTTTCAAAATTTTGGAAAAAATATTTTTTGTTTGAAATTAAATTTTCTGATACTGTCAACCTTTGAAGCACTTATTGAAGATGGTTCATAATCAATTTGAACAAAATTCATCGATTAGTTTTTGTTTTACTCAAAATTTAATGAATTAATTCCTAAAAAATTAAATTTTATTTTCAAAATTTTGGAAAAAGTATTTTTAGTTTTAAATTTTATTTTCTGATACTGTCAACCTTTGAAGCACTTATTGAATATGATTCATAATCAATTTGAACATCATCCATCGATTAGTTTTTGTTTTATTCTAAATTTAATGAATTAATTCCCTAAAAATCAAATTTTATTTTCAAAATTTAGGAACAAATATTTTTTGTTTGAAATTTAATTTTCTGATATTGTCAACTTTTAAAGCACTCATTGAAGATGGTTCATAATCAATTTGAACAATATTCATCGATTAGTTTTTGTTTTATTCAAAATTTTATAAATTAATTCCTAAATAATCAAATTTTATTTTCAAAATTTTGGAAAAAATATTTTTAAATTGAAATTTAATTTTCTGATACTGTCGACCTTTGAAGCACTTATTGAAGATGGTTTATAATCAATTTGAACAATATTCATCGATCACTTTTTGTTTTATTCAAAATTTAATAAATTAATTCCTAAAATATCAAATTTTATTTTTAAAATTTTGGAAAAAATATTTTTAGTTTGAAATTTAATTTTCTGATACTGTCAATCATTGAGGCACTTATTGAAGATGGTTCATAATCAATTTGAACATCATCCATCGATTAGTTTTTGTTTTATTCAAAATTTTATAAACTAATTCCTAAATAATCAAATTTTATTTTCAAAATTTTGGAAAAAATATTTTTAGTGTGAAATTAAATTTTTTGATACTGTCAACCTTTGAAGCACTTATTGAAGATGGTTCATAATCAATTTGAACAATATTCATCGATTAGTTTTTGTTTTATTCAAAATTTAATAAATTAGTTACTAAATTATCAAATTTTATTTTTAAAATTTTGGAAAAAATATTTTCAATTTAAAATTTAGTTTTCTGATTCTGTCAACTTTTAAAGCACTTATTGAAGATGATTCATAATCAATTTGAACATCGTCCATCGATTAGTTTTTGTTTTATTCAAATTTTAAAGAATTAATTGCTAAAATATCAAATTTTATTTTTAAAATTTTGGAAAAAATATTTTCAGTTCGAAATTTAATTTTCTGATTCTGTCAACCTATAAAGCACTTATTGAAGATGGTTCATAATCAATTTGAACATCATCCATCGATTAGTTTTTGTTTTATTTAAAATTTAATGAATTAGTTCCTAAATAATCAAATTTTATTTTTAAAATTTTGGAAAAAAATATTTTTAGTTTGAAATTTAAATTTTTGATATCGTCAACCTTTGAAGCACTTATTGAAGATGGTTTATAATCAATTTGAACAATATTCATCATTAAAAAAAATATTTTTAGTTTAAAATTTAATTTTCTGATACTGTCAACCTTTGAAGCACTTATTGAAGATTGTTCATAATCAATTTGAACATCATCCATTGATTAGTTTTTGTTTTATTCAAAATTTAATAAATTAATTCCTAAAATATCAAATTTTATTTTCAAAATGTTGGAAAAAATATTTTTAGTTTGAAATTTACATTTCTGATTCTGTCAACCTTTAAAGCACTTATTGAAGATGGTTCATAAATAATTTGAACAATATTCATCGATTAGTTTTTAGTTTATTCAAAATTTAATGAATTAGTTCCTAAATAATCAAATTTTATTTTTAATGTTTTGGAAAAAATATTTTTAGTTTGAAATTTACATTTCTGATACTGTCAACCTTTACAGCACTCATTGAAAATGGTTCATAATTAATTTGAACAATATATATTGATTAGTTTCTGTTTTATTCAAAATTTAATAAATTAATTTTAAAATTTTGGAAAAAATATTTTCAGTTTGAAATTAAATTTTCTGATTCTGTAGACCTTTGAAGCACTGATTGAAGATGGTTTATAATCAATTTGAACAATATTCATCGATTAGTTTTTGTTTTATTCAAAATTTAATGAATTAGTTCCTAAATAATAAAAAAAAAAAATTTTAATTTTGGAAAAAATATTTTTAGTTTGAAATTTACATTTCTGATACTGTCAACCTTTACAGCACTCATTGAAAATGGTTCATAATTAATTTGAACAATATATATTGATTAGTTTCTGTTTTATTCAAAATTTAATAAATTAATTTTAAAATTTTGGAAAAAATATTTTCAGTTTGAAATTAAATTTTCTGATTCTGTAGACCTTTGAAGCACTGATTGAAGATGGTTTATAATCAATTTGAACAATATTCATCGATTAGTTTTTGTTTTATTCAAAATTTAATGAATTAGTTCCTAAATAATAAAAAAAAAAAAATTTAATTTTGGAAAAAATATTTTTAGTTTGAAATTTACATTTCTGATACTGTCAACCTTTACAGCACTCATTGAAAATGGTTCATAATTAATTTGAACAATATATATTGATTAGTTTCTGTTTTATTCAAAATTTAATAAATTAATTTTAAAATTTTGGAAAAAATATTTTCAGTTTGAAATTAAATTTTCTGATTCTGTAGACCTTTGAAGCACTGATTGAAGATGGTTTATAATCAATTTGAACAATATTCATCGATTAGTTTTTGTTTTATTCAAAATTTAATGAATTAGTTCTAAATAATAAAAAAAAAAAAATTTAATTTTGGAAAAAATATTTTTAGTTTGAAATTTAATTTTCTGATACTGTCAACCTTTAAAGCACTTATTGAAGATGGTTCATAATTAATTTGAACAATATTCATCGATTAGTTTTTGTTTTATTCAAAATTTAATGAATTAGTTCCTAAATAATCAACTTTAATTTTTAAAATTTTGGAAAAAATATTTTCAGTTTGAAATTTAATTTTCTGATACTGTCAATCTTTAAAGCACTTATTGAAGATGGTTCACAATCAATTTGAACATCATCCATCGATTAGTTTTTGTTTTATTCAAAATTTTATAAATTAATTCCTAAATAATTAAATTTTATTTTTAAAATTTTGGAAAAAATATTTTCAGTTTGAAATTTAATTTTCTGATAATGTCAACCTTTAAAGCACTTATTGAAGATGATTCATAATCAATTTGAACAATATTTATCAATTAGTTTTTGTTTTATTCAAAATTTAATGAATTAATTCTGAAAATATCAAATTTTATTTTCAAAATTTTGGAAAAAATATTTTTGGTTTGAAATTTAATTTTCTGATACTGCCAACCTTTGAAGCACTTATTGAAAATGGTTCATAATCAATTTGAACAATATTTATGGATTAGTTTTTGTTTTATTCAAAATTTAATAAATTAATTCCTAAAATATCAAATTTTATTTTCAAAATTTTGGAAAAAATACTTTTAGTTTGAAATTAAATTTTCTGATACTGTCAACCTTTAAAGCACTCATTGAAGATGATTCATAATCAATTTGAACATCATCCATCGATTAGTTTTTGTTTTATTCAAAATTTAATAAATTAATTCCTAAAAAATCAAATTTTATTTTCAAAGTTTTGGAAAAAATATTTTTAGTTGGAAATTTATTTTTCTGATACTGTCAACCTTTAAAGCACTTATTGAGGATGGTTCATAATCAATTTGAACATCATCCATCGATTAGTTTTTGTTTTATTTAAAATTTAATGAATTAGTTCCTAAATAATCAAATTTAATTTTTAAAATTTTGGAAAAAATACTTTTAGTTTGAAATTTAATTTTCTGATATTGCTAATCTTTAAAGCACTTATTGAAGATGGTTCATAATCAATTTGAACAATATTCATCGATTAGTTTTTGTTTTATTCAAAATTTAATGAATTAATTTCTAAAAAGTCAAATTTTATTTTCAAAATTTTGGAAAAAATATTTTTAGTTTGAAATTAAATTTTCTGATACTGTCCACCTTTGAAGCACTTATTGAAGATTGTTCATAATCAATTTGAACATCATCCATCGATTAGTTTTTGTTTTATTCAAAATTTAATAAATTAATTTCTAAAATATCAAATTTTATTTTCAAAATTTTGGAAAAAATATTTTTTGTTTGAAATTAAATTTTCTGATACTGTCAACCTTTGAAGCACTTATTGAAGATGGTTCATAATCAATTTGAACAAAATTCATCGATTAGTTTTTGTTTTACTCAAAATTTAATGAATTAATTCCTAAAAAATTAAATTTTATTTTCAAAATTTTGGAAAAAGTATTTTTAGTTTTAAATTTTATTTTCTGATACTGTCAACCTTTGAAGCACTTATTGAATATGATTCATAATCAATTTGAACATCATCCATCGATTAGTTTTTGTTTTATTCTAAATTTAATGAATTAATTCCCTAAAAATCAAATTTTATTTTCAAAATTTAGGAACAAATATTTTTTGTTTGAAATTTAATTTTCTGATATTGTCAACTTTTAAAGCACTCATTGAAGATGGTTCATAATCAATTTGAACAATATTCATCGATTAGTTTTTGTTTTATTCAAAATTTTATAAATTAATTCCTAAATAATCAAATTTTATTTTCAAAATTTTGGAAAAAATATTTTTAAATTGAAATTTAATTTTCTGATACTGTCGACCTTTGAAGCACTTATTGAAGATGGTTTATAATCAATTTGAACAATATTCATCGATCACTTTTTGTTTTATTCAAAATTTAATAAATTAATTCCTAAAATATCAAATTTTATTTTTAAAATTTTGGAAAAAATATTTTTAGTTTGAAATTTAATTTTCTGATACTGTCAATCATTGAGGCACTTATTGAAGATGGTTCATAATCAATTTGAACATCATCCATCGATTAGTTTTTGTTTTATTCAAAATTTTATAAACTAATTCCTAAATAATCAAATTTTATTTTCAAAATTTTGGAAAAAATATTTTTAGTGTGAAATTAAATTTTTTGATACTGTCAACCTTTGAAGCACTTATTGAAGATGGTTCATAATCAATTTGAACAATATTCATCGATTAGTTTTTGTTTTATTCAAAATTTAATAAATTAGTTACTAAATTATCAAATTTTATTTTTAAAATTTTGGAAAAAATATTTTCAATTTAAAATTTAGTTTTCTGATTCTGTCAACTTTTAAAGCACTTATTGAAGATGATTCATAATCAATTTGAACATCGTCCATCGATTAGTTTTTGTTTTATTCAAATTTTAAAGAATTAATTGCTAAAATATCAAATTTTATTTTTAAAATTTTGGAAAAAATATTTTCAGTTCGAAATTTAATTTTCTGATTCTGTCAACCTATAAAGCACTTATTGAAGATGGTTCATAATCAATTTGAACATCATCCATCGATTAGTTTTTGTTTTATTTAAAATTTAATGAATTAGTTCCTAAATAATCAAATTTTATTTTTAAAATTTTGGAAAAAAATATTTTTAGTTTGAAATTTAAATTTTTGATATCGTCAACCTTTGAAGCACTTATTGAAGATGGTTTATAATCAATTTGAACAATATTCATCATTAAAAAAAATATTTTTAGTTTAAAATTTAATTTTCTGATACTGTCAACCTTTGAAGCACTTATTGAAGATTGTTCATAATCAATTTGAACATCATCCATTGATTAGTTTTTGTTTTATTCAAAATTTAATAAATTAATTCCTAAAATATCAAATTTTATTTTCAAAATGTTGGAAAAAATATTTTTAGTTTGAAATTTACATTTCTGATTCTGTCAACCTTTAAAGCACTTATTGAAGATGGTTCATAAATAATTTGAACAATATTCATCGATTAGTTTTTAGTTTATTCAAAATTTAATGAATTAGTTCCTAAATAATCAAATTTTATTTTTAATGTTTTGGAAAAAATATTTTTAGTTTGAAATTTACATTTCTGATACTGTCAACCTTTACAGCACTCATTGAAAATGGTTCATAATTAATTTGAACAATATATATTGATTAGTTTCTGTTTTATTCAAAATTTAATAAATTAATTTTAAAATTTTGGAAAAAATATTTTCAGTTTGAAATTAAATTTTCTGATTCTGTAGACCTTTGAAGCACTGATTGAAGATGGTTTATAATCAATTTGAACAATATTCATCGATTAGTTTTTGTTTTATTCAAAATTTAATGAATTAGTTCCTAAATAATAAAAAAAAAAAATTTTAATTTTGGAAAAAATATTTTTAGTTTGAAATTTACATTTCTGATACTGTCAACCTTTACAGCACTCATTGAAAATGGTTCATAATTAATTTGAACAATATATATTGATTAGTTTCTGTTTTATTCAAAATTTAATAAATTAATTTTAAAATTTTGGAAAAAATATTTTCAGTTTGAAATTAAATTTTCTGATTCTGTAGACCTTTGAAGCACTGATTGAAGATGGTTTATAATCAATTTGAACAATATTCATCGATTAGTTTTTGTTTTATTCAAAATTTAATGAATTAGTTCCTAAATAATAAAAAAAAAAAAATTTAATTTTGGAAAAAATATTTTTAGTTTGAAATTTACATTTCTGATACTGTCAACCTTTACAGCACTCATTGAAAATGGTTCATAATTAATTTGAACAATATATATTGATTAGTTTCTGTTTTATTCAAAATTTAATAAATTAATTTTAAAATTTTGGAAAAAATATTTTCAGTTTGAAATTAAATTTTCTGATTCTGTAGACCTTTGAAGCACTGATTGAAGATGGTTTATAATCAATTTGAACAATATTCATCGATTAGTTTTTGTTTTATTCAAAATTTAATGAATTAGTTCTAAATAATAAAAAAAAAAAAATTTAATTTTGGAAAAAATATTTTTAGTTTGAAATTTAATTTTCTGATACTGTCAACCTTTAAAGCACTTATTGAAGATGGTTCATAATTAATTTGAACAATATTCATCGATTAGTTTTTGTTTTATTCAAAATTTAATGAATTAGTTCCTAAATAATCAACTTTAATTTTTAAAATTTTGGAAAAAATATTTTCAGTTTGAAATTTAATTTTCTGATACTGTCAATCTTTAAAGCACTTATTGAAGATGGTTCACAATCAATTTGAACATCATCCATCGATTAGTTTTTGTTTTATTCAAAATTTTATAAATTAATTCCTAAATAATTAAATTTTATTTTTAAAATTTTGGAAAAAATATTTTCAGTTTGAAATTTAATTTTCTGATAATGTCAACCTTTAAAGCACTTATTGAAGATGATTCATAATCAATTTGAACAATATTTATCAATTAGTTTTTGTTTTATTCAAAATTTAATGAATTAATTCTGAAAATATCAAATTTTATTTTCAAAATTTTGGAAAAAATATTTTTGGTTTGAAATTTAATTTTCTGATACTGCCAACCTTTGAAGCACTTATTGAAAATGGTTCATAATCAATTTGAACAATATTTATGGATTAGTTTTTGTTTTATTCAAAATTTAATAAATTAATTCCTAAAATATCAAATTTTATTTTCAAAATTTTGGAAAAAATACTTTTAGTTTGAAATTAAATTTTCTGATACTGTCAACCTTTAAAGCACTCATTGAAGATGATTCATAATCAATTTGAACATCATCCATCGATTAGTTTTTGTTTTATTCAAAATTTAATAAATTAATTCCTAAAAAATCAAATTTTATTTTCAAAGTTTTGGAAAAAATATTTTTAGTTGGAAATTTATTTTTCTGATACTGTCAACCTTTAAAGCACTTATTGAAGATGGTTCATAATCAATTTGAACAATATTCATTGATTAGTTTTTGTTTTATTCAAAATTAAATTAATTAATTACTAAAATATCAAATTTTTGTTTCAAAATTTTGGAAAAAAGCTTTTATGAGGACATTGAGGTTAGGTTAGCTTTTGAAAATATTGAGGTTAATACATATTATTGAGGTTACTTGGGAATATTAAGGTCTTTTTAGATTTGTCAATGCGTGAACTGCAATTAAGGTTTCAATAATATTCATTAGTCTGGATTTTTAAGGACATTGTGGTTATTACATGTTTGTAGAAAGTTTGATCAATTTGAAATTTGATGTCTAAATTTGAGGTAAAGCTTTTATGGATGCTATGAGGAAATTGAGGTTAGATTATGATGACATTGACGTTAGGTTGGACCTGTCAATACAAAATTAGAGGTGGAGTATTCTCTTTGTTGTTATAAGGATATAGAGGTAAAGTTTGTGCCTTAATGTGAATTTTTGATGCTATAAGAGGTTAGATTATAATGACATTGAGGTTATTACATGTATAAAATTGAGATTAAGCTGTTATGAATGCTAAGAGAACATTGAGGTTAAATTATGATAACGTTGAGGTTAAATTAAACAGATTTGGGATAAAGATTGACTTTCTAGATCAGTGATTCTTAACCTCGGGTCGCGGGAGGTATTGGTTGAATTGCAGGAAACCTTAAAATTACTTAAAAACTCTCAAATTACTTTAATTTTATAAACAGAATTTTGCAGTTTTTAGCAATTTTTTTTTATAAATTTTGTATTTTTAACAGTTTATGACAAAATGTTTAATTTTCTTACAATATTTTTATATTAATTTTGCACCTTTGGACAGATTATGGCCGGATTTTGCTTTTTCTAGCAATATTTTGATATTTCAAAGCCAGATTTTGCTATTTTTGGGGTTTCATATTTTTTTACATTTTTGAACAATTGTTTTCCGACATTATTTTGATGTTTCAAGGCCGGATTTTGGCTATTTTTGACTTTTTATAAAAAGTATTTTGCATTTTTCAATTGTTTTCAGCCAGATTTTGGTTTATCTGACACATTTTTATTATTTTATAACCGGATTTTGTAATTTTTGACTTTTTAACAGTTTATGGCCGGAGTTTGGTTCTTTCTGAGAAAATTGTAATATTTCATACCAGATATTGCTATTTTGGGATTTTTATAAATAGTATTTTGCACTTATCAACAGTTTTTGACAAAATTTTGTCATTTCTAACAATAATATAAGATTTTCTAGTTTTGGAATTTTAATCTTTACATTTTTCAACAGTTTATGACCGGTGCTTTATGACAATATTTTAATGTTTAAAGACCGGATTTTGCTATTTTTGAAGTTTTATAAGTAAAATTTTGCATTTTTGAACCGTTTTTGGCCGGATTTTGATTTTATCTGAAAATATTTTAATGTTTTATGACAGGATTTAGTTATTTTTGATTATTTATAAATAGAAATTTTGCATTTTTAGCAGTTTAAAAACGGTTTTTTGTGCTTTTTAACAATATTTTGATGTTTCAAGGCCGGATTTTGGAGAATGTATGAGTAGAAATTTGCTTATTTAATAGTATAAAACACTTGTTTGTGCTTTTTGACAATATTTTGATGTTTCAAGGCTGGATATTGCTATTTTTTACGATTTATGAATAGAAATGAGCACTTTTTAACAGTTTATGGCCGGATTTTGGTGCTATTTTAACAATTTTTTGGTGTTTTAAGACCGAATTTTAATGATTTTGACATTATATGAGTAGAATTTTACATTTTCAACAGTTTTATTGCAATATTTTGCTACGTTTTCACAATGTTTTGATATTTCATTACCGGATATTGCTATTTTTTAAATTTATTTTGCACTTTTCAACAGTTTATTACTTGATTTTGGTGCTTGCTGACAATATTTATATTTTATTACCGGTCTTTGTCAGCTTCTAGTCTTTAAAACTGCTAATCCGGCTGTTAAATCTGGTTTATAAAAATTATAAATCCAACCTTTAAAATTGTAAATCCGGTTTTTAAAAGTCTAAATCCGGCCTTTAAAAGATTAATCCGGTCTTTAAAGTGTCAAATTCTACTGCTAAATTGTTAATCCGGCCTTTAAAACTGTAAATCCGGTCTTCAAATTGTTAAATTTTACTGTCAAACTAATAATCCGGTCATTAAATTATAAATTCTGTTTTTAAAAGTGTAAATCCGGTCTTCAAATAATAAATAAGGAGTTTAAAAGTGTAAATCCGGTCTTAAAAATGTTAAATTTAACCGCCAAATTGTTAATCCAAACTCTAAATTATAAATCCAGCTTTTAAAACTGTAAATCCGACTTTTAAAAGTGTAAATGAGGTCTTTAAAAATGAAAATCTGGCTACTAACGTGACTAATCTACTACTAAACTGTTAATCCGGACTTTAAATAAAGTATTCAAGTTTTGGGCAGTGTTTTTTGCCTGTCCATGCACGGTTAGTTTGTTGGGGTAGGAAAGAGTGAAGCATCCAGCGGGAATCTATGGTTGCATATGGATAATGCATATTATTTTTGTTTGTCCCTGCAGGGAAAGTTTGTTTCAATTGACTAAATGATTGAAGACATTTTTAATATTAATTAGGATTAATGCTGTGCGCCGTTATTGAGACGGTTTTAGAAACAAAAACGTACACAATTTTGTAATTAACTGTTGAAAAGTGCATAATTGTATTCATAAAAATTAAAAAATTAATAAAATATTTTCAGAAATGACTAAAATCCGGCCAAAAAGTGTCAAATTCTATTTATAAAATGTTAAAAAAACAAAATGTGGTCTTGAAACATCAAAATATTATCAGAAAGCATTTACAAAATTTTTGACAGTTTTTGAACACACTTTGACAGTTCAAGAATGCATTTTAAGAATTGAACACTTCTAATAAATTTACTGTTTGACATATTATTGTCAATTTGACAGTTTAATGATAAATTTTTAGTGCTAATTGACAATTTGTGGAGTTTTTCAACAATTTAGAACCACTTTTTGACATTTAGAAAACTCAAAATTATTTGATAATTAAATGAATTTTCAATTATATTTTTGAACTGTCATAAAATGTTTCTCATCTGTTGAAAATGTTTCTGAACTGTTATAATGTACATGAAATGTAATAAAATGTTCCTCAACTGTCAAAAATGACATGACATGGATTTAAACTGTTAATGATGCTTTTGAACTGTCACAGATGTTATAAAATGATACAAATTTTCTTGAACTGTTATATAATGTACCTCTACTGTCAAAAGTGCTAAAAATGTTTTTGAACCTACAATAATGCTCTTGCTTCAAACATTCTTGCACTGTCATATAATGTTCTTCAACTGTTAGAAATACATAACATGTTTTTTAAATTTCAATAATGCTCTTGAACTCTCATAGATGTTCTTTAACTGCTACAAATGTTCCTGAACTTTTGAAATGTTCTTGAACTGTCATATAATCTTCCTCAACTGTCTAAATAGCTAAAAAATGTTTTTGAACTGTCAATAATGCTTTTGAATTGCCACAAACGTTATAAAATGTTCTTCAATTGCTACAAATGTTTTTGAACTGTTGACAATGTTCTTGAACTGTCAAAAATAGTAAAAAATGATTTTGATTTGTGAATAATGCTTTGGTACTGTCAGAAATGTTAAAATTTTCTTCAATTATTAAAAATGTTTCTGAACTTTTTAAAATGTTCCTGAACTGTCATATAATGTTCCTTAACTGTCATAAATGCTAAAAAATGTTTTTAAACTGCCAATAGTGCTCTTGAACTGTCACAAAAGTTATAAAATGTTTTTTGAACTGCTACAAATGTTCCTAAACAATGTTTTTGAACTGCCATATAATGTTTCTCAACTGTCAAAAATGCTAAAAACTGGTAAGTTCCTCAAAACTTGTTGGCATTTCAAAAATATTTTTTGATGTTTTGAGTTTATTCCACAAATATTACTGCATATTTGACAGTTAACTAACAATTTATTAACGGTAATTATATTTATTAAAATTCTATAAAATACTTTGCAGTTTAACTGTCAAAAATGCAAAAAACCTTGTTTTGGAATCAATTTCTTCAAATAGCTCAAAAGTTATAAAAGTTTGAGAAAAAGGTGAAGATTAAAAGTTTTTTTAATTTTCTAGAAAATTTATGAAAGGTATTTATTATTATTTTGACATTAAAACTGTCAAAAATCCAGAAACCTTGTTTTGAAGCCAAATTCTTCAAATAAAGTTATAACTTCCATCAACATTTATAAAAAGTGTTACTGTATACTAAACTACAATCAGTGTTGAGTTGGGATCAAGTTAAAAAAAGACGATGCGCCAGCGTAACAGTTAAGTTTTTGTCGACAACGTTTTGGCTTATTCTTTTATGTTACTTTTGACAGTTAGTTTACACTGTTAAGCGCCACCATCATTTCATGACAGCTAAACAACGTTTCTATTGACCTCTAATCAAAGTTTTGTAGCAAGATAAGCATTTTTTTGGGCTGTTATTGTTTGTCAACCTTTGCCAATTTTTGACAGCTAAACAATGTTATTCGCGAGACAGATAAATACCACGTTTGACAATTAAATAACGTTCTCGAGGATAGATGAAAGTCAATTCTATAATAATCATAAGTTTATTAACAAATACTATTCCTAAACACGTTTCTATGAGTTTTAGCTTATATACTGACGTTTACAATTTTCTAATCAAACAGTGGTGTCCGCATCACGTAATAGATTACGTAGTATGCATAAAATAATGATAATGAAAGTGCGTTCAATTCAATCGAATACACACTCACAGAAAGGCGACTTTCACATTGCTTTCGTTGACTTTGAAAACGTGTCCGTGACACTTGGAGAGGGGTCACCCGAAAATATCATTAGAACATCAATTTTTTTTTGCTAGATAACACGCTGGAATAAACAAATTACATAAAGAGACGATTACGGGAGCGAGGTCACGTTGGGTTGGGTGTCGTACGACTGAAAATTGACCTTCAGGGCGCATCCCAGCGGATTTATTACCCGGCAACAGGTTACTTTCTTACATAATTCGTGTGTATATGTGTACAGAGAGGCTATCGGCCACGCGACGTACACACTACGAGCATCGTATTTTACACTCGTGAATAATATGCATCTTAATGCTTTCCGATTGTTTATCTTTTTTTTTTATTACCATGAGAAGCTATAATATTTTTAACGGATTTTTACTTGAATTATATATTTATTTTGAATGTGAAAATCACGTTTTCATAAAGTTTTTTATTTATTACCTATTAACGATCAAAATGTTAATTAACATTGCTTGAAAAAAATTATTTAATATGCTATATTGTATTACAAGTGTGGAAAGGCTTTTATTAAAAAACGAGTATGAAGTTTTACGAGTTTTTCAATTATTATTCCCGCAAGTGTATTATATATACTACGAAAACATCAGACATTTTTTTTTAATTTAAATAAATTTTGAAACCTAAAGCTTTAATGGTATACTCTATAACTAGCACGTAATGATACCTATTTCCTACGAGTATAAACGTTGCTGCACTAGCTTTTCTACGACTACAATACATAAAAGAATTGACTATTTATGGAAGCATTGTGGAAGTTGAATATTGTACAACTAGCACGTAATGATACTCATTTCCCACGAGTTAACGTCGGTGCACGAACCTTTGGGGAGGGCTGTAATTTATACGAGTACGAAATGGACATGTTGTACACTATACTTTTACGAACAGAATAAATAAAAGAAGAAATTACAATTTATGGAAATTCTATGCAAATTGTACACTCTGTTTCCGTAGCAATAACAGTTCCACAATGGACATATTACAATTTTACTTTTTGATGTGGCTCCGTGCGTAATATTATATATATACCACACTCCACCAGAGGACCTCCAACAAGTTGGCTCCGGAACCCGAAGCCACACTCCCCCACCAGCGTAACACGCAAAACCTTGAGGCGGTAAACTTCACGTAATATCTTTTGTACATATATCCATCCTCCTACTCCTGTGCGACTAACAAATGGCGCCCAACGTGGGGTGGGGCACAACGGACTGTAATTTTTGCAATTTAATTGTGAACATTGTCTTTTCTCAAACGATTTTTCAGCTTTAAAAGTTCTCCTGAAAGCAAGCGTGCTTCTTCCCTTTACATTACACACACGCTGGCAACACCGAACACATTGCTACCGGCTGCATTTCCCTAGGTGGTAAGGCTGTAGTCGTGTATGCTTTTGAAGACATTATAGTATCTTCCAAGGACGTCGGAAGGGGCTTTTGGGTTCGGTAGTGATTGTTTTTCGTATTGGTTCTTGTTTGTATAATTTGTACTTAAGAGGGGGGGGGGGGGGGTTGCAATAGCTTTGTACTACTGTAGGATGTTTTGAGGAAACTGCAGTTTAGTGTGAGATAAAGAAAAAAGTTTTTTCTCAGGTTGAGCTTTTGACTCTTTTTGTATGAAGATGGTGTGGTTTTGCATTGTAGTGGCACATACTGAGTTAGTTCAACATCTTGCGCACATGGTTCTTCCTTGCGGGTTCGGTGTGTCAGTTCCAGAGTGTTCTGCGTACCAAATTTATCTGCTTTGTAGTAGTTGGGAGGTTATATATGAGATTAGTATTACCTCAGATACCTCTAGGGTGCGATGTCAGCCGTGAAGCAGCTTTCATTCGCGTTGTTATGTCCGATGAGGTCACTGGTGTTGGTGACTGTAGATAGGGAAGAGCTGAAGTGTAAAACTTCTTTGTGGCACTCTCCCTCGACGTGTCCTGCTGTGGCTGTCACCTGGGGTGTCGTGCGTTCTAGCGGCATTTGATGTTTGACCTCAATGACTTACTTGTTGGGTTCCAATCGGTTCCGGTAAGAATTCCTGAATTCTCTTGGTCTCTTCGGTAATAACATCGTATTTGACTTTGCACGGTCAGCTATTTCTATCGGTCGGTGGCTTCGTGTGCCACCTGCGGATCGAAGATGTATTGGAGGTTTGCGATCATTGTCACTAGGCCTGTTACTTGTCTTAGGAGCTCATGTATCATTTCATAACTTGCGGTATCTTTGTATAAACTTATCTGGTTTTCTCGCAACTGTATGGTGTATGTGCCTGGACATGTCCCATGGTGGTATTGAGTTTTCTGACTGAGGTCACAGCGGTTTGATTGACAGGGATGTCAGCATGGTTGGGGACCGTGTTGTGGTGGTCATCCAGATGACTAGTGAATCTGTCATCATTAGAGATGGTCGGTGAGGCTTGATATATTTCTTAAGAGCGTCTCTGTCGCCTGGTTTTTCTCTTTTTGGGTTGTTGGTTGCGGGATCGTGAAGACACTATGCTCTTTGCTGCCCCAAGTTGGGCGCCATTTGCTACCGGCTGCATTCTCCTAGATGGTAAGGGTGTGGCCGTGTATGCCTTTGAAACCATTATGGTATCTCTCAAGGAGGAGGAGGAGTTTTTCGGGTTCGGTACGAGATTGTTGTCCGATATCGGTTCTTGTTTGTATGATTTGTACTCTGGTGGGGGGTGTAAACGCAGAGTACGAGGTTGCAATAGAGAATGTCTATTGCGTGGTAGTGTAGCTGCTGTTTGGTGTGAATTTGGTCACCTGGTGGCACTAGACGGAGCTCTAGTATATATTATTGGTTAATTCTTCTTTCCATTTTGTCTGCTTAAGTTCTTGTACTCGTAAGAAAGAAGACAAAGAAGTTTCAACATTTTTTAAAATTACAACTTCCATCCTTCCCCCCCCCCTTCCACCCTGCCTGCTTCGGTGTTCTATGTAGCCGCTTGTTAATTATGCAATTTTGTTGCAGTCAGTGACGTAGACAGAGGGTTAACAACCCCTTTGATATTGTTGTAGATTTACGTTAAGTATCTCCAATGAAGATTCCTAATAATAAAATAAAACCTGTCTACCTGCTTGGCTGCAATATCTACTAAAAATTTCTACGGTAGTCGAGTACCACAACAAAGGATTGTAAAAAACAAAAAAAACTTTGCTTGGACAAGCTCACGGAAACACTTCATATCTCCAACAATCAACGTGTATGTTCCAACGACAATAAAAACAACTCCAGGCATTGCAGAACAGTCTAGGGTCTACCAAACATTTATTAGGGAACTTCTCTAGAGGACCTTCAACAAACACACATAACCTCGAGGTGGGAGACTCCACGTGCTGTCTTCTTGTACCAACACCTTCTAACCTCTGTGGTGGAATAACAAATAGCGCCCAACGTGGGTCTCGACGCAAGAACACTAATTGTGCTGTCACGAGCTTAACATATTACATCCTTGAAAATGAAGAGGATGATTGAGAAGAAGAAGAACATGATGAGAGAGAAGAGATGGTGAAGAAGATAACACCACAGCCAACGACGGGCCAGTAATTTACATAGAAAATCTTTTCGTAACGGAATCGTACAGGATGGTCAAGTACCATAACAAAAAATCACAGAAGGCACCAGTCGTTGAAGCTCTCTAAAATACAAAAACTAGAAAAAAATGGGAGAAGTAGAAGCTTGAATATTGGTTTAGAAAAGAGAAAACAATTTGAAGAAGACACTTGCAGCAAACCCCAACAGCATATTGGGGAAAGTTGACTACACAGCACAGATCACCTAAATAAGCCGTTGATCCCAAAAACCCTATTCAAACAAGTTGTAAGACATCTGGGGCGACATAAAATAGCTATAAAACGCACAATAAAACATTAGATGATTGACGGGTCTATAGGAAACAATTCCTGATCGCTTCGAATCGGAAAACAATGAACACGCTAGGAAGCTACGTCAGAAGGAAAGATTGACGACAATGAGGGAGTACCGTCACTTCAAACGACTGGGCTTTTGAAGACAAACACAGTCTCCAATCACTTTCAAGACTACACACTCGACATTATTGGACGAACGACGAAGAGCAGCCTAAACAAGTCGAGCTGTGCCTGTAAAAGTACAAACATTGGAAATCTTGGCTACCCTCAGACCAATCACAGTCTTCTGGCGGGCAAACCCATCAGCGCCATCAGTCGTGAGCAGAAGAATCATGAAGAGGGTGGGAGAAGTATTACAAGAAAAGAAGAGGCTCTTGAAGAACTAACTACGTCGGAGCCACGCCGCAACTAACATACCCACTTCCGGAAACTATCTGGAGGTGCGTGATGTTGTTTTTGAAGTTTGGGGAATTGATGCCACTCATGAAGCGCTCTTCATTGTTTATCAGAGAGGAGAAGACCATAGTTAAGACGAAGCCACTATGACGCGTATATCTGTTGCGTCTTCATGAAATCACCAGGGTTTTCTTGACAATGTGCAGAAACGCAACATCTACAGTGCCGGCAAATGTACAGGGTGCGGCAGTAAAACTTCCTTTTTTAAAATGCGCGCCATTCAGTCGGT
Source organism: Tachinus rufipes (assembly GCA_963932245.1). Classification (NCBI taxonomy): domain Eukaryota; kingdom Metazoa; phylum Arthropoda; class Insecta; order Coleoptera; family Staphylinidae; genus Tachinus; species Tachinus rufipes. Next base: position 85,362,134 of record OZ010748.1, on the reverse strand, counting down.
TGATATCGTAGAGGAGCGCTAGTGGTCTCGTTCGAGAGGCTGGACTATAATGTTTTATCCCGACACAGTTCATTCGCCATCATACGTTGGAACAGTGAGGAGCGTGTTTTTGCCGTTGAGGCTACTTTTCCAGCGGATGTTCTGTGATCTCAACCCAGATTGCTTTAATTTAGCCCCGTTGGTCCCTGTCCCGGACCGCAAATCAATTGTTACGTGGATCACTACGTTTAGACAAACTGCAAATGCGACAAGACGAAGAATTGTAGTCTCTCGGCCCATTAGATCACTTGAGAACATTGAGGCCCTGCGAGCTTCAGTGTTGCAATCACCACGGCGTTCTGCGCGTAAACATGCGTCTATCCTTGGACTTTCCTTCTTCATGATGATCTTTATTTCTATCGTTTTGAGGGAACACTTCCCAGAGCGTCTCATCTCAATTAGGGGAGATTTGGATTTGACCCTTTGTGATTTTTTCTATGAGGTTTTTTGAAATCCCGTGTTCATGTGAACCGTCCAAGGACCCTACAAAATTTGAAAGCCAACATCCAGGAAGAAATTGCCAACATAACGCCTGATATGTTGGTAAGAGTCATGACAAACGCCAGAATTATGGAGAATAGGGGATGCCGTCTACCTGATTTGATCTTCAAAACTATTAAAACAAAACTTTAGGTATGCAGTATAATATACAATGGTTTTAATTGAGTTAAAAAAAGGAAGTTAGGCTGCCGCACTCTGTACATACATGGAATCGGCCTTATCTCCCCAGTGTGCATAAGTGGATCCAGTAGGAGCATTATCTATAGTCTAGAGCTTAGTACAAAAACAAGGCAACAAACGAGGAACCAACTGACAACGGACACACTCACGGAAACCTTCCAGTTCGTCCAACGTGTATGTGGTAATGACCATGCATCGCCGAAAACAAACCCAGACGATGCACTACAGTATGGGGTCCACCGGAAGTTTACTGCAGCTAAGGAACTCTTCCAAAGGGCTTCCAACAAAAACACATAATTTGGCTCCGGATCCCAAAGCCATATGATCGCACTTGGGGAACTTTCCCAGCGTGTTTCACACAAAAACAAATACGCACCGGGACCTTTCTATCCCCATGTCTCGGTAACAAATTGCGCCCAACGTGGGTCACTACAGAAGAACACTGTAATAGCCGATTTTTGCAACTTGTGGATTTTAATTGTGAACATTGATCTTTTTTCAAACATTTTTCAAATTTCACTGAAAGCAAGCGCCGTATTATCGACCGTAGCACAAGGGTCTAGTGCGAGGACTGTTGAGGAGGCAGCCGGGGTTCGATTCCCGGCGACGGAAATATCTAATTTGTCGAATATATTTGGATGCGGTTGTTTCCTTCGCAAGGCAATGGCAAATCAGCGAAGTATTTGCTTAGTAAACCCCTCTAGTGGTGTGGTTCGGATTCCAGGTTAAACTGTAGGTCCCTCATGTTTGTGTGGAACGATTATCGCACATCACAAACATACGAGCGGGGGGCTTACGCTCGTGGCGAGCACGGCACTATAATAAGAAGAAGATGCACACGCGGATCCAGAAGAGACTTAAGAAAACCAAACATTGGAGTACTAGGTTACTCTCAGAACAATTACAGTAGTTGGCAGGCAGGTTTATCAGCGCCACTAGTCGTGAACTTAGCAGAAAAACCGTGAAGAGGATGGGAGAACCATTAGAATATAAGAAGAGGCGATAGGTAGAACTATCCACTTCGGAGCCACGCCTCAACTAACAAACCACCAGCTCATCAACCCCACCGACGACCTATGACAATCTTATCTGCAGAACCGGCGGATTCTTCTTTCTTCTTCGGTTTCCTTTTAGCAGAAGAGTCGTGGTCATGTTTTGCTATTGAGTAGGAGCAGTGGCTCTGCGAACTATATCATTTAGAGTGGAGCTCGTCAAATCTTTTATTTGGTCCGATCATTTTTTTGGGGAACGTCCTCTTGGTTTTGTGCCTTCCATTTTTCCTTGGACTATCAGTCTTTCGAAGTTGTTGTCTTCTCTCTTTATTACGTGCCCAAAGTATTTCAGAATTCGAGAGTATACAATTTGTGAGAGTCGCTGCGGTTCTTTGATCTCTACGGATTCTCCAGTTGCATAAATGGATGCAGTTACAACTCAGTACAGTCCCACGGAATTCACACAGTCTCACCGAGTCCAGCACTCAGCGTGTTTGTGGCAACGACCAAGCAGCAAGAAAGACAACCTCAGATGGGTCATTGCATCTGGGGAACTCACCCAGAGGACGTCCAACCAAATTGGCTCCGCACATTGCACTTGGGGACACATAAAAACAAAGACGTAAACGTAAAGTTTTCTTCTTTCATACCTTGGCGCCCAACGTGGGACACAAGGGAAGAACACTGCAACAGCCGATTTTTGAGGATTTTAATTGTGAATATTGATAGATAGTAATTTCAAATGCGCTTTCTCCCCCCTTAGGTACGACCCTGTCTGTGTGTCGATATTCTATGATTTTTTTCTTGAAGCCAGTGGCGTAGGCGGAGGGCTTTAACAACCAGATTTGCGTTAAATTAATCCTACCTATCCACAAAACGTTTCTCCAATGAAGATTCAAATTTAATAATAAAATATAACCTGTCGACATGCGTGGTTGCAAAATCTGCTGAATTGAATACAGTTTACTAAATATTCTGAATGTTTACAAACATAAACATGTCAAATTAATGTAACATATGCAACAATAGTTTGCTTTTTTCAATTTGCAATTTTTTATTAAAATTTTGTCATTTGTAGATCGCCCTGTATATTCTAATATTTGACCCATAATATGCTGCGTGCAGTGGCGTGTCCATGCTTATCGAATATCTTTAATTGCGGACGAACTGCATTGGCCTTGCAAGTACATACATTTATAAACGTTTGCTTATTTACCTATTGATGATATTTAAATGCGTGATTACAATTCAAATAATTGCGAAGTTGGTGAAGCAGCATGTTTTACATGATTTATGCGTGTGCGATTTTACGGCAAAAAATTAAAAGGTAATCGTACATAGACGTCATCGCAATTAATACTCATCATCGTTTGAATAAATGTAATAAACAAAAATTGACCTTGCTTTAATATTTTAAAAATTTCTCCCTATCTATTTCTGGAATTAGTTTGAAAAACCTATTATACAAAACAAAAGTCGGATGTTTATAGATAAAATTTTTAGTCTAATAGCATACTTCCTGTCACCCCATGAGGTATCTTAATTATTTTTTTTAATATATATTGCGATTGATAAGCAAACTGGGCACGCCTAATTAAAATCATACGATTCCTTTTCCACGGCCCGATCATGTAGTACCGAACTTCTCTCCTTCTTCAATACATATTTGTTATCTTTTTCCCGTCGAATAAGAGCACGGTGCATGCGCGTCGTACGACCAGTTACGCGCACGCTTTCGTAGAAGCAAGTTGATTGTGTTGGAGTGGCCGCAACAACATTTTTGTTTGAAAATATAGTACAACTTTCACTTCAGGAATTCCATCGGTGTGTGTTTGTGTTGAATATAAAGAAGCAGGCAGGACTTCTTTAATTTATCCGGATCAAATTATTAAGGTATTATATTTTAAATTTAAATGTGCGCGTTTGAATAGTGAATTGCCTATAAAAGGCGGAAGGTCCCAATTTACAATTTCTTTTCTACAATGAGAATACAATAAGTTTTTTTTATTTAATTAATCCCATGACCCATTTCTGCAATAAACTCTAATCGCATGATTTTATTCATATTTTATAACGCTTCACTATTGTTATTGTGTACGTTTTAATGGCACAATTTTAATGTGATACAAAGCATTAAAAATAATTGTTTCTTAATGCCAAGTAAGTCTAAAAATACATACATAATAGTAAATACTTTCCAATTTTAATATTTTTTAACTGCTTTATTTAATTGATCATTAAATAATTACAAAAAATTATGTGAAAATAAATAATTACAGTTTTTCAATTATTAACTGTTATTAGTGTCCCAGGCCATACAGTTATAGTACTCTGTCAGTTGGTAGTGTTTTGTCATCAAAATTTGTCAATTAGGAGGATTCAAGGTCACAATGTTTCAATATTTTGATAGATTTGTCATCAATTTTAATTCCAAGCCATACTTATCTATTATGTGAAAGTAAATATTGCACTTTTCAACCATTTTTAGCCGGGTTTTGGTTCTTTTTGAAAATGTTTTAATATTTCATGACAGAATTTTTTGTCATTTTTGACTTTTTATAACAGTTTATGGTGAATTTTAGTACTTTTTGACAATAATTCTATACTTTATGGGTAGATTTTGCTATTTTTGGCATTCCACGAATAGTTTTGTGCTTTTCTACAGTTTACAATTGGATTTTGAATCTTTTTTACAGTATTTTGATAATTCATAGTCGGATTTTGCAATTTTTGTGATTTTATGATAATTTTTGACACTTTTTTAACAGCTTATGATCGGAATTTGGTGATTTCCTCAATATTTTGATGTTTTATGGCCGGAGTTAGGTATTTTTGATATTTTATGAATATAATTTTAGACTTTTTAACCGTATTTTAGTTTTACCTGAAAATATTTTTATGTTTTATGACCGGCTTTAGTTATTTTTAACTTTTATGATAGAATTTTACACTTTTTAACAATTAATGACTAAGTTTTTGACATTTCATGAATTTTATTTGCATTCTTCAATAGTTTATGGTAAAATTTTGTTATTTTCTAACAATATTTTGATGTTTAAAAGCTGAATTTTGTTATTTTTGAAATTAAACAAAAAGAATTTCAAACTTTTCAACAGTTTATAGCCGGATTTTAGTACTTTCTGACAATATTTTAGACTTTATGAATAGAATTTTGGACCTTTTAACAGTTTATGACCGAATTTGGCTATTGTAACAATATTTTGAGGTTAGATTTTGCTATTTTTAAGATTTTATAACAAAATTTACATGGCCGGGCTTTGACAGTTGATCACTGTTTTAATTTGACAGTTTGTCACAATTTTGACATTTAACGTCACCGTTTTGACAGTTGATAACTGAGTTAATTTGACATTTAGTCATTATTTTGATAGTTTCTCACTATTTTGACAGTTAACTTTGCTGGTTTGACAGATATGGTTGTTTACCAATTTGACATTTGATCACCGCTTCAATTTTACAGTTTGTTACAGTAAACATTTTTTGACATTTGGTTACTATTTTATCATCATGTTTCAACATGTTGGTTGCCAGGCCATTCAAATCGAGTTATTTTATTATTATTTTGATAGTTATAGTCACTAATTTGACAGTTAATTGCTGTTTTGACAATTAATCACTGTTTTAGATATTGTGTGTGAACTTTAAAACATTTATTTTTTGTCAAAATTATTGACGAATTATTAATTTTAATTAAATATGTCATCCAATTGTCAAATTATATTTTAACTCTAAAAAAGAAATCATAAATTTAACCATAAGTGCCTATCTGTCAAATATTATGAATAAATTGACAAAAAATAGCAATAAACTGTCAGTTGCAATGACAAATGTCATATCCTTTTTATATAACTAGTAAACTATTCTTGAGCTGTCAAATAGTGTATCAAAGCGACCAGGAAATTGATTAAAAAAATTCATAACTGTCAATTTTCATAAAATATGTCATCAAACTGTCAAACTATTTATGAATTAATATTGAATTTGCTAAATGAATGAAAATATAAAGAAATGTTCTTGAAAAAATTATCAATTATCATAAAAGCAATCAAAAAAACACAAAATGACGATATTTATGTTAAAACAAATTTATAAACTGTCAAAGTACGGATAAATTATTAAATTGCATAAAATATTTAATGTAACTGTCAACTTATCGATAACCTGTTCTTTGAGTTCATCAAGTTTGACCAAAATATCAAAAAGTAAAGTGGTCACAAAAGATCACTAATCATAAAATATGTCATCCAACTGTCAAATTATCTATGTCAAACACAAAGTTTCAATTTTCAATATATCGAAGAGTCCATAAACGGTCAAAAATAATTCAATGTTTTCCAACCTGTCAAAAAGTATTCGGAAATTAAGACTGTCAAAAAAATATAATTTTCAAAAAATTTGTTAGTAAAGTCTCAAATATGCAGTAATATTTGTGCAATAAACTCAAATATCAAAAAGTATTTTTAAAATGTCAAAATTTTTGATGAACTTACCAGTTTTTAGCATTTTTGACAGTTTAGAAATATTATATGACAGTTCAAAAACATTGTTAAAAGTTTAGAAACATTTTTAGCAGTTGAAGAACATTTTATAACATTTGTGATAGTTCAAGAGCATTATTGACAGTTCAAAAACATTTTTTAGCATTTATGACAGTTAAGGAACATTATCAAAAGTTCAGAAACATTTTTAACAATTGAAGAGTATTTTATAACATTTGTGACAGTTCCAAAGCATTATTCACAAATCAAAAACATTTTTTACAATATTTTTACATTAAATGACAGTTTAAAAACATTGTTAGGAACATTTGTAGGAATTGAAGCACATTTTATATTGTTCATGACAATTCAAGAGCATTATTGACAGTTCAAAAACATTTTTTAGCTATTAGGACAGTTGAGGAAGATTATATGACAGTTCAAGAACATTTCAAAAGTTCAGGAACATTTGTAGCAGTTGATGAACATATGTGACAGTTCAAGAACATTATTGATAGTTAAATAAACATTTTTATTATTTCTGACAGTTAAAAACATTATATGATGGTGCAAGAACATTGTTGAAAGTTCAGGAATGTTTGTAGCAGTTAAAGAACATTTGTAATAGTTTAAGAGCATTATTGTTGGTTCAAAAACATTTTTTAGCATTTTTGACAGTTGAGAAACATTATATAACAGTTCAAGAACATTTTATAACATTTGTGACAGTTCAAGAGCATTATTAACAGTTTAAATCCATTTCATGTAATTTTTGACAGTTGAGGAACGTTTTATTACAATTCAAGAATATTATAACAGTTCAGGAACATTTTCAACAGATGAGAAACATTTTATGACAGTTCAAAAATATTATTGAAAATTCATTTAATTCTCAAATAGTTTTGAGTTTTCTAAATGTCAAAAGTGGTTCTAAATTGTTATAAAAACTCCACAAATTGTCAATTTGCACAAAAATTTGTCATTAAACTGTCAAATTGGCGATAATATGTCAAACAGTAAATTTATTAGAAGTGTTCAATTCTTAAAATGTATTCTTGAACTGTCAAAGTGTGTTCAAGAACTGTCAAAAGTTTTGTAAATGCTCTCTGACAATATTTTAATGTTTCAAGACCAAATTTTGTTATTTTTAACATTTTATAAATAGAATTTTACACTTTTTGGCCGGATTTTAATCATTTATGAAAATATTTTAAGTTTTTATGAAAAGAATTTTGCATTTTTCAAAAATTAACATTCTAAAACCGTCTTAATAACGGCGCACAGGGGTAAACCTAATTAATATTAAAAATGCCTCCAATCAATTAGTCAATTAAAACAAACTTGCTCTTCAGGAACAGTAAAAAAAACACTATTCATTATCCATATGCAACCATAGATTTCTGCCGTACGCTTCACTCTTTCCTACCCCAACAAACTAAACACCCACAGGGAGAGGCAAAAAACACTGTCCAAAACTTGAATACTTTATTTAAAAGCCGGATTAATATTTTAGCAATAGATTAGATATGTTGCTAGTCAGATTTTCATTTTTAAAGACCTCATTTACACTTTTAAAAGTCGGATTTACAGATTTAAAAGCTGGATTTATAATTTAGAAGTTCGATTATCAATTTGGCGGTTAAATTTAACATTTTAAAGACCGAATTTACACTTTTAAACTCTTTATTAATTATTTGAAGATCGGATTTACACTTTTAAAAACAGGATTTATAATTTAATGACCGGATTATTAGTTTGACAGTAAAATTTAACACTTTGAAGACTGGATTTACAGCTTTAAAGGACGGATTAACAATTTAGCAGTAGAATTTGACATTAAAGACCGGATTAAACTTTTAAAAGTCGGATTTACATTTTTAAAAACCGGATTTATAGTTTTAAAGGCTGGATTTATAATTTGAAAGTTAAATTTAACACTTTGAAAACTGGATTTACATTTTAAAAAGTCGAATTTTAAATTTAAATGCCGGATTTACGCTATTAAAGCCAAATTTACATTTTTAAAAGCCGGATCTGTAGTTTTAAAGGTTAGATTTATAAGTTGGAAGCCGAATTAACAATTTGGTGGCTGCCCCTTTTTCCATAAAGCTAAATTGGTGCTTTTATGTTAGTTTAGAGCTACAATCACTATTTATTAAAATAATTTTAGTTTTAACTATTAGGACTTCTAATACAAACATAACCTTAAAATTATTTCAAGATGTTTTAAAACTTTGATATGAAAGAAAAATTAAAACTAAACCTAACCTAACACAACAATAAAATCTGTGTCTTATCAGCAAGGTTGTATTAAAATATCAGTATTATCAGTTTGACCTACAAGTTTTGATGTTACAAAACGAGCAAACAAGTTACATAATATACAAAAAACAAAATTACTCCATAATTGTTTGATAAGTTAATTAAATGATTATCAAACACTAAAATTATTTTGGCATACATATTTTAAATTGTTGTGATAAAAACTTAATCATCGTTATGGATTACCACATAGTAAAGGCTAGTCTTTCATTTTCCACTTAAACTAAGATTGGAGTTTAAGCTTGGTTCAAATTAGATTGTGTATTTTAATTAAAAAACTGACTAACTTTGTCAATGTAATCCGACATAATGCATTATTTGTAAATAGGTAATCATGCTTAAAAATGTTTTTAATTAACAATATTCTTAAAAACGTAGTAAAATACAGTTTAAATATTTTTATTTTATCAATTTCTTATCATAGTTGGCTGATGTTTTGTGAAATAAACATTCAGTATTTGACAGTTGTTGTTAGTACACAAGTTTTTATTGCTATGGTCGATTACTCTAATGCAGAACTAGCCGACATGCATTTCATGTATTGTCGTGCTAATCGGATTGCCACCAAAGCGCGACATCTTTATGTAGAAGCTTATCCAATTGCCAGATTCCTTCACAACGTATGTTTGATAGAATTCATCAGAGATTGAGAGATACTGGTTCACTTCGAAAACAGTGCCATCTTTCCGGCAGACCAAGGTTGGTATCTAATTCTAGAGCAGAACAAGAAATTATAGCACAGATAGAGCATAATCCAGGGACGAGTGTGCGGAGAATATCAGCCGAGGTAGGAATTGGTGCTACTCTTGTTTGGAAAACTCTCCACGAGCAGCTGTTCTATCCATACCATGTACAACGAGTACAGGCCTTAAATTTAACTGATCATCATGTTTGATTTTTTGTCGCTGGTTTCTACGCAAGGATGCTGAAGACCCGCAGTTTCTTGCCAAAATTCTTTTTTCGGATGAAGCCGGGTTCACACAAAATGGAGTTGTTATTTTTCATAATGCACATCGTTGTGGACATCAGACATCATTGTAGGCGACAGGTTTCTAGGTCCTGTTGTTTTACCAAACCGATTAACAAGCGCTGCTTACCTCAATTTTCTGCAGAACACAATGTATGATCTTTTGGATGACATTCCTTTGGTCCACATGCAACAAATGTGGTTCCAGCATGATGGTACTCTAGCTCATTTTTTGATTGCCGTTAGAGAGCATTTAAACCACAAAGGGGGTAGGAAGAGACGGACCAGTTTTATGGCCAGCAAGATTGCTTAATTTAAACCCTCTTGATTTTTTTCTTTGGGGATATTTGAAATCATTAGTGTATGCTACTCCTGTAAATAGCCTCGAGAAGCTGCAGTTAAAAATTAATGAAATGTGCCAAGAAATCCGAGCCAATGAGCGGTTTTTAGAAAGAGTACTAATGTCCTTCAGACAAAGATGCTGTGTTGTGCCTGTTTGGAAATGGAAGGGGGGCACTTTGAACATCTTCTATAACTCTGTTCTTTGTAAATATACAGGGTGTCCGGAAAATACGTGTACAACGTTTGACGACAGACTCCTGACGTCAAAATAGGTCGATCTAAGCCGACTTAGTTATATCCAAAATTGTCTCGTTTAGCCGGTAGAGGGCGTCAAAAATTTGTAAATATTAAAAAGAAATTATCTGTAACAATAATTTTTTAAGTGACCTTGTTGCTATGGCGTTTAATAATTTGACAATTATTGACAAATTGTCACCAGTCTATGAAATTTACTCAAGTATACGATCAACATTCTTGAATTACAAGTTCATTTTACCATTAAAAATGGAAAATTATACAAACTCTCAGAAAGTTGACATGCTCCTGGTATACGGGTTTTGTCAAGGAAATGGGCGTCAGAGTGTTAGGGTTTACATGGAGAGGTTTCCTAACCGTCGAATACCAAACCACCAAACATTTGCCAATATTGAGCGTCATCTTCGGGAAACGGGCAGTTTTGAGAAAAAGTTTGAAGGCAGGGGTCGTATGCGAACAACTCGAACTGTGGAAACAGAAGAGATGATTCTGGAAAGAGTTGAAGAAGAACCAAGTACCAGTACCCGTCTCTTAGAACGTGAGTTAAATGTTCCTAAAACGATTGTCAATGAGGTTTTAAGAGAACAGTTGTTACATCCTTACCACATACAAAAAGTCCAGGAACTTTTACCGACTGATCCCCCCATGCGGCTTACATTTTGTCAATTTATTAGAAACAAAAGAATCCTTGTTCCAAATTTTTGTAGAAAAATTATGTTTACTGACGAGGCATGCTTTACAAGATCTGGGGTAACCAATCTGCACAACGAACATATTTATTCCGATGAAAATCCACATGCCATTAAAGTTGCACATCATCAGCATCAATTTAAAATTAATATTTGGGCAGGTATTATTGATCACTACCTTATTGGTCCCATTGTTATTCCAGACAGGTTAGATGGAAATATTTATTTAAATTTTTTGCAAGACACATTACCAATTCTTCTGGAGAATTTGCCCCTTTTACTTCGGAGGGAAATGTGGTATATGCATGATGGTGCCCCGCCCCATTTTTCCGTTGCCGTTCGGCAATACTTACATCATCAATATCCCAACCGATGGATTGGAAGAGGCAATGATGCACCAGTAAAATGGCCACCACGTTCTCCTGAGTTAAATATGTGTGACTTCTTTTTGTGGGGCGCTATTAAAACAGAAGTTTACAAGACTCCGGTAAACACACGCGATAATTTATTGCAGCGGATTTTAAATGCAGGCAACCATTTTAATAATCCCGAGACATTAGATAGGGTCCAATATCATTTTTTAAAGAGTGTAAATAAGTGTATTCAGCAAGATGGCGGTCATTTTACACATTTGCTTAAGTAATGTTTTTGTTTTACTTAGTTTCTTACAATAGATACTTTCAACTTTGTTATACTTTTGTTTTTTTTGACGCCCTCTACCGGCTAAACGAGACAATTTTGGATATAACTAAGTCGGCTTAGATCGACCTATTTTGACGTCAGGAGTCTGTCGTCAAACGTTGTACACGTATTTTCCGGACACCCTGTATATAAAAATAAATAATGTTCCATATCTTCAAAACGGTTGCCATAACCCATGTTTATTAACACTTTTTTGTTTGTTGTGATTTATAATAATCCCCTTAAATATTTTACATTCTTTTTTGAACACCCTATATATTAAACATTTTTAATAAATAATTAATTTGATTATTATAAGTACCTAATGTTTTTTTTTGTTGTAATTGATTGCTTTAGATTAACGATGATGATGCATCAATTCCTCATATTTCAAATACTTGAAAATTGATTATTTAATCTACAGATAATTATCTTTACTACCTTAAGCAGCTGATAAACAGGCATGTTTTTATTGTTTTTAAAAGTATATCTTCAATATTTGCTTTTGATAATACAAATTAATCAATAAATCAGTTACTAAGCTAGATTAAACAATTCATTTTAAAGCTTGAAGAAATCGAAGGAAAACAAGAAAAATGTTTTTTGTAGAGAAAGTTTTATTTTCATTATCAGCTTGTATATGTTTATATATACATACATTGATAAACAGGTTCTTAATTGTGCAATTAAAAACGTGTCTTCATTTAATTGCTTTTTCCGTGCAACTTATTTGCTCATTAAATAGATTATTTTATGGTTAATTATTGATGCATATTATAGAATTGATAGAATTTGTTAATTATTTTTTACTACATTTGAATGACTAATTTAAAGAATATTAATTGTAAAAAATTGTACAGTAGAGACTGCCTTGTCTATTTTGAGGCAGATGATGGTACCCTTCATACTTTCCAAAGACCATTTTGACAAATATGGCAGAACATCTTGAAATTTCAAGGTTAAAATCTGTAGCATCTATAAACAAAGACTTCAAAATTGGCCATAATCTGTCGAAAGGTGCAATATTCTTTTTATAGAATGTCAAAAATAGCAAAATCTTGCTTGAAACATTTAAATAATGTCAGAAAACCGGCCAACAATTGTTTAATAATGTAATTTTTTATGAGATCCCTAAAATATTAATTAGAAATAGCAAAATCTGGCCATAATCTGTCGAAAGGTGCAAAATTCTTTCTTAAGAATGTCAAAAATAGCAAAATCTTGCTTGAAACATTTAAATAATGTTAGAAAACCGGCCAATAACTGTTCAATAATGTAAATTTTTTATGAAATCCTTAAAATATTAATTAGAAATAGCAAAATTTGGCCATAATCTGTCGAAAAATGCAAAATTCTTTCTATAGAATGTCAAAAATAGCAACATCTTGCTTGAAACATCAAAATAATGTCAGAAAACCGGCCAACAACTGTTCAATAATGTACATTTTTATGAAATCTCTAAAATATCAATTATAAGTAGCAAAATCTGACCATAATCTGTCGAAAGATGCAAAATTCTTTCTATAGAATGTCAGAAATAGCAAAATCTTGCTTGAAACATCAAAATAATGTCAGAAAACCAGCCAACAACTGTTCAATAGTGTAATTTTTTTATGAAATCTCTAAAATATCAATTAGAAATAGCAAAATCTGGCCATAATCTGTCGAAAGGTGCAAAATTCTTTCTATGGAATGTCAAAAATAGCAAATCTGGCCATAATGTATAAAAATATTGTAAGAAAACTTATAAGTTTGCTTATAAACTGTTAAAAATACAAAATTCTAATTATAAAATGTCATAAAACATTGAATAAAAACAAAAATTTGGCCAAAAATCATTAAAAACTGCAAAATTCTGTTCGTAAAATGTCAAAACAGTAAAATCTGATCTTGAATTTTAAACAATTATTAGAAAACACCAAAAAATAGCAAATTCCAGCTTTGGATTATCAAGAGTATTGTTAGAAAGAACCAAAATCCCCATAAAAGTGCAATTTTAAACTTAAAAAGTGTAAAAACCTCCATGAAATCTTAAAAATAGGAAAATCCGGCTATATAATATGAAAAATATTGTTCAAAAGAACTAAAACTGTTAAAAAATGTCAAATTCTATTCACAGAATGTCAAAAATAGCAAAGTCAGGCCTCTCAAGTTTTGAAATAGACGTTGGAAAATAAAACTTTATTGAGGTTAGGGTATTTTAATAAAAATTTTATACTTTATTGTGCTGATTTTATTTTTATATATTAAGACCGGTTTCGGCTGTTAGGCCATCATCAGTTTTTTCTTTTCACAGGTGTTGTTGTGTGTTGCGGGTGGTAACACACAACAACAACAGTATAAAATTTTTATTAAAATACCCTAACCTCAATTATTTTAAACTGTGCAATAATCAGAAACAAATACTACTAAAACTTTATCTTTTTGGATTCACATTACATTTTCATATTGACAATTGACAGTCAGATAGCTTATATGAGACTGTTGAGATGTCAAATTGACAGTTTGTTTGACATATTTGTGATATGCTTTGTCAAATCAAAAGTTTAAATGACAAATTTGTGAAAAATATAAATGACAGTTCATTTGTTAGACGGTTCGCATAACTGAAACAGTTTTGTAAGTTTGACAGATGACACATTTAAAAAAATGCTAGGAAAACGCTTTACAGCTCAAATATTGCACATTTAATTCTAATACTATATATTCTATAATAAAATAAAATACGTTTGAATCATTTAAAATAGTTACAGTTTAATTATCTCAGATCTAATGCTTGAAATTTATAGAAAATGTAAAAAAAAGTTTTTTAAGTCCAAGGCAGCATTTGAAATCACTTAAAAAGAAGCGTTTTTTTTAAATATTGCACAATTAATTATTGAAATTTATTTAAACAAAAATGCTTTGAAAACGCACTTACAGTTGAAATATCCCATATTTTATGTTTGAAATTCAACAAAAATAAAGAAAACTGTTGAAACCCACCTGAAAATTAATAATTCATTTATCAACATTGAAGAAGCATAGGTAGTGAGTGTTGCAATATTATAGTTACTTACAAAAAAATGCAAATAGATTTAAATACATTACGTTGATTTTAATATGAATGGAAACGACCCGGTGACCTGTGACTTTGAATTTTTCATTTCGCCGCCACATAGAAACTCTATTGTGATGAAAGCACATTCCTAACGGTCAAATTTGCATTTTTTAAATACCGAATAGATAAATTGATTGATAAATGATAAAATCTCATTTTGTTTGTTGCCACTCACTCAAAATTCCATATTTTGTTTTCTGTAAAAGTGCAAATTAATAATGACATGCCACTTCTCATCTTCTTTCCCTGTTTTGATGTATTTTTTCCATTTATCTTTCTTGTATTTTACTTCTGTTTTTATCTCTTTGTTCCACCATTTACTTTTCTTTGTGGTTTTGTTTGTTATTTTACTTATTCCGCAGCTTTCCTTGTCGTTCCATTTAAGGTTTCTTTCAATTTTCTCCATTTCTCTTCTACACTTTCTTCGTTTTCTTTCTTATATCTTCTCTCAATATTTTTCTGGCATAATCGTTTGGTTGTTTCTTCACTTAGTTTGCTATTTGTTAGTACCCCATCTTGACTTTTTTTCCTTTTTTTTTTCGGTTCCCTTGCTATGTCAAAATAATGAGTCAAAAACTGTTTTATGTTAATTGTCTGTAAAAAGTAATTAACAAAAACCATAAGTATTACAATTATTTCTAATTACTATTGTTTGTTTTTGGAAAAAAATTTATAGATTTAAACAAAAAACCTTTCATTAATGTTCTTAATTATAAAAGCCGCATATAATTGTTTCTACTTCCTTTAAACCTCGTCAGTATACCTTGATCATTTTCATTATCAACTCTAATCAGCAGGGTTATAAAATTAATGTCAGATAACTATTAAGTAATTTGTTATGTTATTATAAATTAAATTGTGATTTTGTTTCAGAACTAGTCAAAAACAAACTGAAAGATGTCTGCAAAGGCGATAAGAGAGGCCACTGGCAAGGATCTCATCAACAGATTACTGTCGAAGGATACAGCCACCACACAATGTCGCTTTGCGTCTGTAGATACGACTACGAAAATGTCGCAACTGGTCGGTGACAATCCGTGGCTCAAAACTGAACGATTGGTTGTTAAACCCGATCAATTAATTAAGAGACGTGGAAAATTAGGTAAGATATATATTATTATATAAATATGTCAAACTATTAATTTGTTAAATTCTAATGCCAAATCTGGCTTACAAATTATAAATCTGCAAATCCGGTTTTTTAAAGTGTTAATCCGGCCTTTAAAAGTTTAATCCGGTCTTTGATATCAAATTTTACTGCTAAATTGTTAATCCGACCTTTAAAACTGTAAATCCGGTCTTCAAAGTGTTAAATTTTACTCTCAAACTAATAATCCGGTCATTAAATTATAAATCCTGTTTTTAAAAGTGTAAATCCGGTCTTGAAATAATAAATAAGGAGTTTAAAAGTGTAAATCTAATCTAAAATATGAAATTTAACCGCCAAATTGTTAATCCGACTTTTAAATTATAAATTCAGCCTTTAAATCTGAAAATCTGACTTTTAAAAGTGTAAATGAGGTCTTTAAAAATTAAAATCTGAGTACCAACGTGTCTAATCTACTGCTAAAATGTTAATCCGGCCTTTAAATAAAGTATTCAAATTTTGGACAGTGTTTTTTGCCTGTCCCTGCGGGGTTAGTTTGTTGGGGTAGGAAAGAGTGAAGCGTTAGGCGGGAATCTATGGTTGCATATGGATAATGGATAGTGTTTTTGGCTGTCTCTGCAGGGCCAGTTTGTTCCAATTGACTAATTGATTAGAGGCATTTTTTATATTAATTAGGATTACCGCTGAGCGCCGTTATTAACAATAACGTTTGTTGAAAAGTGCAAAATTTATTTAAAATATTTTCAGAAATGACTAAAATCCGGCCAAAAAGTGTAAAATTCTATCTATAAAATGTTAAAAATTACAAAATTTGGTCTTGAAACATCAAAATATTGTCAGAGAGCATTTACAAAACTTTTGACAGTTCTTGAACACGCTTCGACAGTTCAAAACTACATTTTAAGATTTGAACACTTCTAATAAATTTACTGTTTGACATATTATCGTCAATTTGGCAGTTTAATGACAAATTTTTGTACAAATTGACAATTTGTGGAGTTTTAATAACAATTTAAAACCACTTTTTGACATTTAGAAAACTCAAAATGATATGACAATTAAATGAATTTTCGATAATATTTTTGAACTGTCATAAAATGTTCCTCATCTGTTGAAAATGTTCCTGAACTGTTATAATGTACATGATCTGTAATAAAATGTTCCTCAACTGTCAAAAAATAATTGAAATGGATTTAAACTGTTAATAATGCTTTTGAAGTGTCACGAATATTATAAAATGTTTTTCAACTCCTACAAAAGTTCTTGAACTGATATATAATGTTCTTCAATTGCTAAAAATGTTTTTGAACTGACAATAATGCTCTCAAACTATGATAAATGTTCAATTCAACTGCTACAAACATTCCTTAGCTTTCAACAATGTTCTTGCACTGTCGTATAATGTTCTTCAACTGTCAGAAATACTAAAAATGTTTTTTTAACTATCAATAAAGCTCTTGAACTGTCAGATATGCATTCAACTTCTACAAGTGTTCCTGAACTTTTGAAATGTTCTTGAACTGTCATATAATCTTCCTCAACTGTCCAAACAGCTAAAAAATGTTTTTGAACTGTCAATAATTCTCTTGAATTGTTTGAAATGTTATTGATCTGTCATATAATATTCCTCAACTGTTAAAAATAGTAAAAAAATGTTTTTGATCTGTGAATGACGCTTTGGAACAGTCACAAATTTTATAAAATGTTTTTCAGTTGTTAAAAATGTTCCTGAACTTTTGAAAATGTTCTTGAACTGTCATATAATGTTTCTCAGCTGTCATAAATGCTAAAAAATGTTTTTAAACTGTCAATAATGCTCTTGAACTGTCAAAAATGTTATAAAATGTTCTTCAACTGCTACAAATGTTCCTAAACTTTTAACAAGGTTTTTGAACTGTCATATAATGTTTCTCTTCTGTCAAAAATGCTAAAAACTGGTCAGTTCATCAAAACTTTTTAGACATTTCAAAAATACTTTTTGATATTAGAGTTTATTGCACAAATATTACTGTATATATGACAGTTAACTAAATTTTTTTTTGAAAATCATATTTTTTTTGACAGTTTCACTTTCTGAATACTTTTTGACAGGTTGGAAAACATTGGATCATTTTTGACAGTTTATGGACTCTGATAAATTGAAAATTGAAACTTTGTGTTTTACATAGATAATTTGACAGTTGGATGACATTTTAAGATTTGTGATCCTTTGTGACTGTTTCTTAACATTTTTAACAGTTGAACTTTACTTTTTGATATTTTGGTCATACTTGATAAATTCAAAAAACAGGTTATCGATAGGTTGACAGTTACATTAAATATTTTATGCAATTTAATAATTTATCAGTACTTTGACAGTTTATAAACTTATTTTAACATAAATATTGCCATTTTGAGTTTTTTTGATTGCTTTTATGATAATTGATAATTTTTCATAGAACATTTCTTTATATTTTCATCCATTTAGCAAATTCAATATTAATTCATGAATAGTTTGACAGTTTGATGACATATTTTATGGAAATTGACAGTTATGAATTTTTTAATCAATTTCAAGGTCACTTTGATTCACCATTTGACAGCTCAAGAATAGTTTAATAGTTATGTAAAAAGGTTATGACATATGTCATTGCAACTCTCAGTTTATTGCTATTTTTTGACAATTTATTCAAAATATATGACAGATAGGCACTTACGGTTAAATTTATGATTACTTTTTTAGAATTTAAATATAATTTTATAATTGAATGACATATTTAATTAAAATTGATAATTCGTCAATGTTTTTGAAAAAAATGTTTTAAAGTTGACCCACAATATCTAAAACAGTGATTAATTGTCAAAACAGCAATTAACTGTCAAATTAGTGACTATAACTATCAAAATAATAACAAAATAACTCTTATTAGAATGTATGCCTGGCAACCAATATGTTGAAACATGGTGAATAAAATAGTGACAAAATGTCAAAAATGTTTTTATTGTCAAAATAGTGACAAACTGTTGAATTGAAGCGGTGATCAAATGTCAAATTAGTAATCAATATCATCTGTCAAACCGGCAACGTTAACTGTCAAAATAGTGACAAACTATCAAAATAATGACTAAAGGTCAAAACAGTGACTAAATGTCAAATTGAATCAGTTATCAACTGTCAAAACGGTGACGTTAAATGTCAAAATTGTGACAAACTGTCAACTTGAAACAGTGATCAACTGTCAAAGCCCGGCCATGTAAATTTTGTTATAAAATCTTAAAAATAGCAAAATCTGACCTCAAAATATTGTTACAATAGCCAAATTTGGTCATAAACTGTTAAAAAGTCTAAAATTCTATTCATAAAGTCTAAAATATTGTCAGAAAGTACTAAAAACCGGCTATAAACTGTTGAAAAGTTTAAAATTCTTTTTGTTAAATTTCAAAAATAACAAAATTTAGCTTTTAAACATCAAAATATTGTTAGAAAGTAACAAAATGACCATAAACTATTGAAGAATGCAAATAAAATTCATGAAATGTCAAAAACTTAGTCATTAATTGTTAAAAAGTGTAAAATTCTATCATAAAAGTTAAAAATAACTAAAGCCGGTCATAAAACATAAAAATATTTTCAGATAAAACTAAAATTCGGTTAAAAAGTCCAAAATTATATTCATAAAATATCAAAAATACCGAACTCCGGCCATAAAACATCAAAATATTGAGGAAAGCACCAAATTCCGGTCATAAGCTGTTAAAAAAGTGTCAAAAATGATCATAAAATCATAAAAATTGCAAAATCCGGCTATGAATTATCAAAATACTGTAAAAAAGATTCAAAATCCGATTGTAAACCGTAGAAAAGTACAAAACTATTCATGGAATGCCAAAAGTAGCAAAATCTAGCCATGAAGTTTAGAATTATTGTCAAAAAGTACTAAAATTCACCATAAACTGATAAAAACTGCAACATTTTCTTTATAAAAAGTCAAAAAACGATTGAAAACTCAATTAAAGTGGTTAGAGAGAGACACGATGAAAATTGCAAATGGCCGCCGGAGTTACCATGGGCGTATCAATGAAAAATTTTATTCCGGTTTAAAAATATACTACTATAAATTAATTAAAAAAATAAATTTTGATAATTTTGTGTGTTTAAGGTTTAATTGCAGTGAATAAAAATTTCGACGAAGTCCAAAAATGGATTGCCGATCGCATGGACAAAGACCAAAAAGTTGGCGAAGCCACGGGAAAACTAAGAAACTTCATCATCGAACCTTTCGTACCGCACAAGCCCGAGGAGGAAGTATACGTGTGCATATATTCGCACAGACACGGCGACACCATCTTATTCTACCACGAAGGTGGAGTCGATATCGGCGATGTCGATTCGAAAGCTTTGAAAATCGAAGTACCCGTCGGCGATAATTTGGATGTATCCGCCGTTGAAAAGGTGCTTCTCTCTGAAGTGGCCGCATCGAAGAAAGCCATGATTACTAATTTCATTGTAGCTTTGTACAAACTTTACGTCGATATGTATTTCACTTATTTAGAAATTAATCCTTTGGTTGTTACCGATAAGGAAATTTTTGTTTTGGATTTGGCCGCCAAATTGGATGCCACCGCCGATTTTATTTGTAGACCACAATGGGGAGATATCGATTATCCACCGCCTTTTGGACGTGATGCTTATCCAGGTAAATTAATCAAATATAACCTAACCTAACCTTAACCTATTTACGTTTCTGATTGTTACAAATGTAGCACCCATTTTGCTGATTCAGCGCTTAGGTTTACTTTACCTTTAACATGAAAATTAATTGTTTTCCAAACTTTTCAAATCATAACCTAACATTTAATTCCAGAGGAAGCTTACATAGCAGATTTAGATTCGAAATCCGGGGCCAGTTTAAAATTAACAATTTTGAATAAATCCGGTCGTGTTTGGACAATGGTGGCTGGAGGTGGCGCTTCTGTCATCTACAGCGACACAATTTGCGATCTGGGAGCTGCGGGAGAGTTGGCCAACTATGGTGAATATTCAGGTAAGACTAACTAACCATAGTAGCAACGAATTAGTTTAATTAATCATTTATGATGTAGGTGCTCCGTCCGAACAACAAACATACGAATATGCGAAAACTATTTTATCCCTTATGACACAGGAGAAACATCCCGATGGAAAGGTTTTAATCACCGGTGGTGGTATCGCCAATTTTACAAACGTCGCCGCTACATTCAGGGGTATCATAACAGCCCTTCGTGAATTCCAACAACGATTAATCGATCACAAAATTTCAATCTTTGTACGCAGAGCTGGACCTAATTATCAGGAAGGTTTGAGACGTATGAGAGAAGTTGGACAAACTTTAGGTAATATAACTTCTACTAATTTTGATTGTAAATGAATAATTTTTTTTTGTAGGTATTCCTTTATACGTTTTTGGTCCTGAAACTCATATGACCTCAATTTGTGGTATGGCTTTGGGTAAGAGACCGATTCCGTTGGAAAATAATATAAATCACGAGACGACTACTGCGAACTTCCTTTTACCAAATGGACAATCAACGTCCGCTACGAGTATAGGTGATGGTCCAGCAGCTGCTTCTCCCATGCAACAAGTGAGTCGAAACGACAACACTCACAACTCGTTAACACAATAATTTAGTTTTACTAACTGGTTTTTTATTTGGTTTCATTACATATTAACTTTTTTGGTGATTTGGTTCTTTAACAATTTACAATTCGAAAAATGTTGCATTTTTATTAATTTTGAAGGTACAAATTGCGATTTTTGAATTGCAACATACATGGAGGGGGCCATCTAACGGAACATTGCAGATTATTCAATAATTTTTTATTTCACTACTAAAGTTTTTGCTTCATTTTGTTACTAATTTTAAATGTACAAAGTATTAACAAAATTAAAACAAAGCCAGACAAGCAGGGAGGTAAGGGTAGGGCTTTGTGTTCTTATTTTTCTTACAAAAAATCCAAAAATTGATTGTTTGTTCGTGAGATAATGATTAGGAACGCCACTGGAGAGAGTAAAATTCAATTTCTTAATGACACACGTATACGCACGCCACTGTTGTGCTTAATCTCAAATGAATTAGTTCTAAAATTTTCAGCTTTCGATGATGCGTAGGAAAAACCGATTCATTATTTTAAACAGTGGCGTACGCAAGCAAATGGCCGCCCGAATAACCAGTGGCGTAACATGCAAAAATTAATAAATATAAAAAATGCAACATCTCGTGCGTAATCTCCTTCCAATTAACCATTTTTTTCTTTATTTACGACTAATACAATTATGCTATACTTTTTTTAACCTATTTCTTGTTGTATGCTTGGATTTTATTATTATTTCTGTATATACATTTTTTTTTTTATTAATTAACGTAACAGTTTTGAATTCATTGTTAACAAAACTTGATGATTTGATTTAATTTACAAAACGCACAATGAATTGTTTAAGGACCAGAGACAAACAAAACCCATTGAAATTTCCCTGCCAGACGTTGTAGCTAAGGTAAACAAATACACACTATACTATATTTTCCTCCAAACAAACATGTTCAGGTTCGCTTATTTATTTTTTGTTTTCCAAACACAATTAAGAAGCGATGACGAGAGCAATATGGAATTATGTAATAATTTATTTGCATTGCAGATTTGAGTTTTATTTTGCACTTTATGTCAAAAAGTTATTGACAATTGTCACATTTTACACATTATTCAGTTAACTGTCAATTTGACTGCAGTTTTGACAATTCAATCACTTTTTGACATCAGATTGATTATTGCACATAAACTAAAGCTTAATAACTCAGCAAACTAAACATATTATTGCACACCGGACTTTAAATATGAATCAAAAATGAATTTTGCTTGATTCTAATTTAGAGTCCAATATTGATATTTGAAATTAGGTTAGGTTAGGCATTGGTGCACACTATGCAAGCATTTATTATCCAATTTTTTGTATACATTGATATTAATGCGATTATTTTATTATGTAGAGGGTCTCGTGTACCAACAATGAACCAATGTTCTCGACCAAAACCAAAGCGATCGTATGGGGTATGCAAACGAGGGCCGTCCAAAGCATGCTTGACTTTGACTTTGTATGCAGACGCAATGAACCCAGCGTTGTTTCCATCATTTATCCGTTCACCGGCGATCACAAGCAAAAGTATTATTGGGGTCATAAAGAGATCTTAATTCCAGGTAATTATTAACATAATAATTTATTTTAAAAACTAAAGTTTAGTAAATTAAAAAAAAAAAATTGAAATTTTCAAAATATTTTCAAAATTAAAAATGTATTTTTTGGCCAATATGTCATTCTAGTTAATTAGAAAGTTTGGAACTTTCAACTTGAAAACTAAGCCAACTTTGTCAGTTTTAGAAAATTTAAAAAAAAAACTTAATTTGCAAATTTCAAAATGTTGTCAAAATATCAAAAAAATTAAAAATGTATTTTTTGGCCAATATGTCATTTTAGTTAATTATAAATTTTGAAACTTTCAACTAGAAAACTAAGCCAACTATATCAGTTTTTAGAAAATAAAAAAAATGCAAATTTTAAATAATTTTCAAAATTTTCCAAAATATCAAAAAAATGTATTTTTTGGCCAATATGTCATTCTAGGTAATTATAAAGTTTGAGACTTTCAACTTGAAAACTGAGGCAACTATGCCAGTTTTAGAAAATTTAAAAAAAAAACTTAATTTGCAAATTTCAAAATATTTTCAAAATTTCACAAAATATCAAAAAAATTAAAAATGTATTTTTTAGCCAATATGTCATTCTACTTAATTATAAAGTTTCAAACTTTCAACTTAAAAACTAAGCCAACTATGTCAGTTTTAGAAAATTAAAAAAAAAAAACTTAATTTGCAAATTTCAAAATATTTTCAAAATTTTCCAAAATATCAAAAAAATTAAAAATATATTTTTTAGCCAACATGTCATTCTAGTTAATTATAAAGTTTGAGACTTTCAACTTGAAAACTAAGCCAACTATGTCCGTTTTTAGTAAATTAAAAAAAAAAAACTTAATTTGCAAATTTCAAAATATTTTCAAAGTTTTCCAAAATATCAAAAAAAAAAAAAAATGTATATTTTGGCCAATATGTCATTCTAGTTAATTATAAATTTTGAAACTTTCAACTTGAAAACTAAGCCAACTATGTCAGTTTTAGAAAATTTAAAAAAAAAACTTAATTTGCAAATTTCAAAATATTTTCAAAATTTCACAAAATATCAAAAAAATTAAAAATGTATTTTTTGGCCAATATGTCATTCTAGTTAATTATAAAGTTTGGAACTTTCAACTTGAAAACTAAGCCAACTATGTCAGTTTTAGAAAATTAAAAAAAAAACTTAATTAGCAAATTTCAAAATATTTTTAAAATTTCACAAAATATCAAAAAAATTAAAAATATATTTTTTGGCCAATATGTCATTCTAGTTAGTTACAAAGTTTGAAACTTTCAACTTTAAAACTAAAGCAACTATGTCAGTTTTAGAAAATTTAAAAAAAAACTTAATTTGCAAATTTCAAAATATTTTCAAAATTTTACAAAATATCAAAAAAATTAAAAATGTATTTTTTGGCCAATATGTCATTCTAGTTAATTATAAAGTTTGGAACTTTCAACTTGAAAACTAAGCCAACTATGTCAGTTTTAGAAAATTAAAAAAAAAACTTAATTAGCAAATTTTAAAATATTTTTAAAATTTCACAAAATATCAAAAAAATTAAAAATATATTTTTTGGCCAATATGTCATTCTAGTTAATTATAAAGTTTGGAACTTTCAACTTGAAAACTAAGGCAACTATGTCAGTTTTAGAAAATTAAAAAAAAAAAACTTAATTTGCAAATTTCAAAATATTTTCAAAATTTTACAAAATATCAAAAAAATTAAAAATGTATTTTTTAGCCAACATGTGATTCTAGTTAATTATAAAGTTTGAAACTTTCAACTTGAAAACTAAGGCAACTATGTCAGTTTTAGAAAATTAAAAAAAAAAAACTTAATTTGCAAATTTCAAAATATTTTCAAAATTTCACAAAATATCAAAAAATTTAAAAATGTATTTATTGGCCAATATGTCATTCTAGTTAGTTATAAAGTTTGAAACTTTTAACTTGAAAACTAAGCCAACTATGTCAGTTTTAGAAAATTTAAAAAAAAAACTTAATTTGCAAATTTCAAAATATTTTCAAAATTTTACAAAATATCAAAAAAATTAAAAATGTATTTTTTGGCCAATATGTCATTCTAGTTAATTATAAAGTTTGGAACTTTCAACTCGAAAACTAAGCCAACTATGTCAGTTTTAGAAAATTAAAAAAAAAACTTAATTAGCAAATTTCAAAATATTTTTAAAATTTCACAATATATCAAAAAAATTAAAAATATATTTTTTGGCCAATATGTCATTCTAGTTAATTATAAAGTTTGGAACTTTCAACTTGAAAACTAAGGCAACTATGTCAGTTTTAGAAAATTAAAAAAAAAAAACTTAATTTGCAAATTTCAAAATATTTTCAAAATTTTACAAAATATCAAAAAAATTAAAAATGTATTTTTTAGCCAACATGTGATTCTAGTTAATTATAAAGTTTGAAACTTTCAACTTGAAAACTAAGATAACTATGTCAGTTTTAGAAAATTAAAAAAAAACTTAATTTGCAAATTTCAAAATATTTTCAAAATTTTACAAAATATCAAAAAAATTAAAAATGTATTTTTTGGCCAATATGTCATTCTAGTTAATTATAAAGTTGGCTTTGAAACTTTCAACTTTAAAACTAAGCCAACTATGTCAGTTTTATAAAATTAAAAAAAAAACTTAATTTGCAAATTTCAAAATATTTTCAAAATTTCACAAAATATCAAAAAAATTAAAAATGTATTTTTTGGCCAATATGTCATTCTAGTCAATTATAAAGTTTGAAACTTTCAACTTGAAAACTAAGCCAACTATGTCAGTTTTAGAAAATTTAAAAAGAAAACTTAATTTGCAAATTTCAAAATATTTTCAAAATTTCACAAAATATCAAAAAAATTAAAAATGTATTTTTTTGGCTAATATGTCATTCTAGTTAATTATAAAGTTTGAAACTTTTAACTTGAAAGCTAAGCCAACTATGTCAGTTTTTAGTAAATTTAAAAAATAGAAGTTTCAAAATATTTTCAAAATTTTCAAAAACATCAATAAAATTAAAAATGTATTTTTTGGCCAATATATGTCATTCTAGTTAATTATAAAGTTTGAAATTTTCAACTTTAAAACTAAGCCTACTATGTCAGTTTTAGAAAATTTAAAAAAAAACTTAATTTGCAAATTTCAAAATATTTTCAAAATTTTCCAAAATATCAAAAAAATTAAAAATGTATTTTTTGGCCAATATGTCATTCTAGTTAATTGTAACGTTTGAAACTTTCAACTTGAAAACTAAGCCAACTATGTCAGTTTTTAGTAAATTTAAAAAAAATACTTAATTTGCAAATTTCAAAATATTTTCAAAACTTAACAAATATTTATTTAGAATAATTTTAGCAAACATTATGGCCTGATTATTCCCAAAATTGCGCAACGATAAATTAATAGTTGAGCAAATTATTGCTACCATGGGCGTATCAATGGGAAATTTTATTCGGGTTTAAAAATGTATTAATTAATTTTAAAAAATTATAAAATATTAAATAAATTAATTTTATTTGAATTAACCCATTTTTTAATAAATTTAATATCATTTTCAGTTTATAAGAAGATGAACGATGCAATGACGAAACATCCCGATGCTGACGTGTTGGTCAACTTTGCCTCATTGCGTTCAGCCTATCAAAGCACAGTCGAAACCATGGATTTCCCACAAATCCGAACAATCGCCATCATCGCTGAAGGCATCCCGGAAAATCAAACGAGAAAATTAATCAAATTGGCTAACGAAAAGAAGGTTTCCATTATTGGCCCAGCTACTGTAGGAGGTGTCAAACCGGGTTGTTTCAAAATTGGCAACACTGGAGGTTAGTAAATTAAATTAATGTTTATAAGCACAATTCAAATAAAATTTTTGTTTAAGGTATGATGGACAACATTTTACACTCGAAACTGTACCGACCGGGTAGCGTAGCTTACGTATCACGTTCCGGTGGTATGTCAAACGAATTAAATAATATCGTCTCGAAAGCAACCGATGGAGTATACGAAGGTGTTGCCATCGGTGGTGATAGGTATCCGGGAACCACGTTTATGGATCACATAGTCAGATACCAAAACGACGATAATATTAAAATGATTATTTTATTGGGCGAAGTTGGAGGAGTCGAGGAATACGAAGTATGCGAAGCGATCAAAAACAAAACCATTACTAAACCATTAGTGGCCTGGTGTATAGGAACATGCGCAAGCATGTTCACGGCCGAAGTACAATTCGGTCACGCCGGTTCGTGCGCCAATTCGAATAGGGAAACGGCGACTGCTAAGAATGAATCGTTGAAATCTTCGGGAGCTTACGTTCCGGATTCGTTTGATAATTTAGGTAGGAATGCAAATTAAATTTTTATGAATTGTGCTAATTTTGATTGATTACAGGTGAAATTGTTCAAAGTGTATACCAAAGTCTCGTCAATAAGGGCATTATTGTGCCAGCGCCAGAAACACCACCACCTACTGTACCGATGGATTACAGTTGGGCCAGGGAATTAGGACTCATTCGCAAGCCTGCCAGTTTCATGACTTCTATTTGTGATGAAAGGGGACAAGAATTACTATACGCAGGTAAATTTGCTTTATTTTTGCAATTTAGTTGCATTTGGTTTCGTTCGGAATAGTTCGATTAACTTCGGATTTGTTCGTTTGAATTAGCTCAGAATAATTTGTCGGTACCGAATCAAAATGACGTAAATATGACATTGCGTTACTATTCTATTCATATAAGGTGTGTACGATCAATTTGGACGGTTTTCGAACCGCTCAAACCGTGCGCACAAACAAAGTTTTGTCAATTAAGGCGATTATGCACACTAATTTGTTTGTGTGCATGGTTTGAACGCTTTGTAAACCCTCCAAATAATCAGTTAGAACCTTAGACCATATACACTTACAGAAATGCCTTTTTGACGCGGTGAAGCTAACATAATCGCTGCATGTGACGTCAGTTGTGGGCAAGAATGTCTACTGTGTGTTAACAAATAAAGTTTTTAGAATAGACCTATAGTAGCAATCCCACAATGACGTCATTTTGATTCGATCAGCCGCGGATCGGTGAGATTTAGTTCATTTCGAGTTTCGTTCCGTATGACGTTGTCTTCTTTATTATATTCATTAACATTTTATAATTCCAGGAATGCCAATCTCTGATGTACTTAACAAAAACGTGGGAATCGGCGGTGTGATATCTCTCCTCTGGTTCCAACGTTGCTTGCCGCCTTACTGCTGCAAATTCTTCGAAATGTGTCTGATGGTAACGGCCGATCACGGTCCCGCAGTATCCGGCGCCCACAATACCATAGTTTGCGCCAGAGCAGGCAAAGATCTGGTTTCCAGTTTGGTATCCGGTCTCCTTACAATCGGTGACCGATTCGGTGGAGCTTTGGATGGCGCAGCTAGACAATTCAGTGAAGCATACGATTCCGGTCTTCACCCCTCAGATTTCGTCAACCAGATGCGCAACAAGGGACAATTAATTATGGGTATCGGGCACAGAGTTAAATCTATCAATAATCCCGATCAGAGAGTTAAGATTGTTAAGGAATTTGTTATGGAACATTTCCCGGCAACACCTTTATTGCATTATGCTTTAGAAGTCGAGAAGATTACAACCAGTAAGAAACCTAACCTGATTTTGAACGTTGATGGTGTTATTGCCTGCTCGTTCGTTGATATGTTGAATAACTGCGGAAGCTTTACAAGGTAAATATTAGGCAAAAACTTTTGAAATCTAATTTGATTTAAATATTTTTTTATCTTTAGGGAGGAAGCTCAAGAATATATTAGTATTGGTGCCATCAATTCACTATTTGTGTTGGGTCGTTCGGTAGGATTCATCGGTCATTACATGGACCAAAAACGATTAAAACAGGGTCTATACAGACATCCATGGGACGACATCTCGTATGTGATGCCTGAACTTAATAATTAGTTCTAGTTATTTTTTTTTATTTTACAATTAAATGTAGATAATATATGGAAATTGCATTCCCTGTTAAAAATATCCTTTTTGTATACTTGCAAGAGGTGATGTTGTTTGTTTTATGATTTTTTTGGATAAATTTTACAAGCCGGAATGTGCACCAATTTGTGCTGCGAATTTTTATGAATATATTAGTTGAACATTGTAGACGACTGTGGCTGCACCCAACTTGTTATCCGTATTTATTTTATAAAATTTAAAGCATTTTTATTTTTATAACCTGTTTTTTTTTTGTATTTGTCATGTGGCTTTGAAAGAAAAAGAGTATCGATTCGACGAATTTACAATTAAATTATTATTCGTTGTCTTGAAAATAATAAAATATATTTAAGTACGAACAATTGGGCTTTGATTTAATTAACCTACAAAAGTTAACAACAGAAATAGAGAATGAAAATACTAACCAACTAGTTGAACGATGATTCAATCCTTCCATAAAAATGTAACCTAAAAAAATAATTTTATTAAAATTACAGTAAACATTTATTATGTACTTGTATTACATTTTAATTAATTATTAAATTCCTTTTACTTGTTATTGTGTAAATAATTCTTCCTCCGAATCCTTAGCTGAAATCCCTACCTAATAAGACACCTAACGATTTGAAATAATGTGGGCTGAAAAACAAATTCCTAATCGCGACGCATTAACAGTTAAAATAAGAATGGACATAAAAATTAAAATTGATTGAATTGAAACCATTTATAACTTGGCCCAACTGAAACAGTCAAATACTGTAACAGCGCAAGCTCATTCTTTACTAATATAAATTATTATTGAATTCAATATTCATTATCGTTTATGATACTGCTGATGTGATGACCACACAACAAGCAACATCGGCAATGTGGTTGACGGCCAAGTGACAATTACGTCACGTCCAATCAACCTGCCAACCACAAACTGTCAAGCATATAGACGCTTAACCAATTAACAACGGCTTCACTCCTAGCAAAAACTTAGCCCAGAGATCCACCGTCTTGGAAGCAGTGCTATGTTCAGCAAGTGGCCCAATAAGAACTCAAACTCACTAACAAAAAATTATTAGCAAACAACTAATCGATGCAAAATTAAGCAAATTTAATGATTTAGAAATATTGAATTGAGAATTAAAGCAATATTTTTGTGTCCAGTCTTTAGATATATATAAAACCGATTCAAAGCTACAATTTTCCTGTTGATCAAACCCTAATCTGACTTAACACGTAATTAATTTAAACACTTACTCGTTCTATCTTGGTGTCTTGAGCTATGATGGCCTACCTGTTTGCTTGTGACTTGCTAAAGCTGCAGGGAAGTTCTGGCTGATTTTCTGGCACCATTTTAATACGACTACCGTTTCACATATTATTAAATTTTATTATTTAACGTTTATAAAGATAAAAATTCAGGGGTACAATAGAAATTAATTTAGTAAGCTAGTCATTGCATATTTTTATTATAATAGAAATCATCTTCCACAACAGAAGTTTGGTCCACATAGCATGTTACAAGACACACATGGTTTACATCAGATCACTGAAGTTTCAGATGTTCTATTACGCAACATGCATCATGAAAAGCTATCAAGAATAACAATTATTTTGAAAGAAATTGATTTTTGATATAAATTCAGTTTACAACTAAACAAATGTGGCTTCCCTCATTAAGATTCAAATATTACATTTATATGAAAAGTAATTTAAAGATAAACAAGAAATATTAATTTAAATTGCAATTAAGTTTTCTATTTTCTTTATAAAAAAGTATTTTTTTAATATTAATTGAATTTAATTAATTTCTTACTCACGAATTAAATTTTTATGATATAAAACACAAATTATTCTATCAAATAAGATCAACAAACATTTTATTTTCAATTTCATATAATTAAATTGACACTCGGTACCACCAACACCAAAAAACAAAATTTCACTGCTCCGACCTGAATTCCAAAATCCTATCCGAACCGACGCTATCTTCATGTTGACGCCGATTTTAAACTAATTTTAAACACAAATATCTCACTTAATTTTAATTTTCCGGCAAAAATCTCGCGGCCACGGCACGGATTAATTAATGACTACGCACTGAACACTCCCGGGCCCCAATCGGGCCCTAAAAACACGGATCGTAAGACACACATGCGCGTAGTATAAGGCACAAAGAAGTACTGAAAATTTTCCGCTGCTTTGCAACATGGCCGACGTTTTTCACAACTGCGCATGCTCCTGGGCTGGGATGAAATTGATTTTTGGAAACGATTTTCACCCTTTTAGAAGGCGTCTTAAAGAATAATATTCAATACACAGTAGCAAAAAGTTCTGGAATTTTCCGAATATCATATTTTTAAAATTTTGTAATCTCAATCTATACGAAAAATTAAAATTACATAAAACATCCCTTAAATGATATTCATAATGTTTCAAAAATTTACCAAAACTTATAATTGATCCTCAAAATATTTGAATTGAGTTATTTCATGTTTTCAGTACAACATTAAAAAAATCACCCTGGCTTTATTTTTTAAAGGGGGGTTATACAATTTGCACAGAACATCAAGGAAGGACTCAACTACAACCCCCATTGATTAAAATTAGTTTCTTATTATCAATCTATTAACCTCAAAAATGAAAATAGATTTTTGTAAGAAATTTCAATCCTTAATATCTATTTCACATTTGAATTTATTATCAATACAAAACAACTCCCATATTACAAGTATAGAAATACACATTTTCTATAATAATTGTATATTTAATCTCAAAATTGACTAACTATTAGCAAGGTTTCCAAATTAGTTTTTATAAAAAAACATTCAACCCCTTATTTGTTTACTTTAACATTGATTAATTTTTATTATTGGTACATCATTTTAAAGCCCTGAGTTTCTACTTTCCAATGGTTTTTGAAAGAAAGCTATCAAGTGAATACAGACATTCCTATATCAATTTAAATGATTTGAAATACAATTCAACCCTATACTTTTATCTTTTAAATTCTGTTGCTAAAAATTGGCACACTTACTAAATTAACTCTCAGGATTTCAAAAATAAACTTAGTTTTATCATAAATTGCATCAAAATTGAGTTATTATTTGTTTAATAAATTATAAAAAAAAAAAAATTAAATATTTTTTTACTACTCTTACAAATTATTAAACCAGGACTTATTATACATCACCAGATAGCCTGAAATCTCAGCTTTAAAACTGTATAAATATTTTAAAACTTTGTTAACTTTACAAACTCAAAATTTACAAAAAATCAGTTAGGGGTACTTATTTCAATTTTGTTATTATGGATTGAAATTAAGGGTTGTTAATTGGCATGGGGGTGCCTTAATAACCAAAATTTAGATTTCTATCATTAAAATAGCGTACAACTAAAAGGAAAATTGATAATTTTACAATTTTTTTCTCACATGTTATTCGTATAGAGAAATTTCAAATGCAAATTTTGATGAATTTAAGCATGCCTATAACAATGTGATGTATTTTGGGGTAGTTTTGGACGACTAAAATTATGATAGGGTGCATTAAAAAGCTCTAGCAAACGTTTTAATAATTAATGTAAATTTTCGAAGTTAACCTCAAAATACGACTTTTAATTAAAATTACGTTTTAATAACGCATTTATTGCCCGATTGAAGTAAATAATCGTAATCTGGGTAAAAAATGGATTGTTTTATATGTCATCACCAAATCTAATTGTTTTGGATTAAACCGGTACGAGAATAGGGTACATTCAGTAATTGAAATCTTTACATGTTTGCTATGTAGAAACCAAAAGATTAAACTGTATGCCCTTGTGCAAATCAACATATTATTAGCAGTAGTATTGAATAGGCCTATCAGATTTTGTTTAGTTATTGTCTATTTTACAGTGCAACTTGTCACTTTTTTAATATTTAATGACGTAAATTGTAAATAACTAAAGTTTTACTTAATTAAATGAAAATCTGATTAGTGTTCAATAAATTTGGGCCAAAACTGCTTTAAATAGATGTATCACACTTAATTTTGTCTGTTGTAATAACCAAATTTTAATTTATGTTACGATTTAGTGTTCGGGAGATTGTTCAAATAGTAATTATTCTACTTAGTATGAGTTTATTCACACAGTATATGGTTGTATGATGTTATATTGTTATAAACATTTAAAATACTCAAAATTTTATTTATTATTGTTATAATGTAATAAATCAATTTAATTTCTCCTGTAAGTTAGGTTACTTTTCCTTAAATTTTTTTGTTAATGCTTATTGGAAGTGACTAAAAATGCAAATTAAATTGTTACTGCATTGAATAGATGTATCAAACATCATATCTATTGTATTAACCAATTTTAATTTTAAGTTACAATTTAGTTCGGGTGGTAGTAACTATTTTCATCTAATATAAGTTAACTTGCAGAAAATGAGCTTGTGAAATTTTATAAAGATGTAAACTACACATGTTTGTTTAATGCTACTGTATTTGGTTATAATTTATTAAATTAGTTTAGTTTTTATGAATTAATAATAGGCAATCTTAATACATGTTACTCAAACTATCATGTATGAAAAGAAATAGTAAATACAGAATAGGAATTATGTTGTAAATGTTGTAGAGATAACTTTGTTGACACTTTGTTTTTTTTTTAAGTTTAAACTTAGTAAAATCTTGTTGTTGATGCTGTAAATATGCTACATTTATTGAAGTGAAATAAAGATTTATTAACAAAATATTAATTTATTATAAAATATTTTATATTAACGTATGCAACCAACATTGCATGAGATTGTTTACTTAATATTTAGTGTAATGTTGATGTACTTTTCTAAGTAACTTTGTTATTTAAATATTAACAGGAAACATTAATTAGTATAAAATGTAGAATAGTTGTTTCTCCTTTTTTTATTTATATGATTACTTTTATTATGCCTTCTGGTTTAGGAACAAATTGCTAAAAACTATAGAACATAGGAGGTACATGATTTATTATATTTCCAATCAATTGCAATGCATAACATAAATTGAGTGCGAGCCTAAAAATAGGCAATTACAGAGACTTTTTTAAGCCCAGATTCTATTTATTGCAATTTCATAACATTTCCAGCTCTCAAAAAATCCCTATTTATGTTATTTTGTGTGGTAAATGAATTAGTGATTTTAGAATTTAACTGTTGGCTGCATTGCTGAGCAATTGCACTTGTTGCATACTTCATCTTTATTACTATTGAGTAGGCAACTAACATTGCTTTATTAATATATTTGGAATATGTTTTCTTACTTGAACGTTGAGTGAGGGAATATTCCTTCTCTCAACGCTTAGATTTATTTCATTTCTAAATAATGCAATAATCATAAGGTATGATTATTGTATTATTTATAATTTGCATAAATTATTCTAAAAAAATTCATTTATTGATTATTGAGTTTTTGACAAGCCGGAAATGTTATAAAACTGCAATAAATAAAATATGATTATATTAGATATTCCTGAGCACACATTCAATTTATATTATTCATTGATCAGATTGGGTACATATAATTATTATTAACATAAACAACTAAAAATAGAATAGGCATCTGACATTGCTTTATTAGATCCATTCATAGCAAATATAATATTAATTACATCTTTTATAAATAAAATTTAAAACACTACTCCAACTCTGTTTAAATTGTACAGTATTTATAATAATATAAAAAAGGCTTTGTCGACAATTTAATCTTTTAAAAGTCATAGTAAAATTTTGTTGTTATAATTATGCCAAATACATTAAAACTAAATTAAGTAAATAATCTTCTCATATCTTTAACAAAATATTTTTAGTTTATTTAAAAATATATCTTATTAACGTATGCAACTAACATAGCAATTGGCAGTGCAATGTTAGTTGCATATGTTAAAGCTTAAAATTGGATTTATTACAAATATTCTAAATAATTTTTTGTTGTAAATATTAAAAATTTATTGATTTGTTTTTTTATATAAAAATATCTATGCATTCAACATAAAAAGAAAAAAATATGATCCAAAATTAACAGTGAAATAAATAAATTTTTAATTATTCATAACTTTGGGCTTTTAAAATGGGAAAGCTTGGTGAAATCTTGTTGTTGTTGATGTAAATATGCTGAATCCATTGAAACTTAGTAAAGTAAAGATTCTCAAATCTGTAACAAAATATTAATTTATTATAAAAATATTTTATATTAACGTATGCAACCAACGTTACATATTTGTGGTGCAAGGTTGGTTGCATATGTTAAAGCTTTTATTACAATTATTTTCGTATTGTAATAATATATTTAATTACTTAATATATAACGAATGTTTATATACATTTAGTTTCTTATCTATTTTAATATTCTTTATACATGCGCAGATTATTTATGACATTAACCTTGCGTTTGTTTGGTTTTCCAGCGCGTTAAATTTTATTGCAAATTTTCTATTATTGTTCGTCGGTTGCGGCCTTCGGATTTTTTACGGAAAGCGGGAACAACTTAATATTGTATTCTTTATAATGTATACTGCGACGTTTTAATGTATTAATTCTAAATGTTTGCGGTTTGCAAGTTCACAATGTCATTTCGTGATTCATTTTTGTTGATAAGATATTGATTGACGTATTTATGTGAATGATACAGGAAATAATATTAATATATATTTAAATTTGTTGTACTTTGTTGCATAACTTTGTTGTTTGAATTTGATTTTTAACTGACGTATGTCACAACATATTTTTTATCCGAACGAAAAATATGAATAACAAAAAATGTACATTCTCACACACAATTATTACATCAGAAGTATTTTATAACAGTTCAACAGTATTTTTGATAGTTTATAAACATTTTAATAGTTGAGAACATTTGTGACACTTCAAGAACATTAAATGTCAATTTAAAAACGTTAGAAGACAATTTAGGAACATTATGCGTCATTTTGCTGTCACATTAGAAATATTTTATGACAATTTAAAGATATTTTATAATATTTTTGACAATTTATAAACATTTTATTAGCTGGGAAATACATCATGATGTATGTGACAGTTCAAAAAATTATATGTCAATTTTAAAATGTTTGAAGGTAGTTTAGAAACAGTTTGTGTCATTTTGCTGTCACATCAGAAGCGTTTTATGACAATTCAAGAGTATTTTATGATGTTTTTAACAGTTTATAAACATTTTAATAGTTGAGAACATTTGATAACATTTGTGACACTTGAAGAACTTTAAACGTCATTTTAAAAACGTTAGAAGACAGTTTAGGAACAATATGGTCATTTTGCTGTCACATTAGAAACATTTTATAACAATTTAAAAATATTTTATAACATTTTTGACAGTTTATAAACATTTTATTAGCTTGTCAATATTTCATGACAGTTCAAAAAATTATGTGTCAATTTTAAAACGTTTGAAAGTAGTTTAGAAACAATTTGCGTCATTTTGCTGTCACAACAGAAGCATTTTATGACAATTCAAGAGTATTTTATGATATTTTTGACAATTTATAAACATTTGAATAGTTGAGAACATTTGATAACGTTTGTGACACTTCAAGAACATTAAACGTCAATTTAAAAACGTTAGAAGACAATTTAGGAACATTATGCGTCATTTTGCTGTCACATTAGAAACATTTTATGACAATTTAAGAATATTTTATAACATTTTTGACAGTTTATAAACATTTTATTAGCTTGTGAATAATTCATGACAGTTCAAAAACATTATATGTCAATTTTGAAACGTTTGAAGGTAGTTAAAAACAAATTGTGTCATTTTGCTGTCACATCAGAAGTATTTTATGACAATTCAAGAATATTTTATTATATTTTTAACAGTTTATAAACATTTGAATAGTTGACAACATTTAATAACGTTTGTGACACTTCAAGAACATTAAATGTCATTTTAAGAACGTTAGAAGACAATTTAAGAACATTATGCGTCATTTTGCTGTCACATTAGAAACATTTTATGACAATTTAAGAATATTTTATAACATTTTTGACAGTTTATAAACATTTTATTAGCTTGTGAATAATTCATGACAGTTCAAAAACATTATATGTCAATTTTGAAACGTTTGAAGGTAGTTAAAAACAAATTGTGTCATTTTGCTGTCACATCAGAAGTATTTTATGACAATTCAAGAATATTTTATTATATTTTTGACAGTTTATAAACATTTGAATAGTTGACAACATTTAATAACGTTTGTGACACTTCAAGAACATTAAATGTCAATTTAAGAACGTTAGAAGACAATTTAAGAACATTATGCGTCATTTTGCTGTCACATTACAAACATTTTATGACAATTTAAGAGTATTTTATAACATTTTTGACAGTTTATAAACATTTTATTAGCTTGTCAATATTTCATGACAGTTCAAAAAAATTATATGTCAATTTTAAAACGTTTGAAGGTAGTTTAGAAACAATTTCAGTCACTTTGCTGTCACATCAGAAGCGTTTTATGAAAATTCAAGAGTATTTTATGATATTTTTGGCATCTATAAACATTTTAATAGTTGATAACATTTGATAACGTTTATGACACTTCAAGAACATTAAATGTCAATTTAAAAACGGTAGAAAACAATTTAGGAACATTATGCGTCATTTTGTTGTCACATTAGAAACGTTTTATAACAATTTAAGAAAATTTTATAACATTTTTGACAGTTTATAAACATTTTAATAACTTGGGGATATTTCATGACGTTTGTGATAGTTCAGAAACATTATACGTCAATTTTAAAACGTTTGAAGATAGTTTAGAATCAATTTGAGCCATTTTGCTGTCACATCAAAAGCATTTTATGACAATTCAAAAGTATTTTATGATATTTTTGGCAGTTTATAAACATTTTAATAGTTGAGAACATTTGATAAGGTTTGTGACACTTCAAGAACATTAAATGTCAATTTAAGAACGCTAGAAGACAATTTAGGAACATTATGCGTTATTTTGCTGTCACATTAGAAACATTTTATAACAATTTACGAGTGTTTTATAACATTTTTGACAGTTTATAGACGTTTTAATAACTTGGGAATATTTCTTGACGTTTGTGACAGTTCAAAAACATTATACGTCAATTATAAAAAGTTTGAAGGTAGTTTAGAAACAATTTCAGTCACTTTGCTGTCACAACAAAAGCATTTTATGACAATTCAAGAGTATTTTATGATATTTTTGACAGTTTATAAACATTTTAATAGTTAAAAACATTTGATAACGTTTGTAACACTTCAAGAACATTAAATGTCAATTTAAAAACGTTAGAAAACAATTTAGGAACATTATGATCAAGTTGCTGTCAAATTTGATGACAATTTAAGAGTATTTTATAACATTTTTGCTAGTTTATAAACATTTGAATAACTTGGGAATATTTCTTGACGTTTGTGACAGTTCAAAAACATTATACGTCAATTTTTAAACGTTTGAAGGTAGTTTCATCAGAAGCGTTTTATGATAATTCAAGAGTATTTTATGCTATTTTTGATAGCTTATAAATGTTTTTAATAGTGACGTTTATTGCATCACCCTGTATATGATTCTTCGGATACGCCATCTTTGATTTCAATCGGCGATCTCCGCGTGTGTCAGTTGCGTACATGTGATTGTCTGGTACGGGTGGGAGTTGCTGATCAGCTCAGCATTTTCGTGTTATCAAATCATGTAACGCGACGATTTCTTAATAAAACTAACATTTTAGTGCATTAGTATAAATAAACAAGTGAAAAGCTGTCGAAAAATATCATCAATGTAAGTTGACTTGTTGAATTTAATAATAAACAATGAATAATCATCTTTTGATTCTTTTGTACTTTTATGGATGAAAGGTTAATCAAATCTAGACGATTGCACTGTTTAAGGGAAAAACACTTTCACTATTGCTCCCGTATATGAGGGGCCAACAATCTAAAACAGGTACGCAAAAATTGCATAACCTGCAAATTTGTTGTGACATTGTTTTGTTTCTCAAGACTTATTTTTATGGAGAATCAAGTTTGCTTGTTATTATTATTGCATAAATATTGATTTGTTATTTTATCTATAAACCTTGCTGCAATCAGAATAATCAGTATTAATCCGATTACTATAAATTTATGTTCAGTAAAATTCCAACATGTTTGAGATACTTGAGCAAATAATTTCCAGATTCCTTAGTTTTATCACTTATTTGCTATTGACAATGTAGACTGTAGATATAATAATTTTATTTAATTAATGTTATGATAGTTATGCTGTATTTTAAATCATTTATAATTAAGAGAATTGAGGTGCTGTAGATACTGACGAGGTCTAGTATCTGTTTCGTCTACACTCTCATATTAAATATAATTATGGTTACACGGACACTAATCATGTATTAGACTAATGTCTTGAATTAATATTGTCATAATATCTTAAAATGTTTGAACCTGCAACAAATTCTGCGTCGAGATTTGAGTTAGATGCTTCACTCCTAGCCTTTCTTCTGGAATCATATATGACAAACATCATTTGTTTTGACATATGACTTATTAGAGAGAAAAATATGCCACAATTTGTTTTTGTTTTGTTTTTTAGTTTTTTAAATGTAAATTTACAATCAATATTTTGACAGTTTTAATATAATATTGACAGTTTAAAAAAGGTTAAAAAGTACGAAACTCTACTCTTAAAATGTCAAAATGTAGCCTTGAAACATCAAAATATTGTCAGAATGCACAAAAATCCAGCCATAAACTGTTGAAAAGTGTAAAGATTATTTATAAAATTTTTAAAATAACAAATTTCGGTCATAAAATTTGTAATATTTTTAGAAAGAACCAAAATTTGACATAAAAACTGATAAATAGTGTAAAAATACTCATGAAATGTTAAAAATAGCAAAATATAGCCTTGAAACATCAAAATATTGTTAGAAAGCAGCAAAATCGAGCTATAAACTGTTGAAAAGTGTAAATATCTACTTATAAAATGTTAAAAATAACAAAATCCGGTCATAAAATATTATATTGTTTTTAAAAAGAACCAAAATCAGGCCTAAAACGTTAAAAAGTGCAAAACTCTACTCATAAAATGTCAAAAATAGCTAAATATAGCCTTGGAACATTAAAATATTGTTAAGAAGAACCAAATCTGGCCATAAACTGTTGAAGAGTGTAAAGATCTATTTATAAAATGTTAAAAATAACAAAATCTGATAAAATATTATAATATTTTTAGAAAAAACCAAAATTTGACAAAAAAAGGATAAAAAAAAGTGCAAAACTCTACTGATAAAATGTCAAAAATAGCAAAATATAGCCTTGAAACATCAAAATATTGTTAGAAAACACCAAAATCCAGCCATAAACTGTTGAAAAGTGTAAATTTCTGTTCGTAAAATGTCAAAAATCTTGCTAAAATGGTTTATAAATGCAAAATTTTATTCTTAAAATGTCAAAAATAGCCAAATCTGGTCTGTAAACATTAAAATTACGTTATAAAGCATCAAAAAATCTTATAGCTAGCAAAATTCTGTTATAAAATATCAAAATATTGCTATAAATAGCGACATTTGGTCATAAACTTTGAAAAGGTCAAAATTCTATTTATAAAAAGTCAAAAATAGCAATATCCGGTAACAAAATATTACAATATTGTCAGAGAACCAGAAACCAGCTATAAACTCTTGAAAAGTGCAAAAAAATGTTAGAAACGCTAAAATCCGTCTACTAAATTTGAAAATTACGTAAAAAATACTAAAATCCGGCTATAAAACTTAAAAATATTAAAATTTTGCTATAAAATTTTACAAGAAAATTCAAAAACTGTAAAAAAAAGTACCAAATCTGGCAAAAAAATGCTAGAAATTCTAAAATTGTGGCACATAATTTGAAAATTGTGTAAAAAATACTAAAATCCGGCCAGAAAATGTAAAAAGTATTAAAATTTAGCTATAAAATGCCAACATCTGATGATAAAATATCAAAAATTTAACCAGATAATTTAAAAACTGTAAAAATGTACCAAATCCGGCAGAAAAATGCTAGAAAAGCTAAAATCCGGGCTGATAATTTGAAAATTACGTAAAAAATACTTAAATCTGGCTATAAAATGTAAAAAATATTAAAATTTAGATAGAAAATGCCAACATCAGATAACAAAATATCAAAAATACAAAAACTATAAAAAAGTCCAAATTCAGCAAAAAAAATTCTAGAAACGCTAAAATCCGAGCAAATAATTTGAAAATTACATAAAAAACACCAAAATCTGGTTATACAACATAAAAAATATTAAATTTAGCTATAAAATGGCAACATCTGATATTAAAATATCAAACATTCAACCAAAAAATTCAAAAATTGTAAAAAAAGTACCAAATCCCGCAGAAAAATGCTAGAAATGCTAAAATTCGGGCAGGTAATTTGAAAATTACGTAAAAAATACCAAAATTTGGCCATAAAAGGTAAAAAATATTAAAATTAAAACATCTGATAATAAAATATCAAAAATTCAACCAGAAAATTCAAAAACTGTACAAAAAGTACCAAATCTAGCAAAAAATGCTAGAAACGCTAAAATCTGCCCACATAATTTGAAAATTACATAAAAAATACCAAAATCTGGCCATAAATTATCAAAAATTCAACCAGAAAATTCAAAATCTGTAAAAAAGTAGCAAATCTGGAAAAAAAATGCTAAAAACACTAAAATCCAGTCTGATAATTTGAAAATTACGTAAAAAATACCAAAATTTGGCTATAAAACGTAAAAAAATAATTAAATTTAGCTATAAAATGCCAACATCTGATAATACAATATTAAAAATTCAACCAGAAAATTCAAAAATTGAAAAAAAATGTACGAAATCTGGAAAAAATATGCTAGAAACGCTAAAATCCGGGCTGATAATTTGAAAATTAATAAAAAATACCAAAATCCGTCTATAAAATATCGAAAATTCAAATAATTCATAAAAATTACCAAATTTGGCAGAGAAATGCTAAAATCCGAGCACATAATTTGAAAATTACATCAAAAATACTTAAATTAAATTCAAAAACTGTAAAAAGAAATGTAAAATCTAGACATAAGATGTCAAATCACTAAAATCATGTCACAAAACTTAATAATTGGAATAAAATGTCAAAAATCCTGTCAGCAAACTTAAAAATTGTAAAAATACATAAATCTGGCTATAAAATGTCTAAAAAATATTCAAATGTTGTCACAAAACATAAGAAATACTTACAAAATCCAGTCACAAAACTTAAAGATAACTTATGTTTACAGTTTTATTGTCATTTTAACAGTTGTGCTCACTTCTGTTTGGTAGTTCAACATTATTTTGACAGTTATATTAACAGTTTAACATTATTTTGACAATCAATATTATTCATTTACAAATAATTTTAACAGATTAACCAGTAACTGCTACTATAGTGATTTAAGTACACTACAATCACCATTAAAGTAAGGAAAAATAAAAAGCATTCACAACTTTGACGAATCTGCATAAACGTATCAGATACAAAATAGTAGCAGTTACGGGTTAAGAAGCATTCAAATTTGGATATAAACTATTGAAAAGTGTAAAGATCTATTTATAAAATCTTAAAAATAACAAAATCCAGTCATAAGATATTATAATATTTTTAGAAAGAACCAAAAACGGTTAAAAAGTGCAAAACTCTACTTTAAACTGTCAAAAATAGCAAAATCTAGTTTTGAAACATCAAAATATTGTCAGAAAGTACCAGAGTTCAGCCATAAACTGTTGAAAAGTGTAAAGTTCTATTCAAAAAAGGTCAAAAATAGCCAAATTCGGTCTGTAAACATTAAAATTATCTTCTAAAGCACCAAAGTTTGGTCATAAAAATGTAAACAAAATTATAAAATCTTAAAACTAGTAAAATGCTGCCATAAAATATCAAAATATTGTTAAAAATACCGAAATGTTGTCATAAACTTTAAAAAGATCAAAATTTTGTTTATAAAAAGTCAAAAATAACAAAATCTGGTTACAAAATATTAAAATTATGTCAGAAAGAACTAAAATCAGACCAAAAGAGTTGAAAAGTACATAATTCTATTTATAAAAAGCAAAATCCAACCTTGAAACATCAAAATAATATCAGAAAACACAAAAATCCGGCCATAATCTGTTAAAAGGTGCAAAATTCTATTTAGAAAATGAAAAATAGCAAAATCTGGCTGATTGAAAGCTGCAAAATTCTGTTCATAAAATGGCTTTGAAATTGAAACAAACTTTTAAAAAGTGTATTTTTTTTTAGAATTCTAAAAATATCAAAAATATTGTTACAAAGTGCCTATAAAAAAGTGCAAAATGACATTTTAAACAATTCTCGGAGAGTACCATGAACTCTTAAAAAGTGTAAAAAATTTCAAAAAGAGCAAAATCTGCTCTGCCAGGTTGTGATCACTGATTGACAATATAATGATTTTGAGAGTTTGACATATTTTTGAAGTTTGTACTATTGACATTTTAACATTATTTTGACAAACAATAATTGACAGTTTAAAATCAAGATTTGACAGTTTCAGTAACTTATTGTGCACTTATTGCATAAAACTCTTATTTTGTACAAATTTTGATTTGTAAATAGTGTTTGGTAGTGTAGCTAAGGTTTTTTTGGCCCCCTTAGGGTTTTGTAAAAAAGTGTACACAATTTTGACTTTTTTTTTTTTAATTCAGTTACAAACTTTTGAAAAGAGCAAAACTATTAATAAAATGTCAAAAATAACAAAATTCTGTCATAAAATATCAAGATATTAATAAAAATCATAATTCGGCCAAAAAATTGATGAAACTTGTAAAATTCTATTTTTAAAATATCAAAAACAAAAAAATTCTGCTTTGAAACATCAAAAAACTAACCACAAACTATTAAAAGTATAATTTTTGTTATGAAATCTCAAAAGTTTTAAAATCCAGCTATCAAATATCAAAAT
Source organism: Tachinus rufipes (assembly GCA_963932245.1). NCBI lineage: Eukaryota > Metazoa > Arthropoda > Insecta > Coleoptera > Staphylinidae > Tachinus > Tachinus rufipes. Next base: position 85,318,317 of record OZ010748.1, on the reverse strand, counting down.
ATTGTTTAAATGCATCAAAATCTGTTAAAAAGACTTAAACGAAAAATAGACTATGGTCAGTGGCGTAGCTTAAGATTTTTGGGCTTTGTCGAAAAATCTTGAGATGAGCTTGGTTAGACGGTCAAAAACAGTTGAAATGTGAACAAATTTACTTACAAAATATCAAAAAACGAAAATCGCGCTTTGAAACGTCAAAATAATGTTAGAAATCACTAAAATCCGGCCAAAAACGGTTTAAAAGTGCAACATTTGTTTCATTAAATGTTAAAAGTAGCAAAATTTGGTCTTGAAACTATAAAATATTGTCAGAAAATAACAAAATCCGGCTATAAACTGTTCAAATGTAATTTTGTAATTTAATGTCAATAATAGTAAAATTTGGTCTTGAAAAATTAAAATATAACAACAATTCGGTCACAAACTGTTGAAAAGTGTAAAATCCTTATGGAATATCAAAAATAGCAAAATGGACATTTTATTTATGAACAATTGAATGGCAAAATTAGGTAAAAATGTTAAAATGTTTTCTAATCTAAAATCCAGTCAAAAACAGTTGAAAAGTTATTTCTAAAATACCAAATACAGTGAAATTTGACCTTGAAAAGTTAAAATATATTTAAAAATTAACAAAATCTGACTATAAACTTTTGAAAAATTTAAAATTTTATTTATAAAATATAAAAAATAACAAAAATCAGTCTTGTAACATGAAAATCTTGTTAGAAAACAACAAAATTCGACTAAACCGTTTAAAAATATAAACATTCATAGCAAAATCCAGTCATAAAGTATAATAATATTGTCAAAAAATACTAAAACTCACCATAAAGTGTTAAAGAATGCAACATTTTATTTATGAATAGTCAAAAATGGTCATAAAATATTTAAATATTTGCAAAAACAATCAAAATCCGGCCAAAATCAGTTGAAAAGAGCAAAATTTTATTCCTAAAGTTTTAAAATAATGAAATCCGGCTTTAAAACATTAAAATAATTTTAGAAAGTTACAAAATCTGGCTATAAACTGTTGAAAAGTGCACAATTCTGTGCATAGAGCGTCAAAAATAGCAAAATTCGCTCATGAAGTATAAAAATATTGGTCAAAAAAACCAAAGTTTATCATAAAAAGTCAAAAATTAAATCTGGCTATAAACTGTTGAAAAGTTCAAATCACTAAAATTCAGTTCTTAATATGTCAAAATATTCTTAGGCAGTAACAAAATCCGGGTATAAACTGAAAAATGTGAAATTCTAAATCATAAAATGTCAAAAATAGCAAAATCTGGGTTTGAAACATGCAAAATTCTATTTTTAAAATATCAAAAACAATAAAGTCCTGCTTTGAATCATCAAAATATTATCAGAAAGCATCAAAATCTAATCATAAACTGTTAAAAGTATAATTTTTTATGAAATATTGTTAAAAAAATTGGTCGTAAAATGTCAAAAATAGTAAAATCCGGTTATGAAACATCAAAATATTGTTGGAAAAAAGAAAATCTTGCTATAAACTGTTGAAAAGTGTAAAATTCTATTTATAACAAAAATTGAGCCATAAACTGTTGAAAAGTGCAAATGTTATTGAAAAGTGTACAAAATTTTATGGAATTGATTTCAAAAACTGCAAAATCTAACAAAAATAGCAAATTTTGCATTTAAAAATCATCAAAATATTGTTAAGAGCACTAAAATAACTATAAAATGTTGAAAATGTAAAAAAAGTAACAAAATCTAGCTATAAATTATCAAAATATTATCAAAAAGTCGGATCATAAATTACTAAAAAGTGCATTTTTTCTCATAAATAGCTATATCTGGTCTTAAAACATGAACATGAACTGTGAAAACATTTTCAATAAAGTTTCAAAGATTGCAAAAATTTCAAAATAATATTAGAAAGCACCAAAATCCAGCTATAAAACTGTTGAAAAGTGTAAAATTCTACATACAAAATATCAAGAATATTAAAATCATGGGGTCGATTCTGATCTCCGGTGACTTTTGTCACCTATGGCTTTTCTCACAAAAATTACGTATTTCAATAAAATGTGACAAAATTTTGGTGAGTTTTGTCACTGGTGACAAAAATCGGTGACTTATAACATGCATAATTTAAAAGTGACAGTTTGCGTGAGTTTATTATTTATAATTTATAAATTATTACATCATTATTATTAAGAATAGCAAGCAATATTTGCAGTAACAAGCTTATAGAATAATTTAATTACCTTTTATAACGTTAAATTCATAATAAGTAATAATAACCTAATTATTATAGGTTGACTTTGACCACCGGTGACATTTCTCACCGATGGTTTTTTTCATCAAAATTACGTCACTTCCAGAGCATGCTATTTTAATATTTGTGAGTTTTGTCACAGAATGAGTAAAAGCGTATAAAAACCGGTGACTTTAAACAGGCACAATTAATATGGTGACTTTTATGACAGTTTGTGAGAGTTTATCTGTCATTAATAAAATTGAATAAAATTCTAATAAATATTGTGATATACTTAATTCTTTCAATAACCATTTATTTAAAATTGTGTGAACAATCAGCACAATAAAGTATATATAAATTTTATTAAATTGAGGCGATCGTAGCACAATGGTCTAGTGCGAAGACTGTTGTGCAGGCAGCCCGGGTTCGATTCCCGGCAGCGGCAATATCTAATTTGTCGAATATATTTAATTTAAAAACTGTAAAAATGTACGAAATCCGGCAGAAAAATGCTAGAAAAGCTAAAATCCGGGCTGATAATTTGAAAATTACGTAAAAAATACTTAAATCTGGCTATAAAATGTAAAAAATATTAAAATTTAGATAGAAAATGCCAACATCAGATAACAAAATATCAAAAATACAAAAACTATAAAAAAAGGCCAAATTCAGCAAAAAAAATTCTAGAAACGTTAAAATCCGAGCACATAATTTGAAAATTACGTAAAAAACACCAAAATCTGGCTATACAACGTAAAAAATATTAAATTTAGCTATAAAATGTCAACATCTGATAATAAAATATCAAAAATTTATCCAGAAAATTCAAAAATTGTAAAAAAAGTACGAAATCTGGAAAAAATATGCTAGAAACGCTAAAATCCGGGCTGATAATTTGAAAATTACTAAAAAATACTAAATTCCGGCTATAAAATATCAAAAATTCAACTAGAAAATTCAAAAACTGTAAAAATTTCCAAATTTGGCAGAGAAATGTTAAAATCCGAGCACATAATTTGAAAATTACATCAAAAATACTTAAATTAAATTCAAAAACTGTAAAAAGAAATGTAAAATCTAGACATAAGATGTCAAATCACTAAAATCATGTCACAAAACTTAATAATTGGAATAAAATGTCAAAAATCCGGTCAGAAAACTTAAAAATTGTAAAAATACATAAATCTGGCTATAAAATGTCAAAAATATTCAAATGTTGTCACAAAACATAAGAAATACTTACAAAATTCAGTCACAAAACTTAAAGATAACTTATCTTCACAGTTTTATCGTCATTTTAACAGTTTTACTCACTTCTGTTTGGTAGTTCAACATTATTTTGACAGTTATATTAACAGTTTAACATTATTTTGACAATCAATATTATTCATTTACAAATAATTTTAACAGAGTAACCAGTAACTGCTACTATAGTGATTTAAGTACACTACAATCACCATTAAAGTAAGGAAAAATAAAAAGCATTCACAACTTTGACGAATCTGCATAAACGTATCAGATACAAAATAGTAGCAGTTACGGGTTAAGAAGCATTCAAATTTGGATATAAACTGTTGAAAAGTGTAAAGATCTATTTATAAAATCTTGAAAATATCAAAATCCAGTCATAAGATATTATAATATTTTTAGAAAGAACCAAAAACGGTTAAAAAGTGCAAAACTCTACTTTAAACTGTCAAAAATAGCAAAATCTAGTTTTGAAACATCAAAATATTGTCAGAAAGTACCAGAATTCAGCCATAAACTGTTGAAAAGTGTAAAGTTCTATTCAAAAAAGGTCAAAAATAGCCAAATTCGGTCTGTAAACATTAAAATTATCTTCTAAAGCACCAAAGTTTGGTCATAAAAATGTAAACAAAATTATAAAATCTTAAAACTAGCAAAATGCTGCCATAAAATATCAAAATATTGTTAAAAATACCGAAATGTTGTCATAAACTTTAAAAAGATCAAAATTTTGTTTATAAAAAGTCAAAAATAACAATATCCGGTAACAAAATATTACAATATTGTCAGAGAGAACCAGAAACCAGCTATAAACTCTTAAAAAGTGCCAAAATCTATTTATAAAATGTCAAAAATAACAAAATCTGGTTATAAAATATTAAAATTATGTCGGAAAGAACTAAAATTCGATCAAAAGAGTTGAACAGTGCAAAATTCTATTTATAAAAAGCAAAATCCGGCATTGACACATCAAAATAATATCAGAAAACACAAAAATCCGGCCATAATCTGTTAAAAGGTGCAAAATTCTATTTATAAAATGTTAAAAATTGCAAAATCTAGCCGATTGAAAACTGCAAAATTCTGTTCATAAAATGGCCTTGAAATAGAAACAAACTTTTAAAAAGTGTTTTTTTTTTTATAGAATTCTAAAAATAGCAAATTCCAGCTTTGAAATATCAAAAATATTGTTACAAAGAGCCTGTAAAAAAGTGCAAAACATTTTAAACAATTGTCGGAGAGTACCATGAACTCTTAAAAAGTGTAAAAAAATTTAAAAAGAGCAAAATCTGCCCTGCCAGGTTGTGATCACTGATTGACAATATAATGATTTTGAGAGTTTGGCATATTTTTGAAGTTTGTACTATTGATATTTTAACATTATTTTGCAAACAATAATTGAATTGTTTAAAATCAAGATTTCATCAAGACAGTTTCAGTAACTTATTGTGCACATATTGCATAAAATCTTATTTTGTACAATTTTTGATTTGTAAATAGTGTTTCGTAGTGTAGCTGTAGTTGGCCCCCCCGGGTTTTTGGAAAAAAGTACACAATTTTGTTTTTTTTTATTCAGTTACAAACTGTTGAAAAGAGCAAAACTATTAATAAAATGTCAAAAATAACAACATTCTGTCATAAAATATCAAGATATTAAAAAAATTATAATTTGGGCAATAAATGGGTGAATTTTTATAATATCAAAAACAATAAAATCCTGCTTTGAAACATCAAAAAACTAACCACAAACTATTAAAAGTATAATTTTTGTTATGAAATCTCAAAAGTTTTAAAATCCGGCTATGAAATATCAAAATATTGTTTAAATGCATCAAAATCTGTTAAAAAGACTTAAACGAAAAATAGACTATGTTCAGTGGCGTAGCTTAGGATTTTTGGGCTTTGTCGAAAAATGTTGAGATGTGAACAAATTTACTTACAAAATATCAAAAAACCAAAATTGCGCCTTGAAACGTCAAAGTAATGTTAGAAATCACTAAAATCCGGCCAAAAACGGTTTAAAAGTGCAACATTTGTTTCATAAAATGTTAAAAGTAGCAAAATTTGGTCTTGAAACTATAAAATATTGTCAGAAAATAACAAAATCCGGCTATAAACTGTTCAAATGTAATTTTGTAATTTAATGTCAATAATAGTAAAATTTGGTCTTGAAAAATTAAAATATAACAACAATTCGGTCACAAACTGTTGAAAAGTGTAAAATCCTTATGGAATATCAAAAATAGCAAAATGGACATTTTATTTATGAACAATTGAATGGCAAAATTAGGTAAAAATGTTAAAATGTTTTCTAATCTAAAATCCGGTCAAAAACAGTTGAAAAGTGCAAAATTTTATTTCTAAAATACCAAATATAGTGAAATTTGACCTTGAAAAGTTAAAATATATTTAAAAATTAACAAAATCTGACTATAAACTTTTGAAAAATTTAAAATTTTATTTATAAAATATAAAAAATAACAAAATTCAGTCTTGTAACATGAAAATCTTGTTAGAAAACAACAAAATTCGACTAAACCGTTTAAAAATACAAACATTCTGTTTATAAAATGTTAAACATAGCAAAATCCAGTCATAAAGTATAATAATATTGTCAAAAAATACTAAAACTCACTATAAAGTGTTAAAGAATGCAACATTTTATTTATGAATAGTCAAAAATGGTCATAAAATATTTAAATATTTGCAAAACAATCAAAATCCGGACAAAATCAGTTGAAAAGAGCAAAATTTTATTCTTAAAGTTTTAAAATAATGAAATCCGGCTTTAAAACATTAAAATAATTTTAGAAAGTAACAAAATCTGGCTATAAACTGTTGAAAAGTGCACAATTCTGTGCATAGAACGTCAAAAATAGCAAAATTTGCTCATGAAGTATAAAAATATTGGTCAAAAAAACCAATGTTTATCATAAAAAGTCAAAAATCGGCCGTAAACTGTTGAAAAGTGTAAATTTCTATTCATAAATTTAAAAATAGCTATAAAACATTGTCAGAAAACATTTATGTAAATCTGGCTATAAACTGTTGAAAAGTTTAAATCACTAAAATTGACCCAAAAATGGTTTAAAAGTGAATTTTTTATTATTATAATGTTAAAAATAGCAATATTTGGTTCTTAATATGTCAAAATATTCGTAGGCAGTAACAAAATCCGGGTATAAACTGAAAAATGTGAAATTCTAAATCATAAAATGTCAAAAATAGCAAAATCTGGGTTTGAAACATGCAAAATTCTATTTTTAAAATATCAAAAACAATAAAGTCCTGCTTTGAATCATCAAAATATTATCAGAAAGCATCAAAATCTAATCATAAACTGTTAAAAGTATAATTTTTTATGAAATATTGTTAAAAAGCATCAAAATCCGACTGTTGAAAAATTGAAATTGGTCATAAAATGTCAAAAATATTAAAATCCGGTTATGAAACATCAAAATATTGTTGGAAAAAAAGAAAATCTTGCTATAAACTGTTGAAAAGTGTAAAATTCTATTTATAACAAAAATTGAGCCATAAACTGTTGAAAAGTGCAAATGTTATTGAAAAGTGCAAAATCTAACAAAAATAGCAAATTTTGCATTTAAAAATTATCAAAATATTGTTAAGAGCACTAAAATAACTATAAAATGTTGAAAATGTAAAAAAAGTAACAAAATCTAGCTATAAATTATCAAAATATTATCAAAAAGTCGGATCATAAATTACTAAAAAGTGCATTTTTTCTCATAAATAGCTATATCTGGTCTTAAAACATGAACATGAACTGTGAAAACATTTTCAATAGTTTCAAAGATTGCAAAAATTTCAAAATAATATTTGAAAGCACCAACATCCAGCTATAAAACTGTTGAAAAGTGTAAAATTCTACATACAAAATATCAAGAATATTAAAATCAGGGGGTCGATTCTGATCTCCGGTGACTTTTGTCACCTATGGCTTTTCTCACAAAAATGACGTATTTCAATAAAATGTGACAAAATTTTGGTGAGTTTTGCAACTGGTGACAAAAATCGGTGACTTATAACATGCATAATTTAAAAGTGACAGTTTGCGTGAGTTTATTATTTATAATTTATAAATTATTACATCATTATTATTAAGAATAGCAAGCAATATTTGCAGTAACAAGCTTATAGAATAATTTAATTACCTTTTATAACGTTAAATTCATAATAAGTAATAATAACCTAATTATTATAGGTTGACTTTGACCGCCGGTGACATTTTTCACCGATGGTTTATTTCATCAAAATTACGTCACTTCCAGAGCATGCTATTTTAATATTTGTTAGTTTTGTCACAGAATGAGTAAAAACGTATAAAAACCGGTGACTTTAAACAGGCACAATTAATACGGTGACTTTTATGACAGTTCGTGTGAGTTTATCTGTCATTAATAAAATTGAATAAAATTCTAATAAATATTGTGATATACTTAATTCTTTCAATAAGCATTTATTTAAAATTGTGTGAACAATCAGCACAATAAAGTATATATAAATTTTATTAAAATACCATAACCTCAAATATTTTAAACTGTGCAATAATCAGAAACAAATACTAGTAAATGAAATATCAAAATATTGTTAAAAATAGCTAATAACTGTTGAAAAATGCAAAATTCTATTAAAAAAAGTCAAGATGAGCAAAATCCGGTTATAAAGTATTACTATATTGTCAGAAATCTGTTGAAAAATGTAATAATAATTATGAAAAACCCTAAAATAACAAAATCCTGCTGTTAAGTATCGAAAATATTGTTAGAAAGAACCAAAATCTATTCATGTAATGTCAAATATAGCAAATTCTGGCTTTAAGACATCAAAATATTGTTAGAAAGCACTAAAATCTGCTCATAAACTGTAAAATAATTATAATATCTTAAAATTAACAAAATCCGGCTATAAAATATCAAAATATTATCAGAAAACACCAAAATCGTCCATAAATTACTAAAAAGTGCATTTTATTCTCATAAATAGTAATATTCGGTCTTAAAACATCAAAATATTATAAGAAAGCGCCAAAGTTCAGCCATGAATGAAAACATTTTCAATAAAATTTTAAAAACTGCAAAACTTGGGCCATAAACAGTTGAAAAGTGCAAAATATTATTTATGAAATATCAAAAATAGCAACTTTTGGCTTTAAATCATCAAAATATTGTTAGAACGGACTAAAATCTGGTCATAAACTGTAAAAAAAATTATAACATCTTAAAATTAACAAAATCTGGCTATAAAATATCAAAATAATATCAGAAAACACCAAAATCGGGCCATAAATTACCTAGAAGTGCATTTTATTCTTATAAATAGCAATATCCGGTCTTAAAACATCAAAATATTATAAGAAAGCGCCAAAGTTCAGCCATGAATGAAAACATTTTCAATAAAATTTTAAAAACTGAAAAACTTGGGCCATAAACAGCAACAGCAAAATTCTATTTATAAAATGTCAAAAATAGCAAATTCTGGTCTTGAAACATCAATATATTGTCATTAAGCATCAAAATACGGTCATAAACTGTTAAGTTTTTTTTATAAAATATAAAAAATAGCAAAATTCGGTTTTGAAATCAAAATATTGTTAGAAAACATAAAGTCCACCTGTTAAAAAGTAATTATTTTTTTTAAACAGAAAACTACGGCTATAGCATATAAAAGAAACAGCAAAAATTTGGCATAAACTATTGAAAAGTGCAAAATTCTATTCATATAAAGTGAAAATAGCAAAATCCGGCTATAAAATATCAAAATATTGTCACAAAGAACCAAAATTTGAGCGTAAACTGTTTAAAAGTACTAAATTCTACTTATGAAATGTCAAAAATACCAAAATTCAGCGCAAAATTTGGTGATAAACTGTTGAAAAGTGCAAAATTCTATTAAAAAAAGTCAAAAACAGCAAAATTTGGTTATAAAGTATTACAATATTGTCAGAAAACTGTTGATAAATGTAAAAAAAAAATATGAAAAACCCCAAAATAACAAAATTCAGCTACAAAATATCGAAAATATTGTTAGAAAGAACTAAAATTCAACCCTAAACTGATAAAAGGTTTCATAAAACTTTAAAAATAGCTAAATCTGGCCAGAAGACATCAAAATATTTTCAGAAAACATTCAAACTGTCAAAAAATGCAAAATTTTATTTATGAAAAGTCAAAAATAGTAAAATCTGATCATAAAATATTAAAATGTTTTTAAAAATACAAAAATCTGGATTTTTAGAAAGCATTAAATTTGAGCTATAATCTTAAAAAAAATGTAAAAAAAATTATATTTCTTAAAAATAGTAAAATCTGCCTTTAAAAAATCATAAATATTGCTAGAAAGAACTAAAATCCGGCATAAACTCTTGAAAAGTGCAAAAAAAACATAAAAATTGGGCTATAAACTCTTAGAAATTGTAAAAAAATTTATGAAATCACTTAAGTAGCAAAATTCAACTATAAAATATGAATATTTTTTTAAAGAACCATCATCGAGCCCATAAACTGTTAAAAAGTGCCCAACTCTATTCACGGAATATCAAAAATAAAACAAAATGCGATTTTTTATAATAATTTGATATCATACTTTTCATTTGTAAAGACAATTTAATAAATAAACAGTATTTTGACAGCTTTGGCATTATTTTGACATTTGAACTAATTTATGTTCGGCAGTTATGGCTGAATGGGCTTTATTGAAACTACTGTTTAAAAATATTCTGAAAATTGTAGAAGTTTTCTTAATCACAAACAACAATATTTTGACAGTTTAGTTATTTTTTTAAGAAAATTACACACTGCTTGAGATGATAACCACTGAGAGAAAATGTCACATAATTTCATAAAGTTTTGTCATATTTTCATATCTGAACTGTCAAAACCATTTTAAAGAGTATTTTGTTGTAAAAAAAGTTGAAATGGGAATGTTATAGTCAATTTAGTGGTTTCCATAAAGTTTAAATAGAAATTTTAGGTATTTTGACATTGAAGATTGCAACAAATTTGGAAGTTCAAGTTGTGAGTAATTATATTTTTACTTAGTTTACATGAAAGAATATTTACAATTCTGATAATTGTTTGACAGCTTCAATTGACATACATTGATAATTTTATAACATTACATACAAAATTAATTTCCATTGCTACATGTCACAATTTGATTGAAATTTATATGCCAAACAGCTAAGTGGACTAAAAAAGGGGAATGACTGCTAAGACATTATCATTAAGTATGTCTGCCAGATAAAACAATCTCCTTATCAGTATAATGGGCCAATCATTATGTGTATTTATATTTGCCGTGGGTTTACTTATGTATTTGTTTCACAATTGTTATCAAGTGGCCATGGCTTTGACACCTGAATTGAATAATATTTTAATTAACATAATTAAAAAACGATTTTTTATTTTCTGTAAATCACACAAGTTATATAAGTGTATTATTTAAAAGTGTGGTTTTTATTGCATAAGATCATTTATCTTTATTTATGTAATTTGTTGTTTGTTGTGAATCGATTGACCAATTATTGCATTTAATGTTTTGCCAACATGAATATAAATAAAATTGTTATTATTATAAACATTTTAATCTTAATATAAATAATTTCAAATTGTTTTAGATTAATTAAAATCAATCATTTCAAACTGATAACAATGACTCAGGATCATTTAATTTATCCAAATATATTCAAGATAAATGAATCATTGCCAATTGTACTTTTAAAATAATTCCATTCTGTAATTACCCAGTATGCAAAACAGTTCCTTGCCTCCTTATCAACACAGCTTCAAAATATTTAGCTTTGATAAACCAGCCACGTAACATTGTAATAGTGTCATTGTGACAGATGGCATAACCTAATCGTCTTCAGCAGGGTGATTTTTATATAAAAGGGTGATAAATATGAGTGTCGGACATAAAATTTACTATAAAAAGGACTCGCAGGTAAATTCAGTTTATGTTAGTTCTATTAAATCTTTTTTGAGATATGACCTTTCATGTTATTGTTTATTTGTTTTTTTTATATTTATTCATGAAACTAGTAATCATCAATTAGTTGAAGCACAGCCAACAATTGTGTAGTTATAGTAATTCATGTTGTATTGTTTACTGCAGTGTTGGTGTGTTTGTTAATCCAGATGGAGGTATTTATGTGCAGCAAAAAAGCATTTTATAATATGATTCGGTTTATACATTTTAATTTTTATGTGTTATTGTTTAATAATTTATTTAAAATTACATTGATAATTTTATTTGCATAGTAGACTGATAGGTTATCTCACATCTGCAACAATTTCATAACTGGTTCTATTTTTACGGTTTGGTTTTACAATTTTAGCATTAATTTGACAGTTAGTATTAATTTCAGTTTGACAGTAAAATTATTAAAGCTTACAGTGCATGTGCTTTGTTTAAATCATCTTCTGATAAATCAAATAAAATATTGACAATGTAAGTTAACTTCTATTTAACATAATTCAGTTATTCATTTATTTGTTTATAAATTAAGTAATATTTTGACAGTTTAAACATTATAATTTGACAGTTTACAATCTTGACAAGTCTTTTATTTATTCATCAATTCAATAATCTATTTAATCTCATAGTAGAGTGCGGGAAAAGAAACATTAGCTCTTAATTAGCTGCACATATTGACTACTCGCACAGCATAGGTTGGTTATTGCACAGAGAACTATTTACGTGTATATTATTTGTATTTTTTTTGCTGTGTTCTATTTATGATTTGAAAAACAATATTTTGACAATTGCAGAAGATTTCTTAATTTTAACAATTTATTGATTTTTAACAAATCATTATAGATCTAATTTTGACAGTTGAATTTAATATTTTTGACAGCTTGTGCTTCATTTTTAATTATCTAAATTAAATATATAATTTTGACAGTTACAGTGACTTAAAAAATGTTTGTCAAGTATTTAACAATATTTTGACAGTTTCAATATCATTCTGAAAGCTCTAATAACTTGTTTTTTACATATTAGTGTCATTTTAACCGTTTTTACCGTACATGACTTCATGTGTAATCAATAATTTTACAGTTCTAAACATAAGTTTGACATTTCCTTCACATTTCTTTAATGTACAATCAATATTTAAGAATCAAACTGCATTCTGATAACTTTAGTTACTCATTTTTGATAATTAAAGTTTATTTTGATAGTATCAACATTATTCTGACAGCAGCAGTGCAGTTACTTTTGTTGACAGTTTCTTTATGTGTAATGAACAGTTTAACTTTATTTTAACAGTTGACAGTTCAAACATAATTTCAACGGTTGCAGTTAATGTGCTTTATTTAAATGAATAATTTTGACAGTTTTCCATGATTTTTATTTAATAGTTTAATTTAATTTTGACAGTTACTGTCATATCAGACAATTTAAACAATATGTTTGACAGTAGTGTTGCTTTTATTTTATATTTGACATTATTTGAACACTTTAAACTTAAATTTGACATTTTCAACATTATTCTGACAGTTGCAGATCAGGCTTGATGGAGAATTACCAGTTTCTTGAACTCAATTTGTTGTTTTGACACTTTTTTTAACAGTTTCAGTAAATGTATTTCATTTAAAATCAATATTTATCTTCTCTCAAAATGTTTTCATACAATTTTGACAGATTGTAGTGATTCCTATGTAACGATTGCATTGACTCTTATTTGACAGTTGCTGCCTTATCAATATTTAACAATTTAGACAGTTTTTATGTAATTTTGACAGTTTGCAGTGACTTTTTTATATGACAGTTTAACTTAAATTAGCATTAATATTATTTTGACATTCGCAACGTTATTCTGACAACTGGAGTTACTTTTTTTAACAGATTTAGATTAATTTGACAGTTGCAACAAATACCTTTTTTACAAACAATATTTGACAGTTTAAACATTATTTTGACTGATGTGTTTGTGTGTGGTGTCTTTGTTTGACAGATTAACTTTTATTTGACAGTTTATTTTTATTAACATTAACATTAGACAATTTAGATATATATTGAGACAGTTTTAACATATTTTTGACAGTTTTCACATTGTTTTGACAGATGCAGTGTCAGAGTTTTTACAGTTCCGGCGTTCTTTAAGTTTTAACGCAGTTTTGACAGTTGCAGTGACTTTTGTTGACAGTTTTCACATAGTTTTGGTAGTTTTAACTTATTTTTTACAATTTTAACATATTTTAGACAGTTTTAATATAGATTTGTCAGTTTTAACATAGATTTCACAGTTTTAACGTTATATTGACAGTTTCAACATAGCTTTGACAGTTGCTGTGACTTTTTGTTGACAGTTTTCACATAATTGTGGCAGTGCACTTTTTATTGTGTTTTATAGCTTTGACAGGTGTAATTTCTCATAGTTTTGACAGTTGCAGTGACTTTTTGTTGACAGTTTCAACACGGTTTTGACACTTTTTTTCTTATGTGAACATCAAATCAATCAATCAAAACTATTTTTGACAGTTGCAGTGACTTTGTTGACAACTTTTTATTATTTTGACAGTTTAATATTTTTTGACAGTTGCTGTTACAATTTTTTATATAGTTTTGACAGTTGCAGAGACTTTGTTGGCAGTTTCAACATAGTTTTGTAATTTTTTTACAGTTGGAGTGTTTTTTGTTGACAGTTTTGACAACTTACATAGTTTAGACAGTTGTTTTTACAACTTTTTAATAGTTGTAGTGTTTTTGTTGACAGTTTTTCATAGTTTTGACAGTTTCAGCGTAGTTTTTACAATTCCAACATGGTTTTCACAGTTGAGGTGACTTTTTTATGTAGTTTTGACATTTTGTGAATAGCAGTAACATTTTGTTGACTGTTTTAACCTAATTTTGACAGTTTTAACATAGTTTTGACAGTTTTCACTTATTATTGACAGCTGCAGTGACTTTGTTGATAGTTTTAATAGTTTCAGCATAGTTTTGACAGTTTTAACATTATTTTTACAGCTTTAACATTGATTTGACACTTTAGTGACTTTTACATTGTTTTAACAGTTTCACTAGTTCTGACAGTTGTTGATTTTTGTTAACAGTTTTAAATAAGTTTTGACAGTTTCAACATATTTTGATAGTTTTTGTAGACAGTTTTGACATGGGTTTGACAGTTTTAACACAATTTTGAGTGTTTTAACACAATTTTAACAGTTTTAACACAATTTTGACAGTTGCAGGAACTTGTTTGACAGTTTTTACATAGTTTTGACAGTTACTATGACTTCAATAAGTTGATTTGACAGTTTTTGGCGGTTGCAGTAACTTTTTGCTGATAATTTTAACAGTTTTACAAATTTGTATATAGTTTTAACATATTTTTGACAGTTTTAACATAGTTTTGACAGTTGCAGTGAGTTTTTTGACAGTTTATACATGGGTTTGACAGCTTCAACATAGCTTTGGCAGTTGCAGTAACTTTTTGACAGTTTCAACATAGTTTATTCATAGTTTTGACAGTTTCAACATAGCTTTGACAGTTACAGTGACTTTTGTAGGTTGTTTTGACAGTTTAAACATATTTTGATAATTTTTGGCGATGCGGTAGCTATTTATTGATAGTTTAAACAGTTTTAAAAATGTGTACATATTTTTTATATTTTTAACATAATTTTGACAGCTTTAACATAGTTTTGACTGTTACAGTGACATTTGTAGGTTGTTTTGAAAGTTGTTGATAGTTTTAAAGTTTGTTGTATAGTTTTTATGGTTTCTAACATAGTTTTGACAGTTTTAACATACTTTTGGCAGTTGTAGTGAGTTTTTTGACAGTTTATACAAAGTTTTGACAGTATCAACATATTTTTGATAGTTGCAGTAAGTTTTTGACAGTTTTAACATAGTTTATTTATAGTTTTGATAGTTTCAACATAGCTTTGACAGTTAGTGACTTTTGTAGGTTGTTTTGACAGTTTTGACATATTTTGATAATTTTTGGCGATTGCAGTAGCTTTTTAATGATAGTTTAAACAGTTTTAAAAATGTGTACATAGTTTTTATAGCTTTAACATAATTTTGACAGCTTTAACATAGTTTTGACAGTTTAGTGACTTTTGTAAGTTGTTTTGACAGTCGTTGATAGTTTTAAATAGTTTTTATGGTTTTAATATAATTTTGACAGATTTAACATAGTTTTGACAGTTGCAGTGAGTTTTTTGACAGTTTATACAAAGTTTTGACAGTTTCTACATATGTTTGATAGTTGCAGTAAGTTTTTGATAGTTTTATCATAGTTTGTTCGTAGTTTTGATAGATTCAACATAGCTTTGACAGTTACAGTGATTTTTGACAATTTTAACATATTTTGATAGTTTTTGGCGGTTGCAGTAACTTTTTGTTAATAGTTGTACAATTTTTACATAGTTTTTACAGTTTTAAAAGTTTCTACAGTTTTAACATAATTTTGACAGCTTTAACGTAGTTTTGACAGTTTTAACATAGCTTTGTAGAGACTATTGTAGGTTGTTTTGATAATATGACAATATGTCAAATATTTTCATAGTTTTTGACAGTTGTGTTGATTTTTATGTACAGTTTTTACTTAGTTTTGACAGTTTCAACATAGTTGTATTTTCTACTCAATCATTTCAAAATAATTTTTACAATATCGACTTTATTTTGACAGCTGTAGTTATTTCTTTGATAATATGTAGTTTTAGTCAATATTTGACAATAAAGAAAAGTTGAGTTAAATGATCTTATCAATATTTTTGGACAATTTTAAAATGCTTTTGATGATTTTAATATAATTTGATGCCTCCTATTTGGTGTTTTCAGATTGTTTTAATATAAATTTGACAGTTTTGACATTATTAGACAATTGAAATTATATTGTGACAGTTTTAACATAATGTTTACAGTTGTTTGAATGTTAACTTTTATTTTTAATTTTATTTTGACATTTCTGATGTCAATCACTATTTAATATTATTTTAATAGTTAAACATAATTTTGACTGTTCAGTTCAGTCACTGTTACTTAGTTATGGTGACTTGTTTATTTTAAACAATATTTTGACATAATTATGAATTATTTTGGCAGTTTTTGGTACTTAGCTTTCTTTTATAATGAATTTTTTTTCTAAAAATTGATCACAGATCTAAAGTTTGACAGTTGTAGCTAATATTATTTGACAGTTGCAGTACATGCCCTTATTTAAAATTGTTTGGAAATTTAGGTTATTTTGACAGTTGTCAAACTAGCTTCCATTTACAATAAATATAATGGTAATAAACATTATGTTGACTTGTATTTTGACAGTTAAAACATAGTTTTGTATATTCTGTTTGTTTCTAATTGTTTTAATATTTATTTGCAGATGACCGATAGTACAAAGAGTCAAGATGACACGAGCAGCGTCCAAGACACGAATTCGCAGGTCACCTTTCAGCAAAATATGTCATCGAGTAGCGAAAGAACCCTGCTGACACCATCACAGACTTATTTTGCCGATGAGAAAATAGTAATACCGGAATCGGAAAATGTAAGTTTAAATTATTCTAAATATACGATTTGCTATAAATTCATATAATTTTCCAGACTCAGTTCAGTTTTAGAAAATTATGGGCGTTTACGGGACCCGGATTCTTAATGTCCATTGCTTATCTGGATCCGGGCAATATAGAAAGCGATTTACAAAGCGGAACTGTAGCACAATATAAATTGTTGTGGGTATTGCTTAGTGCTACTGTATTAGGATTATTGATGCAACGATTGTCAGCACGGTTAGGTAAAAAAAATCAAGCATTACAAACCTTGTCGGTGTGCTTTGTATGACTTGTATTGACATTTATATTGATTTTCATGACTCGCTTCGAATTATAGGTGTGGTGACTGGTTTGCATTTAGCGGAGATGTGTTATAGACAATATAGGAAATTACCGAGACTAGTTTTATGGATAATGGTGGAAATTGCGATCATTGGATCCGACATGCAAGAAGTTATCGGCACGGCTATTGCAATATATTTATTATCAAACACGGTGTAAGTGTTATGTTACAGTTCAAACAGGATAACTTGATTCTGATTTTTTAGGATTCCTTTATGGGCGGGTGTATTGATAACTATAATAGATACATTTACCTTTTTATTTTTGGATAAATACGGTTTGAGAAAGCTGGAACTCTTTTTCGGCTTGCTAATTACAATAATGGGTGTGAGTTTTGGTTACGAATATATCGTTTCAGAACCTCCACAATTGCAAGTGGTTGAAGGCATGTTTTTTCCTTGGTGTACGGGTTGTGATTCGAAAGCGTTGCTTCAAGCTGTCGGCATTGTAGGTTAGTAAATTAAAAAACTTTTTATGATTTAAATTACGTTATTTTAATTATTTCAGGTGCTGTAATTATGCCTCATAATTTATACCTGCATTCAGCGCTGGTGAAATCTCGAGATATTGACAGGACGAAGCCGGAGAAAGTGCGCGATGCCAATTTCTATTTCTTTGTCGAGGCCGCTATTGCATTATTTGTTAGTTTTATTATTAATGTGTTTGTGGTTGCTGTTTTTGCACACGGATTGTACAATACGACTAACAGGGATTTGGTAAGTAATTTTTTGATTTGTGATTATAAAAATTATTTATGTGATCAAAGCGACAATTATTGATTAAGTTAGTTTGCCACAACTGTCAACAGTTTTTTTTAAGTTATTTTATTTTGTCATTTTATTGCGTAAGTGTCAATAGCGAAGCGACATATTGTAAAATAAATATTTTAAAGGTTATGTCGTTTCATTGCGCAACTGTCAATCGCGAAGCGACATTAGAAAACAAATCATTTTTAGGTTATATCATATTTGAAAACTAATTTTTTTAATTATGTCATTTTATTGCGTAAGTGTCAATCGTGAAGCGACATATTGGAAAATAAATATTTTTAAGGTTATGTCGTTTTATTGCTCACTTGTCAATTGCAAAACGACATTGGGAAAACAAATAATTTGACTTATATTGAAATATAATCGAAAATGGTTTTTGGCACTTTGCCAGAAATGCAAGAGGCGCATCATCATTTATACTTGTCAAGTTGACATGTCAGACTTGTCATTTATTTAGTTATAAGTAATCAAAATTTGATTGCATTTTGACATGTTTTTGGTCTTTAGCGTAGTACCTGGTTTCCGGAAACGCGCTTCACCCGAATATAAGTGTCACCAATAATATTGTTATTTTGTTTTTAGCGCAAACAATGTGAAAAGTATCCTTCAATCAATGCAACAATTTTTCCAGTAAGCTATTACTCTTCAATATTCCCGCAGCAAATTAAACCGATTAATTTTTAGGAAGATGATGATCCTGTACAAGCCGATTTATACAAAGGAGGCATTTTCTTAGGATGCACTTTTGGTTTAGCTGCCATGTACATATGGGCGGTTGGAATCTTAGCAGCCGGTCAAAGCTCAACAATGACAGGTTTTGTATTTATTTAAATCGATTGTTTTAATTGTTACTTACGTTTTAATTTTTAGGCACATATGCCGGTCAGTTTACGATGGAAGGTTTTCTCAATCTACAATGGGCTCGTTGGAGAAGAGTCCTATTCACTCGAACCATCGCTATTGTGCCAACATTCTGTCTTGCCTTTTTCAGTAACATCCAGGATTTAACTGGAATGAATGATATTTTAAATGCCATAATGAGTTTACAATTACCATTTGCAACTATACCCACAATAGCATTCACTAGCAATCCACAAATTATGGGAGAGTTTGTTAATGGATGGTAAGAATTCATTTGTTTACATATGAGTCATTGAAATGACACCTGCAATGGAATTTTTTAATTAATTACTTTTTAGGGTTAATAAAATAATAGCGACATTACTCAGCGTAGTTGTGATAGCCATAAATACCTACTTTGTGATAGAGACGGTGAAGAATCTGCAACTTCATTGGCCCGCCCTTACATTAATAGTTGTAATCGGAATCATTTATTTGCTGTTTTGTGCCTATCTCGTTATACACATGGCCATATCGATGGGGAACACTAGTTTGATGCGCTATGAATTTGTTAATAAATATATCGTAGGACCTACAGAAGCCGAACTAACAAACTCACCGACCAATTACTCCAGGTAAATAGTGTAATATTGATTGTGGTTTTTGATTTAGTTTAATTAAAGCCGTAACATAATTAAACGATATATAAAATTGATTCAATAACAATGTTACGGCTCTAAGCTCTAAAGTGTTTGCACTATATCACTTAAAATATTAAAACAAACAAAATGTATTTTTACTTTAGTGCTAATGAATATAGCAGCATATGATGAAAGCAAAATTGTCATTAATTGACACATGTCAGATTAAATTTTATTTTGGAGTGTTTCTGTCACTGTCAGCATATGCTGCTAGGATTGTAATTTATTTAAATTAAATCTGAATCAATTGGTGTCAGTTACTAAGCGAAATTCTCCCTCCACCAAAATGAGATCTTGATGCAGCTTTGAATGTTCAATGATTATTAAAATATTGCATTTGTGTCTTTTTTCAGCTGGTCTTTAGAGCAAACGTAATGACGCCTCTGCCACATTAAGGTGCTTAAATGTTACTGTTTTTATGTTTTTTTTTTAATGCATGTTTGTGGCTAATTTTTTATACAAATAAAATGATGATTCAGTAATAATATTGAAAGAGATTATATTATATTTTGTGTACTTCTTTCTGTAAAGTCATTTATGTAAGGATACATTTTACTAGTTTTATTACGCACGGCACGTTCCGGGAATACTGTTAGTTTAAGAATGTGCTTGACTGTTTGTTATTAAGGAATTATATGTAGCTAGATTTGGGTGGGCAGGCGGGGATACCGTTTATGAATTTATGGGTCGGTTGTTTAAAAAAGTGTTCCCGCCCACCCACCTCTATTGTTTGTCATCAAGGAATTATATGTTATTACCGCCTGCTTTGTTCCTGCAGCTAACAAACATGTCAGAAGAACTGACAGATGTCATTAAGTTTTAAGAGAGAGGTGACTTAACCCATTTCTTGATAACAAACACTTGGGTCGGTGAGCGGGAACACAGTTTATGAGTTGTGGGTCGGTGGTTTGATAATGTGTTTCCGCCCATCCGCCCGAGTGTTTGTCATTAAGAAATTATAAGTAACTATCGTCTGTCGTGTTTCTGCAGCTAACAAACATGTCAAAATAGCTGACAGATGTCATTAAGTTTGACAAGGGAAGTGACATAACAAATTTTATGATAACAAACACTTGGGTGGGCGGGCGGGAACACAGTTTATGAGTTGTGGGTCAGTAGTTTGATAATGTGTGCCCGCCCGAGTGTTTGTCATTAAGAAATTATAAGTAACTATCGTCTGTCGTATTTCTGCAGCTAACAAACGTGACAGCATGTTTGACAGATGTCATTAAGTTTGAAGAGGGAAGTGACTTAACTAATTTCTTGATAACAAACACTTGAGTGGTTGGGCGGGAACACAGTTTATGAGTTGTGGGTCGGTAGTTTGATAATGTATTCCTGCCCACCCGCCCGAGTGTTTGTCATTAAGAAATTATAAGTAACTATCGTCTGTCGTGTTTCTGCAGCTAACAAACGTGTCAGCATGACTGACAGATGTCATTAAGTTTGAAGTGGGAGGTGACTTAACTAATTTCTTGATAACAAACACTTGGGTGGGTGGGCGGGAACACAGTTTATGAGTTGTGGGTCGGTAGTTTGATAAAGTGTTCCCGCCCACCCGCCCGAGTGTTTGTCATTAAAAAATTATAAGTAACTATTGTCTGTCGTGTTTCTGCAGCTAACAAACATGTCAGAATGACTGACAGATGTCATTAAGTTTGAAGAGGGAAGTGACATAACCAATTTCTTGATAACAAACACTTGGGTGGGCGGGCGGGAAAAAAGTTTATGAGTTGTGGGTCAGTAGTTTGATAATGTGTGCCCATGTTTTTCATTAAGAAATTATAAGTAACTATGGTCTGTCGTATTTCTGCAGCTAACAAACGTGACAGCATGACTGACAGATGTCATTAAGTTTGAAGAGGAAAGTGACATAACAAATTTCTTGACAACAAACACTTGGGTGGGCGGGCGGGGACACAGTTTATGAGTTGTGGGTCGGTAGTTTGATAAAGTGTTCCCGCCCATCCACCCGAGTGTCTGTATTTAAGAAATTTTATGTATGTACTACCTGTCGTGTTCCTGCAGCTAACTAATATGTTAGAATGATTGACAGTTGTCATTAAGTTTGAAGAGGGAGGTGACTTAACCAATTTTTTGATAACAAAAACTTGGGTGGGTGGGCGGGGACACAGTTTATAAGTTATTATAAGTAACTATTGTCTGTGGTGTTTCTGCAGCTAACAAACATGTCAAAATAACTGACAGATGTCATTAAGTTTGACAAGGGAAGTGACATATCAAATTTCATGATAACAAACACTTGGGTGAGCGAGCGGGAACACAGTTTATGAGTTGTGGGTCGGTAGTTTGATAATGTATTCCTGCCCACCCGCCCGAGTGTTTGTCATTAAGAAATTATAAGTAACTATCGTCTGTCGTGTTTCTGCAGCTAACAAACGTGTCAGCATGACTGACAGATGTCATTAAGTTTGAAGTGGGAGGTGACTTAACTAATTTATTGATAACAAACACTTGGGTGGGTGGGCGGGAACACAGTTTATGAGTTGTTGGTCGGTAGTTTGATAAAGTGTTCCCGCCCACCCGCCCGAGTGTCTGGCATCTATAAATTTTATGTAGTTCCCACATGCTGTGTTCCTGCAGCTAACTAGCATGTCAGAATAACTGACAAATGTCATTAAGTTTGAAGAAGGAGGTGACATAACCAATTTTTTGATAACAAACACTTGGGTGGGCGGGCGGGAACAAAGTTTATGAGTTGTGGGTTCGGTAGTTTGATAACTTGTTTCCGCCCACCCGCCCGAGTGTGGCATCTACAAGTTCTATGTAGTTCCCACCTGCCGTGTTCCTGCAGCTAACTAGCATGTCAGAATAACTGACAAATGTCATTAAGTTTGAAGAGGGAGGTGAGTTAACTAATTTATTGATAACAAACACTTGGGTGGGTGGGCGGGAACACAGTTTATAAGTTCTGGGACGGTAGTTTGATAATGTGTTTTCGCCCACCCTCCCAAGTGTCTGTCATCAAGAAATTTTATGTAACTACCACCTGCCGTGTTCCTGCAGCTAACTAACTAGCGTGTCAGCACGACTGACAGATGTCATTAAGTTAGAAGAGGGAAGTAACATAACTAATTTCTTGATAACAAGCACTTGGGTGGGCGGGCGGGAACACAGTTTATGAGTTGTGGGTCGGTAGTTTGATAATGTATTCCCGCCCACCCGCCCGAGTGTTTGTCATTAAAAAATTATAAGTAACTATCGTCTATCATGTTTCTGCAGCTAACAAACGTGTCAGCATGACTGACAGATGTCATTAAGTTAGAAAAGGGAAGTGACATACATAGTTTATAGGTTGTGGGTCGGTGGGTTGATAATTTATGTAACTTTTCATATATAAACGGTTTGACAGTTCTTAGTTTGACATATTATAAAACTGTTTGACTTTAAAGCAATTTAATATGACAGTAAATCAGTATCAACAGATAAACATTTTGACATATGACAAAACCACAAGTTATACAAATTATAATTAGCTTCAAAGTTACAGTCAACTTTGACAGCTAAAAATGTCAGTTTTGGCAATGTCAATGTTGACGGATTGCCAAAAGCCCTAAAAAGCAAAGAACTTTGGTTTTAAAGAAATATTAGTAAACGTCAAAATTGACAGATGACACTTAACGTCAATTTTTACAAAATAGAATAAACGTCAACTTTGGCAAATGACACAAATGTCTTGACTAATTAAAAGTCAATTTTGACAAATCAAAGTTGTTAGATAGACAACTATGTAAGTCAATATTAGTGATAGCAATTATGAATGTCATAAAACATTAATGATTTATATTAAACGTCAATTTTTACAGATTTACGTCAAAAAGAGTCGTTTGTAAAGATTAAAGATAATAAAAAACGTCAAACTTGACATCTGACGCAAATGTCAACTATTTTGACAGTTAATTAATAAATGTTTTGAAAGAGATTGAATATGTTAAATATTTTGACAGACAATAGATAAATATTGAATGTCAAATATGCAGCTTAAGTCAGAATGACAAATATTTTAACTATTTTGACAATTAACAAAAAACTTCAAACTATTTTTAAATTGTCATACAAATATGAATAGTTAAGCTGTCAAAAATTTGTTGAATAAATTTGACTGTCAAAAATGTAAATGTGTTAAAACAATTTAAATGTCAAAATTATGTGTTAAACTTAATAGTTTTATCCTTTGACAAATCACCTCAATATTATATAAATCAGATATTTTCTGTCATACTTCATGTTTATCTGTCAAACCTTTTGACAGATTACATAAATATTAGTATTAACTCATAACAAGTGAATCTTAACATCTATTATGTTAACAAAATACAATAAATTGAAAAAAAACTTCAGGTGATACTAAACGTCAAAGTTGACAACTTGCAATTCAGATGAGTTTCTAGAGATTATAATAAACTATAACTTTTCTTTACAAATTGAAATCATCAAAATTAACAATGTTAGTCAATTTTGACAAAACATTAGTATCATTGTTGATAAATGACACTCGTGCGCAATGTTCATACTAAAAATGCAATTATTTTGTGCTTTTTGTACAATACCATTCTGAACCTTAATTATTACTGAATCATTCTTTAATTATCCTCTTAAAGCTTTTGTCTGTATTTTACGTTGGCATCTGTTCACAATTTACTTTATGTTTTTAAAACCGCCTCTTTTTTTTTTCTCTCCTTTACACACTTTTATTTTATTGATTATTTCATCTGCACTTAGTGACTAATCATATAGCTAATAACAAATTTCTCTTCTTTCCTGCACAGCCTTAAAATGAGGGAACCTAGCACTGTGAGAGTAGAAAATAAGTAAAATATCATCAAATATTGTGGAAACAAGTAAGTATTGGTTTGGCTGGAAGCCAAAGTGTGTTTGTGTAGAAATTTTTGTTTAGGTAGAGCTTTTTTTTCAGGATTTATTACATAATGATCTAACTTTATTGAACCTTTTTATTGCGTAGTTAATTTGCTATATTATTCTTTTCTGGTACTGATTGTAGGGTTGCTATTTATCATGTTTGATTTATGCCATAATGCGGCCACTATAGGTGAGTTTAAGACAATTTCCCAAGTTTATAAAGAAATGTTTTCTGAAAATTATCAATTATTATAAAAGCAATTAAAAAAAACTCAAAACGACGATATTTATGTCAAAACAAGTTTATAAACTGTCAAAATACTGTTAAATTATTAAATTGCATAAAATATTTAATATAACTGTCAACCTATCGATAACCTGTTTTTTTTTAATTCATCAAGTATGACCAAAATGTCGAAAAGTAAAGTTCAACTTTTAAAAATGTTAAGAAACAGTCATAAAGGATCACTAATCATAACATATGTCATCAAACTGTCAAATTATCTATGTCAAACACAAAGCTTCAATTTTCAATATATCAAAGAGTTTATAAACTGTCAAAAATAATCTAATGTTTTCCAACCTGTCAAAAAGTATTCGGAAATTGAGACTGTCAAAAAAAATATAATTTTCAAGAAATTTGTCGTAATATGCAGTAATATTTGTGCAATAAGCTGAAATATCGAAAAGTATTTTTGAAATGTCAAAAAGTTTTGATGAACCTATCAGTTTTTAGCATTTTTGGCAGTTGAGAACATTAAATGACAGTTCAAATACATTTTTAAAAGTTTAGGAACATTTGGAGCAGTTAAAGAACATTTTATAACATTTGTGACATTTCAAGAGCATTATTGATAGTTCAAAAACATTTTTTAGTATTTATGACAGTTGAGGAACATTAAATTACTATTCAAGAACATTGTCAAAACTTCAGAAACATTTTTAAAAATTGAAGAAAATTTTATAACATTTGTGACAGTTCCAAAGCATTATTCACAAATTAAAAACATGTTATACTATTTTTGACAGTTTAGGAACATTATATGACAGTTCATAAACATTGTCAAAAGTTCAGGAACATTTATAGCAATTGAAAAACATTTAATAACGTTTGTGACAATTCAAGAGCATTATTTGCAGTTCAAAAACATTTTTATATGACAGTTCAAGAACATTTCAAAAGTTTAGGAACATTAGTAGCAGTTGAAGAACTTATGTGACAGTTCAAGAGCATTATTGATAGTTAAAAAACATTTTTAGTACTTCTGACAGTTGAAGAATATTATATGAAAGTGCAAGAACATTGTTGAAAGTTCAAGAATATTTTTAGCAGTTGAAGAGCATTTTATAACATTTACGAGCATTATTGACAGTTCAAAATATTTTTTTATCATTATATTATACGTTTGTAGCATTTGAAGAACATTTTATAACATTTATGACAGTTCAAGAGCATTATTAACAGTTTAAATCCATTTCATGTATTTCTTGACAGTTGAGGAACATTTTATTACAGTTCAAAAATATTATTGAAAATTCATTTAATTGTCATAACATTTTGAGTTTTCTAAATGTCAAAAAGTAGTTTCAAATTGTTATAAAAATACCACAAACTGTCAATTTGCACAAAAGTTTGTCATTAAACTGCCAAATTGACAATAATATGTCAAACAGTAAATTTATTTGAAGTGTTCAATTCTTAAAATGTATTCTTAAAGCTCTCTTTCCATATTTTAATGTTTCAAGACCAAATTTTGTTATTTTTAACATTTTATAAATAGAATTTTACACTTTTTAGCCAGATGAATAGCAACAATGCAATATACTAATGTAATTAGCTTTTTAATCTATGCTTTGCACATATTTGAAATTGTTTTAATTGTAAATATTGACAAAACGACAAATAAAATTTCATTTCAGGTCAACAACTCAATTAGAAATTCCCGAAGTAGCAAATAAGCCAAACGCCTGAACAAATGGGTCCTTGCAGTACTCTTCTTTTTTTATAATTTTATTAACATTATTTATTATATCCACCAAAATAGTATTAAGTGCAACTGACTATAAATCAGCGGTACCTATATATATATGGACAATAATATATTTTTAACATTAGTTGGTTGCCCTTAATGCTACTTGTAATATTGTCTACCTAAGCAAAGTGCAATTGAAATATTAGTTTGTAAATATATTTGAATATTGTGATCCTTAGATTTTAATTATATTTTATTAAAAATATTGTGAACAGGAAATATATATAATATATTGAATTTTATTTTTACAGACTGATTTATTCTCAAGATTAATTAACATTGAATCGTGTTTGCAGTAAGAAGTTGTTGCCCGGGACTATTTAATAGGTAAAATTTTATTACTTAATATGTAATGATTGTAGTCATATTGGCCGGTATTAGACGAATGATGAAGTGTATTTTATTATATTGTGAGATTTTAAAGCAAATTAATTTTTTACGATATGCAGATGAAATTTAATGAAGAATTGAAAGGTAGGTTTTTTTTTTAATTACAAATGACTTTGATGGAAAGGGTTTCATACCTGCACTACATCATATACTGATAGTAAAATAATTGATATGATTGTAAAAATAGGCACAGTCATAACCTAGAAATGATTGACGTTTCCTTTCTGTAATGTGAAATATTATTACTAAAATACGTTGCTATTTTATTCGTTTTATTTTACACGACACGTCCCGTGCGTAATAGCCCTATTAGTTACGATGTGTATTACAAAATGGATATGATTGTATTGATAATTTGTATATTTATTAAAATAATGACAGATAACCTAATGACATGTTTAATAAATTATAACTGTTTTCTTATAGGTATTTAAATTGTTGTGTACAATTTGCATGAAACCCCACTTGTATAAATTGCATCACTTGCAAATGCTTGTGAAGAATTAACTCTTTTTGTAATCTTTGAAAACATTTGCATCAATTGCTAATCTATTCTTTTCTATTTTATAATATGTCCGCTAGTGATAACGTCAGGATAAAAATTAGTAGATTTAAACCTAAAATGATTAATATTGCATTAAATTAAATTCTAAAACACAATTTAATATAAGAACGTTGGTAGCCATTATGGAATTTAAATGACAGAGTTCTTGAACGGTTTATTGACAATCGCCCTGCGTGATACTGACTTTTAGTTTTCTAATGTTGGCGTATTGTAGTTTGGCAAGTTCAACAAAGTCTGGATCTTAACATTTATTTCTACAATTTATTAAGTGATGAAATGTGATTTGGTAATTATTATTCATATTATCATAATTAAAAAATAAGCTTTCGATGGATGTAATAGGTTTTGGTGCGGGATCAATATTTCAATTTTAAAAATGCATTTGAATGTAACCCCACTTGTTGCGTGTAGAATCATCGCGACTTTTTACTTTTCTAATGTTTGCGATACTGATAATTTTCCATAGTTTGACAAGTTTCAACAAAGTCGGGATTTTAATATTTAATTCTACAATTATTAAGTGATGAAATGTGATTAGGTAATTATTATTATTCATATTCTCATAATTAACGAATAAGGTTTCGATGGATGTAATAGGTTTTGGTGCGGGAGCAATATTTCAATGCTAAAAATGCATTTGAATATAACCTCACTTGTGTTAAAATTATCGCATACAAAAGTTGCAATAAAATATGTGTTATACTTATAATAATATATTATTTATGGCCGATCTTTGGGGATTAAACAAATAATGTAATAAATCATTACATTGAATTTGTGTTTTCATGTATTGGGATTACTTTTTAAGCTCTTAGCGCCATGGTGGTTGAAATGTCAATTACTGTATGTTAAAAAAGTACACGTTTTGTCATATGATTGATTTGTTTATATTAAATGTCATATAAACAATACATGCGTTATTCATATGCC
This sequence comes from Tachinus rufipes, assembly GCA_963932245.1. Lineage (NCBI taxonomy): Eukaryota > Metazoa > Arthropoda > Insecta > Coleoptera > Staphylinidae > Tachinus > Tachinus rufipes. Next base: position 85,289,873 of record OZ010748.1, on the reverse strand, counting down.
AATAAAATTTATTTGTATGACTGCAGACGTGACATGATGTGAACATAGCAAAATTTTAAATCTGTCGCCAGATAGCGTATTCCTTAACTGCAATCCCTAATAATGTTGGTAAATGGAACATTTTATGTGACAGTTTAAAAACAATTTTTAACTTCTATGACAATTGAGGAACATTTGATGTCATTTATAATACCTCAAGAACATTTTATGATATTATTGACAGTTTTAGAACATTTGTGACAGTTCAGGAAAATTTTATGTGATTCTATAAGAGTTTAGGAATATTTTTGATACAGTTTGGAAACAATTTTTAACTTCAATGACAACTGAGGAACATTTTTTGATATTTTTGACAGTTTATGAACATTTTAATAGCTTGGGAACATTTAATGACATGTGACAGGAATATTTTATGACATTTTAAGAATTTTTTGACAGTTTTAAAATTTATATGACAACTGAGGAACGTTTTATGTCATTTATAATACTTCAAGAACATTTAATGATATTTTTGACAGTTTGTGAACGTTTTAATAGCTTGGGAACATTTAATGATATGCGTTTAAGAATATTTTTGACAGTTTCAAAATAATTCGTAACTTATATGACAACTGAGGTACATTTTATGTCATTTATAATATTTTTGACTGTTTGAGAATATTTGATGACATTTGCGAACAGAATATTTGACAGTTTAGAAATATAAATTATACTTCAGGAACATAATTTTTGACAGTTTATGAACATTTTTATAGTTTATGAACGCTTTAGGACATTTTAATAGTTTAGGTACATTTTATGTGAATATATGACAGTTTTGGAATATGTTTGACAGTTTGGAAATAATTTTTAACTTGTATGACAGCTGAGGAACATTTTTTCTGATTTATAATTAGCTCAAGAACATTTATGATATGTTTTTAATAGTTTGGGATTATTTTATGACATTTGTAAACAGTTCAGGAAAATTGTATGTCCATGACAGCTGAGGAACATTTTATTTTATTTATACTACCTCAAGAATATTTTATGATATTTTTGACAGTTTATGATTTTAATAGTTTGTGAACTATCATGAACATTTTATGTGAATCTATGACAGTTTATTATAATCAACTGTCAAAATAATGTCAGATGTATTGAAGTTGTTAGTCAACTGTCAAAAATAAGGAAAAAAATTGAAGGAGGCAATGTTAGCTGTCAAATATTAACATAAGTTCAATTCACTATGGTCAACTGTCAAAATAATGACTAGAAATATCAAAATCATTAGCCAACTGTCAAAAGTAGAGCAAGAAATATAAGAAGCGATGTTAACTGTCAAAATGTTGACAGTTATTAATGACAAAAACATCAAAATCATTAATCAATTGTCAAAAATAAGGAAATAAATGTAAGATACTAAACTATATTTATTTGGTTTTAAAACCATTTTGAATTTATTTATTATTTTGCTATTTTTGTGTTTTGTATTGGCAATTTTTTCAGAAAAACACTTGTTTTTCGACACCATTTGAAAGATATAATTCTTAACTAACTTAGTAAAAAAACGATTTTTAATTGGTTATTAAAAATAAGTTGAAATGTATTCGTTTAAATTGAAAAGTTTGGAAAATAATATATCAGAATAAATATAGCAGCCATTTTTGAAATGCATGTGACAGAGTTCTGGAATGGTCTATTAATCATAATTTATCCTGCGTGATTCTGACTTTTTTATGTTGGCTGCACTAACGTTTGTCTTGATTGATGCAATTTTAACAGCTCAAGTAGATCTACAATTGTTAAGTGATAAAATGTGATTAGGTAATTATTGTTATTTATATTATCATAATTAACGAATTAGCTTTTGATGGATGTATTACGTTTTGGTGCGGGATCAATATTTCAATGCTATACATGCATTTGAATATAACCCCACTTGTTGCGTGTTAGAATTATTGCATATAAAAGTTTCACTTTCCTAATGTTGGCGATACTGATATTTTTTCATAGTTTGACAAGCTCAACAAAGTGATGAAATGTGATTAGGTAATTATTATTATTATTCATATTCTCATAATTAACGAATTAGCTTTCGATGGATGTAATAGGTTTCGGTGTGCGAGCAATATTTCAATGCTAAAAATGCATTTGAATATAACCCCACTTGTTGAATTATCGTATACAAAAGTTGACGACTTTTCACAATGTTGGCTATACTGATAATTTTCTATAGTTTGACAAGAATGACAAGTTTTAACAAAGTCAAGTCGAGATCCTAACATTTAGTTCTACAATTATTAAATGATAAAATGTGATTAGGTAATTATTATTATTCATATTTTCATAATTAATGAATAAACTTTTGATAGATGTAATACGTTTTGGTGCGGGTTCAATATTTCAATGCTAAAAATGCATTTAAATATAACCCCACTTGTTGCGTGTTGGAATTATCACTGCATATACAATTATTTTTAATAAAATTTGCGTTTGTGTTGTGTATACTTAATAAATTGATATAATAAATCTTTATTTGATTAATACAGAAGCTTCCAAAGCTCCTGAAGCAATTTATTAGTGTTAAAAATTCATTTGAAAATGCATAAAAAAATTACATGTAATGAAAATACTGACAATACTGATGGGATTTAATAAGTAAAATTAAAATTCCTGAATAAGAGAACTTGCTTCGACCACTACTCTAACATTGCAAGATCTTAATCACAATCAAAACAAATGTAAACATTGCACACCAACACAACATTCATTAAATGCTCACTTCACAGCAATAGAACCTTTCAAAAAGACAAAATTCATTATTATACACTTTGCTTTAACCTAAACAAAATGTTTCCGTTCAATGACATCTTCGAACATATTCAATTTATTATGAACTTTGGTTATTGATCATCAACATAATTGTTTGTTTTAATGAATTAAAGGAAAAAGAACAGTAAAACATTTGAAAAACAAATTTGAATTTTTATTAACCGAAATAATTACATATTAAGTACAAAATCAAATAATATATTGCAAAAAGTAACTGAAATCACAAAACATTGTATAAACACTTGGTCGGAGAATTCATTCTGGTGCAGTCTTGCAATTAAATCCGGAATACGTACATTATTATAAAATTAAAACTTAAACCTAAACCAGAGAAAAAAAGTCAGTCTTAAAACTTAATTTATATAAAAAAATTACAATAATGGTAACTTCAAATAGACTTAATTAATCAGCTATCAAAACAAATATTATTTTCTTACTGGAATGATACGTTTTATTGCAAAAGCAAATTTGAAAAAAATTGTTACAATCAAAAATTTTGTAAACAATGTGTACAAAAATAATATATCCCAGTTCGGCAATATTTTAAAAGCTCTCTCATAGCCTCTGACGTTTGTACACAACAATGATCAACATTGATATAAAAATAACCGTATAGTTTTCCAACATTTCCTAAATAAGCACACCAATCGTTATGATGAATATAGCTTTATATAATATATATTTTAATAAATCGCGCCTCGATTAAAGGCCACGGGATATAACATTGATATATTTTTGTAAAAAAAATATTTTTGACACTTAGGAACTGTTAAGATAGCCGACAGAAATGTTTTAAGCTGTCTCATCATCATCGGGTAAGCGTAAATAGCTTCTCTGTTCGCCTTTAGGCCGCGTGCACATGATGCCAACCACGATGCTAGCAATGAGCATTAAAAACATTGCCGAACATGCAATTATAACAACATCCTCTAACACGCTAAACTCGCTCATTGAAAAAAGGCTTACTTTACATTCCTCGTGCCATTTTTTTGGGGTCACATTAATCGGATCAAGTATTTGAACGAATTTCTCCAATGGACAATCAATATCGCAATTGGGTAATTTCATCAATCTAGCCTCTGAAGTATTTTTATAAAATATGTTAAGGTAATAGGATGAATCTAAATATCTTAATTCGAATAAAATCGTGCTTGCATAAGGTGGGCTGTGATATTCAAAAATGTTTAACGAGTTTAATACATTGGCAATGGTTGTATCGTGTGCTGAATACATCCACATTTTGCGACAACCGGAATGATTTCCAGCTGTATGTGAAACGTTAAATAAATCATTTAAAAACTCATTAAATAATGGTCCGGTTTTAAGCCTCGCTAATTCTTTTGTATAGCTCGGAATAGCAAAACTTAAATCAGCAATCGGACGCATTTTATCAGGAAAAACTGGTTTCGTCCATTTGGGCAATGTATAATTATTTAAATCTTCGATAAATAAAGTATTGTACATAAATTCCAATGTTTGTATATTGATGATGCTGCGACCACTATGTAACGATATATAAGCAAACATATCGTGATTCTTATGTACTATTTCTTGAAATTTGGGTGATTTTAAAAGCTCATTTTGTAGATAAGTGAATTTAGCACAGGGTTTTTTCATGGCAAGTAAATAATCCTCGAGTTCAGGTTTCGTGTGTACTGGTATGGGTTGCCATTTGATATCAGGGTTCCACATTTCTTTGCCGGCTGGTTGGTATAATCCGGCTAGGTTAGCATAAGATGACATTAATGTGCGGTCGACATCGGTTGATCGAACGTATATGTCCTTCTCGTTATATTTAGCAGGAAGGAAGCCGTCGTAGCGTTGCCGTAACCATTGACCTAATGTGTAATGTTGTTGTTTGCCGAGCTGTAAATAAAATAATATGAGATAACATAGCCTTGATATTGATTGTCGGTTTGTGTTTATTTATGAAATGAAGTGTTTGGGTCAGCTTCCTTAAGTGATTAGTTTATCTTGTTGCATAATTGTTATTTAATTGTTCCGGCAATATTATCAATGTAATATATTAATTGATTGCAATAGCTTGAGCGTAAAATTGCATTAATTTAATTAATGAGATGCAGAATTGTTTGCAAAATTAGAATTGATCAAATTTATGTAAATATGTTACTCAAAATAAATTAGTTGTTTAAGGTGAGGGTGTATATTTTACTTACATTTGTTAATTGTCCAAAATCAACTGGCCAATAGGAGATATTTCGATAAGGATCCGTTGGGTACGGGTCGATGGGTGTCCGATCTCCATGTCTATAGACCTGAAAACAAAATTAAGACATTATAGTGTTAAAATCAAATCACAATAATGCTGGAATTTATAAAAGCTGATTAACATTAATTCTCTTTAAATTCATCCATTCTTACAATTAACAAGTTTGGCATTACATGATTGTTTGCAGATACATATTCAAAAGCAGCCAGCTGCCAATTTGTCAACTATTTCAGAAATTTGATGTATAAACTATTAACTAGATTTTCGTCTTTGACGTTTATGACAGTTTAGAAACATTTTATGACAAACCTAATCTAGTTATCGAAAAATTGGAGAAGAACTTTTTGTTTGTTGATACTTTGAGTTGGTAAACATGGAATTTGTGAAATTAAGTTGGCACTTTTGACAGTTGTAGATAAAACTGTCAAATTATCTAAGTTATTTTGGACATTGCAAAGTCGATTGTTAATATTTTGAGGTGGTAGACATGGAATTTGCGAAATTAAGTTGGCACTTTGACAGTTGTAGATAAAATATTCAAATTATCTAAATAATTTCATTATTTTGGACAATTGCTATATCGATATTTCGAGTTGGTAAACATGACATTTGTGAAATTATATTGGTTCTTTTGACAGTTGTAGATAAAACTGTCAAATTATCTTAAATTATTTTGGACATTGCAATGTCGATTATTAATATTTTTTTGACATGGAATTTTTGAAATTAAGTTGCAGATAAAACATTTAAATTATCTAAATTTTAATAATAATTTGACAAAACAAATGATTTTATTAAGTAATAATAAAACAATTTACTATGTTTTTTATCACAAGTTTATTCTTACAAATACATTACTAGTTTCGACTCGACTAGAGCCTTCTACAGATTACACATCTTGTGATATAAAAGATAGTAAATTTTTATTATTTCATAAACATGTGTTATCACAACCAATTATTCAATTATTGATTTTTTTTTAATTCTTTAAATAATATTAATGATTAAAAATGGTGTTTAGACTGAAAAAGATAAGGCGACCGCTTCCCGTCGCTTCTGTGGGAACGCCTTTAGAAAATTAAATTAATTGTGATTCACACACAAAAATGACAAAACTTCACTATTTATTATTAAAATTTAAAAAGATATAACGAAAATCTCAAAATCCGGCAAAGAAGAGATAACAAAATTCGGAAATTAAACGTTAAAATCCGCTTAATTTTCTTGAACTACCGAAATTTTGATTAACTATGAGATTAGCCGAATTTTTTTATACTTAATAGCCAGATTTTGATATTTAATGGCCAGATTTTAGAATTGTTTCAAAGTTTGTGAGTTATATTATGTTAATTTTCTTGAAGTACCAAAATTTTGATTAAATGGCGGAAATTTTAAATTTAACGGCCGGATTTTTATACTTAATAGTCGGATTATGATATTTAATGGCCAGTTTTTGATCTCTAAGTTGGATTATGAGATTAATTGAACAGATTTTGATATTTAATGGCCGGATTTTGGAATTGTTTCAATGTTTGTGAGTTTTGTTGTTAAAATCCGGCCTAATTGTCTTGAACTACCAAAATTTTGATTAAATGGCAGAATTTTGACATTTTACGGCCGGATTTTTATACTTAATAGTCGAATTATGATATTTAATGGTTAGTTTTTGATCTCTTTATTAATTGAACGGATTTTAATCCGAATTTTTATACTTAATTTTGAAGTTGAGGTTCTTATTTTTAGTTTTAATTTTTTCTAATTAAAAAAACACGTTCAATTATTCTTAAAAGCAAACAAAGAAAACAATCTGGCCATTAAATATCAAAATGGCAGATTTTAAATTTTAAAATCCGGCCAAGATATAATTATTTTCGACTATTAAATATCAAAATCCGGTCGTTAAACTCCATTAAGTCATAAAATCAGATTAAGAATTGATAAAACGAATTCTAAAATTAGCTTTACATTTGTAATCTAATCAAGAGATATCTAATCTGGCAATAAAAATAAATTAAAAATTGATAAAACCACAATAAAATCAGCCCTACCTTTTATTTTAAAATAAGAATGAAAATAACGCCACTAAATATAAAAATCCGGCCAATGAATCTCAAAATCGAGAATATTATGAAATTCAAGTAAAAAAAATAAAAAAATCGTCCATTAATTATGAAAATCCAGTTATGAAACTCAAAAATGGATAGATTTTATACAATAAATAAGTATTCTGGGCAATTTTTAATTATATTTTTATAAATTTTTTTGTAAGATTTTGCACAAATTGTCTAAAATATATTGATTTAATATACTTTTTGATCAAATTTATGCAAAAAGTGAGTTGAGAATTTTTGGAGCAATGTTAATGAATGGCCTTTCCTGTGAACGAAATCGTAGAGTGGTTTTGAGTAAAAAAAGCTTTTTTTAACTGGAGTTTTGTACAATAAATGTGTTTTCTATGGATACATATTTGCAAATTTTATTGGTATTCTATGCAACTTTTGATAAAGAATTGTATGCACTTTGCATAAAACTGTTCAGTCACATCAAAATATTGAGAAAAGGCTTACACATTTTTTTAATTTTTTTCTTTAATTCATAAACTACATATTAAAAAGAGCAAAACTCTATTTATAAAAAGTGAAAAATGACTAAATCCGGTCATAAAATATAAAAATATTTTCAAAAAAAGAACAAAAATAAGCAAAATTCGATTTATATAAAATGTCAAAATATCAAAATCCAGCTTTAAAACATTAAATTATTATCAGAAAGCACCATAATCCAGTCATAGACTATTGAGAAGTCTAAATTTTTTTATAAAATCTCAAAATGATATTAAAATATTGTTATAAAACACCAAAATCCAAAAATAGCAAAATCCGGCCATAAAATATCAAAATGTTGTTGGAAGAAACAAAATCTGACCATAAACTGTTGGAAAGTGTAAAACTCTATTTATAAAATGGCAAGGATAATAAAATCTGGCCATAAAATTTAAATATTGTTAGAAAGCACAATTTTTTTTTCATAAAATTTCTAAAATACTGAAATCGTCATGAAATATTGTTAAAGACTGCCTAAATCCGACCATAAAACTATAAAAAAATGTAAAATTTAGTTATAAAATGAGAAAAATGGCAAAATCCGGCTTTGAAACATCAAAATATTGTTAAAAAGAACAAAATTCGGCTATCTCTGTTGAAAAGTGCAAAATTCTAGTCAAAAATAACTAAATGCGACCATAAATCATTAAAATATTATCAAATAGAATCAAAATTTGGGCAACAGTTTAAAAGTGCAAAATTTTATGTCAAAAATAGCAAAAACCAGCCTTGAAACATTTATCACTGATGAAAGTGTACAGAAATTGCAAAATGCAAAATCCGGCTGTGAAATATCAAAATATCAAAACAAAATGTGGTCATAAACTATTCTTAAGGGGGGAGAATAGTTGCGCTATTATAAAGGTTTACAGCATCCAACTCAGCAAGAAAACGCCTGAATATAATTGAATCAAATTTTCACACATTGTAGAATAAAGTCCAATCTGTGTCCTCAAACTTGTAGAAATTTGATGCAATAAGTCATTTCTTTGCAATTAATTTTTAAAAAGTGACGTATTTTATTTATGTCAAAAATAGCAAATTCTGGTTTTGAAATATTGTAAATAAGCACCAAAATACGGCCACAAATTAGTAAAAAAAAAAAATCTGAAAAGCAGCAAAGTGCGGCTATGAAATATCAAAATATTGTCAAAAAGCACCAAAATCAGGCCATAAATTGTTGAAATCTGATTTTTTTTTTCATAAAGCCTCCAAATAGCAAAATTTGGTTTTAAAAAATTGTCAGTGAGCACCAAAATAAGACCATAAACTGTTGAAAAAAGTAATAAAATTCATAAAAATTCAAAATACAAAGTCCGGCTATGAAATATCAAAATATGTGCAATTTCTTCTCATAAAATGTCAAAAATAGCAATATCCTGTCTTGAAACATCAAAATTTTGTTAGAAAGCACCAAAACCCAGCCATAAACTGTTGAAAACGTAAAATTTTATTTATAAAATGTTTAGAATAATAAAATCCGGCTATAAAATTTAAATATTGCCAGAAAACAACAAAAAGTGGGCTAGAAACTGTTAAAAAAATGCAATTTTGATTCATGAAACGTCAAAAAAAGCAAAATGCAGACATAAAATGTCAAAATCATGTCATAAAAAACAAAATCAGGTTATAAGCTGTTGAAAAGTGCAAAATTATATTTATGAATGTCAAAAATAGCAAATTTTGGTTTTGAAACATCAAAATATTGTCAATAAGTACGAAAATATGGCCACAAACTATTAAAACAAAATTCGGCTATAAAATACGAAAATATTACCAGAAAAGCACCTAAATCAAGCCATAAATTGTAAAAAAAGTGCAATTTCTTTTCATAAAATGTCAAAAATAGCAATTTCCTGTCTTGAGACATCAAAATATTGTTAAGGTGCCCCTAGACGATCAATATTATCATCAATAATAATATTGATCAATATATTGCACAATATATTGCTGGACCACCTAGACGTTGCAATATAACTGCGCAAACTTATTGTTATTTACTTACACTTCTGCAGTCAACATGTGGAATATGTTGACTGCAAGTTGTGTGACCATTGCTTTAGTTATAGCTTTAAAAAAGAAGAAAAAAAGGGCAGACGGATGAAGGAATGGTTAAAAAAAAATTAATAAATACTTTTAGATCAGAATGTACAATATAAATCAAACTTTTTTGATTGACTCAATATATATTGTACAATCTTTCAATATGATCTACAGAAGATCAATATTATTGTATAATCAATTATTGTGCAATATATTGACTATAATATTGAACATCTATAAGCCGGCTTTAGAAAGCACAATTTTTGTTTACTCATAAAATGTTAAAAATAGTAAAAAAATCCAGCTTTGAAGTATCAAAATATTGTTAAAAAGCAACAAAATTCGGCCGTCACTGTTGATAAGTGCAAAACATTAAAATATTTGAAAAATGTTTAAAAAAATTTAAAATAAAATATCGAAACTGTTGAAAATGTCAAAAATAGCAAAATCCCCAGCCATGAAATATTAAAATTAAAAAAATAAACTGTTGGAAAGAGTAAAATTTTATTTATAAAACGTTAAGAATAGTAAAATCTGGCCATAAAATTTAAATATTGTTACACACACATTTTTTTTCTCATAAAATAGCTAATCCGACCATAAAACTATTGAAAAATGTAAAATTTTACTCATAAATCGTCAAAAATAGCAAAATTCAGCTTTGAAACATCAAAAAAGTGCAAAATTCTATTCATAAAGACAAAAATAATTAAATGCGGTCTAAATCATTATTAAAATATTATCAAATAAAATCAAAATCCGGGCAACAACAGTTTAAAAGTGCAAAATTTTATTCATAACATGTCAAAAATCAAACATAGTTAATCCGGCGTTAAAACATCAAAATATTGCTAGCTATTATCAAGCCATGTTTGTAAAACTAATTTCAAAAACTGCAAACTGTTGAAAATCGCAAAATTCTATTCATGAAATGTCAAAAACAGTAAATTCTGGAAAGAAAGCACTAAAATCCGGCCAACTGAACATTGAAAAATGTAAAAAAATTGACAAAATCTCAAAAATAGCAAAATCTGGCTTTGAAATATCAAAATATTCTCTAAATTGGGCCATAAATTGCTAAAAAGTGCAATTTCTTCTCATAAAATGTCAAAAATAGCAATAACCTGTCTTGAAACATTAAAATATTGTTAGAAGGCACTAAAATTCAGTTATAAACTGTTGAAAAGTGTAAACATTATTAATAAATTTCAAAAACTGCAAAATCAGGCAAAAAAAATATTTAAAAACACCAAAATCCAGTCATAAAACTGTTGAAAACGTAAAATTCTATTTATAAAATGTTTAGAATAATCAAAATTGGCTATAAAATTTAAATATTGCCATAAAACATCAAAAGGAGGCTACTAAGTGTTAAAAAGTGCATTATGTTTCATGAAATGTCAAAAATAGCAAATTCCGGTCATAAAATGTCAAAATCTAGTGAAAAGTGCAAATTATATTTATGAAATGTCAAAAATAGCAAATTCTGCCTTTGAAACATGAAAATATTGTCAGAAACTGTTGAGAAATGTAATTTTTTTTATAAAATCTCAAAAATGTCAAAATCCGGCCATGAAATATCAAAATATTACCAGAAAGCATTTAAATGGGCCATAAATTGCTAAAAAGTGCAATATCTTGTCTGAAACATCAAAATATTGTTAGAATACAGCCATAAACTGCTAAAACATTTTTAATAAATTTAATAATTTAATAAAAACTGCAAAATCCGGCTATGAAATATCAAAATAATATTAGAAAGCACCAAAATCAAGCCATAAAACTGTTGAAAACGTAAAATTCTATTTATAAATTGTTTAGAATAATAAAATCTGACTATAAAATGCATTTTTTTTTAAATATCAAAATAATATTAGAAATAGCAAAAATCTGAAAAAATAGCAAAATGCGGCTACGACAGAACCAAAATTTGGGGATAATCTATTTAAAAGTACAAAATTCTATTAATAAAATGTCAAAAATAGCAAAAGCTATCCTTAAAACATCAAAATATTGTTAGAAATCATAAGAATTCAGTCTTAAACTGTTAAAAAGTGCAAATTTCTATTCATAAAAAGACAAAAATAACTAAATCTGGTCATAAAACATTAAAATATTTTCAGATATAATCAAAATTCTAATTTATAATATGTCTAGAACAAAAAATGCGGCCAGAAAACAGCAAAAACTATTAAAAAGTGATTTTTTTTTATGAAATGTCAAAAATAGTTATAAAAACAATATGTGTCGTCAACTATTAAATGAAATGTCAAAAATAGCACATTCACACATCAAAACATCAAAATACTGTCAGTAAGCACCAAAATACGCCCAGAAACTGCTGAAAAGTGATTTTATTTGTCAAATAGCAAAATTTGGTTTTGGTACATCAAAATATTGTTAGAAAGCATCAAATTCCGGCCATAAACTGTAAAAAAAAATTCAAAAATAAATATAGAATTTTAAAAATAGCAATGTCCGGCCATAAAGTATCATAATAATGTTAGAAATAGCAAAAAGAAAGAACAAAAGTCCGGTTAAAGAACCAAACCAAAATTTGGGTATAAACTGTTTAAAAGTGCAAAACTCTATTAATAAAATGTCCAAAATAGCAAAACCCAGCCTTAAAACACCAAAACATTGTTAGAAATCATAAAAATTTAGTCTTAAACTGTTGAAAAAGTGCAAATTTCAATTCATAAAAGGTCAAAAATAACTAAATCTAAAATGAACATTAATTTTTTTTAGGTATAATTAAAATCTGGCCAAATAGTGCAAACAAATGTAAAAAAAAATTGCAGAAATCAGGTCTTGAAAATGCAAAATTCTATTTAATAAAAGTCAAAAATAGCAAATTCCGGTTATAAAGTATTACAAAATTGTCAGAGCACCAAAATGGGGCCATAAACTGTTAAAAAATATTAAAAAATTTATGAAATCCCCAAAATAGCAAAACCCAGCTATAGAATATCAAAAATATTGTTAGAAAGAACCAAAACCAATCAGTCAATTAACTGTTGAAATGTGCAAAATTCTATTCTTAGAATGTAAAAGAAGCAAAATCTGGCCATGAATTGTCAGAAAACACCAACATTCGGTTAAAAAATGGAAAATTCTATTTATGATAAGTGAACATTTTAAAATATAGTAATAAAATATGATAATATTAAAAAAAAAATCTAAATCTGGCCTTGAAATTTTAAACAAGGATAAGAAAATTCTGACCATAAACTTAAAAATTTTCATAAATCATAAAAATAGCAAAATTCAGCTTTAAAATATCAAAAATATTGTTAGGAAGAACTAAAATTGGGCATAAACTGTTGAAAAGTGCAAAATCCTGCCATAATTTTAATAATATTTTTAAAATGAACCAAAAAATACCAAATTCTATTGAAATTTGAGAAAAATTTGATTATATTACTGTAACACAATAATATTTTTACATTCGGAATGAAACAAATTCATTCTACTTGTTTTGAATAGTGAAACAAATAATGCACTTAAAAAAATTGAGAAAAATAATATTATATTTCTAGTAACGCAATAATATTAGAAATGAAATAAATTATTGTGAATAGTAAAACAATTACAAACAAAAAAATACCATTATTAACTATCGGCTATAAATAAATACATAAAAACAAATGCAAACAATTTTTTATGGTATTTTTAAACAATTATCCTGTCAGCATTTATTTTTAAGTATTGCATTCATTGCAATTCTGAAACAAAGCAAATTTATTTAAAAATAGTCATTACTGAACAATGTGCACAAATAATTGTTTAGTAAACAAATTTACTTAGCACTTCAATAAAACTATTAAAATTAGATTTATCTCTAATCTGTTTCGAATGACTTTTCTCAAGCATATTCTTCAATAATTATCACAATTCTCTTTTAATCTGTTTGTTTTATTTATCTCAACAGTAGATTATTTTGGTAAATATTAGGAAAACAAATTGTGAAACATTAAATTTATACAAAAATAATTAGAACGTTTGCATAAATTAAGAAATTTTTGTGAAATTTCCTGATAAGAAATTAGCATATTATAAAACAAACCTGTTAGGCTATGCAACACAAAAACAAAATTTAATTGTCTGATTGAAATAATTTTTTTAATAAATTGCCACTTACCACAATTACGGTGACCAGCTGCCCCTTTTGCTGTGCCCATACAATGGGGACCAGACACAACAACCATGCGAACATCTTTTACGTCTTATTATATTTTTTTGCCAAAATTTCCGGATTCGTTTATTAAACGTCGTTTACTTGCACGTTCTTTCTCCGACATTCAAACGGTCATTTTCCCGGCTCTGTTCCACCTCCCGCTAAGTAATAAATCACAAACATATGTTTATGTTTATATACCCTTGAACTATATTTATATGTACAGAATAGATAAGGTTATCTTTCTCCAAATGCGTGAAAAGGTGGTGGGAATAGGGGCAATTCCAAATTCATACTGACATCTGTTGGAAAATTAATTATTGTAGTTTTCTGTAAATATAGGATTCTTTATATACAGAGCCTTCTACAAATTAGGACCTTATAGATATGCAACTTTGTTTACTGGTATATGTATAGGCAATCAAGTTTACACAAATGTACAGTAGCGTAACAACAATAATGGAGTCGTTTTTATTCAATTGAGATAACAACAATCTCAGTTGAATAAAAATGACGTATATATGACGCTGCATTGCAACTCTGGGTAATAATTCAATGCAAATGGTTCAATTTTATTGATTTAAATTTAATTTCTCACACAGTTTATAAATATTGTGTCGGTGGTTTGATACAGTGTTCTCGCCCAACCGCCCAAGAGTTTGTTATTAAGAAATTTGCTTATTTTCACATTTGTTGCGTTTCTGCTGTTTTTGGTATGACAGATTGAATGACAGATGTCACTAATACGTCAGAGGTGGGTACAATAACAAGTTTTTTGATAATTAACACTTGGGCGGGTGGGCGGGAACACAGTTTATAAATATTGGGCCGGTAGATTGATACAGTGCTCTCGCCCACCCGCCCAATTGTTTGATATTAAGAAATTTGCTTATTTTTACGTTTGTTGCGTTTCTGCTGTATGACAGATTAAATGAGAGTTGTCACTAATACGTCAGAGGTGGGTACAATAACAAATTTCTTTACAACCAACACTTGGGCGGGTAATATTAGCTGGCAAAATATTGAAAGATGTTAAATTCACTATAGTCGACTGTCAAGGCAATGATAGAAATATCATATCATTAGTTAACTGTCAAAAATAGGGAAAGAAATGTAGGATGCAATTTTAGCTGTCAAAAGATTAACAGATGTTTAATTCACTACAATTTGGTGTCAAAATAATGACAGGAATATCAAAAACTTGAAGACAATTTTAAACATTTTGACAGTTTGTAGATATTTTGACATTTTATGACAGTTTCTAGATTTTATGACGTTTTATAAACTTTCACAGTTAATAGATGTTTTGACAGTTTGTAAACTTAATGACATTTTATAAACATTTTGACAGTTTTTAAGTATTTTGACAGTTTATAGATGTTTTTACATTTTATGACAATTTTTAAATTTATGACATTTTATAAACTTTGACAGTTAATAGATGTTTTGACAGTTTGTAAACTTGATGACAATTTATAAAAGTTTTAACAGTTTTTAAGTATTTTGACAGTTTGTAGATGTTTTGACATTTTATGACGTTTTATAATGTTTTGACAGTTTTTAACTTGAAGACAATTTTTAAACATTTTGACAATTTTTAAGTATTTTGATAGTTTATGTTTTGATATTTTATGACAGTTTATAGATTTTATGACGTTTTATAAACTTCGACAGTTAATAGATGTTTTGACAGTTTGTAAACTTGAAGATAATTTTTAAACATTTTGACAGTTTTTAAGTATTTTGAGATTTTATGACGTTTTATAAACTTCGACAGTTAATAGATGTTTTGACAGTTTGTAAACTTGAAGACAATTTTTAAACATTTTGACAGTTTTTAAGTATTTTGACAGTTTGTAGATATTTTGATATTTCATGGCAGTTTATAGATTTTATGACGTTTTATAAACTTAGACAGTTAATAGATAACTTGTCACTTTGTAAAATTGAAGACAATTTTGAAATATTTTGACAGTTGTAGATATTTTGACATATTATTTTTAGATTTTATAACATTTTATAAATGTTTTGACATTTTATAAAAGTTAAAAAACATATTTTTGCAACAGTTTTTATTAAATGGTAGTTTATGACAGATAAAGACTAAATGTCAACAAAAAATTAAAATAGTTTATGGCAGTACTAAACAATACTGTTATTAAATAACGACAGTTTAAGGGACGTTTGTTTATAGATATTTTTAAAGTTGGTAGATATCTTGACAGTTTGCAGAATGTAGAACAATTTATAAAAATTCGGATTTTGACAGCTAATGATGTTCTGACAGTTTATCAGATTTTATAAAGTGTATGACAGTTTATAAATATTTTGACAGTTTGTTCATATTTTACATTTCATAAATAAATCTAAATATATTGACAGTTTTTAAATATTTTGACAGTTATCACAGTTTGTAGAGTGTATAACAGTTTATGAATAGTTTGATCATGTATTACATTTTATGTCAGTTTCTAAATATAATGACAGTTTATGACTTGTAGAGTGTATAACAGTTTATAAATATTTTGTTTTGTTTTTGCAATTTTTTCAGAAAACACTTGTTTTTTGAAATTATTTGAAGATTTAATTCTTAATTAACTTAGTAGAAAAATGATTTTTAATTGGTTATTAAAAATAAGTTTAAATGTATTCATATAAATTGAAAAATTTGGAAAATAATATATCAGAATAAATATAGCGGCCATTTTGAAATTCATGTGACAGAGTTCTGGAATGGTCTATTAATTATAATTTATCCTGCGTGATTCTGACTTTTTTATGTTGGCTGCACTAACGTTTGTCTTGATTGATGCAATTTTAACAGCTTAAGTAGTTCTACAATTGTAAAGTGATAAAATGTGATTAGGTAATTATTGTTATTTATATTTTCATAATTAACGAATTAGCTTTCGATGGATGTAATACGTTTTGATGCGGGATCAATATTTTAATGCTCAAAATGCATTTGAATATAACCCCATTTGTTAAGAATTATCGCATACAAACGTCGCAGACTTTTCACTTTTCTAATGTTGGCGATACTCATAATTTTCCATAGTTTGACAAGTTTCAATAAAGTCGGGATTCTAACATATAGTTCTGCAATTATTAAGTGATAAAATGTGATTAGGTAATTATTATTATTCATATTCTCATAATTATCAAATTAGCTTTCGATGGATGTAATACGTTTTGGTGCGGGAGCAATATTTCAGTGCTTAAAATGCATTTGAATATAACCCCACTTGTTGCGTGTAGAATCATCGCACAAAAGCTGCTGATTTTATATTTTCCTAATGTTGGCGATACTGATAATTTTCCATAGTTTGACAAGTTCAACAAAGTCGGGTTTTTAATATTTAGTTTTACAATTATTAAGTGATGAAATGTGATTAGGTAATTATTATTATTCATATTCTCATAATTAACGAATAAGGTTTCGATGGATATAATAGGTTTTGGTGCGGGAGCAATATTTCAATGCTAAAAATGCATTTGAATATAACCCCACTTGTTGCGTGTTGATTGGAATTATCGCGTACAATTATATGCAATTAAATTTATGTTTGTGTGGTGTTTACTAATTGAATTGATATAATAACTTATATATTATTTATGGTCGATCTTTTGGATTAATCAAATAATATAATAAAACTTTGCTGTTCGTAATTTTGCTGCGATTTGACATTGTAGTTGAAATCATAATATCGATGCTTGATTTTTAAAACAAATTTTATTTGCGAAGTGTGATTAGGTGAGAAAATATTTAATTTGTGTTAATTAATTAAATTTCTAGAATCATTATTAACGTTGCGTTAATAATTTTATGAAAAATTTTAATTTAATATTTTTGCTTTACGTACAATCAAAATGCAATTGGTTTTTATACTTAAACTATTGAATATTATCTATAAATTGCATAAAATAAGCTTTGTTTGGAAAATTTCAGTTTTTTTGTCAAACCGTTCACAATAATAATTTAATTGCGGTTTGAAAAAAGCTTTTTATATACGATATCGACTTAGTTAAAATTAAGAAAATTAATAATTGTAACAATACGCAACAAATATAAAAAAATTATTCAAACTCAATCTAACGATCACAGTGGGTAATATTAATTAATTTTTAATTTTGTTACAGTGCGCGAGTGTTAATTGCCAGGATTTCCATAGGATATGGAATGGAGGAGCACCGCAGTTCTTCAAAGAGCGACCTGTTCTAATAAATAGCGCTCTAGAAGTAATGCAAGTTTCCAATTGCATTTAAGGTCAGTTCAGCTAGAGATGACTCCAAGACGAAAGTAGTGAGTTAGTTTAAAAAAAGTTTTTAGTGTTGTGATTGATATAAGTGAGTGAAATATATTCCGATGATTATATAACAATAAACTAAGGTAGGTTGAATGGAATATATATAAATATCACGATATTAATGCAATTTGTTGAATATTTCAGGCCAATGTTGGGATAAGGTGCTGCCATCTGTTTTAATTAGTTATAGAATGTATTGTAATTATAATCAAAATATTTATTTAAACCGATGCCTTTTTTTATTTTAAATATGTTTTGATGGTATGCGCCTTAATCGTTTTCAACAAGATGAAATAAATGAAACAACCACAACGTTTATGTTAAGAAGGCAAGTGATGTGTTATTGTAAGCATAATTGTTAGCTTAACGAATTATATTTTACTTTCAGTTTGGAGTTGGCTATCGATGGTATGCAGCTTAAGTGAAATAAATTAAATAACAACGTTTTTATTAAAAAGGCAAGTGATGGATTATTGTGAGCATTGTCATTAGCTTACCAAGTTGTACTTTATTTTTAGATTGGAGTTGGCGATCCTATAAGTCGAAAAATATTTTATTTTTAGAAGGAGTACAACGGGTTTCATTTTTATTGTGTCGAATAAGTCTACAAATGATAAGGAAAACTTAGGTACGATTGTTATTCAATTTTGATTTAGATAATTAAATACGTTTGCCAAATATGACCCCCTTTGGGAAGGGGTGGTTTAAAAGAATACTCCTCCTAACTCCTTACTTTCTCATTTGAAGGAAGGAAAATTTTTGCAGATAATGGTGGAATTGTCTAATGGCTTTGCTTTATTATTACTTATTCTTTTTTTTATTATAGAATTGACCATGTGCTTTATGCTGTTCCAGTTTTTAGAGCTTGTTAGCATAGTGTTCATTATATTGTTGGTGTTCAGATTCCTATTCACTTTTTTTGTCGAAAAGTTGTACTTTTTGGTCTCATGTACTTTTAGCAAGGCCGGAGTTTTTTTTTCTAGACTTCTCAAGACAACTTTGGATTTTTGGTTTGAGTAGGTCGCGCTACAAATCAAATTGTTTAGAAATAACACATCATTTTCTTTTTTTGGGAGTATCAAAATATTCCAGTGGCGTTACTAATAAAGTCAAATTTGTGTTTTTTTTTTTAAATCCAAAATAAGGTCACGATCTAAATTCATTTTAGGTGAAAAATGAATATAAATTGATCGAAAGTCACTTTGTTTTCCAGCAGTGGCGTGCCAACAATTGCTATTAAAAAAAATGAAAAACTCCGGTTGGTAGTAGTGACACCGGATATTCCATCATCTTTAGAACAATGTAATCTATTTAATTAGGAAGTTCAAAATTAAAAAAATTGTAACCTCTATTTTTGGGATAAAAACTGAAATGACATTTCTAAACGGATCAACTTTTTTCAACTTTGCGTTAGATAGGGTTAATCAAAAGCTTTCTAACGATGTATAATGAGTGGCTAATAAGTTTATTTTTACTCTGATATAAATATTTTAGTTTATTTTTTTATTGGGATTACTTTATAAGCTGTTAGCGCCACTATGGCTTGAATGATACAGCTAGACACGAATATTGTGGCATAATAGGCAACTTAGTATACACAAAAATTATGTTAAATGTGGTTAAACTCATGCCTTTGCCCGGTCAATAGAAACCTCGGCCGTTGAAGAAAGATTGCACGAAAAGAGGCGTTTGAGATGTGAATCAATGAAGAAGTCATGCAAAGAATGCACAAAGAAAAGGAACTGATCCTTACAATTAAAAAACGAAAGTTAGAGTATCTGGGACACGCGTGGAGAGAGATACTCATTTTTACAAGGAAGAAGATCCGTAGGACGTTGCAGAACTTCATGGTTGATAAGAAGAAGAAGAATGTGGGGTTGTGCAGTCGCGACGTCTGTTCCTCCTGGGAATTGCTGCAAGAGCGGAAACTGGTCACTCTCCAGGGTTACTACGAGGTTACGAGATGAGTCTTCTTGGATCATATGTGTTGGCTCTTTGCGGCCGGTAGATGCAGCTTTGCTGCCGACCCCTGGTGCGCCAGGTGTTTCCGGGTGGTAATCAAAAGAGTTATTGTGTCCTCGATTTATGCAGTGGAACTGGCTAGTGAAGATTTTGTGCATTCTAAGGCCACACCCATGACGGATCTCAATCCGATAACAATCCACCCAACTTTTGCGATTCTGCTTTCGCTTCCATCTTCCAGCGTCACGGAGGGTCGTGCGCATTACATGTTACGTACTAATGGCTTTTGCACTTTTTCCCCGAGGAATACCCTGGAAATCCAGGGCAGGATCACGTGTAGGTGAGCGCAGTACTTTCACACATTATCGTCTATTATTAAAATTTGCACTTTGATTACTTGTCACTGTCTTTCCGGATGCGAGGGTGTCCTCGCTGTTTCGCCTGCGTCGTCGTTGACAATGTTTTCCGGTTCGGGGTACTGGGTTTCCCTCGGACGAGGACACCTGAGCCTGGGAGAGTCTAAGGTCACGATGGTTCAGCCTCAGAGGTTTCACTCCATGGAGTTCCAGATCCGCATCCATAAGCGAAGGTACCATGTTGGCCGGTGGTAGTGATCGGCTTGTGCTGGGTCTAAGTTCCGTTTCCGGGTGCTCGCTTAAGTCCGGTGTCAAGGCAGTGGCGTCAGCAGTCTTGTTCGGGGAGCTGTGGTTAGTATCAACTCGATAGGGTTCGTCGACGTCTGTAATGTCATTCTTCGCTCGAGTGATCGTCCGTCGTACCGGTCGGTTGTATTTGTCGAACCCTTGAATCTAGGATTCCCACCTCTCTAAGTCGGGGCCCTTCTCCTAACAAGACCCTGACTTGTGAGTATTTCTTCGGCTTAAAAGGTTTTCTCCAGGGTGGAAATCTCGACCGACTTCGTCTGCTAAGTTCCAGAATGTTGAACAGGCCATATCTAAAGTTTATCATTTTTTACATGATCAACAGTACAATTCTTAAATTTAGCAATAACCTATTTAGTTCTTTTTCTTGCTGATTAAAGAGAACGGATTAATGTGTGGTTGCAAATTCGAACGGAACTTCAGATGACGTTCCTTAGGTGCTGGATTGTCTGGAAGTTGTTCCGGTGATGAGCAACCAGGAGGTTCCACGAGGTGAATGGGGCACCTTTACTGTAGAATGCCCTACGTCGGGCGCCAATTGTTGCCGGTTTAGTTCTGTCGGAGGCCGATGTAGGTTCTTTTAGGAACCAAAAAGTGGTAAAAAGTAGACAAAAAAGTTTTGACCAAGAGAAGTCGATAGTTCATAGAAGGAAAGGGTGGAAGAAGAGAAAAAGAGTTGGTAGTCTCATTGCTGAGGCAAGTCTACAGTGTAATGGTATTGGTCCGCCATCTGGTGCCACGTCCGGTAGCGGTTAACATTTTCCGCTACCTCTACAATTAGGAGACCGAGAGTTAAATACGTTTGCCTCTGCCAAATGTTACCTCCCGCTAGTTCCTTTGCGACCGTAGCACAATGGTCTAGTGCGAGGACTGTTCAGCAGGCCGGGTTCGATATCTAATTTGTCGAACATATTTCGATGCGGTCGTCTTCTACGCAAGGCAATGGCAAACCAAGAAGTATTTGCCTAGGAAACCCCTCTAGTGGTGTGGTTCAGATTTCACGTTAAACTGTAGGTCCCGCATGTTTGTGTAGAACTATTATCGCACACAACAAACATATGAAGGGGAGCCTGCACTCGTAGCGAGCATGACTCTATAAGAAGAAGTTCCTTTGCAAGGAGACAACCTCCCGGCTGAAGGCAAATTTTGTTGTGGTCGCCCCAATCTATGAGAAAATTTTAATTGATTATAAGAAATAAATAGAGTAAAAAATATATGTTTATTAAAAATAATTAAAAAATAACATAATTAATAAAATACATGATATTTATATATTTATACAATGATGGCGGAATTATTCACGTGCGTAAACGTCCACTGTTGATGTTTAGAGGAGTGGCACTCATCTACAACAAGACCTCCAGATTCGTGCACCCCTTCAGAACTCAAACATTTTTTAAAAGACGGACTGTAAATTCTACCATCTTTAGGAAAATAAATCCAAAATTGCTCACGATTATGACTGTGGCATTCCGTCAATTGCACATTATTATTGGCGAATGCCTCTGCGCAAAACGATTCCTTCCTCAATTCGCCTTTACTACTGATTGAAAAGTATTGCGACATTGCTAAATATGGATGACATTGATATAAACCTAATGGACCTACTTTATCGTCTGCTAATTGTAAATCGTCTAAACACATATCATATTTATTTTTGACTTGGCCATAAGCGTGTACATTCTCGTCTGGAATGAATTTTTCGGGATAAACATGTTGTAAATACCATTTAAAACTTTTACATCGTAACTTTTGTCTGAGCTGCCGACGATGTGTTAAATCACCTATAATCGGATTATTTTCCAATGCTGGTTGATGCATGAAAAATAATCGTTTATAATCATCCATCCAAACATGAGCTAGGCGAGCAGTGTTGATCCCATGAGTGTCTTTATTATCGGGGAACGAGTATGGGTGAAAATCTCTGAATATATGTCCCACTCGAGAACACGGAACCGTTTCTAATCGTCCGCCACATTGCCATATTCGGAATGACATTTCTAGATTTTCACCACCCCAACCGTCCATTTGTTCATCGTACGAACCCACCTCCCAAAAATACTTCCGGTCTATTGCGAATAATCCACCTGCCATTGTTGGTGACTTGACAGGTGTTAATTTTTGTTTGTCAGATTCATCTTGTATGTCGATCCATGTGAAATGGCCGGCCCAATTAAATCCTCCTACTTGATATGATTCACCTAGAAAAAAAATAGTGACAGTTATATAAGTATTTCACTCGTTGCATGGTGAAGCCAACATAATAATGTTCTATGTCTACGAAAGACAGTCACGCTCATTGAAATATTATTAATAAACAATTGTCAATTATCAAATAACACTTTTTGTACTAAAAAAATCAATATTTATGTGAAATAATAATATTTGTTAATTAAATAATTTAGCAACGCTATACAAGATTTATTGATTTTTTTTAGATTAAGTGCGTACAAATAAATGTCATACACTCGTTTAGTAACATGTCTCTTATTCGTTTTTTGCCCACAACTGACGTCACACGCACCGTCATGTTAGTTTTGACGTGTTTATAAATGTATATGGTCTAAAATTTTACAGGATATCTCCCAAAACCGTATATAATAATGACGTGCATACATAAATATGAAGTATTTAAAATAATGAATTTGTAATTTGTAATCAGTACTAACCATTTGTAGCATAAGCCATATTGTGAGCTTCAATGACATCGATAATTGGAACAAGGACAGTCGTACGTTCTTCCTCGATCCTCGTCAGCAACGGTTCCATCCATTGCTTGGTAGCCTCACAATGAGCGTCGAGGAAAATTAATATATCACCAGTGGCCACTCGAGCCCCGTGCAGTCTGGCCCTGATCAGTCCCATGCGGTGCTTCAGGGTGAGCAACTTGATATCGTAATGTTTCAGTCTTGTTTTTATGTAATGATCCAGGAGGGCGTTGAGGTTTTCTGAAATAAATGTTGTGAAGTTTTTTTTTTTTGTTTTAGTAGTTTTTCACTCACCTTCAGTGCTTGCATCATCGACTAAAATAATTTCCTTCAATAAGTGCTTGGGCGTTTGTAAAATGACGCTCCAAATGGTCCTAAGTATCACGCTGAGTAACTCATTAAAAAATATTATCACTACGCTTCCCTGTAAACTTGGGTTGTATGTAAATTCCTTACACCTGAAAAATCATCAAAATTATTAGTTAATTTTATGATAATGTCAAAAAAAATTCAAATAAGACAACAAAAAACTGTCAAATATGACAAATGATAAAAAAAACTCAAATATTATAAATGTTAAAACTGTCAAAAATGACAAATGATACAAACTCAAATATTATAAATGTTAAAAACGGTGAAATATGACAAAAACTGTCAAAAATGACAAAAAAGCTGTCAAATATTATAAAAGTCAAAAACTGAATATGACAAAAACTGTCAAAGATGACAAAAACAAATGAGAAAACAGTGAAATATGACAAATGATAAAAAACATGAGAAAAAGCTGTAAAATACGACAAATAATAAAACTGTTAAATGTAAGAAATGACTGTCAAATATTATAAATGTCAAAAACTATCGAAAATGACAAATAAGACAATGATAAAATATTTCAAATATTACATGTAAAAAACTGTCAAATATGACATGGAAAAAAAACTGACAGTTTTAATCGTTATTAAATATAACACTAAAAGTAAATTTGACACATTTTATATAATTTTGACAGATTGCAGTGCAGTGACTTTTATTTGAGTTACAGTACATTTACAATGAACGTTAAAGATTCTTTGATATTTTAACATTATTTTGATGACATTAAATTTGACAGTAGCACCGTTATTTTGACAGTTGGAATTTTTTGTAATAGATTCAGATTAATTTGATCATTTCAACAGATTGAATTAACTTACGTCAATAATCTTGACAGGTGGAGCGCTTTTTGTTTGACAGATTAACTTTGATAGTATTTACCATTTATTTACAATCAACATTAGACAATTTTGGTTGTATTGACAAAGTGACTTTGTTAACAGTTTTCACATAGTTATCATAATTTTAATTGACAGTTTCAACATATTTTTAACTGTTACAGTAACTTTTCACACAGTTTTGATAGTTTCAACATATTTAACAGTGACTTTTTGATGACAGTATCAACATAGTTTGACAGTTTTCACATAGTATTGACTGTTCAAAATATTTTTGACAATTGCAGAAACATTTTGTTGACAGTTTTAAATAGTTTTAATATATTTCTGACATTTGCAGTAACTTATCTTTGAAAGTTTTAATAATAATAGAAGTTGAATTTTAACAGTTTCAACATGTTTTTGAATTTTTAATATTTAGTTTAGACAGTTACAGTGACTTTTTATTAGAGTTTCAACATAGTTTTGGCGGTTTTCACACAATTTTGACAGTTTTAACATCGTTTTGACAATTTTAGCATAATGTTGACAGTTTCAACATATTTTTAATAGTTTTATACATATTTTTGACAGTTGCAGGATAGTTTTAACATCATTTTGACAGTTATCATATAGTTTTGATAGTTCCAACATATTTCTGACGGTTGCAGTGACCTTTTGTTGACAAGTTTTTTTCATAGTTTTGACAGTTGCAATTTCACATGGTTTTAACAATTTTAGCATAGGTTTGACAGTTTCAACTTATTTTGGCAGTTCAATGACAGATTTCACATAGTTTTGACAGTTGCACAACAGTTTTCAAATAATGTAAACAGTTTCAACATAGTTTTGACAATTATAGCATAGATTTGACAGTTTTATCATATTTTTAAATGTTTCAACTTATTTTTGACAGTTGCATGTCATATTTGACGATTTTAATATTTTTTAACAGTTTTGGCAGTTTCTACACAGTTGTAGTGACTTTTTGTTGAGTTTTCAAATAGTTTCAACGTTTTCATATAGTTTTGACAGTTTCAACATATTTTTTACAGTTTCAATTTATTTTTGACAGCTGCATGACAAACTACAGATAGTTTTGACAGTTTAAATATTTTTAGCAGTTTTAAAATAAGTAGTTTTAGAAATTTCAACATATTTTTGACAGTTGGAGTGACTTCTTTTGAGTTCTCAAATAGTTTTGACAGTTTCAACATATTTTTGACAGTTATAGTGACTCCTTGTTGAGTTTTCAAATAGTTTGAACAATTTTAGCATAGATTTTACAGTTTCAACTTATTTTTGACAGTTGCATGACTGATTTCACATAATTTTGACAGTTTCAATACTTTTTAGACAGTTTTCAAATAGTGTTGGCAGTTTCAACATATTTTTGACAGTTGTAGTGACTTTTGATGAGTTTTCAAATAGTTTTAAACAGTTTCAACATAGTTTTGACAGTATCAACAAATTATTGACAGTTACAGTTACTTATCATTGACAGTTTTTGCATAATTTTCACACTTTCAACATATTCTTCAGTTTCTAAATAGTTTCAACATATTTTTAGCAGTTTTAACATAGTTTTGACAGTTTCAATATATTTTTGACAGTTTCAACATATTTTTGACAGTTTCAATACATTTTTGACAGTTTCCAAATAGTTTTGGCAGTTTCAATATATTTTTGACAATTGTAGTGACTTTGTTGAGTTTTCCAATAGTTATAACAATTTTAGCATAGATTTGACAGTTTCAACTTATTTTTGACAGTTTTAAATGTTCTTGACACTTTTTAAACAATTTTTTCGCAGTTCAACATATTTTTGACAGTTGTAGTGACTTTTGTTGCGTTTTCAAATAGTTTTAACAGTTTCAACATAGTTTTGACAGTATTGACAAATTTTTGACAGTTACAGTTACTTATCATTGACTGTTTTTGCATAGTTTTGACAGTTTCAACATATTCTTTAGTTTCTAAATAGTTTCAAGATATTTTTGACAGTTTTAACATAGCTTTGACGGTTTCGATATATTTTTGACAGTTACAACTTATTTTTGACAGTTACAACTTATTTTTGACAGTTTCAATACCTTTTTGACAGTTTCCAAACAGTTTGGCAGTTTCAACATATTTTTGACAATTGTAGTGACTCTTTGTTGAGTTTTCAAATAGTTTTAACAATTTTAGCATAGATTTGACAGTTTCAACTTATTTTTGACAGTTTTAACAGTTTCAACATAGTTTTGACAGCATTAACAAATTTTTGACAGTTACAGTTACTTATCATTGACTGTTTTTGCATAGTTTTGACAGTTTCAACATATTCTTCAGTTTCTAAATAGTTTCTAAATAGTTTCAACATATTTTTTGCAGTTTTAACATAGTTTTGACAGTTTCGATATATTTTTGACAGTTACAACTTATTTTTTACAGTTTCAATACATTTTTGACAGTTTCCAAATAGTTTTGGCAGTTTCAACATATTTTTGACAATTGTAGTGACTCTTTGTTGAGTTTTCAAATAGTTTTAACAATTTTAGCATAGATTTGACAGTTTCAACTTATTTTTGACAGTTTTCAAATAGTTTGGCAGTTTCAACATATTTTTTACAGTTGTAGTGACTTTTGTTGAGTTTTCAAATAGTTTTAAGTTTAAACATAGTTTTGACAGTATCAACATAGTTTTGACAGTATCAACAAATTTTTGGCAGTTACTGTTATTTATCATTGACAGTTTTATGCATATTTTTAACAGTTTTTCACATAGTTCTGACAGTTTTAACATAGTTTTGACAGTTTCAATATATTTTTGACTTTTACACGACAGTTTTCAAATGGTTTAGGCAGTGTCAACTTATTTTTGACAGATGCATGACAGATTACACATAGTTTTGCCAGTTTAAATATATTTTGGACAGTTTTTAAATAGTTTTGGCAATTTCAATACATTTTTGACAGTTGTAGTGACTTATTGAGTTTTTAAATAGTTTCAACATAGTTTTGACAGTTTCTAACATATTTTTGACAGTTGTAGTGACTTTTGTTGAATTTTCAAGTAGTTTTGACAGTTTCAACATATTTTTGACAGTTACAGTTACTTATAATTGACAGTTTTTGCATATTTTTTGACAGTTTTAATATATTTTTGACTTTTACATGACAGTTTTCAAATGGTTTAGGTAGTTTCAACTTTCTGACAGTTTCAACGTATTTTTGACAGTTATTATATTGTTTTGGAAAATTCAATATATTTTTGACAGTTGTAGTGATTTTTATTGAGTTTTCAAATAGTTTAAATATAGTTTTGACAGTTTCTAACATATTTTTGACAGCTGTAGTGACTTTTGCTTAATTTTCAAAGAGTTTTGACAGTATTGTTGGCACTTTTTGCATATTTTTAACAGTTTCAACATATTAGTCAGTTTCTAAATAGTTTTGACAGTTTTAACATATTTTTGGCAGTTTTCACATAGTTCTGACAGTTTTAACATAGTTTTGACAGTTTTAATATATTTTTGACTTTTGCAGGATAGTTTTCAAATAGTTTAGGCACTTTCAACTTATTTTTGACAGTTTCACTATTTTATTGACAATTTTTAACTAGTTTTGGAAATTTCAATATATTTTTGACAGTTATATTGAATTTGAGTTTTTAAATAGTTTCAACATAGTTTTGACAGTTTCTAATATATTTTTGACAGCTGTATTGACTTTTGTTGAATTTTCAAATAGTTTTGACAGTTTCAACATATTTTTGACAGTTGTGACTTTTTGTTGTCAATTTTCCCAGTTTTGACAGTTAAAATTATTTGTTGTAGTCAGTTTTTGCATAGCTTTGACAGTTTCAATTAATTTTTCTGTTTTTGAATAGTTTTTGACAGTTACAGTGACTTTTTAATGACAATTTAAACTTTTTGACAGTTTTAACATAGTTTTGAGAATTTTAGCATAGTTTTGACAGTATCAAAATGTGTTTGATAGTTGTATGACAGATTTTGCATAGTTTTGATGGTTTCAACATAGTTTTGACATTTGCAACATAGGTTGCAACGTAGTTTTGACAGTTTAAACATATTTTTGAGTCTTTAAATAGTTTTGACAGTTCCAACAGTTTTACTGACTTTTTGATGACAGTTTCAACATATATTTGACAGATTACACAGTTTTGACAGTTTCAATATATTTTTGACAGTTGAAAGACAGTTCAAATAGTTTTGACAGTTTCAACATGTTTGACTAATACAGTGACTTATTGTCGACAGTTTTTTACATAGTTTTGACAGTTTTAACATATTTTCGACAGTTACAGTGACTTTTTACATAGTTTTGAGAGTTAAAAAACATTATTGTTGACAAAATTAATGATTAAAGACATTAATTGTCAAAATGACATTTGAAAACAATAATTGTCAAAATAATTTAAATAATAAAAATTAATATCTTACTTTTTGTGCCTCGGATCCCGTAATGTACGATTGAGTGGCATCCTATCACTAAGTACTGTATTTAGAGCGACTTTTTTCAAAGCCTCCTCGCCTCTTATCTTTTCCGCACCATCCAAAAAAGCTGGTTCACCATTATCTCCTAAATTTTTAACAATTTTGCTCTCATATTGTCGTATCTTATGTTCCAACCCTTGTGTTTTGACATTATCAAATAGGGCTTCGGGTTGCGGCAACCCGTCATCGTGTAACTGTCCCCAATACAGTAATAAAATTAAAAATACAATCAGCAATCCGGCTGTCTTTACAACATGCTTCTTGGATCGAAAACATTTCAGGAACATGTTTTTAGCCTTGATTGGCTGGACACATATTTGCTAATTTATTATTCGCAATGACCTGTTGGCACTACACATCACATGTATGGTACGTCCGTTCGTTTACATATTATTAATTGAACATTGTTGGCTTAATTGCACCGGATATGCATCTTCTCATCACTTGCTAATTTCTAATCTCTTGTGATTTTTTTTGTATAAAAATTTCACGCCGTTTTTAGGTTAAGGTGTTTTTAGGTTAGCCAGATGTCAGATGTGAAAGTTTGCATATAATTCTAGATTACCGATAATTTTGGCTAAATAAGTTTAAAGTAGATGGCGCTAATTTAGGTACAGGCTTCTGTAGTAGCGTTTAAAATAGTTGTCAATAGATGGCGATAAAATTAATTAAGGTTTTTGAAAAATGTCAATAGATGGCGTTTGCATTAAATATTCGCTCAATAATCATCACAATTTGTATACAATTGTGTGCGTTTTTTAATTGTTATTAATGAATAGTGTTTTTGCATGCAGTGCATGGATTGTTCGAGTGGGAGTGCGACGGCGGAGTTATTTCAGCGGTAAGAGCGTTATCGATCCCATTCTGGCATATTATTCCATAATATACATGCATGATAAGCATTAGTTTTTTTATATTATGGCCACTGCTGTTTGTCTCGTCTTTTAATTAAAATTTATTTATTGTTGCGGACGCTATTGACGCAGAATTGTGCTTTATTGTTTTTAATTATAGTCTCGTAGAGCTGAGCGGCGGACGATTGCTGCAGTCTCCATTCAGATTGATTGATTGTCATGGGGACTATTTTATGCGTTTTTATGTGAATTATTACAACAATTAGATTTTTAGATAGGGAATCATTACATTAATTAATGTCAAAATATAAATTAATTGCATTTTATTGATGTTAAACGTCATTTTTTTTTGTATTGTGATATGTTAGCGCTGCATTTTGACAGTTGAATTGATACATGCGTTATTCAATTCTAAGATAGAGCGCGGGAAAACAAATACAAGTAAATATTCAACTGTCCCAACTTGCCTCACCGCAAAATATTGAGAATTTTTCACTTTACGGATAAGTGTAAAAATTTGAAGAAATATAGCAGATCTGTCAAATAGTATTCTAAACTGTCAACAAAAAATTACGATTATTTTTTTACTTTTACTTTACTGGGACTCGGAAATAGTTTACAATAATGTGTAAAAATTTTGGCACTACATCTGTCAAAAACTTTATTCTATACTGTCAAAAAATGTAAATACATTTGTCAAAAAGTTACTAATTTGTCAAAAATGTTACAAAAACTGTCAAATCGTTTTTAGCAATGTGATAAGTTGGCATACATTTGTCAAATTGTTTTTTAAACTGTCAAAAAGGAATTAGATTTGTCAAAAAGTTACTAAACTGTCAAAAAAGTTACTAAAACTATCAAATAGTTTTCAGCAATGTAATAAGTTAGCATAAATTGTCAGATCTGTCGAACAGAATTTGAAACTTTTTAAAAAGTTACTACTACTGTCAAAAAGTTACTGAAAACTTCAAAAAATAACTAAAACTGTCAAACAGTTTACAGCAATGTAATAAAATGCATACAATATGACAGATACGTCAAATTGTATTTCAATCTGTCAAAACAATTCATAATACTTTCAAAAGTACTAAATTTTATAAAATACTAAAACTGCCAGATCTGTCAAACTATATTTTAGGTCAAAAAGTTACTAAATCTGACAAAAACTATTCAAAATGTTTACAGCAATACGCATACAATCTGCCATGTGTAAAATTTTATTTAAAATTCTCAAAAACGTTAGTAATTTTGTCAAAAAGTAACTATGTTTGTCAAAAAGTTACTATATCTATCAAAAAGTTACTAAAGCTGTCAAATGTCAGATGTTTAATGTATGTAAATATTATAGTAGGTAAAATTGTAGCAAATCTGTCAAAAAAACTATTCAAAACCGTAAAAGAGTTACAGTGACTACATCTAATGTGTATAAACATTATAAGTATGAAAAAAAAATTGATTTGTCAAAAAAAGTTACTAAAACAGTCAAACAATGCGTAAAAGTTAGCGCAAACGTACCAAACACGTTCAATTGCAATATAAATTGTCAAAAAAGTTTGGTCAAAAGTTACTAATACTCTCAGTGGTGTCACATACTTGTATGTCACTAAAACATTAAAAATAACTAAAGCTATTAAAAAAATCAAGACTGTACATTCTTGAAATAGTTTAAAATGTTTTGTGTAAAAAAAGTTGACAATCATGTGCCAAAACTGTCAAAATATGTTCTAAAACTGTCAAAATTTTAAAGCAAAGTATTAAAAATTTCAAATTATGTTCTGTCAAAATTTATTAAAAAATTGTTTCTAAAGTAATGTACAAGTTTTAAAGACTTACAGGTAGTACGCCACTGCTTTGACCTTCTTATTTTATTGAAATTGCAGTGCAGCTTGTACTGTCCACTAGTGTCAGGTTTTTACTGACCAAAAGTTCCTTCCGTTCTTTTTTCTGCGAAGCCTTTGCTTGGTCTGCTGTCAAATTTAACATACTTTGACAGTACTTTTGACAGTTTTTGCAGTTTCAGCATAGTCAATATAGTTTTGACAATTACGGTAACTTTTTGAAGACATTTTTAACATAGTTTTGACAGTTTCAACGACATTTAGTACATATTTTTGACAGTTTTAACATATTTTGACAGTATTTTGGACAATTTCAACACAGTCAGTATTTTTTTGACAGTTACGGTGATTTTTTGATATGATATTTTCAACATAGTTTTGTCAGTTTCAACATAGTTTTTACAGTTTCAACATATTTCTGACAGTTTTAGTGACATTTTCTGCATAGTTTTGACAGTTTCAACATAGTCAACGTATTTTGGACAGTTACGATAACTTTTTGATGACATTTTTAACATAGTTTGACAGTTTCAACGACATCACGTACATATTATTGACAGCTTCAACATGGTTTTAACAGTTTTAACATATTTTGACAGTTTTAACGTATCTTTGCCAGTTTTTAAATAGTTTTAACATAGTCGACATATTTTTGACAGTTACAACGTAGTTTTGACAGTTTTAACGACATTTTGTACATATTTTTGATAGTTTTAAAAGTTTCAATATATTTCTGACAGTTTCAACATATATTGACAGTACTTTTGACAATTTTATTATAGTCAACATATTTTTGACAGTAACGGACTTATTTTCAACATAGTTTTGATAGTTTCAAGACAGTTTTTAAATGGCTTTGATAGTTTTAATATTAACATATTTTTGACAGTTACGGTGATTTTTTGATGACATTTTCAACAAAATGTTGATAGTTTCAACATAGTTTTAACAGTTTCAACATATTTTTGACAGTTTCAGTGACAATTTTTACATAGTTTTGTCAGTTTCAACGTAGCTAACATATTTTTGACAGTTGACAGTTGACAGTTACCGTAACTTTTTGATGATATTTTCAACATAGTATTGACACTTTCAATGATTTTTCTACATATGTTTGACAGTTTCAACATAGTTTTAACAATTTTAACATATTTTGACAGTTTTGACGTATTTTTGACAGTTTTTCAATAGTTTTAACATGGTCAACATATTTTTGAAAGTTACAGTGACTTTTTGATGACATTTATAACGTAGTTTTTACAGTTTTAATTTATTTTTGACAGTTTTAGTGACATTTTCTACATGGTTTTGACAGTTTTAACATAGTCAACATATTTTTGAGTTACGGTAACTTTTAGATGACACATTCAACATAGTTTTGAAAGTTTTAACGTCATTTTGTACATATTTTTGACAGTTTCAACATATTTCTGATAGTTTAGTGACATTTTCTACATAGTTTTAAAAGTTTTAACATAGTCAACATATTTTTGACAGTTTCAACGAAATATTTTACATATTTTGACAGTTTCAATTGACAGTTTTAATATATTTTGACAGTTTTTAAATAGTTTTGATAGTTTGAACGTAGACAACACATTTTTGACAGTTACTGTGGTTTTTTATGACGTTTTTAACATAGTTTTGACAGTTTCAATATAGTTTGAACAGTTTCAACATATTTTTTACAGTTTTAGTGACATTTTTTACATAGTTTTGACAGTTTCAACGTATCTAACATGTTTTTGACAGTTACGGCAACTTTTTGATGATATTTTCAACACAGTTTTGACTTTTTCAATGATTTTTCCACATATGTTTGACAGATTCAACATAGTTTTAATAATTTTAATATATTTTGACAGTTTTGGCGTATTTTTGACTTACAGTGACTTTTTGATGACATTTATAACGTAGTTTTTACAGTTTCTACATATTTTTGACATTTTCTACATAGTTTTGACAGTTTCAACATAGTCAACATATTTTTGAGTTACTGTAACTTTTAAATGACACATTCAACATAGTTTTGACAGTTTTAACGTTATTTTGTACATATTTTTGAAATAAAACGAAATGTTTTACATATTTTGACAGTTTCAACATAGTTTTGACAGTTTTAATATATTTAGACAGTTTCAATGTATTTTTTACAGTTTTTAAATAGTTGTGATAGTTCAAACGTAGACAACACATTTTTGACAGTTACTGTGACTTTTTGATGACGTTTTCAACATAGTTTTGACAGTTTCAATGTAGTTTGAACAGTTTCAACATATTTTTGACAGTTTTAGTGACATTTTCTACATAGTTTTGACAGTTTCAACATAGTCAACATATTTTTGAGTTGCGGTAACTTTTAGATGACACATTCAACATAGTTTTGACAGTTTTAACGTAATTTTGTACATATTTTTGACAGTTTTAACGAAATGTTTTACATATTTTGACAGTTTCAACAAAGTTTTGACAGTTTTAATATATTTTGACAGTTTGAATGTGTTTTTACAGTTTTTAAATAGTTTTGATAGTTTAAACGTAGACAACACATTTCTGACAGTTACTGTGACTTTTTGATGATGTTTTTAACATAGTTTTGACAGTTTCAATATAGTTTGAACAGTTTCAACATATTTTTGACAGTTTTAGGGAAATTTTTTACATAATTTTGACAGTTTTAACATAGTCAACACATTTTTGACAGTTACGGTAACTTTTTGATGACATTTTCAATATAGTTTGACAGTTTCAACATATTTTGCAATTTCAACGTATCTTTGACAGTTTTTAAATAGTTTTGATAGTTTCAACATAGACAACACTTTTTTGACAGTTACAATGATTTTTTGATGACATTTTCAACATAGTTGAAGTGAAACTGTCAATTTTAACGAAATTTTTTACGTATTTTACAGTTTTAACATATTTTGTTAGTTTCAACGTATCTTTGACAGTTTTTAAATAGTTTTGCTAGTTTTGCAGTGATTTTTGTTTGTTGACAGTTACAATGATTTTTTTATGACATTTTCAACATAGTTTTGACAGTTTTAACAGATTTCAACATTTTCAACGTATCTTTGACAGTTTTTAAATAGTTTTTATAGTTTCAACATAGACAACATATTTTTGACAGTTACAGTGACTTTTTGTTGATATTTTTAACATAGTTTTGACAGTTTCAACATAGTCAGCATATTTTTGACAGTTACGGTAACTTTTTGATGACATTTTCAACAAAATGTTGACAATGTGATCACATTTTGACAATATCAACGAATTTTTAAATAGCTTTGGTAGTTTTAACATATTTCTGACAGTTTTAGTGAAATTTTTTACACTTTTAACATATTTTTAACAGTTAGGGTAACTTTTAGATGACACTTTTAACATTGTTTTGTCATTATGTACATTTTGACAGTTATAACAGTTTTAACAGTTTTCACATATTTTGACAGTTTCAACGTATCTTTGACAGTTTTTAATTAGTTTTGATAGTTTCAAAATAGTCATCATATTTTTGACAGTTTCAATATAGTTTTAACAGTTTCAACATATTTTTGACAGTTGCCGTGACTTTTTGTTGACAGTAAAGTTTTTAAATATAATTTAAGAGTTATTAACTTTTTGATGACATTTTCAACATAGTTTTGACAGTTTCAATATATTTTGACATTTGCAGTGACTTTTTGTTGACAGTTTTAACATAGTTTTAATAATTTCAACATATTTTTGACAGTTGTAGTGCCATTTTCTACATAGTTTTGACAGTTTCAACATATCTTTGACAATTGCGGTGACTTTTTGTTGGCAGTTTTTAAATAGTTTTAATAGTTTTCAATGTATTTTTGAGAGTTGGTAACTTTTTGATGACACTTTTAGCATAGTTTTGATAGTTTTAATTTGTCTAGACAGCTGCAGTGACTTTTTGTTGACAGTTTTTAAATAGTTTTGATAGTTTTAATATAATTTTAACGTATTTTTGACAATGTTTTGAATAGTTTTGATAGTTTTGAAATAGTTTTGACAGTTTCAACATATTTTTGACGTTTGCAGTGACTTTTTGTTGACAGTTCGTAAATAGTTGTAACAGTACTAACAGTATTTGTGAGATCTAAGTTTTTTGATGACATTTTCAACATAGTTTTAATAGTTTCAATATATTATGACATTTGGAGTGACTTTTTGTTGACAGTTTTTAGATAGTTTCAATGTATTTTTGACAGTTTTTTTAAATAGTTTTGACAGTTTCAACATATTTTGACAGTTCAATTGACTTTTGTTGACAGTTTTATCAAAACAACATCTTAACAGTCATAAATGTCATAAAATGTTCTTAAATTAACATAGCTATCATAAAATGTATCCAAATGTCAAAAAAGGGGAAGAATATTCACAAAATTGTTTGAAATTTTCTGTTAAGATTTTTAAACGGTTTTTATTGTTTTCTTAGATTGTAAACTTGATTAAATAATGGATGTCTTGCAAGCTGTATATCAACTGGGTGAAATTAACATCAAAATTTGCAGACCGATGAATATTACAACAGCTTTGCTTATACCTCGAGATGTCCCCAACAAGTAAATCCCGTCAGTCCAGAGAGACACGGCGCTCAACAAGTTGGAAAGTTTTTCGGGTTGAGCGGGCAGGCAGGAAAGGACGAAATGATCCTCTGGCGTCGTTATATTATATCTCCCCGTTTTGATTTTCGGACGTGTCGCACCCTGTCCAAGGAGTGGCCGGAGTGTCCTGCCCCCCGCATTATTAAATGGGGCAGGTTTGCGTGTCGAAATGTCCCACGGAGAGTTCCATTAGCTAATAGAGGCCCCCGTGGAGATACCAAAGCCGTGCGGTAAAATACATACACGAGTGAGTTTGCGGGGTGAAGCGGGTTGGGAAGTTGCCCCCGCCTCGCCGCCGACATGACGATAACGCTGTCATGTGACGCGCGTCCCAAATAACGAATGCAATGCCCAACCCTTGCAAACGAACTTTAACATTAATCTGAAAAATTGTAAAAAGAGAATCAATAGTTTGAGTTGCGTAAGATTTTCGCTTTACGATAGAAAAAAACAAAACAACAGCAGAAGGGGATTGTATTGATTAGCAATTGTTAGAATTTAATCATCGGCGGCTGCAGGAGTGGGCCCGTCAGTGCGGCGGTGCTCACAGCATGTTTTCTGCATTAGGTAATGGAAACGGCACCCCGAGGGTTCTATCACGAACACGCGAACTTTTATAATACAATGTCCTAAATAGATACTGTACGTCTGCATAGTGGGTGGAAAGCGGGGGTGGCAATGCGCAGCCCTCAGGAAGACGAAATAAAAAAAAAGAAAAGAAATAAATAGCGGATTAACTGCGAGAAGTGCTAATGGTCGGGAGCGGACATAATAATTGGGATTTTTTATGGATATACTGTTGAGGGGTTGGTTGGCTGGTTCATACAGGTTGCTGCTGCGCGATTCCTACTGATGACGTTCACAGCACGCATTGATTTTCAAATTTTAGTTTGAAGTTTAATTTTCTGATTTCAGCAGATCGATTAGTTGCCAAGTTATCAAATTTTTTTTTTCAAAATTTTGAAAAAAATATTTTTAGTTTAAAATTTAAATTTCTGGTACTGTCAACCTTTGAAGCACTTATTGAAGATTGTTCATAAACAATTTGAACAATATTTATCGATTAGGTTTTGTTTTATTCAAATTTTAATGAATTAATTGCTAAAGTATCAAATTTAATTTTCAAAATTTTGGAAAAAATATTTTTAGTTTGGAATTTAATTTTCTGATACTGTCAACGTTTGAAGCACTAATTGAAGATTGTTTATAGTTAATTTGAACAATATTCATCGATTAGTTTTTGTTTTATTTAAATTTTATTGAATTAATTGCTAAAATATCAAATTTTATTTTCAAAATTTTGGAAAAAATATTTTTAGTTTGGAATTATTATTTCTGATACTGTCAACCTTTGAAGCACTTATTGAAGATTGTTCAAAATCAATTTGAACAATATTCATAGATTAGTTTTTGTTTTATTCAAATTTTAATTAATTAATTTGCTAAAATATCAAATTTAATTTTCAAAATTTTGGAAAAAATATTTTTAGTTTGGAATTTAATTTTCTGATACTGTCAACCTTTGAAGCACTCATTGAAGATAGTTCATAATCAATTTGAACAATATTCATCGATTAGTTTTTGTTTTATTCAAAATTTAATAAATTAATTCCTAAAATATCAAATTTTATTTTCAAAATTTTGGAAAAAATATTTTTAGTTTAAAATTTAATTTTTTGATACTGTCAACTTTTGAAGCACTTATTGAAGATAGTTTATAATTAATTTGAACAATATTCATAGATTAGTTTTTGTTTTATTCAAAACTTAATTCCTAAAATATCAAAGTTTATTTTCAAAACTTTGGAAAAAATATTTTTAGTTTGAAATTTAATTTTCTGATACTGTCAACTTCTGAAGCACTTATTGAAGATAGTTCATAATCAATTTGAACAATATTTATTGATTAGTTTTTGTTTTATTCAAATTTTAATGAATTTATTGCTAAAATATCAAATTTTATTTTCAAAATTTTGGAAAAAATATTTTTAGTTTAAAATTTAATTTTTTCATACTGTCAACCTTTGAAGCACTTATTGAAGATAGTGCATAATCAATTTGAACAATATTCATTGATTAGTTTTTGTTTTATTCAAATTTTAATGAATTAATTGCTAAAATATCAAATTTAATTTTCAATATTTTGGAAAAAATATTTTTAGTTTAAAATTTAATTTTCTGATACTGTCAACCTTTGAAGCACTTATTGAAGATAGTTTATAATCAATTTGAACAATATTCATTGATAAGTTTTTGTTTTATTCAAAATTTACTAAATTAATTGCTAAAATATCAAATTTTATTTTCAAAACTTTGGAAAAAATATTTTTAGTTTGGAATTTAATTTTGTGATACTGTCAACCTTTGAAGCACTTATTGAACATAGTGCAAAATCAATTTGAACAATATTCATCGATTAGTTTTTGTTTTATTCAAAATTTAATAAATTAATTCCTAAAATATCAAATTTTATTTTCAAAATTTTGGAAAAAATATTTTTAGTTTAAAATTTAATTTTTTGATACTGTCAACCTTTGAAGCACTTATTGAAGATAGTTCATAATCAATTTGAACAATATTCATCGATTAGTTTTTGTTGTATTCAAATTTTAATGAAATAATTGCTAAAATATCAAATTATATTATCAAAATTTTGGAAAAAAAAATTTTAGTTTGAAATTTAATTTTTTGATACTGTCAACCTTTGAAGCACTTAGTGAAGATAGTTCATAATTAATTTAAACAAAATTCATCGATTAGTTTTTGTTTTATTCAAATTTTTATTGAATTAATTGCTAAAATATCAAATTTTATTTTCAAAATTTTGGAAAAATATTTTTAGTTTGAAATTTAATTTTCTGATACTGTCAACCTTTGAAGCACTTATTGAAGATAGTTCATAATCAATTTGAACGAAATTCATCGATTAGTTTTTGTTTTATTTAAATTTTAATGAATTAATTGCTAAAATATCAAATTTAATTTTCAAAGTTTTGGAAAAAATATTTTTAGTTTGGAATTAAATTTTCTGATACTGTCAATCTTTGAAGCACTTATAGAAGATATTTCATAATCAATTTGAACAATATTTATTAATTAGTTTTTCTTTTATTTAAATTTTAATGAATTAATTGCTAAAATATCAAATTTTATTTTCAAAACTTAAGAAAAAAATTATTTATTTTGGAATTTAATTTTCTGATACTGTCAACCTTTGAAGCACTTATTGAAGATTGTTCATAATCAATTTGAACAATATTCATCGATTAGTTTTTGTTTTATTCAAAATTTAATAAATTAATTCCTAAATAATCAAATTTTGTTTTTAAAATTTTGGAAAAAATATTTTTAGTTTAAAATTTAATTTTCTGATACTGTCAACCTTTGAAGCACTTATTGAAGATTGTTCAAAATCAATTTGAACAATATTCATAGATTAGTTTTTGTTTTATTCAAATTTTAATGAAATAATTGCTAAAATATCAAATTTAATTTTCAAAATTTTGGAAAAAATATTTTTAGTTTGGAATTAAATTTTCTGATACTGTCAATCTTTGAAGCACTTATTGAAGATAGTTCATAATTAATTTGAACAATATTTATAGATTAGTTTTTGTTTTATTCAAATTTTAATGAATTAATTGCTAAAATATCAAATTTAATTTTCAAAATTTTGGAAAAAATATTTTTAGTTTGGAATTTAGTATTCTGATACTGTCAACCGTTGAAGCACTTATTGAATATTCATAGATTAGTTTTTGTTTTATTCAAATTTTAATGACTTAATTGCTAAAATATCAAATTTAATTTTCAAAATTTTAGAAAAAATATTTTTAGTTTGGAATTTAATTTTCTGATACTGTCAACCTTTGAAGCACTTATTGAAGATTGTTCATAAACAATTTGAACAAAATTCATCAATTAGTTTTTGTTTTATACAAAGTTTAATAAATTAATTTCTAAAATATTAAATTTTATTTTCAAAGTTTTGGAAAAAATATAAATCTCAATGAGTTACGTAATAAATTTAAGTATGTAACCATTTTGACATAATATAATTCTGGTCCATCTAAATCCGCAAGCGTTTTTGTCCACTCCGCAATAAAATCTCCATTATTCATTCAATCGATAGAGAGTTGCGGATGGTTGCGGACAAAGGAGAAAAAAATAAAGAGAAATAAATTAAAATATCGGTTACGCAATCACATAAGATGACTTAAATCAGAAAGAGAGAGTGATACTGAAGTAGAATTGATGAGGTGTTGGCGGGTGAGGAAAGAGGAAAGGCCGCCGGCGAACAAAGCGCACGTTGATGACAGCTTACTTAGCATGTGACAGAAATACTGCGGAAAATTATGAAAGAAGAAAAAAGAGAAGTCCGCAGATGACAAAGTAATGTGGTAATCGCACGTTGCACATCAATCAACCAACATTAACGGTGTTGTTGTGGAAATATTTTATCTTAATTTTCTTTTTTATTATGTATTATACATAGGCGGCACTTTATTTTATTTATGAAGAAAATTAAAATATAATAATAGTTTCTACAATGTTTTATTTATATTAAATTGGCAACAAAACTTGTAAATGAAATATTAAATTGTGAATTATAATTATCATATTTCTTTAATAATGTAATTTTGCATCATTTAAATCAGGCTTTGAGGTTTTTTAATCAACCATTGAAATATTAAAATCCGGCCTCTAAATATTGAAATTCAGCCGAATCATTACAGTTGAAATTAATTATTAATTAATTAATTAAGTTAAATTGTTAAGGGGGTTTTTTTCTTGAAATTTCCAGTGACAGCTTAAGAATATTTGACAGTTTGGAAATAGTTTATAGTTTCTATGACAGTCAAGGAACATTTATGAACATTTTAGGACATTGTTAATAGTTAGGGAACATTTGATGACATTTGTGACAGTTCAGAAAAATTTTAAGTCAATTTAAAAACTGTTGAACATTTTTTTAAATTATTTTGACATTTATGTCTTCAGAAGCATTTGATGACAATTCAAGAGTGTTTTATGTTTTCTATAACATTTCAACAACAATTTAATTACAGTTTTTCTTAACTATTCATTGGTTGTTGCTATTTAGACGTGACTTCACTACAGTTTTTAGGAATTTGCTGAAGATTGTCTTCAGCGATTTTGTTGCCCGGGTTCTGTTTTTCTTCAAAAATGCTCCTGAATTACATTTGCGGTTTATTGGATATTGCCGGTTGAGTTTTTTTTTCTCTTTCTTTACTGCTTCTTGTAGTTTTTGAACGTGCAGTACTTTTAGTCTTACAGTGGAGTCAGAGACAGTAATGGATGTGGCGATAGTGTCATCTTGATTTTTTAGTTTTTATCTTGATTTGTGTTTGCTTTGTTTGTTTTGTTATCAAACCATCTTGATTTTTTGGTAATAAAGGGTGGGCCATCCAACTTTTGGAATTTGATCGGCTATAAATAAAAAATTAATGAATATTTTTTCAAAATTATGAGTTTATTAGAAAGATTGGACATTTTTATTTAAGAATGAAACGCAACATCATTCAAATTACTTCCCCGGCTGGCTTGTCAGTAACCAATCCGATTAACCTAATTTTTTAGTACATTTTTGATTGTTTGGGTTTCAATCGCATGAATAGCAACTTCGATTTTGTGTTTCAAGGCATTACTCGTCTCTGGATGGTTAGCGTAACACTTATCCTTAAGGTCTTCTCACAAAAAAAACCAACTGGTTCAAATCAGAGGTTTTAAGCGGCCAATTGACATCAGCATTTCGGTTTCCAAAAACAGTGCGCAAAAGATCAATGGTTATGGTGCCTGTATGGCAAGTGGGACCGTTCTGTTGAAACGAAATGTCATCCATTTCATACTCTTCGATTTTTGGAAACAAATTTTGTTTAGCATGGCATAGTAACATTCTTTTTCCTTATTTTCGAAGAAAAATGGCCCAATAATGCCGCGGGATTAAAAACTCCACCAAACGGTAACTCGTTGTGGATGCATAGGCTGTTCAATGGTCATGTGTGGATTCTGTGATCCGTGATCCCTAAATGCGACAATTTTTTTTTATTGACATAGCCTTCGAGATGAAAATGAGCTCTATTGGAAAACGATCTTAGCCCATTTGGCGAATTGAAAACGCATCGGATGGTCATGAGGTTTCATTTTTTGAGCTAATTGAACTTTGTAGGCCTTCAAACCGATGTCTATGCAAAATTCTCTTCAGAGAAGTGCGAGAAATGTTCAGTTCCCGAGAACGATGACGAGTTGATGTATGTTCACGCACACTCTGAGCAACAGCATACATTTTTTTGGCTGAGCGCACTGGACGAGAACGTGAATATGTTGTTTTAACCACTAACGATCCAGTTTTGCAAACTTGCTTCTCAAATTGGTCCACAAATTGCGTTGAAGGCACTTTTTTTCTATCAAATTTGTTTCGTAAATTTCTTACCGTTTGAGTAGAAGACTCACCACTTTGGAAGTAAGTTTTGATTATTTACCAACTTTGTTCAAGTTTAAAGCGTCTTATTTCGCAAATGTCAAACATAAAACTAAATTTCTGAGTACTCATAAATGTTATTATACTTTTACTACCACTACTTAGGTGTATAGGCTAACATCGATGCCGTGTAAGTAAATTTTTGTTGGTTTTTTGTCACCACTAAAACTGATGACAGCTTACTTTGGTTATCTTGAATTTTGGTTGAGCCGACAAAAGAGAAATTTAATTTTGAATTTTTTCTTTTTTTCTGTAGGTATTTGTTCA
This sequence comes from Tachinus rufipes, assembly GCA_963932245.1. Classification (NCBI taxonomy): domain Eukaryota; kingdom Metazoa; phylum Arthropoda; class Insecta; order Coleoptera; family Staphylinidae; genus Tachinus; species Tachinus rufipes. The sequence goes on along the minus strand of OZ010748.1, from coordinate 85,246,595 downwards.
GTGAGCAAGGAAGGTGTAGTGGAAGCAAGAACTTTTATTTCTTGAATGCTCCAGGCATTGGGCGCCAACTGTTGCAGGTCTACTTCTGGAGGTGTTGTAGAAGTGGTTTCTTTTAAGTTTTTTTCTTTATATGCTGCCTTAACTGGCCAGAGATTTTTTTGCTTTCTGGTATGGCTTGAATATTTTTTTTAAATTTCCGGAATTTGTTGACATTAACATTTGTTTCTTGTCTTTGCTGTCTATGAGGTTAGGGCAGGATCTTTTTTTTTTTTGAGGCTACTTGCTATGAAAGACGTTGCGATGTTCTTTGTGAGCTTTTTTTCTGTTTTATCTGTTTTTAAGTGTTTCTTGAGGCACCGGCTGGTTTTGGAACTTTTGATGTTTGGTCAGAAGTTTTCCGTTTTTTTCTTGGTGTTTTGTTTGGTTTTGTTTTTATTGGGGGTGTTGCTGAAATAATCTCGAAATTTCTTCTTCTTACTTGTTTATCGGTTGTTGCTATCCGGACGTTGCGTTTCCGAAATCTTTATGCGTTTGCTGAAGATTGGTTTCTGGATATGAGTTGAGTTAATTGGAGTCGGTTTTATATTACTAGCTTTATATTCCGGGCTTTGTTTCTCCTTGAAGTTTTCTAGAGGATTTTTTTGCATTTTTTCAGGTTGGTTGCATTTTTTTACTTCTTGGCAGGTGCTACTGGGTTGGATGGTTTTGCTCTGTTTGTCATCTGCAAGTAACTTTCTATAGGATTAGTGCAAGGTTTGGTGGTATCGGACATCAGTTTGTTGGTTATGTGCTTTCTTTCTTTTTTGTCTTTTGTCAAAGTTTAATTTGTGGGCGAGTTATTTCTTCTACTGTGACCTATCCAACCGCCCAAGTGTTAGTCATCATAGGATCTATTATTTGTGCCACTTTTTGTGTGCTTTGATTTAGATACGAGAGAATTGTTTACAATAAATCTCTTGATAACTAACTGTTAGGTGGGTGGATGGGAACAAAGTTTAATTTGTGGACTAGTTACTTCTTCTTCTGCGACCCACCCACCCGCCCAAGTGTTACTCATTAAAGGATCTATTGTTTGTTCTACTTCTTGTGTGCTTGGATTTGGATATGACAGAATTGTTGAACAATGAATCTCTTGATAACTAACGCTTGGGTGGGTGGGTGGAAACAAAGTTTAATTTGTGGGCGAGTTATTTTTTCTAATCTGACCCACCCACCCGCCCAAGTGTTACTCATCAAAGGATTTATTGTTTGGCCCCCCTCTTGTGTGCTTGGATGTAGATATGAGACATTTGTTGAACAATAAATCTCTTGATAACTAACGCTTGGGTGGGAACAAAGTTTAATTTGTGGGCAAGTTACTTTTTTTACTATGACCCACCTACTCACTCAAGTGTTAGTCATCAAAGGATCTATTGTTTGTCCCACCTCTTGTGTGCTTGGATGTAGATATGAGCCAATTGATTAACAATAAATCTCTTGATAATTAACGTTTGGGTGGTAGGGTGGGAACAAAGTTTAATTTGTGGGCGAGTTACTTCTTCTACTGTGACCCACCTACTCGTCCAAGTGTTAGTCATCAAAGGATCTATTGTTCGTCCCACCTCTTGTGTGCTTGAATGTAGATATGAGACATTTGTTGAACAATAAATCTCTTGATAATTAACGCTTGGGTGGGTGGGAACAAAGTTTAATTATGGGCGAGTTACTTTTTCTACTGTAACCTACCCACCCGCCCAAGTGTTAGTCGTCATTATCTATTGTTTGTCTCACCTCTTGTCTGCTTGGATTTAGATATGAGAGAATTGTTCAAACATTTTTAGAAGATTGTTCTGTTGTTCCTGAATCGGTCTGGGTCGTGATGCTGTAACCAAGTAAGTGAAAGGTTTGGCGTTGGGACATACAGTTTTTTCTTCTGTGTCTACTTTTAGTGTTTTTTACCGAACTCGCAATTGCAGTGCTTTTAGCGTTTTGATTTCTTGGGTCTTATCTGCACTTGAATTTGCTTTGTTTGTCTGGCTGCGGCGTTATCAAACCATCTCGATTTCTTAGTATTAGCAGCTGCAGTGGTGTAGTTGGGTTTCATTGGTTGGGTGCTGTTGTTAACATTCTTCGCTGCTTCAATAAAATCTTTTGTTGTATGAAAGTCTATACAAATTATTCTAGACTTGCGCGACATAGCTTTTGCCGATTTCTGGGTAGTAGACTTACTTTAGTGCTGCATCGTTCAGCAGCAACTCTATGGAGGTTTTTTGGGTTTTGTAGAAACAGGCATTTAGTCTGTTTTGTGGTATGCGGCGGGAGTATTCTATGATGCGTTTATGAATGGTGATGCATGAAAGTTAAGCTGGATTGTTGTTTTTGGCTTTTTTTGCAGCAATTGCACAGAAGCCTCTATGCTTTAGGGCTTCTACTACCATTGATGAGGTGAAAGCAAAAAAAATTTGGCTGTTTTCTAAGTTTTTTGTTGCAGCAGAGACTTCTGGTCAGCTCGGATAGGGACTTGCGTAGGCATGTTTCCAATTTTAGGTTGGAATTGGTGATTGACGACAGCTTTCTTTGGTTATCTTGAATTTTAGTTGAATCTACAAAAGAGCAAACAAAAATTTTGTAAAAAGTTCTAAAACATGAAAAATGTTGCTCGAAATTTTTACTAAAAGCATTTGTCCAGTGGGCTTGGAAGGTGTTCTGGAGGTAGGAACGTTTAATTTTTTGAAAGCCTTGGGACACTCAAATAGTTTGAGCTGAAGTGGCTCACCCACCCACCTAAGTGTCTGTTGTTAAGAGGTTGGATCACGACTTTCTTTTGTGACAAAATGACTTTTAACGTCCGCAGAGTTGTCTATCAACTTTCTTGATAACAATCACTTGGGCGGGTGGGTGGGACACTCCATAGTTTGAGATGAAAAAAATATTAGCTCTGAAGGCAAAGTGTTGCTAGTGCAGTCTAGCAGAGGCAAGTACTTCTTCTCATCGGGCTGGGTTTGTTGTTGTTGATTCTGTTCTGGCGCAGTCGACGTGGATAGCAATTAGTTTCTTAAAATGGTTGGCTGATGTCTGTTGTGGGTAGCTTAGTGATTTTTTCAGACTTTCCATATAAATTTGCATTATTTGTTAACTGTCAACAAAAAAATGGAATGGTGGTGGTCGTTACTATGTGATAGATAAAATAAATAAAACTCATAACATTAACTATATATTTAAAAACGTAACTAGTTTCAACTTTTATTAGGTCATCATCGGACGGTGATACACAAAATGTTTTATAATGTTTCCTAAGAGCCGCCTGTCATATGAGCAGTGCACTTTTAATTTGACAAAGAAGTGCCAATTGTCTTAGAATTTTTAGATGGAATGCCAGTTTTAATCTTGACAAATCTGTTATTTGAACTGGCAACTGTTATTTGACAAAGCAACTGTCGACTATTTCACAAATCTGACATGTGAATTGTTAACATTATTCTGTCTTATGAACTGTCAATTTGACTTATGATTTGTTAACTTTATTCTTAATAACTGTTATATGAACTGTCAAATGACAAATCAACTTTTAATTTTTTAACATAAATGAGCTATCTGATTGCCAACTTTCATCTTGGAAAGTGTATTTTATAAAGTTCCAATTTACTCGACGAAATGTTTTTGATGAGCTGTCAACTGTCAATTTGTCAAATCAACTGTCAACTTGAGAAAGTAATATAATTGATGGTTGTAACCTCTACTACGTGATAATTTATGTTTTTGAAATGAAAAACAATTTCTATATTTTTATTGCAAGTTCAATTAACTTATTACATCTGTAGAAGGCTCTAGTAGAGCCGAAACTAGTAATGTATTCTTAAGAATAAACTTGTGATAGTAAATTTTATTATTTCATAAACTTGACATTTAAAATGCTTCATACATAAACTGTCAACTGCTAATTGAGAAATTAAGGACAACTGTTTGACCTATAAACTGTATATATAAATTGTTACTTTTACGTTCTTTTTTGAGGGGCCTTAAAAATGTTTTGCATTTACAGACAAGGCCGGTCTTGCCTGCTGCATCCAGCAACATGTGACGGAATGAATGTCAGTTGTCACTAAATTAGAGTAGGATACAAAGCTAATTCTTTAATACTACTAATATACACTTACGTTACGTGGATGGTAAAGACACTATAGTTTATTGTTGTTAGCTCGTACAAATATTTTTCTCTTTGAACCATACTTTGCGTTTTGAAACTAACGTCAGAAGTTACTTTTTTTTTCCATTTACTACAGTATTCCTTTATGGACAGTTATTTGACCTTTACATGCTATTTACTAGGTTGTAATCTCTTATGCTTTTATCGATTCCATCTAAACAATCGTCTTCAGAACGCGGACTTTAAAATAAAATCACAATGACAGTACTAGGTTTGTTATTTTACGTTTCTATGCGTTGCTATGGACATTATTATTTGTGTTACTTGATACTTGAGGTTTGCAAATCAATTTGATTCAATTTGATTCGATCAAAGTATTTTAAATTGTCAAACTGACAGAAATTTTTTTAATTTTGTACAGAAAATAAATTATTCGGGAAATAGTTGTCGCTTGCAGGAATATAAATATCGCTGCATTAATATCCGAGGGGTAAATGTCAAAATATCTACCATATTTTCAAATGAGAAAAGTAGCAATGTCGATTTTAACAAAGATAAAAAGAAATCCATTTTTTTTTTTGTAATCGACGCGTTTCCATTTAGCTTCAGCCCCGTTTTCCGCGCGATTTCGCGCAAAGTGAATTATTTCCATATTAAATTGTCTCCCAAAGTATGTAGTGGGGCGCGATTTGAATATTTGATGGTCATCTTGTATTCAGGAGCGAGTTAAAAACGTAGACTCGGTGCCTCGTTACGTCGTCGTCGGCGATGCAAGGGGGTGCGTTTACATCGTAATGAAACGATCATCGTCGTCCGCCCGCTTTGCTAGCTAGCTAGGGTAGGCCAGGGGTACCGCACCCCTTCAAGCGGGTGAAATATATCCGGCCGTAATAAAAGTATGACATATCCCGGTCATAAAGAGGGGGTTAGGTCGCGCTAATAACCAAGTGGTTGGTATTTCACATGCCGGTGGCCCTCCATCCGACCGACAACTCGACATTTTAAAGGTCGCGTTCCGTAGCACGAAATAAAATGAAATTAAGGGTGGCATTTTGACGTAATAGCTTGATATTCTAATACACACTTTGGCGCATATAAGGGGGACAAGCGAGGTCTTTATGTTTATCAGGATTATCCCTTAATTGCATGGCTTTATAAGAGCATCAGCGTTATTGATATACAAATTTTACACATGATGTCTACCCACAATTTCATATTAAATGTAATTGTGATATTTTTAAATGTTCTACCCGAGTTGGGGTTCGAACCTGCAAAAATTATGCGCCGAAATTTGAGTTATGTGCTTTAGTTTTATTATATGACACAAAAATTATGTCACAATTTAATAATTTGTTTAGAATTGTTGACAGTTTCGATATAATTTTTTTTTTTTTAAATTTTTAGTTTTAAATTTATTTTGACAGTTTTGAAATTTCTATTGATTGTATGGTTTTGTCATTTTAAACATACTTTTGACAGTTGGACTAATTTCTATTTATCATTTACTTTGCATGCTTATAATTTATTTGACATAGTTTTGACAGTTTTAGTAGTTTGACATTATTTTGACAGTTTTGCAACTATTTTGTTGACATACTTTTGACAGTTTTACAAATTTTTGTTTGACAGTTACTGTAGAATTTAATCAAAAGTTTGACGGTTTCAAAATAATGTTGACAGTTTAGTAACTGTCAAACAGAAATTTGTACGACTGTCAAAAGTATGTCAATGGTAATAAGTTAGTGCAACTGTTAAATCATGATTATTATATACTTAACGAAAGATATCAGCTGTCAAACAGATAAATGTTATTATTTCATAACTGTCAAACAAATAAAAAGTTAAACGTCAAACATTACATTTGAGCTTTGACTTTCAAATGTCAAAAATGACATCACAACTGTCAAAATAATTTAAGTTAACTAGCAATAATTACGTTTAAAGCTATAAATTACGTTTCAACTGTCAAATATGACATTTACTAAAAAAATAGTGCAAAAGCTTGTAGTGATTGTCAAAAATGCATCATAACTGTCAAACAGATAAAAAGTTAAACGTCAAACATTACATTTGAGCTTTGACTTTCAAATGTCAAAAATGACATAACAACTGTCAAAATAATTTAAGTTAATTATCAATAATTACGTTTAAAGCTTAAAATTACGTTTCAACCGTCAAATATGACATTTACTAAAAAAAATGTGCAAAAGCTTGTAGTGACTGTCAAAAATGCATCATAACTGTCAAACAAATAAAAAGTTAAACGTCAAACATTACATTTGAGATTTGACTTTCAAATGTCAAAAATGACATCACAACTGTCAAAATAATTTAAGTTAACTATCAATAATTACGTTTAAAACCTAAAATTACGTTTCAACTGTCAAATATGACATTTACTAAAAAAAATAGTGCAAAAGCTTGTAGTGACTGTCAAAAATGCATCATAACTGTCAGACAGATAAAAAGTTAAACGTCGAACATTACATTTGAGCTTTGACTTTCAAATATCAAAAAATGACATCACAACTCTCAAAATAATTTAAGTTAATCATCAATAATTACCTTTAAAGCTTAACATTACGTTTCAACTGTCAAATATGACGTTTACTAAAAAAAATAGTGCAAAAGTTTGTAATGACTGTCAAAAATGCATCATAACTGTCAAACAGATAAAAAGTTAAACGTCAAACATTACATTAAGTTAACTAAAATAATTACGTTTAAAGCTTAAAATTACGTTTCAACTGTCAAATATGACATTTACTAAAAAAATAGTGCAAAAGTTTATAGTGACTGTCAAAAATGCATCATAACTGTTAGACAGATAAAAAACGTCAAACATTACATTTGATCTTTGACTTTCAACTGTTAAAAGTTGTGCATAGCTCAAAAATGACATCACAACTATCAAAATACTGTAAGTTAGCTATCAATAATTATGTTTAAAGCATACTTTGACTGTCAACAAAACAAAAAAGTGGTTTTTATTTTGACATTTGACAGTATTATTTTTTTTGTTTTAATTTCTAACAGTTTTTAATAGTAGTTTGAAATTTGATTCATTTTGTTTCTGACATTTGTAAATTTTATTTTTGGCAGATAATAGTTTTTGATTTTGATAGACGACAGATGATTAGATTAGATCACATTTTATTTTTGACTTTTTTGGCATCTTTTGTTAGTTTGACATGTTTAAATTAGACATTTCCAAGATGTGTTATTGCAGTTTGTCACAATATTTTGACAGTTTATGTAATTTTTGACATATTATGTCAGTTTGTTGACGTTTTGACTTTTTAAATGACATACGGTTGACGATTTTGACAGTTTTGCAGTTTGTTGCAATATTTTGACAGTTTTAAGTAATTTTTGACAATTTATGTTTGTTGACATTTTACCTTTTCAGTGACAAAGTTTTTGGCAAATTTTGCTAGTTTGACATCTTTGAAATTGACATATGTATATAAGATGTGTTATTGCAGTTTATCACAATATTCTGACAGTTTATGTAGTTTTTGCCAACTCATGTCAGTTTGTTGACATTTTGACTTTTTGACAGTTTTTGTAAACTTGTTAATTTGACATTTTCAAGATTTATTGTAGTTTGTTACAATATGTTGGCAGTTCAGTGACAGTTTTAAGGAATTTTTGACAATTTATGATTTTATTGACATTTTGACTTTTTAGTGACAATAAAGATTGAGTTTTTTAAATATTTTGACAGTTAAACTATAAAAATGCAGAAAATATGGTTTTTGATTTAATTTCTTTAAATATCTCTAAAGTTATGAAAGTTAGAACAAAAGTTGAATCATAAAAATTATGCAAAACTTAATAATCTTGAAAAAGTTTTAATAACTTGTTTTAATATTTTGACAGTTGAGCTATTAAAATGCAGAAAATATAGTTTTGATCTAATTTCTTCAATTATCTCTAAAGCTATGAAAGTTAGAACTAAAGTTGAATAATAAAAATTATGTAAAACCTAATTATCTTGAAAAAGTTTAAATAACTTTTTTAAGTATTTTGACTGTTAAGGTATAAAAATGCAGAAAATATGTTTTTTGATCTAATTTCTTCAAATATCTCTAAAGCTATGAAAGTTAGAACTAAAGTTGAATAATAAAAATTATGTAAAACCTAATTATCTTGAAAAAGTTTAAATAACTTTTTTAAGTATTTTGACTGTTAAGGTATAAAAATGCAGAAAATATGTTTTTTGATCTAATTTCTTTAAATATCTCTAAAGTTATGAAAGTTAGAACTAAAGTTGAAATATAAAAAATATGGAAAACTTAATTATCTTGAAAAAGTTTAAGTAACTTTTTAAAGTATTTTGACAATTACGCTATAAAAATGCAGAAATTATGTTTTTTGATCTAATTTCTTTAAATATCTCCAAAGTTATGAAAGTTAAAACTAAAGTTCAATTATAAAAATGATAGAAAACTTAATTATCTTCAAAAAGTTTAAATAACTTGTTTGAGTATTTTGACCATTTAAGCTATACAAATTCAGAAAATATGGTTTTTGATCTAATTTCTATAAATATCTCCAAAGTTATGAAAGTTAGAACTAAATTTGAATTATAAAAATTATGAAAATCTTAATTATCTTAAAAAAAATTTAATAAATTGTTTTAATATTTTGACAGTTGAGCTATTAAAATGCAGAAAATATGTTTTTTGATCTAATTTCTTTAAATATCTCCAAAGTTATGAAAGTTAGGACTAAAGTTGAATTATAAAAATTATGGAAAACTTAATTATCTTGAAAAAGTTTAAGTAATTTTTTTGCGGTTAAGCAATAAAAATGCAGAAAGTATGTTTTTTGATCTAATTTCTTCAAATATCTCCAAAGTTATGAAAGTTAGAACTAAAGTTGAATTATAAAAATTATGCAAAACTTAATTATCTTGAAAAAGTTTAAGTAACTTTTTTAAGTTTTTTGACAGTTAACCTATAAAAATGCAGAAAATATCTTTTTTGATCTAATTTCTTCAAATATCCCAAAAGTTATGAAAGTTAGAACTAAAGTTGATTTATAAAAATTATGCAAAACTTAATTATCTTGAAATAGTTTTAATAACTTGTTTTAATATTTTGACAATTAAGCTATAAAAATTCAGAAAATAAGTTTTTTGGTTTAATTTATTTAAATATCTCTAAAGTTATGAAAGTTAGAACTAAAGTTTATTTATACAAATGATAGGAAACTTAATTATATTAAAAAAGTTTAAGTAACTTGTTTTAATATTTTGACAGTTAGGCTATAAAAATTCAGAAAATATGGTTTTGATCTAATTTCTGCAAATATCTTTAAAGTTATTAAAGTTAGAACTAAAGTTGAATTATAAAAATTATGCAAAACTTTATTATTTTGAAAAAGTTTTAATTACTTGTTTTAATATTTTGACAGTTGAGCTATAAAAATGCAGAAAATATGTTTTTTGATCTAATTTCTTTAAATATTTTCAAAGTTATGAAAGTTATAACTAAAGTTGATTTATAAAAATTATGCAAAATTTAATTATTTTGAAAAAGTTTTAATAACTTGTTTTAATATTTTGACAGTTGAGCTATAAAAATGCAGAAAATATGTTTTTTTGATCTAATTTCTTCAAATATCTCCAAAGCTATGAGAGTTTTGAATTATAAAAGTTGTGCAAAACTTAATTATTTTGAAAAAGTTTTTATAACTTGTTTTAATATTTTGACAGTTAAGCTAAAAAAATGCAGAAAATATGTTTTTTGATCTAATTTCTTCAAATATCTCCAAAGTTATGAAAGTTAGAACTAAAGTTGAATTATGGAAAACTTAATTATCTTGAAAAAGTTTAAGTAAATTTTTAAAGTATTTTGACAGTTAACCTATAAAAATGCAGAAAATATGTTTTTTGATCTAATTTCTTCAAATATCTCTAAAGTTATGAAAGTTAGAACTAAAGTTGAATTATAAAAATTATGCAAAACTTAATTATTTTGAAAAAGTTTTAATAACTTGTTTTAAAATTTTGACAGTTGAGCTTTAAAATGCAGAAAATATGGTTTTGATCCAATTTCTTCAAATATCTCAAAAGTTATGAAAGTTAGAACTAAAGTTAAATCATAAAAATTATGCAAATGTTACTTATCTTGAAAAAGTTTTAATAACTTGTTTTAATATTTTGACAGTTAAGCTATAAAAATGAAGAAAATATGGTTTTGATCTAATCTCTTCAATTATCTCCAAAGTTATAAAAGTTAGAACTAAAGTAAAATTATAAAAATTATTGAAAACTTAATTATCTTAAAAAAGTTTTAATATTTTGACAGCTAAACGCAGAAAATGTGGTTTTGGAGCTAATTTCTTCAAATATCACAAAAGTTAAAAAGTTGAAGAATAAAAATGTTGTAGAATTTAATTGTCTAAAAAAAGTTTAATTAATTGTTTTAATATTATGACAGTTAAGCAGCAGATTTTACTTTTGACAAATAATTTAATAATAAGTGTAAAAAACCGTGTTGTCCAATCGATGATTTATAATTTACACCAGACGTTTATCTATTGTTATAATTTTTTCATTCTCCATAGGACGCAGTGCGCTCCTATCGATTCAATCCCTCTCTCATTCCACCCCGACCACGCCAAGATGTTTATCTCTTGACTCTTATCTATTTTATTCCACATTACTTTAAGTGTTTTGCATTTCAAAGATTTACGATCTTATCACGCCACTATCACCACATACATAAACAAAAATAAAATTGTATAGGTATGTCATACAAAAGTGCGCGTGGTGCGATGCAAATATCGATAACCCGAGATAAGAGAAAAAAATAATAATAAAGAAATATGTAACAACACTTCATGAATTATTAATGAAGGACTTAATTAGTAGTTTGCCCATAGAATAAGATTTGAATTAATTTTCTCAAGATCGACCGACGATGCCATTGGTTGGCTATTTACGTTTTTCGTTTGTTATTTATGGAAATATAATTAGTTCGTTTCGTGCAACATAAATTCTTTTAAATTTAAAGAGGTGTTGGTGAATATTGTTGTTGGAAATATGGAAATGAAATTGTTTAAGAGGAGGGTTGTATTCAAAGTGCGGCTCCTTCGTTCCGCGACCACTTATCAAAATTTGATTTGTAATAAGCGGAGAAGGAAGAAAAGGGGATCGCGAGAGTGTGTACGGGAGACGCGCTTCCAGGATCGATGATCCCTTCTTCCATATCAGAATAAATCAAATGGAAGTCGTTTTACAAATCATCAATCTTTAAATATTGCCATCAATTCGTAGGGGTATGGGGGAGTAAATAGAAAAAGTTTTCTATGCGCCAAATTCGTTTATTTTTTTCTAACTTGTTACCAAAAGGAATCAACATAAACGGAATTTTCTTGTAATAACTCTTTATAGCAAAGGTGTTGTTGAAATTCAATTAATAACACAATTCTATTCTCTATGCATATTGCTAGAAGTAGGCAAGATATATATTGCTTGCTAATAATAAATACAACATATATTTTTATATATTATTATTATTTTATCTAGAGAATTATCAGATTTGCCACGCCTCCTGATGTGATGACCGTTTATATAGTTAGCAAGCACGACTTGTCAAATTGACAGTTCATATTGTTTGCTAGCAATATATATTTTGCTTACTTCTAATAGAGAATTGCTCCATTATATGCTATTGCATGAGTGACTTAAATTTGTCAACATAAATAAATTGCAACATTATAAAGTGACAGATACCAACAATGTGAGTGATATATGACAGTTGTCTATAGCATGTGTGACAGTCAGGGCCGGCACAAGGGGAAAACCGGCCACACGATAGCATTAAATTTGATGAATTAAATATTTTGCAACGAAGAGAGAATTATCTCACGTAGTTTTTTATTATTATTTATTAAATTTTTGCTTAAGTTCCTTCTGGAATACTTGATGGGGGATAAGGGTAGTATATTAACAATTGATAGAATCCCCTGTCCATTAAGAACATTAATGACAGTTCATAAATATTTAGTGACAGTTTAACAGAGTTTTAACATATTTAATGACATCTATAAAAGTTGAAGAACGTCTTTGACATTTGTGACAGTTCAAAAACATTTTATAATGTTAATGACAGTTTAAGAACATTTTTGACTTTTAGGGAAGATTTTATGGTATCTATGTTAGTCAAGGAACGTTTAATGTTGTTTGTGGCAGCTGGAGAATATGTTTTGTCTTCTTTGACAGTTTAGGAACATTTTGACAGTTTTAGAACATTTTGTCAGTTTGCAAACAACTGTGTTAGTTGAGGTACATCTTATCACATTTGTCACACTAGCTCAAGAACGTTGTATGATGTTTTTGACAGTTTTAGGACATCTTAATAGTTTCTAATATTTCATGACAAAACATTTCAAAACAGTATATGTTAATCTATGACAGTTTAGGAATATTTTTTTAAGTTTGAAAACTATTTTAATTTCTATGACAGTTTGGTAACAATTTATAATTTATATGACAGCCAAGGAGTATTTTATGTTATTAATAAAAGTGTATGAACAATTTATTATGACATTTTGATAGTTTTGGAAACTATTTTGACAATTGTGACAGTTTAACATTTTATGTCAATCTATGACAGTTTAGAAATATTTTTAACTTTTTTGACAGCCCAGGAAGATTTTATTTTATTTATAATAGCTTAAGAACATTTTATGATATTTTTGACAGTTTTTGAACAATTTATTATGACATTTCAATAGTTTTGGATTTTTTTTGGACAATTGTTACAGTTCTGGAACTTTTTAGTCAATCTATGACAATTTAGGAATATTTTTAATTTTTTTGACAGTCCAGGAACATTTTATTTTATTTATAATAGCTTAAGAACATTTTATGATGTTTTTGACAGTTTTTGAACAATTTATTATGACATTTCAATAGTTTTGGATTTTTTTTTGGACAATTGTTACAGTTCTGGAACTTTTTAGTCAATCTATGACAATTTAGGAATATTTTTAATTTTTTTGACAGTCCAGGAACATTTTATTTTATTTATAATAGCTTAAGAACATTTTATGATGTTTTTGACAGTTTTTGGACAATTTATTATGACATTTTAATAGTTTTGGATTTTTTTTTGGTCAATTGTGACAGTTCTGGAACTTTTTATGTCAATCTATGACAATTTAGGAATATTTTTAATTTTTTTGACAGTTCAGGAACATTTTATTTTATTTATAATAGCTTAAGAACATTTTATGATGTTTTTGACAGTTTTTGAACAATTTATTATGACATTTTAATAGTTTTGGATTTTTTTTGGACAATTGTGACAGTTCTGGAACTTTTTATGTCAATCTATGACAATTTAGGAATATTTTTAATTTTTTTGACAGTCCAGGAACATTTTATTTTATTTATAATAGCTTAAGAACATTTTATGATGTTTTTGACAGTTTTTGAACAATTTATTATGACATTTTAATAGTTTTGGATTTTTTTTTTGGTCAATTGTGACAGTTCTGGAACTTTTTATGTCAATCTATGACAATTTAGGAATATTTTTAATTTTTTTGACAGTTCAGGAACATTTTATTTTATTTATAATAGCTTAAGAACATTTTATGATGTTTTTGACAGTTTTTGAACAATTTAATATGACATTTTAATAGTTTTGGATTTTTTTTTACAATTGTGACAGTTCAGGATTTTTTTATGTCAATCTATGACAATTTAGGAATATTTTTAATTTTTTTGACAGTCCAGGAACTTTTTATTTTATTTATAATAGCTTAAGAACATTTTATGATATTTTTGACAGTTTTTGAACAATTTAATATGACATTTTAATAGTTTTGGATTTTTTTTACAATTGTGACAGTTCTGGAATTTTTTATGTCAATCTATGTCAATTTAGGATTTTTAAATTTTTTTGACAGTCCAGGAACATTTTATTTTATTTATAATAGCTTAAGAACATTTTATGATGTTTTTGACAGTTTTTGAACAATTTATTATGACATTTCAATAGTTTTGGATTTTGTTTTGGACAATTGTTACAGTTCTGGAACTTTTTAGTCAATCTATGACAATTTAGGAATATTTTTAATTTTTTTGACAGTCCAGGAACATTTTATTTTATTTAGAATAGTTTAAGAACATTTTATGATATTTTTGACAGTTTTTGAACAATTTATTGTGACATTTTAAGAGTTTTGGATTTGTTTTTTCGACAATTGTGACAGTTCAGGAACATTTTATGTCAATCTATGACAATTTAGGAATATTTTAACTTCTTTGACAGCCCAGGAACATTTTATTTTATTTAGAATAGCTTAAGAACGTTTTATGATATTTTTGACAGTTTTTGAACAATATATTATGACATTTTTATGGTTTTGATTTTTTTTGTCATTGTGACAATTCAGTAACTTTTTATGTCAATTTATGACAATTTAGGAATATTTTCAACTTATTTGACAACCCAGGAAGATTTTATTTTATTTATAATAGCCTAAGAACATTTTATGATATTTTTGACAGTTTTTGAAAAAATTATTTTGACATTATAATAGTTTTGGAAATTATTTTGACAATTGTGACAGTTCAGGAAATTTTGATGTCAATCTATGATAATTTAAGAACTTTTTTAACTTTTTTGACAGCCCAGGAACATCGTATTTTATTTATAATAGCTTGAGAACATTTTAAGAAATTTTTGACATTTTTTGAACAATTTATTATGACATTTTAATAGTTTTAGAAATTTTTTTGACAGTTCACGAACTTTTATGTCAATCTATGACAATTTAGGAATATTTTAACTTTTTTGACAGCCCAGGAACATTTTATTTTATTTATAACAGCTTAAGAACATTTTATGATATTTTTGACAGTTTTTGACAATATATTATAATATTTTATTAGTTTTAGAAATTTTTTTGACAATTGTGACAGTTTAAGAACGTTTTATGTCAATCTATGACAATTTAGAAATGTTTTTAACTTTTTGACAGCCCAGGAACATTGTATTTTATTTATAATAGCTTCAGAACATTTTATGATATTTTTGACAGTTTTTGAACAATTTATTTTGACATTTTAATAGTTTTGGATTTTTTTTTGACAATTTTGACAGTTCAGGAACTTGTTATGTCAATCTATGACAATTTAGGAATATTTTTAATTTTTTTGACAGTCCAAGATCATTTTATTTTATTTATAATAGCTTAAGAACATTTTATGATGTTTTTGACAGTTTTTGAACAATTTATTATGACATTTTAATAGTTTTGGAATTTTTTTTGACAAGTGTGACAGTTCAGGAACTTTTTTTGACAATGTATGACAATTTAGGAATTTGATTGACAGCCTAGGAACATTGTATTATGTTTATAATAGCTTAAAAACGTTTTATGATGTTTTTGACAGTTTTTGAACGATTTATTGTGACATTTTAATAGTTTTGGAGTTTTTTTTGACAGTTGTGACAGTTCAGGAACTTTTTATGTCAATCTATGACAATTTAGGAATATTTTTAATTTTTTTGACAGCCCAGGAACATTGTATTTTATTTATAATAGCTTAAGAAAATTTTATGATGTTTTTGACAGTTTTTGAACAATTTATTATGACATTTTAATAGTTTTGAATTTTTTTTGACAATTGTGACAGTTCTGGAACTTTTTATGTCAATCTGTAACTATTTAGGAGTATTTTTAACTTTTTTGACAGCCCAGAAATATTTTAGTTTATTTATAATACCTTAACTAAATTTTATGGTATTTTTGACAGTTTTTGAACAATTTTTTATGACATTTTAAAGTTTTGGATTTTTTTTTGACAATTGTGACAGTTTAGGAACTTTGTCATTCTATGACAGTTTTAGAACTTTTTGACAGCTCAGGAACATTGTATTTTAAACTTTAGGAACATTTTTGACAGTTTGGAAGTATTGTTAAACTTCTATGACAGCTGAGGAACATTTCATGTCATTTATAATAGCATAAGAACAGTTTATAAACATTTTATGTCAATCTATGACAGTTTAGGAACATTTTTGACAGTTTGGAAATAATGTTCAACTTCTATGACAGCTGATGAACATTTTATGTCATTCATAATAGCATCAGAACAGTTTATAAACATTTTATGTCAATCTATGAAAGTTTAGGAACTTTTTTGACAGTTTGGAAATAATGTTCCACTTCTATGACAACTGAGGAACATTTTATGTCATTCATAATAGCATAAGAACAGTTTATAAACATTTTATGTCCATCTATGACAGTTTAGGAACTTTTTTGACAGTTTGGAAATAATGTTCAACTTCTATGACAGCTGATGAACATTTTATGTCATTCATAATAGCATCAGAACAGTTTATAAACATTTTATGTCAATCTATGAAAGTTTAGGAACTTTTTTGACAGTTTGGAAATAATGTTCCACTTCTATGACAACTGAGGAACATTTTATGTCATTCATAATAGCATAAGAACAGTTTATAAACATTTTATGTCCATCTATGACAGTTTAGGAACTTTTTTGACAGTTTGGAAATAATGTTCAACTTCTATGACAGCTGATGAACATTTTATGTCATTCATAATAGCATCAGAACAGTTTATAAACATTTTATGTCAATCTATGAAAGTTTAGGAACTTTTTTGACAGTTTGGAAATAATGTTCCACTTCTATGACAACTGAGGAACATTTTATGTCATTCATAATAGCATAAGAACAGTTTATAAACATTTTATGTCCATCTATGACAGTTTAGGAACTTTTTTGACAGTTTGGAAATAATGTTCAACTTCTATGACAGCTGATGAACATTTTATGTCATTCATAATAGCATCAGAACAGTTTATAAACATTTTATGTCAATCTATGAAAGTTTAGGAACTTTTTTGACAGTTTGGAAATAATGTTCCACTTCTATGACAACTGAGGAACATTTTATGTCATTCATAATAGCATAAGAACAGTTTATAAACATTTTATGTCCATCTATGACAGTTTAGGAACTTTTTTGACAGTTTGGAAATAATGTTCAACTTCTATGACAGCTGATGAACATTTTATGTCATTCATAATAGCATCAGAACAGTTTATAAACATTTTATGTCAATCTATGAAAGTTTAGGAACTTTTTTGACAGTTTGGAAATAATGTTCCACTTCTATGACAACTGAGGAACATTTTATGTCATTCATAATAGCATAAGAACAGTTTATAAACATTTTATGTCCATCTATGACAGTTTAGGAACTTTTTTGACAGTTTGGAAATAATGTTCAACTTCTATGACACATGAGGAACATTTCATGTCATTCATAATAGCATAAGAACAGTTTATAAACATTTTATGTCAATCTATGACAGTTTAGGAACATTTTTGACAGTTTGGAAATAATGTTCAACTTCTATGACAGCTGAGGAACATTTTATGCCATTTATAGTAGCATAAGAACAGTTTATAAACATTTTATGTCAATCTATGAGAGTTTAGGAACATTTTTGACAGTTTGGAAATAATGTTCAACTTCTATGACAGCTGAGGAACATTTTATGCTATTCATAATAGCATAAGAACAGTTAATAAACATTTTATGTCAATCTATGACAGTTTAGGAACATTTTTGACAGTTTGGAAGTAATGTTCAAATTCTATGACAGCTGAGGTACGTTTCATGTCATTCATAATAGCATAAGAACAGTTTATAAACATTTTATGTCAATCTATGACAGTTTAGGAACATTTTTGACAGTTTGGAAATAATGTTCAACTTCTATGACAGCTGAGGAACAATTTATGTCATTCATAATTGCATAAAAACAGTTTATAAACATTTTATATCAATCTATAACAGTTTATGAATATTTTTTGATAGTTCTTTTAGTTCAGGAACATTTTATGACGTTTATGACAGCTCACGAACATGTATGACAAAGTAGGAACTTTATGACGGTTCAGACACGTTTCATGATATTTGTAACAGTTGAGGAAATTTATGATATATTTATTGACAGTTTATAAAAAAAAATTGACATTTGTGTTCAGAACAGACTTTTATGAACTGTCGCTGATTTGATTGAAAAATATTGAATGTTGTATAATATTTTAAATTTTGATTAGTTAAAAAATCTTTATATTGTGGTTGAGTTTGACTACAACAAGTTGACAATAAAACATGATTGTAAAAATGTGGACACACCGATACGTATATGGTAACGATTCGCATAGTTGAGGCGATCCATTTCACAATCGATCCATTACTCAGCCGCGCAAAAATAGATCAATCGAAACACTCAAGAAAGAAAAAAATATATGATGGCGTACTTTAGAGCGAGTTGTCGTGGCTGGCGACAATTGAAAAGATTTAATTGCAAGTGGGCCGAAGTGTGTAACCGGAGTACGCGATATAGCACGTGTGTGTGTGCGTGCCCCCCGGAGCAAACTCGCACACCTCCCTTTACGGCGCTCTCTTCCCAACTTTTGCACGGGGATTTATTTTTATTGCGTTATTTATTGCGCAAACTGCGATTGTATCCGGCGGAATTTATACTTCGGCTCGCCGTTTAAAACTTTCATTAAATCGATCGGATGGATGAAAGGGTAGCCTAGCTAGCTAGCTAGCGAGCGAGCGGGCGGGTGGGGAACAGAAGCGAGCATATACGTATGTGTATGATATCCCACTGATATCACCCTGTTATTATTATGCTCTCCTCTTATTCCGCAATGTCGGATAGATGGTGCGACAATAACATTCGACATTTATATGAAGTCGTTTTCCTGCTACTGGTGCTAAGCTTTTATTTGATTCCAATGTGTAAGTGCATCGTTTTAGAAGACGAACTTAAAACTTTATCAGAACATTTAACACGTAATATCTGCCAAAATGACGTGAATCATTTTATCTGTAACGTAGCATCGGTTTAGTTCGTTATAAAGAAAGAAGCACACAATTATTTGAAATAAATTTGTTTTTGTAATTAAATTAATATTGAAAATCTTACGCTACCATAAATACAACAACAGGTTTTGAACTGTCAAAATAATCTTAAAATGTTTATAAATATTGCAGAGCTCGTCATAAACGTCAATTAATGTTTTTGAGCTACCGTAAATGTTATAACAGTTTTTGATCTGTCAAAATATTCTTAATCTGTCATAAATTGTCTCTAAAATACCACAAATATAAAAAATAACACATATTCATGAGCTACCATAAATGTCAAAATAATGTTTCCGAGCTACCTTAAATGTCACAATGGTTTCTGAACTGTCAAAATAATCTTAATATTTCATAAAATGTTCCTAAAGTACCATAAATGTTCATAATCTGTCATAAATGTTTTTGGGTTACCATAAATGTCAAAATAATGTATTTGAACTACCTTAAATGTCACAATGGTTTTTGAACTGTCAAAATAATTTTAATCTTTTATAAAATGTTCCTAAAGTACCACAAATGTTTATAATCTGTCATAAATGTTCCTGGGTACCATAAATGTCAAAATAATGCTTCCAAGCTATCTTAAATGTCACAATGGTTTCTGAACTGTCAAAATAATCTTAATATTTTATAAAATGTTCCTAAAGTACCACAAATGTTCATAATATGTCATAAATGTTTCTGGGTTACCATAAATTTCAAAATTATGTTATTTGAGATACCTTAAATGTCACAATGGTTTCTGAACTGTCAAAATTATCTGAATCTTTTATAAAATGTTCCTAAAGTACCACAAATGTTCATAATCTGTCATAAATGTTTCTGGGTTACCATAAATGTCAAAATAATGTTTTTCGAGCTACCTTAAATGTCGCAATGGTTTCTGAACTGTCAAAATAATCTTAATCTTTTATAAAATGTTCTTAAAGTACCACAGATGTTCATAATCTGTCATAAATGTTCCTGGGTTACCATAAATGTCAAAATAGTATTTCCGAGCTACCTTAAATGTCACAATGGCTTCTGAACTGTCAAAATAATCTTAATCTTTTATAAAATGTTCGAAAAGTATCACAAATGTTTCTAATCTGTCATAAATGTTCCTGGGTTACCATAAATGTCAAAATAATGTTTCCGAGCTATCTTAAATGTCACAATTGTTTCTGAACTGTCAAAATAATCTTAATCATTTATAAAATGCTCCTAAAGTACCACAAATATTCATAATCTGTCATAAATGTTCCTGGGTTACCATAATTGTCAAAATAATGTTTCCGAGCTACCTTAAATGTCACAATGGTTTTTGAACTGTCAAAATAATCAATTTTTTTTATAAAATGTTCTTAAAGTACGACAAATCTTCATAATCTGTCATAAATGTTTCTGGGTTACCATAAATGTCAAAATAATGTTTCCGAGCTACCTTAAATGTCACAATGGTTTTTGAACTGTCAAAATAATCAAATTTTTTTATAAAATGTTCTTAAAGTACGACAAATCTTCATAATCTGTCATAAATGTTTCTGGGTTACCATAAATGTCAAAATAATGTTTCCGAGCTACCTTAAATGTCACAATGGTTTCTGAACTGTCAAAATAATCTCAATCATTTATAAAATGTTTCTAAAATACCACAAATGTTCATAATCTGTCATAAATGTTCCTGGGTTACCATAAATGTCAAAATAATGCTTTCAAGCTACCGTAAATGTCACAATGGTTTTTGAACTGTCAAATAATCTTAATCTTTTATAAAATGTTCCTAAAGTACCACAAATGTTCATAATCTGTCATAACTGTTTCTGGGTTACCATAAATGTCAAAATAATGTTTCCGAGCTATCTTAAATGTCACAATTGTTTCTGAACTGTCAAAATAATCTTAATCATTTATAAAATGCTCCTAAAGTACCATAAATATTCATAATCTGTCATAAATGTTCCTGGGTTACCATAATTGTCAAAATAATGTTTCCGAGCTACCTTAAATGTCATAATGGTTTCTGAACTGTCAAAATAATTTTAAATTTTCATAAAATGTTTCTAAAGTACCACAAATGTTCATAATCTGTCATAAGTGTTTCTGGGTTACCATAAATGTCAAAATAATGTTTTTGAGCTACCTTAAATGTCACAATGGTTTCTGAACTGTCAAAATAATTTTAATTTTTTATAAAATGTTCCTAAAGTACCACAAATGTTCATAATCTGTCATAAATGTTCCTGGGTTACCATAAATGTCAAAATAATGCTTTCAAGCTACCGTAAATGTCACAATGGTTTCTGAACTGTCATAATATTCTTAATATTTCATAAAATGTTTCTAAAGTACCACAATTGTTCATAATCTGTCATAAACTGTTCCTGGGTTACTATAAATGTCAAAATAATATTTCCGAGCTACCATAGATGTCACAATGGTTTCTGAACTGTCAAAATAATCTTAATCTTTTATAAAATGTTCGTTACCATAAATTATATCAGTTAAATATGACAATGTCAACTTGTCAGTGTCAATTTATTTAAATGTCATCCTTCAAATAATTTAAATGAAGTATGTCAAATGTGATCATTCTTTGTCAGAGAGACAGATAAAAATTACAAATACTTGACTAATGTCAAAAACTTTTTCATTTGTCATTAAATGTCAAAATAATTAAATGACATTAGTTAAATATGACTACAATGTCAACTGTCAGTCAATATTGATTGTTATTATGTCACTTATCAATGTCGATATATTTAAATGTCATTTGTCAAATAATTTAAATGGCTTATGTCAAATGTGACTATGCTTTGTCAGACAGACTGAAAAAATCGTAACAAAAAGCTATGACTAATCTTAAAAACTTTTTCATTTGGCATTAAATGTCAAAATTTGATTACCATATCAACTGACAGTCAATATTGAATGTCATTAAGTCACTTACCAATGTCGATATATTCAAATATCATTTGTCAAATAATTTAAATGACATAAGTCAAATGTGACTTTGCTTTATTAGACGTACAGATAAAAACATAACAGAAACCTATGATTAACCTTAAAAACCTTTTATTTGTTATTAACTGTCAAAATAGTTAAATGACATCTGTTAAATTTGATTACAATATCAACTGTCAGTCAATATTGAATGTCATTATGTCACTTATCAATATTGATATATTTAAATGTCATTTGTCAAATAATATAAGTGACACATGTCAAATGTGACTACGCTTTGTCAGACGGACAGATAAAAAACATAACAAAAACTTATGACTAATCTTAAAAACCTTTTCATTTGTCATTAAATGTCAAAATAATTAAATGACATCTGTTGAATTTGATTACCGTATCAACTGTCAGTCAATATTGAATGTCATTATGTCACTTATCAATGTCGATAGATTTAAATGTCATTTGTTAAATAATTTAAATGACATATGTCAAATGTCACTATGTTTTGTCAGACAGACAGATGAAAAACACAACCGTTTCATTTGTCATTAAATGTCAAAATAATCAAATGACATCTGTTAAATTTGATTATCAAATCAATCAATACTGAATGTGTTAATTGCTTCAAATTCAAAAATGGTGCATTTTATAGAAGAAATATTTTATACAGGGTGTTCCATTAAAACATGTTTACCAAATTTTCACAATAAAATGAACACCCTGTATATTAAAAGTATTTTTATAAAATAATTTACTTAAAACCAAAAAACTTTTTTTGAATTTTTTACGGTTGGAGAACACAATACAATTGTTTGCTGTGATTATTGAAATAAATTATTTAATGATCTACTATTATTGAATTTAGAAAAATAATCAATTTTTTTAATTTACTTTGAATTGTGTTATTTCTTTGAATTAAGTGTAATTTTTTTCAAGAATCAGTGTTGAATCTCTTCCGTAATGAGATTAAAGGAGTTTCCCTTCCATTCACGGATGATCCTAATTAATGATCGTCGGACGGATAGAAAATTGGTTTAGGTGCAGCTGAGAGAATATTCAGTCGCCCTGTGATTTCCTCCCCACCGCCCATTTAATTATTTTTTTGCTTTTAAGGGTGTGCAATGTCATAAAGTTGGAGATTAAGACTGTTCGCTTTTATTCGCGGCCGTTTCGCAGTTCTTAATTAAAAAAAATAAAATAAAGACAATGTGCAGATGAAGTAATTCCGCACGCACACAACTTAAATTGGGTGTGTGGACGGACAGAGAGAAGGGGAAGGGGATGATGACTAGGCCGTCCGATCGGCGGAAGAAGATTGATGCAATATTAAAGTGGGTGGCTGTACGAGGGGCGGCTGGCAGGGATGCGCGCATCACACTGTTGATTCAATCATTAGGCTCTGTTTGCTGAATTAATGGCGTCGCGGCGCCGTCTGACGCCGTCGGGAGACGTCTCTGGCGCCACCCTATATACATGCACCCTGCTTCTCTCTCTCTACAACCCTGCCCGAATGTGGGCCACGAACATGGCGTACGCGTTACGTAATCGCAATCCATGCTATTGAAACGGGGTGGCACAAGTGAGGTGTAAAAACACATAACATCATATTTTTCTGCATAAAAAGGACACGTGAAGGACATTTATGACACGATAATAAAATTAGGAGATGTCACAATTCTCGGGGGTGTTGCTCTAACAAGCCCATCACAGATTCTCATTAAATCGCAAAATATGGGCATTGCATTTTTCACATGCACAATTTGAGTCGCGGTCGAGCTTGACAAACATCATGGGGATGATGATGATGATGACGAAGCGTCCATAAAAAACAACACGTAACAATGGCAAGATAAAAAGCCATTTGCATGCATTGTTATTAAAATGCGGGCCTCTGACATCTGTTTATGTTAAGAAGAGCTAAAATTATCCTGCAGATAATGAGATAAAATTATTACCAACATGCAAAGTTTTCTTTTTATATTTTTCATATCTGGGTCGCAAAAAATTTGAATTTCAAATCACTTCTTAACCGATATAGTGTTTGTTATTATATAAGAACAGTTTAATCCGAGAGTTAATAAACTTGGGGTGGAACATTTGGGGAGAGTTCAATTTGAGCGATGATAATTAAAACCGAAACGGATACAAAAGATTTTAAGTAAATGCGTCTTGGGAATTGACATATTAATCAATCAGCAACTGAAATTTGACTTGTCAGTGTTTTCGATAGGTGCGTATGTAAATTGAGATTTTTTAATTATCTAATCATTTTCTCAAATTAATGACATAATATTTGTACATCACTTAATTAACAGTGTAAATATGATCCAGGATGAAATAAGTTCTTGCTGGAAATATTGCGAAAATATATTTTCTGCCTGTTCACTCTGAAAAACAATTTTCAGACCTAGGACGGTAAATAAAAAAAAAAAAATGGATGGAATTTTAATTGTCTCGTATTTTTTATGATTGAAGCATTGATTAATAAACGTGCACAAAAAATTACAGCAAAATTGATTAACTAGTTTTTGTTTTATTTCACAATTATCATTAATGTTCAAAAGGTTGTAAATTAAACAATTTTGAAAATAAAAAAAAAAAAAAAAACTTTTAGATGGAAATTTAATTGTCTCGTATTTTTTTATGATTGAAGCATTGATTGATAATCATGTACAAAAAATTCCAACAAAATTCATTGATTAGTTTTTGTTTTATTGCACAATAAGTCATTTATGTTCAAAATTTGAAATTATACAATTTTGAAAATTAAAAAAAAAAACTTTTAGATGGGAATTTAATTGTCTCGTATTTTTTATCATTGAAGCATCGATTCATAATCATGTACAAAAAATTACAGCAAAATTCATTGATTAGTTTTTGTTTTATTTCACATTTAGTCTTTAATGTTCAAATTTTGAAATTAAACAATTTTGAAAATTAATAAAAAAACTTTTAGTTGGAATTTTAATTGTCTCGTATTTTTTATTATTAAAACATTGATTGGTAATTATGTACAAAAATTTACAGCAAAATTCATTGATTAGTTTTTGTTTTATTTCCCAATTTGTCATTAATGTTCAAAATTTGAAATTAAACAATTTTGAAAATTGAAAAAAAATATTTTTAGATGAGAATTTAATTGTCTCGTATTTTTTATCATTGAAGCATCGATTCATAATCATGTACAAAAAATTACAGCAAAATTCATTGATAAGTTTTTGTTTTATTTCACAATTAGTCATCATGTTCAAAATTTGAAATTAAACAAATTTGAAAATAAAAAAATTATGTACAAAAAATTGGCGGCAAAATTTATTGATTAGTTTTTGTTTTATTCCACAATTTATCATTAATGTTCAAAATTTGAAATTAAACAATTTTGAAAATTAAAAATAATTACTTTTAGTTGGAAATTTAATTGTTTCGTATTTTTTATCATTGAAGCATTGATTGGTAATTATGTATAAAAAATTACAGCAAAATTTAATGATTAGCTTTTGTTTTATTCCATAATTAGTCATTAATGTTCGAAATTTGAAATTAAACAATTTGAAAATTAAAAAAAAAAATACTTTTAGATGGAAATTTAATTGTCTCGTGTTTTTTATCATTGAAGCATTGATTGGTAATTATGTTAAAAAAATAACAACAAAATTCATTGATTAGTTTTTGTTTTATTTCACAATTAGTCATTAATGTTAAAAATTTGTAATTAAACAATTTTGAAATTTAAAAAAAAAAACTTTTAGATGGAACTTCAATTGTCTCGTATTTTTTATCATTGAAGCATTGATTGATAATCATGTACAAAAAATTACAGCAAAATTCATTGATTAGTTTTTGTTTTATTTCACAATTAGTCATTAATGTTCAAGATTTGTAATTAAACAATTTTGAAATTAAAAAAAAAAATACTTTTAGATGGAACTTCAATTGTCTCGTATTTTTTATCATTGAAGCATTGATTGGTAATTATGTACAAAAAATTACAGCAAAATTCATTGATTAGTTTTTGTTTTATTGCACAATTAGTCATTAATGTTCAAAATTTAAAATTAAACAATTTGAAAATTAAAAAAAAAAAAAAACTTTTAGATGGAAATTTAATTGTCTTGTATTTTTTATCATTGAAGCATTGATTGATAATCATGTACAAAAAATTAGAGCAAAATTCATTGATTAGTTTTTGTTTTATTTCACAATTAGTCATTAATTTTCAAAATTTGTAATTAAACAATTTTGAAATTAAAAAAAAAAAAAACTTTTAGATGGAACTTCAATTGTCTCGTATTTTTTATCATTGAAGCATTGATTGGTAATTATGTACAAAAAATTACAACAAAATTCATTAATTAGTTTTTGTTTTATTTCACAATTAGTCATTAATGTTCAAAATTTGAAATTAAACAATTTTGAAAATTTAAAAAAAAAACTTTAAGACGGAAATTTAACTGTCTCGTATTTTTTATTATTGAAGTATTGATTGATAATCATGTACAAAAAATTACAGCAAAATTCATTGATTAGTTTTTGTTTTATTGCACAATTAGTCATTAATGTTCAAAATTTGAAATTAAACAATTTGAAAATTAAAAAAAAAAAATCTTTTAGATGGAAATTTAATTGTCTCTTATTTTTTATCATTGAAGCATTGATTGATAATTATGTACAAAAAATTTTAGCAAGATTTATTGATTAGTTTTTGTTTTATTCCACAATTAGTCATTAATGTTCAACATTTGTAATTAAACAATTTTGAAATAAAAAAAAAAAACTTTTAGATGGAACTTCAATTGTCTCGTATTTTTTATCATTGAAGCATTGATTGATAATCATGTACAAAAAATTAGAGCAAAATTCATTGATTAGTTTTTGTTTTATTTCACAATTAGTCATTAATGTTTAAAATTTGAAATTAAACCGTTTTTGAAATTTAAAAAAAAAAACTTTTAGATGGAACTTCAATTGTCTCGTATTTTTTATCATTGAAGCATTGATTGATAATCATGTACAAAAAATTAGAGCAAAATTCATTGATTAGTTTTTGTTTTATTTCACAATTAGTCATTAATGTTCAAAATTTGTAATTAAACAATTTTGAAAATTAAAAAAAAAAAAAACTTTAAGACGGAAATTTAACTGTTTTGTATTTTTTGTTATTGAAGCATTGATTGATAATTATGTACAAAAAATTACAGCAAAATTCATTGATTAGTTTTTGTTTTATTGCACAATTAGTCATTAATGTTTAAAGTTTGAAATTAAACAATTTTGAAAATTAAAAAAAAAAATGCTTTTAGATGGAAATTTAATTGTCTCGTATTTTTTATCATTGAAGCATTGATTGATAATCATGTACAAAAAATTACAGCAAAATTCATTGATTAGTTTTTGTTTTATTCTACAATTAGTCATTAATGTTCAAAATTTGAAATTAAACAATTTTGAAAATTAAAAAAAAACTTTTAGTTGGAAATTTAATTGTCTCGTATTTTTTTATCATTGAAGCATTGATTGATAATCATGTACAAAAAATTACAGCAAAATTCATTGATTAGTTTTTGTTTTATTTCACAATTAGTCATTAATGTTCAACATTTGTAATTAAACAATTTTGAAATTAAAAAAAAAAAACTTTTAGATGGAACCTCAATTGTTTCGTATTTTTTATCATTGAAGCATTGATTGATAATCATGTACAAAAAATTACAGCAAAATTCATTGATTAGTTTTTGTTTTATTGCACAATTAGTCATTAATGTTCAAAATTTGAAATTAAACAATTTGAAAATTAAAAAAAAAAAACTTTTAGATGGAAATTTAATTGTTTCGTATTTTTTATCATTGAAGCATTGATTGGTAATTATGTACAAAAAATTACAGCAAAATTCATTGATTAGTTTTTGTTTTATTTCACAATTAGTCATTAATGTTCAACATTTGTAATTAAACAATTTTGAAATAAAAAAAAAAAACTTTTAGATGGAACTTCAATTGTCTCGTATTTTTTATCATTGAAGCATTGATTGATAATCATGTACAAAAAATTAGAGCAAAATTCATTGATTAGTTTTTGTTTTATTCTACGTTTAGTCATTAATGTTCAAAATTTGAAATTAAACAATTTGAAAATTAAAAAAAAAAAATCTTTTAGATGGAAATTTAATTGTCTCTTATTTTTTATCATTGAAGCATTGATTGATAATTATGTACAAAAAATTTTAGCAAGATTTATTGATTAGTTTTTGTTTTATTCCACAATTAGTCATTAATGTTCAACATTTGTAATTAAACAATTTTGAAATAAAAAAAAAAAACTTTTAGATGGAACTTCAATTGTCTCGTATTTTTTATCATTGAAGCATTGATTGATAATCATGTACAAAAAATTAGAGCAAAATTCATTGATTAGTTTTTGTTTTATTTCACAATTAATCATTAATGTTCAACATTTGTAATTAAACAATTTTGAAATTAAAAAAAAAAATACTTTTAGATGAAACTCCAATTGTCTCGTATTTTTTATCATTGAAGCATTGATTGATAATCATGTACAAAAAATTAGAGC
This sequence comes from Tachinus rufipes, assembly GCA_963932245.1. Classification (NCBI taxonomy): domain Eukaryota; kingdom Metazoa; phylum Arthropoda; class Insecta; order Coleoptera; family Staphylinidae; genus Tachinus; species Tachinus rufipes. The sequence continues at coordinate 85,218,008 of OZ010748.1, read as the reverse complement.
AAAATTCATTGATTAGTTTTTGTTTTATTCTACGTTTAGTCATTAATGTTCAAAATTTGTAATTAAACAATTTTGAAAATTAAAAAAAAAATGCTTTTAGATGGAAATTCAATTGTCTTGTATTTTTTATCATTGAAGCATTGATTGATGATTATGTACTAAATATTACAAAAAATTAAAAAAAAAAAAATTTTAGATGGAAATTTAATTGTCTTGTATTTTGTATCATTGAAGCATTGATTGATGATGTACAAAAAATTTCAGCAAAATTCATTGATTAGTTTTTGTTTTATTCTACAATTAGTCATTAATGTTCAAAATTTCTAATTAAACAATTTTGAAATAAAAAAAAAAAAAACTTTTGGATGGAAATTTAATTGTTTTGTATTTTTCACCATTGAAGCATTGATTGATAATCATGTACAAAAAAAAACAACAAAATTCATTGATTGGTTTTTGTTTTATTTTAGAATTAATCATTAATGTTCAAATTTTGTAATTAAACAATTTTGAAAATTAAAAATTAAAATAATTTTAAATGGAAATTTAATTGTTTTGTATTTTGTATCATTAAAGCATTGACTGATAATCATGTACAAAAAAAAATACAGCAAAATTCATTGATTAGTTTTTGTTTTATTTTACATTTGGTCATTAATGTTCAAAATTTCTAATTAAACAATTTTGAAAATAAAAAAAAAATAACTTTTAGATGGAAATTTAATTGTCTTGTATTTTGTATCATTGAAGCATTGATTGATGATGATGTACAAAAAATTTCAGCAAAATTTGTTGATTGGTTTTTGTTTTATTTCACAATTAGTCATTAATGTTCAAAAATTGTAATTAAGCAATTTTGAAAATAAAAAAAAAACTTTTAGATGGAAATTCAATTGTCTCATAATTTTTATCATTGAAGCATTGATTGATAAGCATGCACAAAAAATTACAGCGAAATTGATTGATTAGTTTTTGTTTTATTTCACAATTAGTCATTAATGTTCAAAGTTTGGAATTTAACAATTTGAAATAAAAAAAAAAAAACTTTTAGATGGAAATTTAATTGTCTCGTATTTTTTATTATTGAAGTATTGATTGATAATCATGTACAAAAAATTACAGCAAAATTCATTGATTAGTTTTTGTTTTATTGCACAATTAGTCAATAATGTTCAAAAATTGTAATTAAGCAATTTTGAAAATAAAAAAAAAACTTTTAGATGGAAATTCAATTGTCTCATAATTTTTATCATTGAAGCATTGATTGATAAGCATGCACAAAAAATTACAGCGAAATTGATTGATTAGTTTTTGTTTTATTTCACAATTAGTCATTAATGTTCAAAGTTTGGAATTTAACAATTTCAAAATAAAAAAAAATAAAAACTTTTAGATGGAAATTTAATTGTCTCGTATTTTTTATTATTGAAGTATTGATTGATAATCATGTACAAAAAATTACAGCAAAATTCATTGATTAGTTTTTGTTTTATTCTACGTTTAGTCATTAATGTTCAAAATTTGAAATTAAACAATTTGAAAATTAAAAAAAAAAAATCTTTTAGATGGAAATTTAATTGTCTCTTATTTTTTATCATTGAAGCATTGATTGATAATTATGTACAAAAAATTTTAGCAAAATTTATTGATTAGTTTTTGTTTTATTCCACAATTAGTCATTAATGTTCAAAATTTGTAATTAAACAATTTTGAAAATTAAAAAAAAAAAAATGCTTTTAGATGGAAATTCAATTGTCTTGTATTTTTTATCATTGAAGCATTGATTGATGATTATGTACTAAATATTACAGCAAAATTCATTGATTAGTTTTTGTTTTATTTCACAATTAGTCATTAATGTTCAAAATTTGAAATTAAACAATTTTGAAAATTAAAAAAAAAAACTTTTAGATGGAAATTTAATTGTCTTGTATTTTGTATCATTGAAGCATTGATTGATGATGATGTACAAAAAATTTCAGCAAAATTTGTTTATTGGTTTTTGTTTTATTTCACAATTAGTCATTAATGTTCAAAAATTGTAATTAAGCAATTTTGAAAATTAAAAAAAAAACTTTTAGATGGAAATTCAATTGTCTCATATTTTTTATCATTGAAGCATTGATTGATAAGCATGCACAAAAAATTACAGCGAAATTGATTGATTCGTTTTTGTTTTATTTCACAATTAGTCATTAATGTTCAAAATTTGAAATTAAACAATTTTGAAATTAAAAAAAAAAAAACTTTTAGATGGAACTTCAATTGTCTCGTATTTTTTATCATTGAAGCATTGATTGATTATCATGTACAAAAAATTACAGCAAAATTCATTGATTAGTTTTTGTTTTATTGCACAATTAGTCAATAATGTTCAAAATTTAAAATTAAACAATTTTGAAAATTTAAAAAAAAAAACTTTTAGATGGAAATTTAATTGTTTCGTATTTTTTATTATTGAAGTATTGATTGATAATCATGTACAAAAAATTACAGCAAAATTCATTGATTAGTTTTTGTTTTATTTCACAATTAGTCATTAATGTTCAAAATTTGCAATTAAACAATTTTGAAAATTTAAACAAAAAAAAACTTTTAGATGGAAATTTAATTGTCTCGTATTTTTTATCATTGAAGCATTGATTGGTAATTATGTATAAAAAATTACAGCAAAATTCATTGATTAGTTTTTGTTTTATTTCACAATTAGTCATTAATGTTCAACATTTGTAATTAAACAATTTTGAAATTAAAAAAAAAAAACTTTTAGATGAAACTTCAATTGTCTCGTATTTTTTATCATTGAAGCATTGATTGATAATCATGTACAAAAAATTACAGCAAAATTCATTGATTAGTTTTTGTTTTATTTCACAATTAGTCATTAATGTTCAACATTTGTAATTAAACAATTTTGAAATTAAAAAAAAAAAACATTTAGATGAAACTTCAATTGTCTCGTATTTTTTATCATTGAAGCATTGATTGATAATCATGTACAAAAAATTACAGCAAAATTCATTGATTAGTTTTTGTTTTATTTCACAATTAGTCATAAATGTTCAAAATTTGTAATTAAACAATTTTGAAATTAAAAAAATAAACATTTAGATGGAACTTCAATTGTCTCGTATTTTTTATCATTGAAGCATTGATTGATAATCATGTACAAAAAATTACAGCAAAATTCATTGATTAGTTTTTGTTTTATTTCACAATTAGTCATTAATGTTCAACATTTGTAATTAAACAATTTTGAAATTAAAAAAAAAAAACTTTTAGATGAAACTTCAATTGTCTCGTATTTTTTATCATTGAAGCATTGATTGATAATCATGTACAAAAAATTACAGCAAAATTCATTGATTAGTTTTTGTTTTATTTCACAATTAGTCATTAATGTTCAACATTTGTAATTAAACAATTTTGAAATTAAAAAAAAAAAACATTTAGATGAAACTTCAATTGTCTCGTATTTTTTATCATTGAAGCATTGATTGATAATCATGTACAAAAAATTACAGCAAAATTCATTGATTAGTTTTTGTTTTATTTCACAATTAGTCATAAATGTTCAAAATTTGTAATTAAACAATTTTGAAATTAAAAAAATAAACATTTAGATGGAACTTCAATTGTCTCGTATTTTTTATCATTGAAGCATTGATTGATAATCATGTACAAAAAATTACAGCAAAATTCATTGATTAGTTTTTGTTTTATTTCACAATTAGTCATTAATGTTCAACATTTGTAATTAAACAATTTTGAAATTAAAAAAAAAAAACTTTTAGATGAAACTTCAATTGTCTCGTATTTTTTATCATTGAAGCATTGATTGATAATCATGTACAAAAAATTACAGCAAAATTCATTGATTAGTTTTTGTTTTATTTCACAATTAGTCATTAATGTTCAAAATTCGTAATTAAACAATTTTGAAATTAAAAAAAAAAAAAACTTTTAGAAGGAACTTCAATTGTCTCGTATTTTTTATCATTGAAGCATTGATTCATAATCATGTACAAAAAATTACAGCAAAATTGATTGATTAGTTTTTGTTTTATTTCAGAATTAGTCATTAATGTTCAAAATTTGAAATTAAACAATTTTGAAAATAAAAAAACACTTTTAAATGGAAATTTAATTGTTTCTGTTTTTTTTTATCATTGAAGCATTGATTGATGATTATGTACAAAAAATTACAGCAAAATTTATTGATTAGTTTTTGTTTTATTTCACAATTAGTCATTAATGCTCAACATTTGTAATTAAACAATTTTGAAATAAAAAAAAAAAAATACTTTTAGATGGAAATTTAATTGTTTTGTATTTTGTATCATTAAAGCATGGACTGATAATCATGTACAAAAAAATACAGCAAAATTTATTGATTAGTTTTTGTTTTATTTTACATTTAGTCATTAATATTCAAAATTTCTAATTAAACAATTTTGAAAATTAAAAAAAAAAACTGTTAGATGAAAATTTAATTGTCTTGTATTTTTTTATCATTGAAGCATTGATTGATAATCATGTAAAAGAAATTACAGCAAATTTTATTGATTAGTTTTTGTTTTATTGCACAATTAGTCATTAATGTTTTAAGTTTGAAATTAAACAATTTTGAAAATTAAGAAAAAATATACTTTTAGTTAAAAATTTCTTGTTTTCTATTTTTTTAAGTTTTAGAATACAACTTGACATAATTGGCAGATGGTATTACATTGCTGTAAATTGTTTGACAGTTTTAGTAACTTTTTGACATTTTTAGTACTTTTTTGATAGTTGTAGTAACATTTTGAACAGTTTAAAATCATGACTGATAGATCTGGCAAATATATGCCAACTTATTACACTGCTGAAAACTATTTGACAGTTTTAGTAACTTTTGACAGATGTAATTACTTTTTGGCAATATTTTAGCACTTAAGAATACTATTGAACAGGTCTGTTATAATTCTGCTAACATAAACTATTATTGTAAATTGTTTGACAGATAAAGTATTTTCTTGAACATTTTGACAGATAGTAACATTTTTGAAAATTTAGAATACAATTTGACATAGTTTGCAGATGGTATTACATTGCTGTAAATTGTTTGACAGTTGTAGTAACGTTTTGAAATTTTTAGTCACTTTTTGTCAGTTGTAGTAACATTATGAACAGTTTAAAATCATGGCTGATAGATCTGGCAAATATATGCCAGCTTATTACACTGCTGAAAACTATTTGACAGTTTTAGTAACTTTTGACATTATTTTAGCGGTTAAGAATACTATTGAACAGGTCTATTATTTTTTTGCTAACATAAACTATTATTGTAAATTGTTTGACAGATAAAGAAATTTCTTAAACATTTTATTTACTTTTTGACAGATGTAGTAACATTTCTGACAATTTAGAATAGAATTTGACTTATTTGTTTGACAGTTTTTTTAATACTTTTTTGACTGCCAATTGCATAAATGCTTAACGATACTGATTAATTCGGACGTTTAGTATTAAATTGCACTAGATGGCGCCACTAGTCGTTTGTTTGATTATTTACATCACCAATTGTGTTTATAAGCACTGAAATATTTATTTAAATTTGTCTTTTGCTATCATGCGATGCCGTGGTCATACAAGGCACATTGACGAGGTTTGTAGAACCGAAACAATTGTCTATGCTTGATTTTTGACTGTTAGATTGAGTTTGAATAAATTATTAATTTATTTTATAAATTTACTATTTGAAGTCATCTGTCATCTTAAATACAATACGCAGGGACGTGCTGTAATTATGAAAAAGACAACATTTTATCCTTAATTCTTAAATAATTGGATTTCTGATGTTGTGCTGGTAGATAACCAAATTAATTTTAATCATAACTTGATTACGTTTTAATTGGAATAATGGCCGCCCGGAACCTTCACCATTAAATTAAATCCACCCTATCTCTCCACTAGTATGTGTAATTTTTTCATCTTGCCACCCTCCTTCTCACTCAATTCACTGTCCCTAATTCATCCCTTGAAACGTTTACGATGTGTGTGCACAGGAATGCAGTGGAAATAATCACCCTGTATAATAAGAAATGTACGTGTTATTGATCGCCTGTTGCATCGCGCAGTGTGCGCACGCCCCGCAGCGGCATGTCCTATTCCTGCTAGCCTACACTTCGTCCTGCTTCCCATCAAGTAGGCCACCAGCTGACTTGACTACGGCCCTTTTTTTTATTACAAAAATCCGGTGAGTTTTTTCACTCTATATATATATATAATGCTGTACCCCACCAACCAACCAAGCAACTACTATACCACCCCCCACCACGCATGTTATTGTTTGTGTGAGAGGCGGCGATGTGCGGACTGCCGCCGGCTGTTTCGAAAGCATATTTTTGTAGGTCACATTTCCGGATTTTATTTTATTTACAAATTTTTATATTATTTTCAAACCTATTCCTACTAATCAGTTAATTGCTGCCGATTTGCATAAAACAAATATTGCATTTGTGTGTATACTTATTTAAATATTTTAATCGGTGGTAATTGCAAGCGATTACATTTACTTACTACATTACAATTGAATGTATGCGACTGACAATTTCAATAAAACTGGTTTGACATTTTTGAATTTGACAAACGAAAACGCCATCAATTCTATTCATATTTAATCAAAAGCAATATGATATTGACGTTTATTCATGTTTACACAATTTCATATTGACGCATTTTAATATCTTCCACAGATGGAATGGAAATGACAGTTTTGATTGGTTTTATTATCGACGAATAAAAATAAGTGCGATATTGTGGAAAAAGATTTATTATGATATTAATTATGACCGTTCTCTTTCAATTTAATTTTGTTTAGAATAAAAAGTTGTATTTTCAGATCACAATTGACAAAATTGTCATATCTGACAGATGACATTTAATATGTTTAGTTTAATGTCAATTGTCATTACCTCAATAAAATCTGTCAATTGTCATTTTTGTTGTTGTAAATTTGTATGTTAATAAAGTCTGTCAACTGTCAATTTAGACGACTACTGATATTTGGCTTGTTTAATAGGCAGACAATTTTACAGAATGAAAATGACATTTAACAGACTTTATTGAGGTTAAATTATTATTTGTCACACATTTGTTTACTTTAAACTAAGTTTTACGCAGTTTATTTTATATTTCGTATGAACGTACAGATTATGCGCAGTACTCTGCTTCTACATGTGCTTTGCGACATGGAAAATAGCTGTAGATTGCTACAAAAGGATTATTTAACCATGGTTATCGGCTAATTTAGGCAATTTTATATCATTTAGAATTTTAAAATCAAATTTAGCCGAGTTGCAAACCAAAATATTGTAAAACTGAACAGTAGATACGCAAAATATGATTTTTAATTAAAAATATTAATGTTTTTTATTATTTTTAACAGTTGAGCAAAGTTTGAAACCAAATTTAGCCAAGTTGCAAATCCAAATGTTTAAAACTTAAGCTGTAGATTGGCGCAAAAGGATTTAGCCAAGTCGCAAACCCAAATGATTAAAACTTTAGCTGTAGATCGGCGCAAAAGGATTGATCTTTATTTAAATATCGTTATCGGCTAATTTAGACAATTTTATATAATTTAGAATTGTTTTACATCAAATTTAGCCGAGTTGCAAACCAAAATATTGTAAAACTGAACAGTAGATGCTCAAAATATGATATTTAATTAAAAATAAAATGTTTTCTATTGTTTTTATTAATTGAGCAAAGTTTCAAATCAAATTTAACCAAGTCGCAAACCCAAATATTTAAAACTTTAGCTGTAGATCGGCGCAAAAGGATTTATCTTCATTTATCGGCTAATTTAGACAATTTTTTATAATTTAGAATAGTTTCAAGTCAAATTTAGCAGAGTTGCAAACCAAAATATTGTAAAACTGAACTGTAGATACGCAAAATATTATTTTTAATTAAAAATATTAATGTTTTTTTAATTATTTTTAACATTTGAGCAAAGTTTCAAACCAAATTTAGCAAAGTCGCAAGCCCAAATATTTAAAACTTTCAAAAAACTCAAAAGATCAAATGTCAGTTGTCACTATTATGCGCGAGGAGGGTGATTATCTAAATTTCTTAATATCTAACACTTGACCGACCGGGTGGGCGGAAACACTATATACATAATCACGTGCAATTGTTGAAATACTGTGGCCCGCTCACCCACCCAAGTGTTAGTGATTTAGTGATTGAATATTGATTCGCCGGTGAAGTTATTGCAGACAAAAAACACAAAATGATAAATGTCAGTTGTCATTATTATGCGCGAGGAGGGGGAACGTAAAAATTTCTTGATAACTAACACTTGGGCGGGTGGGCGGGAACACTATGAACATAATCACGCGCAATTGTTGAAATAATGTGGCCCGCCCACCCACTCAAGTGTTAGTGATCCAGTGATTAAATATTTAACCGCCGATGATGTTCTTACAGTCAAAAAAACACAAAAGATCCAATGTCAGATGTCATTATTACGCGCGAGGAGGGGGAACATACAAATTTTTTGATAACTAACACTTGGGCGGGAACACTATAAACATAATCACGCGCCCACCCAAGTGTTAGTGATCCAGTGATCGAATATTGAACCGCCGATGATATTCTTACTGTTAAAAAACACATAAGATCAAATGTCAGTTGTCATTATTATGCGCAAGGAGGGAGAACGTACAAATTTTTTGATAACTAACACTTGGGCGGGTGGGCGGGAACACTATAAACATAATCACGCGCATTTTTTGAAATACTATGGCCCGCTTACCAACCCAAGTGTTAGTGATCCAGTGATTCATTATTGAATCGCCGATGATGTTCTTACAGTCAAAAAAACACAAAAGATCAAATGTCAGATGTCATTATTACGCGCAAGGAGGGGGAACATACAAATTTCTTGATAAATAACCCTTGGGCGAGTGGGCGGGAATACTATAAACATAATCACGCGTTATTGTTGAAATACTGTGACTTGCCCACCCACTCAAGTGTTAGTGATTCAGTGATTGAATATTTAACCGCCGATGATGTTCTTACAGTCAAAAAAACACAAAAGACCAAATGTCAGATGTCATTATTACGCGCGAGGAGGGGGAACGTAAAAATTTCTTGATAACTAACACTTGGGCGGGTGGGCGGGAACACTATAAACTTAATCACTTGCAATTGTTGCAATACTGTGTCCATCCCACCCACCCAAGTGTTAGGTGATTCAGTGATTGAATATTGAACCGCCGGTGATGTTCTTACAGTCAAAAAAACACAAAAGATCAAATATCAGTTGTCATTATTATGCGCTAGGAGGAGAAACGTACAAATTTCTTTATAACTAACACTTGGGCGGGTGGGCGGGAACACTATAAACATAATCACGCTCAATTGTTAAAATACTGTGGCCCGCCCACCCACCCAAGTGTTGGTGATCTAGTGATTGAATATTGAACCGCCGATGTTCTTACAGTCAACAATACACAAAAGATCAAATGTCAGTTGTCATTATTATACGTTCCTCACGTTTAAATTTTTTGATAACTAACACTTGGGCGGGTGGGCAGGAACACTATAAACTTAATCACTCGCAATTGTTGAAATACTGTGTAAAGCCTACCCACCCAAGTGTTAGTGATTTGGTGATTGAATATTGAACCGCCGGTGATGTTCTTACTGTTAAGAAACACGCAAGATTAAATGTCAGTTGTCACTATTATGCGCGTGGAGGGGGAACGTACACATTTCTTGATAACTAACACTGGGCACAATTGTTGAAATACTGTGGCCCGCCCACCCACTCAAGTGTTAGTGATCCAGTGATTGAATATTGAAACCGCCGATGATGTCTTACAGTCAAAAAAACACAAAAGGTCAAAGATCTGTTGTCATTATTACGCGCGGGGAAGAGAAACATACAAATTTCTTGATAACTAACACTTGGGCGGGTGGTCGGGAACACTATAAACATAATCACGCTCAATTGTTGAAATAGTGTGCCCCGCCTACCCACCCAAGTGTTAGTGATCTAGTGTTTGAATATTGAATCGTTGGTGATGTTCTTACAGTAAAAAAAACACAAAAGATTAAATGTCAGTTGTCACTATTATGCGCGAGGGAGAACGTACAAATTTCTTGATAACTAACATTTGAGAGGGAACACTATAAACATAATCACGCGCAATTGTTAAAATACTGTAGCCCGCTCACCCATCTAAGTGTTAGTGATTCAGTGATTCATTATTGAATCGCCGATGATGTTCTTACAGTCAAAAAAACACAAAAAATAAAATGTCAGATTTCATTATTACGCACAAGGAGGGGGAACATACACATTTCTTGATAACTAACACTTGGGCGGGTGGGCGGGAACACTATAAATATAATCACGCGCAATTGTTAAAATACTGTAGCCCGCTCACCCATCTAAGTGTTAGTGATCCAGTGATTCATTATTGAAACCGCCGATGATGTCTTACAGTAAAAAAAAACACAAAAGATCAAAGATCAAATGTCATTTGTCATTATCATGCGCGAGGAGGGGGAACTTACAAATTTCTTGATAACTAACACTTGCACGGGTGGGCGGGAACACTATAAAAAGAATCACTCGCAATTGTTGAATTACTTTGGCGCGCCCACTCACTCAAGTGTTAGTGATTCAGTGATTGAGTATTGAACTGTCGGTGATGTTCTTACAGTCAAAAAAACATAAAAGATCAGTTGTCACTATTATGCGCGTGGAGGGGGTACGTACAAATTTCTTGATGTTGATTTCTTTCTTAATATTAATGATTTTGATCATTTTTAACAATTGAGCAAAGTTTCAAACCCATTTTTTTTTTAATTTAGGTGTAGATACGCGCAAAAAGATTTATTATTATAAAACTACTGTTATCGTCTAATTTAAACAATTTTTTATAATTCAGCGAAGTTTCAAACCAGATTTAGACATCTAGCAAACCAAAATATAGTAAAAGTACGCAAAGTATTTTTTGACTATTGAACAATTGAGCCAAGTTTTAAACCAAATTTAGCTAAGTCGCAAACCAAAACGTATTAGCAAAGTTTCAAACCAAATTTAGCCAAGTTGCAAACCCAAATCTATGTATGTGCAAAAGGGTTTATCTTTATTTGACTTCTGTTATCGGCTAATTTAGACAATTTTAGATAACTTAGCATAGTTTTAAACCAAATTCAGCCAAGTTGCAAACCAAAATATAGTAAAACTGAACTGGAAATACGCAAAATATGATTTGTAGTTAACAATATTAATGTTTTTGACTAGTTTTAACAATGAATAATAAAGTTTTAAATTTTGTTTTTTAAGTTTTTTTCTTTTTTAAAGTTGACGAAAATTATTTTATCGCAACAATATTATTATTTTTAAAATTTCAATACATTCATTAAGATCTTATGCTGTTATCAGCAAAATTTTATCAAAATCGGCCGACTGGTTTTTGATTTATAGCTGATTAAACTTTGTTTTTTACGTTTTTTCTGTTTTAAAGTTGACGAAAATTATTTTATTGCAACAATATTATAATTTTTAGCATTTCAATGCATTCATTAGGGTCTTATGCTGTTATCAGCAAAATTTTATCAAAATCGACTGACTGGTTTTTGGTTTATAGCCGATTAAACTTTGTTTTTTACGTTTTTTCTGTTTTAAAGTTGACGAAAATTATTTTATTGCAACAGTATTATTATTTTTAGTATTTCAGTGCATTCATTGAGATCTTATGGTGTTATCAGCTAAATTTTATTAAAATTGGCCAACTTGTTTTTGATTTATAGCCGATTAAATTTTGTTTTTTAAGTTTTTTTTTTTTAAAGTTGACGAAAATTATTTTATTGCAACAATATTATTATTTTTAGAATTTCAATACATTCATTAAGATATTATGCTAACATTTTATGAAAATCGGGCGACTGGTTTTTGATTTATATCCGGTTAAACTTTATTTTTTACGTTTTTTCTGTTTTAAAGTTGACGAAAATTATTTTATCGTAATAATATTATTACTTTTAGTATTTCAATCCTTTCAATAAGATCATATGATGTTATCAGCAAAATTTTATTAAAATCGGCCGATGTCAATTTAGCCAAGTTGTAAAAAAAAATGTTTTAAAATGTAGCTGCAAAGTGATTTATTGTCATGTTAGTTTGGACTATTTCACCGTTGATTGATAGATAAAATAGATAAAATACCATTTAAGAGATATAGATGGCACTGACACAAAAATTTATAAACGTTTATTAAAGTTGCAACCAAAAACTGAACTGTAAACAGAAAAAATATTATTTATAATTAAAAATTATGTTTTAAAAGTTAAGCAAAGTTTCAAACCAAGTTTAGCCAAGTTGCAAAATCATTTTTTTTTGTTTAGGCCGACCTAAATCTTCCTAATGGCTTGCACTGTCTTGGTCTTATTCTCACGACTTTTCCGTAGTTTGCGCATAGGATTGTTTTTTGCGAGTGTTGGAAGAGTCCTAAGTGGAGCCTTACTATGGACTTTGCTGTTGCGGCTTGCTTTTAGTTTGTAGTAAGCTTGGCAGCTTTTGCTTGTAAATAGTGGAGTATGGCCCACCTCATGTTGCACATGTAGCTATATGCTTCTTGTTGAGTTTGCGGCTTGTGCAGTCACCTTTTGTAGATGCTGACAAATTTGAAGGGCTCGAAGGAGGATCTAAGGAGCTAGTTATTGGACTAGTGGATTGAGGATTTTCTAGCCTATCAGGAAAAGTAACTGAAAGAGACTCACTTGATTCCTTCTTCAGTTTCTTTATCTTTTTTTGTTTGTTCATTAATCTGTACTTACATTACCTTTTTGTAATACCGCATCTCATCTATCGCTCGATTTAAATATTGCTGGATTACAGGTTGCTCCGAATACTCATCAGTAATCTCATTACCACTATCATCAGTTTTGGGTTTACCAAAAAACAATAATCCATATCTTAAAGCTACTATAAAAGTAGCTCCTAATGCAATAAAAGAATATTTAAGTGTCTTCCACGATTTCTTCCTATCTTTTTTATCTTCATCATCATTAATATCTTTATTTAAATCTTTATTATAGATAAAAACCTTGGAAGTTGTCGAAGATGATCTTGAAAGCGAATTCTGTAGTTTATCTTCAACTTGACTGGTAACAGCAGGTTGATTAGTAATTTTTACCTTATCTTGGTGCACAATTGTATTCGTTTGTACTTTGTTGGGTGTCTCAACAGGTTTTTTTACTTGAAACTTGGTTACATTTTTAAACGGTTTACTTTGTTTCACATCTATAAAAAATAATTTATATGAAGCAAATTTAGATGATAGAAAATAATTTAAGCGTGGATTCATTATTACATTCATTTTAATTTGTTTTATTTTCTTTGTTACAGTTTCCAATGGTTACAATTCTATTCATGGCTTACCTGGATTCGAAGTAAGTATAATTAATTTAATTATTATAACTTGTATTTATTATTCATTAAATGGAGCTTATTTTTAAAGCATAAAATTGTTTGTTACAAAACGTGACAGTACCCATTTTGCGTGATTAATTTAATTGGATAGAATTTTATATTAACTGATAATTTTAACATTTTAATATTTTTGACAAAATATTGACGGCCTAAATGTCATGGTCGCTAACGCTAAACGCATCCTGCCCTGAAAATCATCCCCCCCCCCCCCCCGGAATCGATATAGTTTTTGGAATGTGCAGAATATACCTATTTTACATTTTACATCGCTCCAGAAGACTTGTTTGAAGAGGGTTGATGGGACCAACGGCTTATTAGGTGACTTCCGAATCACCAAGGTGCATAAAGAGCAAGTTATTATTTTAGTTATAGCGTGTTACGCTAACGCTTTATAACTGAGCTATCTCACCGTCATACAGGGTGTAGATTGATTGGCGGACAAACGCCAGGTAACTTTGTAGACCGTGCCAAAAGGTAACGAAAATCTTATTTTCAAAATGCTGAGAAACTTTTTGTTTGGCCTCTGTACTTTGCGCATAGGATTGCTCTTTGCGAAAGTTTCTAAATGTACTTAAACATTGCCGACTTTTTTTGGCTAGGAAAGGGAATCTATAAAAGAATGTCTCAAATTCTTTTTCTAAAAGTATGGAAACGCCTACTAATGTAGCAACGGAGTTAATAGATTGCTTCCATTTTGGTCTCAACGAATATGACTGTTATGTGCAATCTCCTCTGTCTAAGTATATTCTAAAGCCTAGTATACACTAGTAGACATGTTGCGCGACAAAAATTGCAGGTCTAAAGTCTCCCGATTGGTATGGGAGACCGCACGCAACGTTAGACATGTTGCGCAACATTTTGACAGTGTGGACGTCACTCGGCGTCTATGTGGTTCACACAAAACAATGTCTTTCATGGTGGACTGCAAAGATGAGACTGAGAAATTTATATCGTAGTGTGGACGCTAGACCAGACAAAGAATGATGTCTTTAGGCTAGTGTGTACTAGCCTTTAGGTACTTTACAGTACCCGTTCTTGGAATTGGAGCGCTGTTTAAATAAAGGTTTTTGTTTGGTGTTAACGAAATTTTTTTGAAAAGAGAATAGAATTGCTCTTCTCAGGGTTAATTTGTATCCTCCATACTTTTGGTTATTTTGAGGTGTACTTCTTCTTCTTCGTCAGCCATTCATACGCCACTGCCTTAACCTCTTCTCTGCTTGTAATGCTGGCAACTTACTTGAAGTGTACATCTGTGCCATATTGTTGGGTACTGTTCAAATTTTACATCAGGCGTGATGCATGGTATGTCTCATTGAGCATTGGAGATAATACTGAACCCTGAGGAACTTCTGCATTGATTGTGCGAGAGGTAGACACGTGCTTAAACAGCTTTATGGTTAGTGTATTAGATATATTAATTTTGGGTTAACTTGTTGGAGTTTTACTAGTTTTGATTTGATTAATTATCCTGGTTAGTTGGTGGTTGTGGAAAGCACATATCTGAAGCCATGTTGATGATTTGCTGTGGGATCCCAGTTTCCACCCAAGATTACAGTTCCATCCACCTTTTTTAGGGTCGACAGAAGACTGATCGGGCGGTCATTCTGTGGAAAATGTCTATCTTTTCCAATTTCTGGAATAGGAATGACATTAGACCTTTTTCATGAAAATGGAAAATACGACGTTCTTAGCATTGCATTTGTTATATTTGTAAGGAACTGTAATGTTGAGAGAATGCTCTTAATGCTTTATTGGAATGCAATCCGGACCTAAAGCCAATTTGAGTTTAAGATGTGCTATGACCTTGGGCGGCTGAATCGATTTAAGAATTGAAACAGTATTAGTGTGTTGCCTTACTTCTTTGTGGACTTTTTCCACATGATACAAGTCTAAATCTTTGACATAGACCGGAATGCATTAGAGTTCAAGGCTGTCATGTTAGCAAATGCTTTGTCTTTTCCTTCCAAAGTGAATTTAAGGTTTCTTTTACGTACGCTTCCTCTACATCAGGGTATCATCTTTGTTGGAGAACTTAATATGATTTTTGTGTTTCTTGATTTATTAGTTTTTTATTGAACCGGTTTGGTTTGTTTGATCTTGTGACTTTGCCGTTTATGTTTGGCTCAAGATTGGATGAGCTCTCTAGTCTTTCCGTTGAGACTCAATGGATTTGTGTCAATTTTGGTCAAAGCTGGTAAATATTTCCAATGCTGCGAGATGAGTATAGTAAAGTCAACAACTGCGTTGTCAACTCTTTCAGCCGTTCAGATGTCATCTTATGCTCTCTTCTAGGAGATATGAAAACAAGTGGCGTAACTAGGATTTATAGGCTTCCCGCAAAATATTGAAAGGGGCCTTTAGAGGTTTAAAAAAGAAATTTCAATGTCATTGTTAAAACTGGGGTTTCCGCCCAAAAATTGAAAGTTTCTTTTTTCTGCACGCGTTAAAAGTCTTTATATCAAAGCAGGTTATAGTGATATCCAATTCCTTGATGATGGTCACTTGGGTGGGTGGGTGGATCACTCCAGAACATGAGTACGGACTGATTATTAGAACTGGGGTTCCCGCCCACCTACCCAAGCGTTAGTGATCAAGAAATTAAAAGTTTTTTTTCTTTGCAAGCGTTAAATGTCTTTATATCAAAGGTGGTGATGGTAATATTCAATCTTTTGATGACGGTTACTTGGGCGGGTGGGTAGGTCGTTCCAGAACATAAGTACGGACGGATTATTAGAACTGGGGTTTTTGCCCACCTACCCAAGCGTTAGTGGGCAAGAAACTAAAGTTTTTCTTCTCGGCAAGCTTAAAGAGTCTCTACATTAGGAGGAGATTGTGATATTCAGTCCTTTGATGACCGACACTTGGGCGGGTGGGTGGGTCATTCCAGAACATGAGTACGGACGGATTATTAGAACTGGGATATCCGCCCACCCACCCAAGCGTTAGTGATTAAGAAATTAAAAGTTTTTCTTCTTTGCAAGCGTTAAAAGTCTTTATATCAAAGGAGGTGGTGGTGATATTCAATCCCTTGATGACGGTTACTTGGGCGGGTGGGTGGGTTACTCCAGAACATTAGTACGGACGGATTATTAGAACTGGGGTTCCTCGCCCATCCACCCAAGCGTTAGTGGTCAAGATATTAAAGTTTTTCTTCTCGGTAAGCTTAAAGAGTCTCTACATTAGGAGGAGATTGTGATATTCAATCCTTTGATGACGGACACTTGGGCGGGTGGGTGGGTTACTCCAGAACATGAGTACGGACGGATTATTAGAATTGGGGTTTTTGCCCACCCACCCAAGCTTTAGTGATCAAGATATTAAGTTTCTTTTTTCTGCAAGCGTTAAAAGTTTTTATATCAAAGGAGGTGATGGTGATATTCAATCATTTGATGACAAACACTTGGGTGGGTGGTTGGATCACTCCAGAACATGTGTACGGACGGATTATTAGAATTGGGATTCCCGCCCACCCACCCAAGCGTTAGTGATGAAGAAATTAAAAGTTTTTTTTTTCTGCAAGCGTTAAAAATCTTTATATCAAAGGAGGTGATGATGATATTCTATACTTTGATGACGGACAGTTGGGCGGGTGTGTGGGCCACTCCAGAACAGGAGTACGGACGGATTATTAGAACTGAGGTTTTTGCCCACCCACCCACGCGTTAGTGATCAAGAGAATATAAGTTTCTCTTCTCTGTAAGCGTTAAAAGTCTTTATGTCAAAGGAGGCGATGGTGATATTCAATCCTTTGATCACGAACACTTGGGTGGGTGGGTGGGTTACTCCAGAACATGAGTACGGACGAATGTTTTGAACTGGGGATTCCGCCCACCCACCGAAGCTTTAGTGATCAAAAATTGAAATTTTTTTTTTCTCTGTAAGCGGTAAAAGTCTTTGTGTCAAAGGAGGTGCTGCTGATGTTCAATCCCTTGATGACAAACACTTGGGTGGGTAGGTGGGTCACTTCAGAACATGAGTACGGATGGATTGTTAGAAATAGGGTTTCCGCCGAGGGGGGGGGGGGGGTATGATGATGGGTTTGCGTGTCAGGCCCTAATACAGATAGCCTTTTTTTGCATTTAGCATTTGTTAGTCTGCTGTGCCAAGATGAATGCTTTCAGTTAAAGTTTTCCGCAACAATTGTTGGAAACTGCTGTTATAATAATAATAATATTTTTTGCAGTTAATTGCAATTGAATTTGTCTCCTATTCAACAGTTGGGGCGTACAGACTTCCGAATGATCAACTCACAGTCTGCAGTCTTTGAAAGACGGTTTATGCTAGAACTCTTTGAGGATGTTGACGGATTTGAAGGGCTTTAAGAAGGGTCTAAGGTGTTGATTGACTGGGTCTTAGAGGCTGGCAGGGTCGAAGATCCTTTGGGTTTGGTGGCTGATAGGTCTAGTGGCCTAGGAAAAGTAACTGAAGGAGGCTCACCTGATTCCTTCTTTAGTTTTTTTTGCTTTTTTTTGTTGTTTATAAGGGAAAATCCTATTTCTTGGCGACGAGGATGTTGTGCAGCTGGACTTTCATCTGTTTTTTGTCTTTGGAGGTGGCGGGCTTGACCGTTTTTTGGCATGTCTTTTGAGGAAGGTCTGGTTTGGAGTCTTGTTGGGCTAGGGTTTGGCTACAGCTGCTAGGGTCTTTAGGATTTTTTTGGAAGAGATCAGCGTCGAAACTTTTGGTGCCGTGGGTGGCTGTGTGGTCTCCTTGGCTATGAATGAAATCATGTTTGCTATGGATGCGGCTTCACATTCTATGATTTTCTGCGAAATGCTTTTTTGAACTCTTTGGCTTTGGCGGCCTGATGGCTTATTAGGAAAAGTAGCTGAAGGAGACTCACCTGATTCCTTCTTCAGTTTTTTTTAGCTTTATTTTGTTGACCGTCAGGGAAAATCTTATTTCTGGGCGGAGAGCGTCTGGAATCTTATTGGGGCTTCGCTGCAGCTGCTAGGGCCTTTAGAATATCCTTGAAAGAAATCAGCGCTGGAACTTTTGGTAACGTGGGTGGCTGTGTGGTCTCACTGGCTATGAATGACATCATGGCCGCTGTAGAGGTTGCTTCACTTTCTTTGATTTTTTGCGAAATGTTTTTTTTGCATCTCGAAGAGAAGTTCTTTATGGTCCAGCCTGATCTGTTTGAGATTGTCTTCATGGATGTCATGACAATTGTTCAGACTTCTTGTCGGTCAGGCCGACCATGAATTTCTTGAATTTGAATTTTTGGAGCTGGACATACATCAGTCACATAATGTGGTCGTTGCTTAATTTGGGGTTCATTCTGAAAAAAATTCTGTGTTAAAAGTTTTTTTAACAATTGAGCAAAGTTGCAAACCTAAGTTGCGAATCCAAATATTTTCAAACGGTCCAAGATATGAGGGGGGTGGGGGGTGCGTTGAGAAAAGAGAAACTTGCTTTTAAACCAAATGCAGCTAAGTTGCAAACCTAAATATTTCCAAACGGTCCAGGAGAGGGGGGGGGGGGCGTCGAGAACGAGAAAAAAGAAACTTTGTCTTTAGTATTATTTTTGTCGTTTGTAAAAAATTCTTTCTAGATGGATTTTTCTACGACCGATGAGCACGAAATCGATAATTTTCCAAGTGGAATTGTTTGCAGAATTATTTTTTTCAATAATGTTTGGTGTATAGTTCCTCTAGAGTTTATGGTGAAAAATTTGTTAGAAATAAAATTATTTAGTGTTATTTTAAGATTTTAGGATAGTTTATTTAAACATTTCTTATACCATCACTAAAATTTCCTGGATGAAATACTTATGTTAAATATTAATCCTTTAAAATTAATATAGTTGAAAAGTATTTCATGTTTAAACATATCATGTCTAGATAGTTTGAGAAAGGTTGGCCTTAATGATTTAGGTGTGTCGTTTATATTAAGGGTTGGTTTCTTAGCACAGTCGGTAGCCCAAACATAAGCAATCAAGAAATCGGGCTTTAATTAAATTACACAAACAGAAAACGGGATCGTGAGCTGTCGCCGTAATTAATAATCGGACACGCGAGCCCTACCCATCTGCTGAAATTAAACAAAACAGAAATAAAAATAATACTAGACCGCCATTTTTTAAGAAGCACGCTCCGATTGATTGATCGGAAATGTGTTTGTGACAGGACAGCCAAAATGTCTTCTGCTAACTGCTAGACTGCTTTTTATACCGATAAATTGAATCATCAGTCAACTGATTTTTTTAATATTTACATTATCTCTTTCTGGCCACGTCTTAAAGTTAAATAATTAACGGTGGCATAATAAATAAGTTTTTTATTGTCAGAAGAAAAATATATAACAAAGGGTGTAAAAGTTTCCTTGTCTGTGATTGGTGTGATAAGTACATTTACGTCAATTACTGTCGGAAAAATCCGATGGAAACGTATCGAGTTTCTTGGAAGGAAAAGTGTTTGTTTTCTGTAAAGGAATTTATTTGTTACATAATGCGTACATGCAAGACAGCATCATTATTATTGTAGAGTACGTAAACAAGCTTGCTCATGTATTTAGTAAATAATTACATGAATGCAAACTATTTTTTTTGTTTTAGTTTACAGCAAAGATTACGTTAGTGTACGCCATACGGACACAACGGCGATCCTCGCTCCGATCATCTTATAGCGCTCCGACTCTGGAACACTAGAATTTGTTCTAAGCTTGGACCCTTACACATTGTTCTGATTTTCTTATATTTAGCGTTATGAGAATAAGATTATTTGGGAGCAATGAACAAGAGTTCGAGCTTAGAACAAATTTTAATGTTCGGAGCGCTATTCGATGTGCGAGGGTACAATGCTATGATCGGAGCGACGATCGCTTTTGTGAACGCACCCTTAGGGTCATTGTGTGTACCCGGCATAATTTGTTCGATTTCATTTCAGTATAGTAGGTCAAACATCAAAGCATACATAGTGATTTGATTTATTTAGATTTCTATGTGTGGAGCCGGCATAATATTAGATAAAAGGATATTTGCAAAATAAGGCACAAAACAATTCATAATATGATAAAACAGTTTTAGTTCTTGTAGTGTGGGATAACACAAGCACTCTACCCTAATTCACGGGTGGTTGATTGAATTTTGTTTTTATTTAAATTCAAACAATGCGTCTAATGATATTACGAAACTTCTTTTTGTAAGAACTTTGAGCGATGAATCACAATTAATTTATATTATTTTAAATCTTTGAATGATGAATTGAATAGCGACAAAGAAAAAAGTGAACCACACAAAAGAAATCGATAGAAAACGTAGAGAAAGAGAGGGATAATTTACTCGATAAACAACTCGGAATTGTCCCCGTACAATCCCACCCAATCAGTAATACACTGATGAAAATTGATACACCTGTTGAAACGTTGCGAAATGTTCCACCCCAACGAAAACTTTTCCTCCGTCCCAGTCAACCAAACAAATCTACGCTCTTTGTTGCTTCCTAAATTAAGGTCCATTCACACGATACAAGAAAAATTTTATTAACTTAAATCTACACATAAACACTATTATTTGTCTATTGTGATGCGAGCCACTCTTTCTGTCGTTCTTTGAAATTGGCAAGGGGATTCTCGAACTGACTGTAGTGTCCAAGAACGCCTCGCACGTCTTCTATTTCCCATTCGGATATTGCTGCAAGGGGGTAAATTGTAATTATGCAAACTGCCCGGAGGGTGACGTGAAACGCACGCGTGTATGCAATTATTCCATACCTGTAAGGAATGCGGCCAGATCGTAGAGAGTTGTGTCGTGATCGCTGCCGTCCCACCTGGGGATCTGGAAGAGGTTCTCCGTGTGCATTTTTGTTGAGTTCGGATTCCAATCCACGACTATTACCTGGAACACATCAATTTACTAATCAATATTACAAATTATTTATTGAGCTATTTATAAGTGTTGTGATTTGACGAGGAAATACGTTATAAGTTGCGCCATAAGCAGGGTGACCAGATTTTTAAAAGTAAAAAAGAGTTTGTTTTTTTTTTTTCATTTATTAAAAGTTTCTATGTCAAAGAAGGGGATGGTGATATCCAATCTCTTGATGACGAACGCTCGGTTGGGTGGCTGGGTGGATTACTTCAGAACTTGATTACGGACGGATGCTTTGAACTTGGGTTTCCGCGTATGCGCCCACCCGCCTAAGTGTTAATTATCAAGAAATTAGAAGTTAGCCTTCACTTGGTGGGTGAGCGGGGCACTTCAGATCATGATTACGGACGTGTAATTTAAACTGAAGCGCTCACGCAAGTGTTTGTCATCAAGAGGTTGGAGGTCACTCATTCTCTCAACAAGCGTTAAAAAAAATATGTGAGAGGAGCTGATACCTGTCTTCTGATGAGCACTTCTATTCATGATTACCGTCGATAGTTTAAACTGGAGTGCCCACTCACCCGCCAAACGGATTGTCATTATGAGAAGTACCTGACCTATCCGTGTAGGATTTAACTGTACTACAGCTCTCCTTCACACACAAACAGTTTAACGTTTCTCCTAATAGGGAGCATTGCGTCAACTCAACACCCTCGGCACTTTAGTAAACATAAACTGCTTAATAGTTACTGTGATTTTATAGGTCTGTTTCAACATACGATTTGGACAGTTTGCAAACTGTTCAAACTGTGCACACAATCAAGTTTTTGTCATCTTTAAGCAATCTTTTATACACAGTAATTTGTTTGTGTGCATAGTTTGAACGGTTTGCAAACTGTCCAAATTGTAAGTTGGAACAGACCTTATGTAAACTGTCTCTTTGACTAGTGAGATGCTAGGCACACTGCTGATGGGTGCATACCCTGAAACACGAAAAAGTGCATCACAAACAGTTGATTGGGTGGGCGGGAATTCCAGTTGAAACTATTGTTTTGCAAAACCTAAACAATCTTGACATCTATTTTGTCGCTTTGCGATTGACATTTGATCAACTTAAAATAAATATTGAAATATGAATTGTTGCTTCGCGATTATGTTATTTGTCGCTTTGCAATCATTGTGACATATGACATACCTAACCTAAACAATCTTGACATCTAATTTGTCGCTTTGAGATTGACATTTGATCAACTTAAAATAAATATTGAAATATGAATTGTCGCTTCGCGATTATGTTATTTGTCGCTTTGCAATCATATAACATAACCTAACTTAACCTAACCTAATCTAACCTAAACACAATTACTTTACTTTACTTAAAAACTATTGTCTTGTAACCAATAAACTGTGTGCCCGCTCACCCGCCGCAGTAATTGTAATAAAAAACGGGAACTCCAGATGAAACTATTGTCCCGTAACCTCTAAACTGTGTGCCCACTCACACACCCAAGTGTTAATGATAAAGAAATTGGTCCAGAAACAGTTGGGTGGGTGGGCGGTAACTCCAGATGAAGCTATTGTTCTGCAACTAGTGAATTGTGCTTGCCCACCCGCCTAAGTTTTTGTAATTCAAAAATGTGATCACAAACAGTTGTGTGGGTGAGCGAGATTTCTAGATAAAATTATTGTCCCGCAAACAATGAACTGTGTGCTCCCTACACACCTAAGTATTAATGATAAAGAAACCTTGATCACAAACAGTTGGGTGGGCGGGCGAGAACTCTAGATAAAACTATTGTCCCGCAACTTGTAAACTGTGTGCCCGCCCACCCGCCAAGGGTTTGTGATTAAGAAATTAGATCACAAACAGTTGGGTGGGAACTTTAATTGAAACTAGTAAACTGTGTGCCCGCTCACCCACTCAATTTTATTTTTTTTAATTGTCAAATTTAAGTTTTTATATCAAATTAGACAGTTGACCTTTTTAAGATTTATAATTTGTTATTTTAATTTTTCAATATTAATTTTATGTTAAATTTGGCTTCTTTGAATTTATCAAATTTGATTTTAAATATTATTTTGACCACCACCCAAGTGTTAATGATAAAAAAAGTAGATCACAACTAGTTAGTTGGGTGGGCGGGAATTTCAGTTAAAATTATTGTTCCGCGACCCATGAACTGTGTGCCCGCCCAACCGCCCAAGTGTTTGCGATCAAGAAATTTGATCACAAACAGTTGGGTAGGAATTTCAATTGAAACTACTGCCCTACAACTAGTAAAATGTGTGCCCGCTCATACACCCAAGTGTTAATGATAAAAAGAATTGGATAACAAACAATAGAGTGGGTGGGCGGGAACTCTAGATGATGTTATTGTCCCGCAACCAGTGAATTGTGTCCTCGCACCCGCCTAAATGTTTGTAATTCAAAAACTTGGTCACAAACAGTTGGGTGAGTGGACGGGAACACAAAATTTGCAACCAATGAACTGAGTGCCCACCCACACACCCAAGTATTAATGATAAGGAAACCTTTATCACAAATAGTTGGCTGGTTACTCCAGATTAAACTATTGCCTTGCAATCAATGAACTGTGTGCCCCCCCTCCCCCCCACCGCAGTGTTTATTAAAAAAATATTATTGCAAACAGTTGGGGGGTGGGCGGGAACTCTAGATGAAACTATTGTCCCGCAACCTGTAAACTGTGTGCCCGCCCACCCAACCAAGTGTTAATGGTAAAGAAAATTGGATCACCAACGGTTGGGTGGGTGGGCGGTAACTCCAGATGAAGCTATTGTTCCGCAACTAGTGAATTGTGCTTGCACACCCGCTTAAGTTTTTGTAATTCAAAAATGTGATCACAAACAGTTGTGTGGGTGGGCGAGATTTCTAGATGAAATTATTGTCCCGCAAACAATGAACTGTGTGCTCCCTACACACCTAAGTATTAATGATAAAGAAACCTTGATCACAAACAGTTGGGTGGGCGGGAGGAAACTCTAGATAAAACTATTGTCTTGCAACTTGTAAACTCTGTGCCCGCCCACCCGCTCAAGAGTTTGTGATTAAGAAATTAGATCACAAACAGTTGGGTGGGAATTTTAATTGAAACTAGTAAACTGTGTGCCCGCTCACCCACTCAATTTTATTTTTTTTTAATTGTCATATTTAAGTTTTTATATCAAATTAGACAGTTGACCTTTTTAAGATTTATAATTTGTTATTTTAATTTTTCAATATTAATTTTATGTTAAATTTGGCTTTTTTTTATTTATCAAATTTGATTTTAAATATTTTTGACCACTACTCGCCCAAGTGTTAATGATAAAAAAAAGTAGATCAAAACTAGTTGATTAGGTGGGCGGGAATTCTAGTTAAAATTATTGTTCCGCGACCCATGAACTGTGTGCCCGCCCACTCACCAAAGTGTTTGTGATCAAGAAATTAGATCACAAACAGTTGGGTGGGAATTTCAATTGAAACTACTGCCCTACAACTAGTAAATTGTGTACCCGCCCATACACCCAAGTGTTAATGATAAAAAAAAATGGATAACAAACAATAGGGTGGGTGGGCGGGAACTCTAGATGATGTTATTGTCACGCAACCAGTGAATTGTGTCATCGCACCCGCCTAAGTGCTTGTAATTTAAAAACTTGGTCACAAACAGTTGGG
This sequence comes from Tachinus rufipes, assembly GCA_963932245.1. Lineage (NCBI taxonomy): Eukaryota > Metazoa > Arthropoda > Insecta > Coleoptera > Staphylinidae > Tachinus > Tachinus rufipes. Next base: position 85,193,027 of record OZ010748.1, on the reverse strand, counting down.
TGAGTGGACGGGAACTCAAAATATGCAACCAATGAACTGTGTGCCCACCCACACACCCAAGTATTAATGATAAGGAAACCTTTATCACAAATAGTTGGCTGGGTACTCCAGATTAAACTATTGCCTTGCAATCAATGAACTGTGTGCCCCCCCCCCCCCCCCCACCGCAGTGTTAATTAAAAAAAAATTATTGCAAACAGTTGGGGGGTGGGCGGGAACTCTAGATGAAACTATTGTCTTGCAACTTGTAAACTCTGTGCCCGCCCACCCGCCCAAGAGTTTGTGATTAAGAAATTAGATCACAAACAGTTAGGTGGGAACTTTAATTGAAACTAGTAAACTGTGTGCCCGCTTACCCACCCAATTTTTTTTTTTTAATTGTCAAAATTGACAGTTGACCTTTTTAAGATTTATAATTTGTTATTTTAATTTTTCAATATTAATTTTGTGTTAAATTTGGCTTTTTTTAATTTATCAAATTTGATTTGAAATATTTTTGACCACTACTCACCCAAGTGTTAATGATAAAAAAGTAGATCACAACTAGTTGCTTGGGTGGGCGGAAATTTCAGTTAAAATTATTGTTCCGCAACCTATGAACTGTGTGCCCGCCCACCCGCCCAAGTGTTTGTGATCAACAAATTAGATCATAAACAGTTGGGTGGGAATTTCAATTGAAACTACTGCTCTACAACTAGTAAATTGTGTACCCGCCCATACACCCAAGTGTTAAGGGTAAACAAATTGGATAACAAACAATAGGGTGGGTGGGCGGGAACTCTCGATGAAGTTATTGTCCTGCAACCAGTGAATTTTGTCCTCGCACCCGCCTAAGTGCTTGTAATTTAAAAACTTGGTCACAAACAATTGGGTGAGTGGACGGGAACTCAAAATTTGCAACCAATGGACTGAGTGCCTACCCACACACCCAAGTATTAATGATAAGGAAACCTTGATCACAAATAGTTGGCTGGGTACTCCAGATTAAACTATTGCCTTGCAATCAATGAACTGTGTGCCAGACCACCCTCCGCAGTGTTAATTAAAAAAAAATGATTGCAAACAGTTGGGTGGGTGGGCGGGAACTCTAGATGAAACTATTGTCCCGCAACTTGTAAACTGTGTGCCCGCCCACCCGCCCAAGTGTTTGTGATCAAGAAATTAGATCACAAAGAGTTAGGTGGGAACTTCAATTGAAACTACTGCCCCACAACTCGTAAACTGTGTACTCACCCACCCAACCAAGTGTTAATGGTAAAGAAAATTGGATCACCAACGGTTGGGTGGGTGGGCGGTAACTCCAGATGAAGCTATTGTTCCGCAACTAGTGAATTGTGCTTGCCCACCTGCCTAAGTTTTTGTAATTCAAAAATGTGATCACAAACAGTTGTGTGGGTGGGCGAGATTTCTAGATAAAATTATTGTCCCGCAAACAATGAACTGTGTGCTTCCTACACACCTAAGTATTAATGATAAAGAAACCTTGATCACAAACAGTTGGGTGGGCGGGCGGGAACTCTAGACAAAACTATTGTCCCGCAACTTGTAAACTGTGTGCCCGCCCACTCGTCCAAGAGTTTGTGATTAAGAAATTAGATCACAAACAGTTGGGTGGGAACTTTAATTGAAACTAGTAAACTGTGTGCCCGCTCACCCACCCAATTTTTTTTTTGTTTGTCAAATTTAAGTTTTTATGTCAAAATAGACAGTTGACCTTTTTAAGATTTATAATTTGTTTTTTTAATTTTTCAATATTAATTTTATGTTAAATTTGAGGCTTTTTTTAATTTATCAAATTTGATTTTAAATATTTTTGACCACTACACACCCAAGTGTTAATGATAAAAAAGTAGATCACAACTAGTTGCTTGGGTGGGCGGGAATTCCAGTTAAAATTATTGTTCCGCAATCCATGAACTGTGTGCCCGCCCACCCGCCCAAGTTTTTGTGATCAAGAAATTAGATCACAAACAGTTGGGTGGGAATTTCAATTGAAACTACTGCCATACAACTAGTAAATTGTGTGCCCGCCCACACACCCAAGTGTTAATGATAAAAAAAATTGGATAACAAACAATAGGGTGGGTGGGCGGGAACTCTAGATGATGTTATTGTCTCGTAACCAATGAATTGTGTCCTCGCACCCGCCTAAATGTTTGTAATTCAAAAACTTGGTCACAAACAGTTGGGTGAGTGGATGGGAACTCAAAATTTGCAACCAATGAACTGAGTGCCCACCCACACACCCAAGTATTAATGATAAGGAAACCTTTATCACAAATAGTTGGTTGGTTACTCCAGATTAAACTATTGCCTTGCAACCAATGAACTGTGTGCCATCCCACCCATCGCAGAGTTAATTTAAAAAAAAAGATCACAAACGGGCGGGTAGGCGGGCGGGAACTCTAGATGAAACTATTGTCTTGTAACTTGTAAACTGTGTTTTGATCACAAAGAGTTGGGTGGGAACTTCAATTGAAACTACTGCCCCACAACTAGTAAACTCTATGCCCGCCCACTCAGCCAAGTGTTAATGATAAAAAAAAATATAACAAACAGTTGGGTGGGTAGGCGGGAACTCCAGATGAAACTATAGTCCCGCAACCTGTAAACTGTAAAATTGAAATGGTTTGAAATGGTTTGAAATCGTTATTTTTTATTATGGTTTATTTTAAAAAAGCAAAACTTCTTTTTTCAAAATACAAAAAAAAAATTTAAATTTAAAATATTGGGATTTAAAAAAAAAAAAATCTTTCCCAAAATTTGTCTTTAGATACGACTCTGCATAATATGACTCGATATTTTGATTTTTATCAAAACATGTTTGTAGATTGTTAAGGGCGCGGTATTTTCAGTGTCATAAAACTTTTTAAATTCATTTTTGTAACGTGTAGAGAATGAAATTTCCAGTGACATGAAATTGCAAAAAAAACGATTTTAAAAATAAGTTAAATTGCACGAGTTGTGCTCAAAGTTTTATGACACTTTAAATACCGCGCCCTTGATATATGTTTTTGATCAATTTTTGCTCTATTGTCAGGCTTTTAACTTTTTTATTGTTCGAGTTTATGTTGTTCAATCATTTTGAACATTATTGTTGTATAAAAATGTGTGTTCTTTGCATTATTTCAATGTACCATACACGAATCTTAATTAATGTACAGTTTGACACGAATAGTTTGGCCGGTATAATAGGCAACTTAATATACACAAAAATTATGTTGACTGTGGTGACTCATGACTTTGACCGTTTTAGCATTTAGCAGTACTTATGTTTAGGAGTGGCTCACCCACTCAAGTGTTTGCCAACCAAGAATTAGATACCATCATCTTTAGTGACTAAGAAATTTTTATCGCGGCAGATAAGAATAATTTTAAATTTCTTGTTATCTAACACTTGGGCGGGTGGGCGGGAACCCCAGTTTTAGTTATCCGCTCATATTTATGTTCAAGAGTGACCCACCAACCCGCCCAATGGTTTGGTCTACAAATAATTAAAGATTAATTTTAATTTTTTTGATAAGTAATACTTGGTCGGGTGGGCGGGAATCCTAGTTTAAACTATCCACCCATACTTATGTTCTGGAGTGTTTGCCATCCAAGGATTAGATACCACTATCAAATCTAGTGACTAAGAAACTTTTATCGCGGCAGAGAAGAGTAATTTTAAATTTCTTGGTAACTAACACTTTGGCGGGTGGGCGGGAACCCCAGTTTAAGCTATTCGTTTATACTCAGGCTTTTGAGTGACCCACCAGCCCACCGAAGTGTTTGTCTACTAATAATTGATATAATCAGCACCTTCAGTGATAAAAGAAAGTTTTGACACGGCAGAGAAGAGTAATTTTAAATTTCTTGATATCTAACACTTATACGGGTGGGCGGGAACCCCAGTTTAAACTATCCTTCCGTACTCATGCTCTTCTGGAGTGTTTGCCGTCCAAGACATAGATACCATCATCACTTCTAGTGCTTAAGAAACTTTTATCGTGGCAGAGAGTAATTTTAAATTTCTTGATAACTAACAATTGGGCGGGTGGGCGGGAACCTCAGTTTAAGCTATCCGTTCATACTCATGTTTAAGAGTGACCCACCAACTCACCCAAGTGTTTGTCTACAAATAATTGATATAATTATCACCTCCAGTGATAAAGAAATTTTTAAGACCAGGCCAGAGAAGAGTAATAACTAAAACTTGGGCGGGTGGGCGGGAACCTTAGTTTGAACTATCCGCTCATACTCATGTTTTGAAGTAACCCATCTACCCACCTAAGTGTTTGCCATCCAAGGACTAGATACCACTATTACCTCTAGTGACTAAAAGACATTTAACGCAGCAGAGAAGAGTAGTTTTAAATTTCTTGATATCTAACACTTGTGCGGTTGGGCGGGAACCCCAGTTTAAACTATCCGCCCATGCTTATGTTCTGGAGTTTTTTCACTGCAAATGCCGCACCAAATAGTCACTTTGAGGGGATGCAATGGTTCTTTGTGCATATCATGTGGGTTTTGCGGCGTGCCACAGAAACAAACATTTTGTTAAGTGGAAATGGGCTTTGTCATTATGATTTTGGATACGAAATCATCATCTTCTTGCACCAGGTTTAAATGAGCATGGGAGTAAGTTAACGTCACTTGACGGTCAGCAGGCAGCAATTGGTGAACGGTTTGCACTTTGTAATTTACTTTTTTGCCTGTTTGACAACTTTTGTTATTTATTAACATTTTGTCGTCCTGTTGATTTGTTTTGTTGTTAAACGACGATTAATTGTCGTACGACTATTTATTTATTTAATTGACGCAACGCACGCTAAACCTTACAACCACCACACTGTGCTTTATCGACATGTATTAATTAACTTAACAATAATAATTAAGGAACGGCCATTGCAGTCAAACCATTTGACCGCAACACTTTACTGTGCAAACATTACTGATCTTCTTTTCTTCGTTTCGTTTTTGCTACACTAGACTTCGGGTTAATCCGGTCTATATCGTCTTCTTTCAACAGCGCTACGATTCGTTTTTGTTTCCGCGCGCTTCTTTATAAATTGATCCTGCACACAATTACTAATACATTCTGTTAAATTAGGTATTTCAATCATAGATTAATCTTTTGATTAACTGAGTTTATATTGTGATTTCAGATTGAAAAAATAAATATATTTTAGGTTGGCAGTAAAAATCTCTGAAATTTCTTTCATTTCTAATTTCATTTTATTTATAACATTTTGTTCTGTAAAATGTTTGCAGCAAATTGACCTGTTATCACAATTTTACCAAATTTATTTTAAATTTAAATTTTCTATTTTTTCTTGCCTCAGATGCATAACTTATTTACAAATAATGCATTATGACAGATAACATTGACAAAGTCAGTCAGTTTTTTAATTAAAATACACAAAATTGATTTGAACTGAGTTTAAACTTACATCTTAGTTTAAGCAAAAAATCTTAGTCATTTTGTTGATATTTTTGTTGTCTGCCAATATTTTGTCGTACATCGACTATTTGTTGAATGAAGTCGATTATCGATTAGACAATTGTAATTTGATGCTGTCTTAACAACGCCTTGCTAGCTGATCGTATGACAGTTTCTAGCACAATTACGATAATATACTTATTAGGCGCTTTAGCAATTCAATTGTCAAGTTATCCTATTGCGTAATTGAATCCACGGTTTAAATTAATATTAATATATCTACAACATTTTGATATTATAATGTTGGAACGTACTTTGCTTAAATTCCGGTTCAACTTGTCCAGGTCCTTGACGTGATGTCCGTCGACGAAATTTGTCGCGTCCCTCACCAGCTTATAACTGATTAAGTTGTTCTTGTCGAGCGAATCCATTATGGGAAATACGGTCATCCCCATTTCGGCCGTATAAACCACCATCTCGAAGCGGGTGTAAAGCGTCTCCAAAAACTGGTCCAGTCCTGCAGATAAATAAAAACTAAATGATGATAAAGTATGCGCGCGTGTCGTCACCATCCCCCTTTTTTTTTATTATTATTTTTACGTTTTTTCTTTTTCGGTCACGCATCGGACCGCGCCTATCGTAAAACAGAAGTGTGTACATTTACGATGAAATTTTAATGAGACCGAAAACACTTGTATGATCAATTTTAAGGGAATAGAGAATATAGCTAGAACGATATACAATTAAATTTGTTTCAATGGAAAATTACCTGGTCTTTTTTTAAATCTCCATCCGGTATTGTAAGTCCACTCTGGATGTACCAAGACATCCGTGAATTCCAACACCAATGTGTAGGGAGGTTGGTAGTATGGGGCGTTCAAAGCATCTGGTAACAATTTGTCCCTAGAAGGTTCCTTTATTAACTAAAATTTAAAGGAGAAATGCTATTTAATTGTTTTATAAATTTTGTAAATTTAAAATGTCACTAGAGATCTACAAATTGGTGGAACAAAAAAGTGAAAAAATTTTAATTGCAAAGCGACAGATTAAGTGTCAATATTGTTAGGTTAGGTTAGGTTAGGTCTCTCTCTAATTTTTTGTTGCTTTATTTTGATTGGAAATTAGATTTTTTTTGATAATCATGCTTGAAGAATAAAATTAAGAATAATTTCATTTTGATCCTACCGACTGAGCCAAAATGAGCTACAAAAAGAAATTATAAATAGGATTTTTTCTACTATTTCTAATTAGAAATAATAAAATTAAAAATCAAATTTTAATTAGGAACGTGCATTCAGATCCTACCAGCTGCGCCAAACAGATTGCAAATATTTAATTAATTTCACTTTTTCACAATTTTTTTTTATTGAAAATAAAAAATAAGTTGTAATCATATTGAGTGCGCCATATGAACTACAAATATGTACTTAAAAATTAAAATCAGGATTTTTTTGTTACATTGCTAATTAGAAATAATGAGATTAGAAATCATATTTTTGTCGTTCCTACCGACTGCGCCATATAATGAAATGCAATTTAATATACAGGGTTAGTAAAAATTACCGGAACACTTAAATAATTCTCCAATAGTTCAAAATTTTAAAATAAAATTTACTAAACTTTTTTTTCAAATAGAACTCCGAGTATATTTTTATATTACTCAAAAATTGTGCGTTTTATAAAAAAAATATTTTTACAAAAAATACTCAGAATTAATCTTTTTCAAATTTCCACAATAAAATTAAAAATATTTTTTATAAATTAGTTTGTTTAAAACCAAAAAACTTTTGTTTGAAACTTTTTTTGAAATTTTCTACTATTGGAGAATTATTTAGGTGTTTCGGTAATTTTGACTAACCCTGTATACTCAGGTTATAACTAGAAAGAGTTTATTTGTTCAGTCTGTAAAGTAAGTAAATTGTCAAAAAAGTTATTAAATGTAAAAAATGAGTTGCAAACTGTCAAAAGTGTTGCAAACTATTAAAAAGTGTTGAAAACTGTCAAAAAAGTGCTGCAAATTTCAAGAAAAACTGATTAAACTGTTGTTAACTGTCAAACTGATAAAAATATTGCAAATTGTTTAAAAGAGTGTTGCAAACTGTCAACAATGTTGCAAAGTTATTAAATGTAAAAAATGAGTTGCAAACTGTCAAAAGTGTTGCAAACTATTAAAAAGTGTTGAAAACTGTCAAAAAAGTGCTGCAAATTTCAAGAAAAACTGATTAAACTGTTGTTAACTGTCAAACTGATAAAAATATTGCAAATTGTTTAAAAGAGTGTTGCAAACTGTCAACAATGTTGCAAAGTGTTTAAATTATTGCAAACTTTTAAAAAAAGTGTTGCAAATTATCAAAATTTTTGCAAATTGTAGAAAGAAAGTGTTGCAAACTGTCAAAAATGGTGTTAAATATTAAACAATAATGCTGGAATTCATGAAAGCCAGTTAAAGTAACGGTTGATTAAATTTGACAACCGCAAAACTATTTATAGTAATGCTACCACAAAGGCAAGTTTGACACAATATATAACTTTCATAAATAAAAAGAAAATAATATTTGTAACTATCGCAAAGTAAATATCAAGTATTTATATTGAATTAATAAAATTAATTTTGACAGTTGAGGTTATGTTGTCACATTTAACGCTGATTAACGTTAATCAGCTTTCATGAATTCCACCATAAGAGTTGCAAACTGTTAAAGTTTTAAAGAAAGTACTGCAAATTGTCAATTTTTTTGCAAACTGTTAAAAAAAGTATAGCAAACTGTCAAAAAATGCTGCATGCATGAAAAATTTATTAAATTATTGTAAACTGTCAAAATTGTTGCAAACTGTCAAGTGTTGCAAATTATCAGAACTGTTGCTAGTAATTGTTAAAAATTGTTTTGTAAACTGTCAAAAAAGTGCTGCAAACTAAAAGGAAAAATTAATTAAATTGTAGTAACTGTCAAAAAGGTTGAAAAATAGTTTCAAACTGTCAAAAGTATTGCAACTGTTAAAAGAGTTGGAAACTGTCAAACATTTTCTAAACTGTTAAAAAAAAGTGTAGCAAACTGTCAAAAAGTGCTGCAAATGGCATAAAAAAAGACTAAATTGTTGTAAACGTCAAAATTGTTGCAAACTGTCAGTTATTCTTGAAAATATTTTTGTAAACTGTCAAAACAATGCTGCAAACTGTAAGAAAAAACTAATTAAATTTCTGTGAACTGTCAAAAATGTTATTACATGTAAAAAAATAATTGCAAAATGTCAAAAATGTTGCAAACTGTTAAAAAATGTATAGCAAACTGTCAAAAAAGTGCTGCAAACTGCATGAAAAAATTGTTGCTAACTGTCAAGTGTTGCAAACTGTCAGAACAAGTCATTTTCAAATATAGGTTTGTAAACTGTCAATAAAGTGATGCAAACTATAAGGAAATATTAATTAAATTGCTGTAATCTGTGAAAAATGTTGTTAAATGTAAAAAAAAGAGTTGTAAACTGTTAACTGTTGCAATCTCTCAAAAGTGTTGCAAACTATTCAAAAAAGTGTAGAAAACTGCATGAAAAAATGATTAAATTGTTGTAAACTGTCAAAATTGTTGCAAACTGTCAAAACTGTTGCAACACTGTTTAAAAAAAATGAATAAAACAGCTGTTAACTGTTAAAAATGTTGCTAATTGTTAAAAATAGTTACTTTCAAAAATATTGCAAACTGTTCAAAAAAGTATAGCAAACTGTCAAAAAAGTGCTGCAAACTACATGAAAAAAATGATTAAAAAATTGTTGTTAACTGTCATGTGTTGCAAACTCAGAATTGTCAAATATAAGTTTGTAAACTGTCAACAAAGTGCTGCAAACTATAAGGAAATATTAATTAAATTGCTGTAATCTGTCAAAAATGTTGTTAAATGTAAAAAAAAGAGTTGCAAACTATTGACTGTTGCAATCTCTCAAAATTGTTGCAAACTATTAAGTGTTGCAAACTGTCAAGAGGGTTGCAAATAACTGTTTAAAAAAAATGAATAAAACAGCTGTAAACTGTTAAAAATGTTGCTAATTGTCAAAATTGTTGTAAGCTTAAAAAAAATAATCAAAAACGTTGATAACGTTGAAAACTGTCCAAAAAAGTTTTGCAAACTGTCAAAAAAGTACTGCAAACTGCAAGAAAAATTGATTGCATTGTTGTGAACTATAAAAATTAATTGCAGTAAACTGTCAAAAATGTTTTTAAATTAAACAAAAGAGTTGCAAACTATCAAAAGTATTGCAAACTGTCAAAAACGTTGCAAAAAAGTTTAGTGAACTGTCAAAAAGTGCTACAAACTGCATAAAATATTGACTAAATTGTTGTAAACTGTCAAGGGTTGCAAATTGTCAGAACTGTAAGTTTGTAAACTGTCAAAAAAGTACTGCAAGCTATAAGGAAATATTAATTAAATAGCTGTAAACTTTCAAAAATGTTGTTAATTGTAAAACAAAAAAGTTGCAACATTTTTGACAGATTCAAAAATGTTGCAAATTGATCAAAAATGTGTTAATAAAATTTCTGTCAAAAATGTAAAAAAGGAGTTGCAAATTGTCCAAGTGTTGCAAACTGTCAAACATATTGAAAACTGTTCAAAGAAAGTATTGCAAACTGTCAAATAAGTGCTGCAAACTGCAATAAAAAATGATTAAACTGTTGTAAACTGTCAAAAATGTTGCAAACTTTAAAAAAAGTGTTGCAATTTGTCAAAAAAATTGTGTTGCAAACTGTCAAAAATGTTGTTAAATATAAAGAAAAGAGTTGCAAATTGTCAACGTATTGCAAACTTAAAAAAAAATTATGTTACTTGTCAAAATAGTATTGATAACTGTCAAATGTGATATCAACTGTCAAAGTATATTAACAAATAACACTAAAATAGTTGAAAATGTTTATAAATGTTGAAATTTGTCAATAAAATGGAATAAGTTGTCAACTGTCATTAAATGCCAAAAAATTTCAACGTTATTTACTTGTCAACTGACATTAAATTCTATCTATCACATGACAGTTCTCATTGAATTTTTTAAATGTGACAGTCAGCTGCGATATTAGAATATATTGTGTCAACTGTCATTAAATGTCATCTGTCAGTTGACATTTTAGTCAGCATTCAGTGTATGTTAAATATAACAACTTAATTGTCTCAATTCATTCAAGAAAAAAGTGTAGCAAACTGTCAAAAATAGTGCTGCAAACGGCATAAAAAAAAGACTAAATTGTTTTAAACTGTCAAAATTGTTACAAACTGTCAGTAATTGTTGAAAATAGTTTTGTAAACTGTCAAAACAATGCTGCAAACTGTAAGGAAAAACTAATTAAATTTCTGTGAACTGTCAAAAATGTTATTACATGTAAAAAATAATTGCAAACTGTCAAAAATGTTGCAAACTGTTCAAAAATGTTGCAAACTGTTCAAAAATGTTGCAAACTGTTCAAAAATGTTGCAAACTGTTCAAAAATGTATAGCAAACTGTCAAAAAAGTGCTGCAAACTGCATGAAAAAATGATTAAAAAATTGTTGCTAACTGTCAAGTGTTGCAAACTGTCAGAACTGTTGCAAGTAATTGTCAAATATAGGTTTGTAAACTGTCAATAAAGTGCTGCAAACTATAAGGAAATAATAATTAAATTGCTGTAATCTGTCAAAAATGTTGTTAAATGTAAAAAAAGTTGCAATCTCTCAAAAGTGTTGCAAACTATTCAAAAAAGTAGAAAACTGCATGAAAAAATGATTGAATTGTTGTAAATTGTCAAAATTGTTGAAAACTATCAAGTGTTGCAAACTATCAAGTGTTGCAAACTATTATGTGTTGCAAACTGTCAAAACTGTTTAAAAAAAATGAATCAAAAAGCTGTAAACTGTTAAAAATGTTGTTAATTGTCAAACCTGTTGCAAACTTAAAAAAAATATCAAAAACGGTGCAAACTGTTCAAAATAAGTTTTGCAAACTGCAAGAAAAATTGATTGAATTGTTGCGAACTATAAAAATTGTTGCAAACTTTGAGAATAATTTTTAAAAATAGTTTTGTTAACTGTCAAAAAAGTGCTGTAGTTAATTAAATAACTAAATTGTTGTAAACTGTCAAAAATGTTGTTAAATCTGAAAAATGAGTTGCAAACTGCTAAAAGTCAAAAAATTTACAAACTGTACAGAAAAGTGTAGCAAACTGTCAAAAATAAGCTGCAAACTGCATAAAAAAATAATGAATTGCTGTAAACTGTCAAAAACGTTGCAAAAAAATTTAGTGAACTGTCAAAAAGTGCTGCAAACTGCATGAAAAATTGACTAAATTGTTGTAAACTGTCAAGGGTTGCAAATTGTCAGAACTGTAAGTTTGTAAACTGTCAAAAAAGTGCTGCAAACTATAAGGAAATATTAATCAAATTGCTGTAAACTGTCAAAAATATTGTTAATTGTAAAACAAAAAAGTTGCAAACTGTCAAACATATTGAAAACTGTTTAAAGAAAGTATTGCAAACTGTCAAATATGTGCTGCAAACTGCAATAGAAAATAATTAATTTGTTGTAAACTGTCAAAATTGTTAAATGTAAAAAATAGTTGCAAACTGTCAAAAATGTTGCAAACTTAAAAAAAAGTGTTGCAATTTGTCAAAAAAAAATGCAAACTGTTCAAGAAAGTGTTGCGAACTGTCAAAAATGTTGTTAAATATAAACAAAAGAGTTGCAAACTGTCAACGTATTGCAAACTTTTAAAAATGTGTTGCAAATTGTCAAAAAAATTATTAATTGTCAAAATAGTGTTGATAACTGTCAGAAACTGTCAAAGTATATTAACAAATAACACTAAAATAGTTGAAAATGTTCATAAATGTTGAAATTTGTCAAGAAAATGGAATAAGTTGTCAAATGTCATTAAATGTCAAAAAATTTCAATGTCATTTACTTGTCAACTGACACTAAACTCTATCTATCGCATGACAGTTCTCAATGAATTTTTTAAATATGATAGTTAGCTGCGATATTAGAATATATTGTGTCAACTGTCATTAAATGTCATCTGTCAGTTGACATTTTAGTCAGCATTCAGTGTATGTCAAATCTAACAACTTAATTTTCTCAATTCATTCAAGAAAACAAATTTTATCAACCGCTATCGATAGTCTGACATTAAACGTCGGTCACATATTCGTTGTCAATAAATATGTCAAATATGACAGTTAGCTGCGATGTTAGAATATATTACGTCAACTATGATAGTTGACGTTTTAATCAACATTCAGTGTATGTTAAATCTAACAACTTTATTGTCTCAAGTAATTTAACAAAACAAATTCTGTTAACCGCCATTAAACGTCGACGGTCACATATTAGTTGCCGGTGAATTGGTCAAATAATACCAATATAACTGTCATTGAATGTCAGAATATTTTGTGTTGACCAATCAGTCAATGTTTAGTGTATATCAAATTTTAAACAACTTAATTGTCCAAAAATGTTATTTAATGATTTTTTTTTAACAAATCTGTCAACTGCTTTTAAAATTCATTAAATGTCAACTGTCATATGTAAAGTTATTATTTGTCCTTCTGACAAGTAACAGTTGTAATGTCATCTGTCAAAAATGACATTTTTGTAAAACATCAACAACTGTCACATAAAAGTCAAGTTTGCAAAAATAAAATGTAATTAATGTAAAATAACATTTGGACAACTACAAAAGTCAAATGTCCCAAAAAAATAGAACAATAGAAGAAGTTACCCGCTCACAATTTAAACTTTGTACCCGCCCATTTACCGAAGCGTTAGTTATTATTAAGTGACATTTGAAAATCATTCTTATGTTATAAAAGCTAAGAACACAAACGGTGGGGAAACATAGAATCTTTTGATAACTAAAATATGGGCAGGTGGGTGGGGTGGGCTACAGTGGAAAAGCTATCCGATCACAATTTGGTGCCCGCCCGCCCACTCAAGCGTTAGTTATCAAGAGATTTATTGTTGAACAATTCTCTAATGTCTAAGTGACATTTGACAGTTATTTTTTTGTTATAATAGCTATAAGAACACAAACGGTTGGAGAAACAATCTTTTGATAACTAAAACTTGGGCAGGTGAGTAGGGTTGGGTCAAAATGGAAAAGCTAGCCGCTTACAATAAACTTGGTGTTCGGCCGCCCGCCCAAGCGTTAGTTAACAAGGGATTCATTGTTACTACTTCGGAGTGGTCTAACGAAAATCACTGTGGCCCCAAACAGATTCTGCATACGAAATGATGCTTTGAAGCATCGTTTGATAATGTTTTCATGGCACTGACGTTGAGGAATGCCGCCGTTGTTGAACTAATGTCACCTGTCAAAATTGAGTGATTTCCTAAACCGCGCCCTTAACTATTTGTTTAATAAATTATATAAATTAACCAATTACTTGAACAGATTTTTGTATTAAATCTATACTTACATTACCTTATTATAATAACGCATCTCATCCATCGCCCGATTGAAATACTGCTGTATTATCGGTTGCTCCGAATACTCATCAGTAATCTCATTACCATCATCATCAGTTTTGGGTTTACCAAAAAACAATAATCCATACGTTAAAGCTACCGTAAAAGTAGCTCCTAATGCAATAAAAGAATATTTAAGAGTCTTCCACGATTTCTCCCTATCTTTTTTATCTTCATCATCATTAATATCTTCATTTAAATCCTTATTATAGATAAAAACCTTGGAGGTTGTCGAAGGTGATCTCGAAAGCGAATTCTGTAGTTTATCTTCAACTTGACTGGTAACAGCAGGTTGATTAGTAATTTTTACCTTATCTTGGTGCACAATTGTATTCGTTTGTACTTTATTGGGTGTCTCAACAGGTTTCTTTACTTGAAACGTAGGTTTCTGGAACTTGGTTACATTTTTAAAAGGTTTACTTTGTTTCACATCTATAAAAAATAATTTATATGAAGCAAATTTAGATGATAGAAAATAATTTAAGCGTGGATTCATTATTACATTCATTTTAATTTGTTTTATTTTCTTTGTTGCAGTTTCTAATGGTTACAATTCTATTCATGGCTTACCTGGATTTCAAGTAAGTATAATTAATTTAATTATTATAACCTGTATTTATTATTATTTAAATCTAGCTTATTTTTAAAGCATAAAATGTTTGTTACAAAACGTGATAGTACCCGTTTAGCGTGATTAATTTAATTTGATAGAATTTTATATTAAACTGAGCGTCATCGGCTTACCTTTAGAGTAGAAACTTGTGACATTCGTGTGTTGCACGTGACGTTGGCCAGACCAGCCGCCACGTGACCCTGCCAAGCAATTCAAACCCCTTCTTGTAGCAACGCATAGTGTTACTGCTGATAATTTTAACATTTTATTATTTTTGACAAAATGTTGACGGCCCAAATGTCATGGCCGCCGACGCAGCCTCCCCCGAAAATAATCCCAACCCCCCCTTTTGGAATCGATATAATCTTTGGAATGCAGAATATATAGTATTGTCCTTACAAGATTATCCTTTATGTAAAGACGGCACTATGCATACTAAGCGGCAAAGGACGTCTGCGCTTCTCCCCCCGTTCCATCCAGGATACATTTCTTTTTTTTTCTCCGGCTCCGCTTTCATGCATATTTTTTTTCGTTACGGCTTACAACCACCCATCCCATTCGGCGGCCTCTTCGAGCTAAACCCCGCGCACTTCTCCTTCAAGGAGCCGCGAAGGATCTCTCGAATATTGTCGGATAAGTTGTTTCGGAAGACGATAAGGCATGCAGCGAGACCAGCGGCTGAATAAATCTTTTTAATTCACCAGACGGCACCAATGCTAAAAAAATATATTTTGCGGATTGTTTACTTATACAGGGTAGTTCAAAAATCATAACTACTATTGTTTTGGTTATAATTTTAATACTCAAATAATCAAATACTGTCCTCAACATTTTTCAACTGTCAAATTTTATCATTTAATTTTGTCAGTTGATTCATATGCGCCGACTGCGGGGGTTGAAAGGGAGGAAATGTATTTGGAAATCTTAAAAAAAAATTGCGTATTAAAATGTGGCATTTAACTGTCAACATTTTATTGTCTGTCAAATATTGTCTTCAACTCTTAATGTTTGTCATCTAACTTTCAACTTTTTTTAGCTGTCAAACTTTGTTAATTAACTGTCATCTGTACGCTTTTGCTAATTAATTTTCAATATTTTTAAAATGTTGTTATTTAACTGTCAACTTGTTAGTCAATTTTTGTTATCTAACTTTTCTTAGCTGTCAAACTTTGTTAATTAACTGTCATTTGTACGTTTTTGTTAATTAACTTTCAATATTTTTCAAGTTTTGTCATTTAACTTTCAATTTGTTAGTAAATTTTTGTTATCTAACTTTCAACTTTTTTTAGCTGTCAAACTTTGTCAATTAACTGTCATCTGTACGCTTTTGCTAATTAACTTTTAATAATTTTAAAATTTTAACATTTAACTGTCAACTTGTCAGTTGATTTTTGTTATCTAACTTTCAACTTTTTTTAGCTGTCAAACTTTGTTAATTAACTGTCATCTGTAAGCTTTTTCTAATTAACTTTCATTATTTTTAAAATTTTGTCATTTAACTGTCAAATTGTTAGTCATTTTATGATATCTAACTTTCAACTTTTTTTAGCTGTCAAAGTTGGTTAATTATCTGTCATTTGTACGTTTTGTTAATTAACTTTCAATATTTTGAAAATTTTGTCATTTAACTGTCAACTTGTTGGTCAATTTTTGTTACCTATCTTTTAACTTTTTTTAGCTGTCAAACTTTGTTAATTCGCTGTCATCTGTGCGCTTTTGCTAATTAACTTTTAATATTTAAAAAAATTGTCATTTAACTGTCAACTTGTTAGTTAATTTTTGTTATCTAACTCTCAACTTTTTTTAGCTGTCAAACTTTGTTAATTAACTGTCATCTGTGCGCTTTTGCTAAATAACTTTCATAATTTTTAAAATTTTGTTATTTAACTGTCAACTTGTTAGTCAATTTTTGTTATCTAACTTTTAATTTTCTTTAGCTGTCAAATTTTGTTAAGTAACTGTCATTTGTACGCTTTTGCTAATTAACTTTCAATATTTTTAAAATTATGTCAATTAACTGTCAACTTGTTAGTTAATTTTTGTTATCTAACTCTCAACTTTTTTTAGCTGTTAAACTTTGTTAATTAACTGTCATTTGTACGCTTTTGCTAATTAACTTTCAATATTTTTAAAATTTTGTCAGTTAACTGTCAACTTGTTAGTCAATTTATGTTATCTAATTTTCAACTTTTTTTAGCTGTCAAACTTTGTTAATTAACTGTCATCTGTACGCTTTTGCTAATTAACTTTCAATATTTTTAAAATTTTGTCATTTGACTGTCAACTTGTTGGTCAATTTTTGTTATCTAACTTTCAACTTTTTTTAGCTGTCAAACTTTGTTAATTCGCTGTCATCTGTACGCTTTTGCTAATTAACTTTCAATATTTCTAAAATTTTGTCATTTAACTGTCAACTTGTTAGTCAATTTATGTTATCTAATTTTCAACTTTTTTTAGCTGTCAAACTTTGTTAATTAACTGTCATCTGTACGCTTTTGCTAATTAACTTTCAATATTTTTAAAATTTTGTTATTTAATTGTCAACTTGTTAGTCATTTTTTGTTATCTAACTTTCAACTTTTTTTAGCTGTCAAACTTTGTTAATTCGCTGTCATCTGTACGCTTTTGCTAATTAACTTTCAATATTTTTAAAATTTTGTCATTTAACTGTCAACTTGTTAGTCATTTTTTGTTATCTAATTTTCAACTTTTTTTAGCTGTCAAACTTTGTTAATTAACTGTCATCTGTACGCTTTTGCTAATTAACTTTCAATATTTTAAAAATGTTGTTATTTAATTGTCAACTTGTTAGTCATTTTTTGTTATCTAACTTTTAACTTTTTTTAGCTGTCAAACTTTGTTAATTAACTGTCATCTGTACGCTTTTGCTAATTAACTTTCATAATTTTTAAAATTTTGTTATTTAATTGTCAACTTTCTAGTCAATTTTTGTTATTTAACTTTCAACTTCTTAGTCAATTTTTATTATCTATCTTTCAACTTTTTTTAGCTGTCAAACTTTGTTAATTAACTGTCATTTGTACGCTTTTGCTAATTAATTAAATTTTGTCATTTAACTGTCAACTTGTTAGTCAATTTATGTTATCTAATTTTCAACTTTTTTTAGCTGTCAAACTTTGTTAATTAACTGTCATCTGTACGCTTTTGCTAATTAACTTTCAATATTTTTAAAATTTTGTTATTTAATTGTCAACTTGTTAGTCATTTTTTGTTATCTAACTTTCAACTTTTTTTAGCTGTCAAACTTTGTTAATTAACTGTCATTTGTACGCTTTTGCTAATTAACTTTCAATATTTTTAAAATTTTGTCATTTAACTGTCAACTTGTTAGTCAATTTATGTTATCTAATTTTCAACTTTTTTTAGCTGTCAAACTTTGTTAATTAACTGTCATCTGTACGCTTTTGCTAATTAACTTTCAATATTTTAAAAATGTTGTTATTTAATTGTCAACTTGTTAGTCATTTTTTGTTATCTAACTTTTAACTTTTTTTAGCTGTCAAACTTTGTCAATTAACTGTCATCTGTACGCTTTTGTTAATAAACTTTCAATATTTTTAAAATTTTGTAATTTAACTGTCAACTTGTCAGTAAATTTTTGTTATTTAACTTTCAACTTTTTTAGCTGTCAAAATTTGTTAATTAACTGTCATCTGTAAGCTTTTGCTAATTAAGTTTCATAATTTTTAAAATGTTGTCATTTAACTATCAACTTGTTAGTTAATTTTTGTTATGTAACTTTTAACTTTTTTTAGCTGTCAAATTTTGTTAGTTAACTGTCATCTGTACGCTTTTGCTAATTAACTTTTAATATTTTAAAAGTTTTGTCATTTAACTGTAAACTTGTTAGTCAATTTTTATTATCTAACTTTCAACTTTTTTTAGCTGTCAAACTTTGTTAATTAACTGTCATCTGTACGTTTTTGCTAATTAACTTTCAATATTTTTAAAATTTTGTCATTTAACTGTCAACTTGTCAGTCAATTTTTGTTGTCTAACTTTCAACTTTTTTTAGCTGTCAAACTTTGTTAATTAACTGTCATCTGTACGTTTTTGTTAATTACCTTTTAATATTGTTTAAGTTTTGTTATTTAACTGTCAATATATGTCTAATTTGTGAGACAGTTGCTTTGTAGAAGTGACAGTTGACAGTTTATATGACAAATTTGTAAAATGTTTGGCAGTTGCTTTGTCAGGTTGGCAGTTTAATTAAATGACAAATTTCTCTAACAGTTCACAGTTGCTTTGTTGAATTGACATTTGACAGTTTATTTGACAAGTTTGTAAAACAGTTAACGTTTGCTTTGTATGTTGAATTGACAATATATGTCAAATTTGTGAGACAGCTGCTTTGTAGAAGCGACAGATGACAGCTTATATGACAAATGTTAAAAATGTTTGGCAGTTGCTTTGTCAAGTTGGCAGTTTAATTAAATGACAACATTCTCTAACAGTTCACAGTTGCTTTGTTGAATTGACATTTGACAGTTTATCTGACAGATTTGTAAAACAGTTAACGTTTTTTTTGTGTGTTGAGTTGACAGTTGACAGCTCATATGTCAAATTTGTGAGACAATTGTTTTGTAGAAGTGACAATTGACAGTTTATATGACAAATTTGTAAAATGTTGGCAGTTGCTTTGTTGGGTTGGCAGTTTACTTAAATGACAAATTTCTTTAACAGTTCACAGTTGCTTTGTTGAATTGACATTTGACAGTTTATCTGTCAGAATTGTAAAACAGTTAACATTTTCATTGTATGTTGAATTGACAGTTGAGAGCTAATATGTCAAATTTGTGAGACAATTGCTTTGTAGAAGCGACAGTTGACAGTTTATATGACAAATTTGTAAAATGTTAGGCAGTTGCTTTGTTGGCAGTATATTTAAATGACAAATTTCTGTAACAGTTTACAGTTGCTTTGTTGATTTGACATTTGACAGTTTATCTGAAAGATTTGTAAAACAGTTAACGTTTGCTTTGTAGGTTGAATTGACAGTTGAGAGCCCATAGGTCAAATTTGTGAGACAGCTGCTTTGTCGAAGTGACAGTTGACAGTTTATATGAGAAATTTGTAAAATGTTGGCAGTTGCTTTGTCATGTTGGCAGTTTAATTAAATGACAACATTCTCTAACAGTTCTCAGTTGCTTTGTTGAATTGACATTTGACAGTTTATCTGACAGATTTATAAGACAGTTAACGTTTGCATTGTATGTTGAATTGACAGTTGAGACCTTATATGTCAAATTTTTGAGACAGCTGCTTTGTAGAAGTGACAGATGACAGCTTATATGGCAAATTTGTAAAATGTTTGGCAGTTGCTTTGTCAGGTTGGTAGTTTAATTAAATGACAAATTTCTTTAACAGTTCACAGTTGCTTTGTTGAATTGACATTTGACAGTTTATCTGACAAATTTGTAAAACAGTTAACGTTTTTTTTTTCTGTGTTGAGTTGACAGTTGAGAGCTCATATGTCAAATTTGTGAGACAGCTGCTTTGTAGAAGTGACAGTTGACAGTTTATATGACAAATTTGTAAAATGTTTGGCAGTTGCTTTGTCAAGTTGGTAGTTTAATTAAATAACAAATTGTTCTTACAGTTCACAGTTGCTTTGTTGATTTGACATTTGACAGTTTATCTGACAAATTTGTAAAACAGTTAAAGTTTGCTTTGTATGTTGAATTGACAGTTGAGAGCTCATATATCAAATTTGTGAGACAGTTGCTTTGTAGAAGTGACAGTTGACAGCTTATATAACAAATTTGTAAAATGTTTGGCAGTTGAGACAGTTGCTTTGTTGAATTGACATTTGACAGATTTGTTAAATTGACAGTTTAGAGCTCACATGTCATTAACTTTGCAAATAACGAATGCTTTAAAATTACAAATCAAATCAACCGTGTTTGATAGTGAATTTTATTTATAACAATGTAAACACAAGAACAACAACGTCGTAATACCAACCCCTCTCGCTACATTAAAGAACCAATTATTTTAATTTAATTAGGATTAAAAGGCATTCGGTTTCATGGAATATAAACATTAAAAAAAGTGTGGTTATATACCTACTAGATGTATATATCTGTGTGTGTGTGGCTTAACGGCCTCATTATTTTTAATACCCGCTCGACCAAACGGGGGTCGGCGGCCATATTTCCTAGAGCGAGGATCGCACACATAAATGCCGCCGCGTATCAGATTATGCGGAGGGAGAATCGTAAATTCTCTCGTTCGCATTAAAAATAATAATAATGTTAAATAAAAAAAAGTGCAGGGGATGTTTTGGTGGTGGGAGGAATTGCATAATAATGTTCTTCGAGCGCAGGATTTAATTAATGCGATTTAAATCACAAAGGATTCTGCATACAGATAGATTTATTTATTAATTATTGGTTGAATCTTTTAAGGGGTCTAAGATGATCGTTTATTAATTGGGATATATATTAATTTTTTAGTAGGTAATTCTTGTCGCAATTAATTTGCTTGAATTTTGATGTTTTTGCCCACATACACCAATGGCGGAGAAACCGGGGACTTTTTTAAGGTGCATACAGTAAAACAAACATAACTTGGCCGGTAAATACACAGCAATGATTGGAAATAATTTGTGACACTTGCTGCATATTTTATGACAGTTTAGAAACATTTTGACAGTTTAATGACAGTTAAAAATAATTTGCAACACTTGATGCATATTAAATGACTTTTTTACTGTTTAATGATGCTTTGAAATATTTTCTGCATATTTTATGACAGTTTATAAATATTTTGACAGTTTAATGACAGTTAAAATTAATTTGAAACACTTGATGCATATTAAATGACATTTTGACTGTTTAATGATGGTTGGAAATAGTTTCTGCTACTACATGCATATTTTATGACAGTTTATAAACATTTTGACAGTTTAATGACAGTTAAAATCAATTTGCAACACTTGATGCATATTAAACGACATTTTGACTGTTTAATGATGGTTGGAATAGGTTTCAGCTATTTCAAGCATATTTTATGACAGTTTATAAATATATTGACAGTTAAATGACAGTTAAAATTTATTTGCAACACTTGATGCATATTAAATGACATTTTGACTGTTTAATGATGGATGGAAATAGTTTCTGCTACTTTATGCATATTTTATGACAGTGTATACACATTTTGACAGTTTAATGGCAATTGAAATTAATTAGCAACACTTAATGTATATTAAATGACATTTTGACTGTTTAATGATGGTTGGAAGTAATATTTGCTACTTTATGCATGTTTTATGACAGTTTATAAATATTTTGACAGTTTAATGACAGTTAAAATTAATTTGCAACTTTTGATGCATATTAAATGACATTTTGATTGTTTAATGATGGTTGGAAATAATTTCTGCTACTTTATGCATATTTTATGACAGTTTATAAACATTATGACAGTTTAATGACAGTTAACATTAATTTGCAACACTCGATGCATATTAAATGACATTTTGATTGTTTAATGATGGTTTGAAATAATTTCTGCTACTTCATGCATTATTTATGATTGTTTATAAACATTTTGACAGTTTAAGGACAGTTAAATTTAATTTGCAACACTTGATGCTTATTAAATGACATTTTGATTATTTAATAATGGATGGATATAATTTCTGCTATTTCATGCATATTTTATGACAGTTTATAATCATTTTGACAGTTTAAAGACAGTTAAAAATATTTTGCAACCCTTGATGCATATTAAATGACATTTTGACTGTTTATTGATGGTTGGAAATAATTTCTGCTACTTTATGCATATTTTATGACAGATTATAAACATTTTGACAGTTTAATGACAGTAAAAAATAATTTGAAACACTTGATGCATATTAAATGACATTTTGACTGTTTAATGATGGTTGGAAATAATTTCTGCTACTTCATGCTCTATTTATGACAGTTTATAAACATTTTGACAGTTTAATGACAGTTGAAATTAATTAGCAACACTTGATGCATATTAAATGATATTTTGACTGTTTAGTGATGGTTGGAAATAATTTCTGCTACTTCATGTTCTATTTATGACAGTTTATAAACATTTTGACAGTTTAATGACAGTTAAAATTAATTTGCAACACTTGATGCTTATTAAATGACATTTTGACTGTTTAATGATGGATGGAAATAATTTCTGTTACTTTATGCATATTTTATGACAGTTTATAAACATTTTGACAGTTAAAATGAATTTGCAACACTTGATGCATAATAAATGACAATTTGACTGTTTAATGATGGTTGGAAATAATTTCTGCTACTTCATGTTCTATTTATGACAGTTTATAAACATTTTGACAGTTTAATAACAGTTAAAATTAATTTGCAACACTTGATGCTTATTAAATGACATTTTGACTGTTTAATGATGGTTGGAAATAATTTCTGCTACTTCATGCATTATTTATGACAGTTCATAAACATTTTGACAGTTTAATGACAGTTGGAATTAATTTGCAACACTTGATGCATATTAAATGACATTTGGACTGTTTAATGATGGATGGATATATTTTTTGCTGCCTCATGCATTATTTATGACAGTTTATAAACTTTTTGAAAGTTTAATGACAGTTAAAATGAATTAGCAACATTTGATGCAAATTAAATGACTTTTTGACTGTTTAATGATGGTTGAAAATAATTTCTGCTACTTCATGCATAATTTATGACAGTTTATAAACATTTTGACAGTTTAATGACAGTTAAAATGAAATTGCAACACTTGATGCTTATTAAATGACATTTTGATTATTTCGTGATGGATGGATATAATTTCTGCTATTTCATGCATATTTTATGACAGTTTATAAACATTTTGACAGTTTACTGACAGTTAAATTTAATTTGCAACACTTGATGCATATTAAATGACATTTGGACTGTTTAATGATGATTGGAAATAATTTGTGACAGTTCAATGACAGTTAAAATTGTTAGGTTTGGTTAAGGTTTAAAAAAAATAAACTAAATTTATTAAAACATATTTATTTATATAAAAGATTCTTGGCATTATTATACCAAGCATGCCTTATTATGGACGGATTAGGAAGCTGAAGTTAACATTTTGAAACATTTTAGTTACTATAATTTTTAATTTAAACGGAAATGACATGACATTAGTGCACGTTCATAAGCACCTGACAACATTTTTTTTACAGCTTAGCATTATTATAGCATTATTTTTCTTGCAAACTGTTTTTGAGTTTTTTAATTGGAACGAGGTTTTAAAGTACGGCTAGCTGGTGGTGGTAGACGTGTAAAGCCGGCCGCATCGAAAACAGGCAGCACTTCCTTGCTTTGTCTAAGAAGTTCTTTCTTAAAAGGCTCGGTTGGGAAGTATGTTGCGCCATAAAAGTCCAATCCTTGTTGTAGCATGTTGTTGTATTCGTCCAATGAGGCCAGAGTTATCCTAACAGGGTTTGGGGCACCTGGAGATTGATCTATCTTTGGTGATACACGGCTTACTTCGACCTGAATAATAATAGAAATACATTAATTTTACTAACTTAACCTAGAATTGAGGTTAGGGAATTTTAATAAAAAAATTTATACTTTATTGTGCTGATTTTACTTTTTTATATATTAAGACCGGTTTCGGCGGTTAGGCCATCATCAGTTTTTTCTTTTCACACAACAACACCTGTGAAAAGAAAAAACTGATGATGGCCTAACCGCCGAAACCGGTCTTAATATATAAAAAAGTAAAATCAGCACAATAAAGTATAAAATTTTTTATTAAAATACCCTAACCTCAATTATTTTAAACTGTGCAATAATCAGAAACAAATACTATAAATTAACCTAGAATGTTAATATAACTAAATGTTGAATTTGATTGTTGCAAATCCAAAAAAAATGTTATTTTTTTTGTTTGGTTTGGTCAACTATACAAACGTAAAAAGTGATTTGGTCAATAGTTTATCTGTCAGAAAGTTGACAGTTGTTTTGTCAAAAACTGACAGTTTAAACAATGTATTTAAAAAAGTGTGAAGTAGTTTATACAGGGTGGTTAAAAATTTACAGTATTCATTAAACGGAACAATCATTATATAAAAATTAAAAAGTCCAAGTTTGAAACTACAAAATTCACGAATAAATTTAAAAATCCGTGCGTTAATTAATAAAACATTTGTTATTTATAAAAATTTTATACAATTAATCCAAAACTTTTTTTTTTAGCAAATAATTTATTAAAAAAAAAAAAATGCAATATATAATATATTATTCTAGGTACGAAGACATAATAAGTGCGTATAGACTAAACGTCTCTGTTAAGTAGCTGTACGGCGTCTATAACACAATGTATTCCCACATTAAAAGCGTCCTAATTCGCCATCTTGTCTGCGGCGCGCAAGAACGGGCCCAATTGAATTACCCGGCACGGCTTCTAAACCGGGAACATGTTACTTGTAGAGGATGGAATATAAGATGAAATCGGTCGTGTCCCATATTCCCAGAGAGTAATATAAAAGCGTACATAAATTGCGCACTATTTCATTTGCTTAATGTAATTATTTCTTCTTCTACCACCACTAACCACTCATCATTACGCAGATTAGATTAAAACAAATTAAATTAATCAAAATTAATCAATTATTAATCACAAACAGTTTACTTGTAATTAAAAATTCTTTTTACAATATTTTTGATATTTCGTAGTCGGATTTTGCTGTTTTTGAGATTTTTTAAATATTTAAATATATAAATAATTTGACTATTTTTGAATTTTCATAAAAAAAGTTTTGCATTTTTCAACTATTTATTACCAAATTTTTATGCTTTTTTACAATATTTTTATTTTGACGGCCGGATTTTGCAATTTATGGCAGGATTTTTACTATTTTTATCTACATTTTGATATTTCAAAACCGGATTTTGCAGTTTTTGAAATTTTATAAAAATGATTAACAATTCCTTGATGTTTCGTGGCAGGATTTTGCTACATTTGACGTTTTGTAAGTAGAATTTGATTTTTCAACAGTTTCATTGCCGGGTTTTTGGTACTTTTAACAATATTTTGATGTTTCATGAGTGCATTTTGCTATTTTTGACATTCTATAAATAGAATTTTGCACTTTTTGAAAGATTATGGCCGGATTTTGCTATTTTTAAAATATTATAATTTTTTTAACATTTTATGGCCGGATTTTGGTGTTTTCTTTCATAATTTTGATGTTTTAAGGCCGGATTTTGCTATTTTTTACATTCCATTAATAGATTTTTTCATTTTTAATAATTTATGGCCGGATTTTATCAATTTTATCAATATTTTGATATTTCAAAACCGGATTTTGCAGTTTTTGAAATTTCATAAAAACGATTAACAATTTCTTGATGTTTCATGGCAAGATTTTGCTACATTTGACGTTTTGTGAGTAGAATTTGATTTTTCAACAGTTTTATAGCCGGATTTTGATACTTTTAACAATATTTTGATGTTTCATGACTGCATTTTGCTATTTTTGACATTTTATAAATAGAATTTTTGAAATATTATAATTTTCTTAACGTTTTATGGCTGGTTTTTGATGTTTTTTGACATAATTTTGATGTTTCAAATCCGGATTTTGTTTTTAAGGCCAGATTTTTACTATTTCTATCAAAATTTTAATTGTTTAAACCGAATGATTTTGCAGTTTTTGAAATTTTATAAAATTAATTAATAATTTCTTGGATGTTTCATGGCAGGTTTTTGCTACTTTTGACGTTTTATCAGTAGAATTTTAGATTTTTCAAGTTTTATAGCCGGATTTTGGTACTTTTAACAATTTTATTATCGCATTTTGCTGTTTTTGAAATTTTATGAAAATAAAAATGAACTTTTTAACAGTTTATGGTCAGATTTTGTTTTTTTTAACAATATTTTGGTATTACTTGGTCGGATTTTATTATTTTTGACTTTTAATGAATGAAAAAAAAAATGTTAAAAAAGTTACTAAAATTTCAAAAAAATACTCTTTTTTCTTGTCAAAAGTAATTTTTGTTTAATCTTTAAGTTTTTTACGCAAATTTGTTGCTATAAATGGGTTTTCTGCGCTGTTTTGTAATTTTGTTAGCTAATCTTATGATAAAAATTGATTTTTGTCTACCAATTTTGGCATGTTTTATTTGGTAATCACAATTTTTGAGCGATTTTTTTGCTGGAAATGATTTTTTTGTGCGATTTTTAAATTATGAACGTTTTTTTTTTTAAGTTAAGCAACGGCCGGATGGCTACCATCATGTGATGCAGAGCGTAGCGTTCTTTTAAATTTGAATTTGTTACTTCATATAGGCATCCAAACATACACGTCTACACTATACAAGTTTAATTAAATAATGTGGATAGTATTGTGACTCCATCTTATGAATCAGTCCGTCAGTTCATACTTGGCCAAAAGCTTTTTTGACATTGAGCGGGATCATGTCTGTCACTTTATCATGATTAAAGCATGCTTCAATCCCAAAACAGCGTCGCTTATGGAATGCGAAATGTAAGCGCAAATGCTAAAACGCTCAAAGCATGACTAAAGTATTCTTGACAAACTGTACATACATACTGATAGTTGAAGGCACATTTTGATAATTTTTTAATTTATAAACGTCTCAAATCAAGTGATTTTAATATTTATTTTTTTCAATACTTTTCTATGACTTTTGACAATGTTTGACAGTTATAGACAGTTTTTTGAAAATTTGTACACTTTTTAACAGTTTGTGGCTGGAGTTGGTGCTTTCTGACATTTATTTAAAATATTTTGGTTTTTATAGTTTAAATTTAGACATTTTACGAACAGAATTTTGTAGTTTTCAACCGGGTTTTGGACGAGTTTTTGTTCTTTTTAAAAATGTTTTAGTATTTTATTAGGAATTTTGCATTTTTTAACTACTTATTATCAAATTTTGGTGCTTTCTTTCAATATTTTTATATTTTATGGCCAGATTTTGCTATTTTTGACAGATTATGGCCGGATTTTTGATATATTGTAATTTTTTTAACATTTTAAGGCCGGATTTTGCTTTTTTCAACACCAAATTTTGATATTCCTAACAATATTTTAACATTTCATGGCCGGAATTTGCTTGTAAATGTTTCCATTTTTCAACAGTTTATGGACCGATTTTGGAGCTATATTTAAACAATATTTTGATATTTCAAGACCGGATTTTGCTAGTTTTGACATTTTAATAAATTGTTGCGTTTTGTTATTTTTTACTTTTGATAAATAGAATTTTGCACTTTCAACAATTTGTAGCCGAGTTAAGCTGGATTTTGCGGTTTTGAAAAATTATAAAAAAATGTTTACACTTTTCAAAATGATATGGCCGGATTTTAATGCTTTCTAACAGTATTTTGATGTTTCGTGGCAGGATTTTACTATTTTTGATGTTTTATGAAGAGAATTACATATTTTTAAACAATTTTATGGCAAAATTTTGGTGTTTTTTATCAATATTTTGATATTTTATAGCCGAATTTTGCTATTTTTGAGATGTTATGTAAAATTTTACACTTTTCAACAGTTTATAACCGGAAATTGTTGTTTTTAACTTTTTATGAATAGAGTTTTTTTATTTTTAATATTTTATGACCATGTCGTCTGCATATTGTGTTTTTGTATTATTTTTATTAATTTTGCTTTGTTTTTTAATACTTTTCAACGTTTTTTTATTAGGTTTTTGTCGTTTTTTATCGATTTTTGCAATGTTTTGACAATTTTTATTAAAGTTTTGTAATTTGTTGTGGATTTTCATCATTTAATTTTCAACGTTTTTCATCTTAATTTATGCCGTTCTTTACTGTTTTTGCAATGTTTAGACAATTTTTATCTCAGATTTGTGTTTTTTATTTTCATTAATTTTTACGGTTTTTTGATGTTTTGCACTAATTTTTGTAATGTTTTGACCATTGCCATTTGCATGTTGTGTTTTTTTGTACATTTTTATTCAATTTGCTTTGTTTTTCAATATTTTTTTAATTTTTTTGCCGTTTTTTATGGATGTTTGTAATGTTTTGACTATTTTCATTAAAGTTTTGTAGATTTTCATCAATTTTTTATTTAATTTTTAACGTTTTTATCTTAATTTGTGCCGTTCTTCATTGTTTTGAAATGTATTGACAATTTTTTTGTTTTTCATTAATTATTATTTCATTTTCATTTGATAATTTACAATTTTTTGCAATGTTTTGACTATTTTTATCTGCAGTTTGTATTTATTTATATATTTTTATTCAATTTGCTTGGTATTTCATTAATTTTCAACGTTTTTTATTTGGTTTTTGTCGTTTTTTTATTGATGTTTCTAATGTTTTGACTATTTTCAATAAAGTTTTGTGGATTTTCATTCATTTTTCATTTAATTTTTAACGTTTTTCATTTAGATTTATGCTCTTCTTCACTGTATTTGCAATGTTTTATATCAGATTGTGTGTTTTTTGTATATTTTCATTGTTTTTTATTAATTTTTATTTCATTTTCATTGTTTTTCATTTGATAATTGCCGTTTTTACTGTTTTTTGCAATGTTTTGACAATTTTTATCTGCATTTTGTAGTTTCTCGTATATTTTATTCAATTTGCTTGGTTTTTCATTAATTTTCAACGTTTTTTATTAGGTTTTTGCCGTTTTTCATTAATTTTTGCAATGTTTTGACTATTTTCTTTAAAGTTTTGTGAATTTTTATCCATTTTTGATTTAGTTTTCAACGTTTTTTATCTTGATTTATGCTGTTCTTCAGTGTTTTTGCAATGTTTAGACATTTTTATCTCTGATTTTGTGGTTTTTGTATATTTTCATTGTTTTTCATCTATTTTTATTTCATTTTTATTGTTTTTATCTGATAATTGCCGTTTTTACTTTTTTTGCAATGTTTTGACCATTTTCATCTGCATTTTGTAGTTTTTCTTATATTTTTATTCGATTTGCTTGGTTTTTAATTAAATTTCAACGTTTTTTATTAGGTTTTTACCGTTTTTCGTTGATTTTTGCAATGATTTGACTATTTTCATTAAGTTTTTGTGGATTTTTCTTTATTTTTTCTTTAATTTTTAACGTTTTTCATCTTGATTCATGATGTTCTTTACTGTTTTTGCAATGTTTAGACAATTTTTATATCAGATTGTGTGTTTTTTTGTTAATTTTTATTGTTTTTCATTAGTTTTTATTTCATTTTTATTGTTATTTTCATCTGCATTTTGTAGTTTTTTTATATATTTTTATTCAATTTGCTTTGTTTGTTATTAATTTTCAACGATTTTCATTAGGTTTTTGCCGTTTTTTAATTGATTTTTGCAATGTTTTGACCATTTTCATCTGCATTTTGTAGTTTTTCCTATATTTTTATTTAATTTGCTTTGTTTTTCATTAATTTTCAACGTTTTTCATTAGGTTTTAGCAGTCTTTTATTGATTTTTGCAATGTTTTGACCATTTTTATCTGCATTTTGTAGTTTTTTGAATATTTTTATTCAATTTTCTTTGTTTTTCATTAATTTTCAACGTTTTTCATTAGTTTTTAGCCGTTTTTCATTGTTTTTTGCAATGTTTTTACCATTTTTATAGGCATGTCGTGGTTTTTTGTATATTTTTATCAAATTTGCTTTGTTTTTCATTCATTTTTAACGTTTTTCATTAGGTTTTAGCCATTTTTCATTGATTTTTGCAATGTTTTGACCATTTTTATCTGCATTTTGTAGTTTTTTATATATTTTCATTTAATTTGCTTTGTTTTTCATAATATTCAAAGTTTTTTATTAGGTTTTAGCCGTTTTTCATTGATTTTTGCAATGTTTTGATCATTTTGATATGCATTTTGTAGTTTTTCGTATATTTTTATTCAATTTGCTTTGTTTTTCATTAATTTTCAACGTTTTTCATTAGGTTTTAGCCGTTTTTTACCGATTGTTGCAATGTTTTTGCATTTTTCATCTGCATTTTTTAGTTTTTCGTATATTTTTATTTAATTTGCTTTGTTTTTCATTAATTTTCAACGATTTCCATTAGGTTTTTGCTGTTTTCCATTGATGTTTGCAATGTTTTGACCATTTTTATAGACATTTTGTAGTTTTTTATATATTTTCATTTAATTTGCTTTGTTTTTCATTAATTTTCAACGTTTTTCATTAGGTTTTAGCAGTTTTTTATTGATTTTTGCAATGTTTTGATCATTTTCATCTGCATTTTGTAGTTTTTTAATATATTTTTATTGAATTTGCTTTGTTTGTTATTAGTTTTCAACGTTTTTCATTAGGTTTTAGCCGTTTTCAATTGATGTTTGCAATGTTTTGACCATTTTTATAGGCATATTTTGTAGTTTTTATTTAATTTGCTTTGTTTTTCATTAATTTTCAACGTTTTTCATTAGGTTTTAGCAGTTTTTCATTGATTTTTGCAATGTTTTGACTATTTGCATCTGCATTTTGTAGTTTTTCATATATTTTTATTCAATTTGCTTTATTTTTCATTAATTTTCAACGTTTTTCATTAGGTTTTAGCCGTTTTTCATTGACTTTTGCAATGTTTTGATATTTTCATCTGCTTTTGTAGTTTTTCATATATTTTTATTCAATTTGCTTTGTTTTTCATTAATTTTCAACGTTTTTCATTAGGTTTTAGCCGTTTTTCACTGATTGTTGCAATGTTTTTGCATTTTTCATCTGCATTTTGTAGTTTTTCATATATTTTTATTCAATTTGTTTTGTTTTTCATTAATTTTCAACGTTTTTTATTAGGTTTTAGCAGTTTTTCATTGGTTTTTGCAATGTTTTGATTATTTTTATCTGCACTTTGTAGTTTTTTTTATATATTTTCATTCAATTTGCTTTGTTTTTCATTAATTTTCAACGTTTTTCATTAGGGTTTAGCTGTTTTTCATTGTTTTTTGCAATGTTTTGATTATTTTTATCTGCATTTTGTAGTTTTTCATATATTTTCATTCAATTTGCTTTGTTTTTTATTAATTTTCAACGTTTTTCATTAGGTTTTAGCCGTTTTTCATTGATTTTTGCAATGTTTTGATCATTTTTATCTGCATTTTGTAGTTTTTTCGTATATTTTTATCCAATTTGCTTTGTTTTTCATTAATTTTCAACGTTTTTCATTAGGTTTTAGCTGTTTTTCATTGTTTTTTGCAATGTTTTGATTATTTTTATCTGCATTTTGTAGTTTTTCATATATTTTCATTCAATTTGCTTTGTTATTCATTAATTTTAAATTTTTTTTTATTAGGTTTTAGACTTTTTTCATTGATTTGTGTAATGTTTGGGTCTCTAAATCGTCGTTTTGGCCCACATTTTAGGACTGAAACAGATGGTTTTGGTAGAGGCAGTCAAACATATTTTTATCTTAAATTTGACTTAACAAGCAAAGACGCCGGCCGGGTTTCTCCTTGTTCATCGAGGTTAAATTAAAACCTTCAATCTATTGTGATTGAGAATTTTTTGCTTTGCTTACAATACGCCGAGCCAAACTGGTGCGAAATTTTGTGTTTAAGGGAGCGGTTTAGGGAGTGTCATAAAACTACAAGCAGAACTTACGCAATTTAACTTAAACTTAACTATTAAGTTTTGAAATTAAAGTGTAATTTTGAGAAACTGTCATGTTTACTTAATGTCAATTCAAACATCATCTGTCATAATATGTTTGTAAAATGTCAAATATTATGCTCCCAACAGTCATAAACCAATATTCTTTACAAATAATGCTGCCTTTTTCTTCAATTTAGAGACAAATGACATTATTGTGCCCACCTCGGACGTATTACTTACAACTGTCATTCAATCTATCATTAAAAACAGAAAAAACGCAAAAAAATGTGAGAATAAGCAAATTTCTTGATAACTAACACTTGGGCGGGTAGCCGGAAATACAGTTTCTAAATATTAAGCCGGTGGTTTAATACAGTGTTTCCGCCCACCCGCCCAAATGTTTGTTATCAAGAAATTTGCTTATTCTCACGCTTGTTGCAATTTTTCAGTTTTTAGTATGACAGATTGAATGACAGTTGTCACTAATACGTCAGAAGAGGGTACAATAATATATTTCTTGATAACTAACACTTGGGCGGGTGGGCGGGAACACAGTTTCTAAATATTAGGCCGGTGGTTTAATACAGTGTTCCCGCCCACCCGCCCAAGTGTTATCAAAAACATTGCTTATTCTCACGTTTGTTACGTCTTTGATGTTTGAATTATGACAGATTGAATGACAGTTGTCACTAGTACATCAGAGTGAGCACAATAACAAATTTCTTGGTAACCAACACTTGGGCGGGTGGGCGGGAACACAGTTTATAAATAATGGGCCGGTGATTTGATACAGTGTTCCCGCCCGCCTGCTTAAGTGTTTGTTATCAAGAAATTTGCTTATTCTCAGGCTTGTTGAGTTTTTTCTGTTTTTAGTATGACAGGTTAAATGACAATTGTTATTGATACTTCAGAAGTGAGTACAATAACAAATTTCTTGATAACAAACACTTGGGCGGGTGGGCATGAACACTATCAAACCACCGGCCCAATATTTATTATCTGTGTTCCCGCCCACCCGCCCAAGTGTTTGTTATCAACAAATATGTTATTGTACCCACTTCTGACGTATTAGTGACAACTGTCATTCAATCTGTCATACTAAAAACAGAAAAAACGCAACAAGCGTGAGAATTAGCAAATTTCTTGATAACAATTACTCGGGCGGGTGGGCGGGAACACTGTATTAAACCACCGGCCCAATATTTATAAACTGCGTTCCCGCCCACCCGCCCATGTGTTAGTTATCAAGAAATTTGTTATTGTTTTATTTATCTCTGACGTATTAGTGATAATTGTCATTCAATATGTTATACTAAAAACAAATTACGCAAAAAAAGTGAGAATAAGTGAATTTCTTGATAACAAACACTTGGGCGGGTGGGCGGGAACTCTGTATCAAACCACTGACCTAATAGTTATAAACTGTGTTCCCGCTTACCTGCTCTTGTGTTAGTTATCAAGAAATTTGTTATTGTACTCACTTTTGAAGTATTAGTGACAACTGTCATTCAACCTGTCATACTATAAACAGAAAAAACGCAACAAGCGTGAGAATAAGCAAATTTCTTGATCACAAACACTTGGGAGGGTGGGCGGGAACACTGTATCAAACCACCGGCCCAATATTTATAAACTGTGTTCCCGCCCACCCACCCAAGTGTTAGTTATCAAGAAATTTGTTATTGTACCCACTTTTGACGTATTAGTGACAACTGTCATTCAACCTGTCATACTATAAACAGAAAAAACGCAACAAGCGTGAGAATAAGCAAATTTCTTAATCACAAACACTTGGGCGGGTGGGCGGGAACACTGTATCAAACCACCGGCCCAATATTTATAAACTGTGTTCCCGCTCACCCGCCCAAGTGTTAGTTATCAAGAAAATAGTTATTGTACTCACCTCTGACGTACTAGTGACATCTGTCATTCAATCTGTCATACTAAAAGCAGAACATACTCAACAAGCTTGAGAATAAGCAAATTTCTTGATAACAAACACTTGGGCGGGTGGACGGAACACTGTATCAAACCACCGACTCAATATATATAAACTGTGTTCCCGCCCACCCGCCCAAGTGTTAGTTATCAATAAATTTGTTATTGTACCCACTTCTGACATATCAGTGACAACTGTCATTCAACCTGTCATACTATAAACAGAAAAAACGCAACAAGCGTGAGAATAAGCTAATTTCTTGATCACAAACATTTGGGCGGGTGGGCGGGAACACTGTATCAAACCACCGGCCCAATATTTATAAACTGTGTTCCCGCCCACCCACCCAAGTGTTAGTTATCAAGAAATTTGTTATTGTACCCACTTTTGACGTATTAGTGACAACTGTCATTCAACCTGTCATACTATAAACAGAAAAAACGCAACAAGCGTGAGAATAAGCAAATTTCTTGATCACAAACACTTGGGCGGGTGGGCGGGAACACTGTATCAAATCACCAGCCCAATATTTATAAACTGTGTTCCCGCCCACCCACCCAAGTGTTAGTTATCAAGAAATTTGTTATTGTACCCACTTCTGACGTATTAGTGACAACTGTCATTCAACCTGTCATACTAAAAACAGAAAAAACGCAACAAGCGTGAGAATAAGCAAATTTCTTGATCACAAACACTTGGGCGGGTGGGCGGGAACACTGTATCAAACCACCGGTTCAATATTTATAAACTGTGTTCCCGCCCACCCGCACAAGTGTTACTTATCAAGAAAATTGTTATTGTACTCACCTCTGACGTACTAGTGACATCTGTCATTCAATCTGTCATAATAAAAACAGCAGACTCAACAAAAGTGAGAATAAGTAAATTTTTTGATATCAAAAACTTGGGCGGGTGGGCTGGGAACACTGTATTAAACCACCGGCCCAATATTTATAAACTGTGTTCCCGCCCACCCGCCCAAGTGTTAGTTATCAAGAAAATAGTTATTGTACTCACCTCTGACGTACTTGTGACATCTGTCATTCAATCTGTCATACTAAAAGCAGAACATACGCAACAAGCTTGAGAATAAGCAAATTTCTTGATAACAAACACTTGGGCGGGTGGGCGGAACACTGTATCAAACCACCGACTCAATATATATAAACTGTGTTCCCGCCCACCCGCCCAAGTGTTAGTTATCAATAATATTGTTATTGTACCCACTTCTGACATATCAGTGACAACTGTCATTCAATCTGTCATACTAAATCCACCAGCCCAATATTTATAAACTGTAATATTTTTCTCAAATAGCAAATGTTATAGTTCTGTTCGTAGTTGTGTATGTATGATAAAATGTGAAATTTGAAATTCCCGCCTGTATTATTTTTTTTCATAGTTTGGCACTGCTGCTACATCAATTAAAATGATAAAGAATGAATGTAATCATATTATAAATTTACAGGTTATGGCCAACGGTGTCTTGCAAAAAACCGAGTTTAAAAAGGAGTTAATTGCATGAGTTCTAAACCTAAACCGCGCCCTTAAGCTTTTTTTTGCTACTCACTGCAATTAGTGGGATCACTCGGCTTGGGGTTAATTCCTTCATTTTCTTTAATTCAGCTATTTACTCCAATAGACTTCAATGAATTGATTTTAAAATTAATTCAAACCTGACAGATTAATTTTAACAATTCTTTGGACTATCAATCCTTGGCACTAGTTTTACCGTTTTGCACTGTTTTTTGTAATTATATTTGCTTAATTTCAATATTATATTAAATATTTGACAACTAAATTTAATTAAATGACATTTGTCATCTACGGCCTACTTAATTAATTTTGGAAAATTAATCAATCAATACATACCACTGAAGTATATCTATAGAGACTAGCTCTGATATCATCTTCTGGCAAATCAACTGGGACCTCCTGCACTAACAGTGAGAAGGTCTTCTGAGGTCTGCAAGGGATCGCCACTTTTCTATACAATCGGCCTCCAGTTACCTGAAAAAACTGTCATTAAGTGACGTGGCAATGTTTGCTAACATAATGGCTTTGAGGGAACATTCCATTAAAAAAAAACAAAAAAATTATAATTATATTTGAGATTTGCGTTGTTTTTCTTATTACCTTGTGAAATCCTTTGCGAAAAACCTGCTGGTAGTCTTCGGGTTCGGAAAACTTGAATAAAATCCCGGTGGCGGTTTTAGTTAGACTGAAACTGCCGCGGAAGTTGAGCTTGTCGCAGATGTTGGCAGCCTTGTCGAGGCTCAAATCGTGCGATGGCGTCAGCAGGAAAGCGCCTGTGGGATGGAAAACAAAAAAATAATAATAAAATAGAAATCAAAGGGACACAGTCAACTGTGTTGCTCCGGATTCATATAGCAAACTTTTCCGAGCGAACTCAAACAAACTTTAGCAGGAAAATCGCTTGCATTATTTATCTTGAAGTTTGTGACAATAATTATAGTAACAAAAATCGAATATTTAGATTATTACTCATTAGTATGGGCGTTACGTGCCGCCCACCCACATTGCATATTTGTTTTGTTAAACGAGCGACAAGTTGATGAGCTGCATGGGCGTGCGTGTTGTTGTGTGCGGAGGTGAGATAATTTTAACATAAAAAAGAAAGAAAACTATTCCACCCGAAAATTACTATGATTAAGCGCGAGTGTCGTCGCACGAGCACGTTTTAAACGTCCCATTCTTCGGGAAGTCATTTTCAGATTCCACGGATTGCTCTGTTCAACTCTGTATGACCCGGTCGCGGCCCCGTTTGATGACCCATAATAGCATTTGGAGCGCTATTAGGCACGCCATTGTTTATTCCGCGGAATTAACGTGCAATTATCTCGTTACATCACAAAACGGACGGCGACGACAACAATGGACGAGTGCGGGTGGCGAAGGAGGGGGCGGGCGGACAACCTTTCCCAGAATCCTCGGAAAAACTCTCTCGTAAAATACTATGCTTGCCCCCCACACGCGCCTTAATTGCCTCGGCCGGAAATGCACCAGTAATGCGCACTTTAATAACTCTTTTAAACTAGGGAAAAAATCAACATTGTGTAACCCGCCTTGAAAATGACATAATTATGACATCAATTTGTTGTTTCATGAATTAATTGGAATTATCAACGCAACTGTGAGTTCTACTCTTAATTACATTTGTGCGCCCGTATTCAGAAGCCTTATTAAAATCGTCTTTCGCTAATAGATGCACTACTCGTACTCATTGCTACTTTATTCAATTTTTTTTTTGTCACTATATTATCTGTCAATTATGACTACTGTCAAAATGACATTTGTAAAAAAAATACTGCACGATTTTTAATTTATGATTCAATGCTATCTATCAATAATGTCTAACGTCACAATGTCATCTGTCAATTATCACTACTGTCAAAAAGTCATTTGTCATTAAAATGATTACATAGTTTTAAAAAACGTTTATGTAACTCATGATTAAAAGTAATCTGCCAAAAATGATTAATGTTACAATGTCATCTGTCAATTATGACTAATGTCAAAATGGCATTTGTAAAAAAAATACTGCACGATTTTAATTTATGATTCAATGCAATCTATCAATAATGTTTAACGTCACAATGTCATGTGTCAATTATCTCTACTGTCAAAATGTCATTTGTCATTAAAATGATTACATAGTTTTAAAAAAGGTTTATGAAACTCATGATTAAAAGTAATCTGCCAAAAATGATTAACGTCACAATGTCATCTGTCAATTATGACTACTGTCAAAATGTCATTTGTCATTAAAATGATTACATAGTTTTAAAAAAGGTTTATGAAACTCATGATTAAAAGTAATCTGCCAAAAATGATTAACGTCACAATGTCATCTGTCAATTATGACTACTGTCAAAATGTCATTTGTCATTAAAATGATTACATAGTTTTAAAAAAGGTTTATGAAACTCATGATTAAAAGTAATCTGCCAAAAATGATTAACGTCACAATGTCATCTGTCAATTATGACTACTGTCAAAATGTCATTTGTCATTAAAATGATTACATAGTTTTAAAAAAGGTTTATGTAACTCATGATTAAAAGTAATCTGCCAAAAATGATTAATGTTACAATGTCATCTGTCAATTATGACTAATGTCAAAATGGCATTTGTAAAAAAAATACTGCACGATTTTAATTTATGATTCAATGCAATCTATCAATAATGTTTAACGTCACAATGTCATGTGTCAATTATCTCTACTGTCAAAATGTCATTTGTCATTAAAATGATTACATAGTTTTAAAAAAGGTTTATGAAACTCATGATTAAAAGTAATCTGCCAAAAATGATTAACGTCACAATGTCATCTGTCAATTATGACTACTGTCAAAATGTCATTTGTCATTAAAATGATTACATAGTTTTAAAAAAGGTTTATGAAACTCATGATTAAAAGTAATCTGCCAAAAATGATTAACGTCACAATGTCATCTGTCAATTATGACTACTGTCAAAATGTCATTTGTCATTAAAATGATTACATAGTTTTAAAAAAGGTTTATGAAACTCATGATTAAAAGTAATCTGCCAAAAATGATTAACGTCACAATGTCATCTGTCAATTATGACTACTGTCAAAATGTCATTTGTCATTAAAATGATTACATAGTTTTAAAAAAGGTTTATGTAACTCATGATTAAAAGTAATCTGCCAAAAATGATTAATGTTACAATGTCATCTGTCAATTATGACTAATGTCAAAATGGCATTTGTAAAAAAAATACTGCACGATTTTAATTTATGATTCAATGCAATCTATCAATAATGTTTAACGTCACAATGTCATGTGTCAATTATCTCTACTGTCAAAATGTCATTTGTCATTAAAATGATTACATAGTTTTAAAAAAGGTTTATGAAACTCATGATTAAAAGTAATCTGCCAAAAATGATTAACGTCACAATGTCATCTGTCAATTATGACTACTGTCAAAATGTCATTTGTCATTAAAATGATTACATAGTTTTAAAAAAGGTTTATGAAACTCATGATTAAAAGTAATCTGCCAAAAATGATTAACGTCACAATGTCATCTGTCAATTATGACTACTGTCAAAATGTCATTTGTCATTAAAATGATTACATAGTTTTAAAAAAGGTTTATGAAACTCATGATTAAAAGTAATCTGCCAAAAATGATTAACGTCACAATGTCATCTGTCAATTATGACTACTGTCAAAATGTCATTTGTCATTAAAATGATTACATAGTTTTAAAAAAGGTTTATGTAACTCATGATTAAAAGTAATCTGCCAAAAATGATTAATGTTACAATGTCATCTGTCAATTATGACTAATGTCAAAATGGCATTTGTAAAAAAAATACTGCACGATTTTAATTTATGATTCAATGCAATCTATCAATAATGTTTAACGTCACAATGTCATGTGTCAATTATCTCTACTGTCAAAATGTCATTTGTCATTAAAATGATTACATAGTTTTAAAAAAGGTTTATGAAACTCATGATTAAAAGTAATCTGCCAAAAATGATTAACGTCACAATGTCATCTGTCAATTATGACTACTGTCAAAATGTCATTTGTCATTAAAATGATTACATAGTTTTAAAAAAGGTTTATGAAACTCATGATTAAAAGTAATCTGCCAAAAATGATTAACGTCACAATGTCATCTGTCAATTATGACTACTGTCAAAATGTCATTTGTCATTAAAATGATTACATAGTTTTAAAAAAGGTTTATGAAACTCATGATTAAAAGTAATCTGCCAAAAATGATTAACGTCACAATGTCATCTGTCAATTATGACTACTGTCAAAATGTCATTTGTCATTAAAATGATTACATAGTTTTAAAAAAGGTTTATGTAACTCATGATTAAAAGTAATCTGCCAAAAATGATTAATGTTACAATGTCATCTGTCAATTATGACTAATGTCAAAATGGCATTTGTAAAAAAAATACTGCACGATTTTAATTTATGATTCAATGCAATCTATCAATAATGTTTAACGTCACAATGTCATGTGTCAATTATCTCTACTGTCAAAATGTCATTTGTCATTAAAATGATTACATAGTTTTAAAAAAGGTTTATGAAACTCATGATTAAAAGTAATCTGCCAAAAATGATTAACGTCACAATGTCATCTGTCAATTATGACTACTGTCAAAATGTCATTTGTCATTAAAATGATTACATAGTTTTAAAAAAGGTTTATGTAACTCATGATTAAAAGTAATCTGCCAAAAATGATTAATGTTACAATGTCATCTGTCAATTATGACTAATGTCAAAATGAGATTTGAAAAAAAAGACTGCACGATTTTAATTTATGATTCAATGCAATCTATCAATAATGTTTAACGTCACAATGTCATGTGTCAATTATCTCTACTGTCAAAATGTCATTTGTCATTAAAATGATTACATAGTTTTAAAAAAGGTTTATGAAACTCATGATTAAAAGTAATCTGCCAAAAATGATTAACGTCACAATGTCATCTGTCAATTATGACTACTGTCAAAATGTCATTTGTCATTAAAATGATTACATAGTTTTAAAAAAGGTTTATGAAACTCATGATTAAAAGTAATCTGCTAAAAATGATTAACGTCACAATGTCATCTGTCAATTATGACTACTGTCAAAATGTCATTTGTCATTAAAATGATTACATAGTTTTAAAAAAGGTTTATGTAACTCATGATTAAAAGTAATCTGCCAAAAATGATTAATGTTACAATGTCATCTGTCAATTATGACTAATGTCAAAATGAGATTTGTAAAAAAATACTGCACGATTTTAATTTATGATTCAATGCAATCTATCAAAAATGTTTAACGTCACAATGTCATGTGTCAATTATTTCTACTGTCAAAATGTCATTTGTCATTAAAATGATTACATAGTTTTAAAAAAGGTTTATGAAACTCATGATTAAAAGTAATCTGCCAAAAATGATTAACGTCACAATGTCATCTGTCAATTATGACTACTGTCAAAATGTCATTTGTCATTAAAATGATTACATAGTTTTAAAAAAGGTTTATGAAACTCATGATTAAAAGTAATCTGCTAAAAATGATTAACGTCACAATGTCATCTGTCAATTATGACTACTGTCAAAATGTCATTTGTCATTAAAATGATTACATAGTTTTAAAAAAGGTTTATGTAACTCATGATTAAAAGTAATCTGCCAAAAATGATTAACGTCACAATGTCATCTGTCAATTATGACTACTGTCAAAATGTCATTTGTCATTAAAACGATTACATAGTTTTTATGATTTAATGCAATCTATCAATAATGATTAACGTCACAATGTCATCTGTCAATTAATACTACTGTCAAAATGTCATTTGTCAAACGTCAGATTTGGTTTTTGACATATAAACGTCACTTTCAAGATGCAAACATTTCTGCAAAACAAATAAAAGTAATTTTTGACAGTAAAACATTAC
Source organism: Tachinus rufipes (assembly GCA_963932245.1). Lineage (NCBI taxonomy): Eukaryota > Metazoa > Arthropoda > Insecta > Coleoptera > Staphylinidae > Tachinus > Tachinus rufipes. The sequence goes on along the minus strand of OZ010748.1, from coordinate 85,151,526 downwards.
TTTTGACAATAAAACTTTACTTTTAACAGATAATTCACACTTTTCAGATGACAGTCAAACGTCAGATTTGGTATTTAAATTATAAACGTCACTTTCAGGATGCAAACATTTCTGCAAGACAAATAAAAGTAATTTTTGACAGTAAAACATTACTTTTGACAATAAAACTTTACTTTTAACTAATCATTCACATTTTTCAGATGACAGTCAAACGTCAGATTTGGTTTTTGACAAATAAACGTCACTTTCAAGATGCAAACATTTCTGCAAGACAAATATAAGTAATTTTTGACAGTAAAACATTGCTTTTAACAATAAAACTTTTTTTTTTACAAATAATTCACACTTTTCAGTTGACAGTCAAACGTCAGATTTGGTTTTTGACTTATAAACGTCACTTTCAAGATGCAAACATTTCTGCAAGACAAACAAAAGTAATGTTTGACAGTGAAACATTACTTTTGACAATAAAACTTACTTTTAACAGATAATTTACATTTTTGAAATGACAGTCAAACGTTAGATTTGGTTTTTGACATATAAACGTCACTTTGAAGATGCAAACATTTCTGCAAAACAAATATAAGTAATTTTTGACAGTAAAACATTACTTTTGACAATAAAACTTTACTTTTAACACATAAATCACACTTTTCAGATGACAGTTAAACGTCAGATTTGGTTTTTGACTAATAAACGTCACTTTCAAGATGCAATCGTTTTCGCAAAACAAATAAAAGTCATTTTTGACAGTAAAACATTACTTTTGACAATAAAACTTTACTTTAAACAGATAATTCACACTTTTCATATGACAGTCAAACGTCATATTTGGTTTTTGACATATAAACGTCACTTTTAAGATGCAACATTTCTACAAAACAAATAAAAGTAATTTTTGACAGTAAAACATTACTTTTGACAATAAAACTTTACTTTTTACAGCTAATTCACACTTTTCAGATGACAGTCAAACGTCAGATTTGGTTTTTGACATATAAACATCACTTTCGAGATGTAGACGTTTTTGTAAAATAAAAAAAAAGTTAATTTTGACAGCAAAACATCACTTTTAATAGATAACTTGTTTTGTAGATGACAGTCAAATGTCAGATTTGCTTGTTGACATATAAACGTCACTTTCGAGATCTAGACGTTTTTGTAAAATAGAAAAAAGTTTATTATGACAGTAAAACGTCACTTTTAATAGATAAGCTATTTTTTAGATGACAGTCAAATGTCAGATTTGCTTGTTGACATATAAACGTCACTTTCGAGATCTAGACGTTTTTGTAAAATAAAAAAAAGTTTATTATGACAGTAAAACGTCACTTTTAATAGATAAGCTATTTTTTAGATGACAGTCAAATGTCAGATTTGCTTGTTGACATATAAACGTCACTTTCGAGATCCAGACGTTTTTGTAAAATAAAAAAAAGTTTATTATGACAGTAAAACGTCACTTTTAATAGATAAGCTATTTTTTAGATGACAGTCAAATGTCAGATTTGGTTTTTGACATATAAACATCACTTTCGAGATGTAGACGTTTTTGTAAAATAAAAAAAAGTTAATTTTGACAGCAAAACATCACTTTTAATAGATAACTTGTTTTGTAGATGACAGTCAAATGTCAGATTTGCTTGTTGACATATAAACGTCACTTTTGAGATGTACACGTTTTAGTAAAAAAAAAAGTTAATTTTGACAGTACAAAATCACTTTTAATAGATAACTTATTTTGTAGATGACAGTCAAATGTCAGGTTTGCTTGTTGACATATAAACGTCACTTTTGAGATGTACACGTTTTTGTAAAATTAAAAAAAATTTATTATGACAGTAAAACGTCACTTTTAATAGATAAGCTATTTTTTAGATGACACTCAAATGTCAGATTTGGTTTTTGACATATAAACATCACTTTCGAGATGTAGACGTTTTTGTAAAATAAAAAAAAGTTAATTTAGACAGTAAAAAATCACTTTTAGTAGATAACCTATTTTGTAAATGACAGTCAAATGTCAGATTTGGTTTTTGACATTTAAACGCCACTTTTGAGATTATAAAAAACATTAATTTGAAATAGATATAAATTTGCAAAATAAAAAAAAAAAAATTGAAAAAATTAAAAAAAAAAAAAATTAAATTTGAACTAGTTTGAATTAATTTTCAATATTTTGAAAAAAAAAACTTTAATTTGAAATAGTTCGGAATGATTTTGTAAAATTTTGAAAAAAAAAATTGAAAACATTAATTTGAACTAGCTTTTAACTTTGATAAAAAGAAATTGCTAAATTTAACACAATTTTATTGTAAATATATCAATTTACCTTTGGTAAGGAACCTGCCTTGGTCGCTGAGATCGCTGTTGGTATCGTCGTTCTCTCCCATAATATCACGGCCGTACAACACTGACATGATGCCAAAGCCGGAACATAATACGACTGACTTTTCCATCAGCCCATCCCCGCTGTATATATAGATTGAAAACGTACACCCACACCCTCCCAATTTCATTTTTTATATAGCGTATCAATGCCGCAATTATGTTATTTGCCTCCAATTTAATGTTAGTTAATAATCTCCTAATACCAATTCCTGAACTGCGACGACGAACGCCCATAATTGCTTCATAGTTCACTGACATTCGAGGAGGACGCGAATTAAAACAAACAAAATATTAATAATATTATAAGCAACAAACTAATTTTATTTGCCGTATTGAAATTCAACTATTAATTTGACAAAATAGTTGTCAACTGTTTTATCAATATTTTAGATAATATGTCAACTGTCAATTTGACAAAACAGCTTTCAACTGTTTAACATATGAATTGTCAATTTGACCAAAAGCTATTGATTCAACTATTTTTCAAATTGATCATTTGAGTTGTCAACTATTGACAAAACAACTGTCAACTGTCTAACAAATGAACTGTCAGTTTGATCAAAAGCTATTGATTCAACTATTTCTCAAATTGATCATTTGAGTTGTCAACTATTGATGTGACAAAACAACTGTCAACTGTCTAACAGATGAACAGTCAATTTGATCAAAGCTATTGATTCAACTATTTCTCAAATTGATTATTTGAGTTGTCAACTATTGATATGACAAATCAACTGTCAACTGTCTAACAGATGAACTGTCAATTTGATCAAAAGCTATTGATTCAACTATTTCTCAAATTGATTATTTGAGTTGTCAACTATTGATATGACAAATCAACTGTCAACTGTCTAACAGATGAACTGTCAATTTGATCAAAAGCTGTTGATTCAACTATTTCTCAAATTGGGCATTTGAGTTGTCAACTATTAATATGACAAAACAGCTGTCAACTGTCTTAACTGATGAACTGTCAATTTGAACAGAAGCTATTCATTTAACTATTTCTTAAATCGGTCATTTGAGTTGTCAACTATTGATGTGACAAAACAACTGTCAACTGTCTAACAGATGAACTGTCAGTTTGATCAAAAGCTATTGATTCAACTATTTCTCAAATTGATCATTTGAGTTGTCAACTATTGATGTGACAAAACAACTGTCAACTGTCTAACAGATGAACAGTCAATTTGATCAAAGCTATTGATTCAACTATTTCTCAAATTGATTATTTGAGTTGTCAACTATTGATATGACAAATCAACTGTCAACTGTCTAACAGATGAACTGTCAATTTGATCAAAAGCTATTGATTCAACTATTTCTCAAATTGATTATTTGAGTTGTCAACTATTGATATGACAAATCAACTGTCAACTGTCTAACAGATGAACTGTCAATTTGATCAAAAGCTTTTGATTCAACTATTTCTCAAATTGATCATTTGAGTTGTCAACTATTAATATGACAAAACAGCTGTCAACTGTCTTAACTGATGAACTGTCAATTTGAACAGAAGCTATTCATTCAACTATTTCTTAAATCGGTCATTTGAGTTGTCAACTATTGATTTGACAAAACAACTGTCAACTGTCTAACAGATGAACTGTCAATTTGATCAAAAGCTATTGATTCAGCTATTTTTCAAATTGGTCATTTGAGTTGTCAACTATTGATTTGACAAAACAACTGTCTAACAGATGAACTGTCAATTTGACAAATCAACTGTCAACTTATATAATTTATATAGTTAACCCCAAACATGTTTTGTACCTGGAGCTCTTATAGACAATGCCGGCCCTGACGATATCGATTATAGATTTAAACTAATTTATTATTCAGTTAATTATTAATTTTATCATACGCAGACCGTCGCATTATTAACTTGATACATACTACATACTATGACACATTCCTTTATAATATAAATATGACATAATAGCCATCAAGTGAGTTACATCAACAAGTCCAAACAAAACAAAAAAGGAGCCACAATTCACAGCCGTCGTATTCAACAGATGTCCCCAAATAATTCGTACTAATTTCCACTTGTACGTTTTTTTTGTCGGTGAATAATATATTAAACAGATGAAAAATGGTGATCGTTCACAGTCGACACTTAATCAGTGGCGCGCGGCATAATTAAATTAAATCGTGAACAGGCCGAGAGGTCAACGAGGCGAACAATGAAACGCTTTAACGCCATTAGAAACGGTGCAACCTCTGCATGTACCAAATATGGGGCGCCATTGTTATTTTCTTATTTATTTATTATTTTTCTTTCGCCAAGGACGAACAATTAGCGCCAATTGAGCCGTGTTGCGTAATTCTCTTGGTAGCATTACTGAATTTTTGTGCAGGGAAATAAGGAGTTCTCAATTAACCAATTTTCGAAATTAAGCGATTGTTTAATTGATTAATGATCCGGAGTTAATCGGCAATTACCGTGAGCTATATATCAATGCTATTATTGATGATGATGACATGTACGTATGATTATGTGCGATACACTCATACTTTGTAAATTATTGACCAACTGTATCGCATTTATCATGCGATATGACCTATACGGTGTGTTATACTCTATCAACCTTGCTCAATCTGGCTTTAGTGGATTCGGAAATCAACTTTTAAGAACATTTTATGTCATATTTGACATTTTAAATTTATTGACAATATTATCTGACTTGTCAATGACATTTGGAAATAATTTCTGCTACTTCATGCATATTTTATGACTGTTTATAAATATTTTGACAGTTTAATGACAGTTAAAATTAGTTTGCAACACTTGATGCTTATTAAATGACATTTTGACTGTTTAATGATGGTTGGAAATAATATTTGCTATTTAATGCATATTTTATGACAGTTTATAAATATTTTGACAGTTTAATGACAGTTAAAATTAATTTGCAACTCTTGATGCTTATTAAATGACATTTTGACTGTTTAATGATGGTTGGAAATAATATTTGCTACTTAATGCATATTTTATGACAGTTTATAAATATTTTGACAGTTTAATGACAGTTAAAATTAGTTTGCAACACTTGATGCTTTTTAAATGACATTTTGACTGTCTAATGATGGTTGGAAATAATTTCTGCTACTTCATGCATATTTTATGACAGTTATAAACATTTTGACAGTTTAATGACAGTTAAAATTAATTTGCAACACTTGATGCTTAATAAATGACATTTTGACTGTTTAATGATGATTGGAAATAATTTCTGCTACTTCATGCATATTTTATGACAGTTTATAAACATTTTGACAGTTTAATGACAGTTAAAATTAATTTGCAACACTTGATGCATATTAAATGACATTTTGACTGTTTAATGATGATTGGAAATAATTTCTGCTACTTCATGCATATTTTATGACAGTTTATAAACATTTTGACAGTTTAATGACAGTTAAAATTAATTTGCAACACTTGATGCTTAATAAATGACATTTTGACTGTTTAATGATGATTGGAAATAATTTCTGCTACTTCATGCATATTTTATGACAGTTTATAAACATTTTGACAGTTTAATGACAGTTAAAATTAATTTGCAACACTTGATGCATATTAAATGACATTTTGACTGTTTAATGATGGTTGGAAATAATTTTTTCTACTTCATGCATATTTTATGACAGTTCATAAACATTTTGACAGTTTAATGACAGTTAAAATTAATTTGCAACATTTTATGCTTATTAAATGACATTTTGACTGTTTAATGATGGTTGGAAATAATATTTGCTACTTAATGCATATTTTATGACAGTTTATAAATATTTTGACAGTTCAATGACAGTTAAAATTAGTTTGCAACACTTGATGCTTATTAAATGACATTTTGACTGTTTAATGATGGTTGGAAATAATATTTGCTACTTGATGCATATTTTATGACAGTTTATAAATATTTTGACAGTTTAATGACAGTTAAAATTAGTTTGCAACACTTGATGCTTATTAAATGACATTTTGATTGTCTAATGATGGTTGGAAATAATTTCTGCTACTTCATGCATATTTTATGACAGTTATAAACATTTTGACAGTTTAATGACAGTTAAAATTAATTTGCAACACTTGATGCTTAATAAATGACATTTTGACTGTTTAATGATGATTGGAAATAATTTCTGCTACTTCATGCATATTTTATGACAGTTTATAAACATTTTGACAGTTTAATGACAGTTAAAATTAATTTGCAACACTTGATGCATATTAAATGACATTTTGACTGTTTAATGATGATTGGAAATAATTTCTGCTACTTCATGCATATTTTATGACAGTTTATAAACATTTTGACAGTTTAATGACAGTTAAAATTAATTTGCAACACTTGATGCTTAATAAATGACATTTTGACTGTTTAATGATGATTGGAAATAATTTCTGCTACTTCATGCATATTTTGTGACAGTTTATAAACATTTTGACAGTTTAATGACAGTTAATATTAATTTGCAACACTTTATGCTTATTAAATGACATTTTGACTGTGTAATGATGGTTGGAAATAATATTTGCTACTTCATGCATATTTTATGACAGTTTATAAACATTTTGACAGTTTAATGACAGTTAAAATTAGTTTGCAACACTTAATGCATATTAAATGACATTTAGACTGTTTAATGGTGGTTGGATATAATTTTTGCTACTTCAAGCATATTTTATGACAGTTTTTAAACATATAGTTAGATAGTTTGACAGTCAATTGCAAAGTGACAAAAATACATAAATTGACTTAAAATTGATTGCTAAGCAACAGAGCATAGAAGAAAGTTTTAAAATTATTTCAAGGATAATTGCGAAGCGACACACAATGACAGTTTGACAGTCAATTGCAAAGTGATGAAAAATACATAAGTTGACTTAGAATTGATTGCTAAGCAACTCAGCATAGAAGAATGTTTCAAAATTATTTTGAGGTTAATTGCGAAGCGACACATTATGACAGATAGTTTGACAGTCAATTGCAAAGTGAAAAAAAATACATAAATTGGCTTGAAATTTATTGCTAAGCAACTCAGCATAGAAGAAACTTTCAAAATTAATTTGAGGTTAATCGCGAAGCGACACACTATGACAGTTAGTTTGACAGTCAATTGCAAAGTCATAAAAACACATAAATTGGCTCAAAATTGATTGCTAAGCAACTCAAGATTATTACGATATATTACAGATAAAATAATAAATGAAATGTCAAATATGATAAAAAATGATTATAAATGTGGTTTATTATTACATATTTATTTATATAATGGAAGCAACTAATTTTGTACTTTAAATAAAGCATTTCTACTACATTAATTTTAACATTTTTTTCTTTGGTTTCAGATACGTTGCTATGGTCATGCATTTATGGTGAGTTAACTTTTTTGTTTCAGCCATCACCTGCTGCAAAGCATACAATTTTTTGACATTCAATTTCCTGCGCTGATCGTCGGGGGGCGACTTTTACGATTCCTCGGTGAATCACGCGGGGGTTTGTTCTGATGCGCGTCATTTCCTAGATTATAACGAGAGAGGGACAGTAATGGTTGTATAACCTGCGAACAACACACCGTGCTCCCTACAGCCCACCGCCGCCCGCATCACTTTACAGCCGCCGCCAGCGGGGTGGCAGTAAATGCAAAACGGCGTAACAATGGCGCGCTCGCCGGCATTTACCCGATTTTATGACAGTCGCAATAAAAACGTCGTATCGGTCCGTTTGACGTAATGACTCTGACATTTCTGCAGGTCTCTAATGACATTATCGCGTCTGGATTTATCGGGCCGTGCCTCTCCCTAATTGGGGTGGCGACATGTGCATGACTTATTAAGTTTTAAGTTAGGAAAGGGGATTGAGGGGCTACTAGCCGTTCCGGAAAATTACGTATGATTGACCAATAAAATTTTGTTGGCATAATTTTCAACGATTTGACTGCTCCAAGCGTATTACATAAAAATAATTAGAAAGATTTTTTGATATATTTTTTTTAAACTTTCAAAAAAAAATTGAAATAATAACCAAACTCAACTTTTATCTTAACAAATTTGTTGTATGAACTGTTAACTGTCACTTTGACAAATTTACTGCCTATCTTCTGAGAAAGTTTAACGTTTGACATATAAACTTTTATTTTAACAAATTTGTTGTATGAACTGTCAACTGTCAGTTTGATAAATTAACTGTTTACTTTCTGAGAAACTATATAACTTTTGACATATAAACAATCAACTTTTATTTTGGCAAATTTGTTTTATGAACTGTCAAGTGTCAGTTTGACAAATTAACTGTCTACTTTTTGAGAAAGTTTATAACGTTTGGCATATAAACTGTCAACTTTTATTTTGACAAATTTGTTGTATGAACTGTCAACTGTCGGTTTGGCAAGTTAACTGTTTACTTTTTGAGAAAGTTTATAATGTTTGACATATAAAATGTCAACTTTTATTTTGACAAATTTGTTGTATGAAATGTCAACTGTCAGTTTGACAAATTAACTGTCTACTTTTTAAGAAAGTGTATAACGTTTGACATATAAACTGTCAACTTTTATTTTGTCAAATTTGTTGTATGAACTGTCAACTGTCAGTTTGATAAATTAACTGTCTAGGTTCTGAGAAAGTCTATAACGTTTGACATATATACTGTCAACCTTTATTTTGACAAATTTGTTGTAAGAACTGTCAACTGTCAGTTTGACAAATTAATTTTTTATCTTCTGAGAAAGTATAACGTTTGACATATAAACTGTCAACCTTTATTTTGACAAATTTATTGTATGAACTGTCAACTGTCAGTTTAATAAGTTAACTGTCTATCTTCTAAGAAAGTCTATAACGTTAGACACATATACTGTCAATTTTTATTTTGACAAATTTGTTGTATTTACTCTCAACTGTCAGTTTGACAAATTAACTGTCTTCCCTTTTGAGAAAGTCTATCACGTTTGACATATAAACTGTCAACTTTTATTTTAACAAATTTGTTGTATGAACTGTCAACTGTCGGATTGATAAATTAACTGTCTACCTTTTGAGAAAGTCTATAACGTTTGACATATAAACTGTCAATTTTTATTTTGATAAATTTGTTGTATGAACTGTCAACTGTTAGTTTGACAAATCAATTTTCTGAGAAAGCGTATAACTATCTGAGATTTAAACTGCTTCGCATAAACTGTCAACAATTTTTTAAATAATTTGTTGTATAAACTGTCAACTGTTAATTTGACAACTCAACTTTCTGTGAAAGCGAATAACTATCTGACTTATAAACTGATTCACTTAAACTGTCAACATTTTTTTGATTAATTTGTTATATAAACTGTCAATTGTCAATTTGACAACTCAACTTTCTGGGAAAGCGAATAACTATTTGATTTGTAAACTGATTCACTTAAACTGTCAACATTGTTTGACCAATTTGTTATATGAACTGTCAACTGTCAATTTGACAACTCAACTTTCTGGGAAAGCGAATAACTATTTGACTTGTAAACTGATTCACTTAAACTGTCAAAATTTTTTTTGATTAATTTGTTATATGAACTGTCAACTGTCAATTTGACAACTCAACTTTCTGGGAAAGCGAATAACTATTTGACTTATAAACTGATTCACTTAAACTGTCAATTTTTTTTTGACAAATTTGTTATATGAACTGTCAACTGTCAATTTGACAACTCAACTTTCTGGGAATGCGAAAAACTATCTGACTTGTAAACTGATTCACTTAAACTATCAACATTTTTTTGATTAATTTGTTATATGAATTGTCAACTGTCAATTTGACAACTTAACTTTCTGTGAAAGCGAATAACTATTTGACTTGTAAACTGATTCACTTAAACTATCAACATTTTTTTGATTAATTTGTTATATGAATTGTCAACTGTCAATTTGACAACTTAACTTTCTGTGAAAGCGAATAACTATTTGACTTGTAAACTGATTCACTTAAACTTGTCAACTGTCAATTTGACAACTCAACTTTCTGGGAAAGCGAATAACTATTTGACTTGTAAACTGATTCACTTAAACTGTCAAAATTTTTTTTGATTAATTTGTTATATGAACTGTCAACTGTCAATTTGACAACTCAACTTTCTGGGAAAGCGAATAACTATTTGACTTGTAAACTGATTCACTTAAACTGTCAAAATTTTTTTTGATTAATTTGTTATATGAACTGTCAACTGTCAATTTGACAACTCAACTTTCTGGGAATGCGAATAACTATTTGACTTGTAAACTGATTCACTTAAACTGTCAACATTTTTTTTATTAATTTGTTATATGAACTGTCAACTGTCAATTTGACAACTCAACTTTCTGGGAAAGCGAATAACTATTTGACTTATAAACTGCTTCACATAAACTGTCAAGATTTTTTTGACAAATTTGTTATTAGAACTGTCAACTGTCAATTTGACAACTCAACTTTCTGGGAAAGCGAATAACTATTTGACTTATAAACTGATTCACTTAAACTGTCAATTTTTTTTTGACAAATTTGTTATATGAACTGTCAACTGTCAATTTGACAACTCAACTTTCTGGGAATGCGAAAAACTATCCGACTTGTAAACTGATTCACTTAAACTATCAACATTTTTTTGATTAATTTGTTATATGAATTGTCAACTGTCAATTTGACAACTTAACTTTCTGTGAAAGCGAATAACTATTTGACTTGTAAACTGATTCACTTAAACTGTCAAAATTTTTTCGATTAATTTGTTATATGATTTGTCAACTGTCAATTTGACAACTCAACTTTCTGGGAAAGCGAATAACTATTTGACTTGTAAACTGATTCACTTAAACTGTCAAAATTTTTTCGATTAATTTGTTATATGAATTGTCAACTGTCAATTTGACCACTCAACTTTCTGGGAAAGCGAATAACTATTTGACTTGTAAACTGATTCACTTAAACTGTCAACATTTTTTTGACCAATTTGTTATATGAACTGTTAACTGTCAATTTGACAACTTAACTTACTAGGAAAGCGAATTTCTATTTGACTTGTAAACTGATTCACTTAAACTGTCAGCATTTTTTTGACAAATTTGTTATATGATTTGTTAACTGTCAATTTGACAACTCAACTTTCTGGGAAAGCAAATAACTATTTGACTTGTAAACTGATTCACTTAAACTATCAACATTTTTTTGACAAATTTGTTATATGAACTGTCAACTGTCAATTTGACAACTCAACTTTCTGGGAAAGCAAATAACTATTTGACTTGTAAACTGATTCACTTAAACTATCAACATTTTTTTGACAAATTTGTTATATGAACTGTCAACTGTCAATTTGACAACTCAACTTTTTGGGAAAGCGAATAACTGTTTCACTTGTAAATTGATTCACTTAAACTGTCAACATTTTTTTGACAAAATTGTTATAAGAAATGTCAACTTTCAATTTAACAATTCAACTTTTTGGAAAAGCGAATAACTATTTGACTTATAAACTGATTCACATAAACTGTCAGCTTTTTTTTGACAAATTTGTTATATGAACTGTCAACTGTCAATTTGACAACTCAACTTTCTAGGAAAGCAAATAACTATTTGACTTGTAAACTGATTCATTTAAACTGTCAACATTTTTATGATTAATTTGTTATATGAACTGTCAACTGTCAATTTGACAACTCAACTTCCTGGGAAAGCGAATAACTATCTGACTTGTAAACTGATTCACTTAAACTCTCAAGTTTTTTTTGATTAATTTGTTATATGAACTGTCAACTGTCAATTTGACAACTCAACTTTCTGGGAAAGCGAATAACTGTTTGACTTGTAAACTGATTCACTTAAACTGTCAACATGTTTTTGATTAATTTGTTATATGAACTGTCAACTGTCAATTTGACAACTCAACTTTCTAGGAAAGCGTTTAACTATTTGGCTTGTAAACTGATTCACTTAAACTGTCAACATTTTTTTGACCAATTTGTTATATGAACTGTCAACTGTCAATTTGACAACTCAACGTTCTGGGAAAGCGAATAACTATTTGACTTGTAAACTGATTCACTTAAACTATCAACATTTTTATGATTAATTTGTTATATGAACTGTCAACTGTCAATTTGACAACTCAACTTCCTGGGAAAGCGAATAACTATTTGACTTGTAAACTGATTCACTTAAACTCTCAAGTTTTTTTTGATTAATTTGTTATATGAACTGTCAACTGTCAATTTGACAACTCAACTTTCTGGAAAAGCGAATAACTATTTGACTTGTAAACTGATTCATTTAAACTGTCAACATTTTTTGACCAATTTGTTATATGAACTGTCAACTGTCAATTTGACAACTCAACTTTCTGGGAAAGCGAATAACTGTTTGACTTGTAAACTGATTCACTTAAACTGTCAACATGTTTTTGATTAATTTGTTATATGAACTGCCAACTGTCAATTTGACAACTCAACTTCCTGGGAAAGCGAATAACTATCTGACTTGTAAACTGATTCACTTAAACTCTCAAGTTTTTTTTGATTAATTTGTTATATGAACTGTCAACTGTCAATTTGACAACTCAACTTTCTGAGAAAGCGAATAACTATCTGACTTATATACTGATCCACTTAAACTGTCAACATTTTTTTGACCAATTTGTTATACGAACTGTCAACTGTCAATTTGGCAACTCAACTTTCTAGGAAAGCAAATAACTATTTGACTTGTAAACTGATTCATTTAAACTGTCAACATTTTTATGATTAATTTGTTATATGAACTGTCAACTGTCAATTTGACAACTCAACTTCCTGGGAAAGCGAATAACTATCTGACTTGTAAACTGATTCACTTAAACTCTCAAGTTTTTTTTGATTAATTTGTTATATGAACTGTCAACTGTCAATTTGACAACTCAACTTTCTGGGAAAGCGAATAACTGTTTGACTTGTAAACTGATTCACTTAAACTGTCAACATGTTTTTGATTAATTTGTTATATGAACTGTCAACTGTCAATTTGACAACTCAACTTTCTAGGAAAGCGTATAACTATTTGGCTTGTAAACTGATTCACTTAAACTGTCAACATTTTTTTGACCAATTTGTTATATGAACTGTCAACTGTCAATTTGACAACTCAACTTTCTGGGAAAGCAAATAACTATTTGACTTGTAAACTGATTCACTTAAACTGTCAACATTTTTTTGATTAATTTGTTATATGAACTGTCAACTGTCAATTTGACAACTCAACTTTCTGGGAATGCGAATAACTATTTGACTTGTAAACTGATTCACTTAAACTGTCAACATTTTTTTGACCAATTTGTTATATGAACCGTCAACTGTCAATTTGACAACTCAACTTTCTGGGAAAGCGAATAACTATTTGACTTGTAAACTGATTCACTTAAACTGTCAACGTTTTTTTTATAAATCTGTTATATGAACTGTCAACTGTCAATTTGAATTTGTTTGAGAAAGTCAATAACGTTTGACATATAAACTGTCAACTTTTATTTTGACAAATTTGTTGTATGAAATTATGATAACTTAAAAACGGTACATTGGATATTGATGCAATTTAGTACCAAAGTACTTCAATAACATGAGTACCAAATGTGTAAAGTTTATGCAATTCTATACGCTCAATTTGCCATAACCTTAATTTAATCTACTTAATCCAATTGAGTCAAGTACTAGAATTTAAATTATGATAACTTATAAATGGTACATTGGATATTGATGCAATTTAGTAGCAAAGTACCTCAATAACATGAGTACTAAATGTGTAAAGGTTGTACAATTCCATACGCTCAATTTGACATAACCTCAATTTAATCTACTTAACTCAATTGAATCAAGAACTAGAACTTAAATTATGATAACTTAAAAACGGTACATTGGATATTGATGCAATTTAGTACCAAAGTACCTCAATAACATGAGTACTAAATGTGTAAAGGTTATGCAATTATATACGCTCAATTTGACATAACCTCAATTTAGTCTACTTAACCTAATTGAATCAAGAACTAGAACTTAAATTGTGATAACTTTAAAACGGTACATTGGATATTGATGCAATTTAGCACCAAAGTAGCTCAACAACATGGGTACCAAATGTGTAAAGGTTATGCAATTATATACGCTCAACTTGACATAACCTCAATTTAATCTACTTAACCTAATTGCATCAAGAACTAGAACTTAAATTATGATAACTTAAAAACGGTACATTGGATATTGATGCAGTTTAGTACCAAAGTACCTTAACATTAGGAGTACTAAAGGTGTAAAGGTTATACAATTCCATACGCTCAATTTGACATAACCTCAATTTAATCTACATAACCTAATTGAATCAAGAACTACAACTTAAAAATTGGTAACTTAAAAACGGTACATTGGATTTTGATGCAATTCAGTACCAAAGTACTTCAATAACATGAGTACCAAATGTGTAAAGGTTATTCAGTTCTATACGCTCAATTTGACATAACCTCAATTTAATCTACTTATCCGAATTGAATCAAGAACTAGAACTTAAATAATGATAACTTAAACATGGTACATTGGATATTGATGCAATTTAGTATCAAAGTACCTCAATAACATGAGTACTAAATGTGTAAAGGTTGTACAATTCTATACGTTCAGTTTGACATAACCTCAATTTAATTTACTTGACCTGAATCGAGAACTACAACTTATAAATTGATAATTTAAATTACTAATGCAAATTGCAGTCTTCTTTTATGTTTGACTAGTTATGAATCGTTTAAAAGTCGATAGGGTATAAATCCATGTAATACAATTTTGAGGTGTTGTGAAGGCAAGACAAAAGGAAGCTAGAGTGCTGCGGCTTGATTGACGTGCGAAGTTGGGTGCTATTAGCACGCGGAAGGAAACGCACCAGGGAGACGGCTGGGTTGGTATAGAGATGGACTGATGGATGGACGGACGGACGAACGGTCACAGCTTACACACACAAACCGACCAAGCCCCCCATTAGTTAATGCACGGGGAGCGGCCCTTGGCGAGAAGGGCTCGGCAGGCTATCTGGGTGCGGCGCCCAGGAACACACTTATTACAGCTACCGGACAGTACGGCGATAACCAACCAACCTCACCACCCCCTTCAAATGAAAAAAATATTGAAGGCGGCGGTTTTTGTGTGCTGGCCGTTAGTCATTGCGACCACGGGGTCTTTCCTTGAGGGGTGGTCGTCATCCGACCCAAAAGAAACCGATATCATTCACACCCAGTTAGCTTTTTGTCGTTTTCCGATCTATATAAATGAAGGAAGAAGGCGCGGGATCGAATTAAATTGTAAATCGACATGAGAAAATATATGATTGACAAGCAATGTTGCCAACGTATGTGCGATTTTAATTAGATCAAAAAATATCTGTTAGTTCCGAGTCGTAAAGAGAGCGATTATTTACTCAGCGAAATTAAAGTCTCTTGCCAAAGCTCGCTCCGTTCCGTTCGATTGTGAAATTGTACAAATAGGAAAATATTAGGTCATTAAGTCCATAAACGTCGCGGCGGCCATAATTCGCCGGCTCTAATCAACCAATCTAGCGGTTGATTCATGCGGGGCCATTAAGATTAAGGTCGGGGCCCCGCACATCTCCCGACCGACGACGACGACCGGGGGACACCTTATAGTGGAAATTGATTGATCGAGAAGGCGCTCCCCGAAAACAAAACACAGAGAGAAAAAAATGAATCATCATCAACTCAATTAATGAAAATTAAGGCCGTACATGCGACGCGTATTAAAGAAACCCCGATAAGATATCGAATACAATTTAATTAAAGCTAATTGTCACTCGTCCTCCTTGCCTTTCAACCCTCCTATAGATGTTTGTCCGGCAATAAAGGAGGAAATTTATGGGGTTTTCGCGCGGCGTATATATTTAGCAGGTGACGGCCTTCTCTTTGCATTGGAAAAGAGAAAAAAATAAAATAC
Organism: Tachinus rufipes; assembly: GCA_963932245.1. Lineage (NCBI taxonomy): Eukaryota > Metazoa > Arthropoda > Insecta > Coleoptera > Staphylinidae > Tachinus > Tachinus rufipes. Next base: position 85,135,157 of record OZ010748.1, on the reverse strand, counting down.
GCGTCACTGATCGATTCCGGCGGTTAATGAAAGCACCCCGGGAGGGATGTTTGCAGTCACCACCCGCCGCCGCCGCCTGCTTGCTCTGTAGGGTTAGTCATTGCAAGGTGAGCAGGGATAGGCTCCAATTTCCACTGTTAATATTAATTACGGCTCGCAATAAAAAAACTGGGTTGGTTTCTGTTGATTCACACACCATTATCTAAGAATTTATTTGGGTTAATTATGTCCAGCTCTTTATTACACGTGTAATTATATACAGGGTGGATCATTCAACATGCAACGCATAAAGTTGACATTAAATCCGCTTATAACATCTTATTTTGTCCAGCAGGGGACGATTTAATCCATGATCAAGTTGCTGAAATTAATTAATAGATTGTGGTTAATCATTTTCTAAAAAATGTTTTCAAATCTCCACTCCATAGCGTGATAACAAGTCAGTGGTTTAGATTGGAGTGGCCTACCCACCCACCAAGTGTTACTTATCAAAAGGTTGGATTACGACCTCCTCTTCTTACAAAATAACTTTTGACGTTTGCAGACAGGTCAAACATCCAATTTTATAGTATGATAACAAGTCAGTACTTTAGGTTGGAGTAGTCCACCCACCCACCAAAGTGGTATTTATCAAATCACGATCTTCTCTGCTTACATAAATAACTTCTGACGTCCGTAGAGAGGTTAAACATTTAATTTTTTGATGACGAAGAGTTGGGTGGGTGGGTTGGACAATCCATAGCGTTATAACTAGTCATCAGTAATTTAGAATAGAGTTGCCCACCCACCCACCCAAATGTTACTTATCAAAAGGTTAGATCACGACCTTCTCTTCTTACAAAACAACTTCTGACGTTTGCAGAAAGGTTAAACATCCAATTTCTTGATGACGAACAATTGGATGGGTGGGTCACTTCATAGCGTGATACCAAGTCAATAGTTTAGATTGAAGTTGCCCGCCCAGCCACCCAAGTGTTAGTTATCTAAAGTTTAGATTACGACCTTCTCTTCTGACAAAATGACTTCTGACGTCCGCAGAGAGGTAAAAAGTACAATCTCTTGATGACGAACAATTGGATGGGTGGGTGGGACACTTTATAGCATGATGTCAGTAAAAAATATTTTGACAGTTTTTGAATTTTTTTGTAAAATTTTACGCTTTTTTGACATAATTGATATTTGGAAAGTGATTTTGACAGTTGAAAAGTTTTATGTCATTTATGCAAGTTTGACAGTTGTGCGTTATTTTTGACACCCAGAAAATTGTTTTTTTAGATTTTGTTTTGTTTTTTATTTTTATTCATTTTTTTACGATTGAAAATTATTTTGTAAATTTTAACAGTTTTTTGCATATTTGACAGTTTGAACAATGTTTTTGAGTTTTTTTACAGTTTGACATCATTGTTACTACCACAGTTGAAAAGACAACAATTTTTGACAACTTTGAAGGTTTCTGAAATTTGAAGTTTTTTTGAAAATTACGTTTTTTTTTCAAATCATTTTTGATAGATGGATAAATTCATTTAGCATTTTTTACGATTTTGACATGTGTGACATGAAAAATTGAAATTATTGTTACGCAATTAATAAACTGCGTGCTCCGCCCACACACCCAAATGTTTGTGATCAAAAAAATGGATTACACACACTTGGGTGGGAACAAAAGTTGAAACTATTGTCCCGCATTCAATGAACCAAGTGCCCATCTTACATACCCAAGTGTTTGCAATCAAGAAATTTTATCACAAACATTTGGCCGGGTGGGCGGGAACTAAAGTTAAAACTATTGTCCCGCATTCAATAAACTGAGTGCCCCGCCCACCTACCCAAGTGTTTGTGATCAAGAAATTGGATCACAAACACTTGGGTGGGAACAAAAGTTGAAACTACTGTCCCGCATTTACTGAACTGAGTGTCCATCTACCCACCCAAGTGTTTGCAATTAAGAAGTTGGATCACAAACACTTGGGCGGGTGGCGGGAACTTAAGTTGAAACTACTGTCCTGCATTCAATGAATTGGAGTGTCCCGCCCACCCACCCAAGTGTTTGTGATTAAGAAATTGGATCACAAACACTTGGGTGGGAACAAAAGTTAAAACTACTGTCTTGCATTCAATGAACTGAGTGCTCCGACCGCCCACCCAAGTGTTTGTGATCAAGAAATTAGACTACAAACACTTGGGCGGGTAGGCGGGAATTAAAGTTGAAACTATTGTCCTGCATTCAATGAACTGAGTGCTCATCTACTCACCCAAGTGTTTATGATTAAGAAATTGGATCACGAACATTTGGGTGGGTGGGCGGGAACTAAAGTTGTAACTAAAGTCCCACATTTACTGAATTTAGTGCCCATCTACCCACCCAAGTGTTTGTAACCAAGAAATTGGTCACAAACACTTGGGTGGGTGGGGGGGAACTAAAGTTGAAACTATTGGTCCGCATTCAATGAACTGAGTGCCCCGCCCACCTTGTGTGGGTGGGCGGGTGTTTGTGGTCATGAAATTGGATCGCAAACACTTGGATGGGAACAAAAGTTGAAAATACTCGCATTCAATGAACTGAGTGCCCCGACCACCCACCCAAGTGTTTATGATTAAGAAATTGGATCACGAACATTTGGGTGGGTGGACGGGAACTAAAGTTGAAACTATTGTCCTGCATTTAATAAACTGGGTGCCCCGCCCACCCACCCAAATGTTTGTGATGAAGAAATTGCATCACAAACACTTGGGTGGAAAGAAAACTTGAAACTAGTGTCCGCATTCAATGAACTGAGTGCCCCGCCTACCCACCCAAGTGTTTGTGGTCAACAAATTGGATCGCAAACACTTGGATGGGAACAAAAGTTGAAAATACTCGCATTCAATGAACTGAGTGCTCCGCCCACCCACCCAACTGTTTATGATTAAGAAATTGAATTACGAACATTTGGGATGGGTGGGCGGGAACTAAATTTGAAACTATTGTCCCGCATTTAATAAACTTGGTGCCCCGCCTAGCCACCCAAATGTTTGTGATGAAAAAATTGGATCACAAACACTTGGGTGGGAAGAAAAGTTGAAACTAGTGTCTCGCATTCAATGAACTGAGTGCCCCGCTCACCCACTCAAGTGTTTGTGATCAAAAAATTTAATCACAAACACTTGGGTGGGAACAAAAGTTGAAACTACTATCTCGCATTCAATGAACTGAGTGCTCATCTGCCTATCGAAGTGTTTGCAATCAAGACATCGGATCACAAACATTTGGCCTGGAAAGTTGAAACTATTTAACAGTTTTTGTCATATTTTTGACATATTTGACAGTTACAAAATATTTTGACTTTGATTGACAACAATTACGGTTTGCCAAATTATTAATTTTATGACTTTTTTTTAACAAATTTATTTAACTCTTTTATCACCCAAAAAGTTTTTTGACATTTATGCAATTTTTATGTCGTTTTTGACAGTTGTGTCTTAATTTTGACAGATAAAAACATTATTTGATTAAAAATTGACTATTGAAAAGGGTTTTTGACATTACGCATTACTTTATGACAGTTTGTTTATATTTTCGACAGATTGCATGTTTTTAGCCATTTTTGATCAACTACCTTTTGACAGATTCCAATTTGTTCTGCATAGACTTTCTCAAAAGATAGACAACAGAATTGACAGTTGACAGTCCATACAACAAATTTGTCTAAATAAAAGTTGACAGTTAATTTGTCAAACATTATAGACTTTTGCAAAAAGTAGACAGTTAATTTATCAAACTGACAGTTAACAGTTCATACAACAAATTTGTCTAAATAAAAGTTGACAGTTTATATATCAAACGTTATAGGCTTTCTAAGAAGATAGACAGTTAATTTATCAAACTGACAGTTGACAGTTCATACAACAAATTTGTCTAAATAAAAGTTGACAGTTTATATGTCAAACGTTATAGACTTTTTCAAAAGGTAGACAGTTAATTTGTCAAACTGACAGTTGACAGTTCATACAACAAATTTGTTTAAATAAAAGTTGACAGTTTATATATCTAACGTTATAAACTTTCAAAGAAGGTAGACAGTTAATTTATCAAACTGACAGTTGACAATTCATACAACAATTTTGTCAAAATAAAAGTTGACAGTTAATTTGTCAAACATTATAGAATTTTGCAAAAAGTAGACAGTTAATTTATCAAACTGACAGTTGACAGTTTATACAACAAATTTGTCAAAATAAAAGTTGACAGTTTATATGTCAAACGTTATAGACTTTCTCAAAAGGTAGACAGTTAATTTATTAAACTGACAGTTGACAATTTATACAATAAGTTTGTCAAAATAAAAGTTGACAGTTTATATGTCAAACATTATAAAGTTTTTTAAAAAGTAGACAGATAATTTTTCAAACTGACAGTTGACAGTTCATACAACAAATTTGTTTAAATAAAAGTTGACAGTTTATATATCTAACGTTATAAACTTTCAAAGAAGGTAGACAGTTAATTTATCAAACTGACAGTTGACAGTTCATACAACAAATTTGTCTAAATAAAAGTTGACAGTTTATATATCAAACGTTATAGACTTTCTCACAAGATAGACAGTTAATTTATCAAACTGACAGTTGACAGTTTATACAACAAATTTGTCAAAATAAAAGTTGACAGTTTATATGTCAAACGTTATAGACTTTTTCAAAAGGTAGACAGTTAATTTGTCAAACTGACAGTTGGCAGTTTATACAACAAATTTGTCAAAATAAAAGTTGACAGTTTATATGTTAAATGTTATAGACTTTCTCAATAGGTAGACAGTTAATTTGTCAAACTGACAGGTGACAGTTTATACAACAAATTTGTCAAAATAAAAGTTAACAGTTTATATGTCAAACATTATAAACTTTCTCAAAAAGTAGACAGTTAATTTGTCAAACTGACAGTTGACAGTTCATACAACAAATTTGTTTAAATAAAAGTTGACAGTTTATATATCTAACGTTATAAACTTTCAAAGAAGGTAGACAGTTAATTTGTCAAACTGACAGTTGACATTTTCAACAACAAATTTGTCTAAATAAAAGTTGACAGTTTATATGTCAAACTATATACACTTTCTCAAAAGGTAGACAGTTAATTTGTCAAACTGACAGTTGACATTTTCAACAACAAATTTGTCAAAATAAAAGTTAACAGTTTATATGTCAAACATTATAAACTTTCTCAAAAAGTAGACAATTAATTTGTCAAACTGACAGTTGACAGTTCATACAACAAATTTGTCAAAATAAAAGTTGAAAATTTATATGTCAAACGTTATAGACTTTTTTAGAAGGTAGACAGTTAATTTGTCAAACTGACAGTTGGCAGTTTATACAACAAATTTGTCAAAATAAAAGTTGACAGTTTATTATATGTTAAACTATATACACTTTCTCAAAAGGTAGACAGTTAATTTGTCAAACTGACAGTTGACATTTTCAACAACAAATTTGTTGAAATAAAAGTTGACAGTTTATACGTCAAACTATATACACTTTCTCAAAAGGTAGACAGTTAATTTGTCAAACTGACAGTTGACATTTTCAACAACAAATTTGTCAAAATAAAAGTTAACAGTTTATATGTCAAACATTATAAACTTTCTCAAAAAGTAGACAATTAATTTGTCAAACTGACAGTTGACAGTTCATACAACAAATTTGTCAAAATAAAAGTTGAAAATTTATATGTCAAACGTTATAGACTTTTTTAGAAGGTAGACAGTTAATTTGTCAAACTGACAGTTGGCAGTTTATACAACAAATTTGTCAAAATAAAAGTTGACAGTTTATTATATGTTAAACTATATACACTTTCTCAAAAGGTAGACAGTTAATTTGTCAAACTGACAGTTGACATTTTCAACAACAAATTTGTCTAAATAAAAGTTGACAGTTTATATGTCAAACTATATACACTTTCTCAAAAGGTAGACAGTTAATTTGTCAAACTGACAGTTGACATTTTCAACAACAAATTTGTCTAAATAAAAGTTGACAGTTTATATGTCAAACTATATACACTTTCTCAAAAGGTAGACAGTTAATTTGTCAAACTGACAGTTGACAATTTATACAACAAATTTGTCTAAATAAAAGTTGACAGTTTATATGTCAAACTATATACACTTTCTCAAAAGGTAGACAGTTAATTTGTCAAACTGACAGTTGACATTTTCAACAACAAATTTGTCAAAATAAAAGTTAACAGTTTATATGTCAAACATTATAAACTTTCTCAAAAAGTAGACAATTAATTTGTCAAACTGACAGTTGACAGTTCATACAACAAATTTGTCAAAATAAAAGTTGAAAATTTATATGTCAAACGTTATAGACTTTTTTAGAAGGTAGACAGTTAATTTGTCAAACTGACAGTTGGCAGTTTATACAACAAATTTGTCAAAATAAAAGTTGACAGTTTATTATATGTTAAACTATATACACTTTCTCAAAAGGTAGACAGTTAATTTGTCAAACTGACAGTTGACATTTTCAACAACAAATTTGTTGAAATAAAAGTTGACAGTTTATACGTCAAACTATATACACTTTCTCAAAAGGTAGACAGTTAATTTGTCAAACTGACAGTTGACATTTTCAACAACAAATTTGTCAAAATAAAAGTTAACAGTTTATATGTCAAACATTATAAACTTTCTCAAAAAGTAGACAATTAATTTGTCAAACTGACAGTTGACAGTTCATACAACAAATTTGTCAAAATAAAAGTTGAAAATTTATATGTCAAACGTTATAGACTTTTTTAGAAGGTAGACAGTTAATTTGTCAAACTGACAGTTGGCAGTTTATACAACAAATTTGTCAAAATAAAAGTTGACAGTTTATTATATGTTAAACTATATACACTTTCTCAAAAGGTAGACAGTTAATTTGTCAAACTGACAGTTGACATTTTCAACAACAAATTTGTCTAAATAAAAGTTGACAGTTTATATGTCAAACTATATACACTTTCTCAAAAGGTAGACAGTTAATTTGTCAAACTGACAGTTGACATTTTCAACAACAAATTTGTCTAAATAAAAGTTGACAGTTTATATGTCAAACTGTATACACTTTCTCAAAAGGTAGACAGTTAATTTGTCAAACTGACAGTTGACAATTTATACAACAAATTTGTCTAAATAAAAGTTGACAGTTTATATGTCAAACTATATACACTTTCTCAAAAGGTAGACAGTTAATTTGTCAAACTGACTGTTGACATTTTCAACAACAAATTTCTTTAAATAAAAGTTGACAGTTTATATGTCAAACATAATACATTTTCTCAAAAGGTAGACAGTTAATTTGTCAAACTGACAGTTGACAATTTATACAACAAATTGGTCTAAATAAAAGTTGACAGTTTATATGTCAAACTATATACACTTTCTCAAAAGGTAGACAGTTAATTTGTCAAACTGACAGTTGACAGTTTATACAACAAATTTGTCAAAATAAAAGTTGACAGTTTATATGTCAAACGTTAAAGACTTTCTTAGAAGGTAGACAGTTAATTAGTCAAACTGACAGTTGACAGTTTATACAACAAATTTGTCAAAATAAAAGTTGACAGTTTATATGTCAAACATTATAAAGTTTTTCAAAAAGTAGACAGTTAATTGGTCAAACTGACAGTTGACAGTTCATATAACAAATTTGTCAAAATAAAAGTTGACAAGTTTATATGTCAAACAATATAAACTTTCTCAAAAAGTAGACAGTTAATTGGTCAAACTAACAGTTGACAGTTCATATAACAAATTTATCAAAATAAAAGTTGACAGTTTATATATCAAACGTTATAGACTTTTTCAAAAGATAGACAGTTAATTTATCAAACTGACAGTTGACAGTTCATACAACAAATTTGTCTAAATAAAAGTTGACAGTTTATATGTCAAACATTATAAACTTTCTCAAAAAGTAGACAGTTAATTGGTCAAACTAACAGTTGACAGTTCATATAACAAATTTATCAAAATAAAAGTTGACAGTTTATATATCAAACGTTATAGACTTTTTCAAAAGATAGACAGTTAATTTATCAAACTGACAGTTGACAGTTTATACAACAAATTTGTCTAAATAAAAATTGACAGTTTATATGTCAAACAATATAAACTTTCTCAAAAAGTAGACAATTAATTGGTCAAACTAACAGTTGACAGTTCATATAACAAATTTATTAAAATAAAAGTTGACAGTTTATATCTCAAACGTTATAGACTTTTTCAAAAGATAGACAGTTAATTTATCAAACTGACAGTTGACAGTTCATACAACAAATTTGTCAAAATAAAATTTGATAGTTAATATGTCAAACTTTATAGACTTTCTCAAAAGGTAGACAGTTATTTTGTCAAACTGACAGTTGACACAACAAGTTTGTCAAAATAAAAGTTGACAGTTTATATGTCAAACGTAATAGACTTTCTCAAAAGGTAGACAGTTAATTTGTCAAACTGACAATTGACAGTTAATACAACAAATTTGTCGAAATAAAAGTTGACAGTTAATATGTCAAACGTTATTGATTTTCTGAAAAAGTGGACAGTCAGTTTGTCACACTGACAGTTGACAGTTTATACAACAAATTTGTTTAAATAAAAGTTGACAGTTTATATGCCAAACGTTATAGATTTTTTTAGAAAGTAGACAGTTAATTTGTCAAACTGACAGTTGACAGTTCATACAACAAATTTGTCAAAATTAAAGTTGACAGTTAATATGTCAAACGTTATAAACTTTCTCAAAAAGTGGACAGTTAGTTTGTCACACTGACAGTTGACAGTTTATACAACAAATGTGTCTAAATAAAAGTTAACAGTTTAAGTCAAATGTTATAGATTTTCTTAAAAGGTAGACAGTTAATTTGTCAAACTGACAGTTGACAGTTGGCAGTTTATACATTAAATTTGTCAAAATAAAAGTTGACAGTTTATATGTCAAACATTATAGATTTTTTTAAAAGATAGACAGTTAATTTTCAAATTGACAGTTGACAGTTTATACAACAATTTTGTCTCAATAAAAGTTGACAGTTTACATGGCAAACATTTTAGACTTTCTCAGAAAATAGACAGTTAACTTGTCAAACTGACAGTTGACAGTTTATATGTCAAACGTAATACATTTTCTCAAAAGGTAGACAGTTAATTTATCAAACTGACAGTTGACAGTTTATACAACAAATGTGTCTAAATAAAAGTTAACAGTTTAAGTCAAATGTTATAGATTTTTTTAAAAGGTAGACAGTTAATTTGTCAAACTGACAGTTGACAGTTGGCAGTTTATACATTAAATTTGTCAAAATAAAAATTGACAGTTTATATGTCAAACATTATAGATTTTTTTAAATGATAGACAGTTAATTTTCAAACTGACAGTTGACAGTTTATACAACAATTTTGTCTCAATAGAAGTTGACAGTTTACATGGCAAACATTTTAGACTTTCTCAGAAAATAGGCAGTTAACTTGTCAAACTGACAGTTGACAGTTCATACAGCAAATTTATCAAAATATAAGTTGACAGTTTATATGTCAAACGTTAAAATCTTGCTCAGAAAATAGACAGTTAATTTGTCAAACTGACAGTTGATAGTTCATACAACAAATTTGTCAAAATTAAAGTTGACAGTTTATATGTCAAACGTTATAGACTTTCTCAAAGGTGGACAATTAATTTGTCATACTGACAGTTGACAGTTCATACAACAAATTGTTTGACAATAACTTGTTTTCCTTAAATTAATTACTAACTTTAATTTGTAGCATAATTCTTTTTAAGTTAACTACAAATAATAATTACTAATTTTATTGGCCCTCGTCCGACGCATCACTCCACAGAATATACATGTCTATATAACATTCAACAAAATAAGGGATCTGAATTCTAGGTTTATTATGTTTATATTTATTTTCAATATTTCATCAATCAAATGAATTGGAAATAATTCAATTGAATTTATATTTATTATATTCCAAGTTTAAGCTAAATTTAAAATAATTATTTGTGAATTGTTTTGATTTTTGCAAGATAATATCACATTGACATAATAATCAAAGTGATGTCAGACGAGATTGCATATTCGTGTTAGTGGTGGGGTTCTCTAGTTACCATTTCCAAAGGTATATACAGATAGATATTGGTAGGGTTATGTCCTTTACAGCAGGTGGTTGCTGCCAGTTGCTGCTACCACCAGTTCATGCATCTGCTGCTGCCTGTCCGTGTACTAGTCAGCTGTTTCCGTGTTGCCGAGAGAAAACGCCACTGGTGCGGTGGAATGGGGCAAAAGAGCCACCCTCTCGCCTTGCTAGCTAGCTAGCTAGCTCGCGCCGTGTCCCACTCGTAAAATGCGGGATCGGGGTGAAAACGTACAAGTTTCATATCGCCATTGACTACCGCTGACGTATTTCCCGTTTCGGATCGTTTTTATTTTCATTTTTATTTCCTCTCCCCGCTGACATCGAAAAAAAAACATACTTTGTAAGTAGAATAATATGTTCTATACTCCATACTCTTTACGATTTAGGGGCTATGCGATAGATTCGCAAGTTATTGGCAAATAAAAAAAATTAAACGAATCATGCTTTTAGAGTATTGTGGTTTGATAATGACAGATCAAAGAACCATCAATTTCTTATTAAATGGTAGCTGAAATATACATTTGACAGTACACACTCATAGTCAAATAAATTATACATTTGACAGATCTTATTGACATTCAAGAAAATAAAATTGACAGTTTATAAACATTTTTTTTCAATAGCCCAGAAGCATTTATGACAGATTTGAAACGTTTTATAATATGTAGAAAAAGTTTTAGAACGTTTATTGACGTTTATGATAGCGCAGAAACATTTATGATAGATTAGAAACGATTTATAATGTTTTTTTAACCTTTATGATAGCTCAGGAACATTTATGACAAATTAGAAACGTTTTTTGATATTTATGAATGCTTGCAAACATTATTGACAGTTTATGAACGTTTTTTGACGTTTGTAGGGATATTTATAACAAATTAAAAACGGTTTTATAATGTTTTTTGACGTTTATGATAGCTCAGGAACATTTATGACAGTTTAGAAACGTTTTCTAATATTTATGAGTGCTTACAAAAATTATTGACAGTTTATGAACGTTTTTTGGCGTTAATGATAGCTCAGAAACATTTATGATAGATTAAGAACGTTTTATAATGTTTTTTGACGTTTATGATAGCTCAGGATTAGATTAGAAACGTTTTCTGATATTAATGAATGCTTACACACATTATTGACGTTTTTAGACGTTTATAGCGAGATTTATGACAGATTAGAAACGTTCTATAACTTTTATGAATGTTAAAGAAATCATTGACACTTTATGAACGTTTTTTGACGTTTATAAGGACATTTATGACAGATTAGAAACGTTCTATAAGTTTTATGAGTCTTTAAGAATTTATTGACATTTTATGAACGTTTTTTGACATTTTTGACTGATTAGAAACGTTCTATAAGCTTTATGAATGTTTAAGAAATTAATGACATTTTATGAACGTTTTTTGACGTTTATATCGACATTTATGACAGATTTGAAACGTTCTATAAGCTTTATGAATGTTAAAGAACTTATTGACACTTTATGAACGTTTTTTGACATTGATAAGGACATTTATGACAGATTAGAAACGTTCTATAAGCTTTATGAATGTTTAAGAAATTATTGACACTTTATGAACGTTTTTTGACGTTGATAAGGACATTTATGACAGATTAGAAACGTTCTATAAGCTTTATGAATGTTTAAGAAATTATTGACACTTTATGAACGTTTTTTGACGTTGATAAGGACATTTATGACAGATTAGAAACGTTCTATAAGCTTTATGAATGTTTAAGAAATTATTGACACTTTATGAACGTTTTTTGACGTTGATAAGGACATTTATGACAGATTAGAAACGTTCTATAAGCTTTATGAATGTTTAAGAAATTATTGACACTTTATGAACGTTTTTTGACGTTGATAAGGACATTTATGACAGATTAGAAACGTTCTATAAGCTTTATGAATGTTTAAGAAATTATTGACACTTTATGAACGTTTTTTGACGTTCATAAGGACATTTATGACAGATTAGAAACGTTCTATAAGCTTTATGAATGTTTAAGAAATTATTGACACTTTATGAACGTTTTTTGACGTTCATAAGGACATTTATGACATATTTGAAACGTTCTATAAGCTTTATGAATGTTAATGAAATCATTCACACTTTATGAACGTTTTTTGACGTTTATAAGGACATTTATGACAGATTAGAAACGTTCTATAAGCTTTGTGAATGTTAAAGAAATTATTGACACTTTATGAACGTTTTTTAACGTTTATAAGGACATTAATGACAGATTAGAAACGTTTTATAAGCTTTATAAATGTTAAAGAAATCATTGACACTTTATGAACGTTTTTTGACGTTTATAAGGACGTTTATGATAGATTAGAAACGTTCTATAACTTTTATGAATGTTAAAGAAATTATTGACACTTTATGAACGCTTTTTGACGTTCATAATGACATTTATGACAGATTAGAAACGTTTTGTAAGCTTTATGAATGTTAAAGAAATTATTGACACTTTATGAACGTTTTTTGACGTTTATAAGGACATTAATGACAGATTAGAAACGTTTTATAAGCTTTATAAATGTTAAAGAAATCATTGACACTTTATGAACGTTTTTTGACGTTTATAAGGACATTAATGACAGATTAGAAACGTTCTAGAAGATTTATGAATGTTATAGAAATTATTGACACTTTATTAACGTTTTTTGACGTTTATAAGGACATTAATGACAGATTAGAAACGTTCTATAACTTTTATGAATGTTTAAGAAATTATTGACACTTTATGAACGTTTTTTGACGTTTATAAGGACATTTATGACAGATTAGAAACGTTCTGTAAGCTTTATGAATGTTTAAGAAAATATTGACATTTTATGAACGTTTTTTGACGTTTATAAGGACATTTATGACAGATTAGAAACGTTCTATAACTTTTATGAATGTTTAAGAAATTATTGACACTTTATGAACGTTTTTTGACGTTAAAAAGGACATTTATGACAGATTAGAAACGTTCTATAAGCTTTATAAATGTTTAAGACATTGACAGTTTTTAAACGTTTTTTAACGTTTATGATAGCTTGGTATTAGTATTAGTATTTATGACAGTTGATTAAATGTCAAGATTGTTTAGGTTAAATTTGTGTCGTGTCACAATGATTGCGAAGCGACAATTCATATTTCAATTTTTAATTTAAGTTGATTAAATGTCAATTGCGAAGCGACAAATTAGATGTCGAGGTTGTTTAGGTTAGGTATGTCATGTTACAATAATTGCGAAGCGACAAATAGCATCATTGCGAAGCGACAATTTATATTTCAATATTTAATTTAAGTTGATCAAATGTCAATCGCGAAGCGACAAATTAGATGTTAAGATTGTTTAGGTTAGGTATGTCATATGTCACAATGATTGCGAAGCGACAAATAGCATAATTGCGAAGCGACAATTCATATTTCAATATTTAATTTAAATTGATCAAATGTCAATTGCGAAGCGACAATTTATAATTCAATATTTATTTAAAGTTGATCAAATGTCAATCGCGAAGCGACAAATTAGATGTCAAAATTGTTTAGGTTAGGTATGTCATATGTCACAATGATTGCGAAGCGACAAATAGCATAATTGCGAAGCGACAATTCATATTTCAATATTTAATTTAAATTGATCAAATGTCAATTGCGAAGCGACAATTTATAATTCATTATTTATTTAAAGTTGATCAAATGTCAATCGCGAAGCGACAAATTAGATGTCAAAATTGTTTAGGTTAGGTATGTCATATGTAACAACAATTGCGAAGCAAGAAATAGAATAATTGCGAAGCGACAATTCATATTTTAATATTCAATTTAAATTGATCAAATGTCAATCGCGAAGCGACAAATTAGATGTTAAGATTGTTTAGGTTAGGTATGTCATATGTCACAATGATTGCGAAGCGACAAATAGAATAATTGCGAAGCGACAATTTATATTTCAATATTTAATTCAAGTTGATCTAGTCAATCGCGGCAATAAAATGCGCAAAATATTTATTGATTTGTCTCCAACTTTGCCCACCCTGGAAAAATTTCGGACTCTGATCAAATGTTCCGCGTACGCCTCTGAATTCAGTATTGTAATATCGTAATAGCTGTAAATATCAGGTCGACTATTAATCGATTAATTATCGGCGTCGGGTAACATTATAATTGCGTCGTCGTATTAGTTAAATTGACCGAAGAGAAGATTAAAGTACGAGGAGGAGCGGCGCCCGTCATCATCATCATAGGTCATCCGGGGGATGGAAATATCACACTTGTATTTCGCTGAAAGGTCGCTAACAAATGTCAATCTAAAACATTTTTTTCTAACCTTTCAATTTTAGGGCGAGCGAAATGCTACGAGAGATATCAGAATTAATTTAATGTTATATATTTTGTCAATGACGGGATTTTGCGTGAAACAGTCTCATTATGTCGCCCCTTTTAATTAAATTGTATACATAGGGGCACCGTGTGCAAGTTTTAAATTATATACAACGCAGCACACGTACAAACACAAAAAAGTTGTAATTGTAATGATACTAAAAACCCCTCTTTCTCTATATAATTCCGTTTCATTCACTCTCTGTGTGTATGAACCGTGTACATACTCTATTAACATATGTGGGCAACAGGTGTTTATACGAATTGTCTCCAGTCGCGGTGCAGGCAGCAGGGGCGCGAGTTTAAACTCGTCTTTAATTTGGTCCAAGCAAATATTGGAGTAGGAACTGGAATTAGATCAGAAAGGGGCTTATAAAGTGATCAAGGAAGAGAGTTGCGATTGTGGTTTAATTACAGTTCTTAATAGTTTTAATAACTTAAAAGAAATTTATTATAATATATGCAGCTAACGATTACTCGATCTGGTATCAGATTTGTTTTTTGAACTTAATTTGTCACAATTGCTAGTTGCTATTAGTATCTCACGTTACTAACATAACCTAAAAATGTTGCTTTGACAGTTGTGACAGAACAATTTATGACAGATTAAGAACATTTTTATGATAACTCTGAAATATTTTATGATATTTGTGATATCTTGGTAATCATTTATGACAGTTTGAAAGCATTTTATTAGTCTTGAAACATTTTATGATAACTACAGAACATTATATGATAGTTCTTGAACTTTATAGTAACTTAAGAACATAGTATGACAATTTAAAAACATTTTGTGACATTTGTGATATATTAGAAATCATTTATGACAGTTTGAAAGCATTTTATTAGTCTGGAAACATTTTATGATAACTACAGAACATTTTATGATAGTTCTTGAACATTATAGTTACTTAAGAACATTTTATGACAGTTTAAAAACATTTTGTGACATTTGTGATATATTAGAAACTTTTTATGACAGTTTGAAAGCATTTTATTAGTCTGGAAACATTTTATGATAACTACAGAACATTTTATGATAGTTCTCGAACATTATAGTGGTTTAAATACATTTTATGACAGTTTAAAAACATTTTGTGACATTTGTGATTTATTAGAAACTTTTTATGACAGTTTGAAAGCATTTTATTAGTCTGGAAACCTTTTATTATAACTAGAGAATATTTTATGATAATTCTTGAACATTATAGTGACTTAAAGAACATTTTATGGCACTTTAGAAACATAAAAGTTTTAAAATTAATTGCGAAGCGACACATAATGACAGATAATTTGACAATCAATTTTAAAGTGACAACAAATACTTAAATTGGCTTGAAATTAATTGCTAAGCAACTTAGCATAGAAGAATGTTTCAAAGTTAATTTGAGGTTAATCGCGAGTGACACACAATGACAGATAGTTTTGACAATCAACTTTAAAGTGACACAAAAATACTTAAATTTGCTTTAAATTCATTGCTAAGCTACTCAGCATAGAAAAATGTTTCAAAATTAAATTGAGGTTAATTGCGAAGCGACACACAATGACGGATAGTTTGACAGTCAATTTTAAAGTGACACAAAAATACTTAAATTTGTTTAAAATTGATTGCTAAGCAACTCAGCATAGAAGAATGTTTAAAAATAATGTGAGGTTAATTGCGAAGCGACACACAATGACAGATAGTTTGACATTCAATTTTGTAAAAGCAAATTATCAAATTGCGTTTAATCCGGCGCTACATGATTAATAGTGAAAAAAAATATTGGCGAATATTTTCTCACTAACACTAATCTAACCTAAAAATGTTGACAGTTTGTGATCATTTAACATGCACATAACCTACAAAGTTTTTGACGTTTTGCCAGTGACAGTTATGAAATAACGAAGAAAAATAGTATATGGTGGATATTTCAAATTGTTTTAACTTTGGGCTGGACATTTAAATTATAGTAAAGTTATTTTAAATTGAAATAGATGTTTTATTTTTATTTTTAAATCCGTTTGATATGAAATTGATCAAGTCTGAAATTAATAAAATTCTACTTAAAAATGAATTCGGATCTATCTTATAATAGAAGTCTTGCCACACACATAAATCCCCTTATAAATCAACACAATCAGTGGCGTGCCCGTATTCATAAAACCTTCTTTTATGATAATGTTGGTAATTAATCGGGGCAAACTATTAAATTAACAATATTGCCATGCGACACGATGTTATTGGGGATATTTACAAAGGCGATCTGTCACGGTTGTCGGTGCGTCCGCAGCAAAATTGCGGCAATATCGTCCTTCACATCCATTAACCGTCGTTGTTTTTAATTAAGCCGCGAAATGGGCGGGGGACACTATTTTGTATGTATATACCGAAAAGAAGCAAGCAAGCAAGCAATATATTCGTCTGCAGAATTGAAAGCAGATGCGACGAAGCGCACAATAGATGCGTCCAGCACGTGGCAATGTGTGATGTCATTTTTTTTATGTCATTACTATTGCATTGTTCCAGTCACACACCCGTTGCCACATTTAGAGGTCACTTGAAATTGTTTATAAAAAAAAACTCATCCATCGTACATTTTATGTAAGAGTAAACAGCTTAAATGAACAATAGGTGCAGTTTTGCATGCAAAGGTTAATGAGAATTAAAAACAATAGATAATTAACGAATCGGTACGCCACTGACGGGAAAAAAATGTGACAAGTCACCAAGCAGCACAAAGACTTAATTCCCGCGACAATGTAAAATAGAAGTGACTGATCGGGTGTTTAAATTTAGTATATCAATGTCGTCCTAGTTTTTTTTCCTTCTTATTTTTCTTCGACGCCGCCGGGCACAATCAGATCCCATTCGAACAACACCGAAGTCCTTTTATCAAACTAATGGCAGGAAATTGGACTCGATTTGCCAACTGAATGGCCCGTGTATATACATAGTTACATACAACGACGGGAATTAAAAAGGCGCAATAAAAAAATATATAATGCGGGTTCGATGATGACGGATGATGGGATATTTTTAGATCCAATTTGTTCTGTTTTTTGTCAGTCATGCTGGCAAGATCGATAGAGTTGAATTATAAAATTTATTGCAAAATAACAAAATATCCTTTTTAATTTCTGACATAATAACTACAAAACGACAAATTAAGTGTCAACATTTTTAGGTTAAGTTATCTATTAAATGAGAAGCGACAGGATTTTTTAAGGTTTTTTGTGTCTTGGCACTATGCACAGATGATTATATATCAAGATTTCATAGTTTTTGTGAATTTGTGACGTAAAGCGACAGATGAAGTGTAATTTTTTTAAGTTAAAATTGTTATTGCAGTTAAGTGGCAACATTTTAAGGTTAATTTAGTGATTGTCACATTTATTTAATTTTTTAGCGTTTTGTGGTAAAATGTGTCAACATTGTTAGGTTTAGGTTAGGTTAGTCTATGATTGTGAAGCGACAAAACGTGTTTTTTAGATTGTGTTTGTTCTTTGAGTCTTATCTTGCTTTATAATTACAGTGGTGTCATTTTTTTCACAATTTTGTCAAACTAATAATTGCGAATTGATAAATTTTTGTCAACATTTGTAGGTTAGGTTAGGTTGTCAATTGCAAAGCAACTGGCACTATAATTGTAGAGTTGCCGTTATTGTGAGTTTTATGAAAGATTAAGTGTCAACTTTTTTAGGATAAAATTGTGATTGCAAATCAACATTTTTGACGTTTTTGAAATTTATCAAGTTTTCTAACTTCTGTGAACATTTTGTTAACACCGAAGAACATTTTTGATTTTTGAGAACTTTTTTTTTTAATTTATGAATTATTTTGAATTTAGAGAACATTTTTGACATTTGAGAACATTTTATTAACACTAAAGGATATTGATTAGTTTTTTCGATATTTAAGAAATCATTATTGAGTTTGGAGATTCCAACCTACTAACTTGTTATCATGCTACGGAGTGTCCCACCTACCCGCTCAAGTGTTTGTTATCATAACATTGAATGTCTCTGCAAACGTCAGAAATCATTTAGTCACAAGAAGCGGTCGTAATCTGGCCTAATGATAACTAACACTTGGGTGGGTGGGCTACTCCAATTCAAACTACTGACTTGTTATCATTCTCTGGAGTGTTTCACCCACCCGCCCAAGTGTTTCTTATTAAAAAATTAAATGTTTGCCCTTTCTGCAAGCATCAGAAATCACTTGATCACAAGAGCCAGTTGTGATCCAACCTCTTGACCACTAACACTTGGGTTTGTGGGTGGACTACTGACTTGTTATCATGCTATGTAGAGTCTCACCCACCCGCCCAACTGTTTGTTATCAAAAAATTAAATGTTGAACTCTCTGCTAACGTCAGAAGTCATTTAGAAGCGGTCATAATCCGGGTTTTTGATAACTAACACTTGGGTGGATGGGTGGGTGCGCTACTTCAATCCAAACTACTGACTTGTTATTATTTTATGGAGTGTTTTTTGAGAACATTGTTTGACATTTGAGAACATTTTTGACGTTCAAAGCTGTTTTGACATTTGAGAACATTGATTTTTTTTATATTTTAGAAAGCATTATTGACAACTCAGAACGTTTTTTTGGAAGTTTGAGAACTATTTTGACGTTTGAGAACATTTTTGACATTTGAGAACATTTTATTAACATTCGAGAACATGTTTTTTTTATATTTAAGAACATTTTTTCATACTTTAAAAGCGTTAATGACTTTTGAAGACGTTTTTCTTGAAATTTGAGAACTAATTTGACACTTGATAACATTGATTAACTTTTTTTGATATTTAAGAGATCATTACTAAATTTTTAAGAACATTGTTTGGCATTTGAAAACATGTTTGACGTTTAAAGAATTTTTGATTTTTGAGAACGTTTTTTTTTTTTAATTTGAGAACTATTTTGACTTTTGTGAACATTTTTGACATTTGAGAACATTTTATTTTAACACTCGAGAATATTGTTTAACTTTTTTTATAACTAAGAAATCATTATTGACTTTTGAGAACATTGTTTGACATTTGAGAACATTTTTGACGTTAGGAGCATTTTTGACATTTGAGATTATTTTATTAACCTTCGAGAACGTTTTTTATATTTAATAAAGCAATATTGACATTTAAGAACATTTTTTGGAATTTAAAAACTTTTTTGACTTTTAAGATATTGTTGTTAACACTAAAGAACATTTTTTTTTATATTTTAGAAAGCATTATTAACTTTTGCGAACGTTTTTCTTAAAGTTTGAGAACTATTTTGACTTTTAAAAATTATTTTGTTATTTCAGAACATTTTATTAACGCTGGAGGAAATTGATTAACTTTTTTTGATATTTAAGAAATCATTATTGACTTTTTGAACATTCTTTGACGTTTGAGAACATTTTTGTTGTTTAAAGCATTTTTGTCATTTAGGAATATTTTATTAACATTTGACGCAGAACATTTTTTTATATTTTAGAAAGCATTATTGACTTTTGAGAACATTTTTGACATTTGAGAACTTTTTTTTATATTTAAGAAACCAATAAAAATGTTTTTTAAAATTTAAAAACTTTTTGATTTTTGAGAACATTTTGTTATCACTGAAGAACATTTTTTCATATTTTGGAAAGCATTATGGACTTTTCTCAAAAGTCACTAATTATTTTTTAAATATCAAAAAAAGGTAATCAATATCCTCCAGTTTTAATAAAATGTTCACAAATGTCAAAAATGTTCTCTAAAATTTAAAGAAAAACGTTCTCAAAAGTCAATAATGTTTTTTAAAATATGAAAAAATGTTCTTCAGTGTTAACAAATTGTACTTAAAACTAAAAAAAATTGAATTTCAAAAAAAAGTTTCAAAAGGTTTTTTTTTTAATTTTTGAGAACACTTTTTTAACACCGAAGTACATTTTTTTATATTTAAGAAAGCACTATTGACTTTTGAGAACGTTTTTCTTGAAATTAAAAAAAAAAATAACTTTTGAGATTATTTTTTACATTTGAGAACATTTTATTAACACTGGAGAACATTAATAATTTTTTTTGAAATTTAAGAATCGTTATTGACTTTTGAGAATTTTGTTTGACATTTGAGAACATTTTTGACGTTTAAAGCATTTTCGACTTTTGAGAACATCTTATCAACACTCGAGAATATTTTTTTATATTTAAGAAAGCAATTTTGACATTTAAGAACATTTTTTGAAAATCAAATTTTTTTTACTTTTTACATTTTAATAATAATGAAGAACATATCTTATTTATTGAGTTTTTTTTAACTTTGTTTGAGATTTGAAAAAAATGTTTTAACGTTTAAAGCATTTTTGACATTTGAGAACATTTTATTATCACTCGAGAATAATTTATTATCACTCGAGAACATTTTTTTTTTACATTTAAAAAATCAATATTGACATTTAAGAACATTTTTTGAAATTTATTTTTTTTTTACTTTTGAAAACTTTATTGACTTTGAGAACGTTTTTCTTGAAATTTGACAACTATTCTGAGTTTTGGGAACATTTTTGACATTTGAGAACATTTATAACGTTTAAGGCTGTTTTGACATTTAAGAACATTGATTTTTTTATATTTTAGAAAGCATTATTGACAATTAAGAACGTTTTTTTGAAGTTTGAGACTTATTTGAACGTTTGAGAACATTTTTGACATTTGAGAACATTTTATTATTACTTGTGAACATTTTGTTATATTTAAGAAAGTAATATTGACATTTAAGAACATTTTAGATAACATTATTGACTTTTGAAAACGTTTTTCTTGAAATTTGAAATCAATTTTGAGTTTTGGGAACATTTTTGATAATTGAGAACATTTTATTAGCATTGGAGGACATTGATTAACTTTTGAGAACATTGTTTGACATTTGAAAACTATTTTGACGTTTACAGCATTTTTGATATTTGAGAACGTTTTACTTACACTCGAAAACATTATTTTTATATTTAAATAAGCAATTTTGACATTTTAGATTTTTTTTTTTTTTATTTAAAAACTTTTTTGACTTTTGAGAACATTTTGAACACCGAAGAACGTTTTTTGCATTATCGACTTTTGAGAACGTTTTTCTTAAATTTGAGAGCTACTTTGACTTTTTAGAACATTTTTGACATTTGACAACATTTTATTAACACTAGAGGACATTGATTAACTTTTTTTGATATTTTAGAAATCATTATTAACTTTTAAGAACATTGTTTGACATTTTAGAACAATTTTGACGTTTAATGCATTTTGGACATTTGATTAATATTTTTTTTGATATTTAAGAAATTATTATAGATTTTTGTGAACATTTTGATGTTTAAAGCATTTGAGATCATTTTATTAACATTTTTTTTATATTTAAGAATGCAATTTTGACATTTAAGATAAAAAATTGAAATTGAAAATTTTTTTTGACTTTTGGCTATATTTTGTTAACACCAAAGAACATATTTTTATATTTTAGAAAGCATTATAGATTTATGAGAATGTTTTTCTTGAAGTTTGAAAACTAGTTTGACTTTTGAGAATATTTTTGACATTTGAGAAAATTTTTGACATTTGAGAAAATTTTATCAACACTTAGAGTACATTAATTATCTTTTTTTGATATTTAAGAAGTCATTATTGACTTTTGAGAACATTGTTTGACATTTGAGAAGAATTTTGACATTTAATGCATTTCTGACATTTTGGAACATTTTATTAACATTGGGGGGCATTGATTAATATTTTTTTTTATATTTAAGAAATGATTATAGATTTTTGTGAACATTGTTTAAAGCATTTTTGACATTTGAGATCATTTTATTAACATTATTTTATATTTAAGAATGAAAAAAAATTGAAATTATAAAACTTTTTTTACTTTTGAGAACATTTTGTTAACACCAAAGAACATATGTTTATATTTTAGAAAGCATTATTGATTTTTGAGAAAGTTTTCATGAAGTTTGAAAACTATTTTGTCTTTTGAGAACATTTTTGACATTTCAGAACATTTTTGAGATTTGAGAACGTTTTATCAGCACTGGGAGAATATTAATTAACTTTTTTTGATATTTAAGAAATCATTATTGACTTTTGAGAACAATTTTGACGTTTAATACATTTTTGACATTTGAGATCATTCAAAAATGAACATTTTATTAATACTGGAGGACTTTGATTAATACTATTCTTTTGATATTTAAGAAATTATTATTGATTTGTTTAAAGCATTTTTGACATTTGAGATAATTTTATTAACTTTTTTTAACATTTAAGAATGCAATTTTGACATTAAGAAAAAAAAATTAAATTTAAAAACTTTTTTGACTTTTGAGAACATTTTGTTAAGATTAGAGAATATTTTTTGATATTTTAGAAAGCATTATTGATTTTTTAGAATGTTTTCATGAAGTTTGAGAACTATTTTGTCTTTTGAGAACATTTTTGACATGTTGAAATGTTCTCAATTTTTGACGTTTAAAGCATTTTTGACATTTGAGAACATTTTATTCACACCAAAGAACATTTTTTTATATTTTAGATAGTATTATTGACTTTTGTGAATGTTTTTTTTTTAAGTTGAGAACTATTTTGACTTTTGAGAACGTTTTTGATATTTGAGAACATGTTATTAACACAAAACTATTGAGTTGTTATCATGCTACGGAATGTTCCACCCTGTTTGACATTTGAGAACATTTTTGATGTTTAAAGGATTTTAGACATTTGAGAACATCTTATTAACACTCGAAAACATTTTTTGATATTTAAGAAATCAATTTTGACATTTAAGAGCATTTTTTGAAATTTATAAACTTTTTTGGCTTTTGAGAACATTGTCTTAAGACTTAAGAACATTTTTTTATATTTTAGAAAGCATTATGGACTTTTGAGAGCGTTTTTCTTAAAATTTCATAATTAGTTTGACTTTTGAGAACTATTTTGACATTTGAGAACGTTTTATTAATACTTCAGAACATTAATTAACTTTTTTTGAAATTTAAAAAAATATTATTTACTTTTAAGAACATTGTTTGACATTTGAGAAAAATTTTTACGTTTAAAGAATTTTTGACATTTGAGATCATTTTAATAACACTCGAGAATATTTTTTTTTATGTTTAAGAAAGCAATATTAACATTGAAGAACATTTTTTGAAATTTAAAAACATTTTTGAAATTTAAAAACATTTTTGACTTTGAGAACATTTTAATAATACTGAAGAACATTTTTTCATGTTTTAGAAAGCATTATTTTGACTTTTGAAAACATTTTTGACATTTGAGAACATTTTATTAACACTGCAGAACATTGATTAACTTTCTTTGACATTTAAGAAATAATTATTGACTTTTGAGAACATTCTTTGACATTTGAGAACATTTTTGACGTTTAAAGCATTTTTGACGTTTGGCAACATTTTACTAACACTCGAGAACTTTTTTTTTTTTAATTTAATTAAGCAATATTGATAATGAAAAACATTTTTTGAAACTTAAATTTTTTTGGCTTTTGAGAACATTTTGTTACCGCTGAAAAATATTTTTGTATACTTCAGATAAACATTATTAACTTTTGAGAACGTTTTTTTTTTTAATTTGAGAACTATTTTGAGTTTTTGAGTACATTTTTGACAATGAGAACATTTTTGACGTTTAAAGCTGTTCTGACATTTCTGAACATTGATTTTTTTATATTTTAGAAAGCATTATTGACAATTAAAAACGTTTTTTTTAGTTTGAAACTTATTTTGGCGTTTGAGAACATTTTTGGCATCTGAGAACATTTTATTAACATTGGAGGACATTGATTAACTTTTGAGAGCATTGTTTGATATTTGAGAACATTTTTGACATTTAAAACATTTTATTATTACTTGAGAACATTTTTTTATATTTAAAAAAAGCAATATTGACATTAAAGAACATTTTAGATAATATTATTGACTTTTGAGAACGTTTTTCTTGAAATTTGAGAATTATTTTGAGTTTTTAGAACTATTTTGAGTTTTGGGAACATTTTTGATAATTGAGAATATTTTATTAGCATTGGAGGACATTGATTAGCTTTTTTTTGATATTTAAGAAATTATTATTGACTTTTTAGATCATTGTTTGACATTTGAGAACGTTTTCGACGTTTAAAGCATTTTTTACTTTTGAGAACATTTTGTTAACACCAAAGAACATTTTTGCATATTTGAGAAGCATTATTGACTTTCGAAAAAGTGTTTCTTGAAATTTGAGAACTATTTTGACTTTTGAGATAATTTTTGACGTTTGAGAACATTTTTGACGTTTGAGAACATTTTTGACATTTGAAAACATTTTTGACATTTGAGAACATTTTATTAACACAGGAGAACGTCACTCTAATATGAACTACTGACTGAGGACCGCTATGGAGTGTCCCACCTACCCGCCGTTTTACCTCTCTGCGAACGTCACTTAATTACAAGAGACGGTTGTGATCCAATCTCTTGACGACTAACACTTGGGTGGGCGGGCGGCTCACTCTAGTCTTATTGACTTGTTATCATTCCATGGAGTGTTTTTTTTTTAATATTTAATAAATCATTATTGACTTTTTAGAACATTGTTTGACATTTGAGAACATTTTTGACGTTTAAAGGATTTTTGATATTTGAGAACATCTTATTAACAATCGAGAATATTTTTTGATATTTAAGAAAGCAACGTTTTTTGATTTTTTGTTTTTTTTTTTAATTTTTGACATTTGAGAACATTTTATTTAACACTGGAGTACATTGATTGACTTTTTTTGATATTTAAAAAATCATTATTGATTTTTGAGAACATTGTTTGATATTTGCGAACAGTTTTGATCTTTAAAGCGTTTTTGACGTTTTAGAACTTTTTCTTAACACTTGACAACGGTTTTTTAATATTTAATAAAGCATTTTTGACATTTAAGAACGTTTTTTGAAATTAATTTTTTTTTTTTACTTTTAAGAACATTTTGTTAACCCTGAAGAACATTATTTTATATTTTAAAAAGCATAATTGACTTTTGCGAACGTTTTTCATGAAATTGAAGACGTATTTTGATTTTTGAGAACATTTTTGACGTTTTAGAACAATTTATTAACACAGGAGGACATTGATTAACTTTTTTTGATATCTAAGAAATCATTATTAACTTTTGAGAACATTGTCTGACATTTGAGAACATTTTTGACGTTTAAAGCATTTTTGTCATTTGAGAACATTTTATCAACACTCGAAAATATTTTTTTTACATTTAAGAGTGCAGTTTTGACATTTAAGAACATTTTTTGAAATTTAAAAACTTTTTTGACTTTGAGAACATTTTAATAATACTGAAGATCATTTTTTCATGTTTAGAAATCATTATTAACTTTTCAGAAGGTTTTTCTTGAAATTTGATAACTATTTTGACTTTTGAGAACATTTTTGACATTTGAGAACATTATTGTATTATTGAAGGACATTGATTAATTTTTTTGAAAACATGTTTGACGTTTAAAGCATTTTTGACATTTGAGAACATCTTATTAACACTAGAGAACATTTATTTTATTATCTAAAAACCTTTTTTTTATTTTTTAAAAAGTATTATTAATTTTTGAGACTTTTTTTTTATTTGAGAACTATTTTGACTTTTGTGAACATTTTTGACATTTGAGAACATTTTATTTTAACACTCGAGAATATTGATTAACTTTTTTTATAACTAAGAAATCAATATTGACTTTTGAGAACATTGTTTGACATTTGAGAACATTTTTGACATTAGAAGCATTTTTGAGATTATTTTATTAACCTTTGAGATCGTTTTTTTATATTTAATAAAGCAATATTGACATTTAAGAACTTTTTTTGGAATTTAAAAACTTTTTTGACTTTTAAGAAAATGTTGTTAACACTAAAGAACATTTTTTTTTATATTTTAGAAAGCATTATTAACTTTTGCGAACGTTTTTCTTAAAGTTTGAGAACTATTTGACTTTTAAAAATTATTTTGGCATTTCAGAACATTTTATTAACGCTGGAAGAAATTGATTAACTTTTTTTGATATTCAAGAAATCATTATTGACTTTTTGAACATTCTTTGACGTTTGAGAACATTTTTGTTGTTTAAAGTATTTTTGACATTTTGGAATATTTTATTAACATTTGACGGAGAACATTTTTTTATATTTTAGAAAGCATTATTGACTTTTGAGAACATTTTTCTTGAAATTTGGGAACTATTTTGACTTTTGAGAACATTTTTGACATTTGATAACGTTTTTTTTTTTATATTTAAGAAACCAATAAAAATGTTTTTTAAAATTTAAAAACTTTTTTGATTTTTGAGAACATTTTGTTATCACTGAAGAACATTTTTTCATATTTTAGAAAGCTTTATGGACTTTTGAGAACATTTTTCTTGAAATTGAAGAATTATTTTGACTTTTTAGAGCATTTTTGACATTTGAGAACATTATGTTAACACTGGAGAACATTGATTAATTTTTTTTAATATTTAAGACATTATTATTAACTTTTCAGAACATTGTTTGACATTTGAGAAAATGTTTGACGTTTAAAGGATTTTTCATCTTATTAACACTGGAGAACATTTTTTGAAATTGTTTGTTTTGTTTTTACTCTGAGAACATTTTGATAACTAACACTTAGGTGGGTGGGTGTGCTACTCCAATCCAAACTACTGATTTGTTATAATCTTAATAATAACAAAATGTTAATAAATGTCAAAAATGATTTAAACGTCAAAAATGTTTTCAAATGTCAAATGATGTTCTCAAAAATTAATAATGATTTACTGAATATCAAAAATCAATCAATGTTCTTCAGTGTTGATAAAATGTTCTTAAATGTCAAAAATAAACTCAAAAGTCAAAGTAATTTCAAAAAAAACTTTTTCAAAAGTTAATAGTGCTTTCTAAAATATGAAAAATTGTACTTCAAAAAAAATTTTAAATGTCAAAAAATGTTCTTGAAATCTAAATCGCTTTCTTAAAAATAAAATAACGTTTTTGAGGTTAATAAAATGTTCTCAAATGTCAAAAATGCAAACGTCAAAAATGTTCTCAAATGTCAAAAATGTTCTCTAAAATTTAAAGAAAAACGTTCTCAAAAGTCAATAATGTTTTTTAAAATATGAAAAAATGTTCTTCAGTGTTAACAAATTGCACTTAAAACTAAAAAAAAATTGAATTTGAAAAAAATGTTTCAAAAGGTTTTTTTTTTTTACTTTGAGAACACTTCTTAATACCGAAGTACATTTTTTTATATTTAAGAAAGCACTATTGACTTTTGAGAACGTTTTTCTTGAAATTAAAAAAAAAAAAATTGACTTTTGAGATTATTTTTTACATTTGAGAACAATTTATTAACACTGGAGAACATTAATAATTTTGTTTTGAAATTTAAGAATCATTATTGACTTTGGAGAACATTGTTTGACATTTGAGATCATTTTTGACGTTTAAAGCATTTTCGACGTTTGAGAACATTTTATCAACATTTGAGAATATTTTTTTTTATATTTAAGAAAGCAATTTTGACATTTAAGAACCTTTTTTGATTTTTATTTTTACTTTTGAGAACCTTATTGACAACTATTCTGAGTTTTGGGAATATTTTTGACATTTTAGAACATTTATAAAGGCTAAAGCTTTTTTGACATTTGAGAACATTGATTTTTTCATATTTTAGAAAGCATTATTGACAATTGAGAACGTTTTTTTGAAGTTTGAGACTTATTTTGACGTTTTAGAACGTTTTTGACATTTGTGAATATTTTATTATCACTTGAGAACATTTTTGTTATATTTAAGAAAGTAATATTGACATTTAAGAACATTTTAGATAACATTATTGACTTTTCAAAACGTTTTTCTTGAAATTTAAGAATTATTTTGAGTTTTGGGAACATTTTTGATAATTTAGAACATTTTATTTGCATTGGAGGACATTGATTAACTTTTGAGAACATTGTTTGACATTTGAAAACATTTTTGACGTTTACAGCATTTTTGACATTTGAGAACGTTTTACTAACACTCGAAAACATTATTTTTATATTTAAAAAAGCAATTTTGACATTTTAGAATATTTTTTTTAATTTAAAAACTTTTTTGACTTTTGAGAACATTTTGAACACCGAAGAACTTTTTTTTTACATTTTAAAAAGCATTATTGACTATTGAGAACGTTTTTCTTGAAATTTGAGAGCTATTTTGACTTTTTAGTATATTTTTGACATTTGAGAACATTATTGACATTTGAGAAAATTTTATCAACACTTGGAGCACATTAATTATCTTTTTTTGATATTTAAGAAGTCATTATTGACTTCTGAGAACATTGTTTGACATTTGAGAACAATTTTGACGTTTAATTCATTTTTGACATTTGTGAACATTTTATTTATTTATTACTTTTTTTTGATATTTAAGAAATCATTATTGATTTGTTTAAACATTGTTTGACATTTGAGAACGTTTTTGACGTTTACAGCATTTTTGACATTAAGATCATTTTACTAACATTTATTTTAATTTAAAAAAGCAATTTTGACATTTAAGAAAAAAAATTGAAATTTAAAAACTTTTTTGACTTTTGAGAACATTTTGTTAACACCAAAGAACATATTTTTATATTTTAGAAAGCATTATTGATTTATGAGAATATTTTTCTTGAAGTTTGATAACTAATTTGATTTTTGAGAACATTTTTGACATTTGAGAAAATTTTATCAACACTTGGAGAACATTAATTATCTTTTTCTGATTTAAGAAGTCATTATTGACTTTTGAGAACATTGTTTGACATTTGAGAAGAATTTTGACGTTTAATACATTTTTGACATTTGTGAACATTTTATATATTTATTTCTTTTTTTGATATTTAAAAAATTATTATTGATTTTTTTTAACATTGTTGACATTTAAGAACGTTTTTGACGTTTAAAGCATTTTTGACATTTGAGATCATTTAATTAACATTTTTTTTATATTTAAAAATGCAATTTTGACATTTAAGAAGAAAATTGAAATTTAAAAACTTTTTTGACTTTCGGGAACATTTTGTTAACACCAAAGAATTTTTTTTTTTGTATTTTAGAAAGCATTATTGATTTTTGAGAAAGTTTTCATGAAGTTTGAGAACTAGTTTGACTTTTGAAAACATTTTTGACATTTGAGAACATTATTGACATTTGAGAAAATTTTATCAACACTTGGAGCACAATAATTATCTTTTTTTTTATATTTAAGAAGTCATTATTGACTTTTGAGAACATTGTTTGACATTTGAGAAGAATTTTGACGTTTAATACATTTTTGACATTTATGAATATTTTATTTATTTATTACTTTTTTTGATATTTAAGAAATTATTATTGATTTCTTTAAACATTATTTGACATTTTAGAACTTTTTTGACGTTTAAAGCATTTTTGACATTTGAGATCATTTCATTAACATTTTTTATATTTAAGAATGCAATTTTGACATTTAAGAAAAAAAAAATGAAATTCAATTTTTTTTTTTATTTTTGAGAACATTTTTTTAACACCAAAGAACATATTTTTATATTTTAGAAAGCATTATTGATTTTTGAGAACGTTTTCATGAAGTTTGAGAACATTTTTGACATTTGAGAACATTTTTGAGGTTTGAGAAAATATAATCAATACTGGAAGAATATTAATTAACTTTTCTGATATTTAAGAAGTCATTATTGACTTTTGAGACCATTGTTTGACATTTGAGAACAATTTTGACGTTTAATACATTTTTGACATTTGTGAACATTTTATTTATTTATTACTTTTTTTTTGATATTTAAGAAATTATTATTGATTTGTTTAAACATTGTTTGACATTTGAGAACGTTTTTGACGTTTACAGCATTTTTGACATTTGAGATCATTTTATTAACTTTTTTTAATATTTATTTTGACATTTAAAAAAATAAAAAATAAATTTTTTTTTGACTTTTGAGAACATTTTGTTTACACCAAAGAATATTTTTTTTGTATTTTAGGAAGCATTATTGATTTTTGAGAACGTTTTCATGAAGTTTGAGAACTGTTTTGACTTTTGAAAACATTTTTGACATTTGAGAACATTATTGACATTTAAGAACATTTTATCAACACTGGGTGAATATTAATTAATTTTTTTGATATTTATGAAATCATTATTGACTTTTGAGAACATTGTTTGACATTTGAGAAGAATTTTGACGTTTAATACATTTTTGACATTTGTGAACATTTTATTTATTTATTACTTTTTTTGATATTTAAGAAATTATTATTGATTTGTTTAAACATTGTTTGACATTTGAGAACGTTTTTGACGTTTACAGCATTTTTGATATTTGAGATCATTTTATTAACTTTTTTTTTATATTTAAGAATGCAATTTTGACATTTAAGAAAAAAAAATGAATTTTAAAAACTTTTTTGACTTTTGGGAACATTTTGTTAACACCAAAGAATATTTTTTTGTATTTTAGAAAGCATTGTTGATTTATGAGAATGTTTTTTTGAAGTTTGAAAACTATTTTGACTTTTGAGAACATTTTTGACATTTGAGAAAATTTTATCAACACTTGGAGAACATTAATTATCTTTTTCTGATATTTAAGAAGTCATTATTGACTTTTGAGACCATTGTTTGACATTTGAGAACAATTTTGACGTTTAATACATTTTTGACATTTGTGAACATTTTATTTATTTATTACTTTTTTTTTGATATTTAAGAAATTATTATTGATTTGTTTAAACATTGTTTGACATTTGAGAACGTTTTTGACGTTTACAGCATTTTTGACATTTGAGATCATTTTATTAACTTTTTTTAATATTTATTTTGACATTTAAAAAAATAAAAAATAAATTTTTTTTTGACTTTTGAGAACATTTTGTTTACACCAAAGAATATTTTTTTTGTATTTTAGGAAGCATTATTGATTTTTGAGAACGTTTTCATGAAGTTTGAGAACTGTTTTGACTTTTGAAAACATTTTTGACATTTGAGAACATTATTGACATTTAAGAACATTTTATCAACACTGGGTGAATATTAATTAATTTTTTTGATATTTATGAAATCATTATTGACTTTTGAGAACATTGTTTGACATTTGAGAAGAATTTTGACGTTTAATACATTTTTGACATTTGTGAACATTTTATTTATTTATTACTTTTTTTGATATTTAAGAAATTATTATTGATTTGTTTAAACATTGTTTGACATTTGAGAACGTTTTTGACGTTTACAGCATTTTTGATATTTGAGATCATTTTATTAACTTTTTTTTTATATTTAAGAATGCAATTTTGACATTTAAGAAAAAAAAATGAATTTTAAAAACTTTTTTGACTTTTGGGAACATTTTGTTAACACCAAAGAATATTTTTTTGTATTTTAGAAAGCATTGTTGATTTATGAGAATGTTTTTTTGAAGTTTGAAAACTATTTTGACTTTTGAGAACATTTTTGACATTTGAGAAAATTTTATCAACACTTGGAGAACATTAATTATCTTTTTCTGATATTTAAGAAGTCATTATTGACTTTTGAGACCATTGTTTGACATTTGAGAACAATTTTGACGTTTAATACATTTTTGACATTTGTGAACATTTTATTTATTTATTACTTTTTTTTTGATATTTAAGAAATTATTATTGATTTGTTTAAACATTGTTTGACATTTGAGAACGTTTTTGACGTTTACAGCATTTTTTGACATTTGAGATCATTTTATTAACTTTTTTTTAATATTTATTTTGACATTTAAAAAAAAAATTAAAAACTTTTTTGACTTTTGAGAACATTTTGTTAACACCAAAGAATATTTTTTTGTATTTTAGAAAGCATTATTGATTTTTGAGAAAGTTTTCATGAAGTTTGAGAACTATTTTGTCTTATGAGAACATTTTTGACATTTGAGAACATTTTATCAACACTGGGTGAATATTAATTAATTTTTTTGATATTTATGAAATCATTATTGACTTTTGAGAACATTGTTTGACATTTGAGAAGAATTTTGACGTTTAATACATTTTTGACATTTGTGAACATTTTATTTATTTATTACTTTTTTTTATATTTAAGAAATGATTATTGATTTGTTTAAACATTGTTTGACATTTGAGAACGTTTTTGACGTTTACAGCATTTTTTGACATTTGAGATCATTTTATTAACTTTTTTTTAATATTTATTTTGACATTTAAAAAAAAAATTAAAAACTTTTTTGACTTTTGAGAACATTTTGTTAACACCAAAGAATATTTTTTTGTATTTTAGAAAGCATTATTGATTTTTGAGAAAGTTTTCATGAAGTTTGAGAACTATTTTGTCTTTTGAGAACATTTTTGACATTTGAGAACATTATTGACATTTGAGAAAATTTTATCAACACTTGGAGAACATTAATTATCTTTTTCTGATATTTAAGAAGTCATTATTGACTTTTGAGAACATTGTTTGACATTTGAGAACAATTTTGACGTTTAATACATTTTTGACATTTGTGAACATCTTATTTATTTATTCTTTTTTTTGATATTTAAGAAATTATTATTGATTTCTTTAAACATTGTTTGACATTTGACATTTTTGGTTTTGACGCTTAAAGCATTTTTGAAATTTGAGACATAAAAAATTGAAATTAAAAAACTTCTTTGACTTTTGAGAACATTTTGTTAACACTGATGAACTTTTTTATGTTTTAAATAGCGTTATTGACTTTTGAGAACGTTCTTCTTTAAATTTGTAAACTATTTTGACTTTCGAGAACATGTTTGACATTTGAGAACATTTTATTAATACTGGAGAACATTATTTAACTTTTTTTAATATTTTTATTGACTTTTGAGAACATTGTTTGACATTTGAGAACATTTTTGACGTTCAAAGTATTTTTGACATTTGAGAACATTTTATATACACTCGAAATTTTTTTTTTATATTTAAGAAAGCAATATTGACATTTGAGAACATTTTTTGAAATTTAAAAACTTTTTGACTTTTTGGAACATTTCGGTAACACTGGAGAACATTCTTTTATATTTTGGAAAACATTATTAGTTTTTTGAGAACGATTTTCTTGAAATTTGAGAACATTTTTGACATTTGAGAACATTTTATTAACACTGGAGAACATTGATAATATTTTTTTTTTATATTTAAGGAATTATTAGTGACTTTTGAGAACATTGTTTGACATTTGAGAACATGTTTGACTTTTAAAGCTTTTTTGACGTTTGAGAACATTTGAGAACATTCATACATTTAAGAAAGCAACATTTTTTAATTTTGAAGAACATTTTTTTATATTTTAGAAAGCATTATTGACTTTGAGAACATTTTTCTTGAAATTTCAAAATTATTTTAACTTTTGACAACATTTTTGACGTTTGAGAACATTTTATTAACACTGGAGATCATCGACAAATTTTTTTTATATTTAAGAAATTATTATCAACTTTTGAGAACATTGTTTGAAATTTGAGAACATTTTTGATGTGTACAGTATTTTTGACATTTGAGAACATTTTATCAACACTCGAGAACATTTTTTTTATATTTAAAAAAGCAATATTGACATTTAAGAACATTTTTCAAAACTTTTTTGACTTTTGAGAACATTTTATTAACACCGAAGAACATTTTTTCATATTTTAAAAAGCATTATTGATTTTTCAGAACGTTTTTCTTGAAATTTGAGAACTTGAGAACATTTTTTGATGTACTCATATCACAGCGAAGTGTTTGATTAGATTTGTCACCGCAAAGTGACAGATTAGATATCAACATTTGATTATAGGTTATGCGAGTGCTGTACTTATCGCTAAAATGCATTTTATTCTATTATTAATTGTAGAAGAGTTTACAAAAAGGTATTATTTAATGCAATATTCTACTTATGATCCTTCAAAGTTGATTTTAATTTAATAAATCTATTAATTGGCAATCATAAATTGTAACCATGACAACAGATTTATTTGTTTTAAAAATTGTTCCTGATTAATTTTTGTTTGTTTGCTTTCAACAATCACCAGTTTGTAATTAAATCGCGTCGTTGTTAATTAATTTCGGCGGTTGCAACGAAAATTATAAAAAAAAAAATGTGTACGATTTTAATTTCCGAATCGATCGATACGCGAAATTTTCAACGTTGATTAAGATTTCGCGATTGCGACTGTATTTAGGGGGGTGAGCGCGTGCTGCCTGCCGCTGGTACATCTTCCCGAAAGAGTTTCCTTTTTTTTTAATGCTGAAAACTGAGCCACCCCCTACCACCTATCCCCTCGGCCGTAATATGTGCATGAATGCGGTCGGTCGTTGCCGAGGAGGAAGAAGGTTGCGCGCATGGCAGGATCGTTCTTGCACATAGAACGAACGCAACCCCCCACCCCTCTCTTGCCCGCGCGCCCCTGGAACAGGTTATATCTGGATGACGTGCTGTGGGAAACTCGCGGGCTACACCAGAAATGCCATTGTTGTGGGGGTGTAGCAGTGACGGCAGAGAAGGACGGCTGCAATATTGACGTAACACCGGAAGCGATCGAGAGCAGCCGAGAGGGCACGAGGGGAATTTTGTTCAGCGCTCCAGCCGGTTTCGGTGGGCAGTCGACGGCGGTCCGCGGTACCGGCCAGCAGCTTTCATAAACACAACTTAAACGCGACAACATAGTGATTTGAGTGCCGACTTTACTTTTTTTCTTACTAGTGGATTTTATTTTTTCAAACATCTCCCTGCATCAAGTATACACTACGGTAAGAAGCATATTTAATTAGCATGCGTTTAAGACAAAGGGAATTTTTTAATCGTTAAGAAACCTTTTGTTCTTTTTTTTTTTAAATTCAAATTGAAATAAAAATTGCGTGTAACCCTACGCTAATTGTCGATTGTCAAAGGCAAGCCACTTTTTTGTACACCTACGAAAATTTCCTGCTGGGAAACATTACAATTGCAACTCGCCGGATTGGATAAACGCTTCCTGCTGCCTGCCCAGCAGCTTTACTAACATCACAATGTTTCTGCAAAGAAAGAAACTGTTGCACATATGTTCCAAATTGTTTGAAACGTTAATAATATTCTTTGATTATTTGCATGGAACATTAGGTTTGGGTAGTAGAATTGATTAACAATTTGCATTCAATTCCATTAAAATTTAATTAGTTTTCTGCAGTTTTATTAAAATTTATGCATTTTTTTCTTTGTAACATTAATCCAGCTAGAAATTATATTTTAAAATTGCGTAAATATAATTGATTTTTGGTTAAATTTTTTTTTATGCAATTTGTGGTTTGACACAATAAATTTGACAATCAATTGAAAATTGTGCAATTGTTTAGTCTAGTTAATTTTTTTATGCTGGAAATATTAATTTTCAAATAACCCAAATCTTAAAATTTAATTTTTAAAATAAGTTTTTTTTCTTATTTTGCGTGCGGTAATTTGTAGTTTGACACATTAACTTTGACGATTATGTTTTTGATAAATTGTCCAATTGTGTTTAACTAAATAGTTTTTTTTTTACATTAATCTTGATAAAAGTATCAATTTTTGAATTTACATTATTTTTTTAGCCGAATTAAATAATGTTTCTTATTATAATTTGTTGTTTGACACATTAACTTTGGCATATGATGCAATCATGTTTTTAAAAAATTGTGCAATCGTTTAGTATAATTAGAACATTAATTTTCCAGCAAAATCGTTTTTTTTTTTATTAAAGTTTTTTTTTTTTTTTTTCTATGAATAATTTTATTTCTTCAGTTTTGAAGTTTATTATTATTTAATTCCTGATATAATGTTCCTAATATAACGCATTATGTTGGTCTGATTAGATTGTTAAACATTTGAGCAAAACGCCAAGCCGCAAGCAATCAGTTTCTTTTAATATACTTATATGTTGCAATAATCTTCCTGCAAAAATCATATTCAGTTTTGCAAAAAATATTCCATTTTGTATAAATTGCAATATTGTTCTTCAAGAGTTATCCATACTTGATTTGCACATAATGTTCTGTGCATTTTTTGTTGTTGGAACTTAATATTCCTGCAAGGATTAATGCAATTTGCTTCTTAATAATTTTTTTGCTTATCCATTTAGAAAAATAGTTTTTTTTCTCGTATTTGGGTTTGGATAGTGATGCTTTGCGGTACTAGTGCGAGAAAATCATATGCAGCTTGCTAAAAAATTAAAAAAATTAAAATTATTTTTTTTTGTCTTGATTAAAAAAAAATTTACAAATTTTTGTTTGATAACAAAATATTTTTTTTTTTTAATTTTTTTTAATTTTTTTTTATTTACGTGGGGCAAGCAAAAATAGTCGTAAGCCCCAAAAGAGCATTTGCAGCATTGCAAACATTTTCCTTTCTTGCCTTCAATACTAAAAATACCATTTTTCTACTTTTTACTGTAATATGTTCATTATGCAACTGTTATTGGTATTAAGGACACATATTGCGTGCATGGTGACAGATCACCTGTGAAATGTCATTATAACATTTAATAAATAACTTTTTTTTTTTTTGGTGTAGAAAAGTATAGTGTAGATCTTAATGTGTATTTTGCACTTGTATAAAGGCAAAGGCTTATGCAGCAACGTTTATACTTGTGGGAAATGGGTATCATTACATGCTAGTTGTATAATATACTATTCCGCACGTATTTTGGTTCTGAAAAAAATAATAATTTTTCTAACTTGAAAAATAAAAATAGAATATTTATTTTGTTTTATTAAAAAAAAAATAATTTTGATTTTTTAATGTCACGGGGGGCCAGTCAACAAAAAGTCATGTGTCAATTATGACTAATGTCAAAATGTTATTAGTCATTAAAATTATTACATAATTTTAAAAAAGTTTTATGAATAAAAGAAAGCTGCCGAAAATGATTAAAGTCACAATATCATCTGTCACAATGACATTTGTAAAAAAAATTCTGCACAATTTTAATTTATGATTCAATGCAATCTATCAATAATGTTTACTGTCACTATGTCATCTTTCAATTATGACTAGTGTCAAAATGTCATTTGTTATTAAAATGATTACATAGTTTTAAAAAAAGTTTATAGAACTCATGATTAAAAGTAATCTTCCAAAAATGATTAAAGTCACAATGTCATCCGTCAATTATGACTAATGTCAAAATGGAATTTGTAAAAAAATTCTGCACGATTTTAATTTATAATTCAATGCAATCTATCAATAATGTTGAACGTCACAATGTCATCTTTCAATTATGACTAGTGTCAAAATGTCATTTGTTATTAAAATGATTACATAGTTTTAAAAAAAGTTTATGGAACTCATGATTAAAAGTAATCTTCCAAAAATGATTAAAGTCACAATGTCATTTGTCAATTATGACTGATGTCAAAATGACATTTGTAAAAAAATTCTGCATGATTTTAATTTATAATTCAATCCAATCTGTCAATAATGTTTAACGTCACAATGTCATCTGTCAATTATGACTAGTGTCAAAATGTCATTTGTTATTAAAATGATTACATAGTCTTCAAAAAGGTTTATATGAAACTCATGATTAAAATTAATCTTCCAAAAATGATTAATGTCATCTGTCAATCATGACTAATGTCAAAATGACATTTGTAAAAAAAAAATACTGCACGATTTTAATTTATGATTCAATGCAATCTATCAATAATGTTTAACGTCACAATGTTGTCTGTTAATTATGACTAGTGTCAAAATGTTATTTGTTATTATAATAATTACATAGTTTTAAAAAAGGTTTATGGAACTCATGATTAAAAGTAATCTTCCAAAAATGATTAAAGTCACAATGTCATCTGTCAATTATGACTGATGTCAAAATGACATTTGTAAAAAAAATACTGCACGATTTTAATTTATGATTCAATGCAATCTATCAATAATGTTTAACGTCACAATGTCATCTGTCAATTATGACTATTGTCAAAATGTCATTTGTTATTAAAATGATTACATAGTCTTAAAAAAGGTTTATATGGAACTCATGATTAAAATTAATCTTCCAAAAATGATTAATGTCATCTGTCAATTATGACTAATGTCAAAATGGCATTTGTAAAAAATCACTGCACAATTTTAATTTTTGATTCAATGCAATCTATCAATAATGTTTAACGTCACAATGTCATCTGTCAATTATGACTATTGTCAAAATGTCATTTGTCATTAAAATGATTACATAGTTTTAAAAAAAGTTTATGGAACTCATGATTAAAAGTAATCTGCCAAATATGATTAATTCTTCATGTCATCTGTCAATTATGACTGATGTCAAAATGGCATTTGTAAAAAAATATTGCACGATTTTAATTTATGATTCAATGCAATCTATCAATAATGTTTAACGTCACAATGTCATCGGTCAATTATGACTAGTGTCAAAATGTCGTTTGTCATTAAAATGATTACATGGTTTTAAAAAAGGTTTATGGAACTCATGATTAAAAGTAATCTGCCAAAAATGATTAATGTCCCCATGTCATCTGTCAATTATGACTGATGTCAAAATTGCATTTGTAAAAAAATACTGCACGATTTTAATTTATAATTCAATGCAATCTATTAATAATGTTTAACGTCACAATGTTGTTTGTCAATTATGACTAGTGTCAAAATGTCATTTGTCATTAAAATGATTACATAGTTTTAAAAAGGGTTTATGGAATTCATGATTAAAAGTAATCTTCCAAAAATGATTAAAGTCACAATGTCATCTGTCAATTATGACAGATGTCAAAATGACATTTGTAAAAAAACACTGCACAATTTTAATTTTTGATTTAATGCAATCTATCAATAATGTTTAACGTCACAATGTCATTTGTCAATTATGACTACTGTCAAAATGTCATTTGTCATTAAAATGATTACATAGTTTTAAAAAAAGGTTTAAGGAACTCATGATTAAAAGTAATCTTCCAAAAATGATTAAAGTGACAATGTCATCTGTCAATTATGACTGATGTCAAAATGGCATTTGTAAAAAAATATTGCACAATTTTAATTTATGATTCAATGCAATCTATCAATAATGTTTAACGTCACAATGTCATCTGTCAATTATGACTAGTGTCAAAATGTCATTTGTTATTAAAATGATTACATAGTTTTTAAAAAGGGTTATGGAACTCATGATTAAAAGTAATCTTCCAAAAATGATTAAAGTCACAATGTCATCTGTCAATTATGACTGATGTCAAAATGGCATTTGTAAAAAAAATATTGCACAATTTTAATTTATAATTCCATGCAATCTATCAGTATAGTTTAACGTCACAATGACATCTGTCAGTTATGATTACTGCCAATATGTCATTTGTCATTTAAAATAATTACATAGTTTTAAAAAAGGTTTATGGAACTCATGATTAAAAGTAATCTTCCAAAAATGACTAAAGTCACAATGTCATCTGTCAATTATGACTAATGTCAAAATGACATTTGTAAAAAAAATTCTGCACGATTTAATTTATGATTCAATGCAAGAATTGCAAGATAGTATATAGTGTATTTAGGGCCGAAAATAGGCTTTAGCATAGCACGAAGTGGCGAAGCGAGTGAGGGCTTCGAAAAGCTAAAGCATTTTGTTACGAGTTTTACTCAATATTTTTTGCTTGCCCCAAATAAAAACATTATTTTAAAAATTTTGAAGTTTATTATAATCTGTCACTACTGTCAGAAGGTATGACGTCATGTAAAATTGTGATTTACAGTCAATCAAATACCGCAAAATATGTAGAAAATAGTTGTTTTTGCACGCATTTTAGGGTTGAATCATATCGTTTTGCTCTTTTGTACTGTTAAAGCCTATTTTCGGACTTTGTTACAATATACAGGGTTAGTCAAAATTACCGGAAAACCTAAATAATTTACTAACCGTTAAAAATTACAAAAGAAGTTTTAAACAAAAGTTTTTTGGTTTTAAACAAACTTATTTATAAAAATATTTTTAATATACAGGGTTTCATTTTATTGTGGAAATTTGAAAAAAAAAATTTATACCCTGTATATTTTTACATTTTTTGATTCTAAGATTAATTTTGAGTATTTTTTGTAAAAATATTTTTTTTATAAAATGCACCATTTTTGAGTTATAAGCAAACTTCTGAACTTCAAATAAAGAACATTTTCCTACATTTATTTTAACCAAACGGTTAAAAAAGCAATAACAATAAAAATTATTAACAAAACAATCATTATGAAAAGAAATCTAAATTTTCATAATAAAATAAACAATTTGTATATTTTTAAAATTAGTTCTAAAATTAGTTTTAAAAATTAAAAATGCAAAAATAAACAGGGTTTTTATTTTATTATGAAAATTTGAATTTTTTTTAAACCTGTATATTTTTACATTTTTTAATTATGGTTTTATTAATTGTTTAGAATGTTATTGTTAATGTTTTGTTTTGTTTTGTTTTTTTTTTTGCAAGCATCATGGGCAAATTGCAAGAAAGCGTTGCAAACAGTGTTTTTCTGTGCTTGCTACTTAATATAACATTACTGCAATAATGTTTATGAAAATTCAAACTATTTTGACAATATATGAACATATTTGATAGATTTTATCTAAAAGTTTGTTAATTTAGATAAATTTGACGCAATTTGTGAACACAATTTACAACTGTACACAATTTTGACAGTTTTTGGCAATTCTTGCAATTGTTGATATGTAACTGTCAAAGTTTTAATGAACATATTTAATAACAGATTTATTAAATCAAAAAATTCAAATTTTGGAAATATTGAAAAAAAAAATGTAGCTCGCTAAAAAAAATTTATTCAATATTTTTTTGTTTTGTTTGATAAAAAAGTAAATCAATTTTGTTTTTTTAATTATTAAATTTTATAGCAAGCACTTTAAAAACAATCATTTGCAGCTTGTTGAAAAATTTTTTTGTTTATAAATAAATTCTTTTGTTTTAAATAAATGAAAAAAAAATGTTTCTAATCGATTTGAAAACAATTTTTATTTTTTTAATTTTATTTACGGGTAAAAATAGTAAGCACGACGAACATAAACGCAATCAGCGTGCTTCAAATAAAAAAAATTCTTTTGTTGTACTTAATGCACTATTTTTGATCGGTAAATGATACTTTGCAGCTCTTCGGGGAAAATTCTTTGAAACTAACTAAAAAATAAAATGTCATAATTTAAAAAAAAAAATGTTTGTTGTAAATCACGATTAAAATCTAACAATAGTGAGTTTTTTAGTATACTTTTTGTCGGCCTACTCCAAAATAATTGAATTTTGGATCGGAAAGTGATGCTTTGCGCCTCTAGTGCCATAAAAACTATTGTAATTGTAATTTCTTTTTAGTTTTAGCTTTCCGAAAAAAATCTTTGCAGCACTCTAAAAAAATTAATATTTTTTTTTAAATTATTTTTGATTTTTTGATTTTCTTTATGTGTAGCAGGCAAAAAATAGTAGACAAGAAAGCATTTACAGCAATTTTTTACTTGCTTCGCTTTTCTGTACTTTTTTCGTGCTTTTAAAAACCGCGGGCTGCTAAAGCCGATTTTTGGCCTTTGATACCCTATGGACGCTAAATCGTTGTTTCAGTTTTTTGAATTTGAAAAAAAGATTACATATTTAAAACTAGATTAGAAATTTATTTTGTTTCATTAAAATATTTTTAATTGTGTTGCCTCACGAGGGACAAAAAAAAGTTGCAAGCACCATGGGAATGAATTGAAGCACGACCGAAGAGAGTATGTAATGCAGTGCTTTTCTGCATTTTATACTTAAAGTTTTTGCTTCAAACTATTTTGACAATTTATGAAATATATTTGACAGTTTGTGAACATATTTGACAGTTTATGGACATATTTGACTGTTTATGAACATATTTGACAGATTTTAAATGATTAATTTAAAAAAATTTGATAGTTTTTGGCAATTTTGACAGCTTTTGACATGCATTTGACAATTTTAATGAACATATTTGATAAATTATTTGTTAAAAAAAAAAAATTGTTTGATGCTGTGGTGGGAAAATTCTTTGCAGCCCGATAATAAAATATTTATTTTTTTAATACAAAATTTTGTCTTAATTTGAGAAAATTTGATTTTTGTTTTATAAAAAATAATTTTTACATTTTTTAAATAATAATACAAAGCAGCTACAGTTTTTCTGATATTAAACATCGGCGTGCGGAAAACAATGGTTTCCTGCCTTTGATACTTAGTTTAATACTTATACTATTTACACTTTCTTGCCAGTGATACTTAATATACTATTTTCGCTCATATTTTGCATCGGAAAGTGATGCTTTGCTCAGGGGTGGAAAAATACATTTCAAAAGTCGTAAACACCATGGGCAAGACATCATTTGCAGCACTTGCTTTGTTCCAAAAATTGGAGTGCTGCAAACAGTGATTTTCTGCTGTTGATACCAAATATTGGCGTGCTTCAAACAATGCTATCATGCTCTTGATACTTAATTAAATATAAATATTTTGGATTGGAAACAAGAACCGAAAACAGGCTTTAGCAACCCGCTTCACTTAGATTCGATTCTATTTACTCACTTCGCTCCTTTATGCTTTATGAATAGTGTAGCCCGCTGTCCGAAATTGTTTCAGAAAATTTTAAAATCTATCATGTGAAATTGTTATTTTCAGCCAATCAAATAGCGCAATAGTTTTTTAGGCCGTTGGCTCTCCAAATCGTCAAAAGCATTG
The DNA here is from genome assembly GCA_963932245.1 of Tachinus rufipes. Classification (NCBI taxonomy): domain Eukaryota; kingdom Metazoa; phylum Arthropoda; class Insecta; order Coleoptera; family Staphylinidae; genus Tachinus; species Tachinus rufipes. The sequence continues at coordinate 85,091,857 of OZ010748.1, read as the reverse complement.
CTTGCTTTGCTCGAGCAGTCAATCATCGGCGTGCTGCAAACTGTGCTTTTCTGTTCTTGATATTTAATATAAGATTCCTACAATAATGTTTATGAAAACTTTTTGCTTCAAACTATTTTGACAGTTTATGAAATATATTTGACAGTTTATGAACATATTTGACAGATTCTAATCATTTAATTTAGCAAAAATACTCATTTTGTCAATTTGTGAACACAATTTACAGCAAAAACTGTAAAAAAAAATATTTTGACAGTTTTTGGCAATTTTTACAGTTTTATGAACAAATTTAATAACACATCTATTAAATTAAAAAAAAAAAATTTTGATTTTTTGTTTTGTTTGATTTAAAAAAAAATTTCTAAAGTTATGCTTTGTGGCTTTAAGGCGGTAATATCATATGTATAGTGTATCAAGAGCCAAAAATAGGCTTAGCAGCACGAAGGAATGAATCGAGTGAAGGCTGCTATAAACATCGAAGTGCTACAACTATTTTTATTTGCCTGCCTATTTTAAATATATTTAAAAAAAATGTATTTTTTTAAATCAAACTAAATAAAAAATCAAATATGCACTATGGACAATAAACCATTTGCAGCTCTTGATAACAAAATGTAATGCAGATTTTTTTAATATAATTAAAAAGAAAAATTTAAAAAAGATTTTTTTTTATTTAATTTTTTTCAATTTTTTTACAATGCTAACATTGCATGGACAGAACTTGATAATTAAATACTTAATACACTATTTATGTTCGTAATTTGTATAGAAAAGTGATTCTTTTTGGCTCTAGGGCGGCAAAATTATTTTTTGCCTGCCTCTACCGAAAGAATCTTTTTCGGCCGAAAAGTCGATTTGTTTGTGCTGCTAAAAGCGACGGGCTGCTAAAGCCTATTTTCGGCTCTTAATACACTATATACTATTGGATCTTGCTAAAAAATTTGCAAAAAATATATTTATAGTTTGAAATTCATTTTTTTTATATTGTCAATCTTTGAAGCACTTATTGAAGATTGTTCATAATCAATTTGAACAATATGCACCGATAATTTTTTGTTTTATTCAAAATTTTAATAGATTGATTCCAAAAATATTAAATTTTAGAAAAAGTATTTTTAGTCCGAAGTATAACATTTGATACTGTCACTTATTGAAAATTGTTCATAATCAATTTGAACAATATTCATCTATTAGTTTTTCTTTTATTTTTAATATAAAATATCAAATTTTATTTTCAAAGTTTTGGAAAAAATAGTTCTAGTTAAAAATATAACTTTTTGATATATTCAACATTTCAAGCACTTTTTGAAGATTGTTCATAAATAATTTGAAAAATATTCATGGAGTAGTTCTTGTTTTATTCAAAATTTAATAAATTAATTTCTAAAATATCAATTTTATTTTCAAAATTTTGGAAAAAATGTTTTTAGCTGGAAATTTAATTTTCTGATACTGTCAATGTTTAAAGCACTTATTGAAGATGGTTTATACACAATTTGAACATCATCCATCGATTAGTTTTTGTTTTATTCAAAATTTAATAAATTAATTTCTAAAATATCAATTTTATTTTCAAAATTTTGGAAAAAATCTTTTTAGCTAGAAATTTAATTTTCTGATACTGTCAATATTTGAAGCACTTATTGAAGATGGTTTATAATCAATTTGAACATTATCCATTGATTAGTTTTTGTTTTATTCAAAATTTTATAAATTAGTTCCTAAAATATCAATTTTATTTTCAAAATTTTGGAAAAAATCTTTTTAGCTAGAAATTTAATTTTCTGATACTGTCAATGTTTAAAGCACTTATTGAAGATGGTTTATAATCAATTTTAACAGCATCCATCGATTAGTTTTTGTTTTATTCAAAATTTAATAAATTAATTTGTAAAATATCAATTTTATTTTCAAAATTTTGGAAAAAATCTTTTTAGCTAGAAATTTAATTTTCTGATACTGTCAATGTTTAAAGCACTTATTGAAGATGATTTATAATCAATTTGAACATCATCCATCGATTAGTTTTTGTTTTATTCAAAATTTAATAAATTGATTCCTAAAATATCAAGTTTTATTTTCAAAATTGTGGATAAAACATTTTTAGTTTGAAATTTAAATTTCTGATATTGTCAACCTTTGAAGCACTTATTGAAAATAATTTATAATCAGTTTGAATAATATTTATCGATTAGTTTTTGTTTTATTCAAAATTTAATAAATTAATTTCTAAAATAGCAATTTTATTTTCAAAATTTTGGAAAAAATGTTTTTAGCTGGAAATTTAATTTTCTGATACTGTCAATGTTTAAAGCACTTATTGAAGATGGTTTATACACAATTTGAACATCATCCATTGATTAGTTTTTGTTTTATTCAAAATTTAATAAATTAATTTCTAAAATACCAATTTTATTTTCAAAATTTTGGAAAAAATCTTTTTAGCTAGAAATTTAATTTTCTGATACTGTCAATGTTTAAAGCACTTATCGAAGATGATTTATAATCAATTTTAACAGCATCCATCGATAAGTTTTTGTTTTATTCAAAATTTAATAAATTAATTTGTAAAATATCAATTTTATTTTCAAAATTTTGGAAAAAATCTTTTTAGCTAGAAATTTAATTTTCTGATACTGTCAATGTTTAAAGCACTTATTGAAGATGATTTATAATCAATTTGAACATCATCCATCGATTAGTTTTTGTTTTATTCAAAATTTAATAAATTGATTCCTAAAATATCAAGTTTTATTTTCAAAATTTTGGATAAAACATTTTTAGTTTGAAATTTAAATTTCTGATATTGTCAACCTTTGAAGCACTTATTGAAAATAATTTATAATCAGTTTGAATAATATTTATCGATTAGTTTTTGTTTTATTCAAAATTTAATAAATTAATTTCTAAAATACCAATTTTATTTTCAAAATTTTGGAAAAAATGTTTTTAGCTGGAAATTTAATTTTCTGATACTGTCAATGTTTAAAGCACTTATTGAAGGTGGTTTATAATCAATTTGAACATCATCCATCGATTAGTTTTTGTTTTATTCAAAATTTAATAAATTAATTTCTAAAATATCAATTTTATTTTCAAAATTTTGGAAAAAATGTTTTTAGCTGGAAATTTAATTTTCTGATACTGTCAATGTTTAAATCACTTATTGAAGATGGTTTATAATCAATTTGAACATCATCCATCGATTAGTTTTTGTTTTATTCAAAATTTAATAAATTGATTCCTAAAATATCAAATTTTATTTTCAAAATTTTGGATAAAACGTTTTTAGTTTGAAATTTAAATTTCTGATATTGTCAACCTTTGAAAATAATTTATAATCAGTTTGAATAATATTTATCGATTAGTTTTTGTTTTATTCAAAATTTTATAAATTAATTTGTAAAATATCAATTTTATTTTCAAAATTTTGGAAAAAATCTTTTTAGCTAGAAATATAATTTTCTGATACTGTCAATGTTTAAAGCACTTATTGAAGCTGGTTTATAATCAATTTGAACATCATCCATCGATTAGTTTTTGTTTAATTCAAAATTTAATAAATTAATTTGTAAAATATCAATTTTATTTTCAAAATTTTGGAAAAAAAATTTTTAGCTAGAAATTTAAATTTCTGATATTGTCAACCTTTGAAGCACTTATTGAAAATAATTTATAATCAGTTTGAATAATATTTATCGATTAGTTTTTGTTTTATCCAAAATTTAATAAATTAATTTCTAAAATCCTAATTTTATTTTCAAAATTTTGGAAAAAATGTTTTTAGCTAGAAATTTAATTTTCTGATACTGTCAATGTTTAAAGCACTTATTGAAGATGGTTTATAATCAATTTTAACAGCATCCATCGATTAGTTTTTGTTTTATTCAAAATTTAATAAATTAATTTGTAAAATATCAATTTTATTTTTAAAATTTTGGAAAAAATCTTTTTAGCTAGAAATTTAATTTTCTGATACTGTCAATGTTTAAAACACTTATTGAAGATGGTTTAAAATCAATTTGAACATCATCCATCGATTAGTTTTTGTTTTATTCAAAATTTAATAAATTAATTTGTAAAATATCAATTTTATTTTCAAAATTTTGGAAAAAATCTTTTTAGCTAGAAATATAATTTTCTGATACTGTCAATGTTTAAAGCACTTATTGAAGCTGGTTTATAATCAATTTGAACATCATCCATCGATTAGTTTTTGTTTTATTCAAAATTTAATAAATTAATTTGTAAAATATCAATTTTATTTTCAAAATTTTGGAAAAAATCTTTTTAGCTAGAAATTTAAACTTCTGATACTGTCAATGTTTAAAGCACTTATTGAAGATGGTTTATAATCAATTTGAACATCATCCATCGATTAGTTTTTGTTTTATTCAAAATTTAATAAATTAATTTCTAAAATATCAAATTTTATTTTCAAAATTTTGGATAAAATGTTTTTAGCTAGAAATTTAATTTTCTGATACTGTCAATGTTTAAAGCACTTATTGAAGGTGGTTTATAATTAATTTTAACAGCATCCATCGATTTCTTTTTGTTTTATTCAAAATTTAATAAATTAATTTGTAAAATATCAATTTTATTTTCAAAATTTTGGAAAAAATGTTTTTAGCTGGAAATTTAATTTTCTGATACTGTCAATGTTTAAAGCACTTATTGAAGATGGTTTATAATCAATTTTAACAGCATCCATCGATTAGTTTTTGTTTTATTCAAAATTTAATAAATTAATTTCTTAAATATCAATTTTATTTTCAAAATTTTGGAAAAAATCTTTTTAGCTAGAAATTTAATTTTCTGATACTGTCAATGTTTAAAACACTTATTGAAGATGGTTTAAAATCAATTTGAACATCATCCATCGATTAGTTTTTGTTTTATTCAAAATTTAATAAATTAATTTGTAAAATATCAATTTTATTTTCAAAATTTTGGAAAAAATCTTTTTAGCTAGAAATATAATTTTCTGATACTGTCAATGTTTAAAGCACTTATTGAAGCTGGTTTATAATCAATTTGAACATCATCCATCGATTAGTTTTTGTTTTATTCAAAATTTAATAAATTAATTTCTAAAATATCAATTTTATTTTCAAAATTTTGGAAAAAATCTTTTTAGCTAGAAATTTAAACTTCTGATACTGTCAATGTTTAAAGCACTTATTGAAGATGGTTTATAATCAATTTGAACATCATCCATCGATTAGTTTTTGTTTTATTCAAAATTTAATAAATTAATTTCTAAAATATCAAATTTTATTTTTTTCTGATACTGTCAATGTTTAAAGCACTTATTGAAGGTGGTTTATAATCAATTTGAACATCATCCATCGATTAGTTTTTGTTTTATTCAAAATTTAATAAATTAATTTCTAAAATATCAATTTTATTTTCAAAATTTTGGAAAAAATGTTTTTAGCTGGAAATTTAATTTTCTGATACTGTCAATGTTTAAAGCACTTATTGAAGATGGTTTATAATCAATTTGAACATAATCCATCGATTAGTTCTTGTTTTATTCAAAATTTAATAAATTAGCTCCTAAAATATCAAATTTTATTTTCAAAATTTTTGAAAAAAATAGTTTTAGTTAAAAATATAACTTTCTGATATTATCAACCTTTGAAGCACTTATTGAATATTGTTTATAAATAATTTGAAAAACATTTATTGAGTAGTTTTTGTTTTATTTAAAATCTAATGAGTTTATTGCTAAAATATAAAATTTTACCAGAAAAAAATTACAGTATTTTTGTAAAAAAAAAATTGTTTTTGTTGTTTTTGGTTTTTTTGTAAGCACCACAAGAAAGAACATATTTGCAGCACTTTGCTGTGGGGCCGACATCGTGCTACAAACAATGCCTTCCTGCCCTTAATTTACTATTTTTGTTACATAATTTATAATATAAATTCAATTTTTTTTTAATTCAAAATTTAAATCAAATTTTTAGAAAAGATTTTGTTTTTGTATATTGTTTGATTTGATAACAACATTTTTTTTGGAATTTAATTTAAAAAATAGTTGTAAGCACTACGAGCAAGGAAGCATTTTCAATCTAAATCGTAGTTTACAGCTTACTCAAATACCACAAAAGGTGTATATTAACTATTTGGCTCTAGTGCGCTAAATTGTCGTTTTAGTTCTTATTTTTGCGTTGTAACAGATGATTTCGGTAGAGGCAAGCGAAAAAATCTATTTTTACCTTTACAGTTTTTCTGCTCGTGTCTTAAATCGAAAAGTGATGTTTTGCTGCTCGGTGCGGGAAAATCATGTATCATATAGGTTAAATCCATTGCATATAGTTAAAAAAAATCAATTTTTTTATTTGAAAAAAAAAATCTAATTTTTTAATTTAAATAAAAAAAAATAGTTTTGGAATTTTTTGTTTGCTATGAGAGGGCAAAAAATAGTCTTTTAAATATTGCCTGATATCGGCCCTTGATATATATTATTTTGGCTTTATAACTGTCAAAAATTCAAAACATGGCTTAAAAGTTAATTTCTTTATAATTATAAAAGTTAGAGAAAAAGTTGTTATAAAAAGTAGTAAAAAATTAAAATTTGTATAAAATTTAGTTTTAACGTTCAAAATGTAGAATTATTTAAAAAAAAAACTGTAAAATAATTTTTGAACTAAATCTGTCAAATATATGCATGAGCATCAAACTTGTTAACAAATTGTCAAAATTAGTCAACTTTGTTTCTAAATTAATAAACGTGTTTAGAATCTGTCAAAGACAAGTCAGAAGCTTTAGCATTGCCAAAAACTATCAAATTTATTTATACAGGGTGTTAGACAAAAAAGGTACGGCTGAACAACTCCGTTATTTTTTAACCGATTTATTATTAACAGTGCTTTTCTGCTCTTGGTACTTAATATAACATTACTATACAATGTTTATGAAAACTTTTTGCTTCAAATTTTGACAATTTATGAAATATATTTGACAGTTTATGATCAGAGACAATATATAAACGTTTGTTAATTTAGAAACAATAAAGTTAATTCATTTTGACAGTTATTGGCAATTTTGACATGCTTTTGACAGTTTGAATGAAAATTATTAATTTGAAAAAAGGTTTTTTTTTTAGTTTTTTTATTTAAAAAATAATTTTGATTTTGATTTTTTATATACTATTTTTGCTTGTAATTTGGATTAGAAAGTGATGCTTTGTGGCTTTTGGGCGGGAAAATACTTCAATCAACCTGTTTTTTGTTTGGAAAAATTTTGATTTGATTTTTTCTATATATTTTTTAATAACTTGGTATGGCGAAAAATTGTAATTATCTTGAAAATGAAAGCACCACTTTGCAGGCTGCTTTGCTTGTGCGGCCAAACATTGGCTGCAAACGATTGATAGTTAATTAAATAAAAATATTTTGCTTCTATTTTAGATCAGAAAGTAGTGTTTTTTGGCACTACGACGGGATTTATTTTTTTTAATAATTTTAAAAAATTGATGTTTGTTTTGTTTGATTTAAAAAATAGTTGTAAGCACCACCAGCAAGAAAGCATTTACTGCACTCTTCTTGCTTGTGCGGTCAAACATCGGCTTCTTGTTCTTGAACTTGTTAATTCAAAATAAAAATTGACTCATCGACAATTTTGAAATTTAATTTTTTGATAAAAAAAAAATTTATGAATTTTTTTTTGTTTTATTTAGAAGCAAGATAGAAAAGTGATTATTTGTGACACTAAAGCGGGAAAAAAAAGTGCTATACTGCTCTTGACACTTAATACAACATTACTACAATAATGTTTATGAAAAATAAAAAACAGCTGTCATTTGACGCATTTGACAGTTTTTGAACATGTTTGACAGATTCTAAACACGTTTGTTAATTTAGAAACAAAATTGACTGATTTTGACAATTTGTGAATACATTAGATAGATTTGATAAATAAATTTGACAATTTTTACATATATTTGACAGTCAATGAACATATTTAATAACACGTTTATTATTTTAGAAACAAATAGCACAAATCAAAAACTAGAGAACTGAAAAAATATTGCATGCATTTTGTGAAAATATAATTTTTGTTTCTCAACGTTCTAGAGGAGAACTATAACTTTCAAGATATTTGAAGAAATTTGCTCTAAAGCTAGTTTTCTGCGTTTTTACAGTTTCAAATACTTTTTATAAATTATATAAGAAATTATCTTTTGTATTTTTTGTTTTATAACTTTTTATCTAACTTCTATAACTTTTGAGATATTTGAAGAAATCAACTCTAAAATAAATTTTTCTGCACTTGGATAGTTTAATCGTCAAAATATTAAAGAAAGTTGCATGAACTTTATTAAGATAATTAGGTTTTGTATGGTTTTTGCATTTCAACTTTTGTTCTAACTTTAATAATTTTTAAGGTAATTGAAAAAAATAACTCTAAAACCATGTTTTCTGCATTTTGGTAGCATAACTGTCAAAATATTAAAGAAAGTTACTTGAACTTTATTAAGATAACTAAATTCTGCATAATTTTTATAATTTAACTTTTGTTATAACTTTCATAAGTTTCAAGAAATTTGAAGAATTTGGCTTTAAAACTATGTTTCCTGCATTTTGATAGCTTAACTGTCAAAATATTAAAGAAAGTGATTTGAACTTTATCAAGATAATTTAATTTTCCATGATTTTTACAATATAAATATTTTCTAACTTTTACAACTTTTGAGATAATTGAAGAAATTAGCTCTAAAACCATGTTTTCTGCAATTTGGTATTTTAACTGTCAAAATATTAAAGAAATTGATTTGAACTTTATCAAGATAATTGAATTCTGCACAATTTCTACAATTTAAATTTTGTTCTAACTTTTACAACTTTTGAGATAATTGAAGAAATTAGCTCTAAAACTATTTTTTTACATTTAGGTAGCTTAACTGTCAAAATATTAATGAATGTGACTTGAACTTCATCAAGATAATTAAATTCTGCACAATTTTTACAATTTAAATTTTGTTCTTACTTTTACAACTTTTGAGATAATTGAAGAAATTAGCTCTAAAACCATATTTTCTGCATTTAGGTAGCTTAACTGTCAAAATATGAATGAAAGTGACTTGAACTTTATCAAGATAATTGAAGAAATTAGCTCTAAAACTATGTTTTTTACATTTAGGTAGCTTAACTGTCAAAATATTAAAGAAAGTGATTTGAACTTTATCAAGATAATTAAATTCTGCATAATTTTTACAATTTAAGTTTAGTTCTGACTTTTACAACTTTTGAGATAATTGAAGAAATTAGCTCTAAAACCACGTTTTCTGCATTTTGATATTTCAACTGTCAAAATATTAAAGAAAGTGATAATTAAATTCAGCATATTTTTTACAATTTAAATTGTGTCCCAACTTCTACAAACTTTAAGTTAATTGAAGAAATTAGCTCTAAAACTACGTTTTTTTTATTTTGGTATTTTAACTGTCAAAATATTAAAGAATATTACTTAAACTTCATCAAGATAATTAAATTCTGCATAATTTTTACAATTTAAATGTTGTTCTAACTTTTACAACTTTTGACATAATTGAAAAAATTAGCTCCAAAACTATGTTTTTTACATTTAACTGTCAAAATATTAATGAAAGTGACTTGAACTTTATCAAGATAATTGAATTCTGCACAATTTTTACAATTTAAATTTTGTTCTTATTTTTACAACTTTTGAGATAATTGAAGAGATTAGCTCTAAAACCATATTTTCTGCATTTAGGTAGCTTAACTGTCAAAATATTAATGAAAGTGACTTGAACTTTATCAAGATAATTGAATTCTGCACAATTTTTTACAATTTAAATTTTGTTCTTACTTTTACAACTTTTGAGATAATTGAAGAGATTAGCTCTAAAATCATATTTTCTGCACTTAGGTAGCTTAACTGTCAAAATATTAATGAAAGTGACTTGAACTTTATCAAGATAATTGAATTCTGCACAATTTTTACAATTTAAATTTTGTTCTAACTTTCATAACTTTTGAGATAATTGAAGAAATTAGCTCTAAAACTATGTTTTTTACATTTAGGTAGCTTAACTGTCAAAATATTAATGAAAGTGATTTGAACTTTATCAAGATAATTGAATTCTGCACAGTTTTTACAATTTTAATTTTGTTTTAACTTTTATAACTTATGAGATAATTGAAGAAATTAGCTCTAAAACCATATTTTCTGCATTTAGGTAGCTTAACTGTCAAAATATTAATGAAAGTGACTTGAACTTTATCAAGATAATTGAATTCTGCACAATTTTTACAATTTAATATTTGTTCTTACTTTTACAACTTTTGAGATAATTAAAGAAATTAGCTCTAAAACCATATTTTCTGCATTTAGGTAGCTTAACTGTCAAAATATTAATGAAAGTGACTTGAACTTTATTAAGATAATTGAATTCTGCACAATTTTTACAATTTAAATTTTGTTCTTACTTTTACAACTTTTGAGATAATTGAAGAAATTAGCTCTAAAACCATTTTTTCTGCATTTAGGTAGCTTAACTGTCAAAATATTAAAGAAAGTTGCTAAAAGTTTATTAAGATAATTAAATTTTGCATAACTTTTGTGGTTTACCTTTTATTTTATCTTTCATAACTTTGAGATAATTAAAGAAATTAATGAAAGTGATTTGAACTTCATCAAGATAATTAAATTCTGCATAATTTTTACAATTTAAATTTTGTTCTAACTTTTAAAACTTTTGAGATAATTGAAGAAATTAGCTCTAAAACTATTTTTTTACATTTAGGTAGCTTAACTGTCAAAGTATTAATTAAAGTGACTTGAACTTTATCAAAATAATTAAATTTTGCTTAATTTTTACAATTTAAATTTTGTTCTAACTTTTAAAACTTTCGAGATAATTGAACAAATTAGCTCTAAAACTACGTTTTTTGCATTTTGGTATTTTAACTGTCAAAATATTAAAGAAAGTTACTTGAACTTCATCAAAATAATTAAATTCTGCATATTTTTTTCAATTTAATTTTGTTCTAACTTTTAAAACTTTTGAGATAATTGAAGAAATTAGCTCTAAAACTATGTTTTTTACATTTAGGTAGCTTAACTGTCAAAATATTATTGAAAGTGACTTAAACTTTATCAATATATTTGAATTTTGCACAATTTTTACAATTTAAATTTTGTTCTAACTTTTAAAACTTTTGAGATAATTGAAGAAATTAGCTCTAAAACTATGTTTTTTACATTTAGGTAGCTTAACTGTCAAAATATTATTGAAAGTGACTTAAACTTTATCAATATATTTGAATTCTGCACAATTTTTACAATTTAAATTTTGTTCTAACTTTTAAAACTTTTGAGATAATTGAAGAAATTAGCTCTAAAACTATGTTTTTTACATTTAGGTAGCTTAACTGTCAAAATATTATTGAAAGTGACTTAAACTTTATCAATATATTTGAATTCTGCACAATTTTTACAATTTAAATTTTGTTCTAACTTTTAAAACTTTTGAGATAATTGAAGAAATTAGCTCTAAAACTATGTTTTTTTACATTTAGGTAGCTTAACTGTCAAAATATTATTGAAAGTGACTTAAACTTTATCAATATATTTGAATTCTGCACAATTTTTACAATTTAAATTTTGTTCTAACTTTTAAAACTTTTGAGATAATTGAAGAAATTAGCTCTAAAACTATGTTTTTTACATTTAGGTAGCTTAACTGTCAAAATATTATTGAAAGTGACTTAAACTTTATCAATATATTTGAATTCTGCACAATTTTTACAATTTAAATTTTGTTCTAACTTTTAAAACTTTTGAGATAATTGAAGAAATTAGCTCTAAAACTATTTTTTTACATTTAGGTAGCTTAACTGTCAAAGTATTAATTAAAGTGACTTGAACTTTATCAAAATAATTAAATTTTGCTTAATTTTTACAATTTAAATTTTGTTCTAACTTTTAAAACTTTCGAGATAATTGAACAAATTAGCTCTAAAACTACGTTTTTTGCATTTTGGTATTTTAACTGTCAAAATATTAAAGAAAGTTACTTGAACTTCATCAAAATAATTAAATTCTGCATAATTTTTTCAATTTAATTTTGTTCTAACTTTTAAAACTTTTGAGATAATTGAAGAAATTAGCTCTAAAACTATGTTTTTTACATTTAGGTAACTTTGACTTAACTGTCAAAATATTATTGAAAGTGACTTAAACTTTATCAATATATTTGAATTCTGCACAATTTTTACAATTTAAATTTTGTTCTAACTTTTAAAACTTTTGAGATAATTGAAGAAATTAGCTCTAAAACTATGTTTTTTACATTTTGGTATTTTAACTGTCAAAATATTAAAGAAAGTTACTTGAACTTCATCAAGATAATTAAATTCTGCACAATTTTTACAATTTAAATTTTGTTCTAACTTTTAAAACTTTTGAGATAATTGAAGAAATTAGCTCTAAAACTATGTTTTTTACATTTAGGTAGCTTAACTGTCAAAATATTAATGAAAGTGACTTGAACTTCATCAAGATAATTAAATTCTGCACAATTTTTACAATTTAAATTTTGTTCTTACTTTTACAACTTTTGAGATAATTGAAGAAATTAACTCTAAAACCATATTTTCTGCATTTAGGTAGCTTAACTGTCAAAATATTAATGAAAGTGACTTAAACTTTATCAAGATAATTGAATTCTGCACAATTTTTACGATTTAATTCTGTTCTTACTTTTACAACTTTTGAGATAATTGAAGAAATTAGCTCTAAAACCATATTTTCTGCATTTAGGTAGCTTAACTGTCAAAATATTAATGAAAGTGACTTGAACTTTATCAAGATAATTGAATTCTGCACAATTTTTACAATTTAATATTTGTTCTTACTTTTACAACTTTTGAGATAATTAAAGAAATTAGCTCTAAAACCATATTTTCTGCATTTAGGTAGCTTAACTGTCAAAATATTAATGAAAGTGACTTGAACTTTATTAAGATAATTGAATTCTGCACAATTTTTACAATTTAAATTTTGTTCTTACTTTTACAACTTTTGAGATAATTGAAGAAATTAGCTCTAAAACCATTTTTTCTGCATTTAGGTAGCTTAACTGTCAAAATATTAAAGAAAGTTGCTAAAAGTTTATTAAGATAATTAAATTTTGCATAACTTTTGTGGTTTACCTTTTATTTTATCTTTCATAACTTTGAGATAATTAAAGAAATTAATGAAAGTGATTTGAACTTCATCAAGATAATTAAATTCTGCATAATTTTTACAATTTAAATTTTGTTCTAACTTTTAAAACTTTTGAGATAATTGAAGAAATTAGCTCTAAAACTATTTTTTTACATTTAGGTAGCTTAACTGTCAAAGTATTAATTAAAGTGACTTGAACTTTATCAAAATAATTAAATTTTGCTTAATTTTTACAATTTAAATTTTGTTCTAACTTTTAAAACTTTCGAGATAATTGAACAAATTAGCTCTAAAACTACGTTTTCTGCATTTTGGTATTTTAACTGTCAAAATATTAAAGAAAGTTACTTGAACTTCATCAAGATAATTAAATTCTGCACAATTTTTACAATTTAAATTTTGTTCTAACTTTTAAAACTTTTGAGATAATTAAAGAAATTAGCTCTAAAACTATGTTTTTTACATTTAGGTAGCTTAACTGTCAAAATATTAATGAAAGTGACTTGAACTTCATCAAGATAATTAAATTCTGCACAATTTTTACAATTTAAATTTTGTTCTTACTTTTACAACTTTTGAGATAATTGAAGAAATTAACTCTAAAACCATATTTTCTGCATTTAGGTAGCTTAACTGTCAAAATATTATTGAAAGTGACTTAAACTTTATCAATATATTTGAATTCTGCACAATTTTTACAATTTAAATTTTGTTCTAACTTTTAAAACTTTTGAGATAATTGAAGAAATTAGCTCTAAAACTATTTTTTTACATTTAGGTAGCTTAACTGTCAAAGTATTAATTAAAGTGACTTGAACTTTATCAAAATAATTAAATTTTGCTTAATTTTTACAATTTAAATTTTGTTCTAACTTTTAAAACTTTCGAGATAATTGAACAAATTAGCTCTAAAACTACGTTTTTTGCATTTTGGTATTTTAACTGTCAAAATATTAAAGAAAGTTACTTGAACTTCATCAAAATAATTAAATTCTGCATAATTTTTTCAATTTAATTTTGTTCTAACTTTTAAAACTTTTGAGATAATTGAAGAAATTAGCTCTAAAACTATGTTTTTTACATTTAGGTAGCTTAACTGTCAAAATATTATTGAAAGTGACTTAAACTTTATCAATATATTTGAATTCTGCACAATTTTTACAATTTAAATTTTGTTCTAACTTTTAAAACTTTTGAGATAATTGAAGAAATTAGCTCTAAAACTATGTTTTTTACATTTAGGTAGCTTAACTGTCAAAATATTATTGAAAGTGACTTAAACTTTATCAATATATTTGAATTCTGCACAATTTTTACAATTTAAATTTTGTTCTAACTTTTAAAACTTTTGAGATAATTGAAGAAATTAGTTCTAAAACTATGTTTTTTACATTTAGGTAGCTTAACTGTCAAAATATTATTGAAAGTGACTTAAACTTTATCAATATATTTGAATTCTGCACAATTTTTACAATTTAAATTTTGTTCTAACTTAAAACTTTCGAGATAATTGAACAAATTAGCTCTAAAACTAAGTTTTCTGCATTTTGGTATTTTAACTGTCAAAATATTAAAGAAAGTTACTTGAACTTCATCAAGATAATTAAATTCTGCACAATTTTTACAATTTAAATTTTGTTCTAACTTTTAAAACTTTTGAGATAATTGAAGAAATTAGCTCTAAAACTATGTTTTTTACATTTAGGTAGCTTAACTGTCAAAATATTAATGAAAGTGACTTGAACTTCATCAAGATAATTAAATTCTGCACAATTTTTACAATTTAAATTTTGTTCTTACTTTTACAACTTTTGAGATAATTGAAGAAATTAACTCTAAAACCATATTTTCTGCATTTAGGTAGCTTAACTGTCAAAATATTAATGAAAGTGACTTAAACTTTATCAAGATAATTGAATTCTGCACAATTTTTACGATTTTATTCTGTTCTTACTTTTACAACTTTTGAGATAATTGAAGAAATTAGCTCTAAAACCATATTTTCTGCATTTAGGTAGCTTAACTGTCAAAATATTAAAGAAAGTTACTTGAACTTTATTAAGATAATTGAATTCTGCACAATTTTTACAATTTAAATTTTGTTCTTACCTTTACAACTTTTGAGATAATTACAGAAATTAGCTCTAAAACCATGTTTTCTGCGTTTTGGTATTTTAACTGTCAAAATATTAAAGAAAGTGATTTGAACTTTATCAAGATAATTGAATTCTGCACAATTTTTACAATTTAAATTTTGTTCTAACTTTTAAAACTTTTGAGATAATTGAAGAAATTAGCTCTAAAACTATTTTTTTACATTTAGGTAGCTTAACTGTCAAAGTATTAATTAAAGTGACTTGAACTTTATCAAAATAATTAAATTTTGCTTAATTTTTACAATTTAAATTTTGTTCTAACTTTTAAAACTTTCGAGATAATTGAACAAATTAGCTCTAAAACTACGTTTTCTGCATTTTGGTATTTTAACTGTCAAAATATTAAAGAAAGTTACTTGAACTTCATCAAGATAATTAAATTCTGCACAATTTTTACAATTTAAATTTTGTTCTAACTTTTAAAACTTTTGAGATAATTGAAGAAATTAGCTCTAAAACTATGTTTTTTACATTTAGGTAGCTTAACTGTCAAAATATTAATGAAAGTGACTTGAACTTCATCAAGATAATTAAATTCTGCACAATTTTTACAATTTAAATTTTGTTCTTACTTTTACAACTTTTGAGATAATTGAAGAAATTAACTCTAAAACCATATTTTCTGCATTTAGGTAGCTTAACTGTCAAAATATTATTGAAAGTGACTTAAACTTTATCAATATATTTGAATTCTGCACAATTTTTACAATTTAAATTTTGTTCTAACTTTTAAAACTTTTGAGATAATTGAAGAAATTAGCTCTAAAACTATGTTTTTTACATTTAGGTAGCTTAACTGTCAAAATATTATTGAAAGTGACTTAAACTTTATCAATATATTTGAATTCTGCACAATTTTTACAATTTAAATTTTGTTCTAACTTTTAAAACTTTTGAGATAATTGAAGAAATTAGCTCTAAAACTATGTTTTTTACATTTAGGTAGCTTAACTGTCAAAATATTATTGAAAGTGACTTAAACTTTATCAATATATTTGAATTCTGCACAATTTTTACAATTTAAATTTTGTTCTAACTTTTAAAACTTTTGAGATAATTGAAGAAATTAGCTCTAAAACTATGTTTTTTACATTTAGGTAGCTTAACTGTCAAAATATTATTGAAAGTGACTTAAACTTTATCAATATATTTGAATTCTGCACAATTTTTACAATTTAAATTTTGTTCTAACTTTTAAAACTTTCGAGATAATTGAACAAATTAGCTCTAAAACTACGTTTTCTGCATTTTGGTATTTTAACTGTCAAAATATTAAAGAAAGTTACTTGAACTTCATCAAGATAATTAAATTCTGCACAATTTTTACAATTTAAATTTTGTTCTAACTTTTAAAACTTTTGAGATAATTGAAGAAATTAGCTCTAAAACTATGTTTTTTACATTTAGGTAGCTTAACTGTCAAAATATTATTGAAAGTGACTTAAACTTTATCAATATATTTGAATTCTGCACAATTTTTACAATTTAAATTTTGTTCTAACTTTTAAAACTTTTGAGATAATTGAAGAAATTAGCTCTAAAACTATGTTTTTTACATTTAGGTAGCTTAACTGTCAAAATATTATTGAAAGTGACTTAAACTTTATCAATATATTTGAATTCTGCACAATTTTTACAATTTAAATTTTGTTCTAACTTTTAAAACTTTTGAGATAATTGAAGAAATTAGCTCTAAAACTATGTTTTTTACATTTAGGTAGCTTAACTGTCAAAATATTATTGAAAGTGACTTAAACTTTATCAATATATTTGAATTCTGCACAATTTTTACAATTTAAATTTTGTTCTAACTTTTAAAACTTTTGAGATAATTGAAGAAATTAGCTCTAAAACTATGTTTTTTACATTTAGGTAGCTTAACTGTCAAAATATTATTGAAAGTGACTTAAACTTTATCAATATATTTGAATTCTGCACAATTTTTACAATTTAAATTTTGTTCTAACTTTTAAAACTTTTGAGATAATTGAAGAAATTAGCTCTAAAACTATGTTTTTTACATTTAGGTAGCTTAACTGTCAAAATATTATTGAAAGTGACTTAAACTTTATCAATATATTTGAATTCTGCACAATTTTTACAATTTAAATTTTGTTCTAACTTTTAAAACTTTCGAGATAATTGAACAAATTAGCTCTAAAACTACGTTTTCTGCATTTTGGTATTTTAACTGTCAAAATATTAAAGAAAGTTACTTGAACTTCATCAAGATAATTAAATTCTGCACAATTTTTACAATTTAAATTTTGTTCTAACTTTTAAAACTTTTGAGATAATTGAAGAAATTAGCTCTAAAACTATGTTTTTTACATTTAGGTAGCTTAACTGTCAAAATATTATTGAAAGTGACTTAAACTTTATCAATATATTTGAATTCTGCACAATTTTTACAATTTAAATTTTGTTCTAACTTTTAAAACTTTTGAGATAATTGAAGAAATTAGCTCTAAAACTATGTTTTTTACATTTAGGTAGCTTAACTGTCAAAATATTATTGAAAGTGACTTAAACTTTATCAATATATTTGAATTCTGCACAATTTTTACAATTTAAATTTTGTTCTAACTTTTAAAACTTTTGAGATAATTGAAGAAATTAGCTCTAAAACTATGTTTTTTACATTTAGGTAGCTTAACTGTCAAAATATTATTGAAAGTGACTTAAACTTTATCAATATATTTGAATTCTGCACAATTTTTACAATTTAAATTTTGTTCTAACTTTTAAAACTTTTGAGATAATTGAAGAAATTAGCTCTAAAACTATGTTTTTTACATTTAGGTAGCTTAACTGTCAAAATATTATTGAAAGTGACTTAAACTTTATCAATATATTTGAATTCTGCACAATTTTTACAATTTAAATTTTGTTCTAACTTTTAAAACTTTTGAGATAATTGAAGAAATTAGTTCTAAAACTATGTTTTTTACATTTAGGTAGCTTAACTGTCAAAATATTATTGAAAGTGACTTAAACTTTATCAATATATTTGAATTCTGCACAATTTTTACAATTTAAATTTTGTTCTAACTTTTAAAACTTTTGAGATAATTGAAGAAATTAGCTCTAAAACTATTTTTTTACATTTAGGTAGCTTAACTGTCAAAGTATTAATTAAAGTGACTTGAACTTTATCAAAATAAATTAATTTTGCTTAATTTTTACAATTTAAATTTTGTTCTAACTTTTAAAACTTTCGAGATAATTGAACAAATTAGCTCTAAAACTAAGTTTTCTGCATTTTGGTATTTTAACTGTCAAAATATTAAAGAAAGTTACTTGAACTTCATCAAGATAATTAAATTCTGCACAATTTTTACAATTTAAATTTTGTTCTAACTTTTAAAACTTTTGAGATAATTGAAGAAATTAGCTCTAAAACTATGTTTTTTACATTTAGGTAGCTTAACTGTCAAAATATTAATGAAAGTGACTTGAACTTCATCAAGATAATTAAATTCTGCACAATTTTTACAATTTAAATTTTGTTCTTACTTTTACAACTTTTGAGATAATTGAAGAAATTAACTCTAAAACCATATTTTCTGCATTTAGGTAGCTTAACTGTCAAAATATTAATGAAAGTGACTTAAACTTTATCAAGATAATTGAATTCTGCACAATTTTTACGATTTTATTCTGTTCTTACTTTTACAACTTTTGAGATAATTGAAGAAATTAGCTCTAAAACCATATTTTCTGCATTTAGGTAGCTTAACTGTCAAAATATTAAAGAAAGTTACTTGAACTTTATTAAGATAATTGAATTCTGCACAATTTTTACAATTTAAATTTTGTTCTTACCTTTACAACTTTTGAGATAATTACAGAAATTAGCTCTAAAACCATGTTTTCTGCGTTTTGGTATTTTAACTGTCAAAATATTAAAGAAAGTGATTTGAACTTTATCAAGATAATTGAATTCTGCACAATTTTTACAATTTAAATTTTGTTCTAACTTTTAAAACTTTTGAGATAATTGAAGAAATTAGCTCTAAAACTATTTTTTTACATTTAGGTAGCTTAACTGTCAAAGTATTAATTAAAGTGACTTGAACTTTATCAAAATAATTAAATTTTGCTTAATTTTTACAATTTAAATTTTGTTCTAACTTTTAAAACTTTCGAGATAATTGAACAAATTAGCTCTAAAACTACGTTTTCTGCATTTTGGTATTTTAACTGTCAAAATATTAAAGAAAGTTACTTGAACTTCATCAAGATAATTAAATTCTGCACAATTTTTACAATTTAAATTTTGTTCTAACTTTTAAAACTTTTGAGATAATTGAAGAAATTAGCTCTAAAACTATGTTTTTTACATTTAGGTAGCTTAACTGTCAAAATATTATTGAAAGTGACTTAAACTTTATCAATATATTTGAATTCTGCACAATTTTTACAATTTAAATTTTGTTCTAACTTTTAAAACTTTTGAGATAATTGAAGAAATTAGCTCTAAAACTATGTTTTTTACATTTAGGTAGCTTAACTGTCAAAATATTATTGAAAGTGACTTAAACTTTATCAATATATTTGAATTCTGCACAATTTTTACAATTTAAATTTTGTTCTAACTTTTAAAACTTTTGAGATAATTGAAGAAATTAGCTCTAAAACTATGTTTTTTACATTTAGGTAGCTTAACTGTCAAAATATTATTGAAAGTGACTTAAACTTTATCAATATATTTGAATTCTGCACAATTTTTACAATTTAAATTTTGTTCTAACTTTTAAAACTTTCGAGATAATTGAACAAATTAGCTCTAAAACTACGTTTTCTGCATTTTGGTATTTTAACTGTCAAAATATTAAAGAAAGTTACTTGAACTTCATCAAGATAATTAAATTCTGCACAATTTTTACAATTTAAATTTTGTTCTAACTTTTAAAACTTTTGAGATAATTGAAGAAATTAGCTCTAAAACTATGTTTTTTACATTTAGGTAGCTTAACTGTCAAAATATTATTGAAAGTGACTTAAACTTTATCAATATATTTGAATTCTGCACAATTTTTACAATTTAAATTTTGTTCTAACTTTTAAAACTTTTGAGATAATTGAAGAAATTAGCTCTAAAACTATGTTTTTTACATTTAGGTAGCTTAACTGTCAAAATATTATTGAAAGTGACTTAAACTTTATCAATATATTTGAATTCTGCACAATTTTTACAATTTAAATTTTGTTCTAACTTTTAAAACTTTTGAGATAATTGAAGAAATTAGCTCTAAAACTATGTTTTTTACATTTAGGTAGCTTAACTGTCAAAATATTATTGAAAGTGACTTAAACTTTATCAATATATTTGAATTCTGCACAATTTTTACAATTTAAATTTTGTTCTAACTTTTAAAACTTTTGAGATAATTGAAGAAATTAGCTCTAAAACTATGTTTTTTACATTTAGGTAGCTTAACTGTCAAAATATTATTGAAAGTGACTTAAACTTTATCAATATATTTGAATTCTGCACAATTTTTACAATTTAAATTTTGTTCTAACTTTTAAAACTTTTGAGATAATTGAAGAAATTAGCTCTAAAACTATGTTTTTTACATTTAGGTAGCTTAACTGTCAAAATATTATTGAAAGTGACTTAAACTTTATCAATATATTTGAATTCTGCACAATTTTTACAATTTAAATTTTGTTCTAACTTTTAAAACTTTCGAGATAATTGAACAAATTAGCTCTAAAACTACGTTTTCTGCATTTTGGTATTTTAACTGTCAAAATATTAAAGAAAGTTACTTGAACTTCATCAAGATAATTAAATTCTGCACAATTTTTACAATTTAAATTTTGTTCTAACTTTTAAAACTTTTGAGATAATTGAAGAAATTAGCTCTAAAACTATGTTTTTTACATTTAGGTAGCTTAACTGTCAAAATATTATTGAAAGTGACTTAAACTTTATCAATATATTTGAATTCTGCACAATTTTTACAATTTAAATTTTGTTCTAACTTTTAAAACTTTTGAGATAATTGAAGAAATTAGCTCTAAAACTATGTTTTTTACATTTAGGTAGCTTAACTGTCAAAATATTATTGAAAGTGACTTAAACTTTATCAATATATTTGAATTCTGCACAATTTTTACAATTTAAATTTTGTTCTAACTTTTAAAACTTTTGAGATAATTGAAGAAATTAGCTCTAAAACTATGTTTTTTACATTTAGGTAGCTTAACTGTCAAAATATTATTGAAAGTGACTTAAACTTTATCAATATATTTGAATTCTGCACAATTTTTACAATTTAAATTTTGTTCTAACTTTTAAAACTTTTGAGATAATTGAAGAAATTAGCTCTAAAACTATGTTTTTTACATTTAGGTAGCTTAACTGTCAAAATATTATTGAAAGTGACTTAAACTTTATCAATATATTTGAATTCTGCACAATTTTTACAATTTAAATTTTGTTCTAACTTTTAAAACTTTTGAGATAATTGAAGAAATTAGCTCTAAAACTATTTTTTTACATTTAGGTAGCTTAACTGTCAAAGTATTAATTAAAGTGACTTGAACTTTATCAAAATAATTAAATTTTGCTTAATTTTTACAATTTAAATTTTGTTCTAACTTTTAAAACTTTCGAGATAATTGAACAAATTAGCTCTAAAACTACGTTTTTTGCATTTTGGTATTTTAACTGTCAAAATATTAAAGAAAGTTACTTGAACTTCATCAAAATAATTAAATTCTGCATAATTTTTTCAATTTAATTTTGTTCTAACTTTTAAAACTTTTGAGATAATTGAAGAAATTAGCTCTAAAACTATGTTTTTTACATTTAGGTAGCTTAACTGTCAAAATATTATTGAAAGTGACTTAAACTTTATCAATATATTTGAATTCTGCACAATTTTTACAATTTAAATTTTGTTCTAACTTTTAAAACTTTTGAGATAATTGAAGAAATTAGCTCTAAAACTATGTTTTTTACATTTAGGTAGCTTAACTGTCAAAATATTATTGAAAGTGACTTAAACTTTATCAATATATTTGAATTCTGCACAATTTTTACAATTTAAATTTTGTTCTAACTTTTAAAACTTTTGAGATAATTGAAGAAATTAGCTCTAAAACTATTTTTTTACATTTAGGTAGCTTAACTGTCAAAGTATTAATTAAAGTGACTTGAACTTTATCAAAATAATTAAATTTTGCTTAATTTTTACAATTTAAATTTTGTTCTAACTTTTAAAACTTTCGAGATAATTGAACAAATTAGCTCTAAAACTACGTTTTTTGCATTTTGGTATTTTAACTGTCAAAATATTAAAGAAAGTTACTTGAACTTCATCAAAATAATTAAATTCTGCATAATTTTTTCAATTTAATTTTGTTCTAACTTTTAAAACTTTTGAGATAATTGAAGAAATTAGCTCTAAAACTATGTTTTTTACATTTAGGTAGCTTAACTGTCAAAATATTATTGAAAGTGACTTAAACTTTATCAATATATTTGAATTCTGCACAATTTTTACAATTTAAATTTTGTTCTAACTTTTAAAACTTTTGAGATAATTGAAGAAATTAGCTCTAAAACTATGTTTTTTACATTTAGGTAGCTTAACTGTCAAAATATTATTGAAAGTGACTTAAACTTTATCAATATATTTGAATTCTGCACAATTTTTACAATTTAAATTTTGTTCTAACTTTTAAAACTTTTGAGATAATTGAAGAAATTAGTTCTAAAACTATGTTTTTTACATTTAGGTAGCTTAACTGTCAAAATATTATTGAAAGTGACTTAAACTTTATCAATATATTTGAATTCTGCACAATTTTTACAATTTAAATTTTGTTCTAACTTTTAAAACTTTTGAGATAATTGAAGAAATTAGCTCTAAAACTATTTTTTTACATTTAGGTAGCTTAACTGTCAAAGTATTAATTAAAGTGACTTGAACTTTATCAAAATAAATTAATTTTGCTTAATTTTTACAATTTAAATTTTGTTCTAACTTTTAAAACTTTCGAGATAATTGAACAAATTAGCTCTAAAACTAAGTTTTCTGCATTTTGGTATTTTAACTGTCAAAATATTAAAGAAAGTTACTTGAACTTCATCAAGATAATTAAATTCTGCACAATTTTTACAATTTAAATTTTGTTCTAACTTTTAAAACTTTTGAGATAATTGAAGAAATTAGCTCTAAAACTATGTTTTTTACATTTAGGTAGCTTAACTGTCAAAATATTAATGAAAGTGACTTGAACTTCATCAAGATAATTAAATTCTGCACAATTTTTACAATTTAAATTTTGTTCTTACTTTTACAACTTTTGAGATAATTGAAGAAATTAACTCTAAAACCATATTTTCTGCATTTAGGTAGCTTAACTGTCAAAATATTAATGAAAGTGACTTAAACTTTATCAAGATAATTGAATTCTGCACAATTTTTACGATTTTATTCTGTTCTTACTTTTACAACTTTTGAGATAATTGAAGAAATTAGCTCTAAAACCATATTTTCTGCATTTAGGTAGCTTAACTGTCAAAATATTAAAGAAAGTTACTTGAACTTTATTAAGATAATTGAATTCTGCACAATTTTTACAATTTAAATTTTGTTCTTACCTTTACAACTTTTGAGATAATTACAGAAATTAGCTCTAAAACCATGTTTTCTGCGTTTTGGTATTTTAACTGTCAAAATATTAAAGAAAGTGATTTGAACTTTATCAAGATAATTGAATTCTGCACAATTTTTACAATTTAAATTTTGTTCTAACTTTTAAAACTTTTGAGATAATTGAAGAAATTAGCTCTAAAACTATTTTTTTACATTTAGGTAGCTTAACTGTCAAAGTATTAATTAAAGTGACTTGAACTTTATCAAAATAATTAAATTTTGCTTAATTTTTACAATTTAAATTTTGTTCTAACTTTTAAAACTTTCGAGATAATTGAACAAATTAGCTCTAAAACTACGTTTTCTGCATTTTGGTATTTTAACTGTCAAAATATTAAAGAAAGTTACTTGAACTTCATCAAGATAATTAAATTCTGCACAATTTTTACAATTTAAATTTTGTTCTAACTTTTAAAACTTTTGAGATAATTGAAGAAATTAGCTCTAAAACTATGTTTTTTACATTTAGGTAGCTTAACTGTCAAAATATTAATGAAAGTGACTTGAACTTCATCAAGATAATTAAATTCTGCACAATTTTTACAATTTAAATTTTGTTCTTACTTTTACAACTTTTGAGATAATTGAAGAAATTAACTCTAAAACCATATTTTCTGCATTTAGGTAGCTTAACTGTCAAAATATTATTGAAAGTGACTTAAACTTTATCAATATATTTGAATTCTGCACAATTTTTACAATTTAAATTTTGTTCTAACTTTTAAAACTTTTGAGATAATTGAAGAAATTAGCTCTAAAACTATGTTTTTTACATTTAGGTAGCTTAACTGTCAAAATATTAATGAAAGTGATTTGAACTTTATCAAGATAATTGAATTCTGCACAATTTTTACAATTTAAATTTTGTTTTAATTTTTACAACTTTTGAGATAATTGAAGAAATTAGCTCTAAAATCATATTTTCTGCATTTAGGTAGCTTAACTGTCAAAATATTAAAGAAAGTTGCTAAAAGTTTAACAAGATAATTAAATTTTGCATAACTTTTATGGTTTAACTTTTATTCTAACTTTCATAAATTTTGAGATAATTAAAGAAATTAGCCCTAAAACTATGTTTTTTACATTTAGGTATTTTAACTGTCAAAATATTAAAGAAAGTTGCTAAAAGTTTATCAAGATAATTAAATTTTGCATAACTTTTATGATTCAACTTTTATTTTAACTTCCATAACTTTTGAGATAATTAAAGAAATTAGCTCTAAAACCATGTTTTCTGTATTTTGACAGATTAACCGTCAAAATATTAAAGAAAATTTGTTAAAATAATAGACTTTTGTTTAAATTTTATTAATTTTTAGATAATTTAAGAAATTAGATCTAAAACAAGTTATTTGCATTTTGACAGTTTAACTGACAAATAAATATGACAACTACAACAAAATTTCGTTTGTCATATGACAGGTTATATTTGTAAGAATGTTTATTTGAAACGCCTTGATATTTCAAACGATTTATTTCGCTTCAACCCGTGGGAAATTAGTGACATTTTTCTACATTTCCGCCGCGGGCCATACACATTGCCTAATCGTAACATGCGTTAAAGGTTGAAAAATTTATTAATATCTCATATCTGCTGCGTGTAATTACGAGGATAATTAAAACCGCTGCAGGAAAACGCGAGAGAGGAAACTATAAGCAAAAGGTTAACAACGCTTTCGACATTTGCGCAAGCAATTTTATCTGTATCGACATAAACGACAGGAAAAACGTTTTATTTTAAATAAAAAATAATGCCGCAATTAGTTTATGTTTTTGCTGCACACACCTGGGGGATAGATAGATTCCTGCAGCGGGAATTAACTGATCGTGCGGTTTTATATACTGCGTATGCAGATATAGTTCTCTCTAAATACTGCAAAACTCCCACCGCAGCAGGAATTTCGAATCGCGATGCACATTGCGGCCAGTTAAAACCAGTGAAAATAAACCGTTTATTCCTGCTGCGCGTCGTAACTTTTCTCTAAATGCATTTACGTTAACTTTATTCGACACCAGTAAAACCACCAATGTAATCCATGTTTTGACATTTGATGTGGAAGTAAAGATTGGCCATGATTTTATTTATTTTTATAATAATCTAGTTGCATGCCATCATCTGACATTTATTTAATTTTGACAATTAGTAATTTGTAATTTAATTGAGAATATTATTAAACATTGATAAAATGGTATTGGATATTTTACATCAATCCAATCAAGCGTCAATCATATCCACCCCAAATTAAAGACAGCTTTGATAATAATTGTCAGAAGCAAGTGCTTTTCCCCTCTTCTTCCAAGAAATCAAACTGACACACGAACATGTATGTATTCCTTCGAATAATTTAATAAGTCACGGAACTTTGGGCTTTGATGGAGGGAAACGGGAAGCTGTGCGGGATGTAGGGGGACGTGTTGCATGCACACGCCGTCGTTTCGGAATTGGGGCAATAATGCACGACTTACGGGAGAGCTAATCTGAATCTAATTTAAATGGATTACGATTTTCGGATTAGAGCTAAGCCACTGATTGTTTTCATAGTCATGGAAACGTTTCAATTTTTATAAATTAAATTGCAGTATGAAGGCATTTTGAGAATATGGTAATATTTGGATTAATTAAAAGTTTGTTGGCGTAGATCAAGTTATTGCGTTACACGGTCAAATAGTAGTGGGAGGCTTGTAGGTTGTTCGTAACGAGGGCAGCGGGGGTGGAAGCTGGATGCATCTCTCAAGCTTGTTGATCAAAGGGGGCAAAACCGCGCGCTCCGTTCTCGCATCATTAATGGTTTATTGCACGACGCGCCGCGTTTCTAAGACCATGGGAAAGTATCGCCCCGAGATTATTGATCGGGATCAAATGTTGTTTGTTGCTTAATATCTCCGAATTGGCATCGCGCGGTTACACCGCCAGAAACCGTGATGGGAACATTACCGGGTTTACTGTTTCTCTCCCCCCTTCCTTCCTCACCCATACCACCACACACACTCCGCATTAAAACGGCAATAAATCAGAGCTATTTAAAATTATCTAAGTCGCTTTTCCTTTGTTTCAGGTGGGACCTCGCACGAAACCGGCTGCCAACCTAAGCGGCCAACTTCGAGGTAATTATCCATAAATTGGTATTACTTTTTGCTATGCGCTATTTTGCTAACCGAAGCAATTTTTGAGTAAAACTTTCTAATTTTAATATTTATGAAGTTCATTTTATCTTAGACTTTTATTATTTTAATATCTTTTTGACTCTAAATGTCAAATTGAATTAAAGTTGTTCACTTGATTTTTGTTTTACGGAGAATTACGCAAGAATTTTGTCGTTTTTTACTTTAGAACAAGACAATATTACGATTTTTATAATTGCATTATGTTTGGTATTACCTTTCACTACTATTCGGCAAATTTTATTAAAATCGGTCGATTAGTTTTTGTTTTAAATCAGATTACGGAAGAATTTAGACGCTTTTTTCGTTTAAAGTTAACGAAAATTATTTGATTGCAACAATATTATTGTATTTAGTATTTTTGTGCATTCATTAAGATCTTATGCTGTTATCAGTAAAATTATATTAAAATTAGCCGATTGGTTTTTGATTTATAACCGATTAAACTTTGTTTTTTACGTTTTTTTGGTTTTAAAGTTGAAGAAAATTATTTTATCGTAACAATATTGTTATTCTTAGCATTTCAATGCATTCATTAAGATCTTATGCTGTTATCAGCAAAGATTTATCAAAATTCGCCGCCTGGATTTTTATTTATAGCCGATTAAACTTTGTTTTTTTCGTTTTTTTTTTGTTTTAAAGTTGACGAAATTTATTTTATCGCAACAATTTTATTATTTTTAGGATTTTAATGCATTCATTGAGATCTTATGCTGTTATCAGCAAAATTGTATCAAAATCGACCTACTGGTTTTTGATTTATAGCCGATTACACTTTGTTTTTTACGTTTTTTCTGTTTTAAACTTAATGAAAATTATTTTATCGCAACAATTTATTCTTTTTAATATTCTACTGCATTCAATATGATCTTATGCTGTTATCAGCAAAATTTTATCAAAATTGGCCGACTGGTTTTTAATTTATTGCCGATTAAACTTTGTTTTTTACGTTTTTTCTGATTTAAAGTTGACGAAATTTATTTTATTGCAACAATATTAATATTTTTAGGATTTTAATGCATTTATTGAGATCTTATGCTGTTATCAGCAAAATTGTATCAAAATCGGCCTACTGGTTTTTGATTTAAAGCCGATTAAACTTTGTTTTTTACGTTTTTTCCGATTTAAAGTTGACGAAAATTATTTTATCGCAACAATATTATTCTTTTTAGTATTTCAGTGCATTCAATAAGATCTTATGCTGTTATCAGCAAAAATTTATCAAAATTGGCCGCCTGGTTTTTTATTTATAGCCGATTAAACTTTGTTTTTTTCGTTTTTTTGTTTTAAAGTTGACGAAAATAATTTTATCGCAATAATATTATTACTTTTAGCTTTTCAATCTATTTAATAAGATCTTGTGCTACTATCAGCAAAATTTTATGAAAATCGGTGTTTGGTTTTTGATTTATAGCCAATTAAACTTTGTTTTTACGTTTTTTCTGTTTTAAAGTTGACGAAAATTATTTTATTGCAACAATATTATTATTTTTTAGGATTTTAATGCATTCATTAAGATTTTATGCTGATATCAACAAAATTTTATCAAAATCGGCCGACTGGTTTTTGATTTATAGCCGATTAAACTATGCTTTTTACGTTTTTTCTGTTTTAAAGTTGACGAAAATTATTTTATCGCAACAATATTATTCTGTTTAGTATTCTAGTGCATTTAATAAGATCTTATGCTGCTATCAGCAAAATTTGATGAAAATTGGCGAACTGGTTTTTGATTTATAGCCGATTAAACTTTTTTTTACATTTTTTCTGTTTTAAAGTTAACGAAAATTATTTTATCGTAACAATATTGTTATTCTTAGCATTTCAATGCATTCATTAAGATCTTATGCTGTTATCAGCAAAATTTTATGAAAATCGGCCGACTGGTTTTTGATTTATAGCAGATTAAACTTTGTTTTTTTACTTTTTTTCTGATTTAAAGTTGACGAAAATAATTTTATCGCAATAATATTATTACTTTTAGCTTTTCAATCTATTCAATAAGATCTTGTGCTACTATCAGCAAAATTTTATGAAAATCGGCCGGCTGGTTTTTGATTTATAGCCGATTAAACTTTGTTTTTTTACTTTTTTTCTGATTTAAAGTTGACGAAAATTATTTTATCGCAATAATATTATTATTTTTAGTATTCCAATGCATTCAATAAGATCTTATGCTCATATCAGCAAAGTTTTATCAAAATCGTTTGGCTGGTTTTTGATTTATAGCCGATAAAACTTTGTTTTTTACGTTTTTTCTGTTTTAAAGTTGACAAAAATTATTTTATCGCAACAATATTATTATTTTTAGCATTTCATTGCATTTATTAAGATATTATGCTATTATCAGCAAAATTTTATGAAAATTGGCCGACTGGTTTTTGATTTATTGCCGATTAAACTATGCTTTTTACGGTTTTTCTTAAAAAAAGTTGACGAAATTTATTTTATCGCAACAATATTATTATTTTTAGTATTTTAGTGCATTCATTAAGATCTTATGCTGTTATCAGCAAAGTTTTATCAAAATAGGCCGACTGGTTTTTGATTTATAACCGATTAAACTTTGTTTTTTACGTTTTTCTGTTTTAAAGTTAACAAAAATTATTTTATCGTAACAATATTGTTATTCTTAGCATTTCAATGCATTCATTAAGATTTTATGCTGTTATCAGCAAAATTTTATCAAAATTGGCCGCCTGGTTTTTTATTTATAGCCGATTAAACTTTGTTTTTTACGTTTTTTTTGTTTTAAAGTTGACGAAAATTATTTTATTGCAACAATATTATTCTTTTTAGTATTCCAGTGCGTTCAAGAAGATATTATGCTGTTATCAGCAAAATTTTATCAAAATCGGCCGACTGGTTTTTGATTTATAGCCGATTAAACTTTGTTTTTTACGTTTTTTCTGTTTTAAAGTTGACGAAAATTATTTTATCGCAACATTATTATTATTATTAGCATTTCAATGCATTTATTAAGATCTTACACTGTTATCAGCAAAATTTTATTAAAATCGGCCGGCTGGTTTTTGATTTATAGTCGATTAAACTTTGTTTTTTACGTTTTTTCTTAAAAAAAGTTGACGAAAATTATTTTATCGCAACAATATTATTATTTTTAGCATTTCAATGCATTTATTAAGATCTTATGCTGTTATCAGCAAAATTGTATCAAAATCGGTCGACTGGTTTTTGATTTATAGCCAATTAAACTTTGTTTTTTACGTTTTTTCGGTTTTAAAGTTGAAGAAAATTACTTTATCACAACAATATTATTATTTTTAGCATTTCAATGCATTCATTAAGATCTTATGCTGTTATCTGCAAAATTTTACCAAAATCGGCTGAGTGGTTTTTTATTTATAGCCGATTAAACTTTGTTTTTTACGTTTTTTTTGTTTTAAAGTTGACCAAAACTATTTTATCACAACAATATTATCATTTTTAGTATTCCAATGCATTCATTAAGATCTTATGCTCTTATCAGCAAAATTTTATCAAAATCGTTTGGCTGGGTTTTGATTTATAGCCGATTAAACTTTGTTTTTTACGTTTTTTCTGTTTTAAAGTTGACGAAAATTATTTTATCGCAACAATTTTATTATTTTTAGCATTGCTATGCATTTATTGAGATCTTATGCTGTTATCAGCAAATATCTATCAAAATCGGTTGACCGGTTTTTGATTTATAGCCGATTAAACTTTTTTTTTACGTTTTACTTGTTTTAAAGTTGACGAAAATTATTTTATCGCAACAATATTACTATTTTTAGCATTTCAATGCATTTATTAGGATCTTATGCTGTTATCAGCAAATTTGTATCAAAATCGGTCGACTGGTTTTTGATTTATAGCCGATTAAACTTTGTTTTTTACGTTTTTTTTGTTTTAAAGTTAATGAAATTTATTTTATCGCAACAGTATTATTATTTTTAGTATCTTAATGCATTTATTAAGGTCTAATGCTGTTATCAGCAAAATTTTATCAAAATCGGCCGACTGGTTTCTGATTTATAGCTGATTAAACTTTGTTTTTTACGTTTTTCTGTTTTAAAGTTGACGAAAATTATTTTATTGCAACAATATTATTCTTTTTAGTATTGCAGTGCGTTCAATAAGATCTTATGCTTTTATCAGCAAAATTTTATCATAATCGGCTTACTGGTTTCTGATTTATAGCTGATTAAACTTTGTTTTTTACGTTTTTCTGTTTTACAGTTGACGAAAATTATTTTATCGCAACAATATTATTCTTTTTAGTCTTTCGTTGCATTCAATAGGATCTTATGCTGCTATCGGCAAATTTTTATTAAAATCGGCCGACTGGTTTTTGATATATAGCCGATTAACTTTGTTTTTTACGTTTTTTTGTTTTAAAGTTGACCAAAATTATTTTATCGCAACAATATTTTTTTTTTTAGTATTCCAGTGCATTCAATAAGATCTTATGCTATTATCAGCAAAATTTTATCAAAATCGGTCGACTGGTTTTTGATTTATAGCCGATTAAACTTTTTTTTTACCTTTTTTCTGTTTTAAAGTTGAAGAAAATTACTTTATCGTAACAATTATATTCTTTTTAGTATTCCAGTGCATTCATTAAGATCTTATGATGTTATCAGCAGAGTTTCATCAAAATAGGCCGACTGATTTTTGATTTATAACCGATTACACTTTGTTTTTTACGTTTTTTCTGTTTTAAAGTTGACGAACATTATTTTATCGCAACAATATTATTATTTTTTGCATTTCAATGCATTTATTGAGATCTTATGCTGTTATCAGCAAAATTTTATCAAAATCGGCTGACTGGTTTTTGATTTATAGGCGATTAAACTTTGTTTTTTACGTTTTTCTGTTTTAAAGTTGACGAAAATTATTTTATCACAACAATATTATTACTTTTAGCATTTCAATTTATTTAATAAGATCTTATGCTGTTATCAGCAAAATTTTATTAAAATCGGTTGACTGGTTTTTGATTTATAGCCGATTAAACTTTGTTTTTTACGTGTTTTCTGTTTTAAAGTTGATAAAACTTATTTTATCGCAACAATATTATTCTTTATAGTATTCTAGTGCATTTATTAAGATCTTTTGCTGTTATCAGCAACATTTTATCAATATTGGTCGACTGGTTTTTGATTTATAGCCGATTAAACTTTGTTTTTAACATTTTTTCTGTTTTAAAGTTAAAGAAAACTACTTTATCGTAACATTATTATTCTTTTTAGTATTCCAGTGCATTTATTTAGATTCTATGCTGTTATCAGCAAAATTTTATCAAAATCGTTTGGCTGGTTTTTGATTTATAGCCGATTAAACTTTGTTTTTTACGTTTTTTCTGTTTTAAAGTTGACAAAAATTATTTTATTGCAACAATATTATTATTTTTAGCATTCTAATGCATTCATTAAGATCTTGTGCTGCTATCAGCAAAATTTTATGAAAATCGGCTGAGTGGTTTATGATTTATAGCCGATTAAACTCTGATTTTTACGTTTTTTTAAATTTAAAGTTGACGAAAATTATTTTATTGCAAAAATAGTATTATTTTTACTATTTTAATGCATTTATTAAGATCTTATGCTATTATCAGCGAAATTGTATCAAAATCGGCCGACTGGTTTTTGATTTATACCCGATTAAACTTTGTTTTTTACGTTTTTTCTGTTTTAAAGTTGACGAAAATTATTTTATCGCAATAATATTATTACTTTTAGCCTTTCAATCTATTTAATAAGATCTTGTGCTACTATCAGCAAAATTTTATGAAAATCGGCGGACTGGTTTTTGATTTATAGCCGATTAAACATTGTTTTTTACGTTTTTTCTGTTTTATAGTTGACGAAAATTATTTTATTGCAATAATATTATTCTTTTTAGCATTTTAATGCATTCATTGAGATTTTCTGCTGTTATCAGTAAAATTTTATTAAAATCGGCCGACTGGTTTTTGATTTATAGCCGATTAAACTTTGTTTTTACGTTTTTTTTTTATTTTAAAGTTGGCGAAAATTAGTTTATTGCAACAATATTATTATTTTTAGTATTCCAATGCATTCAATAAGATCTTATGTTGTTATCAGCAAAATTGTATCAAAATCGGCCTACTGGTTTTTGATTTATAGCCGATTAAACTTAGTTTTTTACGTTTTCTTTGTTTTAAAGTTGACGAAAATTATTTTATCGCAACAATATTATTCTTTTTAGTACTCTACTGCATTCAACACGATCTTATGCTGTTATCAGCAAAATTGTATCAAAATCGGCCGACTGTTTTTTGATTTATAGCCGATTAAGCTTTGTTTTTTACGTTTTTTCTGTTTTAAAGTTGACGAAAATAATTTTATAGCAACAATATTATTGTTTTTAGCATTTTATTGCATTTACTAAGATCTTATGCTGTTATCAGCAAAATTTTATCAAAATCGGCCTACTGGTTTTTGATTTATTGCCGATTAAACTTTGTTTTTTACTTTTTTCTGATTTAAAGTTGACGAAAATTATTTTATTGCAACAATATTACTATTTTTAGCATTTCAATGCATTCATTAGGATCTTATGCTGTTATCAGCAAAATTGTATCAAAATCGGCCTACTGGTTTTTGATTTATAGCCGATTAAACTTTGTTTTTTACGTTTTTTCAGTTTTAAAGTTGACGAAAATTATTTTATTGCAACAATATTATTCTTTTTAGTATTTCAATGCATTAAATAAGATCTTATGTTGTTATCAGCAAAATTTTATCAAAATTTGCTGACTGGTTTTTGATTTATTGCTGATTAAACTTTGTTTTTTACGTTTTTTCAGTTTTAAAGTTAACGAAAATTATTTTATCGCAACGATATTATACTTTTTACTATTCCAGTGCATTCAATCTTCAAGATCTTATGCTATTATCAGCAAAATTTTATCAAAATCGGCCTACTGGTTTTTTATTTATAGCCGATTATACTTTGTTTTTACGTTTTTTCTTCATAAATTATTTTGTAGCAACAATATTTTAATTTTTAGCATTTTAATGCATTTATTAAGATCTTATGCTGTTATCAGCAAAGTTTTATCAAAATCGGTCGACTGGTTTTTGATTTATAGCCAAATAAACTTTGTTTTTTACGTTTTTTCTGTTTTAAAGTTGTCGACAATTTTTTTGTTGCAACCATATTATTATTTTTAGCATTTCAATGCATTTATTAAGATCTTATGTTGTTATCAGCAAAATTTTAATAAAATCGGCCGACTGGTTTTTGATTTATAATCGATTAAACTTTGTTTTTTAAGTTATTTTTGTTTTAAAGTTGACGAAAATTATTTTATCGCAACAATATTATTATTTTTAGCATTTCAATGCATTCATTAGGATCTTATGCTGTTATCAGCAAAATGGTATCAAAATCGGCCGACTGGTTTTTGATTAATAGCCGATTAAACTTTGTTTTTTACGTTTTCTCTGATTTAAAGTTGGCGAAAATTATTTTATCGCAACAATGTTATTCTTTTTAGTATTTCATTGCATTCATTAAGATCTTATGCTGTTATCAGCAAAATTTTATCAAAATCGGTTGACTGGTTTTTGATTTATAGCCGATTAAACTTTGTTTTTTACGTTTTTTGTGATTTAAAGTTGACGAAAATTATTTTATTGCAAGAATATTATTATTTTTAGTATTTCAATGCACTCATTAGGATCTTATGCTGTTATCAGTAAAATTTTATCAAAATCGGCTGACTGGTTTTTATTTATAGCCGATTAAACTATGTTTTTTACGTTTTTCTGTTTTAAAGTTGACGAAAATTACTTTATCGTAACAATATTAATATTTTTAGCATTCCAATGCATTTACTAAGATCTTATGCTGTTATTAGCAAAATTTTATAAAAATCGGCCGACTGGTTTTTGATTTATAGCCGACGACTAAACTTTGTTTTTTACGTTTTTTCTGTTTTAAAGTTGACGAACATTATTTTATCGCAACAATATTTTTATTTTTAGCATTTCAATGCATTTACTGAGATCTTATGCTGTTATCAGCAAAATTTTATCAAAATTGGCTGACTGGTTTTTGATTTATTGTCGATTAAACTTTGTTTTTTACGTTTTTTTCTGTTTTAAAGTTTACGAAAATTATTTTATTGCAACAATACTATTATTTTTAGCATTTTAATGCATTTATCAAGATCTTATGCTGTTATCAGCAAAATTTTATGAAAATCAGCCGACTGGTTTTTGATTTATAGCCAATTAAACTATGTTTTTTACGTTTTTTCTGTTTTAAAGTTGACGAAATTTATTTTATCGCAACAATATTATTGTTTTTAGGATTTTAATGCATTTATTGAGATCTTATGCTGTTATCAGCAAAATTGTATCAAAATCGGCCGACTGGTTTTAGTATTATAGCCGATTGAACTTGGTTTTTTACGTTTGATCTGTTTTAAAGTTGACGAAAATTATTTTATCGCAACATTATTATTCTTTTTAGTATTCTACTGCATTCAACACGATCTTATGCTGTTATCAGCAAAATTTTATCAAAATCGGCTGACTGGTTTTTGATTTATAGCCAATTAAACTATGTTTTTTACGTTTTTTCTGTTTTAAAGTTGACGAAATTTATTTTATCGCAACAATATTATTATTTTTAGCATTTCAATGCATTCATTAGGATCTTATGCTGTTATCAGCAAAATTTTATCAAAATCGACCGACTGGTTTTTGATTTATAACTTTGTTTTTACGTTTTTTTAATTTTAAAGTTTACGAAAATTATTTTATCGCAACAATATTATTCTTTTTAGTATTTCTGCATTCAATAAGATCTTATGCTACTATCAGCAAATTTTTGTTAAAATCGGCTGACTGTTTTTTGTTTTACAGCAGATTACGTTAGATTTTTACCGTAAACGTATTATAAGTTTTGGAATTCTAATTTGTTTGAATATATTTTGTGCTACGAACTAGCAAATTTTAATTAAAAAAATAAGATTTTTGTTTGGACAATTTTTTTTAACAATTATTTTTTATTGTTAAAGTTATGCAGAGAAACATTTTTCATTGCGGACAAACACATATTTACACGTATTAAATTGTTGGTTGCATCACCTGACCGATAAAGCTCGCATTTTTCTTTCCTGGAAGCAAACGTCCTGTTTACTACACATTTTGATGAAAGATAGGATCTGCATACCACTCTTAACATGATCCGCAAGGTCTATATTAAGTTACGGGCTTGCGCGAGAGGGCGACATAAAAGAGATACAGTTTCTTTGAGCCTATCCGTTCCGCCTTTAATTTATTTGCATAACCTATTTATCCAAGAGTGTTGTGTGTGTGTGTGTGTGTGTATGCACAGTCGGCTTTATCGAGAAAGGCTGCGGAGGGAAAGAGCAGAGGGGGCCTCTTTATTTTTTTTTATCAACCGACTAATAAAGCTGAGCACACATGCCGTAATTATACGACCGCCAATGAATTAAATTGATATTTGCTTTCATCCAACAAGGCTATTGCGATCGAGTTAGAATGTGTGTGAGCCCTTCCTAGAGTATTAATAAAGTTCATAGAAATCGTAAATGGTGTTGCATTGTTTTGGTCATCGATCAATGCGATTTTATTTTGGATAGAGAATGAAGATATTTGTATAAATTTCTTTAATTATCAATTGCAAAGCGACTTTTGAGACTCAGTATAGCTACTAGAGATGACGTAGCTTGAGTTGGAAGATAATTGTGTCTACTATTAATCGCGAAGCGACATTTGGGATACAGAATGAAGATATTTGTATAAATTTTCTTAATTATCAATTGCGAAGCGACTTTTAAGACTCAATATAGCCACTAGAGAAGACGTATCTTGAGTTGGAATATAATTGTACCTACTAATAATCACGAAGCGACATTTGGGATACAGAATGAAGAGTTTGTATAAATTCTTTTAATAATCAATTGCGAAGCGACTTTTGAGACTCAATTTAGCCACTAGCAGAGACGTATTTTGAGTTGGAAGATAATTGTGTCTACTATTAATCGCGAAGCGACTTTTGGGATACAGAATGAAGATATTTTTATAAATTCTCTTAGTTATCAATCGCGAAACGACTTTTGAGACTCAGTTTAGCCACTAGAGAAGACGTATTTTAAGTTGGAAGATAATTGTGTCTACTATTAATCGCGAAGCGACATTTGGGATACAGAATGAAGATATTTGTATAAATTTTCTCAACTATCAATCGCGAAGCGACTTTTGAGACTCAGTTAAGCCTCTAGAGAAGACGTCTCTTGAGTTGGAAGATAATTGCTTCTACTATTAATTGCGAAGCGACATTTGGGCTACAGAATGAAGATATTTGTATTAATTCTCTTAATTATCAATCGCGAGGCGACTTTTGAGGCTCAATATAGCTACTAGAGAAGACGTATCTTGAGTTGGAAGATAGTTGTGTCTACTATTAATCGCGAAGCGACATTTGGGATACAGAATGAAGATATTTGTATAAATTTTCTTAATTATCAATCGCACAGCGACTTTTGAGACTCAATTTAGTAACTAGAGAAGACGTAGCTTGAGTTGGAAGATAATTGTTTTTACTATAAATTGCGAAGCGACATTTGGGATACATAATGAAGATATTTTTATAAATTCTTTTAATTATCAATCACGAAGCGACTTTTGAGACTCAATTTAGCCACTAGAGAAGACGTATTTTGAGTTGGAAAATAATTGTGTCTATTATTAATCGCGAAGCGACATTTGGGATACAGAATGAAGATATTTGTATAAATTTTCTCAACTAACAATCGCGAAGCGACTTTTGGGACTCAATATAGCTACTAGAGAAGGCGTAGCTTGAGTTGGAAGATAATTGTGTCTACTATAAATTGCAAAGCGATATTTGGGATACAGAATGAAGATTTTTGTATAAATTTTCTCAACTAACAATTGCGAAGCGACTTTTTTGACTCAATATAGCCACTGGAGAAGATGTATCTTGAATTGGAAGATAAGTGTGTCTACTATTAATCGCGAAACGACATTTGGGATACAGAATGAAGATATTTGTATACATTTTCTTAATTATCAATCATGAAGCGACTTTTGAGACTCAATATAGGCACTATAGAAGATTTGGGATACAGAATGAAGATATTTTTATAAATTCTCTTAATTATCAATCGCGAAGCAACTTTTGAGACTCAATATAGCCACTAGAGAAGACGTATCTTGAGTTGGAAGATAATTGTGTCTATTTTTAATCGCAAAACGACTTTTGGGATATAGAATGAAAATTATTATGAATTTATGAATTATCAATCGCAAAGCGACTTCTGAGACACAAAATAAAAATGACGTATTCTGCCTTGAGAAATAAATCGCGAAGCGATATTTAAGACACATAACTAAATTATTATAAGTTTTATGAATGATCAATTTTGAAGCGACTTCTGAGACGCAAAATGGCAATGACGTATTCTGTTTTGAGAGATAATTAATTGTGAAGCGACATTTGAGACACATAATAAAGATTATTATAAGTTTTATGAATCATCAATTGTGAAGCGACTTCTGAGACACAGAATAGCAATAACGTATTCTGCTTTGACAGATAATTAATCACGAAGCGTCATTTGAGGCACACCAAAGATTATTATAAGTTTTATGAAGCGACTTCTGAGACACAAAATAGCAATGACGTATTCTGATTTAAGAGATAATTATTTGCGAAGCGATATTTGAGACACTTAACGTAGATTATTTTAAGTTTTATGAATCATCAATTGTGAAGCGACTTCTGAGACACAAAATTGCAATAACGTATTTTGCTTTGAGAAATAATTAATTGCGAAGCTATATTTGAGACACACCGAAGATTATTATAAGTTTTCTGAATCATCAATTGTGAAGCGACTTCTGAGACACAAAATAGCAATGACGTATTTGGCATTGAGAGATAATTAATTGCGAAGCGATATTTGAGACACATAACGAAGATTATTATAAGTTTTATGAATCATCAATTGTGAAGCGACTTCTGAGACACAAAATAGCAATGTCGTATTCTGCTTTGAGAGATAATTAATCGCGAAGCGACATTTGAGACACATAACAAAGATTATTATAAGTTTTATGAATTATTAATTGCGAAGCGACTTCTGAGACACAAAATAGCAATAACGTACTCTGCTTTGAGAGATAATTAATCGCGAAGCGACATTTGAGACACATAACGAAGATTATTATAAGTTTTATGAAGCGACTTCTGAGACACAAAATAGCAATAACGGATCCTGCTCTGAGAGATAATTAATCGCGAAGCGACATTTGAGACACATAACGAAGATTATTATAAGTTTTATGAATCATCAATTGCGAAGCGACTTCTGAGACACAAAATAGCAATGACGTATTCTGCTTTGAGAGATAATTAATTTCAAGCGATATTTGAGACACATAACAAAGATTATTATAAGTTTTATGAATCTTCAATTGTGAAGCGACTTCTGAGACACAAAATAGCAATGAAGTATTCTGCTTTGAGAGATAATTAATTGTGAAGCGACATTTGAGACACATAACGAAGATTATTAAAAGTTTTATGAATCATCAATTGTGAAGCGACTTCTGAGACACAAAATAGTAATAACGTATTTTGCTTTGAGAGATAATTAATCGCGAAGCGACATTTGAGACACATAACGAAAATTATTATAAGTTTTATGAATCATTAATCGCGAAGCCACTTCTGAGACACAAAGTAGCAATAACGTATTCTGCTTTGAGAGATAATTAATTGCGAAGCGATATTTGAGACACATAACGAAGATTGTTGTAGGTTTTATGAATCATCAATTGTGAAGCGACTTCTGAGACACAAAATAGCAATGACGTAATCTACTTTGAGAGAATTAATTGCGAAGCGACATTTGAGACACATAACGAAGATTAATATAAGTTTT
Source organism: Tachinus rufipes (assembly GCA_963932245.1). NCBI lineage: Eukaryota > Metazoa > Arthropoda > Insecta > Coleoptera > Staphylinidae > Tachinus > Tachinus rufipes. Next base: position 85,051,700 of record OZ010748.1, on the reverse strand, counting down.
ATGAATCATCAATTGTGAAGCGAATTTTGAGACACAAAATAGCAATGGCGTATTCTGCTTTGTGAGATAATTAATTGCGAAGCGTTATTTGAGACACATTACGAAGATAATTATAAGTTTTATGAATTATTAATTGCGAAGCGACTTCTGAGACACAAAATAGCAAAAACGTATTCTGCTTTGAAAGATAATTATTTGCTAAAAGTTTTATGAATCATCAATTGTGAAGCGACTTCTGAGACGCAAAATGGCAATGACGTATTCTGCTTTGAGAGATAATTTATTGCGAAGCGACATTTGAGACACATAACGAAGATTATTATAAGTTTTATGATTCATCAATTGCGAAGCCACTTCTGAGACACAAAATAGTAATGACGTATTCTGCTTTGACAGATAATTAATCACGAAGCGACATTTGAGACACACCAAAGATTATTATAAGTTTTATGAAGCGACTTCTGAGACACAAAATAGCAATGACGTATTCTGCTTTAAGAGATAATTATTTGCAAAGCGATATTTGAGACATAACGAAGATTATTATAAGTTTTATGATTCATCAATTGTGAAGCGACTTCTGAGACACAAAATAGGATTGGCGTATTCTGCTTTAAGAGATTATTATTTGCGAAGCGATATTTGAGACACAACGAAGATTATTTTAAGTTTTATGAATCATCAATTGTGAAGCGACTTCTGAGACACAAAATTGCAATGATGTATTCTACTTTGAGAGTTAATTAATTGCGAAGCAATATTTGAGACACAACGAAGATTATTATAAGTTTTATGATTCATCAATTGTGAAGCCACTTCTGAGACACGAAATAGCAATAACGTAATCTGCTTTGCGAGATAATTAATTGCGAAGTGATATTTGAGACACATAACGAAGATAATTTTAAGTTTTATGAATTATTAATTGAGAAGCGACTTCTGAGACACAAAATAGCAAACGTATTCTGCTTAGACAGATAATTAATCACAAAGCGACATTTGAGACACACACCGAAGATTATTATAAGTTTTATTAAGCGACTTCTGAGACACAAAATAGCAAAAACGTATTCTGCTTTGAGAGATAATTATTTGCTAAGCGACATTTGAGACACATAACGAAGATTATTATAAGTTTTATGATTCATCAATTGCGAAGCGACTTTTGAGACACAATTTGGCAACTAGCAAATCAAATTATATTCAATAATTGTTTAAAATGTGACCGACTACATTAATAACAAAGAAATAATGATCGTGAATGGATTGAATTTTATTTTACTTCGCAATTATAAATTGTAAGAATGGTAACGATCCTAGGATTATGTAATCGTTATAATTGTAACTGTCAAATGCATCAACAATCCATTATGAATCACCGTAGTTTTTTGTTTAATGTCACGCTATAAGTAGTAGCTCATTATTTTCCGCAAAATTATGCACGCTTTTTAGTCGCAAGCCTGGCTGGTCGGATAGAACAACAAACAATTCGTCATCGCCCGCGCCTTTATAGATTTCATTAATTTCCGCTCAATTACACAAGTCGCAATTAAATAGTTTTGGGAGATCATTCGGCACGTTTCAGCATTCAACTACTGAATTGACTTAAGCGGTAAAAATATGATTTTATTAGATTTATATAATATAATATATTAGTCTGGGTCGAAAGCACACGAATGAATATAAATCAACTCCGGATTCGAGGCGGTGGCCAACTGACGACAACTTGTTGATCATCGAATTAAATTATTAATTTTAATAGATGGATTTCCCGGCCGCGCACGTCAGAATTTTCTTCTAAAGCGACGCGGCTCGCTTTACAATCGAATAAATTTTAATATAAAAAAATTTAATTGGGCGAAAATGGAAAAGCCGCCGCGAAGCGAACGTAATTGCACTATTTATAAAATGGAATTGTTTGTTTCATTTATTGTTATTACTTTATATTATACAGTGCGCTGTATAAAAGTTTTTATGATTAAAAGTTATCATATAAAGCCGCGTCCACACTGGTAAATATTTACAATGTACAAACTGCGTTACAAATTTTATCAAATTTACGACGAAATTCCATTTATTAACATGCTTGCTTTAACTCATTATTATATGACATTATAGATTGACAATGAAGATTTTGACAGTTTTTTTTTTAATTGATTTTTGACAGATGTAAGATTACATCTTGTCACATGGTTTTTACAGTTCATTAATGGTTTTGTTAAATTGTTAAATACATTTTGAGACGCTGTTTTTAGCTAGCGAACTAACTAAACTTGATTTAATATAATATTAGTCTCGGGACACGTCTGGCAACCCGAACTGGTGAGAACTTAATTGCTTTAATGTAAGGGCTTTTGGAATTTTTACAACCTAAATTTTATTGCGTACTGGTTACAAAGATATATGAACCCATATGAAACCAAATACATATTCAAAATTGTTTGGTCTACGGTTTGTTGATGGTTTCAAGTGGAGCGTGTGACGTTGACCCAGATCGGTATAGATTTTTATAGCCGCTAATATGGTAGGTAGCAGTGTTAGACTACCGAATTAGTCGATGAATACACATTTTTATTTCGGACAATAAAAGTTGTTGCAGACCCCATTATCGGGCACGCCTACCGCCATGTCCCATTGTATTTATCAGATAGACAGGACAGAATTGTGAATGAGGTAATTTACATTATTAGTTCAGTGGTTACTACACCATGAATCCTGTTTGTCAAATGCGGCCGTAGCAACAATGGTTTTAGAACCCGCTTCGCAGGAGGCCGCTCGTGCTCGAGCTCTCGGACACAAAACAGGCCGGGGGCCGCACCTGCCACCTGAAACCCAAACCCGCATCGTTACAATCGATCCCCTTTTTTTAGTTATTAGTTAGTAATAGCTTTCAATTATTACTGAATCCAATTTAATCATTTAGTTAGACGATTTTCGACCATAAATTGCAACACATTCCGGAAGATTGCCGCCTCTCGACATTGCGATAAAACGCCGGCTGGGATATCTCTTGCCTCGTTTCGAGGTCGACGCGATATGGCCGTAAAAAGTGAACGCGCTTAACATATTTTCATTGCAAATGGAGATGTAATCTCTGCAGATGTTTAATAAAAACCGCACACAACAAAAACGAGCCAACCGAAATAAAAGGATTAAATAAACAAAACAGTAAAAAAAATATGACATAAAACGGCGGCGGTCAGACCAAGGTCAAAATCGCAACGCACACTTTGTTTAGTCTAGCTAGCTAGTAAAGAAGTAGTAATTCAACGCCTATAATTTTCCAATGATTCATATATTGGTTCTTATCTTGAATTGAATTGCGCACAATTAATGCGTTACAAATTGTACTTGCAGATTAGATTTGAGTCATAATGTTGTGGGTACCTTGAGAAATCATCCTTTTGTTCATTCTTTTTAGTTAAAGTTAAATTGTGGGCCGGTCGATCATCACCATCTTCGCATCGCGTGCTAGTCACAAAGCGGTCTTACCTTTTACAGCGAAAAAGTAATAATAAAACATAAATACATTGAACAAGATCCGAATCGATGTAACGCAGTTCTTATGCAATGTGAAATTAATAATTAGATACATCCACGTTCGGTGTGTGGGAGTGCCAGCGCAGTTATGCAACTACGGATTTGATTGATCGCGCACTTATTTATATTTTCAGTTTATTTATATTAATTATAGTACGAAGAATTGATTGATATTGCAATTGTCGTCGGTCTTTATATCATAACAAACATGTTGAGGTATTAATTCAACTGTCAAAATGTACAAATTCAACTGTCAAACAAGTACTTTTTATTTAGACTTCTCACAATTTGAAATGTCAAACGTTAAACTGACTGCAGTTGTCAAGAATCACTTTTAAACAATCAAAAAACTGTCAAAATCTTTTATTGCAATTTGTTATCATGTTTTGACAGTTCAGTGACAAATTCAAGTAATTTTTGACAATCTATGTCAATTTGGTAACATTTTGAGCTTTTACCAACGACGATTTTTACTGTTTGTGATCTTTTGACATTTTTGAAGTTGACGTTTGACATTTTTCAGATGTATTATTGCAATTACAATATTTTGACAGTTTTTTAACGTTTTAACCTTTCGGTGACAATAAAGAATGATGATTATTATAGTTTTTATCAACTTTTGGTCTTTTAGCGACAGCAAAGGTTGACGGTTTTGACAGTTTTGACAGTTTTGTTGGTTTTGGACTTGTATTAGTTTGTGATTATTTGACATATGTTAAGTTTACAATTGATAGTTCAGTGACAGATTAAAGTAATGTTTGATAATCTATGTCAATTTGGTAACATTTTTAGCTTTTAACGACAGTAAAAAGATTGACAGTTTTGACGGTTTTGAAGTTTTTGACGGTTTTTGGACACTTTTGCTAGTTTGGCATATTTAAAGTTGAGCTTTGATATTTTCAAGATGTGTTATTTTAAATTGTTACAATATTTTGACAGTTCAGTAACAGTTTTAATCAATTTTGACATTTTGATCTTTTAGTGATAGAAATATTGACAGTATTTAGTAACTTTTGCTAGTTTGACATAATTGGAGTTGACATTTGACATTTTATTTTCAAGATTATTGCAGATTGTTACAGTATTTTGACATTATTAAGTCATTTTCTGACAATTGGTAATTTTGTTAAAGTTTTGACTTTTCAATGACATTAAGGATTGACGATTTTGACAGTTTTTGGAAACTTTTGCTAGTTTGACATATTGGAAGTTGTCATTTGTGATCACCAAAATATGTTATGCAGATTGTAAATACTGCGTATTTTTATTTCAAAGATTGACTATTTTGACAGTTTTGTCGGTTACTACTTTGTGATCATTTGATATACATATATATGTGAAGTTGATAATTGACATCTCTAAGATGTATTATTGCAGTTTTTATAATATTTTGACAGTTCAGTGATCTATGTTGATATGGTAACATTTTAACATTTCAGCGACAGCTAAGATTGACGGTTTTGACAGTTTTGTTGACAATTGACATCTCCATCAACTATCTAATTTATGGTCATGTGGTTTGGATTAGTGTTGCTCACCCACCCGCCCGATTGTTTGGAGATCCAATTTCTTTATCACCAACACTTGGGCGGGTGGGCGGGAACTTAGTTTCTAATTTGTGGGCGCGTGATTTGGGTTAGTGTTGCCCACCCACCCGCCCGAGTGTTTGTGATCCAATTCCTTGATCACCAACACTTGGGCGGGAACTAAGGTTCCAATTTGCGGTCGTGTGATTTGGATTGGTGTTCCCACCCACCCGACACTTGGGCGAGTGGGCGGGAACTTAGTTTCTAATTTGTGGGCGCGTGATTTGGATTAGTGTTGCCCACCCACCCGCCCGAGTGTTTGTGATCCAATTCCTTGATCACCAACACTTGGGCGGGAACTAAGTTTCTAATTTGCCCACCCACCCGCCTAAGTGGTTGTGATTCAATTCTTGATCACCAACACTTGGGTGGGTGGGCGGAAACTAAGTTTACAAAAATGGGCGTGTGATTTAGATTTATGTTCTCCGCCTACCCGCCCAAATGTTTGTGATCTAATTTCTTGATTGGGTGGGTAGGCGGGAACTAAGTTTACAATTTGTGGTTTAAAATGTCATTTTGACAGTTTTGGAATCTGTTCGATAATTTGACATTTGTGACATAACCTAACTTCTGCATTGTATTTTGACATTTATATGCCAAAATAACTTTTTTAAGAAATAAACTTTAAAAATGTCATTTTGACATTTGTTACAGTTGACAAAATAACATTTAAACCTGTCAAAGTTTAAAAAAATTATTTTGACATTTGTGATTTTTTTTAATTTACAATCTTTTAGTAATTTTTGACAAAACAAAGTTAGTTTATTGACATTTTGACTTTTTTAATGACAAAGTTTTTGTCAACTTTTGTTAGTTTGATATGTTTGAAGTTGACATTTTCAAGATGTGTTATTGCAGTTTGTCACAATGTTTTGACAGTTTTTGTAATTTTTGACATATTATGTCAGTTTGTTGACGTTCTGACTTTTTGAATGACAAAAGGTTTGACACCTCCAAAATGTGTTATTGCAGATTCTCACTATATTTCAACAGTTTGGTAACAGTCTTTAAGTAATTTTTGACAAAACAAAGTTGACGTTTTGACTTTTTCAATGACATAAGGTTGACAATTTTGACAGTTTTTGGAAACTTTTGCTAGTTTGACGTATTTGAAGTTGACATTTGTCAATCTATGTTAGTTTGATGACATTTTGACGTTTTTAAAGACAAAATAAAGTTTTTGGCAACTCATGTTAGTTTGACATGTTTGACATTTTCAATATGTGTTATAGCACTTGCTTACAATATTTTGACAGTTCAGTGACAGCTTTAAATACTTTTTGACAATTTCGATGTGTTATTGAATATTTTGACACTTTATGTAATTTTTGACAATTCATGTCAGTTTGTTGACATTTTGACTTTTTCAATGACACAAAGATTGACGATTTTGACAGTTTTTAGAGTTTTGCTAGTTTGACATAATTGAAGTTGACGTTTGATATTTTAAAGATGTGCTATTGCAGATTGTTTATATAATGTTTTGTTTGTTGACATTTTAAATTTTTGACGGTTTTGACAGTTTTAAAAATTTTTGCTTTTGACATTTGATCTTTCCAAAATGTATTATTGCAAATTGTCATGATATTTTGATACTATTAAGTAGTTTTTGACAGTTTGTGTCGGATTGTTGACATTTTTACCTTTCAGTGACAATAAAGAGCGACGATTTTAACAGTTTTTGGAAACTTTTGCTAGTTTGACATTTTCAAAATATATTATTGCAAGCTTAGTGACAATTTTAAGCAATTTTTGACAATTTCTGTTAGTTTGTTAATTTTTTTACATTGACAATAAGGATTGACGATTTTGACAGTTTTTGGCAACTTTTGCTAGTTTGACATATTTGAAGTTGACATTTTTAAGAAGTATTTTTGCAGTTTAGTGACTGTTTTAAGGAGTTTTCTTATAGTTTTTGCTAGTTTATTAACATTTTGACTTTTTAGTGACATAAAGATTGAGGATTTTGACAGTTTTTGACAATGTTTGCTTGTTTTGTCATTTTGAAGTTGACGTTTTCAAAATATGTTATTGTCATAATATTTTGACAGTTTATGTAGTTTTGTCAATTTATGTCAGATTGTTGACAGTTTGACCTTTTCAGTTACTCATAGATTGACGATTTTGACAGGTTTTGGAAACTTTTGCTAGTTTGACATATTTGAAGTGACAGATTTAAGTAATGTTTGATATTTTGTGTTAGTTTGTTGACATTTTGACGTTTAAGTGACAACAAAGTTGACAAATTTGATATATCTGTATACTTAGAGAGTTTATTTGACAAATTATGACAGATCAAGTGTCAAATTTAGGGAATTTGGTTGCAGAAAACTTAGCTAATTGCTCGAAAGTTATAAAAGTTACAACTGAAGTTGAAGTATAAAAGTTATGCGGAATTTAATTACCTTGAAATTGTTTAATAAACTTTTTAAAATATTTTTACAGTTAAGCTATTAAATTGCAGAAAATATCTAGAAAGTTGCGAAAGTTGGAAAAAAGGTTGAAGTATAAAAATTATGCATAGCTTGATTATTTTGAAAAAGTGAAAGTAACTTTTTTAGTATTTTGACAGTTAAGCAAACAAAATGCAGAAAATATGGTTTTAGAGCTAATTTCTTCAAATATCTCGAAAGTTGCGAAAGTTGGAACAAAAGTTGATGAACAAAAGTTATGCAAAACTTCATTATTTTGAAAAAGTGGAGGTAACTTTTATAGTATTTTGACAGTTAAGCTATTAAAATGCAGAAAATATGGTTTTTGAGCAAATTTCTTCAAATATCTCGAAAGTTGCGAAAGTTGGAACAAAAGTTGAAGTAAAAATTATGTAGAATTTAATTATCTTAAAAAAGTTTGAATAATTATTTTAATATTTTGACAATTAAGCTTATCTAAATGCGGAAATTATGGTTTTAAAGCTAATTTCTGCAAATATTCTGAAAGTTATAAAAGTTGGAGAAAAAGTTGTACCATAAAAGGGTAGGGAATTAAATTTTCTCCAAATTTAAAAAAGCTTTTTTTATATATTTTGAAGTTAGAGCTATTAAAAATAATGAAAATTTGGTTTTGGCGTTAATTTCTTCAATTATCTCAAAAAGTTATAAAACTTGGAGAAAAACTCTAAACTAATCATAAAAGTTGTCAGCAATCAAAGTTTCTAATTTATAGGAGGTATTTTTCAATATTTTTAAGTTAAAGCCTTCAAAATGAAGAAGATGTGTTTTTGGAGCTAATTTTTGCAAATATATGGAAAAGTTATAAAAGTTGGAGAAAAAGTTGTTTCATAAAAGGGTAGGGAATTAAATTTTCTCTAATTTAAAAAAAGCCTTTTTGTATATTTTGAAGTTAGAGTTGTCAAAAATGATGAAAATTTGATTTTGGAGCTAATTTCTTCAAGTATCTTAAAAGTTATACAAGGTGGAGAAAAACTTTAATTATAAAAGTTGCAAGGAATTAAAGTTTCTGCCAAATTTATAAGAGTTTTTTTTCAATATTTTGAAGTTAAAGCTGCCAAAATAAAGAAGATATATTTTTAGAGCTAATTTCTGCAAATATTCTAAAAGTTATAAAAGTTGTACCATAAAAGGGTAGGGAATTTTTTTTTTCCAATTTAAAAAAAGCCTTTTTGTATGTTTTGAAGTTAGTTGTCAAAAATGATAAAAATTTGCTTTTGAAGCTAATTTCTTCAAATATCTCAAAAGTTATAAAAGTTGGAAAAAAACTTTAATTACAAAAGTTGAAGTATAAAAGTTAAAAAGAATAAATTTTATACAACATTTTTAAAAGGCGTTTTAGAAGCTATCAAAAATGATCAAAACTTAGTTTTTGAGCTAATTTCTTTAAGTATCTCGAAAGTTATTAAAGTTGAAGATAATTAAAATGTTATAAATTAGATTTTCTACAAAACAGATTTGTTTTGCAATATTTTGACGTTAGATCTGTCAAAAATGCAGAAACTTGATTTTGGAGCTAATTTCTTCAAATATCTGAAAATTTGTGAAAATTCAGAGTATTCTTAACATAGCATTGAATCAAATATAATTTAAAAAAACTGAGAATCTATTGAGTTATAAAATATTTCAAAATAACTCGTAACCAACAATAATCACGAGAATAGTGTCAATAAATTTTAGGTTATTTCCGTGACCCAGCCGTCAATCAATCACTATGTATAGAGGGAAGTAGATTCCCACAAACAAAATTAGGTTAGGTTCATTGGCCCTTCAATTAGTAGGTCATGGAAATATTGCAAAATTTAATCCTTTCAACAATAATATCCGTAATAACTGTCAACACATTTGACATTTACTGTAATACGATGTCAAACAAGAGGAAATTTCGATTAAAACACGGAGCATTAAAACCCGACATATTAACAGTTACTACTATGTAATCTGCGGCGTTTGTTTGGAAAGCGTTGCGAATCCGAGGCTAGACCATCATGTAATCGATTCGCTATATGCATCTATGTAGTAGTAGTGATTTAGATTTTTTTTTCAATATAATCCTCGCCTGCAAATCCATCATCAAAATGTTCTGAGAGGGGAAGAGGAAGCGAGGAGGCACCACACGAGGCTGAAAGCGAGCGCGCTTCGTATCTTCGTGCAATTGGCTCGACCTTGGGATGCGTTTATTTACAATATTACGTAACGCGTGATCTATATATACGCCTGTTTGTGTTTTAAGCGAATGTATCAGCGATTACGGGATGGGCTTGGTTATGCGGTTTTCATAAATATTTAATTAAAGATTTGTCGCAAAACAATAGCGCACCGTATTTATGCCGGAAACATTAAAATTGCATTTGAATTCTTAACAAAAAATGTTTCTTTTGGTTCATTGTTTCACTTCCTTCCACACCTGGACAGGGCGTTTCGTCATTTGAGCATGTCCACTTCTCTTGGTACTTGTTGTTCCCATTGTTGTTGGCCATCGCATCGGAACAATCCATTACCGTCGTTGATTGTGCAAGAAGAAACGCGCGTGTGGGTGGACGAACGGACAGATGATGATGATGATGCTGGGACACACCTTGACGAAGGAACCACCCAAAAAAAATAATTATAATTTTTGATTTTACATGATGTGGAAAGCAAGCAAGCAAGCAATTCTCGTGCGTATTTTCACGTCCTGATTGCGTGGAAATCGGCCGAATTCTTCGCCTTCCTGCCGCGACCGAACGAAGGGGGCGCATCTGGCTTTTTAATATGCTTCTAAATTTAAACGGAATGGTTTACATTGGGAATATTTTTCATTGATTAACGTACACATACACACACCACACTTCAAACCATAATTTCTAAACATTCTTTTTGGAACTTATTTTAACCTAGTTTCGTTTTTGATTATTGCAGATGCAGAGGCGGAGGCTGCTAGCTAGATATTTTCGAATAATGATTTAGAGAAGATTCAGATCACGGTGAGTGTTTCTTAAGATGAGGAGAAAAGTAATGTTTTATTATTATTATTATTATTATTATTAAAGATAATGCATCAGAAAGTGTCAAAAACAATTTGTCATTAGTTGCATAACCTAAAAATTGATGTTTTATCTGTCGTTTTGCGATTGACAGTTGTAAAATTTATGGTATATTGGCAGTTGTAGAAAAATATAAATGTGGTTAGTGCCACATCATTACGCACTATCCTAAAAATGTGTTGACATTTGCGATTGACAGTTTAAAAATTGACATATTGTTTTATTATGCTCAGTAGCGGCGCATTTTGTATTCATGAGTGATGCGTTTCCGTTTGATAATTTTATTTTCCGGTGAAATAAACTTCAACCTTCTAATATAGCTTAACAAATTATTTCTTCAAAGAAAACTTGAATTAAGATTAATCATTAATCGTTCAAAGCGTTTCCGGAACTGAAAAGTTTTAGGTTTTATGTCATCTGTCATGTCCTTTGTCATGTCCTTTGTCATGTTCTTTGTCATGTCCTTTGTCATGTCTTTTGTCATGTCTTTTGTCATGTCATCGGTCATGTCATCTGTCATGTCATCTGTCATGTCATCGGTCATGTCATCTGTCATGTCATCTGTCATGTCATCTGTCATGTCATCTGTTATGCCATCTGTCATGTCATCTGTCATGTCATCTGTCATGTCATCTGTCATGTCATCTGTCATGTCATCTGTCATGTCATCTGTCTGTCATCTGTCATGTCATCTGTCATGACTTCTGTCATGACTTCTGTCATGTCATCTGTCATGTCATCTGTAATGTCATCTGTAATGTCATCTGTCAACAGTCAATTGTAATTGATCACTAAAATTAGAGGATATGTCAAAATTGCCGTGTATCATTTTATTAAATTTTATAGAGTTGGTAGTAATGATGTCTGTCTGCATTGTTGCCAAATTTAATCAAAATTCAATGTATAGTTTTGAGCTTATAAACTTTTTTTATTTTTAACACTTAACAATCAATTGTAACTGTTCACTAATTTAAAGATGTTATCAAAATTACCTTGTCATTTATTTTAAATTTTGCAGAGTTGGTAGTAATGATATTTCGTTTGCATTGTTGTTTGATCAAAATCCAATGTATAGTTTTGAGGTTATAAACTTTTTTTTATACTCAACACTTTAATAATCATTTGTAACTTGTCACTAAATTAGAGGTTATGTCAAAGATCAGAATCATTTATTGTAGCACACTAAAGGCCAATCAAATTGTGTGCAACTGTCAAATAGTTGTCATGTGATGATGAATTATAGTTGTCATCTGTCAATTGGCTGGTCACATGATGTGAGATTATAGTTGTTTATTTAATAATTTAATTGTGTGCATCTGTCAGTTTGTTGTCACATGTTGATGGATTATAGTTCTCATATGTCAATTGTCTTGTCACTTTAGAGATTACAGTTGTATCTGTCAGTTTGTTGTCACATAGTGATGGATTATAGTTGTCATATGTCAATTGGCTTGACGCATGATGAGAGATCATAGTTGTTTATTTAATGGTGTCAATCTGTCAAGCATATTGTGTGCATCTTATTAAGAAATTGGTTATGTCACCTCTGTCTTTCAATTTAATGACATCTATCAATCTTCTCTTATGTTTGCTATCTGCTGGTGGACCACGACATGTGGTAGTAACATCTAATTTCTTGATCACAGACACTTGGGCGGGTGGGCGGGAACACCGTTTAAAATTACCGGTCCAGAATTCATAAACTTTGATCCTGCCCACCCGCCCAACTGTTTGGTAACAAAGAATTGATTACGTCACCTCACTTTTTGAACTTAATGACATCTGTTAATTAATCCCTCATGTTTGTTAGCTACTGTAGCATCACAGGTGGTAGTATCAATTAATTTTATGATGACAAATATTTGGGCGGGCGGGCGGGAACACTTTCTAAAACTACTGGCCCAGAATTTATAGATTCTGATCCCGCCCACCCGTCCGATGATGAAGAAATTAGTTATGTCATCTTTCGCTTTTAACTTAATGACATCTGTCAATCATTCTCTTATGTTAGCTGAAGGAGCACGAAAGGTGGTAGTTACAATTAATTTCTCGATGACAAATGTTTGGGCGGGTGGGCGGGAACACTTTCTAAAACTACTGACCCAGAATTTATAGACTCTGATCCCGCCCAGCCGTCCGATGATGAAGAAATTGGTTATGTCATCTTTCGCTTTCAACTTAATGACATTTGTCAATTATTCTCTTATGTTAGCTGAAGGAGCACGAAAGGTGGTAGTAACAATTAATTTCTTGATGACAAACACTTGGGTGGGTGGGCGGGAACACTTTTTAATATTACCGGCTCAGAATTTATAAACTGTGTTCCCGCCCACCCGCCCAAGTGTTTGCTATCAAGACAATGATTACAGCACCTCTCTCTTTTAAGTTAAAGAATTCTGTCAATCAATCTTTTATGTTTGTTAGCTACTGGAGCACGACAGGTGGTAGTAACATCAAATTTTTTTATAACAAACACATGGGCGGGTGGGCGGGAACACATATTACACTACCGGCACAATATTTATAAACTCTGTTCCCGCCCACCCGTCCAAATATTTGTTATCAAGAAATTGGTTACGTCAGCTCCGTCTCTTAATTTAATGATATCTGTCAGTTATTCTCTCATATTTCTTAGTTACAGGAGCACGACAGGTGGTAATAACCGTTAATTTTTTTATAACAAGCACTTGGGCGGGAGGTCGGGAACATTTTTTTTAAATTACCGGCCTTGAATTTATAAATTGTGTTCACGCCGACCCGCTTGGGTGTTTATTATCAAGAAATTTATTGTCATCCCGTCTTTCAACTTAATGACATCTGTCAGTCTTCTCTTAGGTTTGTTAGCTGCTGAAGCTCGACAGGTGGTAGTAACACCTAATTTTCTAAAATTATTGGTCTAGAATTTATAAACCGTGTTTCCTCCCGAGCGTTTTTTATCAAGAAGTTGGTTATGTCACTTCCGTCTTCTAACTTTATGACATCTGCAGGTCAACCTGTCATGTTTTTTAGCTGCTGGAGCATGCCAAGTGGAAGTAATATTTGATTTTTTACATTTTTTAAATCTACCGGCTCAAAATTCATAAACTGTGTTTCCGCTCACCCGCCCGAGTGTTTGTAATGAAGAAGAAATTGGTTACGTTACTTTTGTCTTCCAACTTAATGTCATCTATCAATCTTTACTTATGTTTATTTGCTGGACAGGTGGTAGTAACAATTAACTTTTTGATAGCAAAATCTTGGGCGGGTGGGCGGGGACAACTTTTAAAATTACCGGACTAGAATTTATAAACTGTGCTCCCACCCACCCGCCTAAGTGTTTGTTATCAAGAAATTAATTACGTCACCTCTCTCTTTCAACTTAATGACTTTTGTCAATCAATCTCTCATATTTGTAGTTACTGGAGCATGATAGGTGGTAGTAACAATTAATTTTTATAACGACACTCGGACGGGTGGGCGGGAACTTTTTTTAAAATTACCGATCCAGAATTCATAAACTGTTCCCGCCCACCCGCCCGCACGACAAACACTTGGGCGGGTGGTTGGTAACACGTACTGAAATTACCGCTATAGAATTTATAAACTGTGTAACCGCCCGCCCACCAAGTGTTTGTCATCAAAAACTACGAACAGCATCCAATAACTTTTGACGAGGAATTGGTGTGTTTTTTTCCAAATTTTAGTTTTTATATTTTTGAGGGATTGTACCTTGTGCACATGCACTCAAGTTGAGGGAGCGAGAGGGGCACTAAATGTAGCCGAGTTTGAAGATTAAAATTTTTAAACTATCCAAACTCCATCCTGCTCCAACCACGCTCCTTTAACAGTTTATTTGCGACATTTTTTATTCATTTTTGTAAGTTTTGACGATTTTATACGCATCAATATTTGCAGTTTGGTTTTATCTCTTCATCATGAACAAAATCATGTTTTCATTCGTCTCCATGGCTTTAAGCATGACGAAAACTAAAAATGTGTGTTTATTATGTTGATTTATATTTTTTTTAATAACTGTCACAATGTAATGCTCAGCCTCCCAACCACCCACCGAGCAACCACGTCGTATATTTATTTAATTTCAATTCTAACGGTGAGATGGTCAAGTGTGAGGACTTTTGAGCAGGCAGTCTAGATTTGATTTCCGGCAGCGGCAATATCTAATTTCTCAAATATATTTTGATAATAGCAAACCGACAAAGTACTTGTCTAGTAAACTCTTCTAGTGTAGTGGTTTGGATTTCACTGTAAACTGTAGGTCCCGCATGTTTGTATAGAACTATTATTGCACATCACAAACATGCGAGGGGTGCTTACGCAGTCCGGGTTTTGATCCCGAAAATATACTGAATTATGATGCTTAATAAACCGTTGATCTCATCAACCTTCTTCAAACAAGTTGTAAGACTTCTTGAGCAATGTAAAATAGCCGAAAACGCACAATAAAACACACTTATTTTAGAACGGCGTTGTCTGCTGCCTGTTTATGCAACCGCATCATTTTGCTTCACTGCTCCCCGTTCGACTCGGTCCGGTTGATCTCTTCTTCTCGCATCAGCGCGCTAAAACTTCAGCTCGCTATAGTTTTTGCGTGATTTTTTATCAATAAAACCTGTACATAATTATTAGAATATTCTGAGCAATTGGCAAACATCCAGGCACACCACCGTTAGATCAAAATTCTAGAATATTTGCAATTATGCAACTTCAAGACATAATTTGACTATCGATGATAATGGAAGCTTTTCTAACACAACTAACTATTGTAATGTACTCTGCATACAATCTCAGGTCTAATCAGTCTGTGTAAGCTTGCCAACTTAAAAATTTTAAATGCCAGTGCACAGCGTGCTCTTATCGGCTGTTATGTGTAAAGTTTTAATGCCATATACGGTGTTAGCACACAATATTTCTTCAATTGTCTATCAAGCTATTAGTCACAACTCGAGCCATTTTATGCATTTGTAATCGAACTCGATACACAGTGAAAATTTTTAGCTACAAAACAGTGTCGTAACTGGAAGTTACAGAATGACAGATAAAGCCGTATTCAATACGACGATAGTTATGTAGTGATAGTGCGTTATTTCACCATTTTGAAGACAAGCACAACTATCAGTAAAATTATACGTTCGGTGCTATAAGTCACTAATTAAGCATTTAAATAAAATTTGTTGTTTTTTTAACTGCAACGATTTGACGTTATAGCAAAGTAATAAATTTTTTTAGTAATATTGAGAAACTAATGTAACCTACGACTAGTAAAAAGTGGTTGAGGTCAATTGGCCTCAAGCATAACTTTGTGAGTCAACTTCGAAAACTCCATTGTGGAACTTGTTTGGTCCGCAAGGGATTCTCTCTTCCTTTTATTCATTAAATACGAATGAAAGCTTAATACCTTTGTTAGAAAAGTTTTTAAAACGTTGGCCAATTGGTCATAAGATATGACTAAATAAAAGTGAGGAAGCTTGTTGGTTGAAATGTTTGCTTTTTTTTAATAATATTTAAATTTCATGTATGGAGAATTATTGACCGGTGATGCAAAAAGCCCATTGCTTCCCGTCGCCTGTTGATTGTAATTGGAATCGATGGGTTGTAATTTTTGGGTTAATTTTCGTGCCGCCGTGTAATATGTATGTAAATCCGACTATGAATATCAGGCGGCTCGTGCTAGCTCTAGCTTGCTTGCTGGCTGGTGGAGGCGCGGGGGAAACAGCATAGTGTGCGGCGCCGCGGATCGGTAGAGCGAGCCGAGGGGGTTGGCATCGGAAAGCGAACGCACAGGCCAGAAAACGCCGATCGGGTATCGGCAAACTTTATTATAGAGCGAATATGAATCATGCATCAATAACGGCCGAAAATAAATCTCGGTCGAGTATGTGTTTTTCCGTACCGACAGCTGCACACGTACACACTTATAACAAACATTCCATCGGACGAAATCCATCCATCGCCGATTCTCCAGTTTGCACATATTTAAAGCGCTTATTAATCACTCGCACATTTACACCGCTCGCAAACATTTACCATATTCGCTACGTTTTTATGACCGATCCATGAATAGAATCGTTCGATTGTTTTTGCAGTATTGGAATACGATTGCATTTCATATGTGACTTATATATGGATTTTTATTGCACAAAACTCAATTATGAAACAAACGTCATTAAGAAAGCATTATTTGTACTTTTTACCGTTAATTAAAAAGTGACAACTGTTAATATTTTTTTAGGTTATGTGCCACAATAGTGTGTAGACACAAATTTATGCTTATTTTTGGTCGTCAATAGCATGGAAACATTGTTTTTCGAGCAAGTGCGTAGTTTGGGGCGTGGTTTTTCTTTCTTTTGCCGATAAAAATGTTTTTGACGAGATTGTCCGGTAAATATAAACAAAGTACGTCAAAATTTGCTTCAATTTAAATTACTCGCTGATAATTACAAACTGCCCCACTCACCCGCACAAGTTTTGATCATCAAAGTATTAGATATTACTATCTTTCAATTTCTTGAACGCTCGGTAGGGTGGTTGAACATTCTAGTTTAAACTACTTGCTGGTTTCTTTTTTGAAACAATGCAATTTAGTTCTTACTTATTGTAGTCATATAGTTGGTCTATATTTGTACCAAATTAGGTTAATTATTTACATAGTTAGAGAGGTTTAATTCAACCTTTTCTGCATAGGGGTCATTTAGTTTTATTAGTAATTCTTCAACAATTTTTATATTTTTTTGAAACAAGGCAATTTAGTTCTTGGATATTGTGGTCATATAGTTGGTCTATATTTGTACTAAATTGGGTTAACCTAGGTCCATTATTAACATAGTTACTGAGGTTTAATTGAACTCCTTTAACAAATAATAGAAGTTTGACACACAATTTAAGTTTTATCAACAAGTAACTAGTTTCAATCTTTACTAGGTAGTAATCGGACGGTGATAAACCGTACTTCACAGACGTTTGATAGATGACAGACTGTAGTTAGATGCCAGAATTGTGTAAACATATTTTAGAAGCAACAAGTAATCAAATTTAAAATAAACTTTGTTTTGTTTTCTGAAACAACACTTGAGTAGAACCCTCTAAACATCACTTAGGGAAGCGCTGATCAAGTGCCTCATAAATTTACCTAAGTATCCAAGTTAACACAACTAATTCGAGTATGCAACACATTAAATTCTACTCATAACCTGCCATACATTATGAATTGGATTAAATCTTTTTCTCTAAGCTACGATGTCATTTTTTTCTCGTTCTCTCCCCCATGATAAATGACTATCGTACGACGAAGAGATCGTCGAGGGTTGCTGGTCGGGCGGTATAATAAGCAGGAAACAAAACGGCCGCCGGATATTTTAAGGAACAACAGGTGTGCACACCACCGCCACTCTGTTCTCTCGCGCTTTCCTCCCTCTGCCAGGGGGAGAGAGCTTGCTGCTCTGCTGCTGCTACTGCCGGTGAATGGATCGCGTTTTTATTCATCCACGAAATGTATGTGTGTGTTTATCGTTGTCAACGGTGCTGCGGCCGTTTTTCATCGTGTCCCGATATAATTATACACTAAACGCAATGCGAGAGAGCGAGAGAACAAAGTTATAAACACAACAAGTTTTTTATTGCGCCCAATTTAATTCGATTATAGTAATTTAAACACGTACAAATTACAACCTTTTTTATTGCCGAATTAATCCTTAAAAGTTTAAGTGGAACGATATAAAATGATAAAATTAATGAAAAGGGTAATAAAATTGTATGCACGAACACTCTTCATATTCATGTCAAACAAAAAAAGCAAACACGTGGCATCATACGGCTCAATTTATTCTGACAGCTTATAATTTTATTAATTTGACTTTATGTCAGCACATTGGTCAAATATAAAATCAATACTTAATATTCTTGCTTGATTTTATATTGCGGCATTTGAGGCCGGATTTTTATTTTAATATTTTTAAACGATCTAACGAGGTTTAAAACTTGTTATTTTTATCATTTGTATTTATTTGTCTAGTGCTAATAACCAGCAAGTTTGATCAAAATTGATTGATTGGTTTTTGTTTTACAAAGCATTAGTTATGAATTTTACCGTTTTTTCTTTTTTTAAAGCTTCCAAAAACTATTTTAAACTATTAAACTGGTTATTTTTATAATTTTTATGAGTTTTTGTACATCTTGTACTAATACCCAGCAAATTTCATTAAAATTTATTGATTAGTTTTTGTTTTACAACGCATTACTTATTAATATTACCGTTTTTTCTCTTCTAAAGCTTTCAAAAACTATTTTAAAGTATCAAACTGGTTATTTTTATAATTTTTATGAATTTGTCTACATCTTTTACTAATAACCAGCAAATTTCATCAAACTTGATCGGTTTTTGTTTTACAACGCATTAGTTAGGAGATTTGCCGTTTTTTCTCTTCTAAAGCTTCCAAAAACTATTTTAAAGTATTAAACTGGTTATTTTTATAATTTTTATGAATTTGCCTACATCTTTTACTAATAACCAGCAAATTTCATCAAACTTGATCGGTTTTTGTTTTACAACGCATTAGTTATGAATTTTACCGTTTTTTTCTTCTAAAGCTTCCAAAAACGATTATAAAGTATTAAACTGGTTATCTTTATAATTTTTATGAATTTGTCTACATCTTGTACTAGTAACCAGCAAATTTTATCAAAATTGATTGATCGGTTTTTGTTTTACAACGCATTATTTATGAATTTTACCGTTTTTTCTGTTCCAACGCTTCTAAAAACTTTTTTAAAGTATTAAACTAGTTATTTTTATATTTTTTTGGAATTTGTCTGCATCTTGTACTAATAACCAGCAAATTTGATCAAAATTGATTGATTTGTTTTTGTTTTACAACGCATTATTTATGAATTTTATCGTTTTTGTCACAAACTTTTTTAAACTAAAACGATTTGTTTCAGATTTGTCACAAAATGTTCTGGAGTTGTCATAAAATGTTGATAAACTGTCACAAAATGTTCTCAATTGTACCATGACACATAGATGTTTTGGAACTGTCACAAAGTTTTTTAAACTAAAACGTTAAGTTCCGGAATTGTCACAAAACGTTCTGAAGTTGTCATAAAATGTCGTTTAACTGTCACTAAATGTTCTCAATTGTACCATGACACATAAATGTTTTGGAACTGTTACAAACTTTTTTAAACTAAAACGATATGTTCCAGAATTGTCACAAAATGTTCTGCAATTATTATAAAATGTCGATTAACTGTCACAAAATGTTTGCAGGTCCACCATGACATAAAAATGTTCTGGAACTGTCACAAACTCTTCTAAAGTAAAATGATTTGTTCCAGAATTCTTACAAAATGTTCCGGAGTTGTCATAAAATGTTGTATAACTGTCACAAAATGATCTCAGTTGTACCATGACACAAAAATGTTCCGGAACTGTCACAAACTCTTCTAAACTAAAAGGATATGTTCTAGAATTGTCAGTAAATGTTCTGGAGTTGTAATAAAATGTTCTCAGTTGTACCGTGACAAAAAAATATTTGAAATGATCCGGAAGTGTCGCAAATTATTCTAAAATATGTTCTAGAATTGTCACTAAATGTTTTGGAGTTGTCATAAAATGTTCTCAGTTGTACCTTGATAAAAAAAATGATCTGAAATGTTCCGCAAGTGTCACAAATTATTCTAAACTAAAAATATGTTCTAGAATTGTCACAAAATGTTGTGGAGTTGTCATAAAATGATCTCAGTTGACAAAAAAAATATCTGAAATGTTCCGCAAGTGTCACAAATTATTCTAAATTAAAACAATATGTTCTAGAGTTGTCACAAATTGTTCTGAAGTTGTCATAAAATGTTCTCAGTTGTACAATGGCACAAAAATATTTTGAAATGTTCCGGGAACTGTTACAAACTGTTCTAAACAAAAACGATATGTTCCGGAATTAGTGACACAATAATCGTGAAGCGATAAATTAGACGTCAATATCTGTTTAGGTTAGTGCATACCGTGACTCATTTCTGATTTATTAGTGCCGTGAGATACCAATCAAAGAGATGTTCATTTAAAAAAAAAAACAGAATTGCAAAGTGACAGTTTATGAGTCAATTTTTTTAAGTTATATTTGTAAAGTTAATAATCGCGAAGCAACAGATTATACGTCAGTATGTGCTTTGGTTTGTACTTACCGTGACTCATTTCTGGTTATATTAGTGCCGTGAGGCACCAATCAAAAAGATATTATTTTTTTAAGAGCAGAATAGCAAAGTAACAGATTATGAATCAATTTTTTAAAGTTATATGTGATTAGTGATAAAATAGTAGCGAAGCGACAGATTATACGTCAGTATGTGCTTCGGTTTGTGCTTACCGTGACTCATTTTTGGTTATATTAATGGCGTGAGTCACCAATCAAAGAGATATTATTTTTTTTAAGAACAGAATAGCAAAGTAACAGATTATGAATCAATTTTTTAAAGTTATATGTGATTAGTGATAAAATAGTAGCGAAGCGACAGATTATACGTCAGTATGTGCTTCGGTTTGTGCTTACCGTGACTCATTTCTGGTTATATTAGTGCCGTGAGGCACCAATCAAAGAGATATTATTTTTTTAAGAGCAGAATAGCTAAGTAACAGATTAGGAATCATTTTTTTTAAGTTATATGTGATTAGTGATAAAATAATGGCGAAGCGACCGATTATACGTCAATATGTGCTTCGGTTTGTGCTTACCGTGACTCATTTCTAGTTATATTAGTGCCATGAAACACCAATCAAATATTAATTTTTTAACTGAATAATTTGAAAGTGACAGATTATTTGTAATTTCTTTTAATCCGACCGGATATTTATTTGAAAACCGGATCAATAAAATTAATGGCCATTACTATGTGATAGTTTATTATAAAATAAATAAAACACATTAACTATATATACAAACAAATATCACCGTCCGATAATGGCTTTGTAAAGGTTGAAACTAGTTACGGTTTTTAAATATATTTGTGATATAGTACATAGTAAATGTTTTATTTATTTTGAAAAATAATTGCAAACAATGAAATCATGGTCGTTAACAATTCTGTATTTACTTTACAAATTAAAATGAAAAATTTCATTCTCTGCTATTGCAATTGAAATAGCTTTAATGCGAATAATGATTCAGCTTTAAAATAAAACATTTTATTTTCTAACGTAATCGGCAAAAGCTTGCTAATGTTTTTTTCTTCTTTTTCGTATCTTCTTATTTTTGTCAAAATGGCGTTTTAGGGGTTGCGTCACCAGAGTACTTCGTAAATATTTGATGGCCGATAAACGTCACATTCTGGATCCGCATAAATTTTCAATCAGTACGCAAAAAGGAGAAGCTGAAAAGGGGGATAAAAATCGTTTCATTTTTAATCCCCCTTTTCCCATTTAGCCCCGGCGGCAATCTAAATAGAAAATTAAGAGCAATTTAATAAAAATGTGGGTCAGTAATATTATTATTATAAAAGATTGCAACGTCGCACGCGGCCATTGCCGAATAACTGTTGCGATTGGTGGAAAATAAAAAAATGTTGTTGGAACTATTTGCACGTACGTTTTTAGTAATTATGGTGCCCTGTAATAAAACCGTGTGTTGTAGTTAGTGAGGAAATTGAAATGTGGTTATTCTATTTACGTATTGAAAACATCTGCGCAACGTTATTACGATGTGGGTTGGTATCAAATGGCCCGGCTTCACTTGCCACAAAATTATTGATTGGATGGATGGTGGATGCACCTAGGGGTCACGCAACTTGTGTGAAACGCAACAGTGTTTATTTTTAAATTATTACCATGGCAATATGAATCTATACTTAGCGAATTCGATCAACTAAATAAATAAGTTTCAATTCGAATAAACTTTAAACTAGTTTGCAGTCGAGAAAGGGGATAAAATCCCACCGTTAAAGGGTCTTTAAAACGTAATTCGGTCTTTGTGAAATTACAATTCAAGTCGAGTGCGTGTGTGAGCGCCTTTGGATTGAGAGGATTTTGAGGAAGATCTGGGCGAAATAATCCGATGCAGATCTCGCGCGCTCTGGGCACAGTCACCAGGAGTCACTGGGTCAACTGCTCGCGTTCTTTGTTCGAAGTTGAAGTTCAAAGTAAAGCGTTAACCTCTCGAAACCGCACCAGTTTCACGGCACGTTACACGCCCGCCGTCTTTGTCCTTTACACGGAACATTACCCGTTCTTTCTCTCAGTTCTCTCCATGCCATTATTATACTATTTTTTTTTATCCTATTTTTTTCGGTTTCTTTCTTATATGTGGTGTGCGTCGAGGAGTCAGTGGCGCAACAGTGGTGGCGCGGGGGCGTTCAGGGCCCCCTTTCACCTCTTTGTATAGCACGCGGAACATCTGATGCGATAACTGTAAATAAATCAATTAAGTTTGCGTTACATCAGTCCATAGCCCACGTTCAATCGTCGGAAAAACAACAACGCACAGAAAGTGAGCGAGAAAGAGAGAAGAAGAAGTTCTCTCCTACGTGCTTCCTAGAAGGGGCCACGCACATGGCTAATCCAATCGAAATTAATTGGGTCACCGCATCAAGCTGGGAAAAAAACAACAAAGAAAATTTATCTAAATTACTAGTCGCAAGATGCGGAAAGGCTTTACGCAGATTTACACATCACAAGCTTGCGACCATTAGCATACACTACATAAAGACATTGAGAGAGACTTTAGGAATACTGAACAAAGACGTAGGGAGACTTGAAGAATGCTCGGTAATAACTAGAGAGCGGATTTATAGTCAGCAGTCACATGTCTATTGAAACTTGCGTCCAGCATTCATTTAAAAATAAAAATTTCAATCAATCAATAAAACATTTGAGAATTGTATTTTAAAAGTGACTAAAGACATGTTTGTAACTTTGTTGTACTATAATTACTTATTACTCGCCAGTGATTAAAAAAAAAAGTGATTTAGCTTAATTCGGCCGGATGTTAAATATTTCTATTATTTTATTAAAAGTTGCCGATTTTATTCACTTTAAGCGTTTTTATAAAGAAAATATACTTAATATGGTTCAATTCTGTTTTAAAATGGCCGGATTTGGATATTTTTCCGAAATTTTGAATTTTGGCCGGATTTTCAAAATGGTTTTAAAATTACGCATTTAGTTTGGCATTAAGCCTTCAAATGGTTCCTAATAGACTGATTTTTATCTTAACTTTAAAGCAGTTCTGCAGTTGTTTTGCAACATTATTCAATGAGTGCTTTCATTATATTAACGGCCGGATCTAGCTATGTTGAAAATTGTCTTAGCTTGAACAAAATCCGGCTTTTAAATGGTCTCATTGGTAGTAAATTGTTGAATTTGTTTGCAGTTATTGATTTTGTGCACATTGTGTTGCTTAATCAAGCCGGATTTTGATATATGAAGGCCGGATTTTTAAAATTTGGTACTAATGTGTACAATGTTTGTTTATTTTATAATAATTGAAAAGGGCAAGGTTTAAAGTGAACAAAATCCGCTCTCAAAATGGTTTTATTGGTTGTAAATTGATTTTGTGTGCATGGTTGTTGCTTAATCCGGGCGGATTTTGATATTTGAAGGCCGGATTTTCAAAATTTGAAATCCGGTCTTAAAATGGTCTCACTGATCCCAAATTTAGCTTAAAAAGTTGATATTTTTGTCAAATTATGAAAAAGGTTTCGACTTGAAGTTTAAGATGTGTTTATTCATACTAAATTGTCATAAAAATATTAATTCTAAAATGATGCATTTGCATATAAATCCGTTCTCTACTAAATGACATTTACACACGATTTATACATTGACGTAAGTAACTTTACAAATGCCGTGAAACGACAGAAGGAATCAACCACGCAATTGAACAAAGAACATTGAAAAACGATTAAACATTTAAATTTGATTAACACAATTTGTCGTCATTTTCATGCATTTCTTTTTTTTTTTTAATATCCTCAACGACGTCGCATTTTCCGTTCTGCTAAGGCGGTCAGCAGTGTACTGCTATTTTATTTTTTATGCTCCATCCATCGAGAGACAAAGAAGACGTCGAACAAAGAACTTCTTCTCGTGTAAGGTATCCTTCCGCGGCGTGAAGAATTCTTGCTACGATTCTACCTTCATTAACATTTTTACTTTAATGCATTAGTACTAATTGAGACATGTCAGTTTAATTGATTTTTTAAAACATAAAAATATGGAACGGAAGAAATTAAAAATTAGCATATAATAATAATAATAAGCCGTTAGAGTGAAAACGGGGATTACACAATAAATCGCGGCGCACGCGTTCCTCACTTTAATTAAATTACACAAGAAGTAACACCTCGCACATTATCATACGTTTAACATACAATGGGAAGGTTTATTCTCGGCCTGAGACGTATCTGTCATTAATAAAGCACTTGAACATTAATGTTTGTTGTTGTTTTTTCTTGCATCAGGGGCATCTTATTCCCGTCTTTGTTGCACGACTTAACTGTAAAAAACGGGGACAAAGGAGCACGACCTGCTATTATTTTTTCAAATACAGTTTTCTAATTGTTGCGCTATTAAATATCTTCTGCAAATGGATCAATTTATATTATTATATTTCTTTTTTTTTTCAGGACATCTATATCTGCCAACGATAACAACGTCCCCTGACAATTATTCGATCCCGATTGGATAATATTTCCAACAAGATACGACGACTGTCAGCTTGTCATCTGTAATGAGATGTTTGCTTCGTGGAATGATGGGCATCCAATATGAAGACAAACAATTATTATTTAATGTTGATAATAATCAACTTAGTCCTTTTTGCCAGCTTGAAATTTTGCCCTCCCGTATTATAGACAGGGTGAGCAAAGTTTCAGGTGTGTGAAAGCGACTTGCAATCATCTATAACCGAAAGAAGAACTTAGAATTGCGCAAAACCGTTTTAGTGTTTGCAAAAACATTACTTATACTTACTTTTTAAAATTTATAAATGATGTATTTTATGTAAATTGCTTCTCCACCCAGTGTAAGACACATACACTAGTGTTTCAGGGTATGCACCCATCATCAGTGTGCCTAGCATCTCACTGGCTGAAGAGACAATTTATATAAAATCACAGAAACTATTAAACAGTTTATGTTTAGTAATGAGTCGAAAAATAAAGATGACCGAAACAAATTTATTATTTAAAATTAATCTGTTAATATATTCATAGTCTGTATACTTGTAGTCTTCATGCTTTATTATTATAGTTTATATAATTATTATCTATATACTTGTAGTCTATATATTTAAACTTTATATACTTGTTGTCTATATACTTATAGTCTGTAAACTTGGTTATAGTTTATACTAAATTTGGTTGTTGTATTTTTAATCGAATTGTGATTACTTTCTTAAATCAATTGTTCCATATAGTATAGAAGAAAACGATGATCCCCAGGATTGAATATTAAAGTCGGCACGCTTGAACTTTGTTTTTCCTGTGCATATTACTAGGTGAGCAAAGATTCAGGTGTGTTGACGATTCTTATCTACTTTAAACTGAAACACTTTGAAGACGACGTATGAACGGTTTTATATTTAATAGCAATTAACTTGAAATGTATTGATACTTTTGTGTAATAAAAATTATTTATTTTAAATATAATTTTTTTATTAAGATCTCCTTACGTTTATGTGATCCTGATACAAAACCTAAGCAAACAAACCTTTTCAAACAATTTGCAACATTTATATCAAAATTTAAAATATCCCAAAATTAATGTAACTATCTAAAATGGCTTTAATTAGTCCCTAGATCAAATGTAAAATATTAATTTTTTAATCGGAGTGCAGGGAACGGAGTTACAGCATGTTGAAGATCTCCTCGCGTTTATGTAATCCTGATACAAACCTAAGTAATCTAAACTTTTTAGACAAACTGCGACATTTATATAAACTTTTAAAATTGCTCCAAAATTAATGAAACTCTCTAAAATGGCTTTAATTAGTCCCTAGATTATGGGAAAAATATTAGTTTTTTAATCGGACTGCAGGGAACGGAGTTACAGCATGTCGAAGATCTCCTCGCGTTTATGTGATCCTGATACAAACCTAAGTAAACTAAACTTTTCAAATAAATTGCGACATTTATATAAAATTTTAAAATTGCTTCAAAATTAATGAAACTCTCTAAAATGGCTTTAATTAGTCCCTAGATTATGAGAAAAATATTAATTTTTTAATCGGACTGCAGGGAACGGAGTTACAGCATGTCGAAGTTCTCTTCGCGTTTATGTGATCCTGTTACAAACCCAAGTAAACTAAACTTTTCAAATAAATTGCGACATTTATATAAAATTTTCAAATTGCTCCAAAATTAATGAAACTCTCTAAAATGGCTTTAATTAGTCCCTAGATTATGGGAAAAATATTAGTTTTTTAATCGGACTGCAGGGAACGGAGTTACAGCATGTCGAAGATCTCCTCGCGTTTATGTAATCCTGATACAAACCTAAGTAAACTAAACTTTTTATACAAAATGCGACATTTATATTAAATTTTAAAATTGCTTCAAAATTAATAAAACTTTCTAAAATGGCTTTAATTAGTCCCTAGATTATGGGAAAAATATTAGTTTTTTAATCGGACTGCAGGGAACGGAGTTACAGCATGTCAAAGATCTCCTCGCGTTTATGTGATCCTGATACAAACCTAAGTAAACTAAACTTTTTAGACAAAATGCGACATTTATATTAAATTTTAAAATTGCTTCAAAATTAATGAAACTTTCTAAAATGGCTTTAATTAGTCCCTAGATTATGGGAAAAATATTAGTTTTTTAATCGGACTGCAGGGAACGGAGTTACAGCATGTCGAAGATCTCCTCGCGTTTATGTGATCCTGATACAAACCTAAGTAAACCAAACTTTTTAAACAAAATGCGACAATAAATATAAAACTTTAAAATTGCTCCAAAATTGATTAAACTCTCTAAAATGGCTTTAATTAGTCCCTAGATTATGGGAAAAATATTAGTTTTTTAATCGGACTGCAGGGAACGGAGTTACAGCATGTCGAAGATCTCCTCGTGTGTATGTGATCCTGATACAAACCTAAGTAAACTAAACTTTTTAGACAAAATGCGACATTTATATAAAATTTTAAAATTGCTTCAAAATTAATGAAACTTTCTAAAATGGCTTTAATTAGTCCCTTGATTATGGGAAAAATATTAGTTTTTTAATCGGACTGCAGGGAACGGAGTTACAGCATGTCGAAGATCTCCTCGTGTTTATGTGATCCTGATACAAACCTAAGTAAACTAAACTTTTTAGACAAAATGCGACATTTATATAAAATTTTAAAATTGCTTCAAAATTAATGAAACTCTCTAAAATGGCTTTAATTAGTCCCTAGATTATGGGAAAAATATTAGTTTTTTAATCGGACTGCAGGGAACGGAGTTACAGCATGTCGAAGATCTCCTCGCGTTTATGTAATCCTGATACAAACCTAAGTAAACTAAACTTTTTAGACAAAATGCGACATTTATATAAAATTTTAAAATTGCTTCAAAATTAATGAAACTCTCTAAAATGGCTTTAATTAGTCCCTAGATTATGGGAAAAATATTAGTTTTTTAATCGGACTGCAGGGAACGGAGTTACAGCATGTCGAAGATCTCCTCGTGTTTATGTGATCCTGATACAAACCTAAGTAAACTAAACTTTTTAGACAAAATGCGACATTTATATAAAATTTTAAAATTGCTTCAAAATTAATGAAACTTTCTAAAATGGCTTTAATTAGTCCCTTGATTATGGGAAAAATATTAGTTTTTTAATCGGACTGCAGGGAACGGAGTTACAGCATGTCGAAGATCTCCTCGTGTTTATGTGATCCTGATACAAACCTAAGTAAACTAAACTTTTTAGACAAAATGCGACATTTATATAAAATTTTAAAATTGCTTCAAAATTAATGAAACTTTCTAAAATGGCTTTAATTAGTCCCTTGATTATGGGAAAAATATTAGTTTTTTAATCGGACTGCAGGGAACGGAGTTACAGCATGTCGAAGATCTCCTCGTGTTTATGTGATCCTGATACAAACCTAAGTAAACTAAACTTTTTAGACAAAATGCGACATTTATATAAAATTTTAAAATTGCTTCAAAATTAATGAAACTCTCTAAAATGGCTTTAATTAGTCCCTAGATTATGGGAAAAATATTAGTTTTTTAATCGGACTGCAGGGAACGGAGTTACAGCATGTCGAAGATCTCCTCGCGTTTATGTAATCCTGATACAAACCTAAGTAAACTAAACTTTTTAGACAAAATGCGACATTTATATAAAATTTTAAAATTGCTTCAAAATTAATGAAACTCTCTAAAATGGCTTTAATTAGTCCCTAGATTATGGGAAAAATATTAGTTTTTTAATCGGACTGCAGGGAACGGAGTTACAGCATGTCGAAGATCTCCTCGTGTTTATGTGATCCTGATACAAACCTAAGTAAACTAAACTTTTTAGACAAAATGCGACATTTATATAAAATTTTAAAATTGCTTCAAAATTAATGAAACTTTCTAAAATGGCTTTAATTAGTCCCTAGATTATGGGAAAAATATTAGTTTTTTAATCGGACTGCAGGGAACGGAGTTACAGCATGTCGAAGATCTCCTCGCGTTTATGTGATCCTGATACAAACCTAAGTAAACCAAACTTTTTAAACAAAATGCGACAATAAATATAAAACTTTAAAATTGCTCCAAAATTGATTAAACTCTCTAAAATGGCTTTAATTAGTCCCTAGATTATGGGAAAAATATTAGTTTTTTAATCGGACTGCAGGGAACGGAGTTACAGCATGTCGAAGATCTCCTCGTGTTTATGTGATCCTGATACAAACCTAAGTAAACTAAACTTTTTAGACAAAATGCGACATTTATATAAAATTTTAAAATTGCTTCAAAATTAATGAAACTCTCTAAAATGGCTTTAATTAGTCCCTAGATTATGGGAAAAATATTAGTTTTTTAATCGGACTGCAGGGAACGGAGTTACAGCATGTCGAAGATCTCCTCGTGTTTATGTGATCCTGATACAAACCTAAGTAAACTAAACTTTTTAGACAAAATGCGACATTTATATAAAATTTTAAAATTGCTTCAAAATTAATGAAACTTTCTAAAATGGCTTTAATTAGTCCCTAGATTATGGGAAAAATATTAGTTTTTTAATCGGACTGCAGGGAACGGAGTTACAGCATGTCGAAGATCTCCTCGTGTTTATGTGATCCTGATACAAACCTAAGTAAACTAAACTTTTTAGACAAAATGCGACATTTATATAAAATTTTAAAATTGCTTCAAAATTAATGAAACTTTCTAAAATGGCTTTAATTAGTCCCTAGATTATGGGAAAAATATTAGTTTTTTAATCGGACTGCAGGGAACGGAGTTACAGCATGTCGAAGATCTCCTCGTGTTTATGTGATCCTGATACAAACCTAAGTAAACTAAACTTTTTAGACAAAATGCGACATTTATATAAAATTTTAAAATTGCTTCAAAATTAATGAAACTTTCTAAAATGGCTTTAATTAGTCCCTTGATTATGGGAAAAATATTAGTTTTTTAATCGGACTGCAGGGAACGGAGTTACAGCATGTCGAAGATCTCCTCGTGTTTATGTGATCCTGATACAAACCTAAGTAAACTAAACTTTTTAGACAAAATGCGACATTTATATAAAATTTTAAAATTGCTTCAAAATTAATGAAACTTTCTAAAATGGCTTTAATTAGTCCCTAGATTATGGGAAAAATATTAGTTTTTTAATCGGACTGCAGGGAACGGAGTTACAGCATGTCGAAGATCTCCTCGTGTTTATGTGATCCTGATACAAACCTAAGTAAACTAAACTTTTTAGACAAAATGCGACATTTATATAAAATTTTAAAATTGCTTCAAAATTAATGAAACTTTCTAAAATGGCTTTAATTAGTCCCTTGATTATGGGAAAAATATTAGTTTTTTAATCGGACTGCAGGGAACGGAGTTACAGCATGTCGAAGATCTCCTCGTGTTTATGTGATCCTGATACAAACCTAAGTAAACTAAACTTTTTAGACAAAATGCGACATTTATATAAAATTTTAAAATTGCTTCAAAATTAATGAAACTCTCTAAAATGGCTTTAATTACTCCCTAGATTATGGGAAAAATATTAGTTTTTTAATCGGACTGCAGGGAACGGAGTTACAGCATGTCGAAGATCTCCTCGCGTTTATGTGATCCTGATACAAACCTAAGTAAACTAAACTTTTCAAATAAATTGCGACATTTATATAAAATTTTAAAATTGCTTCAAAATTAATGAAACTCTCTAAAATGGCTTTAATTAGTCCCTAGATTATGGGAAAAATATTAGTTTTTTAATCGGACTGCAGGGAACGGAGTTACAGCATGTCGAAGATCTCCTCGCGTTTATGTGATCCTGATACAAACCTAAGTAAACCAAACTTTTTAAACAAAATGCGACAATAAATATAAAACTTTAAAATTGCTCCAAAATTGATTAAACTCTCTAAAATGGCTTTAATTAGTTCCTAGATTATGGGAAAAATATTAGTTTTTTAATCGGACTGCAGGGAACGGAGTTACAGCATGTCGAAGATCTCCTCGCGTTTATGTGATCCTGATACAAACCTAAGTAAACCAAACTTTTTAAACAAAATGCGACAATAAATATAAAACTTTAAAATTGCTCCAAAATTGATTAAACTCTCTAAGGGCCAATATTACAATAGTGGTTTAAACTGCAAGTTTACTAACTGCTAGTTAAAATTTAAATCGCTAGTTAGTGGGAACGCGTATTACAATTGTCTCTATATTTTATGTCAACAAAGTATTTAAAATCTTAACCTATAAATTGAAGCGTCAAAAAATTGACATTAAAATTTTATTTAATAAATATATTGAATATCTAACAACAACAAAAATGCAAATTAATAAATATGGATAACTCTTTATAAACAATAATAAGTTTCCAGTAATCACTATTAATATAATACACCCATTTCTTATAAGTAATAACTCACATAATTTAAGGTTATTTAAACTGCTAGTTAAATCGTTAATTGCTCATTTCCGCCAGTTAGCTATCCAGATATTTTAATCCACAGTTAGCATTAATCGACGTATGTGTGAGTTAAACCACTATTGTAATTTCGGCCTTAAAATGGCTTTAATTAGTCCCTAGATTATGGGAAAAATATTAGTTTTTTAATCGGACTGCAGGGAACGGAGTTACAGCATGTCGAAGATCTCCTCGCGTTTATGTAATCCTGATACAAACCTAAGTAAACTAAACTTTTTAGACAAAATGCGACATTTATATAAAATTTTAAAATTGCTTCAAAATTAATGAAACTCTCTAAAATGGCTTTAATTAGTCCCTAGATTATGGGAAAAATATTAGTTTTTTAATCGGACTGCAGGGAACGGAGTTACAGCATGTCGAAGATCTCCTCGTGTTTATGTGATCCTGATACAAACCTAAGTAAACTAAACTTTTTAGACAAAATGCGACATTTATATAAAATTTTAAAATTGCTTCAAAATTAATGAAACTCTCTAAAATGGCTTTAATTAGTCCCTAGATTATGGGAAAAATATTAGTTTTTTAATCGGACTGCAGGGAACGGAGTTACAGCATGTCGAAGATCTCCTCGCGTTTATGTAATCCTGATACAAACCTAAGTAAACTAAACTTTTTAGACAAAATGCGACATTTATATAAAATTTTAAAATTGCTTCAAAATTAATGAAACTCTCTAAAATGGCTTTAATTAGTCCCTAGATTATGGGAAAAATATTAGTTTTTTAATCGGACTGCAGGGAACGGAGTTACAGCATGTCGAAGATCTCCTCGCGTTTATGTAATCCTGATACAAACCTAAGTAAACTAAACTTTTTAGACAAAATGCGACATTTATATAAAATTTTAAAATTGCTTCAAAATTAATGAAACTCTCTAAAATGGCTTTAATTAGTCCCTAGATTATGGGAAAAATATTAGTTTTTTAATCGGACTGCAGGGAACGGAGTTACAGCATGTCGAAGATCTCCTCGTGTTTATGTGATCCTGATACAAACCTAAGTAAACTAAACTTTTTAGACAAAATGCGACATTTATATAAAATTTTAAAATTGCTTCAAAATTAATGAAACTCTCTAAAATGGCTTTAATTAGTCCCTAGATTATGGGAAAAATATTAGTTTTTTAATCGGACTGCAGGGAACGGAGTTACAGCATGTCGAAGATCTCCTCGTGTTTATGTGATCCTGATACAAACCTAAGTAAACTAAACTTTTTAGACAAAATGCGACATTTATATAAAATTTTAAAATTGCTTCAAAATTAATGAAACTCTCTAAAATGGCTTTAATTAGTCCCTAGATTATGGGAAAAATATTAGTTTTTTAATCGGACTGCAGGGAACGGAGTTACAGCATGTCGAAGATCTCCTCGTGTTTATGTGATCCTGATACAAACCTAAGTAAACTAAACTTTTTAGACAAAATGCGACATTTATATAAAATTTTAAAATTGCTTCAAAATTAATGAAACTTTCTAAAATGGCTTTAATTAGTCCCTAGATTATGGGAAAAATATTAGTTTTTTAATCGGACTGCAGGGAACGGAGTTACAGCATGTCGAAGATCTCCTCGTGTTTATGTGATCCTGATACAAACCTAAGTAAACTAAACTTTTTAGACAAAATGCGACATTTATATAAAATTTTAAAATTGCTTCAAAATTAATGAAACTTTCTAAAATGGCTTTAATTAGTCCCTAGATTATGGGAAAAATATTAGTTTTTTAATCGGACTGCAGGGAACGGAGTTACAGCATGTCGAAGATCTCCTCGTGTTTATGTGATCCTGATACAAACCTAAGTAAACTAAACTT
The DNA here is from genome assembly GCA_963932245.1 of Tachinus rufipes. NCBI lineage: Eukaryota > Metazoa > Arthropoda > Insecta > Coleoptera > Staphylinidae > Tachinus > Tachinus rufipes. The sequence continues at coordinate 85,018,153 of OZ010748.1, read as the reverse complement.
TTTAGACAAAATGCGACATTTATATAAAATTTTAAAATTGCTTCAAAATTAATGAAACTTTCTAAAATGGCTTTAATTAGTCCCTTGATTATGGGAAAAATATTAGTTTTTTAATCGGACTGCAGGGAACGGAGTTACAGCATGTCGAAGATCTCCTCGTGTTTATGTGATCCTGATACAAACCTAAGTAAACTAAACTTTTTAGACAAAATGCGACATTTATATAAAATTTTAAAATTGCTTCAAAATTAATGAAACTTTCTAAAATGGCTTTAATTAGTCCCTAGATTATGGGAAAAATATTAGTTTTTTAATCGGACTGCAGGGAACGGAGTTACAGCATGTCGAAGATCTCCTCGTGTTTATGTGATCCTGATACAAACCTAAGTAAACTAAACTTTTTAGACAAAATGCGACATTTATATAAAATTTTAAAATTGCTTCAAAATTAATGAAACTTTCTAAAATGGCTTTAATTAGTCCCTTGATTATGGGAAAAATATTAGTTTTTTAATCGGACTGCAGGGAACGGAGTTACAGCATGTCGAAGATCTCCTCGTGTTTATGTGATCCTGATACAAACCTAAGTAAACTAAACTTTTTAGACAAAATGCGACATTTATATAAAATTTTAAAATTGCTTCAAAATTAATGAAACTCTCTAAAATGGCTTTAATTAGTCCCTAGATTATGGGAAAAATATTAGTTTTTTAATCGGACTGCAGGGAACGGAGTTACAGCATGTCGAAGATCTCCTCGCGTTTATGTGATCCTGATACAAACCTAAGTAAACTAAACTTTTCAAATAAATTGCGACATTTATATAAAATTTTAAAATTGCTTCAAAATTAATGAAACTCTCTAAAATGGCTTTAATTAGTCCCTAGATTATGGGAAAAATATTAGTTTTTTAATCGGACTGCAGGGAACGGAGTTACAGCATGTCGAAGATCTCCTCGCGTTTATGTGATCCTGATACAAACCTAAGTAAACCAAACTTTTTAAACAAAATGCGACAATAAATATAAAACTTTAAAATTGCTCCAAAATTGATTAAACTCTCTAAAATGGCTTTAATTAGTTCCTAGATTATGGGAAAAATATTAGTTTTTTAATCGGACTGCAGGGAACGGAGTTACAGCATGTCGAAGATCTCCTCGCGTTTATGTGATCCTGATACAAACCTAAGTAAACCAAACTTTTTAAACAAAATGCGACAATAAATATAAAACTTTAAAATTGCTCCAAAATTGATTAAACTCTCTAAGGGCCAATATTACAATAGTGGTTTAAACTGCAAGTTTACTAACTGCTAGTTAAAATTTAAATCGCTAGTTAGTGGGAACGCGTATTACAATTGTCTCTATATTTTATGTCAACAAAGTATTTAAAATCTTAACCTATAAATTGAAGCGTCAAAAAATTGACATTAAAATTTTATTTAATAAATATATTGAATATCTAACAACAACAAAAATGCAAATTAATAAATATGGATAACTCTTTATAAACAATAATAAGTTTCCAGTAATCACTATTAATATAATACACCCATTTCTTATAAGTAATAACTCACATAATTTAAGGTTATTTAAACTGCTAGTTAAATCGTTAATTGCTCATTTCCGCCAGTTAGCTATCCAGATATTTTAATCCACAGTTAGCATTAATCGACGTATGTGTGAGTTAAACCACTATTGTAATTTCGGCCTTAAAATGGCTTTAATTAGTCCCTAGATTATGGGAAAAATATTAGTTTTTTAATCGGACTGCAGGGAACGGAGTTACAGCATGTCGAAGATCTCCTCGCGTTTATGTGATCCTGATACAAACCTAAGTAAACCAAACTTTTTAAACAAAATGCGACAATAAATATAAAACTTTAAAATTGCTCCAAAATTGATTAAACTCTCTAAAATGGCTTTAATTAGTCCCTAGATTATAGGAAAAATATTAGTTTTTTAATCGGACTGCAGGGAACGGAGTTACAGCATGTCGAAGATCTCCTCGCGTTTATGTGATCCTGATACAAACCTAAGTAAACTAAACTTTTCAAATAAATTGCGACATTTATATAAAATTTTAAAATTGCTCCAAAATTAATGAAACTCTCTAAAATGGCTTTAATTAGTCCCTAGATTATGGGAAAAATATTAGTTTTTTAATCGGACTGCAGGGAACGGAGTTACAGCATGTCGAAGATCTCTTCGCGTTTATGTAATCCTGATACAAACCTAAGTAATCTAAACTTTTTAGACAAAATGCGACATTTATATAAAATTTTAAAATTGCTTCAAAATTAATGAAACTTTCTAAAATGGCTTTAATTAGTCCCTAGATTATGGGAAAAATATTAGTTTTTTAATCGGACTGCAGGGAATGGAGTTACAGCATGTCGAAGATCTCCTCGCGTTTATGTGATCCTGATACAAACCTAAGTAAACCAAACTTTTTAAACAAAATGCGACAATAAATATAAAACTTTAAAATTGCTCCAAAATTGATTAAACTCTCTAAAATGGCTTTAATTAGTCCCTAGATTATGGGAAAAATATTAGTTTTTTAATCGGACTGCAGGGAACGGAGTTACAGCATGTCGAAGATCTCCTCGCGTTTATGTGATCCTGATACAAACCTAAGTAAACCAAACTTTTTAAACAAAATGCGACAATAAATATAAAACTTTAAAATTGCTCCAAAATTGATTAAACTCTCTAAAATGGCTTTAATTAGTCCCTAGATTATGGGAAAAATATTAGTTTTTTAATCGGACTGCAGGGAACGGAGTTACAGCATGTCGAAGATCTCCTCGCGTTTATGTGATCCTGATACAAACCTAAGTAAACTAAACTTTTCAAATAAATTGCGACATTTATATAAAATTTTAAAATTGCTTCAAAATTAATGAAACTTTCTAAAATGGCTTTAATTAGTCCCTAGATTATGGGAAAAATATTAGTTTTTTAATCGGACTGCAGGGAACGGAGTTACAGCATGTCGAAGATCTTCTCGCGTTTATGTGATCCTGATACAAACCTAAGTAAACTAAACTTTTCAAATAAATTGCGACATTTATATAAAATTTTAAAATTGCTCCAAAATTAATGAAACTCTCTAAAATGGCTTTAATTAGTCCCTAGATTATGGGAAAAATATTAGTTTTTTAATCGGACTGCAGGGAACGGAGTTACAGCATGTCGAAGATCTCCTCGCGTTTATGTAATCCTGATACAAACCTAAGTAAACTAAACTTTTCAAATAAATTGCGACATTTATATAAAATTTTAAAATTGCTTCAAAATTAATGAAACTCTCTAAAATGGCTTTAATTAGTCCCTAGATTATGGGAAAAATATTAGTTTTTTAATCGGACTGCAGGGAACGGAGTTACAGCATGTCGAAGATCTCCTCGCGTTTATGTAATCCTGATACAAACCTAAGTAAACTAAACTTTTTAGACAAAATGCGACATTTATATAAAATTTTAAAATTGCTTCAAAATTAATGAAACTCTCTAAAATGGCTTTAATTAGTCCCTAGATTATGGGAAAAATATTAGTTTTTTAATCGGACTGCAGGGAACGGAGTTACAGCATGTCGAAGATCTTCTCGCGTTTATGTGATCCTGATACAAACCTAAGTAAACTAAACTTTTCAAATAAATTGCGACATTTATATAAAATTTTAAAATTGCTCCAAAATTAATGAAACTCTCTAAAATGGCTTTAATTAGTCCCTAGATTATGGGAAAAATATTAGTTTTTTAATCGGACTGCAGGGAACGGAGTTACAGCATGTCGAAGATCTCCTCGCGTTTATGTGATCCTGATACAAACCTAAGTAAACTAAACTTTTTAGACAAAATGCGACATTTATATAAAAAGTTTTAAAATTGCTTCAAAATTAATGAAACTCTCTAAAATGGCTTTAATTAGTCCCTAGATTATGGGAAAAATATTAGTTTTTTAATCGGACTGCAGGGAACGGAGTTACAGCATGTCGAAGATCTCCTCGCGTTTATGTGATCCTGATACAAACCTAAGTAAACTAAACTTTTTAGACAAAATGCGACATTTATATAAAAAGTTTTAAAATTGCTTCAAAATTAATGAAACTCTCTAAAATGGCTTTAATTAGTCCCTAGATTATGGGAAAAATATTAGTTTTTTAATCGGACTGCAGGGAACGGAGTTACAGCATGTCGAAGATCTCCTCGTGTTTATGTGATCCTGATACAAACCTAAGTAAACTAAACTTTTCAAATAAATTGCGACATTTATATAAAATTTTAAAATTGCTTCAAAATTAATGAAACTTTCTAAAATGGCTTTAATTAGTCCCTTGATTATGGGAAAAATATTAGTTTTTTAATCGGACTGCAGGGAACGGAGTTACAGCATGTCGAAGATCTCCTCGTGTTTATGTGATCCTGATACAAACCTAAGTAAACTAAACTTTTTAGACAAAATGCGACATTTATATAAAATTTTAAAATTGCTTCAAAATTAATGAAACTCTCTAAAATGGCTTTAATTAGTCCCTAGATTATGGGAAAAATATTAGTTTTTTAATCGGACAGCAGGAAACGGAGTTACAGCATGTCGAAGATCTCCTCGCGTTTATGTGATCCTGATACAAACCTAAGTAAACTAAACTTTTCAAATAAATTGCGACATTTATATAAAATTTTAAAATTGCTCCAAAATTAATGAAACTCTCTAAAATGGCTTTAATTAGTCCCTAGATTATGGGAAAAATATTAGTTTTTTAATCGGACTGCAGGGAACGGAGTTACAGCATGTCGAAGATCTCCTCGCGTTTATGTAATCCTGATACAAACCTAAGTAATCTAAACTTTTTAGACAAAATGCGACATTTATATAAAATTTTAAAATTGCTTCAAAATTAATGAAACTCTCTAAAATGGCTTTAATTAGTCCCTAGATTATGGGAAAAATATTAGTTTTTTAATCGGACTGCAGGAAACGGAGTTACAGCATGTCGAAGATCTCCTCGCGTTTATGTAATCCTGATACAAACCTAAGTAAACTAAACTTTTTAGACAAAATGCGACATTTATATAAAATTTTAAAATTGCTTCAAAATTAATGAAACTCTCTAAAATGGCTTTAATTAGTCCCTAGATTATGGGAAAAATATTAGTTTTTTAATCGGACTGCAGGGAACGGAGTTACAGCATGTCGAAGATCTCCTCGCGTTTATGTGATCCTGATACAAACCTAAGTAAACTAAACTTTTCAAATAAATTGCGACATTTATATAAAATTTTAAAATTGCTTCAAAATTAATGAAACTCTCTAAAATGGCTTTAATTAGTCCCTAGATTATGGGAAAAATATTAGTTTTTTAATCGGACTGCAGGGAACGGAGTTACAGCATGTCGAAGATCTCCTCGCGTTTATGTGATCCTGATACAAACCCAAGTAAACTAAACTTTTCAAATAAATTGCGACATTTATATAAAATTTTAAAATTGCTCCAAAATTAATGAAACTCTCTAAAATGGCTTTAATTAGTCCCTAGATTATGGGAAAAATATTAGTTTTTTAATCGGACTGCAGGGAACGGAGTTACAGCATGTCGAAGATCTCCTCGCGTTTATGTAATCCTGATACAAACCTAAGTAAACTAAACTTTTTAGACAAAATGCGACATTTATATAAAATTTTAAAATTGCTTCAAAATTAATGAAACTTTCTAAAATGGCTTTAATTAGTCCCTAGATTATGGGAAAAATATTAGTTTTTTAATCGGACTGCAGGGAACGGAGTTACAGCATGTCGAAGATCTCCTCGCGTTTATGTGATCCTGATACAAACCTAAGTAAACCAAACTTTTTAAACAAAATGCGACAACAAATATAAAACTTTAAAATTGCTCCAAAATTGATTAAACTCTCTAAAATGGCTTTAATTAGTCCCTAGATTATGGGAAAAATATTAGTTTTTTAATCGGACTGCAGGGAACGGAGTTACAGCATGTCGAAGATCTCCTCGCGTTTATGTGATCCTGATACAAACCTAAGTAAACCAAACCTTTTTAAACAAAATGCGACAATAAATATAAAACTTTAAAATTGCTCCAAAATTGATTAAACTCTCTAAAATGGCTTTAATTAGTCCCTAGATTATGGGAAAAATATTAGTTTTTTAATCGGACTGCAGGGAACGGAGTTACAGCATGTCGAAGATCTCCTCGCGTTTATGTAATCCTGATACAAACCTAAGTAAACTAAACTTTTTAGACAAAATGCGACATTTATATAAAATTTTAAAATTGCTTCAAAATTAATGAAACTCTCTAAAATGGCTTTAATTAGTCCCTAGATTATGGGAAAAATATTAGTTTTTTAATCGGACTGCAGGGAACGGAGTTACAGCATGTCAAAGATCTCCTCGCGTTTATGTGATCCTGATACAAACCTAAGTAAACTAAACTTTTTAGACAAAATGCGACATTTATATAAAATTTTAAAATTGCTTCAAAATTAATGAAACTTTCTAAAATGGCTTTAATTAGTCCCTAGATTATGGGAAAAATATTAGTTTTTTAATCGGACTGCAGGGAACGGAGTTACAGCATGTCGAAGATCTCCTCGCGTTTATGTGATCCTGATACAAACCTAAGTAAACTAAACTTTTTAGACAAAATGCGACATTTATATAAAATTTTAAAATTGCTTCAAAATTAATGAAACTTTCTAAAATGGCTTTAATTAGTCCCTTGATTATGGGAAAAATATTAGTTTTTTAATCGGACTGCAGGGAACGGAGTTACAGCATGTCGAAGATCTCCTCGTGTTTATGTGATCCTGATACAAACCTAAGTAAACTAAACTTTTTAGACAAAATGCGACATTTATATAAAATTTTAAAATTGCTTCAAAATTAATGAAACTCTCTAAAATGGCTTTAATTAGTCCCTAGATTATGGGAAAAATATTAGTTTTTTAATCGGACAGCAGGGAACGGAGTTACAGCATGTCGAAGATCTCCTCGCGTTTATGTAATCCTGATACAAACCTTAGTAAACTAAACTTTTTAGACAAAATGCGACATTTATATAAAATTTTAAAATTGCTTCAAAATTAATGAAACTTTCTAAAATGGCTTTAATTAGTCCCTTGATTATGGGAAAAATATTAGTTTTTTAATCGGACTGCAGGGAACGGAGTTACAGCATGTCGAAGATCTCCTCGTGTTTATGTGATCCTGATACAAACCTAAGTAAACTAAACTTTTCAAATAAATTGCGACATTTATATAAAATTTTAAAATTGCTCCAAAATTAATGAAACTCTCTAAAATGGCTTTAATTAGTCCCTAGATTATGGGAAAAATATTAGTTTTTTAATCGGACTGCAGGGAACGGAGTTACAGCATGTCGAAGATCTCCTCGCGTTTATGTAATCCTGATACAAACCTTAGTAAACTAAACTTTTTAGACAAAATGCGACATTTATATAAAATTTTAAAATTGCTTCAAAATTAATGAAACTCTCTAAAATGGCTTTAATTAGTCCCTAGATTATGGGAAAAATATTAGTTTTTTAATCGGACAGCAGGGAACGGAGTTACAGCATGTCGAAGATCTCCTCGCGTTTATGTGATCCTGATACAAACCTAAGTAAACTAAACTTTTCAAATAAATTGCGACATTTATATAAAATTTTAAAATTGCTCCAAAATTAATGAAACTCTCTAAAATGGCTTTAATTAGTCCCTAGATTATGGGAAAAATATTAGTTTTTTAATCGGACTGCAGGGAACGGAGTTACAGCATGTCGAAGATCTCCTCGCGTTTATGTAATCCTGATACAAACCTAAGTAATCTAAACTTTTTAGACAAAATGCGACATTTATATAAAATTTTAAAATTGCTTCAAAATTAATGAAACTCTCTAAAATGGCTTTAATTAGTCCCTAGATTATGGGAAAAATATTAGTTTTTTAATCGGACTGCAGGGAACGGAGTTACAGCATGTCGAAGATCTCCTCGCGTTTATGTAATCCTGATACAAACCTAAGTAAACTAAACTTTTTAGACAAAATGCGACATTTATATAAAATTTTAAAATTGCTTCAAAATTAATGAAACTCTCTAAAATGGCTTTAATTAGTCCCTAGATTATGGGAAAAATATTAGTTTTTTAATCGGACTGCAGGGAACGGAGTTACAGCATGTCGAAGATCTCCTCGCGTTTATGTGATCCTGATACAAACCTAAGTAAACTAAACTTTTCAAATAAATTGCGACATTTATATAAAATTTTAAAATTGCTTTAAAATTGATTAAACTCTCTAAAATGGCTTTAATTAGTCCCTAGATTATGGGAAAAATATTAGTTTTTCAATCGGACTGCAGGGAACGGAGTTACAGCATGTCGAAGATCTCCTCGCGTTTATGTGATCCTGATACAAACCCAAGTAAACTAAACTTTTCAAATAAATTGCGACATTTATATAAAATTTTAAAATTGCTCCAAAATTAATGAAACTCTCTAAAATGGCTTTAATTAGTCCCTAGATTATGGGAAAAATATTAGTTTTTTAATCGGACTGCAGGGAACGGAGTTACAGCATGTCGAAGATTTCCTCGCGTTTATGTAATCCTGATACAAACCTAAGTAATCTAAACTTTTTAGACAAAATGCGACATTTATATAAAATTTTAAAATTGCTTCAAAATTAATGAAACTTTCTAAAATGGCTTTAATTAGTCCCTAGATTATGGGAAAAATATTAGTTTTTTAATCGGACTGCAGGGAACGGAGTTACAGCATGTCAAAGATCTCCTCGCGTTTATGTGATCCTGATACAAACCTAAGTAAACTAAACTTTTCAAATAAATTGCGACATTTATATAAAATTTTAAAATTGCTCCAAAATTAATGAAACTCTCTAAAATGGCTTTAATTAGTCCCTAGATTATGGGAAAAATATTAGTTTTTTAATCGGACTGCAGGGAACGGAGTTACAGCATGTCGAAGATCTCCTCGCGTTTATGTGATCCTGATACAAACCCAAGTAAACTAAACTTTTCAAATAAATTGCGACATTTATATAAAATTTTAAAATTGCTCCAAAATTAATGAAACTCTCTAAAATGGCTTTAATTAGTCCCTAGATTATGGGAAAAATATTAGTTTTTTAATCGGACTGCAGGGAACGGAGTTACAGCATGTCGAAGATCTCCTCGCGTTTATGTAATCCTGATACAAACCTAAGTAATCTAAACTTTTTAGACAAAATGCGACATTTATATAAAATTTTAAAATTGCTTCAAAATTAATGAAACTTTCTAAAATGGCTTTAATTAGTCCCTAGATTATGGGAAAAATATTAGTTTTTTAATCGGACTGCAGGGAACGGAGTTACAGCATGTCAAAGATCTCCTCGCGTTTATGTGATCCTGATACAAACCTAAGTAAACTAAACTTTTTAGACAAAATGCGACATTTATATAAAATTTTAAAATTGCTTCAAAATTAATGAAACTTTCTAAAATGGCTTTAATTAGTCCCTAGATTATGGGAAAAATATTAGTTTTTTAATCGGACTGCAGGGAACGGAGTTACAGCATGTCGAAGATCTCCTCGCGTTTATGTGATCCTGATACAAACCTAAGTAAACCAAACTTTTTAAACAAAATGCGACAATAAATATAAAACTTTAAAATTGCTCCAAAATTGATTAAACTCTCTAAAATGGCTTTAATTAGTCCCTAGATTATGGGAAAAATATTAGTTTTTTAATCGGACTGCAGGGAACGGAGTTACAGCATGTCGAAGATCTCCTCGCGTTTATGTGATCCTGATACAAACCTAAGTAAACCAAACCTTTTTAAACAAAATGCGACAATAAATATAAAACTTTAAAATTGCTCCAAAATTGATTAAACTCTCTAAAATGGCTTTAATTAGTCCCTAGATTATGGGAAAAATATTAGTTTTTTAATCGGACTGCAGGGAACGGAGTTACAGCATGTCGAAGATCTCCTCGCGTTTATGTAATCCTGATACAAACCTAAGTAAACTAAACTTTTTAGACAAAATGCGACATTTATATAAAATTTTAAAATTGCTTCAAAATTAATGAAACTCTCTAAAATGGCTTTAATTAGTCCCTAGATTATGGGAAAAATATTAGTTTTTTAATCGGACTGCAGGGAACGGAGTTACAGCATGTCAAAGATCTCCTCGCGTTTATGTGATCCTGATACAAACCTAAGTAAACTAAACTTTTTAGACAAAATGCGACATTTATATAAAATTTTAAAATTGCTTCAAAATTAATGAAACTCTCTAAAATGGCTTTAATTAGTCCCTAGATTATGGGAAAAATATTAGTTTTTTAATCGGACTGCAGGGAACGGAGTTACAGCATGTCGAAGATCTCCTCGCGTTTATGTGATCCTGATACAAACCTAAGTAAACTAAACTTTTTAGACAAAATGCGACATTTATATAAAATTTTAAAATTGCTTCAAAATTAATGAAACTTTCTAAAATGGCTTTAATTAGTCCCTTGATTATGGGAAAAATATTAGTTTTTTAATCGGACTGCAGGGAACGGAGTTACAGCATGTCGAAGATCTCCTCGTGTTTATGTGATCCTGATACAAACCTAAGTAAACTAAACTTTTTAGACAAAATGCGACATTTATATAAAATTTTAAAATTGCTTCAAAATTAATGAAACTCTCTAAAATGGCTTTAATTAGTCCCTAGATTATGGGAAAAATATTAGTTTTTTAATCGGACAGCAGGGAACGGAGTTACAGCATGTCGAAGATCTCCTCGCGTTTATGTGATCCTGATACAAACCTAAGTAAACTAAACTTTTCAAATAAATTGCGACATTTATATAAAATTTTAAAATTGCTCCAAAATTAATGAAACTCTCTAAAATGGCTTTAATTAGTCCCTAGATTATGGGAAAAATATTAGTTTTTTAATCGGACTGCAGGGAACGGAGTTACAGCATGTCGAAGATCTCCTCGCGTTTATGTAATCCTGATACAAACCTTAGTAAACTAAACTTTTTAGACAAAATGCGACATTTATATAAAATTTTAAAATTGCTTCAAAATTAATGAAACTCTCTAAAATGGCTTTAATTAGTCCCTAGATTATGGGAAAAATATTAGTTTTTTAATCGGACAGCAGGGAACGGAGTTACAGCATGTCGAAGATCTCCTCGCGTTTATGTGATCCTGATACAAACCTAAGTAAACTAAACTTTTCAAATAAATTGCGACATTTATATAAAATTTTAAAATTGCTCCAAAATTAATGAAACTCTCTAAAATGGCTTTAATTAGTCCCTAGATTATGGGAAAAATATTAGTTTTTTAATCGGACTGCAGGGAACGGAGTTACAGCATGTCGAAGATCTCCTCGCGTTTATGTAATCCTGATACAAACCTAAGTAATCTAAACTTTTTAGACAAAATGCGACATTTATATAAAATTTTAAAATTGCTTCAAAATTAATGAAACTCTCTAAAATGGCTTTAATTAGTCCCTAGATTATGGGAAAAATATTAGTTTTTTAATCGGACTGCAGGGAACGGAGTTACAGCATGTCGAAGATCTCCTCGCGTTTATGTAATCCTGATACAAACCTAAGTAAACTAAACTTTTAGACAAAATGCGACATTTATATAAAATTTTAAAATTGCTTCAAAATTAATGAAACTCTCTAAAATGGCTTTAATTAGTCCCTAGATTATGGGAAAAATATTAGTTTTTTAATCGGACTGCAGGGAACGGAGTTACAGCATGTCGAAGATCTCCTCGCGTTTATGTGATCCTGATACAAACCTAAGTAAACTAAACTTTTCAAATAAATTGCGACATTTATATAAAATTTTAAAATTGCTTTAAAATTGATTAAACTCTCTAAAATGGCTTTAATTAGTCCCTAGATTATGGGAAAAATATTAGTTTTTCAATCGGACTGCAGGGAACGGAGTTACAGCATGTCGAAGATCTCCTCGCGTTTATGTGATCCTGATACAAACCCAAGTAAACTAAACTTTTCAAATAAATTGCGACATTTATATAAAATTTTAAAATTGCTCCAAAATTAATGAAACTCTCTAAAATGGCTTTAATTAGTCCCTAGATTATGGGAAAAATATTAGTTTTTTAATCGGACTGCAGGGAACGGAGTTACAGCATGTCGAAGATTTCCTCGCGTTTATGTAATCCTGATACAAACCTAAGTAAACTAAACTTTTTAGACAAAATGCGACATTTATATAAAATTTTAAAATTGCTTCAAAATTAATGAAACTTTCTAAAATGGCTTTAATTAGTCCCTAGATTATGGGAAAAATATTAGTTTTTTAATCGGACTGCAGGGAACGGAGTTACAGCATGTCAAAGATCTCCTCGCGTTTATGTGATCCTGATACAAACCTAAGTAAACTAAACTTTTTAGACAAAATGCGACATTTATATAAAATTTTAAAATTGCTTCAAAATTAATGAAACTTTCTAAAATGGCTTTAATTAGTCCCTAGATTATGGGAAAAATATTAGTTTTTTAATCGGACTGCAGGGAACGGAGTTACAGCATGTCGAAGATCTCCTCGCGTTTATGTGATCCTGATACAAACCTAAGTAAACCAAACTTTTTAAACAAAATGCGACAATAAATATAAAACTTTAAAATTGCTCCAAAATTGATTAAACTCTCTAAAATGGCTTTAATTAGTCCCTAGATTATGGGAAAAATATTAGTTTTTTAATCGGACTGCAGGGAACGGAGTTACAGCATGTCGAAGATCTCCTCGCGTTTATGTGATCCTGATACAAACCTAAGTAAACCAAACTTTTTAAACAAAATGCGACAATAAATATAAAACTTTAAAATTGCTCCAAAATTGATTAAACTCTCTAAAATGGCTTTAATTAGTCCCTAGATTATGGGAAAAATATTAGTTTTTTAATCGGACTGCAGGGAACGGAGTTACAGCATGTCAAAGATCTCCTCGCGTTTATGTGATCCTGATACAAACCTAAGTAAACTAAACTTTTTAGACAAAATGCGACATTTATATAAAATTTTAAAATTGCTTCAAAATTAATGAAACTCTCTAAAATGGCTTTAATTAGTCCCTAGATTATGGGAAAAATATTAGTTTTTTAATCGGACTGCAGGGAACGGAGTTACAGCATGTCGAAGATCTCCTCGCGTTTATGTGATCCTGATACAAACCTAAGTAAACCAAACTTTTTAAACAAAATGCGACAATAAATATAAAACTTTAAAATTGCTCCAAAATTGATTAAACTCTCTAAAATGGCTTTAATTAGTCCCTAGATTATGGGAAAAATATTAGTTTTTTAATCGGACTGCAGGGAACGGAGTTACAGCATGTCGAAGATCTCCTCGCGTTTATGTGATCCTGATACAAACCTAAGTAAACCAAACTTTTTAAACAAAATGCGACAATAAATATAAAACTTTAAAATTGCTCCAAAATTGATTAAACTCTCTAAAATGGCTTTAATTAGTCCCTAGATTATGGGAAAAATATTAGTTTTTTAATCGGACTGCAGGGAACGGAGTTACAGCATGTCGAAGATCTCCTCGCGTTTATGTGATCCTGATACAAACCTAAGTAAACTAAACTTTTCAATCAAATTGCGACATTTATATAAAATTTTAAAATTGCTTCAAAATTAATGAAACTCTCTAAAATGGCTTTAATTAGTCCCTAGATTATGGGAAAAATATTAGTTTTTTAATCGGACTGCAGGGAACGGAGTTACAGCATTTCGAAGATCTCCTCGCGTTTATGTAATCCTGATACAAACCTAAGTAAACTAAACATTTTAGACAAAATGCGACAATTATATAAAATTTTAAAATTGCTTCAAAATTAATGAAACTCTCTAAAATGGCTTTAATTAGTCCCTAGATTATGGGAAAAATATTAGTTTTTTAATCGGACTGCAGGGAACGGAGTTACAGCATGTCGAAGATCTCCTCGCGTTTATGTAATCCTGATACAAACCTAAGTAATCTAAACTTTTTAGACAAAATGCGACATTTATATAAAATTTTAAAATTGCTTCAAAATTAATGAAACTTTCTAAAATGGCTTTAATTAGTCCCTAGATTATGGGAAAAATATTAGTTTTTTAATCGGACTGCAGGGAACGGAGTTACAGCATGTCGAAGATCTCCTCGCGTTTATGTGATCCTGATACAAACCTAAGTAAACCAAACTTTTTAAACAAAATGCGACAATAAATATAAAACTTTAAAATTGCTCCAAAATTGATTAAACTCTCTAAAATGGCTTTAATTAGTCCCTAGATTATGGGAAAAATATTAGTTTTTTAATCGGACTGCAGGGAACGGAGTTACAGCATGTCGAAGATCTCCTCGCGTTTATGTGATCCTGATACAAACCTAAGTAAACTAAACTTTTCAAATAAATTGCGACATTTATATAAAATTTTAAAATTGCTCCAAAATTAATGAAACTCTCTAAAATGGCTTTAATTAGTCCCTAGATTATGGGAAAAATATTAGTTTTTTAATCGGACTGCAGGGAACGGAGTTACAGCATGTCGAAGATCTCTTCGCGTTTATGTAATCCTGATACAAACCTAAGTAATCTAAACTTTTTAGACAAAATGCGACATTTATATAAAATTTTAAAATTGCTTCAAAATTAATGAAACTTTCTAAAATGGCTTTAATTAGTCCCTAGATTATGGGAAAAATATTAGTTTTTTAATCGGACTGCAGGGAACGGAGTTACAGCATGTCAAAGATCTCCTCGCGTTTATGTGATCCTGATACAAACCTAAGTAAACTAAACTTTTTAGACAAAATGCGACATTTATATAAAATTTTAAAATTGCTTCAAAATTAATGAAACTCTCTAAAATGGCTTTAATTAGTCCCTAGATTATGGGAAAAATATTAGTTTTTTAATCGGACTGCAGGGAACGGAGTTACAGCATGTCGAAGATCTCCTCGCGTTTATGTAATCCTGATACAAACCTAAGTAAACTAAACTTTTTAGACAAAATGCGACATTTATATAAAATTTTAAAATTGCTTCAAAATTAATGAAACTCTCTAAAATGGCTTTAATTAGTCCCTAGATTATGGGAAAAATATTAGTTTTTTAATCGGACTGCAGGGAACGGAGTTACAGCATGTCGAAGATCTCCTCGCGTTTATGTGATCCTGATACAAACCTAAGTAAACTAAACTTTTCAAATAAATTGCGACATTTATATAAAATTTTAAAATTGCTCCAAAATTAATGAAACTCTCTAAAATGGCTTTAATTAGTCCCTAGATTATGGGAAAAATATTAGTTTTTTAATCGGACTGCAGGGAACGGAGTTACAGCATGTCGAAGATCTCCTCGCGTTTATGTAATCCTGATACAAACCTAAGTAATCTAAACTTTTTAGACAAAATGCGACATTTATATAAAATTTTAAAATTGCTTCAAAATTAATGAAACTTTCTAAAATGGCTTTAATTAGTCCCTAGATTATGGGAAAAATATTAGTTTTTTAATCGGACTGCAGGGAACGGAGTTACAGCATGTCGAAGATCTCCTCGCGTTTATGTGATCCTGATACAAACCTAAGTAAACCAAACTTTTTAAACAAAATGCGACAATAAATATAAAACTTTAAAATTGCTCCAAAATTGATTAAACTCTCTAAAATGGCTTTAATTAGTCCCTAGATTATGGGAAAAATATTAGTTTTTTAATCGGACTGCAGGGAACGGAGTTACAGCATGTCGAAGATCTCCTCGCGTTTATGTGATCCTGATACAAACCTAAGTAAACTAAACTTTTCAATCAAATTGCGACATTTATATAAAATTTTAAAATTGCTTCAAAATTAATGAAACTCTCTAAAATGGCTTTAATTAGTCCCTAGATTATGGGAAAAATATTAGTTTTTTAATCGGACTGCAGGGAACGGAGTTACAGCATGTCGAAGATCTCCTCGCGTTTATGTAATCCTGATACAAACCTAAGTAAACTAAACATTTTAGACAAAATGCGACAATTATATAAAATTTTAAAATTGCTTCAAAATTAATGAAACTCTCTAAAATGGCTTTAATTAGTCCCTAGATTATGGGAAAAATATTAGTTTTTTAATCGGACTGCAGGGAACCGAGTTACAACATGTCGAAGATCTCCTCACGTTTATGTGATCCTGATACAAAACCTAATATTTGAAAACTATTCAAACAAAATTACATATAAGTTTTTGGTGGAGGTGCCGGGCACTTTAGTTTTATATCTTGCTTCCTTTCTAACAAATTGCAAAAATAATATTATTTTCATGATCTAGAATCTAAATAAAGCCTTATCTAAAATTTTTGTCGATTTTGGAGACACTTAACTTTTTACTATTATTGACAATTTTGGTCAAATAGTTTTCAAATATTAGGTTTTGTACCAGGATCACAGAAACGAGAGGAGATCTTTGATGTTATATATCTCGGCTTCCTGCAGTACGATTGCAAAAATAATATTTTTCCCATAATCTACGACTCTGTTACAGTAATTTCTATAATTTTCATTCAGTTTGGAATAACTTTTTTTTAAAATAAAATTAGAGTTTGATTTTGATATATCTCGAGTACGCAAGCACCTACGGAGTTGCCAAAGGTAGCTTTGGAGTCCTTAGGTCATAAGGATTCATTTGACGTTAAGTTGTAAAATTGGAATTGTGAAAAATTTTTGCAATTTTTTTTTTAAATTTTTACAAAAACCTGTCAATCGTTAACTGTTTTCAAAATGCAATACAGACCCCTCGATTCAAACATACTGTGCAGTTTTTTGGATTTGACTTTTCTGGACCGAGATATTTAACTTTGAGACTAGAAGGAACGGTTCAATCGCAAATCGGACAAGTTACGTGGGTCTTAGAATTCAACGGACTATACGTACCCGCAAAAAAAAAGTTGACCTTGAAACAATTGTTATTAGTTGTATTAGATTTTTAAAGCCTGGCGCCTCCACCAGAAGTTTGTAATTTTAAAATTTGAGGTTTTGTACCAGGATCACAGAAGCTCGAGGAGATCTTTGACATCTTATATCTCGGCTTCTTGGAGTCGAATTTTAAAAATAATATTTTTCCTATGATGCAAGAATGAATCAAAACCTGTCCTAAGTATTTCATTGATCTTGAGTAAAATATATTTTTTTAATTGTATACCAATAGTATGTAACTTATTGAAAATGTTTGCAATCTTAGGTTTTGTATTAAGATAGCAGAAACAAAAGAAGGTCTTTGACATACATTTATTAAAGTTTAAAAACGTACGTACTTACCTTTTCAATACCACTATCTGCACAAATGAAAAAGTGCTCTTTTGGCATATGTATTACCTAAATATGTGGAAGAATCGTGTTTGAGGTAAATATACACAAGTTAATAATAATATATTTATTCAAGTTTAAAGTTTACAATTATTTAAATCAACAAAGTTATGCACGCAGGCAAAGTATTTATACATTCAACATGCTTTAAGTAAAATTATAGCATAAAACATATAAGTTATAATAGTAATTTTGGTTTTAAGTAAATTGTCTCTCTGAAAAGTGAGATGCTAGGCACACTGATGAAAGGTACAAACCCTGAAACACTAGTGTGTGTGTGTCACACTGGGTGGAGAGGCAATTTACATGAAACACATCAATTATTAAATTTTAATAACAGCGTATATCCTTATATTACTAATCGCGCACTGCACTTTAAATTAATCGCACTCACTAACACTTTAAACACTGTTGATTTTCGTTTGCTGCAAAGTTGTGGGAGAGTGTTGTACACAACAGGTGTGAATGAATAGTGAAGAGTCTGTTGATTAAGCCTGGTAGAGAATCCACTTCATATGCACCAAATTCAATAGAATTTCTTGCTTTAGACCAAATCTGTAACAATAACAAGCATTAAAACATCTAGAAAACAAAACCATAGGAATATAGTACAAAACTAAACATTCGTCACAAAAATGTGTCAACTTCAATTACAAAATAATTAATTTCAAGTAGTAGCAACTGTGAAAGAGATATAAATAGAATACAAAAATATTAGCTTATTCCAAAACTCACCTTGATTCTTAATTGCTTCATTCTTGCTTGGTGTTAATAAGTACTTCGTTTGAATCCAAATTGCATATTGAAACCAACTTGCTGATCTGCTACTGTCTAGGTCGAGACGATTAAGTGTACAATCTCCTTTTTCATCAGTAAAGATGTGGCTACTTTCCGGGAACGTCAAGAAAAATGGCATCTTGTTCTTCAGCTTAGACATCATCTTGGATGGATTGTCGAAATCAGCAGAAGTGGCTCCGTGCTCGCCGCTTTTTCTTTTAATATTTCAGCGTTGATTTCACCTAGAATAACTAAATAAAGGCTTCATCTGAAAATAAAACAATGTCTCATATTTCGCATATTATTTGAAAACTTTGTACTGAGCCTATGCATTCGAACGTAAGTTCGTAAATCTGCATTAAATGATGCGTCTTTTGAGACTAATTTCAACTCTCTACGATGATATTTCACATTCAAACACAATATTTACAATAATAATGCAACTTTCCAATAGTTTTTCGAATTGCACTCAAAAACTTTGTACTGAATAAATGAATCAACATACGACGCAAAACTACATTAAATTTTGCATCTTTAGAAACTAATTTCAACTAGCTGCTACGAAATTTAATTAGCAAAAGCTAGAGACAAACAAAACTTGGAATAAAAATGAAACTTTTCGCGTTTTTTTCATTTTCCTCAAAAACTTTGTACCGAGCATATATAAACCAACCTAACCAAGTAAATCTACATTAAATTCTGCATCTTTAAAAACTAATTTCAACTAGCTGGGGAGCTTTATTGCAATTAACATTAGACCACTTGCAATAAACATGCAACTTTTTCACATGTTCGTAGAAAACTTTGTTCTGGGCCTAATGAACCAATCTAACCACATGAATCTACATTAAATTCTGCATATTATGAGACCAATTTGAATTTGTAGAATTAACAGAACCTAAAGCCAAACTACAAAATCAAATCATGTAACTAAAATTAACATTTTTGGTTCATTACCTAAAGTAAACAATTTTAATTATTTTTTGCAACATACTTTAATTAATTATATACAGCATCTATTAACAATGCACAAATTCATAATTTATATAAATTTTACAATACATTTCGAGATTCTTTAATTTTAATGGAATGTAGGTAAATATAGTAAAACAATCTTGATAAATTAGTTACAAAAATATATGGAATTTGTACACTGTTTGCTGAAAATGTCAAAAACAAAATCTAAGTATGGTTATCAAAGGTAAAACTCTTAAAATTAACATTAACTCTAAACTCCATTTTCCTTAGACACATCCAGTTCTTTAAGTTTATCCGTAACTTCATCCGTGTTTTCATCTTCATCCTTATTACCATTTTCCACTTCCTTTTCTTCTACCTCATCATCAGATTCAACTTCCTCATCACTCTCATCTTCCTCTTCAGCAGTTCCATTATAAAGCTTACATTCTTTGTGAACATAATCTTGAGATTCCAAAAAAACCTTTTGGAACTGATTCGCAACTGAAAAAGATTTTTTTAATTAATTTTACAATTTTTTGAAATACTTTTTAACTTACAATCTACAGAACCAAATTTGATAGCTAGACATTCGCTCTTGATAAATTCATCGGAGAAATCGGCAGGTACTGTGTACACAAACGCTTTGTCGTGTCCGGGTTTTGGCTTTAGCTCCATCAATGGTGTAATAAAGTGATTGGCACATACTTTAAGAGTTTTATCACGACGCATCACAATTCGTACAGTCTTATTTCCTTTATGTTTTAACATTTTTAATTCGCCTGTTCCTCTTTCCTAGATTAATTATAACGTTTTATATTATAAATATCAATAAAATATGGGTTTATATTTTACAAATAAAACTTACTTTCCACTCCGGTACATCATCGCTCTTATCAAATCGATACAATTTCGCTCGTACAACTAAAACTGGTTCTTCATCTTCCTCGTTAGTCGGTACAATCACCTCAGGTAATTGTATAATTGGTTGATACTGCGGATCATATTCAGTATCTGAAGCTTCACTTAAAGATCGATTGCGATCACCAGCATCTTTCTAAATTAAAATAGAATTAAAAAATTTAAGGTTAAAATTTCATCACGTGTTACAATTGCCGGTAATAATTTCTAATCTTGTTTTAAAAAATAAATCTCACCTCAATCATATTGAAATATACCAAGGTATATTTTATCACAAATTTACGCTTATTTCTGTTGAATTTATGTTAATTGGTTTAAATTCTCTTCCGTTAAAATACAACAACTTGTTGACATTTCGCAATGAATCATGGGAATTCCTTACGTCGAATTTATTTTTAAAATATTTTATTTATTAAAGTTATATTTCATGGATTTAATATTTGCATTCAATGTGTGATTAAAGAGATTCGATTCAAATTATTAATTAATTTGTTAATTATAAATTCGATGTAATGTTATAAAATTACAACGATTAATCTTGGTATATAATTTTCATCACAACGAAACCAGTGGCGTAGCTTATACATGTAATATAGAAGCAACGTACACAAATATAAGCTATTTAATTTAAATCTAATAGAGATAATGTACACAAATATAGGTATGTGATTTATAATTAATAGGATAGATTGAAAACAAAACAATTGACAAATGCATTTAATTATCATTGTTGATTATCTATGTCAACTTCTGCTGTAGACTAGTAGATGCGACAGATAACAAACGCACCGCTTCCTCATGCCGGAAAACCACTGCATCACCTCCGGGGTGTTTTCTCCTTCACGGGTCGTTTCAGACCGGGAGGACGGTGACAAATAAAACTATTAATACCTTACCTGATGGTTACAAACAGTAGTAGACTCTCAGCAACCAAAAGCAAAGTAGCAGAGATTATAAGATTCCCTTACAAAAACACAATGGATGTGTCAATCTATATTGATAACTTAGCAAATGAATTAAATATAATTTATTAATATAAATTACATACAATAATGATTCAATCCATTACAATACAGTTAAATAAAAGTCAACATATTTATAGAATATACAAAAATGCAACAGAATAAAGCATATAAGTCACTAAAATTCGCCATTGTTAATTTATCTCTTTTTTTTTGGCACTATACAATATTAATTATCAATTGACAACAAGTCTAAAAAGCATATAAAAATATCTATTATTATTATTATTATAATAAACTTCTCTAAATATATTTCTTTTTATTTATTTTTAGGCGTTAAGGCAATGTTCCTATAGGGTTAAAATCTAACAATTACAATAAATAAATACTTTATTATAGTTAATATTTAGGTGCGATAATCGCAATGGAAATGGAAGCACTGCGGTTGTCGCATCCTTTTTTCGATTTAATATTTAAGGCCATTCATTAAGATTGCCTATATTGCGACAGATCACACTAAATGTGTCGTTAAAAAGACACTTGGTAAAAATTAATGGTTGAGTTATTGCACGACACAAATTAATTGAACACAATTAGTTACGTATAAATAAATCGTCATGTCTTAGGCTCGTCGCCCACTGCAATTGGGCGACAACCTTTAATATATGTCAATTAGGTTAGATTGTCATGTGGTAATAATTTTGTCTTAATTAAAAAATTTTACTTAATTTTAAAATAATTTGGCAAGTTTCGTATTTAGTTGTAGGCGTACCATGGCTGACGCCTAACCCAACGCAATTTTCCTTGCGTTTGCGAATGGATTTTAATGGAGGCTCCTTCTGCTGCTCTAACTGTTTCCTTAACGCTTTGCATTAAGTTCTGAGCGTTGCCTTCCAACATTTCAGTTGCTTCGCGATCTTCTTCGGAACCTACAATTATCAAATTACAATAAATGTTTTCAATACTGATCATAATGTGTGTGGCTTGAAGCAATAAATACCTTTAACTGGGCGTCCAGGTCTGCCACCTTCGTGATTAAGCGAGAAAGCAATTGTACATGATTAGTAAGCAGGTGTTTTGATTATTTACAGTGTTATAATTAATTCTATTATTACAGTAACTATAATTTCGTATTTCATTTCAGTAATATTTTCCCATTGGCGGTGCCACGCACCAAGTGGACGCTGGGTAAAATCACCAATCAAATCAAAGAAGAGTTCACAATCTCGAACACCAGATAGATAACTACGGTTATCCACCCCCCGCCAATGCAGAAACACTATTCAACATGCAGAGAGGAGCCGGTAAAAATTGGCGCCCAACGTGGGGCGATTAATGAGCACAGTGCCTTCACGACCCGAACACGACCTAACAAACAAAAGCCGGAAGGGCAGACAACCAGAGGCCCTGCTGAAATGTATAGCCATTGTGTGGGCCATAACGAAATATGGAACCTACCTAGAGGACGACGCGACGCATTCAAACTCAGAACAGACAATCGAACCCTAGTATGGCTAGAGAACTCCACAGATGCCATGGCCAAGTTTGTGGTAATCCCTCTTTGTACAAGAGTTCGACTTTCAGGTGGAACACACTCCAGGTACCACCAACCTCCTACCGAACGCTCTCAGTCGACATATCGAGCGATAAAACCTATACCAATTCATCGGCAGAGTTGAGAACCTGTAGCAAACCAAATTGTGTCTACTAGAAGTAAAAACCTTAGCAGAGGCTGTCCGACGCGCACAACAAACGTGTTAGCAAACCCAAAACATAATTCGGAGATGGCAAACAAGAGTGGATAACCCCTAGTACCCTGAAAGGACAGACTTAGAATACAAGCTAGAAAGAACTGATTAAGACAAACGCCCGGTAACGACCAGCTAGTAGTACCCCCCAAAATGCAACAAGAAATAATTAAGCAACACCACTCGACAGCCACGGCTGCACATCCGGGAAAGGATAATAAAGCCTACCACTAGCAACACCCTCCGCATCTAGATCGACTGGTACTTCCTGATGTCATGGCTCTGCTCTGCCATCAACTATCGCGACAGAAGACAAATCAATGCACTACAACTCTTGAAGATTGAGACTCAAGACGCCGCCGTGAAGCAAAATCAACGCAAATGTCCGCAAGTGCAGAACATCCTTAGCGGGTTACGGTAACAATTAACAGAGTCTAGAGTGGCGGGCTACGATCAACTAGCAGTACCACAAACGCAACGCAAAGGAAGGTGATGAAGCAGCATCACAACGACGACGCCGCCGGATATCCTGGGCAAGACCAAACATGCCAGAACCTACTAAGAGGTTACCACTGTCCCGGAGTCAGAAAAGACTTTAAGCGTATGTCCGGGAATGCATCACCTGCGCACGAATAAAGATGATGCCGCCCAAAAAGCCGCCGCAGTATCCCGACAGCCGCCCCTGGAAACGTATTGCGATCGACTACGTTAGTCCCTTAGACAGTAATAAATATGTGAAACCGCATTTACCACACAGCACACCACCAGCGTAGTAACCAGGTCCTGGAGCAGCAGATCTTGTGAGCCACAAACTTAAAAAAAGCCACCACCCTCAGTTTAACCCCGTGATTACTCAACCGCCAGTCCTTGGGAGAAACTGCTACCGATGGCCACCGTCGCCGAAATAAGGAGGCTACCTACCTCACCCCAAGTGAAGCTTTACGGGGGGGGGGGGGGGGGGGGTAAATATCGCTCCAATCCAAACTACTAACTCGGTATTATGTGTTAGAGTGTCCCACCCATCCACCCAACTGTTGGTCGTTAAGAGATTGAACGTTTGACTTCTCTGCGAACGACAGAAGTCACTTAATCACAAGAGACCACAAGCAGAGGTCCAGAACGACGACGAAGCGGAAGCTGCAAGAAGCCTGACAGTAACAAGCCACGTACCGCCAACGGAGATACCCCAAGCAGAGCAACGACGCCATCGACTACCGACCCGGTGACTAAGTCATAGAGAAAAGGAAATAGCGGCCAAATAGATGGGTCCAAAAAACCTAATCACCGCCGCCGGAGGAAACTGTCTTGGGTTAAAAACCACCCATGGCGCACTCCCCTAGAGATCCACGCGGACGATATGAGGTCAGCTCCATCATCAGACTTCCCGGATGAACCGCAACCGTGCAATCTCTAGCCAAACCTCCCAGAGGCACTACCGGACGAGATTCCCGACCGCAACCCGCGTTACCGGGTAGACCGCAGTAGCGAGTAAAACAATAGTGTAACCTCAAACTTTAGAGTAACCCGGTAAACCGTACGACCATCGTGCTAAACATTACTGCGCAAGTGTCAAAACTTACATTACCGCTTAGTCAAACAGAGATACCGAAACAGCTCGACCTTCCCCGTTGGACGTAAACGATTTCGAGAAAGTGAATAGGATTACAGCAGGCAAGCGACTCGAAAGGTGTGGCCTAAATCTTAACAAAAGCCCGCCGCGACTTGACTCTCTAGCCTGTCTTATCCAAATCTCAGAGAAGCAACATCGTTCCCGAACGACATCCAATCCGACATGAACCATTTTCGGAGAGTCTCCGCAACAACTCAATTTACTCTCATTGCAAACTTGGAGTTAAGACCAGCACGTTGGAACCAAGAAGCAGCACATTCCTGAACGCAAAGCCCCGGGCCTCCAAATAAACATACAAAAACCATCTTCTGAGGCAACATACCGACCCCCAATACCCGGAGCACCGCCTCCAGGCAACTACCGCAGAGCTAGGCGGCAACATTCGCGTTTCAAAGTCAGTTGTATACAAGCTGAGTAAGGCTCTAAACAAGACTAGAACATAATCGTCTCATCGAAAGCCACCATGCAATCCAGTTACAACTACTTCCCAAACAACTTGACCAACGCAATGCCCATGAACTTTGACCATATACCTATGAACTCTACATCGACATCTGCCCCAAGAGCGCCACCCGTAACTCCTGAGTTGTACCCCCGTCGTAGGCCCTCTGCCGCTCTACGGGAACCCCCGCTATTCCTTCTGACTACGGATTTTACATCACTTCCACTCTAACGACTGCCTTGGGACTTCCACTTTCTCCCCAAGTCCACAAATGACCAATAGTATTGCGCCTACCGCCGTGAGTTAAGTCCCAACCACTGGGATCTATTCATATACGATGAATACGATCAGGAGACTATTACGTCGCTTCCACAGCGACATCCAAGTCATCACCCGGCAAACTACTAAAGCGTGCATTCACTTGACCGCAGTTACGTCCCTAACCAAGTTGTCCTCAATTCTTGGAGCGCGCGAAGTGGAAATATCAACCCAACATAGTTGGCCAAATGACATCGTCTACGACTCCCAAAGAAGTCTATCCACAACACCAGATGCATAGCTACGGCTATTCACCTTCTGCTGATGCAGACACTTTAAAGGTTATCCAACAAACCTCTTTACCACTACCAAACTCCCCCCCCCCCCCCCCCCCATTTTTCATCATGTAGGACGAAAGCCGGTAACAAATTAGATCGGATTCATTCTGATTCAAAACGAGACCAACCACTCCACAACAACGTATCGATGATCTACGCCTCCAACCAACCCCACAAATTACTCGGCTACACAAACGTCTGCACTGGAAGCTTACCACTCGCTCCCGGCTCCACTAGATCCAGATATCTATCACGTCCTGCATAAAACTAGGCATTGCACCCCAAACGCTTAGCACCTTAGACCATATACACTTAAAGACATGCCTTTTTTTGCCAGTTCAAGCCAGCAAGATCGGTGCGTGTGACGTCATTTGTGGGCAAAAGGAAGTGACTTCGGTCTTAAACGCATGAATGAAAACACATTTTTATGTATTAATCTACCAAAATGTCAATGAATTTTGTTATTGGGCACTTGGCTTATAGCCATACATTACTTTGTATTATTTGGTAATTGACAATGTATGCTCACAATTAGCGCGTGAGGTCAGTCGTGGGCATAGAACGTTGTTATGTTGGCTTCACCACGCAACGAACAAAAAATAGCAAACGGCGTGTCTATAAGTGTATATGGTTTAAGCTTAGCATACACATTCCACCGAAACGTCACCCGCACAAACAAACAATTTGATGGCTACCGCTAGCCTTCTTGAAGAGGAAAACTCGATGGCAACCATCTCCGCCGCAACCCCAAGGAGCATCCACACTCCCTTGGACCACTAACGCCGCCCTTCTACCACCTCCGGGACCGACGCCGGTAAAAAATGGCGCCCGAGCAGAACCTTACCAATGGCTTAAGGACTATGTTAGATTCCCTATAACTTCAAAAAAGGACGGCATCTCCATCGACATGTGATGATGCTGCCAACCAACCCACCGGCAGAATGGATGAGTAACCCCTTCAATGCCTCCGGAGAATATTACCACAAAAGCTACCCGGCGGTTGAACACCGAACCGTGTAAGGAACACCATATCCCACAGCGGATAGCAACGCAGCACGTTACACAACAACGATGCTGTCGTTCGCACACTAACCCTTAGTGTCGACGACCGTAAGGCCTGATTGGCAATGACCGCCCGACCGAGTGAAACCACCTCCAGTCAGACCATTCGGATGCCGCTCACAGGTTTACCCAATAACCTTAGCCACAAACAGCGGTGGGCCAGCTTCAGGTACTCCTGGGAGCCACCAACTCTGCAACATGGCCTACCACCGCTTGCACCGTCTGAACCACAAGTCGAGGTGGAGGTCACAAAACTGGGCCGCAACAAAGCTTGGACGGCACACCCAGACCATTAGGAGTACTCATCGCCCACGATAGCAAAAGAGAACATGCACACGGTAGTTAACTACCCCGGAACCGCACCTCCTAGAGTTGAACCAAAAACCCGCCAAACACCACCTGTGGTCTGAGACCTGACGTGACCGCACACCACCCTGGTACGGCCTAGATCATGCCACCCTAAGAAATATAAAGAGATCTATCAACGTTTGGTGAAAAAACGCACAAAGGCCCCGAAGAGTTCCTTCAGAGACTGGAGAACTGCATCCGCCGTCATCGAATACCAACATCGACCTAACACAATGCATACCTACAGAAATGACCATTAAGCCAAAGAGAGATTTATTCCTTATAAACATATTCCCTATATATTTGTAGATTAGTTTCGACTAATCATAATCATCAGTAATTTTAAGGTTATGATTGTAAATTTGATGTTTATGTTAAATAAAGCCATTTACCAACTTAAACTAATTATTTATAGCTGAAAACAAAATAATAAATACCTTGAGCCCCCAACATAGTAGCCTTAACAGTGCTAAGAATTTTAAGTTGGGTAGCGATGGTTGGAATCCTCTCGCATACTTGCAGCAAATTCGTGCGGATTCTCTTATCAGTACATTCGCGCGCTAACTGCTTAGCGATCCTTGTAACTTCAGCACTGGCATCGGCAATAGCCTTAGCGGTCGCAATCAACTCACGTTTGCTACCTAAATTAACAAAAACAATTAAAAAACAAACTAAATTTAATGCAATTATTACCCTTATCATCGTTATGAACCAATTCTGATAAACGCGCCATCAGCAAAGCCATTTTTCTAGCGGCAGCAATCAATTCGTTGTCTTTGGACGACCACTGTCTCACTTCACGATGCAAATTATGAGCGGCAACCTAAATTAAATTAATTAAAATAAAATTTTGTTTGAATCTAATTCGTTTACCATAATCGGTTGGCTCGAACTGGGTGCATTTTTAAACACATCATCTTCATCATCCGTTTCGGGTGGTGGTGGACGCATAGGGGCGCCATCGTTCATTGGTAGTGGTGGACGTGGCGGAGCCATATCTATTCATCATAAAAGTGATTAGAAATGCAATCGATCGTTAGATTGATTTTCAAACGAATGATGCAATTACCGTCTTCCATAATGTATTGTGGTATGAACCGGTAATATCCTTTTAGTGAGTAGCGTGGAAAATTTAAAAAAGAACGAATGTATATAAAAAAATGAGACGTACGACAATGTGTTACAATACATAAACATGCATTTTTATAAATTCATTTAAGATCACAAACAAATTTTAAGGTTATGTTACATATAACCTCAAAATTGTAATGATAGTTAAATGAAATTTATCATGCTGAATAAGAAGAATTATTTCCAGTCTGTGGAGAATAAAAATAGTCTAATTGTGAACATACAAGGCATGATACTATGAGTAGTAAGATATGATCGTAACATTACAAACCAAGCGATCTTATCTTTATAGTTATAGTATCATGCATACAACATATATGCTTAATCCTTATCATAACTTAAAGAATGCTGAGAATAGAATATTAAATTCACCTCATCACTCCTATATTTGCCTGCATGCATAACATCTAAGCAATAAGCTGACTAAAAGCGTTCCGAGCTGTTAAGAAATTTTGTTAGTATTGATCCATTTAATCTGTAATCATCATTGTATTTAGATTATTATTAGTTTAGTAGATATGTTAAATGATAGATGTTTGGTTGGGGGTGCACAATGAATGTACGACATGCCGATAATAAAAATGGTTGCTTTTGTTTTTACCTGATTCTTGATAGTTATTAGGTATTAGTTCCTGACATAGTAGATCGGAATTATCGCCTGCAAATCCGATAAAATGTCACAAAAATAAATAAAAAAAAATACCGAAAAATTTTAGTTATTTTTTATACCTCTAGCCCATTTCGGTAACGGGCTAACACGGCCCTGTTGATGCGGTATGGGGCTCAATGTGCCCGAATCGTGACCCGGTGTCGGTGTGTTTCTCAACGGCTCGCCAACTACAATGTTAAGTGAAAAAGCAGCGGCTACGGTTATTATATACAAGAGGAGATCATTTTGTACAATACACTTAGAATATAGATATAAATGACACTGAAAAGCGTACAAAAAATTATTATAAAAATTGTGTCATATTCTGTACATCAACAATTAGTAATGTGAATTTCGGTACCTTTGTTCTGGAAATATGTCTGCTGTTGAACTGGTTCTGCAATTAAAAATATTAAGGAAAGTTAAGGTGCATTTAGTTAGTTGGGATTAATTTACATTGCTATGATTAGGTACTTACCAATGTGAAGAGCATTGATGTCCGGTAGAGGTGGTAAATCTGGTTGAAGTGCCTTGCGGACCATCCCGACTGCATTTAATAACTATAAAATGATGTTTTTAGAATGATGTTTTGCAGAATTTTTCTAATACTTTACCCCTCTATTGGAATCCCTCCAGCGTGACGAAGCAGGACCATCGGCTGGATTCATAGCAACGTGTTTAGCATCTTGTACCATTGGTGGAATACCTAAAAAAGAGAGAATCGTGTGGTTATAACGGTTTACATAGATCCAGTAAAGAATGTTTGATTAGAGTCAGGATCACTCATACAACAGCTCCAAAAATGTAACAAAAATAACACTCGTTCCCTTCATCAAGGGGCGTTTGAAGAGGACACAAAGTTTCAAAGAATTCCACCGCACCGCGCCACTCATCTACAATCTGCTTCACAAACAACTTCGGAATCTCCAAATCTTACCAGGGACTGAAGAACGGCCTAAGATATCCCAGTCTCCAACGCTAGATCAACCACTTCACCTCCCAGTCCCGTTTATGGACACAAACCCCTATTCCCAGACTTCCAGGAACGATTACCTTGAAGAGAACAACGCAACCACCATCGTCCCAATTTTAAAGCAGCACCCAAAAAAGCCGGCTACACCAGTAGTAGCACACTAGTCACTGCAGCCACAGTTGTTTTTAGGTTCGACGTAACATCAGATGCCATTGACAACACTCACCCAAACATTCTTTACTTGTCGCCGCCCCCAGGCCAAAAAAACCAGTATAGTGGCCGTAATAATTTGGCGCCCAACGTGGGGCAGATAGACAGACACGTCACTTGACCGCGTTGATCGCTGAGACCCGCTCATTCGCTTCATGAAGATTAAGAAAGGTTTGAAGAGAACCCGTTTCGTAAGTTCCTTTAAGTAAAATTTGTATAGCTTGCACAAATTGCCTTATCCACTTCGAGCGCCAGCGGAAATACATAACCAACTGTAATGTAAACGCGTAATCAACCAACACTAGCTTCCCAAAAAACTACGGCGATTACCCACCCTTGCATCGCAGACTCCTCCAACCAGAAGACGTTGTACCCCTCAAAGCTAACAACAACCTCTTTAAACCTCCATTACATTACGGAAGTCAGTAGACCGTCAGTTTTCTATCCCGGTACAGCCAAAGCCTATTCAGAGACTGAATAAAGACTTGGGATATCAACTCTACAACTGCAGCAGTGACCGAGAAACCGCTGTCCCCCTTCCAGTTAAAATTACCCTGGAGGAAATAACGCAGCTACCATCATCCCACTTCTTAGATCACTATCAAGGAAGAGCTGCTTCATCAATAGCAGCACTAATCATTGTAGCCACTACTGTTATTAGCTTGAGCGTATCATCAAATCCCTTTCACAAGATCGTTAGTCAAAGCAACTTGGCGCCCAAGGCGGGTCTTACTTTTGAGCAAGGCGCCCCAACCCTAACTAAATGAAAGTAACAAAAAAAGTAAACAGTCCAAAAGAGTATGTTGTACCAACGGACAAATAATACCAATAGATGCCATGAGAAGACATTGTGAACAAGATCAATCAAACCTCTTCAAACACTCTTCGCTACCAAAGAGCCAACGCGATGACCATAAAAATTTGGCGCCCAACGTGAGGCCTTTTGGACAAAAGTAGGATCACCTAAAAGACCCTTCCGAGTAATTTATAAAAGAACCAAAAGACCAAAAGCAGTCTCGAAGAGTATCTTGTACCAATTGACAGACACAATCAATGAACGTGAAGGGACCACAGAAACTGGAAAGTCGACATAGAAACTTGAGAACTGCTCATGGAAACTTCTACAATGTGCAATGTTACTCCCTTCACCCCCTCGGCATTCAACTAAAAGAAGTTTAAGTTTAAACGTTGAGAACCTGTTCGAATTAGACTGACAAAAATTAAAAAATATCAAAAATAGATCTACGAGTCCTTTAAAAAATCAAACAAGAACTATGATGAAGACCGGAGTTACAATCCAGGGAAATCAGCCCCAAAGCCATCAGAGGTTGTTGTCTACTGGACCGTAGACTGTAATTGGATACTAAGACGTTCAGAGCGTCCATAATTGCCACCAAGATACCCATAAACAATGTGTCCAGTTACAACTAATCCTGAATTAGACCTAAACAGCAAACTCAAAACAAACCGCCACTGTTATTACTACTAGACTTGACCCAACGGAAGTGCTCATTAAGATTCCAAGACCAAAAAAAACTCTTGCAACAAATTTTTTTGACAAAAGCGAGATTCGATCACGGCTAAAAAACCTCAAAAAAGCAGTTATACCACTATTTGCAATGGGCATGAACTACAACGCCCCAAACCAGGACGTTCTGATTAAGTCATTAGTGGATAATGTGTCGTTATGTCAAGCTCAAATTATTAGTAAAATGTGACTTCAAAAGTGATTAAAATTGAAAAGCGTGTTTCTGGCGCAGTCGGTAAGATACAGTTTTATACTAATAAATTTAATTAAGTGTCAAAATGTGTCACTAAAGAAGATTGTAAACCTCCATTGCACTCCGGGAATTTATTTGCCGCCAAGGTCACCATCCATTCCAAGAAATTTTCGCCGCCCCCAGGCCAAAAGAACCAAGATAGTAACCATAATAATTTGGCGCCCAACGTGGGGCAGATAGATTTAGATAAACTGAATCGTAAGGTTGGTAGCAATCTTCAGCAAAATTGTCACAGAAGCCATTAGATTACACAGTGGAGTAGATAGAATTTTAAAACCCACCGCAAATATTTTAGAATGAAACGTATAATTTTGTAACTTTTACTTTTATTTTGAGTGCTTACCCAACGTTTTGAAAATAAAGGTCCGGGCTTTAAACTCGGGTAAACCAAGTCAGAAACACCACTATGGAACGCAAGAAACCAGGAATTGGTTGGACAAAGTAATCAGACGTTCCGGCACTAGAACCTCAGGTATTAACACAATCAGCTTCAACAAACTTGAAGAAAGTCACAAGCCCAACCCTGCGGTAGCGCATCTAATGCCACCAAAAAGAAGCTTGTGCATCATATCGGGATCGGCTAAAGAACGCAGTTAGGACGGTATCTAAAGAAACCTTAGCAGTCTTGGCATCAACAGAAATCTACAAAAACCGAATGCCAAAATCTATTTCCAGAACCACATCAATTTAGCAAGAGCGATGAGAAGAAACGGAGAAGGAAGAATGGGATACGACTCATAATGCCGGACGTCGGAAGTTGGTACAGTAGGTCACAGTTCAGACGTCATGAGACCCGAATCAAAAAACAAAATTGATCATCATTCTTCAGACGTTGTCGCCACCTCTAGAGCAAAAAACCAACGCGGTGACCATACAAATTTGGCGCACAACGTGGGCCTTTTGAACAAGGCCACCCCACACAAGAGTAGCATCACCTAAAGAACACCTTATTTCTCCAAAATATACAAAGGATTTACAACTTAAATCAAAATCAAAAGAGACCAAAAGTAGTCCAGAAAAGTATCTTGTACCAATTGACTGATACTATCAATGGACGTCATGAAACCCCAATTAAAACATTGTGAACAAGATTAAACTAAACTCTTTAATTGTTCTTTGCCGAGGACAGAAACTAAAAAGTCTGGAAGTCATACATTTGAGAAGTACGCATAGAATCCTCCACAACATGTAAAAAGCGCGCAAAGCTACCCTTGGTCCTTCACTCTTTCGGCATTGAACTAGAAAAAGAGTTATCCGAGCTATACTCAAATATTGAAGGCCTGTTCAAATTTGACTGACAAACTTAAAAAAAAAAAAAAACAAATCTACCGTGCTTACCAGTCCTTTAGAAGTTCAAACAAGAACCAGAGTAGCAAGCGAGCAGAACCAGCCACAGAGCCATTGGAAGCTGTTGTCTACTGAAACGTGACGGTAATTGGATACAGATAGCAGCACTCAATAGAACGACAACGTGTCAAGACAGCAAAACCACTACTAAACGCCACTACTTATGAAATACTCCTACCGGACTTGGCCCCACCAAAGTGCTCATTATGGTCCCAAGACCTAAGAGAATATCTTTCGTGTTCTTTGTCAAAAGCAAGATAAGCAAGTAACTCACCCACAACATAAACTTTGTTCACACCCACCCACACCACCGTTAGTTATCAAGAGATTTATTGTTTAACAATTCACTCATATCTAAATCAAAGCATAGAAGAGGTGGGACAAACAATGAATCCTTGAATGACTAACACTTGGGCGGGTGGGTGGGTGACAGTAGAAGAACTAACTCGCCCACAAATTAAACTGTGTTCCCACCCACCCACCCAAGCGTTAGTTATCAAGAGATTTATTGTTTAACAATTCACTCATATCTAAATCAAAGCATACAAGAGGTGGGACAAACAATGAATCCTTGAATGACTAACACTTGGGCGGGTGGGTGGGTGACAGTAGAAGAAGTAACTCGCCCACAAATTAAACTGTGTTCCCACCCACCCACCCAAGCGTTAGTTATCAAGAGATTTATTGTTTAACAATTCACTCATATCTAAATCAAAGCATACAAGAGGTGGGACAAACAATGAATCCTTGAATGACTAACACTTGGGCGGGTGGGTGGGTGACAGTAGAAGAAGTAACTCGCCCACAAATTAAACTGTGTTCCCACCCACCCACCCAAGCGTTAGTTATCAAGAGATTTATTGTTTAACAATTCACTCATATCTAAATCAAAGCATACAAGAGGTGGGACAAACAATGAATCCTTGAATGACTAACACTTGGGCGGGTGGGTGGGTGACAGTAGAAGAACTAACTCGCCCACAAATTAAACTGTGTTCCCACCCACCCACCCAAGCGTTAGTTATCAAGAGATTTATTGTTTAACAATTCACTCATATCTAAATCAAAGCATACAAGAGGTGGGACAAACAATGAATCCTTGAATGACTAACACTTGGGCGGGTGGGTGGGTGACAGTAGAAGAACTAACTCGCCCACAAATTAAACTTTGTTCCCACTCACCCACCCAAGCGTTAGTAATCAAGAGATTTATTGATAAACAATTCTTTCATATCTAAATCCAAACACACAAGAGATGGGACAAACAATATATTCTTTAATGACTAACACTTGGGCGGGTGGGTGGGTCACAGTATAAGAAGTAAGTCACCCACAAATTAAACTTTGTTCCCACCCACCCAAGCGTTAGTAATCAAGAGATTTATTGTTAAACAATTTTTTCATATCTAAATAAAAGCACACAAGAGGTGGGATAAACAATAAATCCTTTGATGATTAAAACTAGGGCGGGTGAGTGGGTCACAGTAGAAGAAGTAACTCGCCCACAAATTAAACTTTGTTGCTATTATTTAACTAAATATTAATATGGTGCAGTCGGTAAGATGATGACCATAAACAAAATTAAAGTAAACAAATTGCAACTTATGAGAAACGTCATAAAAGCTATTATTTAAATAAAATACTGATATAGTGCAGTCGGTAGGATGATTACCATAAACAAAATTAAAGTAAACAAGTTGCAACCTATGAGAAAAATTATAAAAGATATTATTTAATTGAAATATTAATATAGCGCAGTCGGTAGGATGATTACCATAAACAAAATTAAAGTAAACAAGTTGCAACTTATGAGAAACGTTATAAAAGCTATTATTTAAGTAAAATAATAATATGGCGCAGTCGGTAGAATGATAACCATAAACAAAATTATAGTAAACAAGTTGCAACTTATGAGAAAATTTATAAAAGATATTATTTAACTGAAATATTAATATAGCGCAGTCGGTAGGATGATTACCATAAACAAAATTAAAGTAAACAAGTTGCAACTTATGAGAAACGTTATAAAAGCTATTATTTAAGTGAAATAATAATATGGCGCAGTCGGTAGAATGATAACCATAAACAAAATTATAGTAAACAAGTTGCAACTTATAAGAAACGTCATAAAAGCTATTATTTAAATAAAATACTAATATAGCGCAGTCGGTAGAATGATGACCATAAACAAAATTAAAGTAAATAAGTTGCAACCTATGAGAAACGTCATAAAAGCTATTATTTAACTGAAATACTAATATGGCGCAGTCGGTAGGATAATAACCGTAATCAGTTATGAGAAACGTCATAAAAGCTATTATTTAATTAAAATATTAATAAGACGCAGTCCGTAAGATCTCAAAAACTTTCGTGTATTATAAAATAATAACTTACTAGTTTGTAGATTATCGGAAGCCCTGTTAATCTCATCAATGAACATCGGATCTTCAGAATTATCACTCTCTTGTTTAGCGACGGTGAGCACGCGATTGGCCAATCGAGCAATAGATGACGTATTATCCACCATCTTCTGGGGCAAATGATTCTTAATAGCCTCTTCGCATAAGAAAGTATGCTTCTTCATTTGTTCCTCTACAATTTATAAATTTATTTACTCAATTCATCAATAAAATCATTGAAAACCTACCCGATGCCTTAATAAAATCAGCAGAATCTGTAGCCTCATCGCACAAATTCCTCATTTTAGTAAGCGAATCCGCATACTGTCGGCGTAAATTTTCGAAATGCTCGTCGGCCGTTTTGCTTTCAGGATAATTCATCCTGATGCTCCCAGCGGAGATCAATTGCGGCGTCAAACTTTCCACTTGATTGGCGACACTTTGTAGCGATTCGGCTAGCTTCTTGTTGCCACCACTACCACCTAAATAGAAAATAATATTTAAACAAAAAACTGACATTAAAAATGACAAAATAATAAAATTAAAACCAATGCCAATTCGGAGGAAATTAATTAAAGGGGATCCAATTCTAAAAAATGGACCAGAAAGAGTCGTTTTTCATTGTCAAGCATTATTAGAGGTCTGTCATATACAGCTTTTAATCAATACAAAAGGGGGCTCAAACACAAATAAACTTACTATTCGACATAAAGCCGGACTTATAAGCTAGAACAAGAAATTGGATTTATTCAACTAAAAATTATGTAAGGGAAGTCATGATGAGTACCAACCTGCAGCTACCATTTTCGCTGTTTTAACTGCACGATTTGAGAAATGCTGTAAATTGGCGGCTTTGTCTTCAAAATTTTGATGACGATTGGGCGTTCCTTCCGGTGCCAAAACGGCTTCGGTGAATTGTTTTAATGGACCGACAATGTCGATGAAGTCTTCAACGACGCGATTTACAACTGCTTGATTGATTTTATCTTTGAGTTCGTGTAATTTAGCTGCAAGCTTTCTGGACAGTTCTTGGGCTTCGGGTGAGTTACCTCTACCTTGAGCGCAGAGATCGGATAAGCGGGAGCTTAGCTGCTCAACTTCATCACATAATTGTTGTACTTCGGATTTTTGGATACCCGGTAAACCATCAGCGACCTTAAGAAGAAATTTATTAATTAATTTGATTGGATAAGAAAATTAAAAACAAACCTTTCTTCCTTCCTCGACGATTAATGCAATTGCCCTTCTTCCAAGACCCTTATCGTCCTGTCCGGGATTCGATAACCATTTACGAGCTTGTTCGAGTCTACCCTGCACAGTGTGAGCGGTTTGTTGTAATCCCGCTTTATCCACGGCCAGAACGGCACTAAGTACAGCTTGTTGCAAACCACCTAACTTTTCTTTAATGCATCTGGCTAACGATTCCGCTTGCGGACTTGATCCTTTACCATCCTGCTTCAGTTCGCATAAAGCATCCGTCATTGTTGTTAGATCGGAGCAGATTTTTCTTATATTTTGTGCATCGTTTGGAAGGCATCTATGAAATAAAAATAATCATAAATTTGGTTTAATTATGTTATCTGATTCGAAGGACCAACTGTATAGAAACACTTCATTTGCTCGCACACAAGCTTAAATCGCTAATCGCAAAAACCCTTGGTCCAACCCAATTATATTATCTGATTCGAAGGACCAATCTAAATTTTAAAAATGATTTGTTTTCTCTTACCTTTCAGCAACTTTTTGTGCTGCATCGATAATCTGTCTAAGACTCTTCTCGCCAACACCTCCGCGCAACG
Source organism: Tachinus rufipes (assembly GCA_963932245.1). Taxonomy (NCBI): domain Eukaryota; kingdom Metazoa; phylum Arthropoda; class Insecta; order Coleoptera; family Staphylinidae; genus Tachinus; species Tachinus rufipes. The sequence goes on along the minus strand of OZ010748.1, from coordinate 84,981,009 downwards.
CAGTGGGATCCATCAACCAATCATTAGCTGCATTGATTTTATTCTGTATAAAGTTCTGCAACTTCTTAAGCACCGTCAAATTATCCAAATCCGATTGTTCCTCATCGTAACTCGTCAATTGCAAAACGCGAATAATTTCGTTAATTTCTTCAGTCATTCTCGACGCTAAATATGTGCGATTTTCAGCTGCTTCTTCGACACCTTTACCACCACTAGAGATGATGTGGATGTAAATTTTCATCGAACAAATCAAAATCGGTGCTAAAGTTTTGACTTGATCCAAACAACGGACCAAAATCTCAGAATGAACCTGTGGAATTAATCAATTAATATTTAATTAAAAACAAAATTGCTTCGCATACCTGATGCGTTAACTCCTTTTCCCTAGCACTAACATCCCTAGTAACTTTGCTTAGACATGGACTTAAATCCCTTAAAAATTGCACTAATTCTTCCATAGTTTCAATGACTTCAGAAACCGCAAGATAATCCAAAACTCTGTGACATTCCCGTACAATTTTTCTAACTTCCGATTCATCAAAACACAATAGCAAAGCTGAAGTTGCTTGTAATATACCTCCGCTTCCTTCAATAAGCCTCTTCCTTGCCGGACTAGAGTATGGATCTTGTTTCAACATTCCGCTAGCTTCTTCGAGTAATTTAGATGATTTTTCCACGCGCACCAAAGCGGCAGGCATGTCTTGACGTAGAATCGCGTCGTCAGAGCTGTTGATTGTTTCTCTACCAACCTAGATAGCAAAATAAGCAAAAATATTACAATTTTGAGTGTAATCTACAAGAAGTATTTACCTTAACGAGATTTGAAACAGCCATGCTGACGGTTCGCACCGGCTGTTCCAAATCTGGCATGGCGTTTCCATCTTCGGCTTCTTCATGAAGAATTACCAAACGGGAAACCTGAAAAACAATAAACAGTTGATATCAAATTATTCATACATTTTGACAGTTGTCAAAACTTTGTTTAGACTAGCTGTCAATTTTTACAGTTGGTAACGAGTACCAATATACATATCGTTTGGAGTGATTCTACGAATTCTGATATTCGAACAATAAATTTTGACATATTTGTGTCAAATTTTCAGGTTATGTGAGTGCGTTCACATTGTTGTGCTACCGTCTGCGTGTTCATAACCTATAAAATGACATTTATTGTGTCGCTTTGCATCTTTTAGAAAAAAATAATTTAAGATTCATTTGATAGTAGCTATATACATACAACTGATTTCAATATCCGTCAATTGGTTACTTAATCGCTAATTTAAAACTATGTTCTTAAACTGTCACAAACGTCAAACTGTCAAAACACCACAAAATACTCTTAAACTGTCATAAAATGCTTCTGATGTGACAGAAAAATAGCACGAAATGTTCCCAAATTGTCCTCAAATGTTTTTAAACTGATATAAAATGTTCTTGAACTGTCACAAACATCATCAAATATTTTCAAACTAATACATGTTTATAAAATGTCAAAAACACCACAAAATACTCTTGAACTGTCATAAAATGTTTCTGATGTGACAGCAAAATGACACAAAATGTTCCTGAATTGTACTCAAACGTTTTTAAATTTACATAAAATGTTTGAACTGTCACAAATGTCATCAAATCTTCTCAAACTATTAAAATGTTTATAAACTGTCATAAATACCACAAAATACTCTTGAACTGTCATAAAATGCTTCTGATGTGACAGCAAAATGAAAAACTTAGTTCATTGCTTGCCGGTATGTAGTTTTGTCATCAAACTTCTTAATATCCAACAGTTGGGTGGGTAGGCGGGGCACTCAGTTTATTTTTTGCCAGTAAGTAATTTCGAATAGAGTGTAAACTGTCAGAAACATTATAAAATGTTCTAGAGCAGTCATAAAATGTTTGTAAGATGATATATACGTCATAAAATGTCCGTAAGCTGTCAGAAAGGTCATAAAATGTTCCCAAGTTATCATAAAATGTTCTCAAACTGTCATAAAATGTTTAAGAGATAACAAAAACTCCATAAAACGTCCGATAAAATGTTCTTGAACGGTCATAAAATGTTTTCAAGATGTTATAAAAGTCATAAAATGTCCGTAAGCTGTCAGAAACGTCATAAAATATTCTCAAGTTGTCATAAAATGTTCTCAAACTGTCATAAAAAGTTTAAGAGATAACAGAAATTCCATAAAATGTCCGTGAACTGTCATAAAAATGTTATAAAATGTTCTTGAGCGGTCATAAAATGTTTGCAAGATGTTATAAAAGTCATAAAATGTCCGTGAGCTGTCAGAAACGTTATAAAATGTTTGTGAACTGTCAATAATAGTTTCTGAACTATCATAAACGCCATCAAATGTTTGAGAACTGTCATGAATAAAACATTTGTAAACAGTCAATAATTGTTTCTGAACGGACATTAATGTCATAAAATGTTTCTATGTTATCAAAAAATGTTCCCAAACTGTCATAAAATGTTTAAGAGATATCAGTTACTCCATAAAATATCCATGGCCTATCATAAACGTCATAAAATGTCCTTGAGCTGTCAGAAACGTCATAAGCTAACATATATTTAATAAAACCTAACCTAACAATTTATTGTGTTGGTATTTGTATATTGACAGTTCTTACATATTACTGTTGACACTTGTTGCATGTAATTATTCAGTTTTTACAGTTATTACATGTCATTTTTGACAATTGATGTAACATTATTGATGCTATAACCTTTGTCAGTTTGTTATTTTGACGTTAGTATTTATTTGTCACAAAATATGTGTAGCAGAGTGCTACGCATAATCAGTACGATTATACGGTATATGAAATAAAGTTAATATGACAGTTACTGCGTACTTCTTTGACAGTTATTACATGTAATTTTTGACAATTTTGATCATCTGTCACGTTAACAGTTTGTATATGTTTTAGGTGCTTGTAGCTTAACATAAACTTATGACGATAGTTGGTTAACATATGTCAACTTTTTCTAATAGGTTTCAACACTCAGCAGAAAAACTACTGTATTTGATTGTTAATTGTTAATTATAGAAAAACATTTTTGACAATTAATCAAAAAATAAATATACTTTGACATCTAGCTGATAGTTAATTGTTGAATAAAATACAATTTGACAGTTAATTAACAAAAAAACTACAATTTTTGACAGTTAATTGACAGTTATGATATTTAACTGACAGTTGATAGCATTGAAATTATCATTTTTGACAAATAATCATAAAATATATTTATTTTGACAGTTAATTAGCAGAAAACTTACAGTTTTTGACAGAAAATTAACAGCTGTGTTGTTGAACTGACAGTTGAAAGCATTGAAATTATTATTTTTGACAAATAATTATAAAATAAATTTATTTTGACAGTTAATTAGCAAAAAACTACAGTTTGGACAGAAAATTGACAGTTGTGTTGTTGAACTGACAGTTGATAGCATTGAAATTACCATTTTTGACTAATAATTATAAAATAAATTTATTTTGACAGTTAATTAGCAAAAAACTACAGTTTTTGACAGAAAATTGACAGCTGTGTTGTTGAACTGACAGTTGAAAACATTGAAACCCCATAATCAAAAACTGGTTTTCTCGACCACCCGCCCGGACGTGTTTGTTATCAAAGGATTATATTATATCATCTCCTTCTCTAACTTAGTGACAACTAACGTTTGCAGAATGAATATCCAATCCCTTTATAACAAACAGTTGGGTGGGTGGGCGAGGTTCTCCAATTCAAATAATCCCGCCCAAGTAATTGTTACCAAAATAATAGATATATTCACTTACTCTTATAATTTAGTGACGCCTGCATAAAGGACAAACATTCAATTCGTTGATAACAAACACTTAATTGGGTGGGCGAGTCAATTGGTCAAGTTCCAATTATTTGCGAATAAACATAAACAAATGCGCAAACTACCCGCGCAGGTATTTTGTCACCAAACAATTGGATATTTGCCAGTAGAACAATTGTTTTCGACAGTTGACAGCACTTTAATAACTTTTGAGTAGTATTGGCATCTGTAAACTACTTTATAAGTTTAAAACACTTTTGACATTTGCAACAAAAGCCATTTTGACAGCTTAAGTTTTTAAATTGACAGATAAAAATTAATTTTGACAGTTTAAAGATATATTTGTCAGTAGAACAATTGTTTTTGACAGTTGACAGCACTTATGAGTAGCATTGGCAGCTGTAGACTACTTTATAAGTTTAAAACACTTTTGACATTTGAAACAAAAGCCATTTTGACAGCTCAAGTTTTTAAATTGACAGATAAAGATAAATTTTGACAGTTTAAAGATATATTTGCCAGTAGAACAATTGTTTTCGACAGTTGACAGCGCTTTAATAACTTATGAGTAGTATTGGCAGCTGTAGACTACTTTGTAATTTTAAAACACTTTTGACAGTTAAAACTAAAACTATTTTGACAGCTTAAGCTTTTAAATTGACAGATAAAAATTAATTTTGACAGTTTAAAGATATATTTGCCAGTAGAACAATTGTTTTTGACAGTTGACAGCACTTATGAGTAGTATTGGCAGCTGTAGACTACTTTATAAGTTTAAAACACTTTGACAGTTGAAACAAAAACCATTTTGACAGATTATGTTTTTAAATTGACAGATAAAAATTCATTTTGACAGTTTAAATATAAATTTGCCAGTAGAACAATTGTTTTCGACAGTTGATAGTACTTTAATAACTTATGAGTAGTATTGGCAGCTGTAGACTACTTTATATGTTTAAAACACTTTTGACAGTTAAAACATAAACCATTTTGCCAACTTAAGATTTTAAATTGACAGATAAAGATTAATTTTGACAGTTTAAAGATATATTTGCCAGTAGAACAATTGTTTTCGACAGTTGACAGCACTTTAATAACTTATGAGTAGTATTGGCAGCTGTAGAATACTTTATAAGTTTAAAACACTTTTGACAGTTGAAACAAAAACCATTTTGACAGCTTAAGTTTATAAATTGACAGATAAAGATTAATTTTGACAGTTTAAAGATATATTTGCCAATAAAACAATTGTTTTCGATAGTTGACAGCACTTTAATAACTTATGAGTAGTATTGGCAGCTGTAGACTACTTTATAAGTTTAAAACACTTTTGACAGTTGAAACAAAATCCATTTTGACATCTTAAGTTTTTAAATTGGCAGATAATGATTAATATTGACAGTTTAAAGATTTGCCAGTAGAACGATATATACCAAATTAGCGAGAACGCGATAGATTTAGTAACAAATTTACATTTTAACGAATGAAATTATAATGCCGACAATTTAAAGGTGACACATTTTATTTTTCGTGGAAACGACCGGATACTGTTCTACTTTATTAGCTAAGATATGACTAAGTTGGTCATTAATATAACATTTTAGAGAAATTAAAATATTTCCATTGAAATGGAATGCAAATTAACAACAACTTTCATTCAAGCGCATCTAGTCGTGACCTTGCTTTTGTGAAAGGTTCCCATCGTGATATTTTGAACGCCCACGCGCGGAACTTTACCTGGGACACTTTTTATTTTGCGTGGGCAACATTTTTCAAGCAATGAAAGTATATAAATATGTGCGAAGAAATTTATTGTTACTAGAAATTAGATTGTTAGATTTTTGTGTCAGATCTTGTCATTAATAAAATTGATAAAAATAAATATTTTAAAATAATATATATGGCGACTGTAGCGCAACGGTCTAGTGCAAAGAGTGTTGAATAGGCTGCCTGTGTTCGATTCCCGGCAGCGGCAATATCAAATTGGTCAAATCTATTTCGTCTTCTTTGCAAGGCACTAAACCAGCGAAGTATTTGCCTAGCAAACCCCTGTAGTGGTGTGGTTCGGATTCCACGTTAAACTGTAAGTCCCGTATGTTTGTGTAGAACTATTAGCGCACACCACAAACATACGATAGAAGTATTATGACATAAGTGTCATTACTATCAATTGCAAAGCGACAGATTATATGCAATATTTTTAAGTTAAACTGCAAAGCTGCAGGTGCAACATTTTTAGGTTATGTGAACTGTGAGTTAAAAAAACGACAAATGAAATGTTAAAAACATTAGACTATGTGCGTAACGGACACAACTGTCAATTCTCAGACCCAACTCTCACAGACATTTTTAGGTTAAATGCATAAATAAAATGATAAAAATATTAAACTATGTGCGTAAAGTGACACAACTGTTGTCAATTGCGACACTTTTTTAGGTTATGTGGCGCCATGACGTAATACCGGGACAAAAACTGTCCATTAACAAATGTGTCATATAATTTGCGACTGCACCCAAAAATCCTAGCTACGCCACTGGTGAATTTAATACGAATTCCTAAGCTACATATTAGGTTTGTACAAAACATATTGTAAGATAATTTTGTGGCAATTCGAGTTACAATGAAATTGATTGTGACGCATAAGTAAATACCACAGATTAATAGCGAATTTGCCGGTTTCCTTATCAATGGTTTCCCCATATTGATAACAATGTTTAAATATGCAATTTACAATATTTTTTTAACGACGATACACTAATTGTGAAGAATTAGTGTAGTTATGTTATAAATTAATTCTATAGTTTGTGGTGTAATAAAAATAGCATTATTTTATTAATTATGCAATGTTAACCCAGAAAAAGGCCGTAGTAGTAATACGTGGGCTTATTAGGAAAAGTGTTGGAAAACAAACTTGCTCCCCGCCCAAGAACACATCCATGTATGGTGACATCAGTGCCGTACGCAGCCCACTGATAAACATACTGGTTTTATTTAACACATCGGCGATGTTGACGTATATTTCGCATATACAAACAATATTTTATTTTTAATCCAACAATTGATATAAATAACACTGATGTAATCCATTTTTTATGCTTATCAGTGCAAAAAGAAGTTAATTACATTGACATTTAGTATTTCAACCTTTTTTCGCTGTTCTACATAAAATAATTCTGTTTATAATATTTACATTTTATTTGTTTTGTTTTCGCTTGGCAAGTGTAACTAACGTAATGCACACCTTGCAATTAATTCGGCCTAAAAATAGAAAAGTGTTTTTCTTTATGTCTACCAATTTCCGTTTGCACTGAAATAGTCGTTATTGTGTAATTTTAGTCTGCTCTAGTTTCCATCTAATTGGCTTTTTCCTAAATAATAATCATCTAGATTGTTTTTCTCATGTGTTACCTACGCAAAAACTGATTGCGAAATTCATATTTCATAATTATCAAGTAGTAGTTGCGCAATCAATCAACACTTTTGACATTTGAGTATGAATTGTTTGAATATGTGCCAAAACATTTAATATGTGTCAAAAATTAATGATTGATCGTATATGTCAATGAACTAAATGCCCCCACCCGCCCACCCAAGTGTTAGTGATCATGAAATTGAAATGCAAACAGTTGGTGATCTGAAGTTGCAACTACTGTCCCGCAATCAATGAACTTAGTGCCCGGCCTACCCACCCAAGTATTGGTGATCAAAGAATTGGAGTACAAACAATTGGGTCGGCGGGCAGGAATTAAAGTTGCAACTATTGTCACGCAATCAATAAATTAAGTACTACACCCAAGTGTTGTTAATCAAGAAATTGAAATGAAAACCCTTAGATAGTCTGAAGTTGCAACTACTGTCTCGCATTCAATAAACTGAGTGCCCCGCTCTCCCATTCAGGTGTTGGTAGTAATAAAGAATTTGGATCACAGACACTTGGGTGGGTAGTCAGGAACTGAAGTTGAAACTACTGTCCGCCTTGATCTGAGTAAATTGCCCACCCACCCAAGTGTTGGTAATCAGGGAATTGGTTCACAAACACTTGGCTGGGTAGGCGTTCAATGAACTGAGTGCCCAGCCCACTCATCCAAGTGTAAGTAATAAAGGATTTGGATCACAGACAGCTAAAGTTCAAACAACAGTTCCGCAATCAATGAACTGAGTATCACGCCCACCCACCCAAGTGTTGGTGATCAAGGAACTGGATCACAAACACTTGGGTGAGTGAGCGGGAACAAAAGTTGAAACTACTGTCCCGCAATCAATAAATTGTGTGACCCGCCCGCCCACTCAACTGTTGGTGATCAAGAAATTAAATCACAACACTTGGGTGGGTAGGCTAGTAGGCAAGAACTAAAGTTGAATCTACTAAATGCCCCGCCCACCCACCCAAGTATTGGTGATCAAGGAATTGGTTCACAAACACTTGGGTTCACACTAAAGTTCAAACTACCGTTCCGCAATCAATAAACGGAGTACCCCGCCCACCCATCCAAGTGTTGATGATCAGGAAATTGGATCACAAACACTTGGGTGGGTAGGCGGAAACTAAAATTGAAACTACTGTCCCGCAATCAATAAACTGAATGCCCCGCCCACCCACCCAATTGTTAGTGATCAAAAAATTGGATCACAAACACGTGAGTAAGTAGGCAAAAACTTAAGTTAAGTTAAAACTATTGTCCCGCAATCAATAAACTGAGTGATTAGAATACAAACATTTGAGTGGGCGGCAAGAATTAAAGTTGAAACTACTATCCCGACATTTATAACGTGTGAGTAAAGAGTTTATGAACAAAGACATAATCAATATTGGTATATTGGTCGTATTTAAGAAGGTTTTAAAGGTTCAATCCCTTGACAATCACCCCCCCCCCCCCTTCCTTCTTAAAACGGTTAATACGTCAGACGTGTCAAAATTGTCAACATCAATTTGTGACATGTGAGTAAGGCCTTATCTAAGTTAAGTGTTAATATTTTTTAAGTTAAGTTTTCAAGTGCGTACCGTGACACATCTGTCAATCGTGTTTGTTTTTCTTTAAATTTTGAGTACCGTGACATCATAAACATCTATTTTTAAATTATGTGCGGACCGTAACAATTCTCAGAACTGTTAAAAAGATTCTACAAAATGTTAGTGTAAAAAAGTATCAAAAATGTTCCTCCGATGTTAAAAGTGCAAAAAAGTTCCTGAACTTTCAAAAATATTTCTGATCTGTCAAAAATGTTCTTGACATGTTCTAAAGTGTAAAAAATGTTCTTAAAATGTCAAACATGTTCTAAAGTGTAAAAAAATGTTCATAAACTGTCAATAATGTTCTTGAACTTTCAATAAAGATTTTAAATGTTCCTAAAATGTTCTAAAATGCAAAAAATGTTTTGACCTGTTATAAAGAATCTACAAAATGTTCTAAAGTGTAAAAAAATATCAAAAATGTTCCTCAGATGTTCTAAAATAAAATAAAAGTTTCTGAACTTTCAAAAATATTTCTGAACTGTCAAAAATGTTCTAAAGTGTAAAAAATGTTCTTAAACTGTCTGTAATGTTCCTGAACTTTCACTAATAAATATTCTAAATGTTCCTAAAAGTTCTAAAATAAAATAAAAATTCCTAAACTGTAAAAAAGTGTTCCAGAAATGTTCTTAAGTGTAAAAAAATGTTCCAGAGACGTTCTTAAGTGCAACAAATCTTCTTGAAATGTCTGTAATGTTCCTAAACTTCCAATAAATGTTTTAAAATGCAAAAAACGTTCCTGAACTGCTAAAAATATTCCTAAAATGTTCTAAAGTGCAACAAAATGTTTTTAAACTTTCAAAAGTAATCTATGTTCTTAAACTGTCAAAAATAATCCTGTTCCATGAAATGTTCTAAAATGTGAAAAAAAAATTCCTAAACTGTCAAAAACATTTTGATAGGCAACAAAATATTCCTCAAATGTCAAAAATGTTCCTAAAGTGTTCTAAAATGTACGAAAAAAAAATCCAGAATTGCCAAGCATGTTCTAATGTACAACAAAATGTTCCTAAAATGTCAAAAATGTTCTGTTGTGCGACAAAATATCCATAAAGTATCAACAATATTTTGATTTGCAAAAAATGTTTCTTGAACTATCAAAAATGTTCCTGAACACTCAAACTTATTCTATTATGCAACAAAATATTCCTGAACTGTCAAAAATGTTCTAATATGCAATAAAATGTTCCTAAACTGTCAAACATGTTCCTAAAATGTTCTGAAGAACAACAAAATGTCCCTGAACTATCAAAACATGTTCCTATACTGTCAAAAGTTATAAAATTACAAAAAAATACAAAATGTTCCAAAAAAGTGCAGAAAATCATCCTAAGCTGCAAAAAAATGTTCTTAAACAATCAAAACTATTCTAAAGTGCCAAAAAATGTTCCTGATCTGTCAAAAATGTTCCTGAAATATTCTGACGAGCGACAAAATGAGGAGCTAAAACGTCAGATAAGTACTAATGTGCGAAAAATACTCATAAACTAACAAAATGTCAAAAATGTTTTAGTGTACAAAAAGTGTTCATAAGCTGTCAAAAAAATTTATAAAGTTTCAAAAATATTGTGTTAAGCAACAAAACCTTCCTCAAATGTCAAACATGTTCTTCTATACGACAAAATATTTGTAAACTGTCAAAAATTTACCTAAAAATTCAAAAACGTGCGACAAAATATTCGCGGCATGTGCTAGTGTGCAAAAAAATGTTCTGAAGTGCAAAACAAAGTTTCTAAAATGTCAAAAATATTACAAACAACAATAAGGTTCTAATGTGCAATAAAATGTTCGTGGTCTGTCAAAATTGCTCTAATCTGCAAACAAATGTTCTAAATGTAACAAAAAATGTTCGTCAACTGTCAAAAATACTGAACATTCAATAAATGTGCAAATATTTTTCCTGAATTGTCAAAAATGTTCCTAAACTGTAAAAAATGTTCCTGAAGTGTCAAAAATATTCCTGACCTGTCAACAATATTGTGATAAGCAGCAAAATGTTTCCCAAACGTCAAAAATATTCCTAAACTGTCAAAAAATATTCTGACGTGTAACAAAATGTTGCTGAAATGTCAACGTTCTAAAGTGCAAAAAAATATTCCTGATCTGTCATTCCTGAACTTCCAAAAACATTCTGATAATCGCGAAAATGTTCCTTAAGTGTCAAAAATGTTCTAAAGTGCAAAATACTCTAGCTTAAACTACTTGATAATTATGAATTATTAAAGAATTGTTATTTTTTAGGTTAGTGCGTGCCGTGACACATCTGTCAATCGTGAAGCAACAGATTAAATATCAATCGTTTGTTTCTTTAAGATTATGAGTGCCGTGACGTACTAAACATTTTTTTTTTTAATTATGTGCAACAAATTTTTTAATCAGTCTTAGGTGTATGCCGTGACACAATAATAACAAATGTGTATGCGACATATTAAATGTCAATTTTTTTAAGTTACTTAATGTAATAATCTAAAAATGTAGATTAAGTGTCAACGTTTTTTTAGGTTAGTGCATGCCGTGACACATCTGTCAATCGTGAAGCGACAAATTAGATATTAAAGGTTTTTTTTAGATAAGTGCCGTTATGTCATAAACATCATTTTTTTTAAATTATGTGCGTACCGTAACAAATTTTTTTAATCAGCCTCAAGTGTATACCGTGACACAATAGTCATAAATTTGCATGCAACATATTAAATGTCATTTTTTTGAGTTACGTAACATAATAATCTGAAAACTGTAAATTGAATGTTAACATTTTTTAGGTAAGTGCGTGCCGTGACACATCTGTCAATCGTAAGGCAACAAATTGGATATCAACACTTTTTTTTAGATTATAGATGCAGTAACGTGATAATCATCTTTTTTTTTTAATTATGAGGAAACCGTAACCATTTTTTAACATCAAAGCCACAGTCTTAGGTGTATGCCGTGACACAATAATAATAAATTTGTATGAGACGTATTAAATGTCAATTTTTTTGAGTTACTTAATACAATAAACGGGAAAATGTAGATTAAGACATTATTTTAGGTTAGTGCATGCCGTGACACATCTGTCAATCGTGAAGCGACAAATTAGATATTAGGTTTTTTTTTTAGATAAGTGCCGTTATGTCATAAACAGCCTTTTTTTAAATTATGTGCGCATCGTAACATTTTTTTTTTATCAGCCTTAAGTGTATACCGTGACACGATAGTCATACATTTGCAAGCGACATATTAAATGTTATTTTTTTGAGTTACGTAACATAATAATCAGAAAACTGTAGATCAAATGTTAATATTTTTTGGGTAAGTGCGTGCCGTGACACATCTGTCAATCGTAAAACAACAAATTGAATATCTACACTTTTTTTTAATATTATAAATGCAATAACGTGATAATCATCTTGTTTTTAATTATGTGCAAACCGTTACAATTTCTTTAACATCAAAGCCACAATTTTAAGTGTATGCCGTGACACAATAATAACAAACTTGAATGCGACGTATAAAATGTCAATTTGTTTGAGTTACTTAATACAATAAACAAAAAAATGTAGATTAAGTGTTAACATTATTTTAGGTTAGTGCATGCCGTGACACATTTGTCAATCGTGAAGCGACAAATTAGATATTAAGGTTTTTTTTTAGATAAGTGCCGTTATGTCATGAACATCATTTTTTTTTAATTATGTGCGCACCGTAACAAATTTTTTTAATCAGCCTTAAGTGTATACCGTGACACAATTATCAAAAATTCGCATGCAACATATTAAATGTCAATTTTTTGAGTTACGTAACATAATAATCTGAAAACTGTAAATTGAATGTTAACATTTTTTAGGTTAAGTGCGTGCCGTGACACATCTGTCAATCGTAAGACAACAAATTGGACATCTACACTTTTTTTAAATATTATAAATGCAATAACGTGATAATCATCTTGTTTTTAATTATGTGCAAATCGTTACAATTTTTTTAACATCAAAGCCACAGTTTTAAGTGTATGCCGTGACACAATAATAACAAATTTGTACGCAACGTATTAAATGTCAATTTTTTGAAGTTATTTAATACAATAAACGGAAAAATGTAGATTAAGTGTTAACATTTTTTTAGGTTAGTGCATGCCGTGACACATCTGTCAATCGTAAAGCAACAAATTAGATATTAAGGTTTTTTTTTTAGATAAGTGGCGTTATGTCATAAATATTCTTTTTTAAACTATGTGCGCACCGTAATAAATTTTTCTAATCAGTTTAAAGTGTATACCGTGACACCAATAGTCGAACATTTGCATGCGACATAATAAATATCAATTTTTTAAGTTACGTAACATAATAATCGGAAAACTGAGTGTTAACATTTTTTAGGTAAGTGCGTGCCGTGACACATCAGTTGATATCTACACTTTTTTTTAGATTATAAATGCAATAACGTGATAATCATCTTGTTTTTAATTATGTGCAAACCGTTACAATTTTTTTAACATCAAAGCCACAATTTCAAGTGTATGCCGTGACACAATAATAACAAATTTGAATGCGACGTATAAAATGTCAATTTGTTTGAGTTACTTAATACAATAAACAAAAAAATTTAGATTAAGTGTTAACATTATTTTAGGTTAGTGCATGCCGTGACACATCTGTCAATCGTGAAGCGACAAATTAGATATTAGAGTTTTATTTTAGATAAGTGCCGTTATGTCATAAACATCCTTTTTTAAAATTATGTGCGCACCGTATCAAATGTTTTTAATCAACCTTAAGTGTATACCGTGACACAATAGTCATACATTTGCATGCAACATACTAAATGTCAATTTTTTGAGTTACGTAACATAATAATCTGAAAACTGTAAATTGAATGTTAACATTTTTTAGGTAAGTGCGTGCCGTGACACATTTGTCAATAGTAAGGCAACGAATTGGATATCAACACTTTTTTTTTAGATTATAGATGCAGTAACGTGATAATCATCTTGTTTTTAATTATGTGCAAACCGTTACAATTTTTTTAACTTCAAAGCAACAGTCTTAGGTGTTTACCGTGACACAATAATAACAAATTTGTAAGAGACGTATTAAATGTCAATTTTTTGAAGTTATTTAATACAATAAACGGAAAAATGTAGATTAGGTGTTAATTTTTTTTTAGGTTAGTGCATGCCGTGACACATCTGTCAATCGTAAAGCAACCATTTTTTTTAGATAAGTGCCGTTATGTCTTAAACATCCTTTTTTTAAATTATGTGCGCACCGTAACAAATTTTTTTAATCAGCCTTAAGTGTATACCGTGACACAATAGTCATACATTTGCATGCAACATATTAAATGTCAATTTTTTTTAAATAAATAACACAGGAATCGAAAAAAATGTATATTACGTGTGTATGTACATTTTGTAGGTTAGTGTGTGCCGTGACACATCTGTCAACCGTGAAGCAACAAATTATAAGTACCACGTAATAAACATCTTTTTTAAAATAATATTCAAACCGTAACAAATTTTTCAATAAGACGAATACCGTGACACAATAGTCACAAACTTAAGTGTGACATATCAAATCGCAATTTTTTGAGTTACGTAACACAATAATTGAAAAAACAAAGCTTAAGTGTTAACATTGTGTAGGTTAGTGCGTGCCGTGACGCAACTGTCAACTGCAAAGCAACAGATTATAAGTACCGTGACGTCATAAACTACTTTTCAAAAAATAATGTGCAGACCACACCACAAATGAGTGCATACCGTGACACAATATTCACAAATTGTGACATATTGAATGTCATTTTCTTTAAGTTACCTAACACAATAATTGAAAAATGTAGTTTAAGAGTTAACATTTTGTAGGTTAGTGCGTGCCGCGACACATCTGTCAACCGTGAAGCAGCAGATTATAAGTAGCGTGACGTCATAAACATCTTTAAAAAAAACACCCTTTGACATATGTCAGTTTTTACAACTCGTCCATTTGATTTGAAACACACTTTATAATAATCTGACAATCATCATATTTGACATCTGTCAGTTATTCCAACTTGTAGGTCTGGTCTAATGGCGTTTTATTGAAAATATAATTTTTTTTGGAACACCGTTTATAATAATCTGACCATCATTTTTGACATCTGTCAACCCAGCGAAAAAAATTTAATACGCCCCTGTACAAGTCAAACTTTTTGACATATTTATTTTTTAATGGCCGGATTTTTTTTATTTTATTTTATTGTAACTAAATTATTTTAGGCCGATTTTTAAAATTTAATTAAAAATTATATTACCTAACCATTTAGTTACAATTCAGCAATTTTTGTTTATAACAATTATACTAAAAATAAATAATATTCATTATAATTTTAAATTAGTTTGTGTTCCACTTAAGAATTCTAATTGGAGCAGACTCGCAATTTGAAATTCTGGCAACGTTGCCCGTTCCTAATTGAGCTTAAATAATAAAACAAATGAAACCAAAATAAACAACGCGCCATCAAATTAATGTTAATAAAAAATAAAATAAAACGGGAGCGGAGGCAATAGCTTCCTGCGCTCGTGTTTCCCACCCCGGTGTTAAATGTCAGCTGTCCGCGCCGAGGAAATGTCACCGATGAAAACAATGCGGCTTTTTATTAATAACATAAAAGAGGGGCACGCCCACGTCTATAAATATCATCCGCGAAAACTGCATCATTTGTAGAGCCGTATCCAGTTAGCCTTTGGCCCCAATCCAATTTGGCCATAAAATCACAATGACTCATATGTTTATGTTGTAGTAATATTATTGTAATATTTTTTATATAATAATTAAATTACCTGTTGGGCGACTGGCTCCAAGATCGACTCGATCGTCTTAGTATGAAATACCGGCATGTTGTTGATGTTATTTTTTCTTGGCACTAACACACTAATAAATTAAAACACTGAACGGGGGAAAGGAAATAAAAAAGGGGTTGCCGCATTTATGTGTGCAGTAGCGGATCGTGCACCGTTTCCCGTGCGTCTCAGCTCGTTCTTCTCAAGACGTTTCGCTCGGGAATGAAGTTGATTGACTCAATCTCGATGACAGCGATAGATAGCACAAGTCGCCATCTACCTTAAATTTTACGAATTTTTTATCGGTGAGCAGGTATGCGTAGAGGTGGCAGTACCGACACCCACGCAACCAAATTTACTATTACCAGTGGCGTAGCAGTTATAAGAAAAATTAAATAAATTAAAAAAATATATTCAAAATGCAATTTATAAATGCATAGGCAGCAACTTATTATTCTTAATGCACGGCAGCATTTATTCTTCTTACCAAAAAAACTTAACCTCCAAATATTTATCTTTTTTTTTAACTGTCAGATTGACAAATGCAAAAATTACTAATACTACTAATAATAGAATTGTATAAGCAAACAAAATAAATAGACAAGATTTCGAATAACATAGAACATTGAAAAGCAAATTAAGATTAAGTAAAAAAGCAAAAATTGTGCTAAACTTCTCCTTTTCTCTTATTGTTATTGTATATGATAAAATAAAGACGTACTAATACTAAATTCAAGTCTTTGATTGACTCAAAACCTCAGGAGTGGTACTCAAGTACGCTAGTACCAAATCCCCTACACGGATCTTAATGCCATCATACAAGCCACTGACAATATAATCATTAAACACCCATACTTTAATCTCTAACCATCAGAATTCATATACAAAAGCGACTAAGATCCTTTTTGTCCATACCCCTAACTGGTAAAAAATGGCGCCCAACTAAAGCAAAAAACATTACCAAGGCTCCTAGACAAGACGCAGCAAGAAACAAAGATTTTGTCTAATCCAGTTACTCAACTAAACTCTATAATATACGACCAGGAAGCTCATACTGAAGTGACGTTTGTCATAGAAATTATGTCAATTCAATAAAATCTAAACAGCATTTTGTCTAGTTTTACATTACGTCATTTGTATAAAGTAAGTCACTAATTACAAAAGTCACAGCAATAAGAATTGACCTCCAAACCGGACTAGGATCATTAGTTCCACACACCATAAGGTTGCTGTGATACTACATCATAGCTACTCCCAAAAAGCACAAATAACCTGAAGGTGTGCATTGACGTGTCAAGACCCATTTCAACACGCACTGATTGGCGTTACTGCATATAATATAGACTAGATTCATAAACAAAAGCTACTAAACACCAACTTGAAAAAGAGTCTAAAAATAACAAAAAGAAGAAGATCAAAAACAACATAAAAAAAACCGCCACCATCCGGCAGCTTCTTTTGTGACAAAATGACTTCTAAAGTCCGCATACATTAAATTTCTAAATGACGCACACTTACGCGGGTGGGTGGGACATTTCATAGAATGGTACCGGGCCAGTAGTTTGAAATAGAGTGGCCCACCCACCTACCCAATTAATAGTTATCAAAAAGTTGGATCACAACCTTTTCTTGTGATCAAATGACTTCTGACGTCCGCATAGAAGATAAACATTAAATTTCTTGATGACAAACACTTGGGCGGACGGGCGGGACACTCCATAACATGGTACTAGGCCAATAATTTGGAATAGAGTGCCCACCCACCCACCCAAGTGTTAGTTTTCAAAATGGTAAATCACAACCTTCTCTTGTGACAAAATTACTTCTGATGTCCGCATAGAAAAGAAACATTAAATTTTCTGATGACAAACACTTGGGCGGGTGGCTGGGACACTCCTTAGCATATTACCAAGCCAATAGTTTAAAATGGAGTGGCTCACCCATCCACCCAAATGTTAGTTAACAAAATATTAGATCACAACCTTCTTTTCAGACTTCTGACGTCCGAATAGAAAACAAACAATAAATCTCTTGATGACAAACACTCTCACGGGTAAGACACTCCATAACAAGGCTATGCCAATAGTTTAAAATGGAGTGACCTACCCACCCACTAAGACATTTCAAAGCATGATACCAGGCCAATAGTTTGGAACTGAGTATTCCACCCACCAACCCAATTAGTAGTGACCAAGAAGTTAGATCACGATCTTTTTTTATGACAAAATGACTTTTGAAGTGCGCATAAAAGAAAAACTTTAAATTTCTTGATAACGAACACTTGGGCGGGTGGGTGGAATACTCTATAGTCTATAGCATAGTACCAGGCCAATTTAGAATGAAATGGCCCACCCACCCACCCAATTAATAGATATCAAAAAGTTCGATCACAACCTTTGTTTGTGATAAAATGATTTCTGACGTCCGCATAGAAGACAAACATTAAATTTCTTGAAGACAAATACTTGGGTGGGTAGGTGGGACACTTCATAACATAGTACTAGGCCAAAAGTTTGGAATGGAGTAGCTCACCCACCCACCCAAATGTTAGTTATCAAAAAGTTAAAACACGACCTTCTTTTGTGACAAAATGACTTCTGACGTCCGCATAGAAGAGAAACGTTAAATTTTCTGACAAGAAACACTTGGGCGGATAGGTGGGACACTCCATAGCATAGTACCAAGCCAATAGTTTGGAATGGAGTGGCCCACCCACCCACCCAAGTGTTAGTTAAGAAAATATTAAATCACGACCTTCTCTTGTGACAAAATGACTTCTTATGTCCGCATAGAAGATTAACATTAAATTTCTTGATAACGCACACTTGGACGGGTTTGTGGGTTACTCCATAACACGGTAACAGGCCAATAGTTTGGAATGGAGTGACCTACCCACCCACACAAGTGTTAGTTAACAAAAAAATTGGATACGACCTTCTTTTGTGACAAATTGACAAACATTAAATTTCTTGATGACAAACACATGGTCGGGTGGCTAAGACACTCCTTAGCATAGTACATGGCCAATAATTTGAAGAGGAGTAGCCCACCCACCCACCCAAGTGGCAGTTATCAAGAGGTTAGATCACGTCCTTCTCTTGTGACAAAATGACTTCTGACGTCCGCATAGAAGAGAAACATTAAATTTTCTGATGACAAACACTTGGGCGGGTGGATGGGACATTCAATAGCATAGTACCATGCCAATAAATTAAAATTGAGTGACCCACCTATCCACCTAAGTAATAGTTAACAAAATTTTGAATCACGACAATTACATTGATCATAAACGCGGGCGGGTGAGTGGGTCACAAAAATAAATCGAGTCACGCTCAATTGTTAAACTAATGTGGCCCACCCATCCACCCGAGTATTTGTTATCCAAGAATTAGCTAATCAACCACTGCTGATGCTCCATCTGTCATAAAGTACGACAGCAGAGATGACAGTTGTCAAAAATATGCGCTAGGTGAGAGAAAATGTAATTCCATTGATCACTAACACTCGGGCGGGTGGGTGGGTCACAACAATAAATCGAGCCACGCTCAATTGTTGGACTTCTTTAGCCCACCCACCCGCCCGAGTGTTTATTGTCCAGGATTTTGTTAATCAATCACTGCAGATGTTCCTGCTGTCATGAAGGACCACAGTAGAGATGACAGTTGTCAAAAATATGCGCTAGGTGAGAAAAAATGTAATTCCATTGATCACTAACACTCGGGCGGGTGGGTGGATCACAACAATAAATCGAGCCACGCTTAATTGTTGGACTTCTGTAACCCACCCACCCGCCCGAGTGTTTGTTGTCAAAGATTTGGTTAATCAATCACTGCAGATATTCCTGCTGTCATGAAGTACGACAGTAGAAGTGACAGTTGTCAAAAACATGCGCTAGATAGAAAAAAATATAATTCCATTGATCACAAACACTGGGCGGGTGGTTGGGTCACAAAAATAAATCAAGTCACACTCAATTGTTGACAATTGTGGCCCACCCACCCACCCAAATGTGGCCCACCCACCCACCCAAATGTGGCCCACCCACCCACCCAAATGTTGGTTGTCCAGGAATTGGCTAATCAACCACTGCTGATGTTTCATTTGTCATAAAGTACGACAGTAGAGGTGACAGTTGTCAAAAATATGCGCTAGGTGGGAAAAAATATAATTCCATTAATCACAAACACTCGGGCGGGTGGGTGGGTCACAAAAATAAATCAAGTCACACTCAATTGTTGACAATTGTGGCCCACCCACCCACCCAAATGTTTGTTATCCAAAAATTGGGTAATCAACCACTGTAGAAGTTCCAGCTGTCATAAAGTACGACAGTAGAGGTGACAGTTAACAAAAATATGCGCTAAAAAAAATATAATTCCATTGATCATAAACACTCGGGCGGATGGTTGGTTCACAAAAATAAATCAAGCCACGCTCAATTTTTGGACTTCTGTAGCCCACCCACCCACTCAAGTGTTTTTATCCAAGAATTAGCTAATCAATCACTGCTGATGTTCCATTTGTCATAAAATACGGCAAAAGAAATGACAGTTGTCGAAAGTATGCGCTAGGTGGGAGAAAATATAATTCCATTGATCACAAACACTCGGGCGGGAGGGTGGGTCACAACAATAAACTAAGCCACGCTCAATTGTTAAACTTCTGTGGCCAACCCATCCCCGAGTGTTTGTTGTCTAGGAATTGGCTAATCAATCACAACTGATGTTCCAGCTGTCATAAAGTACAACAGTAGAGGTGGCAGTTGTCAAAAGTATGCGCTAAGTAAGAGAAAATATAATTCCATTGATCATAAACACTCGAGCGGGTGAGTGGGTCACGAAAATAAATCGAACCACGTTCAATTGTTGGACTTCTGGGGCCCACCCACCCACCCAAGTGTTTCTTATCCAAGAATTAGCTAATCAACCACTACTGATGTTCCATCAGTCATAAACTACGACAGTAGAGGTGACAGTTGTCAAAAATATGCGCTAGGTGGGAAAAAATATAATTCCATTGATCACAAACACTAGGCGGGTGGTTGGGTCACAAAAATAAATCAAGTCACACTCAATTCTTAGACTACTGTGGCCCACCCAAATGTTTGTTGTCCAGAAATTGGCTAATCAACCACTGCTGATGTTCCATTTGTCATAAAATACGACAGTAAAGATGACAGTTGTCAAAAATATGCGCTAGGTTGGAGAAAATATAATTCCATTGATTACAAACACTCGGGCGGGTGGGTGGACCACAACAATAAATCGAGCCACGCTCAATTATTGGACTTCTGTAGCCCGCCCACCCACCCAAATGTTTGTTGTCCAGAAATTGGCTAATCAATCACTGCAGATGTTCCAGCTGTCATAAAGTACGCCAGTAAAGATGACAGTTGTCAAAAATATGCGCTAGGTGAGAAAAAATATAATTCCATTGATCACAAACACTTGGGCGGGTGGTTGGGTCACAAAAATAAATCAAGTCACGCTCAATTGTTAGACTACTGTAGCCCACCCACCCGCCTGAGTGTTTAATCCAGTAGGACTATAGTTTTGTGAGATTAACGTGAAAGTGGCGTAGCAAGTATCAGTGGCCGTCCTAAAATCCTGGCGGGTTATGCAAACGCAGGGTGTTGATGTGTAGTTCCCTAAAGGAACCAAGAGTAATACTACGGGGTCTGTAAAGTAACCTCGGAAAAAGCCGGTCTTGCAGAAACTGCAGTGATTAGAAGCAGGTTACCAGTCAGAATTGCCAAACAGTGGTGCGATGCTCGATCTCGACTGAAATGTTAGGGCAAAATCCCGGATCTTTATGAGAGCGAGCACGATCATCGCGTATTCTAGTTGGTAGAGCGTGGCAACAAGTTCCCCAACATCTTAGGCTAAACTTTCTTTTTCCCCTGATAAAGATGTCGTCCAGGTATTGTCAATAGTTTGGTTTCAAAACGGAAGTAGTCTGTAAAAATATAAGCAGTCGTGTCCACTAGAGTTTCACTATTAGTCTAGTGGCGACGGATCAAATTGTCTGAACCACATCTCGGTTAAGACCGAGAGCACAAAGCAGCAACATAGAAAGAAGACTTCACCTAGCCACCACTGACTGGCTATTTCCGTTGAGTGCTACTGGGTAACCTGATTCCATCGCCACTGCAACTTCCATACGATAGCCCCCGTATCGTCGACCACCAGATAGCAGACCTCCAGCTCCTTCAGAGACCGTTACCTACATCGCAGTATACCCCCAGGATTCTCCAGGGAACTGCATACAATCTACCCTGTGCTTGAAAAGTGGTTTCCCTAAAATTGGTGCAAAATTGATCCTAAAACAAAAACCAATCAGGCAATTTTAATAAAAAAATTTAGTTGGCATCACAAAATGTCGTCAAACAAAACAAAAATACTAAAATTGTAAAATTTTTATGAAAAAGTCGTTTCCGTAAGCTTTATATGAGCAAAAACCGTAAAATTGGTACGTAATCAATCCTAAAACAAAAACCAATCGAGCAATTTTAATCAAATTTTCTAATTAGCACCACAAAATGTCATCAAACAAAACAAAAATACTAAAGATGTAAAATTTTTATGAAGAAATGATTTCCGTAAGCTTTATATGTATAAAAACCGTAAAATTAGTGCGTAATCGATCCTAAAACAAAAACCAATAAGGCAATTTTAATCAAATTTTCTAATTAGCACCACAAAATGTCATAAAACAAAACAAAAATACTAAAATTGTAAAAAATTTATGAAAAAATGGTTTCCGTTAGCTTTATTTGAGCAAAAACGGTAAAATTTGTACGTAATCAATCGTAAAACAAAAACCAATTAGGCAATTTTGATCAAATTTTCTAATTAGCACCACAAAATGTCATAAAACAAAACAAAAATACTAAAATTGTAAAAAAAATATAAAAAAGTGGTTTCCGTTAGCTTTATTTAAGCAAAAACGGTAAAATTTGTACGTAATCAATCATAAAACAAAAACCAATTGGGCAATTTTAATCAAATTTTCTAATTAGCACCACAAAATGTCACAAAACAAAATAAAAATACTAAAATTGTAAAATTTTTATGAAAAAGTGGTTTCCGTTAGCTTTATTTGAGCAAAAACGGTAAAATTTGTACGTAATCAATCATAAAACAAAAACCAATTGGGCAATTTTAATAAAATTTTCTAATTAGCACCACGAAATGTCATTAAACAAAACAAAAATACTAAAGTTGTAAATTTTTTATGAAAAATTGGTTTTCGTTAGCTTTATTTGAACAAAAACGGTAAAATTTGTACGTAATCAATCCTCAAACAAAAACCAATTGAGCAATTTTGATTAAACTTTCTAATTAGCACCACAAAATGTCATAAAACAAAACAAAAATACTAAAATTGTAAAAAAATTATGAAAAAGTAGTTTCCGTTAGCTTTATTTGAGTAAAAACGGTAAAATTTGTACGTAATCAATCGTAAAACAAAAACCAATTGGGCAATTTTGATAAAATTTTCTAATTAGCACCACAAAATGTCACAAAACAAAATAAAAATACTAAAATTGTAACATTTTTATGAAAAAGTGGTTTCCGTTAGCTTTATTTAAGCAAAAACGGTAAAATTTGTACGTAATCAATCATAAAACAAAAACCAATTGAGTAATTTTAATCAAATTTTCTAGTTGGCATAACAAAATGTCATTAAACAAAACAGAAATAGTAAAGTTGTAAAAATTTGATAAAATAGTAGTTTCCGTAAGCTTTATATGTGCAAAAACCGTAAAATTAGTGCGTAATCAATTCTAAAACAAAAACCAATAGAGCAATTTTGATCAAACTTTCTAGTTGGCATAACAAAATGTCATTAAACATAACAAAAATACTAAAGTTGCAAATTTTTTATAAAAAAGTGGATTCCGTAAGCTTTATATGTGCAAAAACCGTAAAATTGGTACGTAATCAATCCTAAAACAAAAACCAATCAAGCAATTTTAATCAAATTTTCTAATTAGCACCACAAAATGTCATTAAACAAAACAAAAATACTAAAGTTGTGAAAATTTGATAAAAAAGTAGTTTCCGTAAGCTTTATATGTGCAAAAACCGTAAAATTAGTGCGTAATCGATTCTAAAACAAAAACCAATCAAGCAATTTTGATCAAACTTTCTAGTTGGCATCACAAAATGTCATTAAACATAACAAAAATACTAAAGTTGCAATTTTTTTATAAAAAAGTGGATTCCGTAAGCTTTATATGTGCAAAAACCGTAAAATTTGTGCGTAATCAATTCTAAAACTAAAACCAATTGAGCAATTTTAATCAAATTTTCTAGTTAGCATCATGTCATCAAACAAATAAAAAATATAAAAGTCGTAAACATTGTTTGAAAAAATGGTTTCCGTAAAACCGTAAAATTAGTGCGTAATCAATCCTAAAACAAAAATTTAAATTAACCATTTTTTTAGAATTTATTCAAAAATTTAATATAAATAAAAAAATTAATTAATTAATCAAACAATTGACAACTATGTCAAAAAAAATTGTGAAACAGATAAAACTCGCTGATTTTCCCTTATCGTTTTCTGCAATACGCTTCCTCATGTGTTATTGTTATTTTTACCACTCTCATTGAGCCGCGCGTTATCTCTCATCCGGCCGGACGTTGATATTCCCTTCAAGTTTAGGATGGCATGGTCATTCTAGTCTCGCTTTAAAGATGAAAACAACATCAACGGTTTTCGGTTTGCTACTATGCATCACAATATGCAATAGTGCATCGGTCAGAAAAATCAGTAAGTAGCTTAATAATTATAATTAATATAAATCATTTATTATTATTTAAGGTTGTCCTAGTTTGAGACTGAAGAATGGAAGAGTTAGGTATCGCCAACGGACCGGATTCGTACAATTTCAATGCAACCGGAGTTTTCTCCTAGCCGGTGAGAAGTACATGAAGTGTACTCATGGGAAATGGGAAGGAGAAGTGCCAACGTGTGTTCGTAAGTCATGCATGTTTTAAGTGTTTTAAAATAAATGTAACTAGATTAGTGCATAGTTTTCTTTTATTCGGGTTACGTGCGGTTGTTACTTAATCTTAACCGCACCGCAGCGGTTAAATAACTCAAGCACATTTAAAGATTAAAATTGATTTTTATCATTTTCAAATTTGTAAACCGTGATATAGTGCGACAATTATATCGTGACCGGTGATAGTGAACAAGTATTTAAATGTTTTTGTTTCCAACTAACTTTATAAGTATGATATTGGCCGCTTAAGTTTAAAACTGCCGGTAGAACAATTGTTTTTGACAGTTATTAGCTATTAACAGTTAAAACAAAAACCATTTTGACAGCTTAAGTTTTTAAATTGACAGATAAAGATTAATGTTGACAGTTTAAATATATATTTGACAGTAGAACAATTGTTTTTGATAGTTGACAGCACTTTAATAACTTATTGGCAGCTGTAGACTACTTTATAAGTTTAAAACACTTTTGACAGTTGAAACAAAAACCATTTTGACAGCTCAAGTTTTTAAATTGACAGATATAGATTAATTTTGACAGTTTAAAGATATATTTGACAGTAGAACAATTGTTTTTGATAGTTGACAGCACTTTAATAACTTATTGGCAGCTATAGACTACTTTATAAGTATAAAACACTTTTGACAGTTGAAACAAAAACCATTTTGACAGCTTAAGTTATTAAACTGACAGATAAAGATTAATTTTGATAGTTTACAGATATATTTGCCAATACAACAATTGTTTTCGACAGTTGACAACACTTTAATAACTTATGAGTAGTATTGGCAGCTGTAGACAACTTTATAAGTTTAAAACACTTTTGACAGTTGAAACAAAAACCATTTTGACAGCTTAAGTTATTAAATTGACAGATAAAGATTAACTTTGACAGTTTAAAGATATATTTGCCAATAGAACAATTGTTTTTGACAGTTGACATCATTTAATAACTTTTGAGTAGTATTGGCAGTTGTAGAACACTTTATAAGTTTAAAACACTTTTGACAGTTAAAACTAAAATTATTTTGACAGTTTAAGTTTTTAAATTGACAGATAAAGATTAATTTTGACAGTTTAAATATATATTTGACAGTAGGACAATTGTTTTTGATAGTTGGCAACACTTTAATAACTTATGAGTAGTATTGGCAACTGTAGACTACTTTATAAGTTTATAACACTTTTGACAGTTAAAACTAAAATTATTTTGACAGCTTAAGTTTTTAAATTGACAGATAAAGATTAATTTTGACAGTTTAAATATATATTTGACAGTAGAACAATTGTTTTCGACAGTAGACAGCACTTTAATAACTTTTGAGTACTATTGGCAGCTGTAGACTACTTTGTAAGTTTAACACACTTTTGACAGTTAAAACAAAAATCATTTTGACAGCTTAAGTTATTAAATTGACAAATACAAATTAATTTTGACAGTTTAAAGATATATTTGCAAGTGGAACAATTGTTTTCGACAGTTGACAACACTTTAATAACTTATTAGTATTGGCAGCTGTAAACTACTTTATAAGTTTAAATCACTTTTGACAGTTAAAGCAAAAACCATTTCGACAGCTTAAGTTTTTAAATTGACAGATAAAGATTAATTTTGACAGTTTAAATATATATTTGACAGTAGAACAATTGTTTTTAATAGTTGGCAACACTTTAATAACTTTTTGATAGCTGTAGACTACTTTATAAGTTTAAAACACTTTTGACAGTTGAAACAAAAACCTTTTTGACAGCTTAAGTATTTAAATTGGCAGATAAAAATTAATTTTGACAGTTTAAGAATATTTAAGATTTGACAACTGTAAAAACATGACAGCTATTAAACATAACCTAATTATTTTTTTAGGAAACACATGTGTAAAACCTGCAGAACCCGTTCACGGTTTTGTTTACCCGTCGCATCGTGGAGGAGTCCTAAACTTTTTCTGCAAACCAGAGTACAAACTAGTAGGTACCGCCACAGTTTTCTGTGACGGAACTAATTGGAGCTCCTATCTACCGAACTGTTTAGGTAATATTTGTTTAAAAAAAAGATTTTGTTGTAATTTTTTTATAATTTAGAAAGCAACCAGACAGCATCTCTTAACTGTGATTTTGAGCGAGAAGACATGTGCGGATGGAGTCATGATATTAATGATAATTTCGATTGGACAAGAATGAAATTTAGTACTCCTAGTGGACATATTGGTACAGGACCAAAGCATGATCACACGCCACAACAAAATGGTGAAGGTAAGTACATAATTTTAATAAAATCAATAAATCAAAATGGCTTTGATAAATAATCAATTATTGACTAAATCAACAAACCTTTGCTTCACCTTATTTTTAGGTTATTACATGTACATCGAAGCAACATCCAGGAATATAAACGATACAGCCAGATTAATTTCACCTGTTTATGAACAGGTGAACAATAATACCTGTTTTGAGTTCTTCTACCATATGTATGGAATTTCTGCTGGTGAATTGCGTGTATATTTGAAAAAAGTGGGCGATTCATGGGATCTTAATCCGGACGATGCAATTTTTAGACGTGACGGAAATCAAGGAGATGCTTGGCGTAGGAAGTTTATCAGTTTGGGCTCCATTGATGACGATTTCCAGGTGAGTTAACAAAAAAATTAAAATTAATTTAATAAATGTGGCATGATTTTAGATTGTCATTGAAGGTGTGCGAGGGAATTCTTATCTGAGCGATATTGCTATTGATGATGTTAGAATTATTGAAAATTGTATGGAGGCGGAACCTGAAGAAGAAAGTACTTCAATATCGTAAGTATTTGCATAATATATGAACAATCTATTAAATTAAAAGGTTATCGAAACAGTCATATCGCAAACACCGACATTGCTAAGCAGATTGACCGGACGCCCACATAAGCGGCGTGCGGTTTAGTGCATACACGAGTATAGCAAATTCACTTACAATAGGCGTTTTTATGATATAACTATTTTAATCATGGATATACTGGATTTCGCGTTTATAAAGTGACGCAAATTATATTAAGGCGGCCATTTTGCGTGCGACTTGATTAAACATGTATTAAAAATATTTTATTTTGGATTGCGTCTTAAAACATAAAAATCGAAATCTGAAATGTTGTGAGAATCTGTTTTAACTATTTGCAGTATCAAAATCCGATACAAATGTTTTAAATATCAAAATCCGGAGTTGAAATGTCAAAATCAAACTTAATTGTGTTCAAAGTTGACCCTAATGTCTCTCAAAATCAATATTTAAACATAATATATAAAAATCTGGCTCGAAAATATCAAAATCTAGCTTTACAATGTGAGAATCTTATTGAAATATATTTTAAATATTAAAATCCGGCCTTAAAATGTCAAAATCAAACTAAATTGTGTTTGAATTCAGCCCTAATGTGTCTCAGTGTTAATATTTGAACATGTTATATGAAAATCTGGCTCTAAAATATTAAAATGCAGCCTTACAATGTGAGAATCTTATTGAAATATGTCATAAATATCAAAATCCGGCCTTAAAATGTCAAAATCAAACTTAATTGTGTTTGAATTCAGCCCTAATTTGTCTCAGTATCAATATTTGAACATGATATATGAAAATGTGGCTCTAAAATATCAAAATCAAGCTTTACAATGTGAGAATCTTATTGAAATATGTTATAAATATCAAAATCCGGCCTTAAAATGTCAAAATCAAACTTAATTATGTTTGAATTCAGCCCTAATTTGTCTCAGTATCAATATTTAAACATGATATATGAAAATCTGGCTCGAAAATATCAAAATCTAGCTTTACAATGTGAGAATCTTATTGAAATATATTTTAAATATTAAAATCCGGCCTTAAAATGTCAAAATCAAACTTAATTGTGTTTGAATTCAGCCCTAATTTGTCTCAGTATCAATATTTGAACATGATATATGAAAATGTGGCTCTAAAATATCAAAATCCAGCCTTACAATGTGAGAATCTTATTGAAATATGTTGTAAATATCAAAATCCGGCCTTAAAATGTCAAAACGTGTTCAAATTCTACCCCAATGTGGTCTAAAATATCAAAATGCTGTTTTTTGACATTTCGTGAATAAAATTTGACTTTTTTAGACAATTTTTGGCCGGATTTTGGTTCTTTTTAACAATATTTTTGATATTCTATAGCTGAATTTTGTTATTTTTAGAATTTCATGAAGAAGTTTATACTTTTTAAGGGTTTATACCAGATTTTGCTCATTTCTAACAAAATTATTGATATTTCAAAGTTGGGTTTAGCTATTTTTAAGATTTTATAAAAAAATACACTTTTTAAAAGTTTATAAGCAAATTTTAGTGCTTTTTGACAATTGTTTAAAATTTCGGATTTTGCAATATTTTACATTTTATAAACAGAATTTTGTTTAACAGTTTATGACCAAATTGTGGTGTTTAGTGACAATATTTTCATACTTCATAGCCAGTTTTTGCTATTATTGACACTTATAAATAGAATTTTGCACCCTAACCTGTCAGATTATTACCGGATTTTCATATTTTATAGCCGAATTTATAAGATTTCATTTTTTTACATTTTTAAACGGTTTATAGCCAGATTTCGTTGCTTCTAACAATATTTGATATTTCAAACCCAAATTTTGCTGTTTTGACATTTTATATAAATAAAATTGCATTTTTAACACAGGATTTCGGTGCTTTATAACAATATTTTGATATTTTATAACCGGATTTTTGCTATTTCTGAGATTTTGTAAAAAAAATCTATTTTTCAACAGTTTATGGCCAAATGTTGCTGTTTTCTAACAATATTTTGATGTCTCAATTTCAAATTTTGCTATATTTGACATTTAATGAACAAAAATTTGACCTCAAATCTAACCTAACATAATCTTGACCTCAAACCTTACTTCAAAATTACCAGAACACCTAAATAATTCTCTAACCGTTAAAAATAAAAAAAAAAAATTTTTGTTTTAAACAAACTAATTTATAAAAATATTTTTAATATACAGGGTGTTTATTTTATTGTAGAAATTTAAAAAACTTTTTTTTCAAATGGAATACCCTGTATATTTTTACATTTTTACAAGATTAATTTTGAGTATTTTTTGAAAAAATATTTTTTTTTTATAAAATGCACCAGTTTTGAGTTATAAGCAAACTCCTATAGATAGAATCGAAACAAACTTGTGCTTCCGCTCTCGTACACCAATTCCGTAAAATATCCTTATTCTTTTCTAACGTTTTAATTCGTTGGAAAATTTATCGGTTATGTTATTAGTTTGGAATATGGAATATCGGCAATTTTTAACAATAAAAATTTATAAGCAAAAAACTCTTAGGGGGGTAATTACCCCCCCTCCCCCCTTAAAACCGCCACTGGTTTCAAGGCCGGTTCATGCTATTTTTTACGTTTTATTAGTAGAATTTTTTGATCGAATTTTGGTAAAAAAAATTTTTTTTTTTAAACAGTTTTTGTTGTTTTTCTAACAATTTTATATGTCATGGCCGGATGTAGCTATTTCTGACACAAATTTTATGACCGAATTTTTTTTTTTCATTTTATTATTGATTTTATTTTAATACTTTTAAGATTTCATACATTTTTTTACACAGTTTATGACTGATTTGTGCTTTCTAGCAATATTTTGATGTTTCGATGGCGGATTTTGCTTTTTTTGACATTCACAATGTTGACAATGTAGTTTCTCGTAAATAATTTTGCTTTTGATGGCATAGTTCAAAGTTTGAGAAAATGCAAAAAAAATTCCGAAAGTCACACTTTTGGTGCAAAATCGTGTTCGAAGCGAACTAAACTAAACTAAACTCAACGCAGAAACTGAAACTAGTCTCAAAAGATGCGCAATTCAATATAGTTTTACGTAATTAATTTGGCTTTTTATGACACAGTTCAAAGTTTTTGGGAAAATGCAAAAAACTGTCCGAAAGTGACACTTTTGGAGAAAAGTCGTGTTCAACGCAAACTAAAGTAAACTAAAACTAAACGCAGCAAACTGAAAATAGTCCCAAAAGATGCGAAATTCAATGTAGTTTCACGTAAATAATTTGGCTTTTAATGGCACAGTTCAAAGTTTTTGAGAAAATGCAAAAAAATGTCCGAAAAGACACTTTCGATGAAAAGTCGTGTTCGAAGCGAACTGAACTAAACTAAACTCAACGCAGAAACTGAAACTAATCCCAAAAGGTGCGCAATTCAATATAGTTTTACGTAATTAATTTGGCTTTTAATGACATAGTTCAAAGTTTTTGAGAAAATGCAAAAAATTATCCTAAAGTCACACTTTCGGTGCAAAGTCGTGTTAGAAGCGAACTGAACTAAACTAAACTAAACTCAACGCAGCAACTGAAACTAGTCCCAAAAGGTGCGCAATTCAATGTAGTTTCACGTAAATAATTTGGCTTTTAATGGCACAATACAAAGTTTTTGAAAAAACGCAAAAAATTGTCCGAAAGTGACACTTTCTGTCAAAAGTCGTGTTCAAAGCGAACTAAAGTAAAATAAAACTCAACGCAACAAACTGAAACTAATCCCAAAAGATGCGCAATTCAATGTAATTTCACGTAAATAATTTGGCTTCTAATGGCACAGTTCAAAGTTTTTGAGAAAATGCAAAAAAATGTCCGAAAAGACACTTTTGATGAAAAGTAGTGTTCGAAGCAAATTGAACTAAACTAAACTAAACTCAACGCAGCAACTGAAACTAGTCCCAAAAGGTGTGCAATTCAATGTAGTTTCACTTAATTAATTTGGCTTTTAATGGCACAGTTCAAACTTTGAGAAAATGCAAAAAATTGTCCGAAAGTGGCACTTTCGGTCAAAAGTCGTGTTCAAAGCGAACTAAAGTAAATTAAAACTCAACGCTAAAACTGAAACTAGTCCCAAAAGACCTGATTTTCCAGCCACAATGTATTATAAACAAAAAACTTGCAGTAATGGAGATGACTATGTTAATAGTTTTGCTGAATTCTTTTCCTCTGTTTACGATACACAAACTCATCCAACTTCTTTGTTTGACTTTAAGAAAAACGTATTACATCGATCATTTTCAATTAGTTTGTTGGATGTATTTAAAGGGATTGAGAACCTTAAATGTAACTTTAGCACTGGACCGGACGGTGTTCCATCTATGCTGTTAAAACAATGTATTTATTCAATTTCTATGCCATTGCACTTACTTTTTGAGGCTTCTCTTAATGAAGTCAAGTTTCCTTCAGTTTGGAAACAAAGCTACATTATGCCTTTACATAAATCTGGAGCTAAGGAGGATATTACTAATTATAGAGGTATATGCATCCAGTCTGCTATTCCTAAGTTGTTTGATCAAATTGTAACTGGTCAAATACAATGGATGTGCAAAAGCATTTTAGTGGAACAGCAACATGGGTTTCGCGAGGGTCGTTCTACTCTTACAAATCTTCTTTGTTACGAAAATGATCTTTTGAATGCCTTTCAATCAAGAGTTCAAGTAGATTCTATTTACACAGATTTTTCAAAGGCTTTTGATCGCGTTAATCATAGTATTTTGATTGCTAAGCTTCGGGCTTTGGGTTTTCATAAATCTGTTGTTGCGTGGTTGTCGAGCTTTTTGGAAAATCGTACACAGTGTGTGAAAATTAATAACTTTTTATCACAACCAATTGTTGTTCCTTCTGGGGTTCCTCAAGGATCTCATTGTGGACCAATTCTGTTTTTACTCTTTATTAATGATCTTGTTTATTCTATTAATTCTTCGTCTTATCTTTTATTTGCTGACGATCTTAAAATTTATAAAAGAATATCATCTATCGAGGACTGCATTAGTTTGCAAAATGATTTAGATTCTGTTCATTCATGGTGTCTTATTAATAACTTGTTGTTTAACGCAAATAAATGTTTTTCGATAAGCTTCAACAGAACTTTAAGTAAAGTATCGTTTGACTATACTATCGATAATAATGTTTTGGAGCATGTTACACAAATAAAAATTTGGGCGTAATTTTTGATTCAAAACTAACTTTTGTTGAGCATATAAACTATATGTGCAACCGTGCTATGAAAATGTTAGGATTTGTTTACAGAATGTCTACTGACCTATCTCCTAGCACACTCAAATTACTTTATTGCGCTTTAGTACGTTCTCATTTAGAGTACGCTCCGTCAGTTTGGTGTCCATACTACAGCGTTCATATATGCAATATAGAACGTATTCAAAACAAATTTTTTCGTTTATTATCGTTCAAATTAGGCATTTCATCCGAAAATTACGATTTTAACCTCATTGCATTGCAATATAATCTTCCGCCGCTGAAAATTCGGCGCAAAAGAGCCGATTTATCATTTTTACGTGGACTAATGATGTCTGAGATTGATTGCCAAGAGCTACTTGTAACTCTTCCATTTCAAGTCCCCAACAATAATCGCCGAACCAGACAGTCTCCATTATTTAGAGAATCTATACATTCTACCAATTATGGATTTAATAATCCAATTGGTAGAATGTGTAGAATTGCTAATAGTTTCTCTAATAATATTGATTTATTTTGTGTTTCAAAATGTAGTTTTAAGTGTCAATTAAAATGTGTTGATGAATAATTTTATATTTTGTTTTTATTTATGTATACTTTTTTCCATGCTTTTATTTTTCAATATTCTTTTATATATTTTTGTGTAATTGTAATATTGTTTGTAATTCATCGTTATTTATGTATATAATGATGTAGATGTAAATGGTTTTTGTATATACCGTGAATAAAGTATTATATTAAGATGCGCAATTCAATGTAGTTTCACGTAATTAATTTAGCTTTTTATAACACAGTTCAAAGTTTTTAAGAAAATGCAAAAAACTGTCCGAAAGTGACACTTTTGGTGAAAAGTCGTGTTCGACGCCTAAAGTAAACTAAAACTAAACGCAGCAAACTGAAAATAGTCCCAAAAGATGCGCAATTCAATGTAATTTCACGTAATTAATTTGGCTTTTAATGGCACAGTTCAAAGTTTTTGAGAAAATGCAAAAAATTGTAATTTGATAAATCCCATAAAAAACGTTGTTCTTTAAGTCATTAACAGCAATAAATCTTCTATACCTTATTAAGTTGACGATTATGAATAGAATTTTGTATTTTTAACCGTTTTTGGCCGGATTTTGGTTATTTCTAAAAACATTTTACTATTTTTGATTTTTCATAAATAGAATTTTGCATTTATTAACAGTGTATGACTAAAATTTGGTGTTTTGTGGCAATAATTTTATACTTCATACTTAAATTATGCTATTATTGATATTTATGAATAAAATTTTGCACTTTTTGTAGGCCGGATTTTTAAGATTTTATAATTGTTTACATTTTTTAACAGTTTATTGCCAGATTTCATTGATTTCTACCAATATTTTGATGTGTCTAAACCAAATTTTGCCGTTTTTAACATTTTATACAAAAAATGCATTTTCAACTGTTTATAACCGGATATTGGTGCTTTCTGACAATATTTTGATATTTTATAGCTGGACTATTGCTATTTCAAAGATTTTATAAACAAATCACACTTTTCAACAGTTTATGGCCGGATTTTTAATATTTCTAATAATATTTTGATATTTTATAGCCGGAGTTTGCAGTTTTAGAAATTTAATGTTGCTTTGGCATTTAAACTGTTAATTTAGCATCAAAATTATAAATTTGGGCTTTAAAATTGTAAATCCGATTAACAACCTGTGTCATTTTAGATGTTTACTGCAAAATTGTTAATCTGGCTTTCAAATTATAAAAGCAGTCTTTAAAACTGCAAATCCGGCTTTTATAAATGTAAATTTGGCTTAAATAGTGTAAATCCGGCCTTTAAAGTGTCAATCCAATTTCAAAAAGTTTATTAATCCGGTCTTAAATCTGTAAATCCGGATTTCAAACTTTAAAATTTGGCCAATAAAACATAAAAAATTTAAAATCTGGCTTTTAAAGTGTAAATCCAATTTTAAAAAGTTACATTTAACTGCCAAATTATTAATCCGGTCTCAAAACTGTAAATCCGGCCTTCAAACTTCGAAACTTGGCCAATAAAACTGCAAATCCGGCTTTTATAAATGTAAATTTGGCTTAAAAGTGTAAATCCGGCCTTTAAATTTAAAATCTGGCTTTTAAAGTGTAAATCCGGCATTCAAATTTTGAAATTTGGCCAATAAAACTGTAAATCCGGCTAAGTCATTAACTGTTAAAAATCCGGTCATAAAATATTAAAATATTTTCAGAAAAACTAAAAAAAATGATTGAAAAGTGTAAAATTCTATTTATAAAACGTTAAAAATGATAAAATTAATTCTTGAAACATAAAAATATTCTTAAAAGCAACGAAATCTGGCTATAAAGCGTTAAAAAAATGTTAAAAAATTATAAAATATTAAAAATCCTGCTATAAAATATTAAAATATTGTTAGAACAACAAAATCCGCTCATTTGGAGTGAAAATTCAATTCTTAAGTGTCAATAATAGCAAAAAGGCTATGAAGCATAAAATTATTGTCACAAAACACCAAAATTTGGTCATAAACTGTTAAAAATGCAAACTTCTACTAATGAAAAATCAAAAATAGTAAAATCCGGTTGTAAATTATTTAAAAAAAACGGTAAAAACAATTGAAATCTGCAAAATTCTGTTTATATCAGAAAGCACTGAAATCCGGCATAAACTGTTGAAAAGTATAAAATTCTATTCATTAAATATCAAAAATAACAAAATCGGGCCTTGAAACATGAAAAAAATGTCAAAAAGTAACAAAGTCCAACTATAAATAAACTGATGAAAAAATAGAAATTCATAAAATTTCAAAAATAGCAAAAGGGACCTTGAAACATCAAAAAATTGTCAAAAGTAACAAATTTCGGCTATAAACTATTGAAAAGTGCAAAATTCTTTTCATAAAACATCAAAAACTATTTAAAAGTGCAAAATTCTATCATAAAAAGTCAAAAATAACTAAATCCGGTCATACAACATTAAAATATTTTCAGATAGAATAAAAAACCAAACAAAAACGATCAAAAAACCCAAAAACTAATAAAAGTTGCAATCAGTTGGGTAATAATGGGTTTAAAGTATATTACCGTCAGATTTCCCAAAATGTTTTGACAAATTGATAAGGTTGCTCAATGTTTACAAATTTGATAAATTTCACTCTGAACGCAACTGAAAAGAGGTTAATAAAATTTGCAATAAGTTGGGTAATAATAGATTAAACGTTAATTACCGTCAGATTACCCAAAATATTTTTTTAATTTGATAAAGTTGCTAAATGTTTCCAAATTTGATAAACATTACTCTGAACGCTACCAAGAACACTGCAAATATGTAATGAAGTTATTAAAATTTGCAATAAGTTAGGTAATAATAAGCTAAACGTATATTACCGTCAGATTACCCAAAATATTATTTTTAAACTGATAAAGTTGCTCAATGTTTCCAAATTTGATAAACATCACTCTGAACGCTACTGAGAACACTGCAAATATGTAATAAGGTTAATAAAGTTTGCAATAAGTTTGGTAATAATAAGCTAAACGTATATTACCGTCAAATTACTCAAAAGGTTTTTTTACAAATTGATAAGGCAGCTCAATGTTTTCAAATTTGATAAACATCACTCTAAACACTACTGAGAACACTGTAAATATGTAATGAGGTTAATAAAATTTGCAATAAGTTGGGTAATAATGGGTTAAACGTATATTACCGTCAGATTACCCAAAATATTTTTTACAAATTGATAAAGTTGCTCAATGTTTCCAAATTAGTTAAATATCACTCTGATCGCAACTGAGAACACTGCAAATATGCAATGGATAATAAAATTTGCAATAAGTTGGGTAATAATAAGCTAAACGTATATTACCATCAGATTACCCAAAGTATTTATTTCAAATTGATAAACGCAACTGAGAACACTGCAAATATGTAATGAGGTTAACAAAGTTTGCAATAAGTTGGGTAATAATAGGCTAAACGTATATTACCGTCAGATTACCCAAAACATTTTTTACAAATTGATAAAGTTGCTCAATGTTTCCAAATTTGTTAAACATCACTCTGAACGCAACTGAGAACACTACAAATTTGTAATAAGATTAATAAAGTTTGCAATAAGTTGGGTAATAATAAACTAAACGTATATTACCGTCAGATTACCCAAAATATTTTTTACAAAATAATAAAGTTGCTTAATGTATCCAAATTTGATAAACATCACTCTGAACGCAACTGAGAACACTGTAAATATGTAATGAAGTAAACAAAATTTGCAATAATGAGCTAAACGTATATTACCATCAGATTACTCAAAATGTTTTTTATAAATTGATAAGGTAGCTCAATGTTTCCAAATTTAATAAACATCACTCTGAACGCAACTAAGAACACTATAAATATGTAATGAGGTTAATAAAATTTGCAATAAGTTTGGTAATAAACGTATATTACCATCAGATTACTCAAAATATTTTTAACAAATTGATAAATTTGCTCAATGTTTCCAAATTTGTTAAACACCACTCTGAACGCTACTGAGAACACTGCAAATATGTAATGAGGTTAATAAAATTTGCAATAAGTTTAGTAATAATGGGCTAAACGTATATTACCGTCAGATTACCCAAAATGTTTTTGTCAAATTAATAAGGTTGCTCAATGTTTCCAAATTTGATAAACACCACTCTGAACGCAACTGAGAACACTGCAAATATGTAATGAGGTTATTAAAATTTGCAATAAGTTAGGTAATAATGGCTTAAACGTATAATACCGTCAGATTACCCAAAATGTTTTTTACAAAATGATAAAGTTGTTCAATGTTACCAAATTTGATAAACATGACTCTGAACGCTACCAAGAACACTGCAAATATGTAATGAAGTTAATAAAATTTGCAATAAGTTAGGTAATAATAGGCTAAACGTATATTACCGTCAGATTACCCAAAATATTATTTTCAAATTGATAAAGTTTCTCAATGTTTCAAAAATTTGATAAACACCACTCTGAACGCTACTGAGAACACTGCAAATATGTAATGAAATTAATAAAGTTTGCAATCAGATGGGTAATAATGGGCTAAGCGTATATTACCGTCAGATTACCCAAACTATTTTTTACAAACTGATAAAGTTGCTCAATGTTCTCAAATTTAATAAACATAACTCTAAACTCTACCAAGCACACTGCAAATATGTAATAAGGTTAATAAAATCTGCAATAAGTTGGGTAATAATCGGCTAAACGTATATTACCGTCAGATTACCCAATATATTTTTTTTTTAAATTGATAAAGTTGCTCAATGTTCTGCTCTGGACTCTACTGATAACATAATTATGTAATAAAGTTAATACAATTTGCAACATTAATTCGCAATAATTTGGGTAATAATAAGCTAAACGTATATTAAACCTAACTAAACACAACTATTTGTTAGTTGAACATTAATTCAATCAAAAACAATACATATAAATTGTATTTTCTTATTACAGCTACGATTTCTCAACCGATTCCTACATACAAGAAGAAACATGCGCAAATCGTTGCCTCAATCCAGCATCAGCATACGATAAATGCGATTGCAACGCGGAATGCGCATTATTCAATAGATGCTGTCCCGATTT
This sequence comes from Tachinus rufipes, assembly GCA_963932245.1. NCBI lineage: Eukaryota > Metazoa > Arthropoda > Insecta > Coleoptera > Staphylinidae > Tachinus > Tachinus rufipes. The sequence continues at coordinate 84,942,736 of OZ010748.1, read as the reverse complement.
CGAAGCCATCTGCATTTTAGGTAAGCCAACTTATCGATCAAGATTGCATTGATTGTTTGTTTTCGACGTTTGTCAAAATTCCAGTTATCCAAACCATGTCCATCATTTTCAAGCGCCTATTAACTCCCAAAAATCATACTCACAATCGTTCGTTTGGTAAATGTAAAGATAACAAACCTTTAATAAAATTGAAACAACCGGAAGCACTTCCAGAATCGGAAAAATCGAAAATGGCTCTGAAATTGAAAGATAATGAGCAGTTAATTTGTCCTGAGACAAAGCTGAAGATAAGTACAACAGGTGGAAATCTACCATGTCCACCTCCCTGTCCTAAATGTCCTCCTGGTACTACAGCGGAAGAACTGAAATTAATCAAAAAACCTGTATGCATGAAAAAGTGCATAGATGAAGTTTCAAAGCCGACTGATAAAAAGAAAACTAAATAAAAATCTTTATTTCAGATTTATATGATTCAGCTACGATGGAATCTAGCACTGATGATATTTCAACAATCCAATATGCTTATAATTCTGAAAGCAATGAAATAATGCAAGCAATTACTACTACAATGCAACCAACTACTACCACTACAACGCAAGCTACAATAATACCTTTAATTTCAACAATAAATACCAATATCACAACATCAAACAAAATAGTAACAAAGTTACCTTTTATTATCAAAAAGAAACCAATCAGTATAACAACAACAAAAGCACCAATTACCAAAAAGATTCCAATCAGTATAACAACAACAAAGGCACCAATTATCAAAAAGAAACCAGTCAGCACAACAACAAAAGCATCAATTACCAAACTGATTAAAACAATTAAACCAAATAATAATCGTCAAAATGAAATTTTGGATGATGTACGCACGTTACCTACTAAAATTAATGAAGAAGAACGTATAATCTTAACATTAACAACATCCGGACGTATAATAGGAGAAAAAAGTCAGAAAATAATCAAATTAGAAAAGGAATCTACTATCAGTACGGCGTTGTTGATCATTGCTGTTACAATAGTGACCGGTGTTGTTGTAACAGTTTTGTTAATAAAGCGTCGCTACATGTGTATGAGATTTCGAAATATGAGGAATAGCTCGTATGGTGACTCACAAAGTGATGTTAGGTTTTTGACGAGCGATGAAGTTCTGGATTTTACATTACAAACTAATTGATTGTAAATTTAAAAAAAAATGTAATAATATTAATAAAGATACAATAGAACGGAATTTTTTAAATTAAATTAAATTTGTTTTTATTTCTTACCTAAATCCAATTTTCAGCAACAATTTTTGTTTCAAATCTGTAATTTTAAAGAATAGGTTAGTTTATAAGATTGCATCCTTCAGAAAAAACTAAACTCAACGCTACAGACTGCAAACAACACCAAAAACCAATTGCCTAGACTCACGCATTTTTATTAATCACGCTAAAGGCAGTGGCGTAGCTAAAATATTAAGAAAAGCCTCTTGAATTTTTAAATCATTTCTCAATAATAATTTCCATCTCTGTTCATGTAAGCATAGGCGTAGAACGTATTTTTTTCTTACAAAATTTCTCCGCAATTTTGTGCAAAGGCCTACTTCTCCCTTTAGTTTTTGAGGTAGAGATTTACGCATAGTCTCATTCAAAAAAGGAAAAAAAAAGTTGAATATTTGCTCTCAACCTTCACGCCATTGCAATTGAATTGCAATGCAATCAGCATGGTGAAGTGTTATCCCAAAAACCCTTTTCACAAGATCCGAGGATTGGCTCAACAGCCAGGTGACTACAGACCAGAATATAGCGGCAGGGGCGGAGCTACCTGTAAGCAAGGGTCTGCAATGCGGAAAGGCTCACAACCATAAAGGGCCCCCTGACGTTTATTTCAAAACCTGGGACCCCCCAGAATTCACAAAATAAAAGATAAATAAATGACAAAATTGTATTTTCTTTTCAAAATTGTTTTTGAGTGGGCCCTTTTCAATATTTTGCGGTCGGGCTCAAAAATCCTAGCTCCGCCACTGCTCACCAGTAGCAACCCCACTAACAAAAAGCAACGAGGTGCACTATAACTTAGAAAATGCCTCTGACCATGACAACTATCATAAAGCATAGTGGGGGCTCCAACGATGGCTAGAGAACAGCAAAAAATTGGCTGCAAACGCAAAGAGTATCTACCTGACTTTGCTAAACTTCCTCGCAAGTTTTTCCGCCAAATAGTGCTACTTTATCCAACATGCCAGACATTGCATACCACAAAAACTTAGTAAAGTGCTTAAAACGAAAGGCAAAAAAGGTGTCAATAAACCAAAACGTCAAAACTAAGACTTAGTGTTTCGACCCTGTAACACTAGAAATATATACAAAGATTGCAATACTTCAAGGTCAAAGCGCAAACCAAAACTAGTAAGCAAACCATTGCCAACAACCAACTTATCAAGTTTGTGGATCCCCAGATAAATTACCTAAAGGATTGCCTGGAAAGTAGTCATCAAGATGCGCGTGCGTAGACTGAAGCTTAAAATGTCGTTTTCATTCATGATTCGTGATCCTCGGACAAACGTGTCTAGAAGACCAAAACGCGACTCTTGACTTTATGGAGAATGTAGTGCATTTCGAACGCAAATGCTGAACTCTAGCCTTTTGGAACCGATCGGCGACAGAACAACCTTCCGCCCTCAACGTGACTGCCTCAGAATGCGTTTTCTAAATCTGACAATTTCCCAAAACTAGTAAAGAAATAGTAGCATAATTAGAATTTTTGGAACCCGTTTGTCAACTTTGAGCTGATCCGAATCAACTGGTTCGACATATCACTAATCCTAACACAAACTATTACTGACAAACACATTTCAAATCCAAAGTAGTACCAACGGCGCTATAGAAGACTCGTGGGCAACTGAAGCGTAATATACACCAAAAGCAGTACTGAAATAAGATACCAACAGCTTCAAAAAGTCCGACAGAACGCGGTAGCCTACATTCCGGGCGATCAAGTCTTAATGCGAGATAGAGAGATAGCAGGAAAGCATTATTATTAGGTAGAGGACCATCCACACCAAGATTTACGTAAACTACACCCGGCCTGTCCCTCCGCCAGATAAAACAGGAGATAATCCAGTAAATTAATGACCAATCTGACTCAAAAAATTAGATCTGTCACCCCCATTCCCCAAATTAATGACATTTGTAGAAACAAGAATCCAATTTCTAAATTACCAACACTTTAGTGAGTGGGTGTGGCACTCCAGTTAAAACTACTCACCAGCAATCAATGCATTAAGTGCCCGCCCACCCAACCAAATTTTTGTTAACAAAAAGTTAGATTAAATTGTCACTCTCTTTCCCCAATTTAATGACAAATGTTTGGTAAAATATACAATTTCTGGATAACCAACACTTTGGTGGATAGACGGAGTACTGCAGTTGAAATTACAGGCCAGCAATCAATGTACTGAGCGCCCCACCCATCCATCCAATTGTATAACAAACACAAAAAGTTATATTTGTTAATCTTCTTCACCCATTTTATAAGAAATTTCATTTGTAATGTCATCCTCCTTTGTTACTAACGTGACCTCGATGCGGTAACCACACCTTTCGAGATAAAGAAATCAACTTTTGTCAGTTAGACTCGTGTATAAGCAAGTCGACTGCCACCAGCCAACCATAAGAAGTAACCCACAGTATAGCACCAACTGAGAAACCGATGACGGAAAAGGATCAACGGGCAAGATGACCAGGTGAAACAAACCAGGCGCATGACAAATGAAACAAAGGCCGCTTTATCGAAGATGAAAGCCTCCATAAAAACCACCATCAGTGGGCTGCCACCAGCCGCACCGGAAGCTGCAACCTCGCCCACCAGTATATAGGCCCCGATAGAAACTTGCCCATCCAACCAGGTACATTTCCTCCGAGAAGGAAAAATAGAGACCCACCAAGACCACAACGCCCCTAGAAAAGGGTTTTATCCTGGAAGGTAGGAAATAAAAAGTCTAAGAAGATAAGGTGCGCTTATCTTATCTACTTGCACTAGTAGAACATCAGCCGGCCTTACCTTCAGCGCATTCAAGGTCAAAACTACTCCGTCTACTAGGCCCTTCCGCAACTCCTCCAGAAAGCGCTGGCTCACGCCGCCCTTCGGATGGTGCGTTGAAAAGTCTCTATGGAAACGATCCATCTATAAAAATAAGACAAAACTATACCAAATTCAAACCCACGCTGGACTAAAAGTATGATAACTTGCCCATCCAACCAGGTCCATTTCCTCCGAGAAGGAAAAATAGAGACCCACCAAGACCACAACGCCCCTAGAAAAGGGTTTTATCCTGGAAAGTAGGAAATAAAAAGTCTAAGAAGATAAGGTGCGCTTATCTTATCTACTTGCACTAGTAGAACATCAGCCGGCCTTACCTTCAGCGCAATCAAGGTCAAAACTACTCCGTCTACTAGACCCTTCCGCAACTCCTCCAGAAAGCGCTGGCTCACGCCGCCCTTCGTATGGTGCGTTGCAAAGTCTCTATGGAAACGATCCATCTATAAAAATAAGACAAAACTATACCAAATTCATATCCACACTGGACTAAAAGTATGTTAACAAAACCGCGTGATAAGCAAGTGAACATACGCAAGCCTGCATGCGATTGGTCGTCAGCTGCTCAATCTAGACCCCATTAAGTAAGATTTTATTTATTTAGCTGTGCACGCGTGTATTTGATTACTTCTAGTCCAGCGTGGATTTGAATTTGGTATAGCAACCTCAAAGGTATGTATCGGTACCCTTGCTACTACATGTTAGCACATGAAGGTGCGCTCTTACGATATATTTAAGAAAAATATAATCGAAAGTGCGGACGATGTCAAACACTTAAGAATATCCTGTAATCAATGATTGCCAAAGACAATAACGAGTGAAAAGAAAGAGGATCGATCCGTGCAAAGAAAGCAGCAGAACTGCTGAGAGCTAACGTGTCCAGATAATGAACTGGATCGGACCCCAAGCGACCGACACAAACAGCCGAGAAGTAAGAACCCTTGGTAAACAATCTTCTGACCAAAACTGAAAGAAACCCAAGCCTAAACCCGATAGCAAGCGAGTGTAGTATCCGTGAAGACAAAGCACTGGAAATACTAAGAGAAAGAGATTATTAAACAGCCAAATTGGCAACCCGGCAAGTTGTTGAATCACGATCTTCTGTTGTGATGAAATGACTTCTAACACTTGCAGAGAAGTCAAATATTCAATCTTTTGATGACGAGCACTTGGGCGGGTTGGTCAAATATTTAATCTCTTGATGACCAGCACTTGGGCGGGTGGGTGAAGCTTAATAGCAAGTCAGTAATTTGAATTAGAGTGGCCCACCCATCCACCCAAGTGTTAGTTATCCAGAGGTTGGATCACAATCTTCTCTTGTGATAAAATGACTTCTAACACTCGCAGAGAAGTCAAACATTCAATCTCTTGATGACGAACATTTGGACGGGTGGGTCACTTCAGAGCTTAATAACGAGTCAGTAATTTGGACTGGAGTGGCCCACCCAAGTGTTAGTTATCAAAAGGTTAGAACACGATATAGTAAGACAGAGCAAGGAAAGAGAATATCTTAGTTGTGTACCTGGTGTGCGAGGACTAAGATCTAAAAAAAGATGCACAAGTCATAACCACCGGCAAACACCGCAGAAGGAGGCCACTCCATCCGCCGCGAACAGAAAACTCCAGTAGTTCCTCAAGATCCATCAGTGGCACGAATAATAATATTAATAAAAGCGAACCGTAAACATAAACAAACTAAACAAGAGATCGAGAAGGGGACCTACAGACTAAAATGAGCCAGATTGTGTATCTGAAGTCAGTGTGCTGACTTTTACGACTTTCCACACTAAAATACTAAACAAGAGAGTAATCTCAAAGGTGAAAGAGAGAACGAGAAAAAATAGAGAAAAGTGTGCCGGATTATGTATCTGTGAAAAGTTATGGTATTCATGAGGGTCACTAGTTATTAGCTTGCTAACCTCTACGACAAAGAGCGACCGAAGACAAGGAGACGACGAGCGAGCTCTGTTCATAGATGGACACATTTGCATGTGAAGTCAGCCATTCATACGCCACTGCTGGCGTCTTAGCCTCTTTCTCCGCTTGTAATGTTGGCAACTTACATTACAAGGGACCTACAGTTTTAAGTGGATTCCGAACCACTGGAGAGAATTCATCACTCCATCAGAGAAGGTTTTAGCCGTAAAACCCCACGCTGGCAAGGCGGCTTGGGGAGTGGGAGAGCGTATAGAAAGTGAAAAGTATATCACGGTATATGGGAATCGAACCCACGATCTTCGGTACAGCGGCCGGATGCCTAGACCACTGCGCCACGCTCTCTCACATTTGCATGCGACGAGTCAAAGTGATAGAAAATCCGTGCAGTTGGCATGGCTTGTAACCTTTTGAAATTTCCAGAGAGCCAAAAGCCACGCTAATCTGTCAAGTAAATCGTCAGAAACGTCCATAAACAGGCCGATTCACTTGCGACATACCAGGACGACAGATAAATCGTTTGCTTGGCGTAGACGTTTATGGTGCAAGTCGTAAAAACGCTCGCCACAAGTAAATGTGCCACTTTACTCGCTGCATGCAAATGTGTCCGTTTATGGCTAGCTAATCGAGCCCGAGCGGACTCGTCAGTATTATCTGGACGACCTGTGAGTGACCCGCATACCAAACCTCAAAAAAACTTGAGGATCCGTAAATAAAATACTGTTAACGCTGATAATACTTCGACCTACAGTTCTCAAGATATTAACAAAAAACCGAAAAAAGTGCCCGGTTTTCGGTCATTGCCGCTAGAGCTAGTGTCATATTCGTCAGGACTTTCAGTATATTCTTCATTAAGTACCTATAAATCAGTGCAAAATTTTTCCGGAGGTGAAAAACTACTTTGACTGGACTACAAACACAATACTAGTTTCGCAGTCTACAGATGAAATAAGTAATGTTCACAACCGTCCTTTAAATTGCCATTTTTAGAACGTCACTAGGCAAAAACATAAGTTTAAACCAAAAATCACTTCAGCTAAAAAGAATTTTATTCCCCCTTCCAACTTCAAAAACTTTTTATGGTATTTTAAAGTCGGATGATCGCCAAAAGCAGTGCTGTAGCTACGATATTTGAGCAGCACATCCTTGCTTACATTATCAGAAACCTCCACTTTGCCAAAAGTCCAGCCGTTTTCAAAAATACGATTTTTGGCTTAAAGCCAAATACTTTTTGTTACGCCACTGGCAAATTTTTACATGGTTTATATAGCTCATCAAAAAATACATTTTGGTGGGTCTTCGTGCCTCCTGCAATAAAAACTATTTGAGTTATTGCCAATTTACCATAGCAAAAAAGTTAGAGGGAACCGACAACTGGGGTCGATTCTTATCGTACTGACCTTTTCCATAGAAATGACGTAATGTCTCAGATGATTAGTATGACAAAAGTCACCGAAATCAGACGCACTGTAGACTGCACACTCGGGATTTCATTCATTCACAATTGTAACCCCCCTTTCAACGAACGGCATCGGTACAAAAAATGCTGGACCCGCTCCGGCCATCCTGAAACCCTTCTCGCCTTCAGATCTGTTAAAATACGAGAACCGCTTCCTGAACATCAATCCGATGTAGAATCCTCTCTAAGAAAGATGGATCGGACGCCGCTGGCACCCGAATGAGCCCACATTCGCGTTCCACCTTCGTTTCCGGTGAAAGCTGAAACGACGGCTTCTTGAAGGTGGCGCTTCGAGCGAGATCTGGAAACTTGAAAAAAGCAATATCTAAAAATCGGTGCATGCATCTTCGCAGGAAACGAGAAATTATCCTGTTTCAAAAAATTTCATCCTCCTCTCTTTGAATACCGTTCACACAATATAAGTGTCATTTGTCATATTATTCCAACAGTCATTTATAATGCAAAACTATCAAACTTGGTCTCAATACAATCTACAACTGTCAAAAATTATGTTGGTTTGTCAATCATTATCTACATTTATAATCTTGAACTGTCAAATATTAAAAGTGATATTCAATTACAATTCATGACCTGCAACTATTGTAAAACATGATCTGCAACTGTAAAACATGATAAGACATAATTAAAACTTAATAATTAGTGATTGTAGCTCAATCTAGTTGTGCCAACCAAAAAACCGAATACTATCAATAAACTTTCAAAGTTCTACATCTGATAAAATTAAATTAATTTTATTACAGCTGTCAAAAGTTATGACGCAATTTGGAAAAGGAAAACATTGTCTGGAAATGCAACTAATAAAAAAAAACTTTCTTAATCACAGTAGAGAATCGAAGGAATGGTTCATCAAATGGTGTGTAGCTTACCTTACATTCAAACCCGACAACTAAAACAGACAATAATAGAAAAATTGTAATTAAACATGAGTAAATTCACAACAAAACTAGTGGAAAAAATCCTGTAACAAAAAAACTAATCTTATTTCAATATATCAGATATAACTTATAGAAACCTAAGCTTAGATTTACAAAATAAGCCATAAATATATATTTAAAAATTAAATTAGTTTATAAAATAATTGCCAGGCATTTCATAAGGACATAGTGATCATTGATTAAAATAATCGATGATTACTATGGATTGGATTCATCGGTATTAAATAAACCCATCTTACTTGTAATGTATTGTATTTTTTCTTTAATTGATGTTTTTCTTTGCATCGTATAATCGGCTGGACGGTAAACCAGTGGGCCCTTAACGTTCCCAAAACTAGAAACCGTCCATATTTTTTTATATTTTTAAATATTTGAATGCCTCGCACCCCGAAAGAAATTATAATAATTATATATATTATTCACATGAAATTAATACACATTTTTCTCAAATTTCCTGCTAGTAATGAATATAAATTTTTAAAAGTTGGCTTGATGCGTATGCTTACACACAACCGATTGGCTGACTCCCCCGATGTATAATTAAATTTAAAATGATAATAAATCACAATAACTCAGCTGGCTTTTGTTATAATCAATCAAGCGTGTGTATTGGAAGGTGTCCCTTTGAAAAAATATGTCAGAGACACACCCCCGTAAGGCAGCTGAAAGTAAAAAAGTAATAACAGCATGTGATTACGGGGCTTTTTTTATAAACTAATCAGATAGCGTGTAAGCTTACGCTGGGCCGGCCCAGAATGAAATTAATTATAAATATATATAATATATGTATATAATAATATTTTTGTTTTATTTAAACTGAATTTTTAACATTCCTGCTGTTTGGTGGCCTGGCCCGATGTTCTGAACCCGGGTGGGCTTGAAATTTGTGTATTTATTTCATTACCTAACCAATTCAGATTCTGTTGGGTTGTTAAATGTGAATAATTGCTGTAGCTTTGCTGCAGCGGAGTGAAATTGGTGAAGCCGTTGTTGTACGTGTCGAACGATCTTGGGGGAGCTGGCACGCCGCCGCCATTTTGTAACGGTTGCGACTGTTGTGGTGGTGGTTGCCCGCCGTGTTGTAACGGGCTATATTGGTCTAATAGCGGGGGCATATTCGGAATATGTCTTCTGGATGTTAGGATGGCTGGATCTAATATCTTCCAATCATTACACACGCCCATACCTGTAAATAAAAAAAAAATAATCATAATTTAGCTAGGTGGCGCTTATTATCAACACACGCTCCTTCGCGACACGCATGAGCCAATCGCGACCGAGGGTGTAGTATAAAAGAAATTGATTTAGAAAATTCCGAGCATCATCCCAAAGACTTCAAAAGCAGCAAGGCTGCAATCGCCTTCTAAAGAAGCCATCGCTGGCATCCAAGCAGCTGCTAGCTAATCCCGGCCATACCCTAACAACATCTATTACTCCTTTGCAACCCTTATCATAATGCAAACTTCCCCAATTCCAACATAGATCCAACCCCGCGGATTTGCCAAGTATACAAAAACTGCATCCACAAGTGTGACCACGGCAAGACACTGGACACTGCGGACCTGAAGCCACTCCTAAATCATTTGTTGGAGAATTGCATAGTCATATCCCTGAACGCACTGCCCGAGCCTTTAACCACAACCAGAAAAGACATCAACTGAGGCCATTTAATAACGCTAGTACCCGGATCACCTCCTCCAGGCGCATACCACAAGGCTACGCGGCAACAATTGGCGCCCAACGTAGGGCGACTTGGTTGACCGACCCGACAGCACCAAAGACCCCCCCCCAACAAATGGAAAACTTCTCAGAGTAGTTGGTCCGATTGCATTTGGAAATCCAAATGTTCTGTTGCAAAAAAACCACCGGACGTCACCGACATCACTTTTTGTACACCTTAGTTCAATTCAACGTCAATCTCGAATTGTAAACCTAAACTTGACTAATACAAATGCCACCCGTTTCAAAAAAATATAGTAAGTACTATAACAATAGTAAATTGGGAAGTTCTCAGACCAAACTAGGACACCACCGGCCGATAGACCAGTTCTCCTGGCCTGACCAAAGTGCAAGGCTTACCCGAACCATCCCAGACCTGAGCTCCCCAAGAGGACGGATTTATAACGTAGGATGCTTGGCCAACTAACGGTCCATGCACTCCGAGAATACCAACTACCTCAAAAAACCGACCCAGCCGCCACATGGATAGGTTGACAAGGTTAACAACATCGCCAAGCTGGTGGTGTCATACTGAAGGGTCTAAGAACAACTTATCGCAAAGACATTGCCCACCATGATATGACACGAAGATCATCTACCATCGTTTCAACAGTTTAGGCATGGTAGAGGTAAGTACTAACGTTGATACACCACAGTTGTCCCACAAAAGCTCGTAAAGGCTAAGCCAAAGCATAGACAAAACAAGTAAATAAAGACTTGGAACCCATGTACAAGAAAACGAAACAAGCATTTCCTCTGAAATACGCTGACCCTGACCTGTTTGTCGATATGAGCCAGTAACTCTACAACAGAATAGCAACATGCCAAGGAACCCGTCGCGAATCAAAAGCGGAACTAATCAAGAGCGAGCGTTCCCACCTTCCTGTACGCGCCCATTATTAGCTATGCCAGCTCGAGGTTTACGGCCACCGAGCAGTTACCATGGCAACAAACCGTGCTTCGCTATAATGTAGACAATTAAGAAATAACGGAACTACTTGGAGGACAGTTGGGTGCTATTGAATACTGACAACCGAGCGGAATTAGTATTCGACATCAAACAGACGCCCGGAGCCAAAAACCATTTACCCAAGCTCCCAGTGACAAAGTAGCGGAGAGTTAAGCCAGACTTAGACCAACTGGTACCTCCCAAAACCATGACTCGACTTGTCGGCCTCATGGACTTATACCATCGCATATCGCGGTAGAATCAAAGTCACCATAAGGTCATTGCACTGCAACCCTTAAGCGTTGAGACTCTGGCAGCAGCGGTAAAGCAAAGCCAAAGTGAGTGCCCGCAGGTGCGCAGCATCAATAGGAGCAACAGAAGCGTGGGCTACCGGTAAGGCGCCGACGGAAAACTATAGAGTTAACTTACGTATTGGGACCAACTGGCCGTTTGACCAGCTGTGCAAAGGGAAGTGCTGAAGCTGACAAGATGAGACCTTCCGTAACATCCTGAGATGCCAGCTCAGGTGTGATAAAGAACGTCAAGGCATACGTCCAAAGTGCAGATGAAGACTGGTGCCTCACAAGAAGCCGCCGCTTTATAGTCGCATCCCGACAGTCACCCCTGAGAACGTATTTCCATTAAGTACGTAGGCCCGAACACCCCAACAGGTAATCGGTTTATCTTAACGTCATGGACATGTGCACCCGCTGAGTAGAAGCTTTTGCTACCAATCACAGTACCAGTGACGTGACAATCCAGACCTTGGAGCAGCAAGACTTTTCCCGATTCGGTTATCCGAAGATATTACTGAGCGACAATGAGCCACAATTTGTCGGCCACTCAACACGGAACACATTAAGACAAATGAGTACCCTTAGCCACCTTTCAGCTTCGCCGTCACACCAATGCGGCCACCAACCTCACCCCAAGTAAAGTCCTACTGGAAGACAAATATTGCCTCATCCAGAGCTTGGAACACACCCCAGGCGGTAGTCCACAACAAGGAACCAGACAACGCAGGCTACGTACCTCAAGCGACGCAACGCCGCTAACGAATACCGACCAAGTCATAGTGAGAGGACGAGGGCGTAGACGTGCGGCCAAGTGAATAAGTCCAAAGAGGTTAACCACCCACGTCGCATTCATGTGAACGATTTAAGGCCGGCTCCATCGTCAGACCACCCAAAACAGTGGGCCCCCTAGGCAAACTTCCCAAGAGCACCACTGACCTATACACCCGCTCGTGACAGTGCACGACCTTGACTCGTATTACCGGGTGAACTGCCGCAGTAAGGATAGACTATAGTGTGTAAACCAAATTTTATTGTGATCCGGCACGACCGATCTACCGTGCTGAACTTTACTGCGTCCACGTGCGAGACTAAACGAATCCGCACAATCCTCGCGTTCGGAACGGAAAAGTGACGAGAAATTGGAAAGATTGTTGCACGCGCAAGACTCAAAAATGAATAAAGCAAAGACTGTTACCAGACAAGACACGTCTCCTCCACCATCACGGGGCCCTATAGAGCGGCGATTCGCGCATTCGGTCATACTCTAACCGATTTTCTCCAAAGAACTCATTCTGAGCCCTGACGTCAAAGCAGAAACAAAGTACCTGTAAGAGGCCCCATCACAAAAGAATTCTAGGCCTTAGACCACTCCCCATACCAACCGCATTGCTCGCCAGAGACTGCCAGAGATCAACCACGAGGACGGTCCCGAGAGAAGCAAGAGTTGTCCCTGCTAAATGCATCGGTAACACTTCGATCGAACCACTTATTCGGCAGGTCCTATAAATTAAGACCTCTTCGAGTCACCGCCAGGATCGATCTTTTCAAGTCGAAACCAAAAGGCAAAAACACCCACCCACGCAGAACCCTGAAGCGGTCGCCCGAAACGCTTCCCGCAAGTCCTCAACGGGAGAAGACATTGCTAATACAACAAACCCCCCTTACATCGACTGGCACCGAGTTATACCGGCCCAAAGTCAAACGACAGACAAGTCATCATCTCACTTAACACCTGATGCACACCCAGATACCACCTCATAGCACAATGAGGCTGGAAACCATCGCATTAAGGTCAACCACCCACTCTTGGATTTGTGGCGGTTGAATCTTCCTCCACGAAACCCCATAAATGGCGCCCAACTAGAGTGCAGTGAAATACAAAGTAGCATATATTTGGAAGTGACTACGACGGAGAATGCAATTTGCATCGGCGTTGCTTCACAGCTAAAGTTATCCTACCGAACGTGACAGAGGCAGTTACACCAGACGTGAAAGAAGAAGACAGACTGTCAAGTTAATCACAACATTCACAACCAAAGCGCGACAAGCGACATCCCGTTAAAAGTTAGTGAAATAGACATTGACATAGACATTGACAAGTATGGAAAGAAAAAGAAGAAGAACAGCACACCTTGAACATTACACAATTTCGGATAAAAGAAAAGGAAATCCGTCTCAGCCGACCCTGCTCCCCACGAGTCCTCAACAGGAGACAAACCCCGCTACTCCGACAGTAACAGCTCTGATAGTCATACCGGTCCAAGAAACAAATTGCCACAAGTATCAACGTCGACTACCACGTCATCATAAACGATGCCTCGTGCTCACAAGAAGAAACATGCCTGGTGCAACACCCCCGCCGATACCATCTTCTAGCACATTAAGCTGCATACAGTAGCAACCCTGATCCCAACCACTGAGATCATCCAGAGAGCAATCACACCAGTCTCCATCGATCTGAAGACCGTACAAGACCAAAAACCAAGAACCGAGGACTCTTCAGAAAGAATTATCCGCCTCCTCAGCTCCTAAATCTTCAAAAAGAGCAGAGTCATACTTGGAAGTACCGCTCAAGCCCCACAACAATAAAAGACATCATCTGAAGCTATTTAACAACCCCAGCACCCAAATCACCGCCTGCAGGCGCAAACCGCAGGGCTAGAAGACAATAATGAGCCAAAATAATTTAAAAAAAAGCACCAAAATATAACAAATCAATCCATTTTGATTTGATGCGCATGCGTCAAATCTAAAAAAATACAAATTATTAGGTTTTGCATATATTACCTTTATGCTGTTGTTGGTTTTGTTGTTGTTGTTGAATTTGACTAAAATGATTGGGCCAGCTAGACTGTGTTGTGTTGATTTGTTGCTGTTGACTATTCATATTTAAATAGGGTAATATTTTGCTACCTGAAATCAAATAAAAGTAAAATACTGGTCTACATAACAGTAACAATAATAATTACCAAATGAATTCATATGTGTTTGTGGCTGTACAAAACCGGGTGGGGGTGGTAAATGATTACCACTTTGACTATGTACTAAACCGTTAATTTGACTTGAACCTATATTAGTACGGCCTGAAATAAAAGAAATTAATTCGAATCGATTGTTGAACAATTAATTAATTACCTGAATTGTGCATATAACTATCCGATTCTACGAGTTCTTCCAAAGCCTTTTGCGCCTCTTGGAACCTAAAGTCGAGGTCTTTGTCCTCTACAATGGGCCTACTTTTACCCGAGGAGATTGCACTGGTGCCCAACATTTGACTGGAGGCTAAGCCGGGGCCGTACGGTCCCTGGCCATTCTGACACGGCCCCATCTCGTAGTGGCCATTCATCGCGGGGTACTGTTGCTTATTAGTTAAACTTAATAAACTAAGCTGTTCCTGTATCTGCCTTTCCTGTTGCAGCAACGCGAGTGTATGTTTATCGGCCAAATTGAGGTGGTGATGATGGTGATGGTGGTAACCGTTTTGTTGCCCCAACCCGTTTATATTAATATTTATGTTCTGAGAAAGTCCACCGTTAATTCCATCACGTAATTGAGACATATTCATATTATCCCGCATATGAACGTTTGGACTAATTTGTGGTTGCTGCTGTTGTTGCGGTGGTTGCCCAAAACCGTTCCTACAGAAATCGTTAAAGAATTTCGACATGTGATGATCCAGCCCGTTCATATTACCCAATCCATTAATTTCTTTATAATGCCCATTGGACGTAGTCTGGATACTCTGAGCGTAATTAACACTATTTTTAGCTAATGTTTCTAATAAATTTTCCGTATTATAACCACCGTCCATTTGAAACGGCGATGTTTCTAATTTACTGAATGGTTCCAGACCACTGAAATTGTTGCTATATGTGTCCAGGGTATCTTTAACGTTGATCCTTTGCTTGGCCAATTCCTCTAAATGATTCGAGTGTTTCGTATAGCCGAAATCGAATTCCCATGTGTCTGGATCACTATTGATTTCCAATAGGGGTTCATTGTGTTGTAGGAGGAGAGAGGCCTCGTTATCCGCCTCAATGGAATCCGGTGTGATTTTCGCAAAACTATTCTGCGAGAAGAAGCTGGAATTGTCGTCTAAGACTGTTAATTTACTGAGGGTGCTCGTTTCTGTAAGGGCCATGTCTTCTAATTTTAATGGTTTATCGTCTAGGGACGTTATGCATAGCGGCTCATCTTTCAGTTTATCTTTAATTATTTCTAATTTCATATCCATCGTGGGGGGCGGGGGACTTTTCTTATCGGCCTTCTGTTTCTCAACCGCCCCCCCTTTTCCAGACTTCTTGCTCTTCTGCTTGTCTTTTTCTGTTTTATCCTTTTCTTTTTTATCCACCTTATCATTCAACTGAGGCCAATTCTCCTTGTTCGTGCTTTGCTGTTGGGAGCCCATCACAGGCACCTCTTTCTGTTTCGACGCCGGCTGTTTCTGTTGTGTCGTTTCCGTTGGCGATGAAGCCGGACATGGCTGTTGCCCGATGGCCGCTGCCGTCGCCTGTGCTGCCAATTTACTCAGAAGCGCGTCGTGTAACTTCTTCTCGTACTCTTGGTGCTTGCCAGCGTGCATCTGCTCCTTCGTGAAACTCGCCTCTTGATCTCCTTTTAACAAATACATGAACTATTAAATTGTACGGTTCCATAAGAATCGGATGAACAAAAAAATTTCAAAACATAATTAATTTCCTGATTATTTTTGCAGTTCAGTCGATGGTTTTCATGATATTATTAGCTTACCAAAATCGTGCAGGTACATACAGTCCGGCTTTGGACACGGCTGGTTTTTCATAAAGTGTGAACAGTACTTCGTCGTGCCCAGGCTCGTTTTTATCGTTTTGCCATCCATTATCGTATTGTTTACATTTTGTATGGCCCTCAATGCATCGTCACTTTTCAAATAAGTCACATACGCACCTAAAACGTTAAAACAATAATCACTATTTTATTTATACACAATACAATCTGAAACCTTTAACAAAGACGCAGATGATACAAAATTAAGGGAGCGGTTTTTTAAGGATTTTTAAATTTCAAATTTTAATTTTGGGTTCTTATATATTTCGTGACACTAGAAATTTCATTCTCTACACTTTGCTAAAAACCGATTAAAAAAAAGTTAATTTGCGCGAGTTGTGCTAGAAGTTTTATGACACTCAAGAAAACCGCACCCTTAAGGTCATTTCACTTTCCCAAAGCTGGAGAGCATTAAAATTCTCCATAACTCAAACAAAAATTACTTATTTATATTTTCAATAAAAAAAAGGTTTTGCACTTTAATCCTTTACCATTTTCTATCTAAATCACCTTTGTAACTCCGCCCCCTTAATTTTGTAGTTCAGATATATATTATGTTGTTGTTCATTTTTTTAACTCAGTTAACTTATTACATCTGTAGAAGGCTCTAGTCGAGCCGAAACTTTTAGTCCAATGTGTTTATTGTTGTTATCAATATTTAAAATAATCATAAATGCATTAAAAATACTCAATAGAAATATTCTATTAATAAATTTGTGCAAAGCCATCTATCTAATCTTCATTTTTATTGATCTAAATGACTTTTGCTACTTCAAAATAATCGCAAATCACTCTAATTATGTCCCATCCACCCACTAACTAAAACTTGTTCACTCCAGTTCATGTTTGAAAAATATTTAGAATTTGGTAATAGCTGAACTCTTTTTGGTTACAAAAGTAATTCATTTTGAGTGAATGCGTGTAGAGCCCTCTGTGCGAGGAGGTGTAAACCATAAACAAAATACGAATATAGAGAAGCAATACTATCTCCTGGTTCCTCTAAACAAAACCCGACGGAAAAATATTGGGTCAGTTCAAAACATTGATGGAAGCAGTTCCGCAGAAACTCTTCTAAACTAATTCCGCTGAAGACTATTATTGGGCAACACTTCAACGACAACCTCGGCGATGATATGGCTATCGAGATTAATGGAAACGATACATACACCAATAAACGCTCCGCTCTCTCACGCTCCCTTTCACAGAGCTAGCCATGATTACAAGGAAGCTCGACCAGCAGGTCACCATAGACCAAATCAGGGCCTTCCTAGTGTCACTGCACATTTCACCAATGCCTCTCCACAAATGGACGACATCCACAAACCGGGACACAACCACCCAAACCAAAATACAAAAAATCTTAAAAGTCTCTACCTACTATTGGCCGGATTTAGTGTATCAAACCGCATCATCTCTAGAGTGGTTTGTCCTTAACATAAATCAAAAACAGCAACAAAGCTGATACGTTTCTATAGCAAGAACATGATTATACTGAAAACTGGTAGAAAACTGCTGATTCACATTTATAAGGCGACCGTAGCACAATAGTCTAGTACGAGGACTGTTGAGCAGGTAGCTCGGGTTTGATTCCCGGCAGCGGCAATATCTAATTTGTCGAATATATTTCGATGCGGCCGTCTCCTTCGCAAGGTAATGACAAACCAGCAAAGTATTTGCCTAGTAAACCCCTCTAGTGGTGTGGTTCGGATTCCACGTTAAACTCTAGGTCCCACATGTTTGTGTAGAACTATTATCGCACACCACAAACATACGAGAGCGTAGGCTCCCCTTACGAACGTAGCGAGCACACGGCACTATATGAAGAAAAGCGCGATTAATCAATCGACATCCCACAGCCAATCAAAGAGACGAGATGGGTGATGCCGATTGAGTTTAGTATCCACTATATAAAAGTAGAATGTTCAAACATTTGTCAAAGAAACCTCCATTCCAGTCCTCCCTCAAGAGTCCTGCAGAAAACCCGGTCGAATCAGACACCGCCTCCGAAGTCAAAGAAGTAACGGACATCCACCAAGATAACCAAGGCTAGAAGAGAGATACATCGTCGTGAGAAACAAGAAGAAGACAAAAAAGCAAATAAGAACACGGGTGAGTCCCCTTCAGTTCAGCCAGCTCATCCCAGATGTCTTCGGCACCATTAAGGCCAAGACAACCACTTCTGGTGCAGCCACTAGTGTTACCACCATGAGCGTGGCCTCAGAATGCACAAAACTCCGCCGCAAAAATTCTTTCCTAGCCCTCGTATAACATAAGGACACAACAACTCTTCTGCTTCCCAGAGATCAACCGTACAACTGCATAATACCGGCCGCGCAGAGCTTAAACACTTGATCCAGAACAAGTCATCCCCGAGTGGGTGTCGTTGCCAACCTACACCGAGATCTCGCAGTCTCCAACCACAGAGATGCATCACAAACAAAGCTAACCGCTCTAGAATACGCTCCACTATTCGTCAAACGCATGGGAAGAGATGAGATTGGTGAGAAACCTTTCCCAATGCTATACGTTCAGTTGCCCCAGAGATATTTTCTGACAAAATTGTGTGAACTCAGCGTTAAGTGCAAACAAGGATATTGTACAATGCCACCGTTGTCAGCGTTATGAGTGTGGCCATCCAGATGCAATTTCCCTTATGTATGCGTCAAATGTGCTGAACTCGAGACCTATAGCAATATGCGCCGCGTGCATGGGCGGCTGTCCAGCTTATCCCAAGCAGAAGGAAAGCCAATCTTCTACAAAAGCTCAACTCAGGCCCACTGCTTCTCAAAAGCAGCTCCTTCCCGGGACACTCCCAATGCCAGCAAAGAGAAATCTTTACTTTATTTATATTGCTCAAACAAACGAAGCTAATTTAAGGAAATTTATTTATCTTCAATGCTCTTCTAGCCTAAAAAGCTAGAAACAGATTACTTAGTCTGAATCCCATTTTACAAGTGAGATTCAGCGATCTAGTCCATTATTAAGCCCTTCCCGCCAAACAATCCGGTCAAAATCGTCAGCGTCTGAACCTTAGACTATCCACACTCGTAGAGACGCACTTTACCGGCGCGGTGAAGCCAACACTTTACCGGCGCGGTGAAGCCAACATAATCGGTGACGTCAGTTGTGGGCCACAACGCAAATGTAGTACTGCAAAAGATTTGATAATAAAAGCTTTTCATAACGCGCGTTGTAAATATCTATTTCATTTTGTAAATGATATTAAAAGTTAATATTGAAATATACATGGCCATGTATGAGTCAAGTGTTTGGAATGAAAACAGTTTTTCTTAAAAAAAGATGACGATTATTTTCTTCTTTTTTTCAAATATGGATAGAAACGTGTGGTAGTGTCGTGCACTATGCTCCGAGATATTTTCAATCCACTTAAAGAGTAAAGACTTAAAAATAGCAACAAAAAAAGCTTAAATTTCAAGTATTTCTGTGAATACATTGTAAGATATCTCAGAAGGATATCTTTTACACATATAAAAGCAGAAATTTGAGAAAAAAAGAAAATATCCGTCATTTTTTTTTAAAGTGCTGAAAATTTTTCAAAATTCAAGAAAAAAAAATTTTGATTCTGTCATCTTTTTCTAAAAAGTTACAAACGATCAAAAAATAAAAAAAACTCAAAAAAATCAATTTTTTCAAATTTTGATTGCTTATTACTCAGAATGGTTAACTAAAAAAATCTGAACAAACTCACACGATCAGGATTCATGTAAAGAAAAGCATTTTCAGTAGTTTTATTCCGTACACTTGACTAATACATTCATATTTTATGTGTTAATTTACACAAAATGTAAAATTATTCTAAACTACTCACAGTGCATATGCTCAGATTTAGCGTGTGACGTCAGTTGTGGGCATTAAACGTTATGTTGGCTTCACTACGCGACAAGCGGAAAATAGCGCGCCTATAAGTGTATAGGTCCGAACGCATTATTCAGTACAGAAGCGTACAATAAAAACCTCCTAAAAAAACAATACACATTCTAGCCCGACTACCGACATCGTTACCGTACCTCTTTGAGAAAAAGCGGACCATGACAATTTGGCGTCCAACATTGGGTCGTTACCTTGACGACGAAAGAGAGCATTAGAAGACAATATTTTTGTTGCTGCCGTGGGCCTCACAATAGTAGGGCTTTAAATAGGTTTTAAAAAAGTAGTTACTACCGATATATATTTTTAACGGCACGTCAAACATTTGTCATCAGTTGTGATATAGTTCTGACAGATTTGTAACAGTTGTGAAAATCATAACAAGTACAACAATCATTTTGATAAATTTATGACATTTGTCAGTTGAAACAACTCATAATGATTATACTAATCTTCACAAATTTGTGACATCTGCTATCGTTAATGTTTTTGACGTATTATTATTAATTTTGTGAGCTACAACTCATAATAACCAAAATAATCATCATTTTGTAGGAGATTTATTAAATCTACTATCAGTTTTGACATTTAGGCTGCAGATCTTAGAACATATACACTTATAGACGCGCCGTGTGTTTTTTTTCGCCCGTCGAATACTGAAGCCAACATAACAATGTTCTATGCCCACAATTGACGTAGCGCCCTAACTGTAAACATTGTGCATGAGTAGTTGTAATGTCATTCTCAAAATAAAATTGTTTTTGACAAAATAAATAATGTTTGTTTATTAAATAATTTAGCAACGCCATGCACCAAGTACAAGATTCGTTCACATTTTAGTAAAAATGTGTTTTCATACACATCAAGTCTTTTGCTACGTATGCGTCCACAACTGACGTCACATGCATCAATCATGTTGGCTTCACAGCATTGACACGCATCAATCATGTTGCTTCACAGCATTGGCAAAAGGCGTGTCTATAAGGTGTGCACCACCTTTATCAACTACCACCATTCACTACCAAAATGTACTACAGTCCTACTGCAGCCACCGAGACCGGTCAGTACAAGATTGCTGCTAACATAATTAATTAATAACGTTTTAACAACTCACAATCAATTTTGACAGTTTTAAGATATCTGCAGATTGTTACAATTCGTAGTAATCAATAATCTTTGAAGATTTGCGTCATCTGCCACTATTTTTGTTAGATTTTACGCACCCGTCATCAGTTTTAAGAGTTGCAACTTATAATAATCATAGTAAAATTGGTAATTCTCACTAATTTAAGACATCCCCTATCAGTTTTGACATTTACAATTTGCTAAAAGTCCAGTAATCAATAATGTTGACAGATTTGTGACATCTGGCACCATTTTTGATAGATTTTAAGCACCTGTCATCAGTTTTAAGAGTTGCAACTTATAATAATCATAGTAAAATTAGTAATTCTGACTAATTTAAGACATCCACTATCAGAATTGACATATACAATTTGCAATAAATCCAGTAAAATCAACAAAACTGATAGGTTTGACATCTGCCACAATTTTTGATAGATTTTAAGCAACTGTCATCAGTTTTAAGAGTTGCAACTTATAATAATCATAGTAAAATTGGTAATTCTGACTAATTTAAGACATCCACTATCAGTTTTGACATTTACAATTCGCAATAAGTCCAGTAAACCCGACAATATTGACAGATTTGACATCTGCCACCATTTTTGATAGATTTTAAGCACCTGTCATCAGTTTTAAGAGTTGCAACTTATAATAATCATAGTAAAATTGGTAATTCAGACTAATTTAAGACATCCACCATCAGTTTTGACATTTACAATTCGCAATAAGTCCAGTAAACCCGACAATATTGACAGATTTGACATCTGCCACCATTTTTGATAGATTTTAAACACATGTCATCGGTTTTAGAGTTGCAACTTATAATAATCATAGTAAAATTAGTAATTCTGACTAGTTTGAGACATCCACCATCAGTTTTGACATTTACAATTCGCAATAAGTCCATTAAAATCAAAAAAATTGATAGATTTGGCATCTATCACCATTTTTGATAGATTTTAAGCACCTGTCATCAGTTTTAAGAGTTGCAACTTATAATAATCATAGTAAAACTGGTAATTTTGACTAATTTGAGACATCCACCATCAGTTTTGACATTTACAATTCGCAATAAGTCCAGTAAAATCAACAATATTGAAAGATTTGACATCTGCAAACTGTCAAATTCTTATATTTAGATCTGTCAAATAGCAGATAAGAACCCTAACCTAATCTAATGGAATTAATTAACATTTAATAATTTGTGCTTACCAGAAATTAATTGAATCAAGATCTATTTACTTCAACTTTGATAAAATTTATAAACTTTTTCATAAAATTTTAAAATTGAAATAAAAAACAGTTGAGATTGCAGATTAATGATTAATAATAAGTTTCTACTTACTTGCGCTGGGCCCCTGGGTTCCCGCATACGCCGTGGACTGATTTATCACAACTTTATGTATCTTGCCAAACTTTCCAAAGTACTCGTATTTCTTGAGGACCTCGGGGTCTGCCAGACGCATAGGAAGTCCAACGACAAACACGAGGTTCCTTTGCACCACCCTGACACTATCATATATATTAATATATCACCATTCACAAACCAACCACACAGACACACACAAATTAAAATCATCACGTGCGATTTACCTAGCTAAATGTTTACGGCTCTCGCTCAGTTTGGCCTTCCTCTGCTGGTCGCGTTGCCTCTTCTCCGCCTTCAGCTGTGCCACTTGTTCCTTCGACAGGGGAATGAAATCGGCCGGATTCTCCGAGTAGGCCTTGCGACAGGCCGGGCACAGCCCATTCTCATCTGTCCGGATCCTGTGCCAGCAGAAACGACATATCTAAAACAAAACATATTTGTCAGTGCCACATATCACAAAAATTGTTTTAAAAGATTTATTAATTACCTGATAGCCACAGGTGCACGGAAAGAAATTTAAATCGTCCACTTCAAGCGGTTCCATACACAATGGACATTCCACTTGCTCCTCACCGCTCTGATTCAAAACGGACATCTTCACACACTCAATAATATATATATTGTAACAATTTGCCTACAAATCTTTCGATTATTAATCTTCTCAAACCTCTTTGGAAATAACTCAGCTTCACCTGCAAAAACGTATATTGTAAATATAAATATATAGCACAATGAAATTTCCAGTTTATCACTATCAATACTGATAACAGTACAGATAACATCAGGTAAACAACAAAAAGCGTACGTATTTTATTTTATTATTATGACCGGTAGGTGTTAAATACCTTTTGTTTAAATATATGTAAAAGCAATCATTAAATTATTAATGCTTGATTATTAATAAAACGTTTGTTTGCGGATTGTTATCAGTTTGAATAAAAAAATGTTTTCAACTTTGCTCAGTGAATTATTCTGTTGATTAACTACAATGTTTATATTTATCATATATGCATCATAATTTCATATTGTATGCAATTAGTTTCATTAGAAATCAAAATATTGGTAAAAAGCAAATTATTATTTATATTATGTATCTAAATATAACAGCTGCACGGATGAAAAATAGATAAATAAGACAAAACTGTCAAAATATGTCTAAATAATTGCTAAAAACATAAGATATCAAAATCTAGGAGCTGACAAAAGCCTCCAAATATGATAAATTTCAAACTTAAGTTTAAACTGTCAAAATATTATCATGCAACTGTCAAAATATAATGTAAATTTAATTCATAATAAAACTGTCAAAATATGTCAGTATTACACTTAAAACATGTAATGCAAAAATCTGTTGCTCACAAACAGCAGTTTGAAAATTGTCATCCTCTGATGAAATTATGTGAAAGATAAAAACAGTCAAAATAGATATAAGTTGTCAAATATGACAGATTTGTGATATATGAACAAAATAACTCACTATTCAATAATATGAAATCCTATCTATCAACAAAACCTTGAAATATAAAAAATTGCTTTAAAACATTTAACTATCAACATAAAATTTAAAATTTAAAATTTAAAACATTAATTTATTAGAATTGAATATTGAGTTAGAAATACAATTTTTTATATGACTTTGCAAACAATAACTGAAATACATTGATTTAATCAAATTTATGTAAAAAGTGAATGTTATGCGCAATTTATTATAGATTTTATGCTATACATATATTTTTGGTGCAATGTTAATGGACTTTTTTGCAATTTTTAAATTCTTACAATAAGAATAAGATACGGCCTTGACCAGATACAAACTATTTAATTTTTCTGCATTAAATTGGTGTTTTCTAAAGTGTGTTTGCAAATTTAAGTAATACATTGGTTTACTATGCAACTTTTGATAAAAAAATTTATAAACTTATTGCATAAAACTATTCTTTTGAACAAATTTTGATCTAAATATTGTTGAAAAATAACATCTTATTCATAAGACATCAAAAATAACATAAATATTGTTGGAAAAAATCAAAATGTTAAAAAGTGTAAAATTCTATTTATAAAACATCAAGAATAGTAAATTCCCGTCATGAAATAACAAAATATTGATAAAAAAATCCAAAATCCTGTTGAAAAATGTAAAATTTTACTCATAAAATATAAAATTGATAGAAAGCACAAAAACCCAGCCATAAACTGTTAAAAACGGTACAATTTTTCTTAGAATTGATTTCAAAAACTGCAAAATCCGGCTATAAAATATCAAAATACTGTTAGAAAAAAATCTAAATCTAGTCATAAATTGTTGAAAAGTGCAAAATTCTATTTATAGAATTCCAAAAATAGCAAAATATTATCAAAAACACCAAAATTTTGCCGTAAATTGCTAAATTTCTTTTCATATTTAGCCATGAAACTGTTAAAAAGTATAAGATGTCAAGAATAGTCAAATCTGACTATAAAATTGTAATATAGCCAAAAAATACCAAAATTAGACCTTATTTTGTTAAAAAGTGATTATTTTTTTCATAAAATGTCAAAAATAGTAGAATCTGGTCATAAAATGTCTAAGTTATGCTGATAAAAACAAAATTCTATTTACAAAATGTCAATAATAGCTAATTCTGGCCTTGAAACATCAAAATACTGTCAGTAACCACCAAAATACCAGCCATAAACTGTTGAAAAGTGTAAAAAAATTAAAGAATCTTAAAAATAGCAAAGTTCGGCTATGAAATATCTATGGGTAATTCCATTACTTTTCGACCAATTCGAAAAAGTCGACCTCTTTGATTTTGCTCAAATTTTCAGGGATCAAAATATAGATGAAAAAAATGAGATTTCCAAAATTTTGGACCTTAGAATATTGCCTGTTCAAAATGACAAACATTTGAATGTCAGAAATTTTACAATAAAACGTCATTTTTAGCTTAATTTGTATCTCAATTTTTGGGTTTCTGGAAAATGATAAAAAGGTCTATGATAGCTCAAATGATTCCTTATTACATGTACTTTAAAACCTATATTATTATGTTTAATATCGTTTCAGTCATTTTGATATATTAAGCTTTAAACATTATTCCAAAAAAACCCGTAAATTTAGCAAAATCGCAAAACTTGCTTTGCTTTCTTTAAACCGTTCTAACTTTGTCAAATCTTAACAAAATTTGATTCGCAAAGTCTAGATTTCCTCGTGTTTAATCTCTTTTTGAAGTGATCACACAATACTTATAGAATCAATACGTATACACCAATATTTTGATTCAGGAAGTTGCACATGTTTTCGCGATCTTCAAAGCTTGTAATTTTCAGGTCCCGAAAAAGCGCTGTCACCCTATGTCGATTTTAGTCAAAATTTCAGTAAATACTCTTTAGAACACAAG
Organism: Tachinus rufipes; assembly: GCA_963932245.1. Lineage (NCBI taxonomy): Eukaryota > Metazoa > Arthropoda > Insecta > Coleoptera > Staphylinidae > Tachinus > Tachinus rufipes. Next base: position 84,916,768 of record OZ010748.1, on the reverse strand, counting down.
AAAAAAGGTTATTCATATGAGAAATGGTATATCGGGCATTATCAAGAAATTTTTAATATTCAAAAATTGTCAAAATCGGCAAACCGCACATTTTTGAATCTAAATTTTTGGGCCTCTGGAAAAAGATAAGAAGGTCTACGTTGGCTTAAAATATTCCTTATTGCATGTACTTTAAAACCCATATTTGTATATTTAATGTTGGGGCAGTCATTTTGATATATCAAGCTTTAACCATTAATTAAAAAAAAACGTAAATTTTATAAAATTGCTAAATTATGCTTTGTTTAAACCGTTCTAACTTTGTCAAATCTTAAAGAAAATTGATCCACAAGCTCTAGATTTCTTTGTGTTCAATCTTTCTTTAAAGTAATTACACTAGACTTATAGAATCAATTTATATTCACCACTATTTTGATACAGGAAGTTGCACATGTTTTCGCTATTTTCAAAACTTGTAATTTTCAGGTCCCAAAAAACGCTGTCACCCTATGTCGATTTTAGTCAAAATTTCAGTAAATACTCTTTAGACTACAAGAGAAAAGGTTATTGATATAAAAAATGGTATATTGGGTATTATCAAGAAGCCATTGAGAAAATGCAAGTCGTTGTGCTGCGTCGCCTGGTTGTAGGTGTTTTACTTTTCATAATAATATGGGTGAACATTTTTACTAAAAAACGCGTCAAAAAAGTTGTTTTCTGTCAGGAAATCTCAATTGCTAGGGCATTACCATTACAAAGTCCGTAAACAAAAATGATATTTGCGTATTCTCTATGTTGAACAGCATTTTTATCAAATTTCACTAACCAAACCAAAGAAAACTGTTTTAACAAGTATCAAAAGCTTGCATCAATGCACACTTGTTAAAGTAATGTAGTTTTGTTTGTGTTTTTTTGCTAAATAAAAAGTTTTTTAAATATTTTGTATTTGTTGACTATCTCAAAAACAAAGCAAGATAGACAAAAAGTGATTTAGATATTCTGAATTTTGACGATTTTTGAATATAAAAAAATTCCTGATAATGCCCAATATACCATTTTTCATATAAATAACCTTTTATTTGTGGTCTGAAGAGTATTTACTGAAATTTTGACTGAAAGCGACATAAGGTAACAGCGGTTTTTCGAGACCTAAAAATTACAAGTTTTGAAGATCGCAAAAACATGTGCAACTTCCTGCATCAAATTAGTGGTGAATATGTATAGATTTTATAAGTCTTATGTAATCATTTTAAAGAAAGTTTGAACACAAAGAAATATAGACCTCGTGGATCAAATTTCTTTAAAATTTAACAAAGTTAGAACGGTTTAAACAAAGCATAATTTTGCAGTTTTGCTTAATTTACGGTTTTTTTTTGGAATAATTTTTGAAGCTTGATGTATCAAAATGACTGCACTAACATTAAATAGACAAATATGGGTTTTAAAGTACATGTAATAAGGAATATTTTGAGCCATCGTGGACCTTCTTATCATTTTCTAAAGGCCCAAAACCTGAGATACAAAAATGTGCGGTTTGCCAATTTTGACAATTTTTGAATATTAAAAAATTCTTGATAATGCCCGATATACCATTTCTCATATAGATACCCTTTTTTCTTGTGCTCCAAAGAGTATTTACTGAAATTTTTACTAAAATCGACATAGGGTGACAACGCCTTTTTGGTACCTGAAAATTACAAGTTTTGAAGATCGCGAAAATATGTGCAACTTCCTGCATCAAAATAGTGGTGTATACGTATTGATTCTATAAGTCTTGTGTGATCACTTTAAAAAGAGATTAAACACGAAGAAATCTAGACCTTGTGGATTAATTTTTGTAAAGATTTGACAAAGTTAGAACGGTTTAAAGAAAGCAAAGTTTTGCAATTCTGCTAAATTTACGGTTTTTTTTGGAATAATGTTTGAAACTTAATATATCAAAATGACTGCCACGATATTAAACATAGAAATATGGGTTTTAAAGTACATGTAATAAGAAATAATTTGAGACATCGTGGACCTTTTTATCTTTTTCCAGAAGCTCAAAAATTGAGATACAAAATAAGCTAAAAAAGACGTTTTATTGTAAAATTTCTGACCTTCAAATGTGTGTCATTTTGAACAGGCATTATTCTAAGGTCCAAAATTTTGGGAATCTCATTTTTTTCATCTATATTTTGATCCCTAAAAATTTGAGCAAAATCAAAGAGGTAGACTTTTTCAAATTGGTCGAAAAGTAATGGAATTACCCCTATATATTCTCAAAATGCACCAAAAACAGAGCATAAACTGCTAAAAAGTGCTTTTGTTTTCATAAAATGTGAAAAATACAGATCAGAAAGCTTCAAAATCAAGTCCGGTTATGAAATACCAAAATAATGTTAGAAATAGCAAAAATATAACCATAAGCTATTGAAAAGTGCAAAATTCTATTCATATAAAGTGAAAAATAGCAAAATCCAGTTATAAAATATTAAAATATCACAAAAAAACAGAATTTGAGAATAAACAGTTTAAAAGTGCAAAATTCTATTCATAAAATATCAAGTCCAGAGCTAAAACATAAAAATATTGTCAGAAATCATAAAAATTAGCTCTTAAACTACTGAAAAGTGCAAATTTCTATTCATAAAAGTCAAAAATAACCAAACCTGGTAATAAAACATTAAAATATTTTCATTTAAAACAATTCTATCCTAAAATCTGGCCAAAGACGGTTTCACAGTGTAAAATTGTATTCACAAAATGTCAAAAATAGCAAAATTTGATCTTTAAACATCAAAATATTGTTACAAAACACCAACATTTGGCGTTAAATTATTGAAGTATACAAATTTTCATTAAAATTAGTAAAATGCGGTAATAAAATACCAAAGATTGTTAGAAACAGCAAACTTTGTGACTGTTGAAAAAAAAAATCCCCAAAATAGCTATAAAATATCAAAAATATTGTTAGAAGAAACCAAAATCCGGTCATAAACCGTCAAAAAGTTCAAAATTCTATTAATAGAATGTCAAAAATGATCTTGAAATTTTAAAGAATTGTCATAAAGTGCCATAAACTTTTAAAAAGTGTTAACATTTTCATAAATCTCAAAAATAGCTATATAATATCAAAAATATTGTTAAAAAGAACTAAAACCTGGCATAAACTGTTGAAAAGCCATAAAATTTTAAACAATTGTCAGAAAACACCAAAATCAAACCATAAACTCTTAAAAAGTGTAATAATCGTCATACATTTTTTAAAAAATACAAAAAAAATCAAACAATTGTTGGAAAGTGCCATAAACTTTTAAAACTTTCAAAAATCTCAAAAATCCAACTTTATAATATCAAAAATATTGTTAAAAAAGAACTAAAATGCAGCATAAACTGTTGAAAAGTGCAAAATCCGGCCATGAAATTTTAAACGATTGTCAAAAAACATCAAAATCATACCATAAACTCTTAAAAGTGTAAAAATTCATATGAAAAAAATAACTAAAATCAAACCAAAAAGTGCCAAACTCTATTCACTAAATATCACAAATAAAACAAAATTTGCCCACCTATCAGGTTTTGAAACAGATGTCGAATGTCCCTGTATAATTTTGTCCCTTCCGCATTGCAGACCTGATAGTGTTCTGTGTGATTTTGAAAAGAGAAAATTAAGCCATAAATGCAGCCAGCAGTAAAGTATTGACTTTATACTACAGTAAAGCTCCGCTAATCCGGATCAATTAAAACATGGCTTGATCCAAATTATTGAACAATCCGGATTACTGGAACAATAATAAAATAAGTAATAAAGCTTTTATTATAATGAGAATCGAACAAATTTTCAAGAAAAAATTAAACTTTTTAAAAAAATCTCTGATATTTTAGTCTGGTGAATGCAACCTTGCTTAATCTCCATTGCGCAACTTTTGTATTATTTCTTATTTTTCGACTAGAGTTAATATTTTGTGTGGACGTTTTGGTGCTATGTTGAAATAAACAATAAATTCTGGAATTTCCTTTTTTCTTTTTTGTTGGTCGGAGGAAGATTCTCGGCATGATAGGTAGGGAAACCATGGTTGGTCCGCCGATCCCGATTAAATCGGTCCGGATTACAAAGTACATAATGTAAAAGTTACATTTTTTAATTTTGTCCAAACTACAAGGACATCCGGTTTAAAGCAATTCGGATTAGCGGAGCTTTACTGTACTTTGAAATTTATTATTATTTATGTCAAAATTTTACATAGTTGAATATAAAAACTACCAAAATATTAACTCAAAACATTAACCTAACCAACATTTTTATTAACAAAACAAATTTCAATCAACACTTGAGCACTTTGAATACAGAGCCAAATAATACCAGAAGTTTAGGCACAACCTAACCTAACTTATATTTTTGTCACAAAACAAAGCTTCAGCCAAAAGTTACTACTAAAAGTTAAACAGTGATTTCGTAATTAGATAAAAAATTGACAGCTAAACAAATTTCAGTCAACAATTGCTATTGACAGTTAAACGACGTTTTTCCGTACAAATGAACACTTGAGCACTATAGCCATAACAAAAAAACAACCTAACCTAAAAGCTTATAAAATTGCAATTGTAATTTTATTATACAGGGTGATTATAAATGTTTGGGATTATGTAACCATCTAATGTACGATTGTGCCGCTCTAGTAAAAATGCGAAAACCTTATAACCTTGCTTGCTTGACAGCTGTCAAATTGAACTGTCAAAACAAATAGTATAGTGGACAAATTTAAAAAGGCAGCATATTTAAAGTGATTACATAATCCCATTAATTTATAAACTCCCTGTACTATTGCAAAGTACAGAACTCTATTCATAAGAAGTGAAAAACAACAAAATCCGAACATAAATTATTTTCAGAATGAACCAAAATGCAGCCAAAAACAGTTGAAAACAAAATTATATTTATAAATTGTCAAAAATACTGTAAAAAAACAAAATCCGGCCATAAACTGTTGAAAAGAGTAAAACTTTTTCATAAAATATCAAAAATAGCAAATCCGGTCATCAAAATATTGTTAGAAAATTGTTCAAAAAATGTAAAATAAAATGTAAAAAATAGCAAAATTCGACTGTGGAACATCAAAATGTATTGTTAAAAAGCACATTAACTGTTAAAAAGTGTAAAAATCCTCATGAAATTTTCAAAACTGCAAAACAAACTGTTGAAAAGTGCAAAATTCTTATCATAAAAAGTCAAAAATAACTAAATCCATAAAATATGTTTAAATATAATCAAAATCCGGTCAACAACGGTTTAATAGTGCAAATTTCTATTCATAAAATGTCAAAATTCTGGTCTTGAACATCAAAATATTGTTACAAAGCACCAAAACTGTTGCACAATTCTTTTTATAAAACGTCAAAAATGTGGTTATAAAAAATTAAAATTATTTCAGAAAGAAACAAAATCCGGTCATGAAAAGTGAAACTAGCACTTATGAAAAGTCAAAAATAACAAATTCCGACCTTGAAAAAGTCAAAAATAGCTAATTCTGACCTTGAAACATCAAAAGAAGTGTAAAACAACTGGAACATTGCAAAAATGGCATAAATATACAAAATATTGTTAGAAATAGCAACATTTTGATAATGACTAATAAAAAGTGAAAAATTTTATTTAGAAAAAGTTGAAAATAGCAAAATCTGGCCATAAACTGTTAAATCGTGTAAATTTCTATCTATAAAATGTCAAGAATAGTAAAATCCAGTCTTGAAACATTAATATATTATTAGAAAGCACCAAAATCCGGCCATAAACTATTAAAAAGTGCATTTTTTTTAATAAAATCTTAGAAATAGCAAAACCCAGCTAAGAAATATCAAAATATTGTTAGAAAATTTTTACCAAAATCCGGACATAAAAAAAAGTAAAATAAAATGTCTAAAATAGCAAAATCCGGCTTTGCAACATCAAAATGTATTGTTAATTTGAACCAAATTCTAGCCATAAACTGGAAAACTCTTCAAAAATAAGTAAATCCATAAAATATTTTTAGATAGAATCAAAATCCAACAAACAACAGTTTGAAAGTGCAAATTTCTATTCATAAAGTGTCAAAAATAGTAAAATCAGGTTGCACAATTCTTTTTATAAAATTTCAAAAAATCTAATTATAGAAAATTAAAATTATTTTAGAAAGAAACAAAATCCGGTCATAAACTGTTGAAAATCGAAACTTCTATTTATGAAAAGTCAAAAATAGCAAATTCTGACCTTGAAACATCAAATTATAGTTAGAAATCACCAAAATCCAATTATGAAACGTCAAGAATAGTAAAATCCTGACTTGAAACATTAAAACATTGGTAGAAAGCACAAATATCCATCAATAAACTATTGAAAAGTGTAAATTTTATTATAAAATCTCAAAAACAGCAAAATCCAACTATGAAATATTAAAATATTGTTAGAAACAAGTATGAAAATATTGTCACAAAACATAAAAACTGGGTCATAAACTGTTACAAAATGTAAGTAAAATCCGATCATAAAATATAAAAATATTTTATAAAGAACAAGAAACGAGCCAGAAACAAAAATGTCAAAATCAAGCTTTGCAAATTTAAACAATTAAAAAGTGTAAATTATTACATAATATCTTCAAAATAGTAAAATCCACATATAAAAAATGAAAAAATTACTCAAAAGTGTAAAATTCGACCATGAAATTTTGAACAATTCTCAGAAAGCACCAAAATCTAGCCATTAACTCTTAAAAAGTGTAAAATTCTTCATGTAATCAAAATCAAAATTATAAAATATGAAAAATATTGTTAAAAAGAACCAAAATCCGGCCTAAACTGTTAAAAAGAGCCTAATTCTATTCATGAAATGTCAAAAACTGCAAAATTCGTCCCTCAAGTTTTGAAATATGTGCCGAGAGAGCCCAGTATGCTTGTGCATTGCAGACCCTTGCTTGCTAAGCAAATGATTATGATACGATTGTTAAAAGATTAATTTAGTTTTATATTGATTTGTAAAAGCAATTTACCATATAATAAAATATTATTATTAATACTAGATAAAACTACACTTGAACACTAAGAATACAGCACCAAATAATACCAAAAGCATAACCTAACCTAAAGTTTCAGCTAAAACTTACTTTTAAAAAGTAAACGATGTTTTTGCAATTAAATAAATAACATGTAATTATGAAAATATGACAGCTATGCAATGCTTGAGAAGTCAAAACTGTCAAATAACAAAATTTTTCAAATACAAAAGCTGTCAAACTTTAGTAAATGTCTAAATATAACATAGTTAGATATAAAAACATATATTTTTTTTCAACAAAACAAATAATACCAAAGTTTAAGCCATAAATAAAACCAAAGTTTCAAGTGACAGTCACTTATGAAAGCTAAATGATGCTTTAAAAATTAGATTAAAAATTTAACCTACATGTTTGTCAATAGTTAGTATTGACATCTAGACAACGTTTTTTCGCCTACAAATAAAAAAATCACTTTAACACTATGAATACAGCACGAAATAATACCAAAAGTTTAGATCATAAACTAAAGCACAACCAAACCTATACTTTTGTAGCAAAAGTTAATTGAAAACTGTCAAAAATGTCTAAATAATTGCTTAAAAACATGACTGCTATCAAAATGTAAATGCTGTTCGATAAACTGTCAAAAACAATACAAAATATAAAAACTGTGATGTGATCTATATATCTAAACATAACAGATGTAAGAGAAGAAAACTCTATAAATATGACAAACTTGAAAATTGTAAAAATATCATCAAACATGACAGCTGTCGTAATCTATGACCTGAGCTGTGATCTAAAACAGATGTGTAAGATGGAAAGTATCCAAATATGATAAATTTAAGTTTTCAACTATCAAAAAACATGTATATATGATAAAAATATGATATGAAAGCCATGCTGTAATTTTAATTATAAATATGAAACCAAAAACAGCATTGATACTTGAAAACTGTGAAGGTATTGACAGCTTTGAGACTTACAAACATATATTAAATTATTAAACTTAAAAAAAGCATATTCCAAGTAAAACTGTCAAAACTTCCAACTATGATAAAATTATGTGAAAGATGAAAACAGTCAAAATAGATAAAAGCTGTCAAATATGAGATATATGTACAAAGTAAGTCACAATTCAGCATTAAAAGTTGTCAACGATATGTGCAGCTGTTAGAATATGAAATCCTGACAAACATAACCTTGAAATATAAAAACTGTCAAGCTTTAAAACATTGTATTGTCAACATATGATGCATTTAAGACATGTAATTGAGAAAATATGACAATGCTTGAGAAACTTTAGTAAATGTTAAAATATTACATACAGTAAAGCTCTGCTAATCCGAAACGCTTTAAACCGGATGCCCTTGTAGTTCGGAAAAATTAAAAAATGTGACTTTTACATTATGTACCTTGTAATTCGGACCAATTTAATCCAGATCTGCGGACCGACCATGGTTTCCCTACCTATCATGCCAAGAATCTCAAGACCAACGAAAAAGAAATTCTAGAATTTTTGGTTTATTTCAACATAGCACCAAAACGGCCACACAAAATATTAACTCTAGTCAAAAAACAAGAAATAATACAAAAGTTGCGCAATGGAGGTTAAGCAAGGTTGCATTCGCCAGACTAAAATATAGAAGTTTTTCTCAAAAGGTTTAATTTTTTCTTGAAAATTTGTTCTATTGTCATTATAATAAAAGCTTTATTACTTATTTTATTATTGTTCCAGTAATCCGGATTGTTCAATAATTCGGATCAAGCCATGTTTTAATTGATCCGGATTAGCAGAGCTTTACTGTAATTAGATATAAAAACTATAAAAATATTAACCTAACCTATACTTTTGTCAACAAAACAAAGTTTCAGTCATCTAGTTATTTTTGACAGCTAAATGACGTTACACAAATATAGATACAACATTTGAGCACTATGAATACAGCGCCAAATATAGCAAAAATACAACCTAACCTATATTTTTGTGACAAAACAAAATTTCAGCCAAAAATTACTTTTTAAAAGTTACAAATCAAATTTCAGTCAAAAGTATGACAACTAAAACCATACTTGAGCATTATGAACACAGCGCCAAATAATACCACAAGTATAAGCCATAAATAAAAACACAACCTAACCTATGTTTTTGTGACAAAAAAATTACTTTTGAAAGAAAGCTAAACAACGCTTTCGGAATTAGATAAAAAACTTGACAGCTAATCTACATTTTTGTTAATAAAACAAATTTCAGTCAATATTGACATCTTGACGTTTTCACGTACAGATAAAAAAATCACTTAAGCACTATGAATACACCGCCAAACAATACCAAAAGTATAAGACCATAAGTTAAAACACAACCCAACCTAACTTATAATTTTGTAACAAATCAAAGTTTCAGTCAAAAGATACTTTTAAAAGCTTTTGTTAACAAAAACAAATTTTAGTTACGTTTGACAGCTAAACGACATTTTTGAGTACAAATACAACACTTGAATAAATACAGCGCCAAATAACACCAAAAGCACAACCTAACCTACATGTTTGTGACAAAACAAAGTTGACAATTAGTTTTGACCCAAGCAGCAGATGTAAACAGCTAAAAGACACTTTAGATAAATTGACATTACTTTAGACACCAGATAAAAAACTGCAAACTAATTCATATTTTTGTCAAGAAAACAAAGTACTTTAGACAACAATGAATACAGTGCCAAATAAAACCAACTTCACTGTTGACCTATATTTTGGTTAACAAAATAAAGTTTAGCTTCTGACAACTAAACTATATTTCTACTAGATGTAAACATTACTTTTGACAGCTAAACAATAGTTTAGATTAAAAAACGGAGTTACTTTTGACAGTTAAACAATGTTTTCACCAGATAAAAAATTGAGTGCTAATCCACATTTTTGTGTAGTTGATAATTACTTTTGACAGCTAAACATGGAATATAGCACCAAATAAGACCAAGCTAGATGACATGCTAAACAAGAGCGGAAAATTGTTATGTCAAACTAGCAAAAGTTGTCAAAAACGTAAATCTTTGTCACTGCAAGGTCAAAAAAACATTAACAAATAAACATAAATTCTCAAAAATTATTTAAAACTTACAAAATATTGTAGCAATCTGCAATAACACATATTGGAAATGTCAAATGTCAACTTCAAATATGCCAAACTAACAAAAGTTACCAAAACTGTCAAAATTGTCAATTTTTGTTGTCACTAAAAATTCAAAATGTCAACATATGACATAAATTGTCAAAAATTACTTAAAACTTACAAAATATTGTGGCAATCTGCAATAACACATATTGGAAATATCAAATGTCAACTTTAAATATGTCAAACTAGCAAAAGTTACCAAAAACTGTAAAAATCTTCGATCTTTGTTGACACTAAAAAGTCAAAACATCAACAAATGAAATAGATTGTCAAAAATTACTTAACACTGTCCAAATATTGTAACAAACTGTAATAATACACCTTGAAGATGTCAAATGTCAACTTCAAATATGTCAAACTAGCAAAAGTTGTCAAAAATTGACAAAATCTTCAATCTTTATTGTCACTGCAAGGTCAAAATGCCAATAAACTAACATAAATTGTCAAAAATTACTTTAAACTGACCCTAACCTGTCAAAATATTATGGAATCTGCAATAACATCTAGAAACTGTCAAAATCGTCAATCATTGTTGTCACTGAAAAGTCAAAATGTCAACAAATGACAGATTGTCAAAAATGGCTTAAAACTGTCCAAATATTCTAATAAACTGCAATAATACACCTTGAAGTCACCTTTAAATATTTCAAATGATAACAAATTCACAAAAAAATTCCAAATCTTTACTGTAACTAAAAAGTCAAAATGTTAACAAACTGACATAAATTGTAGTCAAAAATTTCTTAAAGCTGTCAAAATACTGTGAATGATGAAAGCAGCAATAGATGCAATCAATAATATAAAAGAAATTCAAGCAAGCTTACTAGACTTGAGTAAGGCTTTTGAGCACTTCTGGAGTAGCCGGCAAACATGATGGATATACATATAACAAAAGATTTAAAATGTAACACTCATATTAGAAAGCTAAAGAATAAACTATGCACAATATCATCATACGAAGCAAAACTAGCACATTTTGCAAACTTCCGTGCCATCGTCTCACCATGAGTCAATATTGGTCAGTGAAAGCTTACAACCATTTACCAACAAACATATTGCATTTTAAACTGTATATTTGTATATGAAATGTGTAATGTATGTTTACTGTACAAAAACCCTTAAATAAATATTATTATTACAATAACATACCTTCGAGATGTCAAACTTCACATATGTCAAAAAATCACAAATTGACAAATATTTGCCAAATATTATTACTGACAATAAAAGGTCAAAATGTTACCAAATTGACACAGATTGTCAAAAATTATTCGAAGCTTATCTATATTTTTGTAAACAAAACAAAGTTGACAATTACTATTGACAGCTAAACAATAATAACCTAACCTAACCAAACTGTTAATTATAATTTGTCAATTGGCAATTGCCTTGTAATAAAGCTAAATAACTGAAACTTTAAAAGCTATAATTCATCACCAACAAGCAACAATCTAACCTAATCAAGCAATTGACAGTGAAAAAACCATAACTATAACATTTTTTATTAATTAGGTTACAGTTATTATAGAAAATTCGCAATATCCCTAAGCTACTATCAAAATATATTACAAAAATCAGCACCTGTGTAAAAAGAATGCCAATTGAACCCCAGAGTCCATTATCGCAACTTAATTTAAGCAAAATATCACCGTAACAAACATAAATAACCTTGATTAAATCTAAATTTTACAACTACTAACCATAACGATAAGGTTATCTAAGCTGGAATATTGTAATAATTTAAAATTAAATACAGATTGTGATAAAAATAATTATCACAACCAAAACATAACCAATTCAAAACACAAAACAGTGACTGACAGGTCATGATGTCAATGACATTCCATACCAATTCCGATTTAAATTTTTAATAACGCACTTCTAGAAGTATAAAAATTGCAACACAAAATACCTACGATGTATATAATTCACTTATAACATAATTAATCCGCATAATCAATTTAGTAAAAACCAATCAGTAACTGTTTGATGCTTGTGTTAAAGAATTTTTAGATCAAACAATAGTTTTGAATAACTAATTAGTATAAAATACACTTTCACTTAAAAGCAATTTTTGTTAATCTAAGTAACCTTATTATACAATTGATCTGTCAAATTAGTACCTAACCTAAATAAATTGGGAGTAAATGTTTTTCGTTTTAACGATATTAAAGGGGCTAAATAGTATCAAATTATAACTAGTTGGGTGGGTCATCATTAACTATTTGTAGTTGTGGCATGTCACATTAAATAAGGTTAATTCAACTAAAACATTAATTATTTAAATATCGTTTTTAAATTCCGGATAATATATTAATAAATTCAAACCTGTTATCAGTTAGTCAGCTGATCCTTGTTATTTTATTGTTAAATTTTTGCACTTACACAGATAGAAATTGTTGTCTTTGTCTACATTTATGAAGTCGATAGCGAATCATTAATGGATCGACTTGTGAATTATAGGGAGGTGTTTTGGTAGGTAATTAATAAAAATTGATTTAAAAAACGGTAAAATCAAGGAAACGTCAGGGGAATGGGAACATCTGTCAAAATATTGCCAAGTGTGATTTTTTTTTTAATTAATTAATTCATCCGGACGCCCTTAATTAGCATCGAGCTGATTGTGGCAATGCGACCCTCAATCAGAAATAAATACATCACCAACAATACCTTTTATGCAATTGGAAACTGTAAAGTGGGTTCTATCACAGCCCGTTAATCACAAGCATCCGGTACGCCGTGGCGTTTTATCTACAAACACGTCCGCGGCACGTACTCTTAACCAACTCTTAGCACCACCAGAAATATACAAAAACGCCTTAGAAAACCCTTTAAAAAAATGATTATTTACTTACAAAATTTTCAGTATGAAAGGATTCAATATGGCGACTGATCAAATTCGCGCAGTGTTGCCAGTTGTGCGGCGCCGTCGGAGTAAAAAAATATTCAATATTAAAATTACAATTAAATCGTATTAATTTATTAATAATAATTGTATTTCTTAATATTTCAATGCTCTTTGTTGCTAGATCTGATTATGAATAAGTACGTAAAGCTATTTTGGCAGCAATGTTGATGCGCGATTTAAGCTGCGCACGGATTCCCCACCTCGACTGGCCACGTTCACACTCGCGAAATTTCGCCGATTTGAAAATCCGCGAGAGCGCAATTAACGGTACTTTCTAATTGGGGCTTCATCATCACGGGACTATTGTGGTTGCTTACTTGCACAACATTGTTGGTGGGGATGGATTTCGATATGCAATACGCACGTTATTTGCATAATATACACATAAAAATGTTTATTCAAATCAGGAAACTCTTGATTAAATCAAACCTGTTTTGGTAGTTTATCTGATGTTTACAAATAAATATAATGATTCATTCCGGTTTTTTTCTTAATTGTTACTAATGCTTCATTCTTGGAATTGTTAAAAAATGTGGTGGCAGAAATTCCATAAAAAAAGCGCTATCAGTGACGTACGCAAATAGTACGAATTTTGCAGTCCAATGCATAGGCGCCGACTAAAAAAGGTAACGGAGGAAATAATTAAAAATTTCTTGATTTTTAAAGTCTTTACTACAAAACTCGTTAAAAATGTTTCCAGTATAATGTCAGAATAAATATCTGTAATAACATATCTTGGATATAAAATGTCAACTTCAAATATGTCAAACCAGCAAAACTTGTCAAAATGCAAACAAGTTGACATAAATTGTCAAAAAATACTCAAAACTGTCACTGAACTGTCAAAATATTGTAACAATCTGCAATAACACATCTTAAAAATGTCAAATGTCAACTTCAAATATGTCAAATTAGCAACAGTTGCACAAAAACTAACATAAATTGTCAAAAATTACTTAAAACTGTCACTAAACTGTCAAAATATTGTCATAAACTACAATTACACATTTTGAAGACGTCAAATGTCAACTTTATTGATACTGAAAAGTCAATATGTTAACAAATTGACATATATTGTCAAAAAATACTTTAAACTATCAAAATATTGTAACAAACTGTAATAATACATTTTGAAAATGTCAAATGTCAACTTCAAATATGTCAAACTAGCAAAAGTTGACAAAAGCTGTAAAAATCGTTAATCTTTATTGTCACTGAAATCTGAAAATGTCAACAAACTAACATAAATTGTCAAAAACTACTTAAAACTGTCAAAATATTGTAATAATAACTCAAAATAACAAAAGTTTCCAAAAACTGTCAAAATAAACAATCTTTATTGTCACTGAAAAGTCAAAATGCTAACAAACTAACATAAATCATAAAAAAATACTTAAAACTGTCAAAATGTTGTTACAATCTACAAAAACACATTTTGGATATAAAATGTCAACTTCAAATGTGTCAAAATTGTAAAAGTTTCCAAAAACTGTCAAAATCTTCAATCTTAATTGTCACTAAATGTTCAAAATGTCAACAAACTAACAAAAAATGGCAAAAACTACTTTAAACGTCACTAAACTGTCAAAACAATGTGATAACCTACAATTATACAACTTGGAAATGTCAAATGTCAACTTCAAATATGTTACACTAACAAAAGTTTCCAAAAACTGTCAAAATCGTAAATTTTTATTGTCTCTAAAAAGTCAAAATGTTAACAAACTAAGATAAATTGCCAAAAATTACTTAAGACTGTCACTAAACTGTCAAAATGTTGTGACAATCTACAACAACACATCTTGAACATAAAGTATCAACTTCGAATATGTAAAACTAGCAAACATCTTAAAAATTGTCAACATTGTCAATCCTTTTTGTCAATAAAAGGTAAAATGTTAACAACCTGACATAGATTGTCAAAAATTACTTAAAACAGTCAAAATATTGTGACAAAATACAATAACACATCTTTGAAATGTTTAATGTTAACTTCAAATATCTCAAACTAGCATAAATCATCAAAAATTGTCAAAACCGGCAATCTTTATTATCACTAAAAGGTCAAAATGTTAACAAACTAATATAGATTGTCAAAAATTACTTAAAAGTGTCACCGAATTGTCAAATGATTGTGACAATCTACAATTACACATCTTAAAAATGCTGAATGTCAACTTTAAATATGTCAAACAAACAAAAGTTTCCAAAAACTGTCAAAATCGTTAATCATAAACTGTAAAAAATGACTTAAGCTGTCACTAGACTGTCAAAATGTTGTGACAATTATATAAAATGTCAACTTCAAATACGTCAAATTAGCAAAAGTTGTCAAAAACTGTTAAAGTTGTCAAACTTTATTGTCACTGAATAGTTAAAACGCCAACAAATTGTCAAAAATTACTTAAAACTGTCGAAACATTGTAGAAATTTGCAATATAACATCTTGGATAAAAAATGTCAACTTCAAATATGTTAAAGTAGCAAACGTCAAAATAATATTTTATTATTGTCATTGAAATCTCAAAATGTCAACAAACTAACATAAATTGTCATAATTAATTTAAACTGACCATAAACTGTCAAAATATTGTCACAATCTGCAACTTTCACATCTTAGATATAAAATGCCAACTCGATATGTCAACAAACTAACACAAATTGTCAAAAATAATTTTAAATTGACCCTAAACTGTCAAAATATTGTAGAAATCTGAAATAACACATTAAAAGTTCCCAAAAACTGCCAAATCGTAAATCTTTGTTGTCATTGAACGGTCAAAAGGTCAACAAACATGTCATAATTGTCAAAAATTACTTAAAACTGTCAAAATGTTGTAAGAATCTGCAATAATACATCTTAAAGATGTCAAATGTCACCTTAAAATATGTCAATAAATAACACAAAATTTGTCAAAACCTACCAAACTATCAATATTTACTGCGACGTTAAACTGTTAAAAAATTGTAGTCAAAAATGTCTTGAAGCTGTCACTAAACTGTCAAAATATGGTTTATACCTACCAGAGAGTACTTTAAGCTGGAATTGGCCACCCACCCACCCAAGTAGTTATCAAACAATAGAAGTTTCTCCTCCCTTCAAGCGTTAAATGTTTTTTATGCATAGAAAAGTCTTTTGATGACAAACACTTGGGCGGGTGGGTGGGCACTCTAATTTACAATTACCAGCAAACTACTTCAATCTGAAGTTGCCCACCAACCCAAGTGTTCGTTATCATAAAAATTAGAAACTTTTCCTTCCTGAAAGCGTTAAAAGTCCTTTTATACAAAGAGGAGTTGCTGATATTAAATTTTTAGATAACAAATATTTGGGCGGGTAGATGAGCACTTCAATTTATGATTACCAGCAAGTACTTTGAGCTAAAGTTACTCACCCGCCCACCAAAGTGTTCGTTATAAAAAAAAAATAAGTTTCTCCTCCCTGCAAGCATTCAAAGTCCTTTTATGCAAGGAGGATATGCTGGTATTCAATTTTTTATGACAAACACTTGGGCGGGTGAGTAAAAACACTGTAACTGTGTTCCCGCCCGCCCAAGTGTCATTTGTAAAGAAATTTGTTATTGTGCCCACCTCTGACGTATTAGTGACAACTATCATTCAATCTGTCATACTAAAACAACAGAAACGCAACAAGTGTGAGAATAAGCAAATTTCTTGATAACAAACACTTGGGCGGGCGGGCGGGAACACTGTATCAAACTACCGGCCCAATATTTAAAAACTGTGTTCCCGCCCACCCGCCCAAGTGTTAGTTATAAAAAAAAAATTATTGTACCCACCTCTGACGTATTAGTGACAACTGTCATTTAATTTGTCATACGAAAAACAGCAGAAACGCAACAAATGTAAGAATAAGCAAAATTCTTGATAAAAAATAATTAATCGAGTGAACGGGAACACTATATCTAACCACAGGCCCAATATTTATAAACTGTGTTCCCGCCCACGTGTTAGTTATCAAAAAAAATTGTTATTGTACCCACCTCTGACGTATTAGTGACAACTGTCATTCACCTATCACATTAAAAACAGCAGAAACGCAACAAATGTGAAACAAAAAAAAAATCTTGATAACAAACACTTGGGCGGGTGGGCGGGAACACTGTATCAAACCACCGGCCCAATATTTATAAACTGTGTTTCCGTCCACCAGCCTAAGTGTTAGTTATCAAGAAATTTGTTATTGTACCCACCTCTAACGTATTAGTGACAACTGTCATTCAATCTGTCATACTAAAAATAGCAGAAACGCAACAAGTGTGAGAATAAGCAAATTTCTTGATAACAAACACTTGGGCGGGTGAGCGGAAACACTATATCAAACCACCGGCCCAATATTTATAAATTGTGTTCCCGCCCACCCACCCAAGTGTTAGTTATCAAAAAAATTGTTATTCTACCCACCTCTGACTTATTAGTGACAACTGTCATTCAATCTGTCACATTAAAAACAGCAGAAACGCATCATGTGTGAGAATAAGCAAATTTCTTAATAGCAAACACTTGGGCGAGTGGTCGAAAACACTGTATCAAACCACCGGCACAATATTTATAAACTGTGTTCCCGCCCACCCGCCCAAATGTTAGTTATCAAATAATTTGTTATTGCACCCACCTCTGACGTATTAGTGATAAATGTCATTCAATCTCTCATACTAAAAACAGCAGAAACGCAACAAATGTGAGAATAAGCAAATTTCTTAATAACAAAAACTTGAGCGGGTGGGCGGGAACACTGTATCAAATCACCGGCACAATACTTATGAACTGTGTTCCCGCCCACTCACCCTAGTGTTACTTATCAAAAAAATTGTTATTGTACCCACCTCTGACGTATTAGTGACAACTGTCATTCAATCTGTCACACTAAAAACAAGTGTGAGAATAAGCAAGTTTCTTGATAACAAACACTTGTGTGAATGGGCGGGAACACTATCAAACTACCGGCCCAATACTTATAAACTGTGTAAACGTAGACGACAAATATGTTACTCGAAAAACTAAATGTAGCACCCAAGTCAACAACCTCACCAAATTGACAGCAATACCAAAAAAAGTCAAAGAATATATACCTCTGGCACCAAATAACACACAAAAAAAAAGCAAGTTACCAGAAAAATAACACAAAGCTGAGCAGCATTTAGTAAACTGAGACACAGACACTCCAATCTGTCTTAAACAAAAAGTCCATGATTCCTGTAAGTCACAACATACAAGCTGGACGATAAGAAACGCAAACAAACTGAGCACCTGCCAGCGATAAGATCACAAACAAGAAAACCAGACGTCAAACTAAAGTAAAAAGCGTGATAGAACGAATAGCAGAGTTAAAATGAAGCCGAGTGGCACCCTGAGAAAATATTCTAGCATTATAACCTAAAGGTGGTATGCCTAAATGTTTGCTAATTGCTAAAATATATTAATAACTATGTGCACGTTCAATTTATAGAAAAGCACGCGGGAATGGTGGCGGGACGTAGCAGTAGCGCGCTGATACAAGAAAACAAGATAAACCGGACCGACTCAAACGGAAAACATTGGGCAAGTTGAAGCGGCGCGAGAAAACAAGAAAACAGTTGCTGTTGCAGAAATATGAAAATAAAAAATAGTAAAATAAACAAATAAATAGTGAAATAAACAGAGAAATATTGATATAAATTTTGATAAAACCAATAATATTAAAATAAATATTTCATCTTTATTTAATAAATTAAAATAATAATAAATCTGTGATAAAAATAATGCCAAAAAAAAAATCACTTTGACATATTTCCTCCCATTTCGTTCTCACCATCTGTCGTTTCTAAAACATAAATAAATTTTAAAGGCACTGTATAGATAAGAAACCATGTGAAAAAATCAAAATAAAGAGTAAATCTGCCAAAAAAAAAAAACCTATTTTACATAAATATGACGTCATAACTTAACTTCGTAACTCAAAATGAAAGTGTACAAACAGTAGCGTAACTATGATTTTTGAACCCCACCGTAAAATTCTTAAAAGACCTCCCAAAGACGGTTTTGATTGAAATAAATGTCGGCTAGAAAAGAGAGGGGTATGTGATTGTGAATAAACTTGTCCACATTGTAGACCCTTTCTTCCAAGTAGCTACGCCACTGTGTAGAACAGAACAAAAAATGCCAAGGTTTGCATTTTTTTCAATTCTTATAAAAATTGTCAAAGCTATCCAACACTTGATTATTACCTCTCGGTGATGTTTCTTCAGAAGTAGTCTGAAAATCATATCCAAAAACATATGGCCGTTTTGTGTCCTCACGCGATGTATATTCATCAGTGCTAGAATCCACTTTAACTTTACCTGTCATGCTAGTATGGCATGCATATGATGGTGGATAATATTGAACTCTAAAATTATAAAAATAAGTAATATTTGCGCAAGTTACTCTACACATAACCTACTGATGCACTCTGAGTTCAGGCCCCTTTGCATTCGAATCAGAATCCTAAAAAAATCAAAATAAATAAATATTTCAAACTTTTTCAGATTTTACCGCTTCAGTGCTGCGAGATGCTGATTTTGAAGTGGTGCTCCGTAATTTGTTCTGGTCTCTATTAATAAACAATTATTAGATTTATTCTATATTCAATTTCAAGATAGAGCGTAAAAATAAAAACCTCTCCAGCTTAGAATTGAATGTCATTTTTATATCAATTAAACTGTCAAAAAACATTATAATCCAAACTGTTAAACTGAAAAAAACATATCATGAGGTCACAATAATCCCAGTACTGCGTGGCCGGTATAATAGGCAACTTAATATGCCATTGTTCGGTCCTAAGTTCGGGTCCATAATGCTGGTTAAAACATCTTGTTTTGTACCTGTCAAATACTAAAATTATTATATCATAATTACATTGGATATTGTGATTCATTAATGGTGCTTCTAGAAGAGTTAAACGCCGGACATGAATTGTCAGTGCAAACTGGAGGGTTGCCGCCGCGTTTGGCAGGTTGACTGAGTGATTTCATCACAGGACATGGTTTAGAATCCTCCGATGGTTTCGGAGCAACTGTGAATATGTTAGGTTAGGTTATTTTTAGTTTGAATTAGTGTTAATTTACCTGTTTGAGCACCAGCCCCGCGATCGCCTTTCTTCATTTTTGATACACGGATTCTGCAGCAGACAAAAGCGGCTCCCAAGCAGAACCAAATTATGATTGTTGCCAGTGCGGCGAGCAGTATTAGATTATTCTTTTTCTTCGGCTGTGATGAAATTAATTACTTTTAACATTTCTGACACTTTGCGTTTGATATTGCAACATGGAACGCACGCAACCTAATGCCGTCATTCAAGGCACACTGACGAGGTTTGTAGAACAGAAACAATTGCCTGTTCTTAAAAAATTACAATAAAATATTTGCTTACTTCACCACCTTTTCCACCAGCAGCAGCATTGCCATAAGCCGCGTTATTTTCATCTGTATCTTCCATATCAGGGAAAGGCTCACGATCTTCAATCTCGGGTAGTATATTAAAACTACCCATTTGATGAATACCATTCTTCTTACCTATACATAAATTTCCTCTCAAACTCAATACTTTTACAGAATTATATACTCACCATGTTGCCGTATAGTCTCCAATATACGTAAAACCCCTCCAAAAGCAACGTAAAATTTATCATCGCACAAATGCGGCATCACTTTACCCATGATAAAAGAAAGTATGTTATTATTAAACTTTTCAACGTCCGCTTCTTGCGTGTTCCTCGATGCCATGCACTTGCTAACGGCAACATAAAACTTGACTAGTATATACGAAGATACTCGTGATTCCAAATTTCGCAATCCAAAAGTCTTGAATGGGACGGCAATAGCCGACGGATGACTTTTAGAATCGAAAAATGGCATCGGAACGTCCATGGAGCAACCGCCAGTAGGAGAAGAACCATGATTGTCACCACCTTTACCTATAATTAATATTTTAAGAATTGTTTTCAAAAAATATGTAATTTATTTACGATGTTTATAGTAAATTATTCCTTTGCATGGATCGCTTGAAGGTGACGGTGATTGCAAGGATATTGCTTTTGCTGTTATTTGTTTACCTGCAAAATATTAAAAAAATCACATAATCTTAAAAAATAACAATTTTAACGGGATTCATACACTAAATCAAACTCCCATACTTCTGTAATAAGTCACGCAATAATTTTTAAATTTCATACACCGTATAAGCGTACAGATTATGCACACTATGCCTGTTTTGCGGCAAATTTTATAAAATTTTGTTAAAAGTACCAACATTTTAGTAATAATAATGCAAAATTCTATTCATAAAAAGTCAAAAAAAGCAAAACCGGCCACAATCTGTCAAAATCTGCCATAAAGTTTAGAAATATTGTTTAAAAAACCATGTTTTGGTCAAAAACTGTTAAAAGATGCAAAATTCTATTTATAAAAATCAAAAATTATAAAGTTTGGTCATATAAATATTAAAACAATAAAAAAAAAAAAAACAAAATCCGGCTAAAAACATCTATAAAATAGCAAAATTTAGCCATGAAATATGAATATATTGTAAAAAAAACAAAATCCGGTCATAAACTGTCAAAAAATGCAAAATTCTATTAATAAAATGTCAAAAATAGCAAAATCCGGCATTGAAACATAAAAATATTGTCAGAAAACAACACACTCATTTTATAAAATCCTAAAAATAGCCGACTAGACAATATCAAAACATTGTTAGAAATAGTAACATTTTATATATCTGTTAAACAGTGCAAAACTCTATTTATAAAAAATTAAAAATAGCAAAAGCCGCTTATGAAATATTGTTCGAAACAACAAAATCCGGTCACAATCTGTCAAAATCCGGCCTTATAGAATAAACATATTGTAAAAAAAGCATTTTTTGTCAAAAACTGTTTAAAAATACAAAATTCTTTTTAAAAAATGTCAAAAATGGCAAAGTATAAAACAAAATCCGACAAAAAACGGTTAAAAACTAGAAGTTCTGTAAACAAAATGTCAAAAATAGCAAAATCAAACCTTGAAATTTGAAATAAATTGTCTGAAATCACCAAAACCCAGCCAAGAAGTGTTAAAAGTTGTAAAAACCTTCATAAAATCTCAAAAATAGCAAAATCTAGTTATAAAATATCAAAACTGTCAAAACATGCAAAATTTTATTCATAGAATGTCAAAAATAGCTAAATCTGGTATTAAAATTTTAAACAATTCTCAATAAGCACCAAAATCCAGCTATAAAAAAAGTAATAATCAATTGTCATTTTTATAACATAACATAAAAAATTACAATTTCGTATAAAATCGCTTAAAAAACTTTTCGATGTCATATTTTTGCAATAAATTTGCGCAAAAAACATACTTTTTCATAAAACGCATTAAAAATTACACAAAATTGCCATATAAATAAAAATACTAGATTTGTATAAATTCGTTCAAAAAAGATAAATGTGTCTAAAATTGCAAAAAAATTCAACAACATTTTAGTTTTGTTGCAACAAAATTGCAAAAACCCCAATTGCATAAAACAATTTTATCATAAAACTCATTAAAAACTACACATAATGACAGATTTTTTTACACTAAAATCCCACAGAAAACCTAAAAGTTGTTTTAAAATAATGCAAAAGTCATCAGAAATTACACAAAATTACTGTTTTTTATTTAAATTATAGAATATGGATCGCAAGCGATGGCAAATGATCATCAATCAACATAAAGCTTAAACGGCGTTCACTTGAGTAGATGGGCGGGTCATACCAATTGAAACTACTCGCCCACAATTAATGAACTATTTGCCCTGCCCACCCACCTATATGTTTCTATAAAGTTGAATTTATCAACCTCCTCTCCCAATTTAATAACAAATTACATTTAGAAATATCAAATTTCTTGATCACTAACACTTGGTGGGTGGGCGGGGCACTCCAATTGAAACTAATTGCACATAATCAATAAAGTAAGTACAAATGTACAAAAAAAACGTTTAAAAGACCTTTATATATAACTAAATCAATCAAAAACACTTTAATTGCAAGAAAATAATTAAAAATTTACCAAAAATTGCTCAAAAGACTCATTAACTCATTTAAATACCTAAAAATTGTCTATAAAACCCTTTTAATTAACTAAATTGACCAAAAAACCTTCAAAATACATTTTTATTGCATGCCTTTTTATTTTACAAAATTTAAAAAAAAAAATGCTCATTAATATCTTTATTTAACTATTTATACAAAAAACCGATTATTGCAAGAAATTGATTAAAAATTGATTGAATATTGCTCAGAAGAATTTATACTTTACAAAATTGATCAAAATAAAAAACGCAAATGCCAAGCATAAAACCTTTTTATTTAACTTTAACTTAAATTGATCAAAAAAGCTTCAAAAAACATCATTTATTGCCAAAAATTAATCAAATATTTACCAAAATTTGCTTAGAAGACATTATATTTCACAAACAAACTACAATGCACAAAAATACGTCAAAATTGCTTTTTTATTTACTTAAATTAATCAAAAAACTTAAAAAAAAGTTTTATTCCAAAAAAATGACCAAAACTAGCTCAGATGACTATTATATTTTACAAAACTGATCAAAATGCCCAAAAAATGCAATAATTGCTCATAAAACTCTTTTACTCAATTAAATTGATAAAAAAACGTTGAAAAACAAGTTTTATTAATCAAAAAAACAAATTTTATTGCAAAAAATTGATCAAAGATTTACCAAAAATTTCTCAGAAAACCAATATATTTAACAAAACTAATCAAAATGCACAAAAAATGCAAAATTTGCTTATAAAACCGTTTTATTTAATTAAATTGATTATAAAACTTTAAAAAACCAATATTTTTTACAAAACTAATCATTATGCACAAAAAATACCAAAATTGCTTTTTTATTTACTTAAATTAATCAAAAAACTTTCAAAAAACAAGTTTTCTTGCAAAAAAATAATCAAAAATTGCTCAGAAGACCATTATATTTTACAAAACTGATCAAAATGCACAAAAAATGCAAATAACGCTTATAAAACCTTTTTATTTAACTAAATAGATCAAAAAACCTTAAAATAACATCTTTTATTACCAAAAATTAATCAAATATTTAGCAAAATTTGCTTAGAAAACATTATATTTTACAAAACTAATCAAAATGCATAAAAAATGCCAATATTGCTCTTAAAACTCTTTTATTTACTTAAACTAATCAAAAACAAGTTTTATTGCAAACAAAATAATCAAAAATATCTCAGAAAAACATTATATTTTACAAAACTGATCAAAATGCACAAAACAATGCAAAAAATGATCATAAAACTTGTTTATTCAATTAAATTGATCAAAAAACAAATTTTATTTCAAAAAATTGATCATTAAACCAATATATTTAATAAAAAACTAATCAAAATGCTTAAAAAATTAATAAAACTTTTTTATTTAACTACTAAATTGATAAAAAAAACTTCAAAAACACTTTCATTGCAAAAAACTAATTAAAGATTTACCAAAAATCGGTCAAAAGACCTTTACATTTTACAAAACTCATTAAAATGCCCCAAAAATTTTAAACAACCCTTTTATTTAACTAAATTGGTCAAAAAACACATGTAGTACACTAAATTGATTAAAAAATTACCAATAATCGTTTAAAAAACCTTTTTATTTCACAAAACTAAAAAACAAAGTCTAAAAATGCAAAAGTTGCTCATTAAACTCTTTTACTTAATTAAATTAATCAAAATACACTTTTATTGCACAAATATAATTAAAAATGTATCAAAAATAGCTCAAAAGACATTTTTATTTCACAAAACAACAATTTTAATTTCCAAAAAAGTTCATAAAAACTTTTATTTAACTAAATTGATCTAAAAACATTTTTATTTCACAAAATCGATTAAGAATTTACCAAAAAAATATTAAAAACTTACCAAAAACCACTAAAAAAACATATTAATAATAATATTTATTTCTGTAGAAACTGAACAAAACCCTTAACAACCCTTTTGTTTAATAAAATTGAACCAAAACCATTAAAAACATTTTTTCTACAAAATTAATTAAAAATTTACTAAAAATTGCACAAAAGATCTTCTTATTTCACAAAATTGAAAAAAAAATCCAAAAATCGATCATAAATAGTTTTATTTAACTGAATTGATTAAAACTTTCATTGCAATTTTAATTTTTATATTTTAAAAAAATCTATCAAAATGCATAAAAAATACAAATATCGCTCATAAAAGCCTTTTTAATTTAACTAAATTAATAGAAAACTTTATAAAACACTTTAATTGCAAAAAAATAATCAAAAGACCTTCATATTTTACAAAACTCATTAAAATGCCCCAAAAAATGTAAACATTGCCTATAAAACCTTTTTAATTAACTAAACTGATCACAAAACCTTTAAGAAAATACTTTTATTGTAAAAAATGTATTGAATATCAATTGGATATTTCGAATCAGTAAAACTTTATACAGGGTTAGTCAACATTACCGTAACACCTAAATAATTCTCCAATAGTTGAAAATTTCAAAATAAGTTTCAAATAATAAGTGTTTTTGTTTTAAGCAAACTAATTTATAAAAATATTTTTAATATCATTTTATTGTGGAAATTTAGTTATTTTTTTTTCATACAGAACACCCTGTATATGTTTACATTTTTTATTCTAAAATGAATTCTGAGTGTTTTTTGTAAAAATATTTTTTTTATAAAATGCAGCATTTTTGAGTTTAAGCAAACTTCTGAACCTGTAAACACCCTGTATATTTTAATTTTTTTAATGACTTATTGATTGTTTTGTTAATCGTTTTTAATGTTATAGCTTTTTTAACCCTTTGGTTAAAATAAATGTGTATGTTTGTGCAAAAATGTTTTTTATTTGAAGTTCATTAGTTTGCTTATAACTCAAAAATGGTGCATTTTATAAAAAAATACTCAGATTTAATCTTATAATCAAAAAATGTAAAAATATACAGGGTATTCCATTTGAAAAAAAGTCTTTCAAATTTCCACAATAAAATGAACACCTTGTATATTAAAAATATTTTTATAAATTAGTTTGTTTAAAATCAAAAAACTTTTTTTAAAATTTTAAACAGTTAGAGAATTATTTTGGTGTTCCGGTAGTTTTGACTAACCCTGTATGTTAAAAAAACATTATATTTCACAAAACTAACGATAATGCACAAAAAATCTGCCAAAATTGCTCTTTTATTTACTTAAATGAGTAAAAAAACTTTCAAAAAAAAAAATTTATTAGAAAAAAATGATTAAAAACTGCTCATAAAACTCTTTTATTTATTTAAATCAAAAATTGCTCAGAATATCACATATAAATATTAAATTAAATTAATCAAAAAACCTTCAAACAACATTATATTTCACAAAACTAACATAATGTACAAAAAATACCCTAACATTGCTTTTTTATGTATTTAAATTAAACCAAAAAAAATAAAAAAACAAGTTTTATTGCAAAAAATTATCAAAAATTACTCAGAAGACATAATTTACAAAATGATCAAAATGCACAAAAAAAAATTGCAAAAATTTCTCATAAAACTCTTTTATTCAATTAAATTTATCAAAAAACGTTAAAAAACAATTTTTATTGCAAATAAATGATCAAGAATTGCTCAGAAAATAAATATTTTACAAAACTAATCAAAATGCACAATAAAATGCAAAAATTATTCATAAAACTCTTTTACTTAATTAAATTAATATAATAATCTAATCAAAATGCACAAAAACTGCTCATAAAACTGTTTTATTCAATTAAATTGATAAAAAAACGTTAAAAACAAATTTTATAGCAAAAAAATTGATCAAAAATTTACCAAAAATTGCTCAGAAAATCAATATATTTTACAAATTTAATCAAAATGTACTAAAAAATGCAAAATTTGCTCATAAAACTCTTTTATTTTATTAAACTGATCAGAAAATTTAAAAAATAAAACAATTTTATTGTACAAAACTGATTAAAAATTGACTAAAAACCGCTCAGAAGACGTTTTAATTCACAAAAATTTCATAAGTAAACTGTGAAATTACCCAATTTCTTGTCAACAAACACTTGAGCAAGTTGTAACAGTAAATACAACTGCCAAATGTTACTATTTTGTTTGTTTATATTGTTCGACATTTATAAACTAAATCAAGTTTGTTTATTTCTAAACTAAATCAAGTTCCGTTTAGAGTAGGCAGTAACATTGTATAAAAGCCTACTTTGGTCATTTAAAAGCTGTCAAAAATTGCTATTGTATTCAATATGTCAATTGACATTGTTGCAACTGTCAATTTGTCCCAGTTTTTAGTTATTCATCATAGTCAAGTTTTTTTATGACACCTTTAAAAAACTTATTTTGTTCAATATGTCGATTGATAGCATTTACTGTCAAATGTAGCAGTTTGATTAAATTTTTGGTAGTTTGGCATTTGTCAAATAACGCCATTTTGCTTAAAGTTTAATCAAATTAATTAACGATTACTTTTTACAATTTGCTAATTATTAAAAATAATAAACTAAGTTTGTTTATGATCTTTAATAATTCACAACTGTCAAATATTGCAATTGTTCAATGTGTTTATTTTAGTAATTATTGACATTTAAAATTTAGGTCTAGTTTGTTATGACAGCTGACAAATCTCTCCATTTTATTTAATAAGTAAATTGACAGTGACACTGTACAACTAAATTTGCCAATTTGTTAATTATGAATTGAAATAATAATACATTTGGCAAGTGACGCAATTTTGTTCAATATGTCAAAATGTTACTAATGTACCCATTTTGTCAATTTTAAGCGTCGAAATTAGATCAATTATATGTTAACTGCCAAAAAGCCGCCACTTTGTTCAATAAGTCAATTTACAACTTAACTGTCCATTATGTGATTTATATGACTATTATAAATTGAATTTGTTATAACTTACCAACTTTAACAGTTGTCAAATGCCTTTATTTTGTTTTCAATTGTTAAATGTAACAGTTTTGTTAATTTTGTTCATTATGACACTTGAGTTGCAACTGTTACACAGCTATTTTATTCATTTGACATATATAAATTGAAACATTTTAATATATTTGACATCTGTCAAAGCCACTGCTTCAATACACCAATATTGCAATTGTCAAATGTAGTCATTTAGTTAATTATAACTTTAGACATTTAAAAAAGTTAGTTTATGAAACATTTGGCAAACCCAAATTTCAGGTTAGGTGTTAACGCGCAAACGGATTTTCCGGGAAATCCAAAGGTCGAAGCCGATTCGTTCGGAACAAAATCATTTTTACAATTTTTTTTACCAAGTTATGAAGAACTTTAAGAGTAGAAGAGTTAACGGAAGAGAAAAACATAGAATTTAATAGTAGCATATGCTCCAAATAAAAATGACAAAGAAGAAAAAGATCAATTCTATGAAGAGTTACAGAAAGAAATAGATGAAGGAAAAGGTTACACAATAATGATGGGTGACATGAACGGAAGAGTTAGAGTCGACAATCGAGGCAAGGAGAAATATATGGGAACATATGGAGAGAAAACAAAGAACGAAAACAAAAAAAGAATAATAGAACTCTGCATTGCAAATGACCTGGTGATAGCAAATACAAAGTTCAAACACAAATACACTAGAGAAGTCAGATCAAGAAAAGAAAAATCCATAATAGATTATTTTCTAGTAAGCAGGGAAGAATGGAGAAAAGTAAAAGATGTTAAGGTATTAAGACAAGCAGAAGTAGGACGTGATCATTATTTAGTGAAAATGGAAATCAACACAGAAGCAGAAGTCAAGAAGAACGGAAAAACAAGAAAGAAGATAACAGAAAAGATAAAGAGCTAACTAAGTGAAGAAACAACCAAACGATTATACCAGAAAAATATTGAGAGAAGATATAGGAAAGAAACGAAGAAGGTGTAAAAGAAAAAACTCAAAGAAATCTTAAAAGAAGCGGCAAGGGAAAGCTGTGGAATAAGTAAAATAAGAAACAAAACCACAAAGAAAAGTAGATGGTGGAACGATGAGATAAAAATAGAAGTAAAACACAAGAAAGGTAAATGGAAAAAATACATCAAAACAGAGAAAAAAGAAGATTACAAAGAATACAGTGAAGCAAGAAGAAAAGTAAAGAACACAATAAAAAAAGCAAAACAGAAAACATGGACAGAATTCAAAAATAAAATGGAAGAAAACTTTTACAAAAACCAAAAATATTCTACACCACAATAAAACAAATGAGAAACAAGAAGAACATAAAGCAAACAAACTTAAAAGACAAGAACGGAAAGATACTGACAGAAGAAAAGGAAATAATGAAGAGATGAAAAGAATACTTCAGCAAAATTGCAGAAACAAGACAAGAAAAAGAAGATGAACAGGACAAAAATAAAACGAGAGAAGAAAACAGAGAAATAACCAGAGAAGAATTTGAGAAAGCAATTAAAAAGGTAAAAATTTAGCAAAGCCCCAGGAGTAGACAATATAACAGCAGAAATGATGAAGTACATGGGAGTAAAAGGAGAAGAAATTTTCCTAGAAATAATAAACAACATAATAGAAACAAAAGAAATACCAGAGGATTGGAATAGAGGGATATTCCTACCCATACATAAAAAAGGAGACACAAAGATATGTGACAATTATACAAGGATTAAGTGATCAAGTATACCAGGTAAAATATTCACAAAAATAATAGAAGAAAAGATAAAAGAAAAACTAGAACCACAACTAAGAGAAGAACAACATGAATTTAGGAAAAACAGAAGCACGCAGGACCTGATTGCATAATGAGAAATCTAACTGACAAGACACTCAGAAAAAGGAAAGAACTACACGTTTTATCGATCTAAAAAAGGCTTTTGACAGAGTAAGAAGAAAAGACATATGGAACGCACTGGAGAAAAGAGGTATTGAAAGAGAATAATAAACAAAAGGAACTATATAGAAACAATAAAAATAAAGGAATTCAAAACAAAAATAGGACTGAAGCAAGGCTGTATTCTAAGCCCTACTCTTTGGAACGTTAATAGACAGGACAATAGAAGAAAGTAAAACAAAACCAAAGACACAAGCATTGGATACAGAAAAATGGAACAAGTTGGAATTCAAATCCTATTGTTTGCGGATGACATGATATTAATAACAGACTTAGAAGAGAAACTACAAGGAAACATAAGAATACACAAAGAAGAACTAAAGAAGATTGGCATGGAAATAAACACAAGCAAACCAAAGACAATGGTAATAGCGACAAAACCTAAGATAGAATTGGATCGACAAATAATTGAACATGTAAAATATTTCAACTACCTTGGTACAATAATTGAAGAAACAGGGAATATAGACATGGAAATAGATGCAAGAATCGGAA
Source organism: Tachinus rufipes (assembly GCA_963932245.1). Taxonomy (NCBI): domain Eukaryota; kingdom Metazoa; phylum Arthropoda; class Insecta; order Coleoptera; family Staphylinidae; genus Tachinus; species Tachinus rufipes. The sequence goes on along the minus strand of OZ010748.1, from coordinate 84,886,282 downwards.
AAGGGGGGAAGAATATTCAATGCACTCAAAAGACAATTCTTGGGGAAGAAAGAAATAATGAAAACAATAAAAACAGAAATATACAAAAAGGTAGTCAGACCAGCCCTAATATAATCGAGCAAATCTTGGACAACAACAGAAAAAAATAACAGCAAAATAAACGCAATGGAGATGAGATTTCTAAGGAAAATTAAAGGAATAACAAGAAAAGATAAAATAAAGAACTCGGAAGTAAGAAGTGAACTAAAAATAAAACCTAGAAACAGTAATAGAGGAGAGACAGCTAGGATGGCTAGGACATATACACAGACTGGATGGAAACAGAATAACAAAGAAAATACATGAATTGAGAGTACAGGGGAACAAAGTAGGACGGCCTAAAAAGAGCTGGTCCAAACAGACCCACAAAGCAGCAGAGACAAGAGGAATAGAGTGGAGTGAGATAACAAAAATGGCCCAAAATAGACAATCTTGGAAAAAAGAATAAAGGAGGAATAAAATAATACAGTCCGACACCCGAAAAGAGTATTAAGAACTAATGATAAATAATAATAATACAGTTTCCTATTGACCAAATTAATCAAATAATAAATTACCGGCTCTTTTCCAAGGCCGAGCCCATGTATTTCCATTCGTCCGTAAATAATTCTTCAACTCATCATACAGTTGGTAGAGTTTAATAATGCTCGCATACTGAACATTACCCGCATAAAAAGAATATTTCGAAATCGGCAAAATCAGATGTTTCATATAACCACCTAATAAACAAATTTAATTAACATTATAACATTTCACAAATTATAATCCTTACCCAAAGCATCAGTCAATGCGAGAAGCATAAAATGTTTCGTCTTCCCACTAGTATTCTGCCGAATAACTTCCAGCAACAATCGAAAATAATCAATAATATCCAGCACAAATTTATCATCTTCAACTTTTAAAGTCTTCACATGCGGCATTAAATTCCTAATCAACATCCGCGAAGTTAATATTGCAACAGCTTCGGGACTCCAACAATCCTTAGTCAGATCCATTTGCGAAAATAAAACTGTCCCCACTGTAAATGAAGTTCCATTTGATGGAGGAGGAGGAAGTTTTGTAGTTGCTTTTTCACCCCCATGTACACCTACAAAAATAACCCAGATTGCCAAGTAGCCAATCTTCATGACATGGGATAGGTGACATAAAAAAACAAAGCTTGCTATAAAATAATTTATTAGTTAATTAATGCACAATGGCGTTCAATGGTTCTGCTTTAATGCTCGGCAAATTTAGTCGATTATCAATATCTTCGTCAATTAAACCTATTATCGCTCTATAAAAAAATTATTAACATATTTGTATTATCGGTTTTGATTAAACTTACACATTATCACCACGAATTATATGTAAACCTAACATGACTTGTTCGACCCCAGTCGTGCTGGAGTAGACTCTCTCGTGGGATTCATCCAGTATTATATTAATAGTTTGATCAAATCCTTTTAAGGTACCCTAAAAATATTCTTATTATTAATTATAGTCAAATATTGGTATACAAATAACTTACAATGAAGTTTCTGCCATCCGATGTAATAATCGAAACGGTATCTAATAGAAGTTAAGGAATATAAATAATAAAATTGTTTATCAAATACAAACATAACCTCACTTATTTTAATTACAATTTTAATAAAGGATACGATTAACGAATGTATCTAAACCAGTCGCCATGATACAAAATTACTCAATAATTTGAGTTTTGATTATTAAATTTCTTGAAATCCAAATTAATTTGGAAGAAAAGTTTTCAAAAAATACGCATTTGCTACCTTCAACTAAAGAAATTATTACCAACTGAACTACCAACCAGTGTTGCCAACAGTCTGACTTACCTTTCCGCTAGATATAACTTGAAAATCCGCTAAAATCCGCTAGATTTTAAGAATATGTTGCAACTATAAGATTTTCAATAGACTGTTCAATTTTATGACTGTAAAGTGTTAATTATCAACCGACACATTCCCCGGGTCCCGACCCCTACCCTCTATTCTCTTCCTCTTCACAGTATCCTACCATAAACTTGAAATTCAAATAGATAGATAGAATATTAAATAATTATAATTATTTCAAATTTAATAGATTATTAACATGATATTAAAACTATAGAGATATGATCATCACCCGGACGCGTTTTGGTACGTGTTGCGCACCGCGTCATCAAGAGAACATGGCGCGAGAAACGTGCATGTATTTATATGTTAAATGTAGTTATAATATTATGATGGTGTATATTTTATTTATTTAAAGTAAAATAGAACAATAATTTACAATTATCTTAAGAAAATTGAATTACTGTAGTAAACAGAAACAGCCGGCAGGTCTCTTTTTTGCGTCATCGGCCGCGTCATGTGACTGAAAGAGTGGGAGAAACCTGCGCTTGATCATATCTGTTTTAGTATCATGGATTATTAATGATTTGATATTAAAATGTTATGGATTACATAATAATAGGTGTTAATATGTAGTTTGCTTAAATTAAATTTAAGTTTAATTATATATTTAAAAATCCGCTAAAAAATCCGCTAACCGCTAAATGGATTGTTTCCCCGCCAAATCAAATTTTAATCCGCTAAATTTAGCGGAAAATCCGCTAAGGTGGCAACACTGCTACCAACCTAAATAAATTAATTAAATTGTATTAAAATAATTAAAATTAATTAATATATTATAAACGACATACAATGATAAGGTTGGTCATATATTAATTATTCATTTACAAATATTCATTTATAAAATTAATTAATTTTATTTTACTAAAATAAAATAAAATTCCCCAGCTTTTCAATGAAAAATTTCTCCTTCTAAAATGAGCAATTTATTGAATTTAGATGAATTAAATGCACAAAGCAGTAATAAAAAAGTATCCATATCATCCACTGGTAAAATACTAATAGGAATCACAGGTTGATTAAATAATAATTAAATAATACAATCAACATAACCTCACATATTTTTAGGGGGTGTTGCATTAGGGTTGACTGTAATATGTGCTCCATTTGTAAGTCCCGCATTAAGAAAATTTTGCTTACCATACATCCCAGCAACCGATAAACAAATAATCAATGTATTATCAGCAATTAAATCGAACCCGAAAGGTAAATTAATCGATTTAGGATCTGGAGACGGTCGTATTGTTTTCGAAGCTGCTAAAACTTACAATTATATATCGCATGGTGTTGAATTAAATCCATGGCTAGTATTGTATTCGAAATTAGATGGATTGAGGCGAGGATTGGGTAGTAAGACGAAATTTTTCAATCGGGATTTATGGAAATTTAATATATCCGATTATGATAGGGTGGTGATATTCGGGGTTGGACAAATGGTATGTTTGATTGAAATGTGTGGGGGTTGGATTATGTAATTAATAATTTTGATTTGTAGATGGCTGATTTGGAGGTGAAAATTTTAAAGGAGTGTAAATCAGATTGTAAGATTGTTGCGTGTCGGTTTCCTTTGCCTAATATGGAACCGAAAATGACGATTGGTGAAGGTATAGATACTGTTTGGCTTTACGAAATGCCTCAAATGAAAAGTTAACGATTAATGTAAATCAATAGTTTCAATAAATTAATTACTGTGATATAATTGGCTTTTTTGTTATTAAAGACGAGATATTTGGAGTGTCATAAAACTACCAGCACAACTTAATCCTTTTAATAAAAAATTTAATTTAAAGTAATTTTTTAAATCTAAAATAAGATTATAAAAAGCCAAAAATAGCAAAATCTTACTTTGAAACATCAAAACATTGTTAAAAAGCACCAAACTTCGGCCATAAACTGTTAAAAAGTGAAAAAGTTAATGAAATACTGCAAAATCTGGCTATGAAATACCAAAAAACTGCTGAAAAGTGGAAAAATCTATTCATAAAATGTCAAAAATAGCTAAATGTGGTCATAAAACATTAAAATATTTTCAGATAGATTCATAAAATCTAAAAAATAGCAATATCCGGTTTTAAAACATCAAAATATTGTTCAAAAGAACCAAAACCCGGCCATAAACTGTTGAAAAATGAAAAATTCTGTTTTATTAATGGAATAGAAACAGCAAAATCTAGCCATAATCTGTTGAAAGGTGCAAATTCTATTTATAGATGACAAAAATAGCAAAATCCGGCCATAAAATATGAAAATATTGTAAGAAATAACCAAAATTTGGTCATAAACTGTTGAAAATACAAAATAGAGTATCAATAGATGCAAAACTTCATAGAATGTCAAAAATAGCAAAATTTGGCTATGAAGTATGAAAATATTGTCAGAAAACACCAAAATTTGGTCATAAACTATTAAAGAATCAAAACTCTATTTATGAAAAATCAAAAATAGTAAAACCCTGTTGAAAACTTCAAAATTCGGTTCATAAAATGTCAAAAATAGCAAAATTCGACTTTGAAGTTTTAAACAATTGTCAGAAAGCACCAAAATATGTCCATAAACTTAAAAATTTCATAAAGTCCCAAAAATAGCAAAATCCAACTTTGAAATATCAAAAAAGCAATCAAAATCCTAAAATCTTAAAAATTGTAAAATTCTTCATGAAATTTCCAAAATAGCAAAATCCAGCTATAAAATATGAAAATCTTGTTAAAATGAACCAAAATCAGGTTATAAACTGACGAAAAGTGATAAATAAGACAAAAATCGCGCAGAAAAACAGTTTGAGATATAAAATTAATCAAAAACCGCACAAAAATCCAATTTGTTCTAGCAACAAAAATTGCACAAAAAACATTTATTGCATAAAGTAGACCAAAAATCGTACAAGAAACCCGTATATAGTGAAAAATGACTAAAAATTGCATATGAAGCACAATTGTATAAACCTCCTTTGCGCAAAAAAACTACTAATGTTATAAAATTTATCAAAATCCGCTCAGAAAATGATCAAAAATCGCAAATAAAACCCATTTATTACATAAAGTAGTAAATTACGCAGAAAAAACCCACACATTGACCAAAAATTGCACATAAAACCATTTATTACATAAAACGGTGCACGCACATTGAGAAATTTGCTTTAATTTTTTTTTCAGTTTTTACAACTTATTAGTAATCTTTTGATTGATTCATGAGGGTAGAGTTTTATATCCTCATAAATCGATCAAAAGACTATTGGACGGGAGGTTATTTTAGGTGGAAATCAGTGAACACATAAACTAATTACTAATGTTTTAATTAACAAGGTTACAAATTATGTACGCAGCACGAGGGTTATAAAGAGACTAACTTTATTTTACAGTACATGTATGTCGTGCCGTAACAGCTGCGCACACACGCTATATTTAAACACCGACAGTGGCGCAGCTGTTTCGGTTTTACATCCGCATTCATAACTAACGCGATGAACTATTATAAACTGTTTCCTCAACACTACCGCCGTTTGAGCGTTTGTTATGAATGCAGCTTACATTAATGATTTCACACAATTTTCTAAAGCGATCTTTCGGAAGCGCTTTGGTCAGGATATCGGCTCGTTGTAGTTCCGACGGAACATACATTATCATTATTTCGTTGCTTTCGTATTTATCCCGTATGTAGTGGTAGCGTATATCAATGTGTTTTGTACGTTTGTGAAACACGGGATTTTTAACCAAGCGTATCGCGCTTTGATTATCGACATACAGGATTAAAGCACGTTCACATCCAAATCCGAGATCATTTGTTAATTTACGCAGCCATATGGCTTCTTTGGTAGCTGTAGCAGCTGCCACATATTCTGATTCTGTTGTACTTAGCACTACTAGTTTTTGTCTTTGCGACGACCAGGATACTGGCCCGTTTGCCATACAGAATATGTATCCTGTCGTAGACCTTCGCGTTTCAATATCGTTTGCGTAATCCGCGTCTGAGAAACCTATTAAATCTTTCTCACTACCGCCGCTTTTATATTCTAATCCGTATTCTTTTGTTCCTGTAAGGTAGGCAAAAATTCGCTTTACAGCCCGCCAATGTTCGTTGCTGTGTCTATTAAGAAATTTACTGACAGAATTGACAGCAAAAGCTATATCCGGACGTGACACAGCTGCGAGAAAGGTTAAGGACCCAATTGCCTCCCGATAAGGCACATTGTTAGACGTCTCGTCAGTTTCATCAATTGGATATAAAATTACATGCGGATCGGCAGGTGTGCTTACTGGCTTAGCGTCACGCATTCCGAATTTGTTTAGTATTTTCTCAACATACGCACTTTGATGAATCGCAAGTGTTTTATTGACTCTGTCCCGTTCTATTTGCATCCCGACAAAGAAACTTGAATTATAAATTTTAATCTTAAACATTTCACATAATTGACTTTTCATATAATTTAATGTAGATTCTGATTTCGCTGCGACGAGACCGTCGTCAACAAATAAAGCTAAATACACGGTTTCGCCATTTATATGTCCGATAAAAATGCACTGATCTGCATCGCTACACTTGAGATCAAATCTACTAAGAAATTGGAGGAATTTCTTATTCCAGCACCGAGGTGCTTGTTTGAGCCCGTACAATGATTTGTTTAATTTACACACCGCCTTTCTTTTATCGTACCCTTCTACCTTCAGGCCCTCGGGGACCTCCATGAAGATATCCTCTTCTAATTCGCCGTACAAGAAGGCTGTCTGAACATCGAATTGTAGCAGTTCGAGATCCTTTTCTGTCACGGTTGCCAGAAGTACTCTGAGTGAATCGTATCGCACCACCGGTGCGAATGTTTCCGTGTAATCGATTCCTTGCTGTTGCATGAATCCTCTTGCACACAATCTCGCCTTGAATTGTTGAATTTTGTTTACTGGATCTTCTTTGATTTTAAACACCCACTTTGAATCAATCGTTTTTATTCCAGGTGTCTTATGCACTATCTTCCATGTTTCGTTTATGTCGTGCGCCTGCAACTCCTCTTCTATAGCATGCTTCCACTGCGCGGCGTCACTGCTTCCAGTTGCTTCTTCGTACGAGTTGGGAATCACGTACTCTGCTATATCGCCTTCGAAGTCGTACCTGGAGGGCCGACGTATTGTGTTTCTATCCCTCAGGACTCGCTCCTGTTTTATAATTGGGTTTCCTCGTGTTTCTTGTTCCTCGTTTTGTAGATCGACTTCGTGCTCATGAGGAACTTCTTTATTTATTTGTTCTTGCACTAAATCTCTACCTGGATTTAACACTATCATGTCAGTTTCCATATCGACATTCTCGCTGTTTTGAACTTTCCCGATTCGCTCGTGAAAAGTTGCATCACGTGTCACTTTGACCTTTTTTGTTGTTGAATCATACATTCGGTAGTTTGTAGAGTCATTCTCGTACCCGACTAGGATCATTTTTTGACCCCTCAAATCAAATTTAGTTGTAAATTGCTTGGGAATGTGCACGAATGCCACTGAACCGAATATTCTCATGTGTTGCATTGTCGGTTTCTTTCCAACCCACTTCTCGTATGGTGTAGAATCTCCACCCGACGACACTGTACGATTTAACACATATATCGCAGTGTTGATCGCTTCGGCCCACAGACTCACCGGTAAACTTTTTGCATGTATCATTGTTCGGGCACTTTCAACAATAGTTCTATTATCTCTTTCAGCTTTCCCGTTCTGTTGGGGAGTATACGGAGCCGTATTCTCTTTTTTGATACCACGAGCCTTGAGATATTGTTCCATTTGTTTATTGCAGAATTCGCCACCATTGTCCGATCTTAGAACTTTCATCGCACGATTAAACTTGTTTGCAATTAATCTTTCAAACTCTTTGTATTTTTCGTAAACATCTGACTTGTGTCTTAAGAAAAATACATGGCGATATCCTGTGGCGTCATCTTTGAATGTTAGGAAATACTTTGCGCCTCCCGGCGATTCGACGGACATCGGGCCACAGACGTCAGTGTGAAAAACTTCGCCCGGTTTGGTTATCACTTTCTCTCGTTTGTTAAACGGTAGTCTATGAGCTTTTCCAAGGTGACACATTTCACACGCAAAATCTTTTGTGTCGGTTACCGATACTCCCTGCACTAGCCCTTTGTTAACTAATTCACGGATTGCTCGTTTGTCTATATGGCCGAGTCTCTCGTGCCATACACGTAAATTATACGCTGCTGTATTAGCCTCTTCTCTTCGTGTTTTAGTGACACGGAGAAACATGCGATAAATATCGTTGTCTTGCCTCACGCCCGACGCAACTACTCTTTTGTCCCGTATAATTTTTACACAATTATTTTTGAATGTCACTTCAAGGCCCTTTTTTGTACACGCGCCCACTGAAAAAAGATTTTTTGTTAATCCAGGTACATGTAATACATTTTCTAGTCGCGCATCACACCACAAACCGTCGAGAAGTTTTTGTGCAATTATGGTACCTTCGCCGGCTATGTTGCATTCATCACCATCACCGAGCGCTACTTTCCCGCCATCTGAAATAGGTTGGTACTCTGTAAACCAGTCTCGGTGATATGTCATGTGCCTTGACGCACCACTGTCGGTAAGCCAGATTTCTTTCGGGTCGACCGCAAGCAGCTCTCTCAGCTGATTTCCACTTGGCACCACCGACTTGAGCTCCCCACTTAGCGCCCTCTCGACGACGAACGCGCATTCGTTGTTGTGTTCGTTTTCACTATGATTGTTTTTCTTTTTCATAGGACACTCATACGCGTAATGTCCAGTTTTACGGCACTTGTAACACTCAATGTTTTTTTTGTTTTTATTTGGTTTTCCTTTTTTTTTGTATCTGTTTTTGTCTTCATCCTTCGCGGCTGAAAACGCACTAACACTGTCTTCATTGTTGTTCAGTCTTACTTCTTCACGGATTAATCTCTCCTGCAGGTTATCTAGTGTCTGACGGGTAGGATCTACACTGTCCCACGCAGTCTGGAGTGTATTGTATTTTGATGATAAGCTGCCTAGGATCTTAGCTATCACGGTCAGTTCTGTCACGTGCTCACCCACGTCTTCTATTTGTGCGGCCAGGTTCCGAATTTTCGCAATATGCTGCACAACCGAGTCACTCGTTGCCATTTTGTATTCATGGAATTTTTGCAATAGTATGAGCTTGTTTGCAGCAGATTTCTGTTCGTGAATTTTGCATAAGTTATCCCACATTTCTTTTGCCGACTCACATACTAGCAGCGGTTCCAGCTGAGCATCTTCAAGTGCAGTCGAGATTAGGAACATTGCCTTCGCGTTATCACGCGACCACGTCTTTGCTGCCTGTGTCGTGCGATCCTCTGGTAATTTCCGCGTGCCGTCTACAACGTCGTCAATCTCATTTGCCATTAATAATGTGTTTAATTGAAACTTCCAGCCCTGGAAATGCGTTCCGTCAAATCTCTTGACGTTGCGAGTTGAGATGTCTTGGGACATGATGGATGTAGAATCACACTTTTTTTTTTATCTCGCAAAAATGGCTTCCACCTCGTGGTCGTCACGACCGCTTATTTTAGATCAACGTAAAACTGGGCCCATAACCTATTGGACGGGAGGTTATTTTAGGTGGAAATCAGTGAACACATAAACTAATTACTAATGTTTTAATTAACAAGGTTACAAATTATGTACGCAGCACGAGGGTTATAAAGAGACTAACTTTATTTTACAGTACATGTATGTCGTGCCGTAACAGCTGCGCACACACGCTATATTTAAACACCGACAGTGGCGCAGCTGTTTCGGTTTTACATCCGCATTCATAACTAACGCGATGAACTATTATAAACTGTTTCCTCAACAAAGACTACTAATAATAATAAAGTTATAGAAACTGAAAAAAAGTAGTTCAAAAACCGCCCAAAAAAAACCGTTTATAGTGTCAAAATGATCAAAAATCGCACATAACATACCAAAATTGATTGAATATCGCATGCAAAATCTATTTATTGCATAAAATAATGCAAAACGTGCTCATAGAAACTGTTTATAGTATAAAATTAAACAAAAATCCATTAAATAACGCACAAAACATCAATTTATTGCATAAAATAATGCAAAAATCGCGCAAAAAAACCGTTTGTAGTATAAAATTGATGAAAACCAAGCAGAAAACCAATTTGGCCTTGTAATTTCATCCAAAAATATACAAAAAAAAAAACATTTATTGCATAAAATTGATCAAAAATTCCACAGCAAACCCATTTATTGTATTAAGTAGACCAAACATCAAACAAAAAACCCATTTATTAAATGTCGAGTACTACAAAAATCGCATCATTTGTGCTAATAAATTGATCAAAATTCTACAGAAAAACCTTTTATTGTGTTAAATTTATCAAATACCGCACAAAAAACTAATTTTTTACATAAAGTAATGTTGAATAAACCAGTTATGGTAAAAAATGATCAAAAACCGTGCAGACAATCCATTTATTTCACAAAGTAATCCAAAAACCTCGCACAAAACCTAACTGTCGTATTAAATTAATTAAAAAATGTTAAGAACAAGCATTTATTCCATAAAATTAATAAAAATAGCACCGAAAACTCATTTATCTACAAAGAAGAAGTTGGTATTGTTAATTGAAACTGTCGAAAAAATACTTAAGTAACAAAAAACTGTTAAAATGTTAAAGTTGAAATAAATAACCAACATCAGTCAAAGTCTATTCTGGCAGCTGTCAAACAAAATACACTAAAACTGTCAAAAAGTTTACAGTAATGCTTCTGTTTGTATTTAAAAACTCAAACTACTTTAACCAGTTACTTAATTGAATAGTGTACAAAAATTAAAAGCATTAGCATCAAAATTGACGGTTGCTAGCCCAAAAATGATAAATTACTAACAATATCAACAAATGAACCAAAATTGTTAGAAATGCATAGATTTGATCTAAAACTAAACCAGGAATATCATCTGGGCTGGGCAGCATCATCAACAAGTTACTTTTGCTAGAATCACATCCGATTATAGATTGTGTTGAGGTCATCCACTCCTGTAAGTTGCATTCAAGTCATAGGTAAAGTCAAACCGGGAGTATAATATTGAAAGAGACTATTTTGAAAAAAAAGTACAATTTTGAATTTTTTTGTAACTTTTCCTTATGTTTTGAAATAAACATCCCCCCCCCCCCCCTTGTGCTTAGTGAGCTGAAATCACCAAAAAAAAACAACCATAAACTGTTAAAAGGTGTAAAAGTCATGATAAAATTTCAAAAATAGCAAAATATAACCATAAAATACCAAAAATTATGTTAATCCGGTCATAAACTTTCGAAAGGTACAAAATTTTATTCATAGAATGTCAATATTAAAATCTGAATAGAAAGTATAAAAAATATTAAAGAATGCAAAATTCTATTTGGACAATTCCATTTCAAACGGACCAGAGCTGGGGGGGGGGGGAGGGGTGCATTGAGAAACTTGCTCATGTATTTTTTTTTAGATTCTATAACGTATTAGTAGTCTTTTGATCGGTATATGAGAGTATGAAACCCATCAAAAAAAATTCTACAATTTTTTTAAGTTTTTTTGTTGTTTTTTAACTTAATCGCATTTTTTGTTTAAAAACCGCAATTTTTACTCAAAAAAAAAATTTACTAATGAAATCAATCAGAAATTTTCCGTAGAATCCAAATCTGGTGCCATTTCAAGTCTATACCCTGTCAATAAGCCGCAAAAGCCATAAAACCATGTTTTTGTTCTCAGTGGGCTGGGCAAAAAGGAGCATTTTTTTAATTTTTTTTAACTGCCAAAGTTGACGTATTTTGATGTAAATTAATTGAAAAATATAAATATGTTCTGTGTATTTGGGTTTTAAGAGTCTAAAACTCTGCAAATCTGCAAAGTAGGCCTATTCTTCAACATAAACTCTTACAAATGTACGTTTAGCCGCGCTCAGAGGAACAATACACCAAATATTATTAAAAATTTGAATTCTGGAGACAATTTTACATGGAAAATAGTCAGTGTTGTACTCATTGTCTATAAAAAAGTCCACCTAGAAAGAAATGTTTACAAAATTTTCAGACAAAAAATGCGTTAAAAATTCATTATTTTTTATATTCCCAAAAAATATTATAAACACACTAGGGTGTGGTTTGAAACTTTTTTTTTAACAAATTTTGATAAGCGCCAGGAAGATTTATGTTTGAATGCCAAAAATATATTTTCTAATTTTGGCGCTGATAGATCGAGTCTAAATTTGTGCCGCAAGCGCAAAAACTATCAAACAAAGAGTAAAATGACTCAAACTTGGTTCAAACAACAAAAGATGACTTTGTTAAACTTCTGAAATAAGCTTAAAAAAATATAATCTAAATAATCTTTAAGAAAAATTAAAAAAAAAAAAATTTTAAGTAAATGTTGAACAAATTTTTTTTTTCTAGATGGGTTTTTCATCGCCTGATAAGCACGACACTGACTATTTTATATGTAAAATTGTTTGCAAAACTCAGTTTTTTAATAATATTTGGTGTATAGTTTCTCTGAAAACTGCTAAATGTGCATTTGTAAAAGTTTATGTTGAAAAATAGGCTTATTTTTGCAGTTTTTTTGTGTTTTAGACCTTTAAAACCCAAATACACAGAACAAATTTATATTTTCTAATTAACTTACATAAAAAAACGTCAACTTTGGCAGTTAAAAAAAATTTAAAAAATGCTCCTTTTTGCCCAGCCCACTGAGAACAAAAACATGGTTTTATGGCTTTTGCGGCTTATAGACATGGTATAAACTTGAAATGGCACCAGATTTGGATTCTACGGAAAATTTCTGATTGATTTCATTAATAAATTTATTTTTTTGAGTTAAAATTAAAAATTAAAAAACGACAAAAAAACTTAAAAAAATTGTAGATTTTTTTTTTATGGGTTTCATACCCTCATTTACCGATCAAAAGACTACTAATAAGTTATAGAAACTAAAAAAATATACATGAGCAGGTTTCTCAATGCACCCCCCCCCCCCCAGCTATGGTCCGTTTGAAATGGAATTGCCCATTTATAAAAAAAGAAAAAGTAAAATTCTGTTTATAAAATGTTAAAAATAGCAAAATCCGGTTTTGAAATTTTAAACAATTCTCAGATAGCACCAAAATCCGTCCATACATTCTTAAAAAGTGTCAATGTCATAAAATATCAAAAATCCAGCATAAACTGTTAAAAAATGTGTAAAATCCGGCCATGAAATTTTAAACAATAGTCAGACAGCACCAAATAATAGATCTTAATAAATTTTCAAAAACAGCAAAATACAGCTATAAAGTATAAAAACTGTCCAATAGTGCCAAAAAAAAATTTATTGCATAAAATAAGAAAAATATAAAATCGCGCAGAAAAACCCTTTATAGTATAAAATTGACCAAAAACCGCGTAGTAAACAGAGTTGGTCTAGTAACTTCATCAAAAACTGTACAAAACACATTTATTGCATAAAGTAGCCCAAAAATCGCAAAAGAAACCCGTTTATAGTGTAAAAATTACGCACATAAATCCCATTTATGCTAATAAATTCGTCAAAAATTCTCCCTTTACAGGTATTCCATCAAATTTATACAAAATTGCGTAGAAAACTCATTTTTTACATGAAGTAATGCAAAAATCACGCTTAAAACCAATTTGTCCTAGTATTATTTATCTTAAATAAATTAAAAAAATATACATTGCGTAAAATTGATTAAAAACCCATTTAAGGCATAAAATAATGCAAAAATCACGCAGAAAAATCGTATGTGGTATAAAATTGATCAAAAACCGAACAGAAACCCCATTTGTCTTAATAAATTTACCAAAAATGGCACAGAAAACCTATTTATTGCATAAAATAGACCAAAAATTGCCTAAAAAACCCGGTTATAATGTAAAATTAACCAAAAATCGTACATAAAACCCATTTATTAAATAAAGTAGTCCAAAAAAACACGCATAAACTCCATTTATGCTATAAATTCATCAAGAATTCTACAGAAAACCCATAAAATTTATTAAAAACCCCGCAGAAAATCCATTTGCACTAGTAAATTCATCTTAAATTAAATGAAAAAAAATTCAATAAAATTTATCGAATATTGCAAATATATCAAAAACCGCGCAAAAAAGTTCTAGTAAATTCATTAAAAATTGTACAAGAAAAACATTTATTGCATAAAATTAAAAAAAAAAACAATTTATTTGATAAAGTAGATCAAAAACCGCACAAAAAACTTGTGTATAGTGTAAAAATTACCACAAATTGCACATAAAACCCATTTATTAAATAAAATAGTGCAAAAACACAAGTAAACCTCATTTATGTCTATAAATTTTTTTTTACATAAAGTAATGCAAAAATCGCGCTTAAAACCTATTTACCTTTATAAATTTATCTTAAATTAAACAACCAAAAAATATTGAATAAAATTAATTGGATATCGCACAAAAAACCTTTTTATTGCATAAAATAATGCAAAAACTGCGCCAGAAAACTCATTTATCCTGAATGAATTTACCATTAAAAATTGTACAAAATTTATTTCATAAACTAGTCAAAAAATTGATGATTTTACTATGACAAATGGATTTTGTATTACTATATGTAAAAAACTGCTTTCTTTGCGTTTTTTTAATCAATTTTATACTGTATACGGATTTTCTAGTGATATTTTATGAAACAAATCAGTTTTATTTAAAATTGTGATGTATTTTATGTAAATTGCCTTTTCATCCAGTAAGAGATACTCGTGTTTCAGGGTATGCATCCATCATCAGTGTGCCTAGCATCTCACTGGTCGAAGAAACAATTTACACAAAATCACAGAAACTATTAAACAGTTTTATTAATTAGTTTTATGTGCCTTTTTATTCAATAAATGGCTTTTTTGTAAATAAACAATAAACTGCATTTCTGTGCAATAAATATATTTTTTGTTTAATATAAGATGAATTTATTAAGGCAAATAAGTTTTAGGCGCAATTTTTGCATTTCTTTTCGATACATTTTATGGGCAATTCCTTTTCAAACGGACCAGAGCTTGGGGGGGGGGTGCATTGAGAAACTTGTTTATGTATTTTTTTTAGTTTCTATAACTTATTAGTAGTCGTTTGATCAATGTATGAGAGTATGAAACTCATAAAAAAGAATTCTACAATTTTTTTTAGTTTTTTTGTCGTTTTTTAACTTGATCGCATGTTTTGTTTAAAAACCGCAATTTTAACTCAAAAGAAATAAATTTACTAATGAAATCAACCAGAAATTTTTCGTAGATTCCAAATCTGGTGCCATTTCAAATCTATAACCTGTCTATAAGCCGCAAAAGCCATAAAACCATGTTTTTGTTCTCAGTGGGCTGAGCAAAAAGGAGCATTTTTTAAATTTTTTTTAACCGCCAAAGTTGACGTATTTTGATGTAAATTAATTGGAAAATATTTATTAAATTTGTTCTGTGTATTTGGGTTTTAAGCGTCTAAAACTCAAAAAATCTGCAAAGTAGGCCTATTCTTCAACATAAACGCTTACAAATGCACGTTTAGCCGCGCTCAGAGGAACAATACACCAAATATGATTAAAAATTTGAATTCTGGGGACAATTTTACATGGAAAATTGTCAGTGTTGTACTCATCGTCTATAGAAAAGTCCATCTAGAAAAAAATGTTTACAAAAATTTTAAGAAAAAATGCGTTAAAAATTAATAATTTTTTTTGTATTTACACAAAATATTATAAACACACTAGGGTGTGGTTTAAAACTTTTTTTTAACAAATTTTGACAAGCGCCAGGCAGATTTATGTTTGAATGCCAAAAATAGTAATATTTTTAAATTTTGGCGCCGATAGATCGAGTCTAAATTTGTGCCTCAAGCGCAAAACTATCAAACAAAAAGTAAAATGGCCCAAAATTGGTTCTAGCGACTAAAAATGTCTTTGTTAAACTTCTGAAATAAACTTTAAAAAATATAATCCAAATAATCTTTAGAAATTTTTTTTTTTTTTAAAGTAAATTTTGAACAATTTTTTTTTTCTAGATGGGTTTTTTTCGCCAGATAAGCACGACACTGACTATTTTCTATGTAGAATTGTTTGCAAAACTCAATTTTTTAATAATATTTGGTGTATAGTTTCTCTGAAAACTGTTAAATGTGCATTTGTAAAAGTTTATGTTGAAAAATAGGCTTATTTTTGCAGTTTTTTCAAGTTTTAGACCTTTAAAACCCAAATACACAAAACAAATTTATATTTTCTAATTAATTTACATCAAAACACGTCAACTTTGGCGGTTAAAAAAAATTTAAAAAATGCTCTTTTTTGCACAGCCCACTGAGAACAAAAACATGGTTTTATGGCTTTTGCGGCTTATAGACAGGGTATAGACTTGAAATGGCGCCAGACTTGGATTCTACGGAAAATTTCTGATTGATTTCATTAGTAAATTTATTTTTTTGAGTTAAAATTGCGGTTTTTAAACAAAAAATGCCATTAAGTTAAAAAACGTCAAAAAAACTTTTATGGGTTTTATACCCTCATATACCGATCAAAGGACTACTAATAAGTTATAGAAACTAAAAAAAATACATAAGCAAGTTTTTCAATGCACCCCCTTCCCCCAGCTCTGGTCCGTTTGAAATAGAATTGCCCTTATACAATAATCGATTTTTCTGTGCAATTTTTGCATTACATGTTTTTGTGCGATTTTTGATGAATTTTATGCAATAACAGTTTTTTTTTTATTTTTGATGTACATATTTATTAGGACAAATGGTCATTATTACACTGTAAATGATTTTCTTGTACGATTGTTGCATCATTTTATGCAATGAATAGATTTTCAGCGCTATTTTGGATAAACTTCATGCATTTTCTGCAAGACTTTTAAAGTTTATTAATTAAATGGAGTTTTTGTGCAACTTTTGAAAAAAAAGTACGCTGAAGAAATTATGGCAAACGAAAGGAGAAAAATTGCCAAGATCAACAACATAGCTAGAGAGCAAAGAAATGCTTGAAAAATGTTGTGTGTGAAAAGATATTTATGCACTCGAATTGAAAAATACACATACACAACATTTTTTTAAATTCGTTTTTTTAATAATTTTCACTTAAATTGTCAATCTAAAAAAATTCATATTTTGTCAATTTGAAAATATTTTTTTGTAATTTTGCACTAATCGCGTGTAGTAATCCAAAAGATTTAGCTAAATAAACTCCATCCGGTATTCGAATATGTAATACTTCAATATGACAGAAATCAGTTTAGAAGATATGTTACAACATTTTTTTAAATTGTTTATAATATTTTAATAAATTAATGCACATTTATCAATTCGTAAACCTTCGTGTAAATTCGTACAAATTTTAATGGCCGCCACATTGTTAAGTCCGGTTCACAACATCGCAACATTTATTTAACTTTAACTAAGACCAGTTCAGATAACTTTAATTCATTTAATTATTAAGTATCAGAAACCTACAAGTCTCAAAATGCTGATAAGTTCATCAAAAAATGCATTTATTGTATGAAATTAATTAAAAATCGTGCTAAAAACACGTTTATGGAATAAAATTCATCAAAAATCGCACAGAAACTGCATTTGCCTTAATAGACTCAACAAAAATTGAGCATAAAATGTATTTCGTACATGAAATTGATCAAAAACGCATTTATTACATAAAATAGTCCCAAATATCGAGCAGAAAGAACGTTTGTAGGTGGAAATTCATCAAAAAACACCCATTTATTGCTAAAATAATGCAAAAATCGCACAAAAAAACCCGTTTATGGTATAAAGTAGTCCAAAAATTATACAAGAAACCCTTTTATTACATAAAATAGCAAATCACGCAATTTATGATATAAAATTCATCAAAAATTGCACAGAAAACCCATTTATTAAACAAAATAAAAACAATTGTGCCAAAAAAAAATCAGAAAAAACCTTTATTGAATCAAATTGGTCAAAAATCAAGCAGAAAACTCATTTTTTATATAAAATAATGCAAAAATTGAGCAGAAAAACCGTTTATGGCATGAAATTGATTAAATATCGCGCAAAAAAGTCATGTTTTATATAAAGTAATGCAAAAACTATACTTAAAACCTACTTATTAAATACAGTAGTTTATTACAAACACAAAAAACTTATTTACAGCATGCAGTAGTCCAAAAATTCCGTTTATATTGCAAAAATAAACAAAAATGGCAAATAAAACTTACTTATAAAATAAAATAGTGCAAAAAACGCACATTTGCGCTAATAAATTCATCAAAAATTCCACAGAAAAGCCCTTCATTGCATTTATCAAAGCAGAAAACTCATTTGTCACAACATAATCATCAAATATGAAGGCATTTATTGCATAAAACTCATCAAAAACCGCTCAAATAATCGATTTATTGCATAAAATAATGTAAAAGTGAGGAGTAACCGGTTTATGATTTAAAATTGATAAAAAAAACGAACAAAAAAGCCATTTACCCTACAAAATTAATCTTAAGGGCAGAGTCTACCCGCGAAACCAAGAAAATTGAAATTTGTCCGACATGTGCTGGCTCCTGTTGCTAAATAGTTGAATTAAGCCTAATGCGCAGAATAACAACTTACTCGAGCTAGCGCGCATCATAGCCGATTATATATTTATTTATAAACTACATCCCCGCACCCCTTCATAGTACGAAAACAATTCGTATTTTTACAAAATTATGTTATGTATTTACGTATTTATATAGATTTGCACCAGGGGCGCGCATAAAATATTTAGTTTTATTGAATCTTTATTATTGTTTCTATAATTATTAGATATATTTACAAATATATACTTCATAATATTTTAACTAAATTATGTGTGCAGTTTGTATTTAAACAGTAGTGTACAATTGCATTTTAACAATTAAATTATTTTTGACTAATATGTATTGAACAAAAAAACTCTAGAATTTGCAATTTTTTTTAACATTTGTGTGCATCTATTGTGTTTTGTAACAAAGATAAAATTATACTAAACCTTATTGTAACATAATAATATAATATTTTATGATACGAATGTTTAAAAAATATATTGAGAATATTGAAACGTTTTCACCTATGTTTATTTATAGACCTACTACCCCTTACCCCGCGATGTACACCTGTGCAACTTCAAATACAATTTAGATTCGCATGTTTACAAATTTGATTTGTATACTGCTTATTATATATATTATTGTAGCGAGATTAGTTTCTTTATTTTCTTTTTATGCTTATACTGTTTTTTTCAAAACGGTATAAGTGTGCGTGTCTGTATTTAGTCTTTTTGCAGAATTGTGCAGAGTTGTCTTTGAAGTGATAAGTAATAACTTTTATAAGATTATTAGAATCAGGGGCGCGCGCAAATAAAATAAAATATTATTCAATACTACATTTGTAAATAATTAAAAATATATCAAGAAGATTTTGTTTTATCATTTTTAATCCAGAATAATATATGAACCAAACTGATTTTAGTCTTTTATATTTAATTGGTTATGGAAATATAATTGTTTGATTAAATTTGATAATAAGGTTATAGTTTTATAAAAAAGTTGATAATTTAGGTTCAGCTTATTGTCATTATTATTTAAATGCAAATAAATAGTTGAATTTATAAATACGTTGCACAATATTGTTGCTTTTGTTTCCACCGCTGCACAGTATGAAATAAATGACCAATGGCAGTAATTGGTAGAAAACAAACAAACAGATTTTTTTATCGTTTTTCTTTTTAATTTTATAAAATTATTAATAATGAAGTATTATTCTTAGTAGCAAGATTTGTGAAAATGTACAAAATACGTTACTAGGAAGATTGCAAACAAGAATTTCTAGAATAACTGAAAATGTTGGTATTAAAATTGTATCAGTTTTATAAATTAGAGCAACCAAAAGTAGGTTTCAAAAAAATTCTTGCTTTATTCCCGTTATTTGTTCTACTAAATCTGTATTTATATACATCGACCGTTACAAATAAACGTTTTTTTTTTAATTACCTGTAAATTTGTTAGTCTTAACGTTTTTAGAAATAATTAAATTGTGCTTTAATATAACATTCGTTATTATTATTCAGAACAATCGGTATTAGTTGATTAATTTGTTCAGATAAAAGTTACTAGCAATTTAACAGAGATACCCAAATAAAACATGTTAGCAAATCTAATGACATAAATAACATTTAAAAAGTTTTGAGGAGTTTTTTTTCAAACTTATTGACACTTAGTTGTTTTTTCAATTTCTATTTTGATATTCTTAATATACACCAAATTCCTAATCACATGTGCCATGGACGTCAAAATATCTGACAGTTTAATTCTTCAAAAGCAACAATTAACATTCGGTTCTTTAAGCGAAAGTTTTCTAACGCCGGAAGTTTCAAACGATGAGAAGACCAAATTTAATCAATCAAAAACGAACGGCCATTATTTAGTTTTTACTGAAACATCAAAAAAATGGACGGCTGAAAAAGGGAGCGGTGATTTTGGCAATTGAAATATTCAGAACATCAAGAGCCACTATAAAAAGAATATGGAAACAAGGTAATGATTCTGTTTGTGGTTTGGATAAAAATACGCCTATGAATGTTGATTCTAACAAGAAAGGAAACTCTGGTCGGAAAAAAATTGACAGAACAGAAAAAATTGCCAATATTCGATTAGTTGATCACAAAAGAAGAGGGACATTGCGGTCGTTATCAGTTGCAGTTGAAATACCGCCTTCCTTGCTATGGAGGTTGCTAAAAAATGGTGAAATTAAGAGGCATTCCAATTCATTGAAACCGCTTTTAAAGGATGATAACAAGGTATTACGTCTGGATTATTGTCTGTCGTTTGTGAAAGAAAATTTCAAGTTTGAGGATTTAATGAATTACATCCACATTGACGAAAAGTGGTTTTATATCACTAAAGTAAAGCAGAACATCTATCTTCTGCCTGATGAAGTTGAACCATGTCGTCAAGTTCAAAATAAGTCAAACATGATCAAAGTGATGTTTTTGGCAGCCGTTGCCCGACCGCGGTACGATCGTTACCGTAACCAGTTCTTTAATGGAGAAATTGGAATATGGCCATTTATAGTACAAGAACCAGCCTCGCGAAATAGCAAAAATTGACCCAAAGGTGCAATGGTAACCAAACCTGTAGATGTTTACAAACGTATGTTAATGGATAAATTGATTCCGGCAATTAAAGAAAAGTGGCCAAGGGGTTCCTCAAAAACTTCTAGCAATATAATCATACAGCATGATAATGCAAGACTACATTGCATTATTGAAGATGAGCAACTTCGGACCGAATGTAGGATGGATGGTTGGAACATTTCGTTTACTTTTCAACGGACCAATAGTCCCGATTTGAATGTGCTTGATCTTGGCTTTTTTTCGTCTATTCAATCATTACAACACCAGCATTCACCGCGCAATATTGACGAATTAATAAGAGTTGTCGAAGAATCTTTTAAAGAGGTGACTAGACATACATTAGATAATGTGTTTATTACTTTACAAACAGTTATGAAATCGATTATAGATTGTGATGGTAACAATAATTATAAACTTCAACATATTAGCAAGGCAAAGCTTCGTAGGGAAAATCGCTTGCCTACTATTCGTTTATACTAACAGTTTTTATTAGTTATAAGTTATTTTGTAAAAATATATGTATAAATATAGTACGTTGAAACAAAAACGGCTAACTTATTTTGTAAAAAATAAACTTTGGTAATGGCTCAATCATTATGGAAAAAATATAAAACGGTAATGGCTCACTTATTATGGAACAGAGGTAGTATGTTTTATAATATATTTTAGGTTTAAGAAAAACTGTGATTTAAAACATATAAAATTCCGGTCGAAAAGTCATTTTTATAAAGGGTGTTAGGTAGACATGTTATTTCTTAGTTTATTCTAAGAATGTTTTGTCCTATGATAATTTCTAAAAATCCCCTATGTTTTGAAAATACAGAGTGAACAAAATATGCGACAACCATATACGATATTTGTTGAAATCATTAATGAAAATAAAAGTATGACGTACGCCAATAAGTATATCAAGTACAAAAAATTAATGAGTTTATTAAGTATAAAAAATTGTTAACGATAACTTGGAACGACTGTTTTATCTACTGTACAAGTGGATTTCATTTGAATGCGTCTCGTTATTGATAATCACATGTATCGGTCGCAGTTGTTTAGATTGAGTGACGTTTGGCTGTTTGACGTGTCTTTTAGTGAATTCCTCTAAAATGAATCACTATACAAATGCCGAGATGACTGACATGCATGTCATGTATGGACTTGCTGATGGCAATTTGTTACAAGTCAGACGATTGTACATTGAACGATTTCTTGGCCGCAATATCCTCGACCAAAAAGATTGAATGTTTGTATCCAGGCTCCAGCCTGGATACAAACTATTCAATTACGATCATTTTAAATAAAAAACAAATATTATGTTTTTTAAATTTATCAAAAAATTTTGTTATAAAAGTATATTTTTATTTTACATGGTTGTATTAAAAATACCATAGAGATTCAAAAAATTAAAAAAAAAGTTGGTTGCCATAGCAACTATACTAAAAATAAAAACAAATATGTGTGTACCTGCCTTTATAATACTCAAAAAACCATTTAAAATGGATTTTGAATCATATAAATTGGTTAAAAAATAATGGAGATATTCAGCCGTACGTTTTTTGTCTAACACCCTCCATATATATTTTAAAATTATATATATATATAAAAAATATACTTTTATATGCATTAACTTTGTCTTTATTTCGAGTAGACTAGTTTCGGTGGTTAGACCATTAAAGCATATAAAAGTATATTTTTTATAAATATAATTTTAAAATATATATATTATAAATTACATTACAAATATTTTTACGTACATTTTAGACACATACAGCGATAACAATATTAAAAACAAATAAAAGTATAAAATAATAAGAATGACAAACAAAATATAATCTGTGATTTATTTTCACAGTGCAAAATGATTACAAAACTTAAACTTCAATTTAGTTGTCGGTTATTCGAAAAGTGCTGCAATAAATTAAATTAATTTCATTTTTTTTACATTGCTAAGAAAGAACTTAACTTGACAAAAAAAAATGCAACTGATTGTTACCACTTTTCTCTATTTTCCACTATAAGCTAAACAACACCATTTACAATTTTGTCATACATTGATTAGTAATTTAATTACATGCTTCTTTTATTTATTAATTTAGAGCGGTTCATATTTACCTCACTTGACTCTAATAATTATGTATACTAATAACAGTAATAACTAACATTGCTGTATATTTATTATAACACAATAATATACTTTATATATTTTTTAATTCAGTAGAACTTATATCAATTATTCATTTTACAATATAATAGTTTCATACTTTTAGTAAATTCAATTCATTTTATACAACAAATAAATAATTAAATAATATTTATCAAAATAAAACTGTATTTATTGGTTTAGTATTTTAAACAAATGATTAGTATTTATTTTAATAAAATATCTATTATAACAACCAATTGCAAAACCCATTTATAATAAAATTTAAAATTAAACCCTTTTTCTTTCTACGTCTCTGTTTATTGTTATCAATTGCCATCAAATATGTGGCCCGCATGTGCCCAAACCGTGTCTTTGCCTAGCGCGACTAGAAAGAAGGGTCCGGGGAGGGATTGTCATAAAAGTAAATATCAATCTCACAAACACATGAGACCACTTGCCCTCTATGACCAAGAGTCCAAACTGCCGGCAGTCGTTTGTACAAGAAGTTGTCTAAAAATACAATTATTTTATAACAAAAATTATTGAAAAGTTGTTTTCAGGTTTATTTAAAAAATACAGGCTTTATTTTTGTGAAAATGATTTTAATTGAAAGATATGTCACTAAGGTCGGGTTTAATATTAGTTTAGTTATCATAAATCAACCAAGAAATTTATTTACGGCGTTAGTTTGTCAAAAATAAGTACAATAGTTTATAATAATTAATATAAAAAAATGTAGTAAACATAAAAAATTGAAAACTTAATTAAAACTTGGCAGAATGTTCAACCTTTCAAAGCACGTATAGCACGATATGATTGGTTTTGTAGTTTGGTTGTGAACGTGAAAAAGGTTACTATGTACTTTTCCATTTACGGCGAATCAACCGACCGTCACCTTAATATAACAAAAAAATAAATAAATTGCATAAAATTCATAAAAAATTTGAACTAAAAACATTTATTGCATAAAGCAGAAAAAAATCGCACAAGAAACCCATTAATTACATAAACTAATGCAAAAAATGCGTATAATCCCTAGTGGTGCTAATAAATTCATCAAAAATCGCGTAGAAAACTCATTTTTATATAACGTAATCCAAAATTAAATTGCCTTAGTAAAATTGATCGAAAATCGCACAACAAATCCATTTATTGCATAAAATAATGCAAAAATCGCACACAAAAATTATTAAATAAAGTTAAGTAAACAATGCGCTTGTGCTAATAATGAATTTATTCTAATTTTGTACAAAAAAAGCATTTATTGCATAAAATTCATTAAAAATCTCACCAAAAACACAATTAATGGATAAATTTGTCTAGAATATTGCAATTACCCAAAAAAATCTATTTGCTTTAATAATTATTGCATAACATTTATCAAAAATCGCTCAAAAAAACACTAGCCATAATAAATTCATAAAAAATTCTTCAGAAAACTTATATATTGTATGAAATTCATCAAAAATTGCACAGAAAACCTTATTTATTGCATAAAGTAGTCCAAAACTCACGCAGGCAATCTGGTCTAGCATGACAATAAAAAAAATTGCGCAAAAAACCATTTATGACATAAACAAGTGCAAAAATTGCAGTAAAAGCCCATTTACCACAATAAATTCATCAAAAATTGTACAAAAAACGCAATTATTGCACAAAACTAATAAAAAATTGTACATAAACCGCATTTAATGTATAAAGTAGCTTAAAAATCATTCAAAAAAACTTTTATATTATCAAATTAAAACCCCTTCAGACAATTCCCGGGTGGCGGGCCAACACCATGGTGGCCTTGCATCAGAAATAAACTACCACTCTTTCCTCTATGTACTATTGACCTCTTCGGTCTATCCTAGACTCGCTTTTGACCACCAATGCTATTAGATCCAGGTGGGTAGCACTAAAAGAGCAAAAAATTTATTGCCTTCGACATCGAAGAAACGGAACTTCTAGAACAGTAGACGCTGGATTATAAATAGGTAACTTGAATGTCAGTAAAAATTTTCATCAACATATTAAGGTAACTGTAAAAATAGGTAAAAATAGGTTTATTTATAGGTTATGTGTTGCGACAATAGATTAGGATTGAGGTTATGTATATAATAGTTGTTTCAGTTTGGAAAATCATGGTTAATAAATCAGATTACGTCATATATTTTTCTCTATTAAACTGTCATTTTGTATTAATAATATTTATATATTTACAACTATATTATATAACAACGTATAACCTATATACATGATCATTTGCTCTACAAACAGAATAAAATAAAACATCCACACATACGTTCACATAATAATTGATATAAAATCATGGTATGAGTTCGGATTAAAAATATGAGTAATACAATCACCAAATTAAGCTCAATAATATTGAAAACGTTCCATTCAATCAGTACGGTTCAGTTTAAGGACGATAAATTATATATAGTACGAAACGTATTTAAAATAAATTGCAGCAGCAAAGAGATTTTTTTTTTAATATTGCCTACCTATCATATCGTCCGATCTAATTATACGTTCAGTATGCGAAATATTAATTCAAGAATGATGGCGCTATCGCCGAGATTATTCGAAGTAATACGGTGTAAAACCGGGACAAGCTCATTATCTAGGCTTTTCATATAAATCGGTGGTAGTTTGATGCCGTTGCTCCCTGCACTGTAACTAACCTAAAAGAAAATTAAATTATTGTCAAAATATTTTTTTTAGGTTAATCTTACATTTTCAACATGAAGCGTCGTTCGTATTCCAATTTTATAGAAGTTGTTTGTCGCTAACAGATCGAGGTATTTAACTAACGCCTGACAAGTTGCTTTTGAAATGTTTTCAGCTACCTTTGAAACGTCCACCGGGTCCTGTGTCCTTGCGTTCTCTTCACCATTCTGTAAATGTATTTAAAATATCAATTCAGTTTTGACATAACATACTTTTGGTCTTATCTCTAATTCATAAATAATTTTTTTTCATACCTGTAATAAAAAGACCTCGGTCCATCGAATCAACCGATTACCACTATTACAAACATAATCCTTCCCATTATGGACACGAATTGATGGAACTCCGCTTAACGTTTGCTCATCAACAGAAGATTTAACGCTAAATAAATAAAAATGGCCGATTAACTTAATTCATCTCAATTAAACAATTAAATTAAATTACCCGATATTGAAATTGACATCGGGATCGCCCCAAACTATGTTCACAGTTTCATCGGACGTGGCATTCACGCAGCCGCATTGAATCGTGTGATTCTTCATGTTCTTCAAGCTATCCCGCACTTGGATCATGTGATCCGCGGGAATCTGTATCATCAGACCGTCTTCGACTATACTTGATTTGGCTGTCAATCCGCTCGTTGATTTTAAGGCTCCATTGAAAACTATAAAGCTCGCACCAGTCACTATAGAAATTTCTAGAATCAGTACGGACACAAAAATGTAAAACTTGAAAAATACAACTGTCAAAATTTATAAACAATTGTCAAACTTGCAAATTTACCATTAGTCAACTGATTAAACACAAAATCGCAACTTAAAAAACGATTTTTGACTTCGAGCAAAATGAATTGGCGACGCCACTAGATGATTTTTACAGGGTTCGCATATAAGAGCTCTTCAAAAGAAACATTAGCCTCAGCAATATTACTGTTCAAGTTATTGCCGATCTGCGTTTTTGACAACTCAAAATTGTTATACAACTGTCAAATAACTGTCAAAATTGTCACAAAACTGACAAACTTGTCACAGAACTGTCAAACTTGATATACAAATACTAGATTTCATAAACATCAACTTTAAAACTTGAAACTGATTAAAAAACAATTTACTCAAACTGTCAAAATCTTAACTAACCTTTTCTAGGTGTGTTTTGTATGTTGATGGCGTGCGTCGTGTAATTATTTTCGTTATTCCCATGCGTATCCTGTATGCAGACTAAATGCGAATCGGCATTCGAACTAAAATTCCCACCAAATGCAAGAATATGATCACTGGAATTGCTAATCGACTTCATAACTTGATCGTACCGATTGACGGGTATTGTTACAGTCGTATTCTTCTCCTCCATATGTATAGTTAGGCCCCTTATATTTGGTAAAGTATACGTAAAGTTTCTAAAATCGGCCAATAAATTGATGATGGTGTGCCCGATCTCAACGAAAACGCTATCCCTATGCCGGGTGGATATTATGGGACTCGGGTAGTAACGATATTCGGCGCCCAAACGGAGCACCAATCGTAGGGGAAATATTTTCGCCCACGGTGTTTCCCATCGGTGCACCAAGATGCCGATCAGATAAGGTTCTTTGGGAACGATCACATTCTGCAAGCATTGGAACGTCGGACGGATGAATATGAAGCCGGCGTGGTTTTTGGAATCGAGGAAATTTGTAGTCGGATGCATGCTGAGTCCCAGTTCTGTTACTGTTGTACCTGTAAACAAAATTTAAAGTGTCATGAAATCTTTATAATTTGTTCACAAATATTCTTGGGCAATTCTGAGCTGTCACAAGTGTCATAAAACTATTGTTATCTGTCACAAGTGTTATAAAATGTCCGTGAACTGTCATAAAATGTTTATAACTTGTTTACAAATATTCTTGGGCAATCCTGAGCTGTCACAAGTGTCATAAAACTATTGTTATCTGTCACAAGTGTTATAAAATGTCCGTGAACTGTCATAAAATGTTTATAACTTGTTTACAAATATTCTTGGGCAATCCTCAGCTGTCACAAGTGTCATAAAACTATTGTTATCTGTCACAAGTGTTATAAAATGTCCGTGAACTGTCATAAAATGTTTATAACTTGTTTACAAATATTCTTGGGCAATCCTCAGCTGTCACAAGTGTCATAAAATTATTGTTATCTGTCACAGGTGTTATAAAATGTCCGCGAACTGTCACAAGTGTCATGAAATGTTAAAAATTTGTTTAAAATTATTCTTGGGCATTCTTGAGCTGTCACAAGTCTTATAAAATTATTGTTATCCGTCACAAGTGTTATAAAATGTCCGTAAACTGTCACAATTGTCATGAAATGTTTATAATTTGCTTACAAATATTCTTGGGCAATCCTGAGCTGTCACAAATGTTAGTGTTGACTGTCACAAGTGTTATGAAACGTCCTTAAACTGTCACAAGTGTCATGAAACGTTTATAATTAGTTTACAAATATTCTTGAGCAATCCTGAGCTGTTACAAGTGTCATAAAATTATTGTTATCCGTCACAAGTGTTATAAAATGTCCGTAAACTGTCACAAGTGTCATGAAATGTTTATAATTTGCTTACAAATATTCTTGGGCAATCCTGAGCTGTCACAAATGTTAGTGTTGACTGTCACAAGTGTCATGAAACGTCCTTAAACTGTCACAAGTGTCATGAAACGTTTATAATTAGTTTACAAATATTCTTGGGCAATCCTGAGCTGTTACAAGTGTCATAAAATTATTGTTATCTGTCACAAGTGTTATAAAATGTCCGTAAAAGTTCACAAGTGTCATTAAAAGTTTATAACTTGTTTACAAATATTCTTGGGCAATCCTGAACTGTCACAAATGTTATAAAATTATTGTTATATAATGACAGCAGCAAACATAACCTCAAATTTCTATAAAAAAATACTAACCTTTAACAGCATCGGCATAAACGTTGTTCAAATGATAAAAAATATCTTTAGGAACAGCTTTCTCATTATCAATATATTCAATAAGCAAAACAATCTCATCCTGACCAACACTAATGAGTCCCTCAGTGGAAAAACACCAAGCCTGCTTATTAATACAACAATCCATAGTTATAAGACGCACATGAACCTGCAAATTACGTTGCAACGCAAATGTTAAATTCTCATTCTTCAACATCTCGACTACATTCGCATTATTTGCACAATCCGTATAGGTTATATCTGAAACAAAATCAAAATACGAATGAATGTGATTATTTATTTCATAACCATTTTAATTACCTGATTTGAAAACAGTAACAGTCGGCGGTAGGCAATGCTCATTTTCAGGTATAAAACTTTTTGTATTGGCATCCATGATTGGAACATTACGATTGACCTTCGGCACTGGCACCACTGCTTGTTGTGGTTTTTTGGCGGATGATGCGGAACGTGTTTCGTTATAATTAAAATCATTGTCGAGGTTGGTTAAATCGCTTCCCGGGCGTATGCCATCGCAAAACATTACGCTCTTATTGTGTTTCGCTTTGTTCGAACCTGTAATATGTTAAGAAATGTTCTAATCTAGTTTCAAAACGAATAAAAAACATGTTTTGTTGGTTGTCATACTAATATAATATTATAGGTTATGTTTTTGATCCTACATTGGGTGCGTCCAGGAAGGCGGGAACCAATCGCTACATTTGTAGCAGTCTCCGCTACAAGGTGACATTTCATTGTTTATTTCCGGTAGCAATAAGTATCGCAACAAATGTAGCGGTCAGCTCACTTCCTGGACGCATTCATTGAACGGTGGAAGTGGACCGCTACCTAACCGTTCAGTAAGTCACCAATCACCCAATCAGTGATATTTATCGGTAGCGATCTCTTCCCGCCTTTTCACATACAACGATTTTGAACATACGGTGGTTAAAAAAAACCATCTATTTTTTCAGTGATTCAAACGACGACGTTCAAAATTGTGTGAAATATCGTAAACATTATTTTTAGCTAATTTTTACCTTTACGTTTTAAAACTCCAACAGGTACCATGACAGATGGTGGATTTTCTCCTGAGCCGCTAACTTGCTGCAATGGTGGTACAACGGAGCAATACTCCATCGGATTGTTCGGATTTGGTTGGCCTGCCTGTCTGTTTGGCGAGTTTCCTGCAGCCGGCGATACTTCACTGCCACTACTGTTGCTGTTACTGTCACGACTCAACACCTCGTGACATTTCGTGCACACCCTCGCCTCCATATCGAGATATTGTAGTCTGTATTTCAAACCGCAACATTTCGAACACAACACCTAAGACAAAAGCAATAGTTCAAAATAAAGCAGAACTTCAAAGAAAACTGTAAAATTTCATTTCAAATTGATAGTTCCCGGTTTTAGAGCCCGGCCGATCTAACGGGTGGGACACAAGCGTTACTGTGTTGCTAATCACTGCCAGAAATTTTATTTTACATTATTTGATTGAAAACTTACGAGTCCGCATGCTCTGCAATGATGCCTCCTTTTAATCACAGTAAACTTCATATCACAGTGCATACAATTGAGAGCATCCGAGTCGGGAATCCATACTGGCGCTCTTTTCCCTAACCAAACCTCTGCAAAAATACAACTAGTTAATAACTTAAAAGCAAACTAAACAATCACTTTTACCATTTTCCGTTAGTTCCTCTCCTCGTGCCACCTCGCCTTCGCCGCTTGTTTCTGCCAAATTCCTATCTAGACTATTGATATCAACGTAGATATCTTCAAAAGGTTGAGGTTCCCTAGTTAGAAAAGAACCACTACTACAAGCAGCAGCAGCAGCAGCTTCTGCCTCTAAAATTAAAGCAGTTTTCGGCACTTTTACTTTTACAGATTCATTGCTAAGTAGTTTAGGATCTATTTCGGAATCGGTATCACTGGAACGCACGGAATCGGTCGAAGCTTCGGAGAATGTTGGTGAAACTGAGGCCGACGATTCCGATTCGTAAGGAGCCGATTTGGATTTTTCAGTTGTCGGGATTTCTTTGGATACGTAGAGGTTGTTGTATGGAGTAGAACCTGGATTACCTAAACATAAATAAATATAAATTTGAGTAATTTTGATGTTGACATTTTTGCATACAGGTGTCAAAATAGTTTTGACATAACCTATTTGTTAAGTGTCAATAAAACTTAGCTAAAAACTGTCATGTTGAGTTTATAAATATTTCACAACTCATTAATCTTATAATCCGTCAAATCGCTGCCATTTGGGTATAAACTGTTCATTTAAACAACTGTCAAATCGTTCAAAAATGAAATTGTTTTCTGTTAACTGTCAAAAATTGTCAAAATAGCACTGCTCAAAAATATCAAAGCATTTATGAAATAGTACAGAACTTTGACAGTCTCTCAAATAGCAAAAAAAAATTAAATATTGCAAAAACTGTCAAAATTCATGTCAGTTATCTGCCAGAAATGTTTTTTCTATTAACAAAAACATTTTCTAAAAGCTGTCAAAACCATAATCTCTCATATGGAAAAACTGTACGATTTAGGAATCAAAAACGCAGATATCTCAAAAAAAAAATTTTTTTCCAAACAATCAAACAAAGAGACTTTGGAGATAAAAAAATAACGTTCAACAGTCAATGACAAGGTCAACTGTCAACAATTTGACATTTTGATATAAATTATGAGATTTGTTCAATATGACAGATATATATTTCATATTAATCTTAAAACTTCTTCATTAAAAAATTAAATTTATGAAAAATATTCTAAACTAAAAAACATCCATAGACGCGTTTCGAAACCTCGAAACGCGTCTATGGATGTTTTTTAGTTTAGAATATTTTTTCATAAATTTAATTTTTTAATGTTATTATTGGGTTGTCCGATTGAACAAATAGTAACGAGCGCTACATATGTCGTTGTGGCATTCGTATAAACTTACCTATTTAACTAGGCTTTATTCGAAATTATTGCTTTTACAACTGTCTCATTTGAGGACATTGCGTCTCTTCTTTATATATTTTATATTAAAACTTCTTGTTAAATTGTCAAACTGTCAATCTGTTTCAACTGTCAAAGTCTATATGAACTGTCAAACTGTCATATTATAACTGACATATTATATTTGTCATATTGGACATAAAAATCAACTTTCTTGTTAAATTATTCATCTGCCAAACTGTAATTTGTTTTACTTTTGACATAAGATGTAAATTATAAGATTTATTTTAAATGACATATTGGAAACTGTCAACAAAATTTCACCGCAATTGTCAAAAGTATGTTAAAACAGTCAAAGCTACATTAAAAATCTCAAAACATCTTTGAAAATATGAAATGAATTAATAATTTATTCAAATTCAATCTAACGATCACAGTGGCCAAGGGTAAAGCATAGACAATTGTTTCAGTTCTACAAATAGTCATTCGTTTCATTATTTACTTCATTGGAACGTCAAAAATATGTTAAAACTGTAAAGAAAGTCACTGCAACTGTCAAAAATATGTTAAAATATGTAGTAAAAACTCCCAAAACTATGTTAGAACTGTCAAAATTATGTGAGAACATCAACAAAAGTGACTGCAATTGTCAAAACTTTGTCACAGTCAAAAATATGTTGAAATTGTCAAAATTATGAAAAGAATGTAAAAATTTCAACAAAAAGTAGGTGAAACTGTCAAAATCTAGCTTTTAAATCTATAAATCTGCATTGGCTTATAAAATTATTGTAAATGAGGTCTTCAAAAATGAAACCACTAACGTGTCTAATCTATTGCTAAACTAATATGAATAAAATAAAACGATTTTATAAAATAAATATAGAAAATATAAAATATATTGCTAAACTGTTAATCCAGTCTCTAAATTTTTATGAACTTTTGAAAAATAAAAAAATTTCATTCATAAAATTTTTAAAATAGCAAAACCCAATAATGTTAGAAAGTAACAAAATTCGGCTATAAACTATTGAAAAGTGCAAAACTCTTTTCATGGAATGTTAAACATTTACACCCTTATGCATAATCATATTTAGTAGCTATTAAGGTGCTACTAGCTGAATATTACTGTTGACCGTATGCATAGTAATATTTAAAACGCTACTAAGCTTAGTTGTCAACTAAAACGTTAATAATAATAATAATAATCTTTATTTACGGTAAGTAAAACCATTTACATCTACATAAAAATACAATAAATATAAACAATATAATACATATATAAAAAACAAAAGCAAAAGATTGACATAAAAAACTGTTTGCAAATCTACAAATTCTACCAATAGGATTGTGAAATCCATAATTAGTAGAATGTGTAAATTCTCTAAATAATAAAGTCTGCCTAGTACGTCGTTCACTAATAGGAATGTAGAATGGAAGAGATTCAAGTAACTCAGGACAGTCTACTTCAGACATCACTAGACCACGCAAAAATGAGAGATCTGATCTTTTGCGCCGAACTTTTAGTGACGGTAAATTGTATAGTGAAGAAATGTAATTGCGATCAAAATTAACCGACAATATACCAGATCTATAGGACAACAGGCAAAAAAATTTGTTTTAAATACGTTCAATATTCTGACTATGGATTTCATAGAAAGGGCACCAGACTGACGGAACGTACTCTAAATGAGAACGCACCAAGGCACAGTAAAGTAATTTAAGAGTATTTGGAGAAAGATCAGCAGACATCCTGTATACAAACCCCAGCATTTTTATAGCACGATTACACATGTAGCTGATATGCTCAACAAACGTAAGTTTAAAATCGAAAATTACACCCAAGTCTTTAATTTGTGTCACTTGTTGTAGCACCTTGTTATCGATAATATAATCGTACGAAATTTTGCTTAGCGTTCTATTAAAACTGATTGCAAAACATTTATTTACATTAAACAAAAGGTTATTAATAAGACACCAATCATTAACAGAGTCTAAATCTTGTTGTAAAAGATTACAATCATCGATTGATAAAATACTTCTATAAATTTTTAAATCATCTGCAAATAATAGGAATGATGATGAACTAATACAGTCAGAAAGATCATTGATAAAAAGTAAAAATAAAATAGGTCCGCAGTGTGATCCCTGAGGAACACCTGATGGAACTAAAATTGGTTGTGAAAGAAAGTTATTGATTTTTACACACTGCGTTCGGTTTTTCAAAAAGCAAGATAACCAAGCAACCACTGCATTATGAAAACCCAAAGCACGAAGCTTAGCAATCAAAATATTGTGGCTCACACGATCAAAGGCCTTTGAAAAGTCAGTGTAAATAGAGTCAACTTGAGTTTTGCATTCAAATGCGTTTAAAATGTAATTTTCGTAAGAAAGTAGATTGGTAAGTGTAGATCGACCCTCACGAAACCCATGCTGTTCTTCTACTAAAATACTTTTGCACATCCAACGTATTTGACCAGTTATAATTTGATCAAATAATTTTGGGATAGCAGATTGAATGCAAATTCCTCTATAATTTGTAATATAATAGCCAGATTGTCTTGTTTTACATGTGATTAAACACATTGTAAATATAACCCACAAATGTCAGTTGTAAATATTGTGATATGTATCATCATTTAATGACATTTTGCTTTATTTATTGCAATGTATGGTAATATTTAAATATTAGCACCAAAATGTAGTGGTTGCGTCAAGTATAATTAATAAAATAAATTAATGTTATTCATTTTAATAATTAAATTAGTTTACTGTTTTTCTGTAAGATGGCAGCACTTTCAAAATCAAGTTACAAAAATTAATGTGGCTGCAGCAAACACATCTGACGCTGTGCATTTTGACTCTATAAAACTTACTCTGATTACACATAGCAGTTGTTTATTAATTTTAATAATACTTTAAAATTATTATAGCTTAAAAGTAATTAATTGTATGTGTCCCTTATTTTTTCAAGCTCTTCAATTGAATAAATGCATAATTTATTTTAGATGTCAATAAATTACATTTAATTTTATTGACCGTTTCCACGATTTTTTGACAGTATCAGTTATTTTTTAGACACTTTATTCTTATTGGTTAGTTTTTATAATAATTTCAGAAAAAATGTTTAAGTTATAGTGACTTTTTGACAGATTTCACATTTTTTTCACAGTTTTAGTGATTTTTTTACATTGTTATTAATTTTTTGGTAATTTCAATGATTTTATTGATGGCTTCTACAATTTTTGTACAGTTATTTTTTTACAGTTTCTATAACTTTATTAATATTGTTGACAGTGTGAATGCTTTTTTAAAGTTTTAGTAATTTTTTGAAAGTTTTAGAGATTTTATTGACAGTTTCCACAATTTTTTGACTAGTGATGTCTGAAGTAGACTGTCCGGAGTTACTTGTATCTCTTCCATTCTACATTCCTATTAGTGAACGATGTACCAGGCAGACTTCATTATTTAGAGAATTTACACATTCTACTAATTATGGATTTCACAATCCTATTGGTAGAATTTGTAGATTTGCAAACAGTTTAACAAACAATTTAAATTTTTTTTGTTCTAAATCTTTGTTTAAGATTCAATTGAGACATATTGATTAAATGTTATGTATTTTATATTATATTATGTTTTTTATGTCAATCTTTTGCTTTTGTTTTTTATATTGATTATTTTATATATGTATTATATTGTTTATATTTATTGTATTTTTATGTAGATGTAAATGGTTTTACTTATACCGTAAATAAAGAATTATTAGTATCAGTTATATTTTAGACACTTTTTCATAGTTTGTTTATTATGACAGATTTGCTACATTTTTTCCAACTTATGATGTTCAAATAGATTAAAAATGTTGACAGGTGCAGTAATTTTTTAAGTCTAAAATACAACAAATCTTGTACATATCTTTGTGCTGCTAAAGCTTATTTTTGACTATAATTGAGTTTTCCTTACAAATTTTGATAGTGCTTTAAGTGAGTTTTATGTGCAATATTTTATTTATTCTGTACGATTTCACAATTTTTGAAGCAAATTTTGTGATTTTCTGTGCATTTTTGAGGTTTTTTGCATTAATTTGGATAAGGTTTTCATGGTAAACGTGAGTTTTATTTTATAATTTTTTTTTGTTAAAGTTTTTGAGAACTTTATAGAAAACTTATAACTTTCAAGAAAATTTTATGTTATAAATGAATTTTCTGCTCAATTATGTTATAAATGTTTTTTTCTTGCACATTGGAGGTTTTTGAAGCAAATTTTATGCTTTTAAATATTTTATTTTGGGACTAATATTGATCAAGTTTATTTTATAAATATTGTCATATATGAATCTTTTGTGTAGTAAACGTGATTTTTATACTACAAATGGATTTTAAGCACGATTTTCATGTGCTTTTCCTGTGTAATTTTGAGGTTTTCTAAAGTAATCTTATGCTATATTTGAGTTTACTATACAAAATTTAATCAAATTCATGTGGATGTACATGTGTACATGATTTACAAAAGAGTTTTATGCTCAAAATTAGTTTTGTTGACGATTTTTGCTGTTTTTTAAGCAAATTTGATGCAATATTGATGTTTACCACATAATTTTTTATGAATTTTATATGATAAATGTGATTCACGAGCAACTTCAAGCAAGAAAGGTTTTTTTCCACGATTATTATGTTTTTACAGTAAATTTAGTTCAAAATTTTATGTCAGATTTTGGTTCTCTCTAACAATATTTTCTTATATTGGCTATTTTCCATAAAAATGTGAACACTTTTTAACAGTTTATGGCTAGATTTAGCTATTTTTGACATTTTATGAAAACCGATGTCTACCTTTCAACATTTTTAGTTCTTTTTAAAAATATTTTAATATTTTTGATTAATTTCATAAATAGAATGTTGCATTTTAGTACTAGATTTTGCTAACTTTGGGATTTCATATTTTTTTTACAATTTATGGCCAAATTTTGATGCTTTTCAATAATATTTTGACATTTCAAGGCTGAAATTTGCTAATGTTGACGTTTAATGACTAAATTTTGGTGCTCTCTGACAATATTTTCATACTTTATGACCAACTTTTGCTATTTTTAACATTCTATAAATAGAGTTTTGCACTTTTAAAAAGTTAATGACCGGATTTTGAATCTTGACAATATTTTGATATTTTATTGCCGGATTTTGCTATTTTTGGAATTTGATAACAAAAATTAATTTTTCAATTTTATGATTGAATTTTGCAATTTTTGAATTTTAAAATTTTAGTTTTATGACAATATTTTAATATTTTATAGACAGATATTGCTTTTTTGAATAGAATTTTGGACTTTTTAACAGTTTATAGCAGGATTTTGTTACTTTACATTTTTCACTTTTCAAAATGTAGCCGGATTTTGGTGCATTCAGAATATTTTGATGTTTTAAGGCCAAATTTTCCTATTTTTGACATTTTGTAAATAATATTTTACACTTTTCAACTGTTTATGGCCAAACTTTAAGATTTTCTGACAATATTTTGATGTTTCAAGACCGAATTATGTTATTTTTAACATTTTATAAATAGAAAAATGCAAAATCCTGCTATGAAATATCAAAATATTATTGGAGAAAATCAATTTTACTATTTTGATATTCCGTTTATAAAATGTCAATCCCACCAAAATTATTGCCGAATGTTAAAAAATGTACAAAATTTCATAAAATCCCAAAACTATCAAAATATTGGTAGAAATGGCAAAGTTTAGTCATAAACTGTTAAAAAATGCAAAATTCTATTTTAAAAATCAAAAATAGCAATAATCAGTTATAAAATAATACAATATTGTCAAAAAGAACCAAAATCCAGCTATAAACTGTTAACAAGTGAAAAACTAACAAAATCAGTTTATAAAATATTAAAATTACGTCACAAAGAACCAAAATCAAACCAAAAACAGTTAAAAGGAAATGAAAATTTGGCTATAAACTGTTGAAAATTTTTATGAAATCTCAAAAATAGCAAAATCCAGCTATGAAATATTAAAATATAGTTAGAAACAGCAAAAGCTGGAAAAAATTTATTTATAGAATGTCAAAGATAGCAAAATTCTATTTATAGAATGTCAAAAATAACAAAATCAGGCCATAAAGTATAAAAGCATCAAAATTTGGTCATAAAATCTCAAAAATAGTAAAACCCGATCATAAAATATTTCCAAAAAGAACAAAATTTGGGCAAAAATGATTGTAAACTGTAAAATTTTGTTCATAAAATGTCAAAATAACAATTTGAAATTTTAAACAACTGTCAGAAAGTACCAAAATCGGGTCATAAACTTTTTAAAAGTCTAAAAGTTTTCGTAAACTATTAATAATAGCAAAATCCAGCTATGAAATATCAAAAATAAAGCCAAAATCTGTCATAAACTGTTGAAAAGTGACCATAAAGTTTTAAACAAATTAATAAAATTTCAAAAATAGCAAAATACATATATACTGAAAAAAAAGCCAAATTCTATTCAAAAAATGTCAAAAACATCAAAATCTGACCCATCGGCAATTTTTATAAGTCGGATAGCTTATATGAGTTTTGTGAGAATTGACAGTTTATTTGACATATTTGTGAAACAGATGACAGATGCTTTGTCAATTCGACAGTTTAGAAACGCATTTACAGTTACAATACTGCACATCTAACTCATAAAACCAAATGTCAAACCTCTTTAAACAAGCCGTAGGCTGTGGCAAAGCATCAATAAAAATGTAATAAAATTATTCAGAAAAATGCCTTTCAAAATTAGTCAGTAAAATGCCTTACAAACGCATTTATAGCTTAAACAAAAATGCAAAAAAAAAAGAAAAGTCTTTGATGTATAAAATGCTTTGGAAATGCGATTGAATTAATGTTAAATGTTAAAAATCGTTCAAAAAGATGCGTTTTTTGCTCAAAACGCCATTACAGTTTAAATATCGCATATCTAATGCTTAAAATTCATAAAAAATTATGAAAATCTAAAAATACTAAATACGATTGCGCAATAAAAAAAAATAAAAAAATCGTTCTTTAAAATAAAATGCTTTGGAAAGGCATTTGAATCATTAATCATTAAAAAAATGCAAAGAAAGAGGCGTTTGTTTTCAGCTTAGGAATGCAATTGCAGTTTAAATATTGCCCAACTAAATTCTATTAATAAAAAAATTAAAATTCTCAAAAAATGCAGTTTTTACATAAAAAATGATTTGAAAACGTTTTGCGACTGAAATATTCCACATTTTATGCTTGAAATTTAACAAAAATAGATATAACTGTTGAAAATGCTTAAAATTTCTTAAAAAGACGAATTTCTTTCTAAACGTTTTTATTGATTCAAACGCATTTCCAAAGCATTTTCTATCAAACTACTTTTTAAATTTGTTTTCGCGCAATTTTTTATTTGTATTTTTTATGATTTCAATCATTATCATGTGCAATATTATAACTGTAAATGCGTTTCTAAACTGTTGAATTGAAAAAGCTTCTGTCAACGGTTTCACAAATGTTATCAGATAAAATGCAAAATGTCAATTTGACAAAGCAACTCTTGACTGTTTCACAAATATGTCATATAAACTGTCAATTTGACACATTAGAGCCATTCACAAGAACGTGTCGGTTGGCACCCCAACATGCCAAATGGAGTGCCACTCATGACAAGTGCTGTAAAAATAGTCAACATGCTAAACAAGTCAGCATGGAGCGTTGCCGGTTATTTGAACAATTGTAGCGTGTTGCTAGGAATTCCAACTCGGCAGAAAGTTATTTCACAAATCTGGCATGTGTGACTTCTAACTAAAACATTACACAGTTTATAGTCGAATTTTGCTGCTTTCCCAAAATATTTTGATGATTTAGAGCCGTAATATGCTATTTTTGACATTTTATAAAAAAAATATATTTTGGATTTTTTGGCCGGATTTTGATTCTATTAGAAAATATTTTAAAGTTATAGACCGGATTTAGTTATTTTTGACTTTTTATGATAGAATTTTGCACTTTTTAATAGTTAATGACTAATTTTTGACATTCCATGAAAAGAATTTTGCAAATTTTGTTACTTTTAACAATTTTTTAATGTTTCAAATTTTTCAAAATCTATAAAGTGAAATTTTCTATTTTTCAATAATTTATAGCCAGATTTTGTTACTTTCTAACAACATTTTCATGTTTCAAGGCCGGATTTTGTAATTTTTGATATTTAATGAATAGAATTTTACACCTTTCAACAGTTTATAACCAGATTTTAGTGCTTTCTGACAATATTTTTGATATTTTAAGACCAAATTTAGTTATTTTTAACATTTTTTTTATAAATAGAATTTTACACTTTTTAATTGTTTTTGGTCGGATTTTTGTCACTTTTCAACAGTTAATGACAGGATAAAAAAAATAACATTTTCTAAGCTTTTTTTTAAATTATTCTCAATAACAACGCACAACTCAAATAGGTAGTGGTCATCTTAATTAATATTAAAAATTCCTGAAACAAATTAGTCAAGCCCAGCAAGGACAGACAAAAAACACTATTTGTATGCGACCATAGACTCCCGCCAAACGCATCAATCTTTCCTACCCTATCAAACTAACCCGGCAACTATTGACACTATAATCAGGCAAGATTAATAGTTTAGCAGTAGATTAGACACGTTGGTGGCCAGATTTTCATAGTTGTAGATTTTATTTACACTTTTAAAAGCTGGATTTATAATTTAGAAGTCGGATTAACAATTTAGCGGTTAAATTCAATATTTTGAAGACCAAATTTATAGTCTGTATACAGGACTAACAGGTTGGCAGTTCAATTTAACATTTTAATGACTGCAATTACACTTTTAAATGTCGTACTTATTAGCTGCTTTCCCGTTATTAAGGTTACTAACCCAGGGCATCTTACCCCAGCTCGCGCCAGTGCAAGTTACACTCGAGCGTCTTGCACCTTTAAGGGAACATGTTTCTGTAGCATTTGTGCATATGTCAAATGTAAGATTTTTTTAAATGTTTAGTAATCACTTACATTTATGTGATTATTATTTAATTTGTTTATTTCTCAATAATTTTTAATTTTTGTATGTAATTTCTTCCGTTGACTGTTCCTGATATATATTAATTAACGGCTGCTGTCAGATGTAATTTTTAAATCAACCAATCAAATGAGGAAGTGCAACTCGCCCCGCTTGAAAGGTTGGGCCGGGGCTAGAAGAAGAGGAGAAGGACAACTTTGTGCAAGTTACCCCACTTATGTATACGTAACGGGAACGCAGTGCATCTTACCCTGGCGTGCACCAGGGTCTGTCAGAACGTAACGGGAAAGCAGCTATAATTTGAAGGTTATAAAAGTGTAATTGTCACTAGATTTACAATTTGAAAGCCAAATTTACAGTTTGAAAAACATTTACATTTTTAAATAACGGATTTATAATTTGAAAGCCGGATTAACAGTATACAATAGAATTTAACACATTAAAAGTTGAATTTACAGTTTTAACGGTTAAATTTAGATATTTGAAGACCAGATTAACAGTTTGGCAGTTTAAAAACTGGATTTACACTTTAAAAACAGGATTTTAAAGTTAAAGGCTAGATTTACACTCAATTTACAGTTTTAAAAGCCAGATTTGCAGTTTGAAAAGCTGGATTTATAATTTTGATATTAAATTAACAATTTGGTAGCAAAAAACTAAAGAAGAATGGCCCATTTCAAAATGGGTGAAAATCTCAATACATTGATGCTTTTATGTGTTTTTTTGTTATACAGAGTTAGTCAAAATTACCGGTACACCTAAATAATTCTCTAACTGTTGAAAATTAAAAAAAAAATTTCAAATAAAAGTTTTTTGGTTTTAAACATACTAATTTATAAAAATATTTTTAATATACAAGGTGTTCATTTTATTGTGAAAATTTAGTAAACTTTTTTTTTCAATTAGAACACTGTATATTAATTTTTTTTTATAAATTAGTTTGCTTAAAACCAAAAAACTTTTATTTAAAATTTATTTTGAAATTTTCAACTATTGAAGAATTATTTTGGTGTTCCGGTAATTTTGACTAATCCTGTCTAAATTAAAAAAAAAAAAAAGATTTTTTTGAAACAATTGGAATTATTAGGGCTCAACTAAAAAAGAGTTTATTTTTAATTAAAAATAGTAAAGAGTATTATAACTTGAATCTAGCCTGTCATTAGGTTTGTTCCAACCGACATCCCTCGGCAGTTTGCAAACTGGTTGCGACTAATACATGGATTATTTTTGCGCAAGCGCCGACTTTGTACTGACCACAAACTGAATACAAATTGCTTGTCGGTTGGAACGCGCCACAACCAAGTTTTTGACTAAATTCAAACAT
Source organism: Tachinus rufipes (assembly GCA_963932245.1). Classification (NCBI taxonomy): domain Eukaryota; kingdom Metazoa; phylum Arthropoda; class Insecta; order Coleoptera; family Staphylinidae; genus Tachinus; species Tachinus rufipes. The sequence goes on along the minus strand of OZ010748.1, from coordinate 84,844,126 downwards.
GAAATAATAAAACAATTTACTACGTTTTTTTATCACAAATTTGTGATAAATCGTTTTATTATTCCATTAACATGAATTATCACGTAGTAGAGGTCGCAACCATCAATTATATTAAATTCAAACAGTTTTAAAAAGTGAGGTTATGTAATGTAAACAAATATTAAAAACTAAAATTGTTTAACATATCACACTTGACGTTGTGTATCACATTATTCTATTACTATTTTTATACAAATAAATATATAGTTAAACAGTTACTCATCTTTAAAAAACTATTTTACAATAAACTTTATTCCTTTATTTTTCACTAAAACTATAATTAAGTTTCAGATAAATAAATTACTGTTATTATCATTAAATTTAAATTCTACTAATTAAATTAATTGCGGTAGATGCTGCAGGAGGTATTTCAATTTCATTAATTTCAATAATTTCAATAGCGGCAACATTTTTACTCTCTGCGCATGACTGGGACGGTTCCGGATTTTTAATACATGCTTCTGATCGCTGACTGTTTCTGACGGTCCACAACTTGGTTGCGGTCTGCGGACGATTTGGGGTCAGGTTGGAACGCCCGACTTCTAGTCAGAGTCATGGTTTGTGTACGGTTGGAACGCGAAAGTTCAACTGCGCACAATCCTGACGGTCCCAAACCGCGTTTGGTGTCGGTTGGAACAAACCTAATATTATCAAAATCACAGAGAAAACTCACTTTTAGCATGAACTTAGCTGAAAATCACATAAACTTTATCAAAACTCGTAAGGAAAACTCAATTATAATATAAAATTTGTTTCAAAAAAACTCAAAATTACAATAAATATACTATTATAACATCAAAATTGCTCAGAAAATTTCTCTAGGATAAAAATCACACTTAACACCAGAAACCGCATTTATAGCATCAAATATACTCAGAAAACATCAAAAGTACATAGAAAAACAAAAATCATGTTTATCACATAAAATTCATTAAAATTGACGCATAAAACCCATTTATAAAACCTTAAAATTATATCAAATTTAAAAAAAATCATTTCTTGCATAAAAATCGGTTGTGAATCACATGAAAACCTAACTATCGCAAAATATTTGCTTAGAAAACCCCAAAATTACACATTTATAATATAAAAATTGCACAAAAACTTATTTTTTGCATAAAATTTACTACATAAAATCGCCCACAAAACTAATTTTTAGCATCAAATTTGTCATAGCTTAAGCAGAAAACCGATTTATAACACAAAATTTACCTCTAAGACTTAAAAAAAACATTTGTAAAATAAAAAACTCAATTTGAGCATAAACTCACCTGTAAATCACGGAAACAAAATTTAGACCCAAATACCGCATAAGATTTGCTTAAAAAACCTTAAAATTACACAGAAAAACCATTTATAGCAAAAAATTTAACATAAAAAATCATTTGCAGTATAAAATTAGATAAAAATTCACAATTTATAACATGAAAAACGACCAGAAAATTAACACAAATTTTTTTTTATCAATATTAAAAAAACCTCAAAAATTAACGGAAAAAATACATTTATATCATAAAATTTAATATATATCAAAAATATTGTTAGAAAGAATCAAATTCCAGAATAAACTGTTGAAAAGTGCAAAATTCTTTTAATCAAATGTCAAAAATAGTAAAATCCAATAATAAAATATCCACATATTGATGAAAAGAACTTAAATCCGGCATAAAACATCAAAATATTGTCAGAAAGCACCAAAATCCGGTCATAAACGGTTGGAAAGTTCTTTTCATGTAATTCAAAGTTTCAAAGTCTAAGGCTGGGGGAGTTCTAATAGCGGTGCACAAAAGAATAAAATCTCAACAAATTCAAGATATACCACAAACGGTTGAACAACTTTTTGTGTCATTGACTTTCAATGGGACATCAACGATAGCTGGTGGATTGTATATTCCTCCAGGTTCCGATAATATAAAATATGTTGTGCATTGTGAAACCATGGAAAATATAATGGAAAAGTATCCAAATAGCAGATATATAATCTGCGGAGATTATAATTTACCTGAAGCACGCTGGGCTAATGATGATATTGGAGTTCAGTTAACAACATCGGCTAGTTTAAACGCAAGAACAGTTTGTGAATCATTTGAGATACTAAACTTTTTTCAGATAAATGATATTCCAAATCCTCGCGGAGTATTTCTGGATTTAGTATTTACTAAAGATAAATCTAACACAATAATAGCTGCAGAAGATACTTTGTTGGAAAATGGTGTTCACCATATAGCGTATGTCATCACTATAGACAATTGCAATCCAGAAGCTCAAATGAAATTTAAGGAACTTGTACCAAATTTAAAACAAGCAGATTTTACACAAATTAATAATTTTCTAGCTAATGTAAACTGGGATTTCTTATGCAATGCCAATGAAAACAACTGTGATATTAATATTCTAGTCTCTCAATTTTATGATGTGCTGTTTAAATCTATTGAATTATTTGTACCTGTGAAATGTGTAAGAACCAGAACATATCCAAGATGGTTTAACTCTGAACTGATTGGAATTATAAATGCAAAAAAGATAGCACATGCTAGATACAAGAGTTCAAGTTTACAGCTCCTGATATAGCTTTCCCTCGAATAAATAATATAAGATTTTGATTATTACCCCCATCATTATCATTATTATTAATAAGAAGAATAGTTGAAAGAGGTGCCGGAACAGGATGAACAGTCACTATCATCTAATATCGCTCATGGAGGATCTTATTCAATTTAAAAACTTAAGAGATCGATGTAAAACTTTGGGGAAAACTTTACATTTAAAATACACTCATTCTTCTAGCCAAATGATATGTGATAATCCAAAACTATTCTGGAGGTATATAAATGAAAAAAGAAATACGGATGGTTATCCAAAAATTATGCAATATAAAGAACAGATATGTGATAATGAACAAAAGTGTGTGAATTTATTTGCAGATTTCTTTTCATCGATATATGTTAGTAAAGTGTGTTCTGTTCCGTTTTTTGAAAATAGTTCCTTTGTTAACGCTTCAAATTTTTTGTTAAATGTTACGGATGTTTTTGATGGGATATTAAATTTAAACGATTCTGTGTTACCTGGCCCTGACGGAATACCAAGTTTCTTTTTAAAAAAATGTATATATGTGTTAGTTAAACCTCTTTTTAATTTATTCTCAATTTCTATATCAAAAGCTGAATTTCCAGAATTTTGGAAACAATCCTATATTACGCCAATTTTTAAATCCGGCAATAGAAATGATATTACTAACTACAGGGGTGTGTGTAACCAATCTGCTATGCCTAAGTTACTCGATTCCTTAATTGCCGACCAATTAAAATGGATGTGTAAAAACATTATTACTGAAAATCAACATGGTTTTATGAAAGGACGATCGACTTCAACAAATCTTATGATCTATCAATCTAAGATAATTGAGGCATTTGAAAACAAAGCGCAAGTCGACGCAATTTACACAGACTTTGCAAAAGCATTTGATCGGATAGATCATGGTACCTTGATTAGAAAATTGTTGGCAATGGGATTTGGTAAACGTGTGGTAAATTGGTTACATAGTTTTTTGATTGGCCGAACACAGTGTGTTAAAATTAAAAATCATATTTCCAAAATTGTAAATGTTATGTCAGGTGTACCACAAGGTTCACACTGTGGTCCTATTCTATTTATATTATTTGTAAACGATTTATGTGATGTGATTGTAAATTCAAGTTGTCTCCTATATGCAGATGATTTAAAAGTATTTAGAAAAGTAAGCTCAATAGCGGATTGTATTGCCATTCAACAAGATTTGGATAACATTGGTAAATGGTGTAAAGTTAATAATTTGTTTTTAAACCAATCCAAGTGTTATGCAATGGCATTTAGTAGAATAAATAATCCATTAACTTATTGCTACTCTATTAATAATACGTCTTTAAAATGTGTGAACGAGATATCTGATTTGGGAGTCATATTTGATTCAAAATTAAATTTTAATAACCACATAAACAGCATGTGTTCAAAGGCTAGGAAGATTATGGGTTTTCTAAAGAGATCATCATGGGAGTTGCATAGTGATGCTTGCATAACACTTTACAGGTCCTTGGTACGCCCAATACTTGAGTATGGAACATCAATTTGGTCTCCTTATCAAATAGGCAATATGGACAAAATAGAAAAAGTACAAAAAAACTTTCTGAAATTTTTCTCATACAAATTGGGCATGAATAGAGAAAATATAAATTATGAAATGATATTAGAAACCCACAATCTAAAATCTTTGGCAGAGAGACGATTTATAGGTGATATAAATTGATTAATATATACCGGCGTGCGTGACGAACGCAAGTGGATCCGTACACGGTGAAAGTTTTAAGTAGTAAATAAAGCATAAAAAAAAGAATACAGTATAAAAAAATAGTCAAAGGACAAGGTACAGTGATAGGAAGGATCAGTTAGTGTTTAAAATAAAGTTTGAAGAACAATTAAAAAGACAAATAACGTGGTCTGTCAGCTGTGCTGCGGTAGCCATTGTTGATACAGCCTGGCGAAAAGTGCGCGAAATTCAAATATCAAGAAGTTTTAAAGGAGTACAAACAGAATACATGAGCAATAAAAACCAAAAAGGAGGAAGATCGAGGGCCAATAGTGTAATAAGTGCAAAAGAATACATAAAAAGGAAACGAACTGAGGAAAATCCTGAAGACTTTGATAAGTGGGAAAAAGGTCAGTTAGAGGCACAAAAAGCAGCAAAAGTTAAAAGACATTTAACAAATAAGAACAGGCAAGAAACATCAAGTATCAACAATAAGCAGAAAGAAGGAATAGCAGAAATGGAGGCAATACTAATAAAACTAGATGAAATGAAAGCCGACTTGAAAGAAGAGTTTAATAAAAAGTTACAAGAAGAATTTGCTAAGCAAAATTTGGAATTTCAAAAAACAAAGCTAGAATGGGAGAAGATGGCAAGTGTATGGAAGACAGAAAAAAAAGAATTTGAGATTAGAATAAAAAGTTTAGAAGAGAAACTCGAACACCAGGATAAACAAAAACGTAGAAACAATGTGATTATTACAGGAGCAAACATTGAAGAACATCTATTTAAACAACAAGTAGAGCAGCTTCTGTCGAATAAACTGAAAGTAGATATAAATATAAAGAGTGGACACCATATTAAAAACAATGGAAACAAGAGCATAATACAAGTGGAATTTAACTCATGGGAAGACAAACAAAAAGTGATGAGAAAGAAAGGAGCAATGATAGGAACCGACATATACATAGAAAATGATCTCACATATGAAGAAAGAACTGTGCAAAAGAAGCTCAGAAATATCTCAAGAGAAAGTAGGGCACAGGGTAAGAAAACCAAGGTGGGATATAACAACATATATAATGGGACAGAAACAAACAGGAGCTAACAAAAAACTGAAAACTAAAAAAGATCCCAACATAAAACAGACAACACAGGCAATGAAAAGGCAAACGCAAATGGTAACAAATAATAACATGAAAAATACAAGAAAAATAAAAATTGGTAACTGGAACATAAGGAGCATACAAGGCAAAGAACAAGAACTGGTAGATGAATTTGAGAAAGCAATGCTTGATATAATGATAATCACAGAAACAAAAAAAAAAGGAAAAGGAATAGAGAGAATGAAAAATAACCACATAATGATATACAGTGGAGTACAAGACAAGGAAAGGGCAAAAGCAGGAGTGGGCTGCATTATAAATACCAGTATCGAACATGTAATAAAAAAATGGGAATGCTTGAACGAAAGGTTAATGACAGTAACAGTTGAAGAGAAAGACGGGTGGAATGTGAATATAATGGTGGTTTATGGGCCAAATGAAGATGAAAGTAAGGTGAAAAAAGATGAATTCTGGGAGATAGTCCAAGAAGAATATAGTAAACTAGGAGACAGGATATATATAGTGGGAGATTTGAATGCAAGGGTGGGAAAAAATAACAATGGCCTGGAAGATATAATGGGTACACATGGAGAATGCACTAAAAATAATAATGGATGCAGATTAATTGATTTCTGTGCTACAAATGATATTTCAATACTAAACACCATTTTTGCACACAAAGATACGCATAAATTCACTAGGGAAGTGCAGAGCAGAGAGGAAAAATCAATAATAGATTATATTCTTGCAAGTAGAGCAGTACGACCAGAGGTCAAGGATGTAAAAGTAAATAGAGGCAATGAAATTGACAGCGACCACTATTTAGTTGTAGCAAAAGTAAGGACAGAGAGCTCCAAGTCCAATTACAATAAGACTAGAGCGACTGGACCAAAGATCCTAAATCTCAGAGTCGACAAGCTAAAAGATCCGCAGAGACAGGAAGAATATAAAAAAAACATAGAAATGATTTGCAAAGAATTACCTGAACCGGATAGTAAGAATGTAGAAAAGCTATGGGAAAATTTAAAGAAAGTGATAACAGAAGCAACGCTGAAAACCTGCGGAACAATAAATAACAATACGAACAGAAAACAATCACATTGGTGGAATCAAGATACCAAAGATGAAATAAAGAAAAAAAAGCTCAAATGGAGAAAGTACCTAAGCACAAAACTAGAAATGGATTACAAAGAATACAAAGAGCAGTGTAAGAAAGCTAAAGCAGCAGTAAAACAAGCCAAAATGGAAGAATGGGATAGATTTGGAATGACGCTGGAAGAAAATTATAAAGAAAACAAAAAATTATTCTATAAGACAGTAAAAAAGTACAAAAACAAGAAGTCAATAATGCTAATGCAGGTGAAAGATAAACATGGAAGAATTCTAACAGAAGAGAAAGAAATTATGGAAAGGTGGAAAGAACATTTCAAGGAATTATTAGACGAAAAACAGAATACAAATAATGATGAAGAAGGAACCAATAATAATGACTCAGAAGAAAGCAATCAAGAAATAGAAATAACAATAGAAGATATTCAAAGAGAAATAAAAAAGTTAAAAAATGGTAAAGCCGCTGGACATGACAATATTAAACCAGAGCAGTTAAAGTACATGGGACCAATTGGTGAAAACATGCTGCACACCCTGATAAAATGTATATGGGAGACAGGAAAAATTCCTACGGACTGGGAAAAAGCAGTCATTTTCACCATTCACAAGAAAGGCGATACAAGAACATGTAGTAACTATCGGGGAATATCTTTAATATGCACTGCCACAAAAATATATGAAGCAATACTGGAAGAGAAACTAAGGAACATCTTTGAACCAAGGTTGGAGAAAGCGCAAAGTGGATTCAGAAAAGGCCACTCAACAAACGATCATATTTTTACCCTGAAGAAATTGATTGAAAATACACTTAGTCAAGACAGTAAACTTCTTATAGCTTTTGTAGATCTGGAGAAGGCTTTTGATAACGTGCCCAGAGGAATGATGTGGAAGATACTGGAAGAGAGAAGTACGCACAGGAAACTAATACGAGCAATAAAAAGCATTTACAGAAATACAGTAAACTATGTTAGGTCAGGAAGAATGAAATCAAAAGAATTCCAAACAACTAAAGGTTTAAGGCAAGGAGGAGCACTTAGCCCACTTCTCTTCATAATATTTATGGACAACATCATAAGAAGAATAAAGAACAGAACCAGAAAAGTAGAGATGGGTTTTTACAACATGAAGAAAATTGAAGTTGGTGAATGTGCTTTTGCAGATGATCTAGCAATCCCGGCAGCAAACGAAGATGAGCTACAAAAGAACCTAGATATATGGAATGAAGAACTAATCCACCACAATATGATAATTAACACCGACAAGACAAAGATTTTAGTAATTGGAAAGAACTATCTCAACACAGGAATATGGCTACATGGTAAAAGAATTGAAGAGGTAAAAACCATCAAATATCTGGGAGTTAGCATAAACAGTAATGGAAGCATAGAAGAGGAGATTAACAACAGAATCCAGACAGCGAACAGACTGTTCCAAGTAATCAAACCAATAATAAATAACAGAGAAGTAGCAAAAAGAACCAAGACAACCATATACAAGACCATATACAAACCCATACTTATGTATGGCTGCGAAACATGGGTTCTTAATCAAAGGACAACAAGCAAGATCCAAGCTGCGGAGATGAGGTTTTTGAGAAGGATTGCTGGGACCAACAGATTGGACAAGATAAGAAACACAGAGTTGAGAACTTGGCTACAAGTTGATAGCATACAGACAGAGATAGCAAGGAGACAACTGGGGTGGTTTGGACATTTAGTCAGGATGGAGCCAGACAGACAGACTAAAAATGTATGGAAAGCGAGATCACAGAAGAAAAAGAGGAGAGGTAGACCAACCAAAACGTGGGAAAATATAATTGTGCAGATACTCAGCAGAAATAACTCAAACATGACAAAGGCAACAAATTTAGCTGTGGACCGGAAAAAATGGAAAGAATTTGTGATGTCAATAAATTAAGCATAAATAATCTCGACACCCAACAGGGGTATAAAATGAGATTTAAATAGATATATATATATAAATTGGGTTCATAAATTAATAAACAATTACTTAGATTGCCCGGAACTTCTAAGCAATCTAAATTTTAATTTTAATCAATTAAGAATTACGCGCAACATAAATATATTTAGATGCAACATCCATGCAACAAACTACGGACATTTTAATCCAGTGTCACGCATGATGAGAACATGCAACCTGCTTAAATTAGACAAGCATTTTAATTTATTTGAAGCATCACATACATCGTTTAAAAATCAGTGCCGTAAAATTTATTTAAAAAGATATATGTAAACGTGTTTTTGTTAATTATGTAAATTATGTACTTATTTATTGTATTAAGCAATATGCACAAATGTAAAAGTAATTATGTAACTTTAAAGGCGCTGCCGTAAATAAATTTAAATTTATTATTAATGTCAAAAATAGTAAAATCTGGTCAAAAGGTATGAAAAGGTTGTCAAAAAGCATCAAAATTAAGTCATTAATTGTTGAATGCAAAATTCATTTTCACATCTTAAATCAAGTATTTTTGACAGTTGATTATATTTTGACAGCTGCTATGTAAGATTTGGTATTGAGAAATTTGCTTTAGTATTTTTTTTCAGTTTCTATAACTTATTAGTACTCTTTTGATCAGTTCATGAGGATATGAAAACTTTAAAAAAAAAATTCTACCATTTTTATTTAGTTATTTTTAACTTAATCGCATTTTTTGTTTAAAAATCGCAAATTTAACTAAAAAATAAAAAAATTACTAATGAAATCAATCAGAAATTTTCCGTAGAATCCAAATCTGGCGCTATTTCAAGTCTATACCTTGTCTATAAGCCGCAAAAGCCATAAAACCATGTTTTTGTTCTCAGTGAGCTATGCAAAAAAAAGCATTTTTTAAAAAATTTCTAATCGTCAAAGTTGACGTATTTTGATGTAAATTAATTAGAAAATATAAATTTGTTTTGTGTATTTGAGTTTTAAAGGTCTAAAACTTGAAAAAACTGCAAAAATAGGCCTATTTTTCAACATAAACTCTTACAAATACACATTTAGCAGTTTTCAGAGGAACTATACACCAAATATTATTAAAAAATTGAGTTTTGCGAACAATTCTACATAGAAAATAGTCAGTGTCTTGCTTATCTAGAGTAGAGAAACCAATCTAGAAAAACGATTGTTCGACATTTACTTAATTTTTTTTTTTTTTAATTTTTTGGATTATATTTTTTTAAGCTCATTTCAGAAGTTTAACAAAGACATCTTTTGTAGCTTGAACCAACTTTTTACTTTTACAAATTAAGACTCGATCTAACGGCGCCAAAATTAAACCTGTATGACACTGTCTATAATTATGTCTTGAATTATATATTATATAATTATAGATCGACCATTTCCGTGTGTAAAACACACAAATGATCAAGGTCACAATTATATCTTGAAAAATTTAGAACATGTTCTATTTTCCCATCTATAATCGACGCGAACGTGATGTGCGCATATTATTTTGTATTTTGTAATTTTTTTTACCACTGCAGCTCTACATATAGCAATTGCTACCACTTTTTTAATTTGTTCTGCTTCCATTTTTTATTATTTTCATTAATTGTATAACTAACTGTAGCAATAATCAATTCAAAACAAATGACATAACCTGCAAAGTGTAGTAAACATTGAAACTTGATTTGACAGATCATAGATAAGGCGCAGGAGTGGTTTTATAATTATATAAAGAATTATATATAGTGTCATACAGGATATAAATTTTATATATGGAATTATGGCACAAATTCTAATAAAAATTATATATATAATTCAAGACATAATTATAGACAGTGTCAAACGGGTTTTAGAGAATATTATTATTTTTGGCATTCAAACATAAATCCGCCTGCCGCTTATCAAAATTTGTTAAAAAAAAGTTTTAAACCACACCCTAGCGTGTTTTTAATATTTTTTTTAAATATATAAAAATAATAATTTTTAACGCATTTTTTGCCTGAAATTTTTGTAAACATTTCTTTCTGAGTACAACGCTGACTATTTTCCATGTAAAATTGTCCCCAGAATTCAAATTTTTAATAATATTTGATGTATTGTTCCTCTGAGCGCAACTAAACGTGCATTTGTAAGACTTTATGTTGAAGAATAAGCCTACTTTGCAAATTTTTGGATAGACCCTTAAATTCTACGGAAAATTTCTGAATGAGGTCACTAGTAAATCTATTTTTCTTGAGTTAAATTTTTGATTTTTAAACAAAAAATTAATTTAAAAAACGACAAAAAAACTTTTTTGTTAGGGTTTTATACCCCCATGAACCGATCAAAGGACTACTAATGAAATGAAATGAAATTGCCCATATATTAGGTTAAATAAGATAGTTTTTGACAGATAATCTTAGATCAGGTATTTTTGACAGTTGATCATTGGGACATGTTAGATGTTAGATTAAAAATTATATTTTTTACTAATGACATACATGTTAAAGTACTCGATGAAATAATCAATGTTTTTTGAAATTTTTTGAAAAATTTTCAAATGTTATTAATTTTTAAATTAAATTCTCGCCCTTCTGTTAAAAATGTCATATAAATCCTCATTCAAAATCTAGCGTTTTTGAATTTAAACATGATTAAAAGTCATTAAATGTCAAACCCGAAGAATGATCCTCAAACCCGAAGACTTCGGGTCAAAATGACACTGTTGGCAACCCTAATCATTTTATAAATAATTAAATCTATTGAGTCAGTCATATTGAACATAAAAATCAACATTTTTGTTAAATTAATAAAATCTGTCAACTGTCAAAGCAAAAAAATATATAAACCATTGTAACAATTTATAAAATATTACCTAACCTTAAAAAATAACAAAATATAATTACCAATCAAATCAATCGGCCTCTTGCTTGCATCATTCCCAATATCCAAACTATTGGGACGCTCGGAAGGCGATAAGACTGCATCATTCCGCACAATACATTTCTCAAACTCGATATCACAACTCGAATCAGCATTGATCTCATCACTCTTTGGTTTATCTTCAATCACATCAACATTATCATGTGTATCTTCAAACTTCTCATCATCCTCATCATCCAAAGCATCCAGATAATTTTGCAACTCGGCATCATCAATATCAACAGCTTGAAAACCGACTGCAGTCTCGGGTGGTTTCGGATCAATATTATTAGGAACAACTGAATCGAGATTATTATTAATACGCTCAATGCTTACTGGATTTTGTAACTGATTATTAACCGAGTTGTTCGGTATTTGTTCATTGGAAATAGTTTCAATATTGAAATGAGGTTTTTGAATATCGATTTCTACCTCGGTATCGGAATGCGTATCCGGTATTGTTTCGGTTATATTAGTATCATCGACATGTGTAGCCTCAGTTTGGGGAAGCTTATCAATAGATTCTTCATTAATTTCATTTTCTAAATTAGCAATTAGTACCGTTTCAGTTTGTAAATTAATATCATTTTCTTCCTCAAATGTTGAATCAATAATTTCATTTTCAACATCACTATTTGCAACCTCAATTTCCGATTGTGTATGTAAATTCGCTTCGTGTATTTTATCAACATCAACATTTACAGTCTGAATTTTCACAACGGCATCATTAATTAATTTCGTATCCTCGATAATAACATTAGCAACATCTATATAAGGATTCGTAAAACTACAATGATCATACGCATCCACGCTAATTATATTCTTAACATCAACCCTCGCATCATTACTACTAACCTCTTCATATTTAATCGAATCGTTTTCGACTTTTTTCGGCAAACTTTCTGCTTTCGATTCCGGGTAATTATATAAATCAGAAGGCCCCACTGTGTAATTATTGTTGACACTTTTTGTTTCTTCAGTGTTGATATTATTGTCTTTCCGCCCACCAATATCGGTATTAAGATAATCGTTTAAACTGCTAAATACATTATTAATGGAATGCTTAGAAGCACCGGCACGGTTTTTCGCATCAGTCGGCTCAGTATACGTTTGGCCTTGTTCGGTGAGTTCACTATACTCGAAATCATTTAACACCTTATCAAGATCCACTGTATATTTATCCATCTGTAAATAAAAACAAATGAGTCAAAGTCAAATCAATCTAGTGATTTGGGTGAATGGGTTTATAGTAAAATTGTTTTGTTTTTTTATTTTGGTGGGGAGGTTTTGATGTACGCCCCATATAACCCCACAAATGATTCATAAAAGTCGATTTCTATTCTCACCTTTTAGATCGATTGCATTTCCATTTTAATTAATTAATTGGATTGTTGGAAATGTATTTTTATTTGGTTCTTTCGGGTTGCGTTGTTGGGAAAATATTTTACTCGGATCAGCACCAGCTTTGACGTTTGACGTGCGGCGTTGCCGGGTTGTGCCGGAATGCACGGCGGGCAGGGGAAAGTGATAATTTCGAAAGTTTAATGCTAATTGTGTGACGATTGGAGCTTATCGGTACTATGCAAACATCAAATTCCATACAACGCATACAATATCAAATCATTTCTATTTTTATTATTATGATACGGTTCATTGTTCAATACTATTAACTAATAATTCATTAATTACAATCTCAATAATTGTTTCGACATTAAAACAACAATTAATAATTATATTGCAAATTAACATATTTTTTGTTAATTATAGCCACTTCATAAATTGTGTAAGTTGTATATTGGAGCGTTTTACAAGCCAAAAACTGCGTTGAATGCTCTCAGTACATACAGGTTATGTTAGGTTAAGTAAGACATGCTTAAAAGCGTTTCCAGACAGAAGTGTCCCCAGTCTCCAGTAAAGCTTTGCTGGGTTACAGATTAGGTTGAATAAATCACGCCTTGAAGCGCTTCACAACTCGGGAGCAACTATGAGTGTCTTTAACAAGTTACAGGTTAGGTTAGCTCAGTACATACAGGTTAGGTTAGGTTGAGTAAACAATGCTTAGAGGCGTTTCCCAAACAGAAAGCTATAAGTGTACCCAGTCTCCAGTAAAACATTGCTGAGTTACAGGTTAAGTTAGATTGAGTAAATCATGCCTTGAAGTGCTTCACAAGTCGGGAGCGGCTATCAGTGTCTTTAACAAGTTACAGGTTAGGTTAGCTCTGTACACACAGGTTAGGTTAGGTTAAGTAAGCAATGCTTAGAAGCGTTCCGCAGAAAGGAGGCTAAAAGTGTCCCAAGTCTCCGGCAAAACTTTGCTGAGTTACAAGTTAAGTTAGGTTGAGTAAATCATGCCTTAAAGCGTTTCACAAGTCGGGAGCGGCTATGAGTGTTTTCAGTAAGTTACAGGTTAGGTTAAGTCAGTACATACAGGTTAGGTTAGGTTAAGTAAGCAATGCTTAGAGGCGTTCCGCAGAAAGGAGGCTATAAGTGTCCCAAGCCTCCAGTAAGACTTTGCTGAGTTACAGGTTAAGTTAGGTTGAGTAAATCATGCCTTGAAGTGCTTCACAAGTCGGAAGCAACTATGAGGGCCTTCAATAAATTACAGGTTAGGTTAGCTCAGTACATACAGATTAGGTTAGGTTGAGTAAGCAATGCTTAGAGGCGTTCCCCAGAGTAGAAGTTATAAGTGTCCCCAGTCTCCAGTAAAACTTTGCTGAGTTACAGGTTAAGTTAGGTTGAATAAATCATGCATCAAAGCGCTTCACAAGTCGGGAGCGGCTATCAGTGTCTTTAACAAGTTACAGGTTAGGTTAGGTTAGAAACTTCAAAGCAGTTGCAAAACTGTCATGGGAAGAGGAGGACTACCAAAGAACTACACCGAAACCGGGGCCGATATGGGAAGCGCAGAGGGAGCATGACTCTATCAGGGTAGTAGACATTGAGTACAAAATAATAAAGCAGAGCCAAGCCAAAAGAGGAGAAAATCCTATAAAAGAGGCAGCGGAGCAAAACATAAAACCGGGAGAAGCGGCGTATATTAAGCATATCACGCAAACTCCAGCAAACAACGGAGAATGGCTTACAAAAGAAAGGTATCAATGCCTCATAATGATAGATACGCAGGAAGATGACGAGACACAGTACCAGCAAACATACGAAGAACTGGAAAAAGTGCTGGCAAAAATGGGAAACCTTCAGAAAGAACACATGTTAGTGGAAATTCCCAGGCAAAACCCAAAGACCGTTAGGAAAATGCTCGAGTACCTGACAGAGGGACAAAACATGAAATTAGAGGTCTACGAACCGAGCGGTGCAAAGACTGGGCAAAAGGGTGAGGGACCCGCCAGAAACCCCGAGAACCATATAACAGGGTCAAATGAGGAAGACGGGGAATGGAAGACTAGTGGAAGAAAAGCGAGAAGGGGAAAGTTTGAAACCATAACGATCAAACCAAATGCAGGCAGATCATACGCAGATATTGTACATGAAATGAAGGAAAGGGTTAGCACGGAAGGTATCGAGGTGCATAGCATATCAAAAACAAGCCAAGGGAACGTGCAAATTAAAATCAACAGCTTGGAAGAAGGACAAAAAGAGGCCTTTAGAGAAAAACTAATAAATACCGTAAAAGGAAAAGCAGAAGTCTATACAGGTGGAAAAAAGAAAACCACAGTAATGCTGTTGGACATCGAGGAAAACACCAGCCAAACCGAGATTGAAAGAACGCTGGCAAAAGCACTAGATGGCACCCGGAGCAACATAGAGGTGAACCTATCAAAGACAGGTAACGAAGCAGGTCTGAAGTACGCCTTTATAACAACCGAAGTGGAAGTGGCGGAAAAATTATTAAAGGAAAGGATAATAAGAGACTCCTGGAACAGCTGGCGGATCAAAGAGATAGTGGAGCCGAGAAGGTGCAACAAATGCTACCGAGTAGGACACATAAAGAAAGACTGCACCTCTGAGGACGGTACAAAAACCTGCCACAAGTGCGGGGAAACAGGGCACATAGCCAGCAAGTGCAAAAATGACGCAAAATGCTACCTGTGTAAGGAAGAAGGACATAGAACTGAGTCTACGAGATGCCCAAAGTACAGGGCCTTGATCCGAGAAACAAGGAGGAAGGGGAAAGAGGAAGTAAAACCCACAACATGCTAATACAAATACTGCAGGTAAATGTAGGCAGATCCAAAAGCGCCATGGACCTGCTGAAGCAAAGATGCCAAGAAAGAAACATAGATGTGGCAATAGAATCAGAGCCAAACAAGTACATGGCCAGAAATAGCCAGAGATGGCTGCTAGACAGAAGAGAGGATGCAGCACTCTACATCCCCCACAAAAAAACAGCGGCAAATGTTGATGTAGGAGACGGATACGTAGGAGCACAAATAGAGGGTATATGGATGTACTCATCCTACATAAGTCCAAAAGCAACAGAACAGAACATGCGAATTTACCTGGATACAATAGAAAACTCCACAAATCAGAAAAAGAAAAACCTGCTGGTTGCAGGAGACTTCAATGCGAAAGCATATGGCTGGGGCGCCAGAGTAGAAGACAAGAAGGGCACAACCCTGATGGAATGGGCGGCGGAAAAGGACTTCTGCATCCTAAATAGAGGAAACATCCCTACTTTCGAAATGAAAGGGGGATCTTCCAATATCGACATATCAATCTGCACAGAAGACATAGCCAGAAGGACCAAGGCATGGCAAGTAAGCAGGGAAGAAAATCTCAGCCTACACAATAGTATATACATTGAAATCAACGCAGACAAAAGCGGACAAAGAGGATACAAGAAGCGCAAAACGGGATGGCACTACGACAAAGAGAAAGACGATCTCTTTATACGAAAGCTAAAAAAAGAAGCTAGCAAGAAAAAAGTAACGCCAGACGAAATAAGTATTATTATCGTGAAGACTTGTAACGCCATCTACAAGAAAAGAGGGTGTGGAAGAGAGAAAAACCAGATTCACTGGTGGAACAAAGACATAGGCCAAATAAGGGAGACATGCAACATGATCAGAAGAGAACTGACCAGGAAAACAAAAAAAGGGATCATGGAGGAGATCGAAAAAATCCGAACAAAATATAAGGAAAAAATAACAGAACTAAACAAAGAAATTAAAAAGGCAAAAAAACGTGCTTGGGAGAAACTATGCAATGATCTAGACCAATTTACATGGGGATTGGGGTATAAGATTGTGACGAAAAGAATAGGAATGAGAAGCCCCATATTAATGACGGATGAACAGCAATACGAGGTGGCAAAAAAACTCTTCCCCCAAAAGCCGGAGGAGGTGTTCAAAAACGTGGGAGACCAGAGGGATGCTCCACTAAGTACCCTGCAGGAGATAAGAGAAACGGGAAAGAAGATGAAGTGTAAAAAAGCGCCTGGTCCGGACAATATACCAGCGGAAGTTATTAAGGTGATGGCAGACAGAACACCGGAGATGCTAAAGGAAATGATGGATGGAATCATATCCAAAGGCAAATTCCCAAAGACTTGGAAAGAGTGTAAACTCATACTGGTGGAGAAACCCAAGAAGGAAGGAGAGCCAAATACATACCGGCCGATCTGTTTATTAAACACCTTGGCCAAATTTGTCGAACAAGTCTTGACCAAAAGAATAAGGGACAACCTAAAAGTGAAAGAAGATCTCTCCGAAAGGCAGTTTGGATTTAGAGAAGGGAAGTCGACAATTGACGCCATAAACGCAGCCCTTGACAAGGAAGAAGGAAGAAACAATAGACTAGGCAAATACGCAGTGCTAGTCACGTTCGACGTTATGAATGCATTTAACTCCGCACCATGGAAAAGCATAGTTGAGGAGCTGGAAAGGAGACAAATAGACAACTACCTCACTAATATACTAAAGGACTATTTCGGAGAAAGAACCATTCAAATAGGAAAAGACAAAAAAATGAGAATGACATGCGGGGTACCCCAAGGATCGGTGATAGGCCCACTGATATGGAACATATATTATGACGGAGTCCTTAAAATAACAACACCAGATACAGTGAAACTAATCGGCTTTGCAGACGATCTGGCAATGACTACATACGGAAATAGCGCGGAAGAGCTGGTGGAGAGAATAGAGGGAACGGCCGCAAGAATACAAAGGTGGATGGCAAGAAAAGAGCTCAAAATGGCCCCACATAAAACGGAGATGGTAATCTTGAGAGGAAAAAAGATCAAAGAAATCAAAGTCACGATAGGCGGAAAAGAAATTACCAGCTCAACCACAGTTAAATACTTGGGGGTGTACGTCGGGAAAAACGGCAACATGGGACCCCATGTCCGACAAACGATAGGAAAAGCCGAAAAGGCTGCGGCGAAACTATATAGGATCTTCCCAGCATAGGCGGCCCCAGAGCCAGTAAGAGAAAGGTCATAACCAACACAGTAACCGCCATAATACTATATGCGGCCCCCATATGGAAGGAATGGGCAAAAGCAAAGAAATACAGGAACATGCTAAACGGAGCCCAGAGGAAAACGCTGCTGAAAATAAGCTCGGCGTACCACACAGCACCGACGAAGGCCCTACAGGTGATCACCGGATGTACACCCATGCACCTAATGGTAGAGGAAAGGGGCGAAAAACACGGAAACGACACAACAAAAGAGAACATAAAAGAAAAGACAAGAAGTAAATAGGAAAAGGAGTGGCATGAAGAAAAGGAAACGTCACAATGGACTAAAAGATTGATCCCGAACATCTCAAAGTGGGCGGACAGGAAGTATGGAGAAATTAACTATTATTTAAGTCAACTCCTAACAGGACATGGCTGCTTCGCACAGTATCTACACAGATTCAAAAGAAGGGCAAACAACAACTGTCAGTACTGCAAAGAATGCAATACACCGGAGCATACATTTATAAAATGCAAAGAATTTGAAGCAGAACGGGAAAGAAGCACTCAGACCCTAGATAGAGAGGTAACAGCGGACAACATCGTGGATATAATGCTAACTAGCAAGGGAAACTGGGACACTATCCAAAGTATGGTGAGGAATATACTGAGGAAAAAAGAAGAAGACGAGAGAGAAATGCAAAGAAAGGGAGAACTATAGAACAAGGTACTAACAACTGACCCACGCTATTTCGAAGACTAAAACCGCAAGGTAGTACCGGAATAGCAAGACCAACTGGAGTAAGGAGGAGGTTTTTTTAACCGGTATGAACCCGGCACTACTGTGCAGCATCGGTGGCTGTCAGTGTCTTAGATTTCCTCCTCCCCGTATAAAAAAAAAAAAAAAAAAAAAAAAATGGTTAAGTAAGCAATGCTTAGAAGCGTTCCGCAGAAAAGAGGCTATAAGTGTCCCAAATCTCCAGCAAAACTTTGCTGAGTTACAGGTTAAGTTAGGTTGAGTAAATCATGCCTTAAAGCGTTTCACAAGTCGGGAGCGGCTATGAGTGTCTTCAGTAAGTTACAGGTTAGGTTAGGTCAGTACATCCAGGTTAGGTTAGGTTGAGTAAGAAATGCTTAGAGGCGTTCCCCAGAAAGGAAGCTATAAGTGTCCCAAGTCTCCAGTAAAACTTTGCTGGGTTACAGGTTAGGTTAGGTTAGGTTGAGTAAATCATACCTTAAAACGCTTCATAAGTCGGAAACAACTATGAGTGTTTCCAGTAACATTTTGTTAAGTTACAGGTTAGGTTAGGTTAGGTTAGGTGATTCATACGGGATCTCCTGTACTCAGGCTGGAGATTCCGGATAAATGTAAAATAATGGCCTACGCCAACGATCTAGCGGTGGTGGTCAGGTGAAACGGTACTGTGAGACTCCAGGAAGCAGCAAACGTGGGCCTAGCGGTCGTTGACGAGTGGATGTCCAAAAACGGGCTGGAAATAGCCTTCGAAAAGATCGAAACCCTAGTTGTGAAGAAGACAAAGAGGATAGGCGAGGTAGTCTATGCTTTTAGAGAACAATAGGTGAAATATGTAGGAGTCTGGCTAGACGCAAATTGAACTTTTGGGCATCACGTAGTAAACTCAGTCAGAAAGGCACTAACAAAAATCTTGCCAAACGTTAGAGACCAAAGAACCAAAATACGCGGCGCCTGTGTAGAAGAAAGCACTCGGTGTAAAGAAGCACATGACCGCGCTAACTTTAACACAAATAAAGGTCCTGCTGAGGGTGATTAGCGGCTATAAAACCATCATT
Organism: Tachinus rufipes; assembly: GCA_963932245.1. Taxonomy (NCBI): domain Eukaryota; kingdom Metazoa; phylum Arthropoda; class Insecta; order Coleoptera; family Staphylinidae; genus Tachinus; species Tachinus rufipes. The sequence continues at coordinate 84,824,566 of OZ010748.1, read as the reverse complement.
AAAAACGCAGCTTGCGTTATAGCAGCGCGGTTCCACCAATCGAGCCGAAAGTGTTGAAACTGGATGACAGATACAGAACCAGAAATGCAAGGCAGAAAACAGTCTACAGCTTAGAAGATAAGTGGCAGCAAAAATAAAAAGACACCAATTTGTCCAATGAACAAAAAAGTTGATCCCAAATATAGATGCCCTCGTAGGACATCAGATTACTTCCTAACACAATTTTGTCGAGCCACGGCAGTTTCGGGACCTATACCAAAATAGGTGAAGAACCGCAAGACTCCCCCAAACACACAATCTTCACCTGCAAACGCTGGCAGCTTAGGAGGTGGGAAGCGGAAACAGCGATAGGTGAAAGTCTCAAGGTGGATGGCCTGATAGACCTTATAACCAAATCGAGAAGAAACTGAACCCACATCAACAAGTTTGTTAGGAAGTCTATAGAAAGCAAAGAAGATGAAGAAACGTCACGGCAGAAAACCACAACCAGAAATGACTGACGAAGAAGTTTTTTAGTGAGTGCAAGTTTCACACTCCCGGACCTATTAGAATCAAGCGTCCGAAAAGCGTAAAAAAGTTGATGAGTACGTTTAGCAAAATGATAAGCCCAACTCAAGTCATCCTCGCCTGAGAAACCCCTTTTACCTTCATTTTCTGCTGTGATCTGTTGACCTCTCTTGGTCAACTCTTCAGCTTAAACTTGTCTTTTTTCGGTTTCTGATGCCATTAGGTTTTGAGAGCTAAGAAACCAAAAAACTTTAACACTTTCTCTACAGAGCAAACTTTTTAATTAAAATGGACTAAAAATGTATAATAATAGAAAAACAAATCACATCCGCACAAATTTTGAAAAGGGCAAAAATAGAAAAGACCAACTTAAATGCAGTAAAAACTATTGGCGACTGTCCCGGTAGACCACCAGGCCAAAGTGCAGGTAGAAGCAAAAAAAAGCTGGAGAACTAAACAGGCCGTCGACAGTCAGCCCCCCCCCCCCTTAAAACACATCTCGAAAAAAGCGACAAAAGAGCAAGAGCAGAGCTACACTGTAAGCAAGGCTCTGCAACGCAGAAAGGCTCTCAAGCATAGGGGGCCCTCCAATAATTATTTCAAAACCTAGAGGCTCCATGAATTGACAAAACAAAAGAAATAAATGAATAAAAGTTGTACTTTTTTTCAAAATTGACTTTTAGTGGGCTCTTTTCAATATTTTGCGGCTAAAAATCCTAGATCCGACACTGCAAAAGAGCCACCTGCGTGGCTGGTAAAAAAGTAAAGCAAAAATAAAAGCCCAGGGTCGAAGGATGAAAGCCTGGACTCCACCATAGTTTAGAATCCAAGCAGAAAAGAAAGACGGTAAAATAAAACTTAAAAACAAAAACATTAATTTACCGCTACAAGGCGACGGTGAAAGGAGAAGTCTGCAAAAAAAACCATCAGCTTTAGAGCAAGGTAGTGAGCCCGGGAATGTGCAGAACAGAGAGAGCACGGAATCCAACATAACCAAATTAGAAGAAAAAAATTCAAAGATTACCTATAGTTCAAAAATAGTGCAAAAAACCTAACTAACTTTTCGGGTTGGGTGGCCGCGCGCAATTAACTGATCAGTCCTGATCACCTCCTATCAATGTGCAAATTAAAGTTATCTCAGTCTACAATCTACTCTGCAGCTCGTAGAATTACATCAAAATCTTCAGCAAACGCCTTGCTCAAGGAAAAGTTTTAGTAAAAAAATTTGTTTGCATTTGTAGATTGGTTAGTAATGCCAATTTTGGGTCATATTTCTTCAATCAGCTGAAAGTACCTATTGGTTTAGTTAATTAATAAATAGTATCAGATGGCAGGACGGTTGCCGACAACTATAATGTGATGTCTCAAGTTTTAAGTATTCCACATGTTATCAAGCTGGTGACTTAAACTTTTACACAGCTTCAGATTTATCTTGTTGTTTTTACAATCACCTGCACCATATATAGCTCCAACCATCAAAAACTGCAATAATTGGCGCCCAACATAGGGCTATTTAAAGGAAAAGCGCCCTAGCCTCCTACCGATGATACTACCAAAAGCTCCGTAAAACCAAAAAAACTTTTTGTAGAATTACAAAAACTCCAAAATGGTTCCAGTATTTAAAGGACGTCTACACTTGCTTCTACCCTCTACCACCACTTTTTCTTTCTTGTACTAAAACTGTTTGTAAGGGATATGCCATATGTTTCTTTCTAACTTTAACACTGTTTTAGCTTTTGCTTAAAAAATTGCTCCAAGAAAGAGGCGTTGGTAGTCTAGTTTTGGTTCTCTGACTTTCTTCTGGCTTGTTGAAGTCAATTAGGTCTAATACCTCCAGTGCCAGAACCTTGTAATTTCCGTTGGGTTTGCTTAAAATTTGTTTGAATTTGGTTTTCTAACTTTCTTAACGCCAATGAAAGCTCATCAGGTCTGTCACCTTAAAGTCCGGTATCAAAAAAAAATCCAATTGTAGCGCCATTGCTTACTTGAGAGCTTGTTGCCTTGGCCTAAGCTAGCTTTTAATCGAGAACCTACTATGAGCAGAGATATGTCATCTTCAGCTTCAAAATCCCGGTGACTAGAGCAAAGATATCCGGAGAATAAGTAACGGAAAGATAGGGCTAATCAAAATACTTAGGAAAGTCAAAATAGGAACCAAAAGGAAAAAATAGTTTTCAAACTGAGCAAGAGCACACATACCCGACACGAAAATATACTACTCTCCGTGTCATTGCACAAAAACCGCTCCCCAAACAAACATAAGTGCTTCGGCAAGATTCCGCTTCGATCTCTTACCCAAAGCATTGCGGCCTTACTCTCCCGACTCAGGAATACACTACCTTCCAAGTCATTGCACAAAAGCCGCAAGCAAGCTCCGAACTAACAACCAACAACAAGCTGCCAGAACATCTTCTGCAATCTTCTTAAAGATCATCCAAACCCTGGTTTACCCCTGAGGACGTGCCGTTAACACACGGCCCAAACTTTAGTTTCTAACAAGAACTCATCGAAGACTGTAGAGATTAGGCATTAACCATCTTCCCAAATCATCATGCGCCCACATAGTCACCTCAACTGCTGCTACAGCTACACAACAGCCGCTATGCCTACTGACCACGGCTATAGACTTAGACAAGCACCGACAACCGCCGCCCAAAATACACTACCCCGTCCGTAGTTCCTCTCCCAACAACTGGCTATTACCAGAAAAACTTATCCATAACGACCACCACTATGCCCACCGCCCACGCAACTTGCTATGCTTCTGCACCAACGACAGGCCTTAAGCCTTCATACACCTCTCAAACGACCGTACCAACCGGTCAACACGTTCGGACAGGTCACCACTTTTATGACACCGGAAAGAGTTAACTCCAACCAAAACCAGTGGTCCGCAAACCGTTTGAATATAAAATGAAAAAAATCGGAAAAACGACGCCCAGGGTATCGGCAAAAATTCAAAAAGCGGCTGTAAAAAAGCTTTTCCTAAAACAAAAAGAAAGGTCATTTAAAAAGTACCCGGTAGAGAAAAAGAAAGTAGTAAACAAATCTATCAGAAACGGCTGACACTTTTTGGGGGCCCCCAATTTTACAAAAAGGCCCTGCCACGGTTTATCAAAACCAGGGGGGGGGGGGGGGATTACAAAAAAAATTATAAAATACACGCTATTTTTAGTTCCAGGGGGGCCCTTTTCAATATTTTGCGGGGAGGGCCTACAAATCTTAGCTACGCCACTGCCTAGAACAGCCTCTAGAGGTAAAAAGAGTAGCCTATGCCAACGATATGGCGGTGACCGTTGCCATACGCTCTAATAATAAACTAATAAAGACGGAAAATTGCACAAACAAACTGTTAACTGTCAAAAATGACGTTAAAAACAAATATATAACTACAAAAAATGAAAAAACGTCAAAACTGTCAAACGTTGATTTTTTGTTAAAAGTGACGCTTAACTGTTAACTCGCCTTAACAATCAAAAATACCGTTTAATGTTAGTTAGGCCGTTAACCGTTTTGCAAAAACAATGTTTGATTGTCAGAAGTGACGTTAAATTATCAGTTAACTGTCAAATATAACGTTTATGTAGCAGCAAAAGTAAAAAAGCCGTTTACTGTTTTGCAAAAACGTTTTTTAAATGTCAAAAGTGACGTTTTCGATGACTGCAAACATCGTTTAATTGAGAGACGTAATAATCAACCTCCAAAGTGAGGTAACCTCTTTCTTTCTACGCAATATTTCATTGCAAAAACATGGATTCAAAAATGACATTTACTAATCAGCAAAAACGTCAAAATGTTGTTTAACTAACATTTAACAGTACAAACTAAATGACAAAGTTAACTGTCAAAATACTGTGTAAAAATAGCGATTATCTGTCAGTTAAACTGTCTTTAGATTGTCAAAAATAACGTTTAACTGTTGGCAGAACTAACTGTCAAACATGATTTTTATCTCAGAATTTTGTGACATTTAAAATTTAGATTTTTTGATTAAAACGTAGTACCACATTAGAAAAACAAAACCCATAAGATTTGAACAATGTTAGATCTATTAATGTGCCAAAAGTAATGTGTATTTGTTGGTCAAAATTAAAATTGTTTAACTATCTTGTCAAACTGTCAAAAGTAACGCTTATTTTTATAACAAAACTGTATTGTAATATCGTTTAAATAATCTATTCTGTCAAAAAAGTGGCATTAACCAAAACGCTGTTTGGATTTACGTTTCACTGTCAGCTGCCAACTGTCAAAAGTGACGTTTATCTAAAATTGTTTAACTATCTTCAAAAACGTTGTCAAACTGGCAAAAATGACGTTTATTTGCCTCTCAAAACGTTTGTTAACTATATCGTATTACAGTCTTAATAAATGAATTTTAATGTTTAACTGTCAAAAATGTGTGACTTCTGATTCATTTCAAAATTAACGCTTATAAGTTTATGATAACCACATATGATATTTGACAGTTGAATTAGATAAGTTAACATTTTTGTGTGACTTATGATTGATTTCATAATAAACGATATAAAATAGCTTTTTCATGTTTTAATTTTATAAAAAGTCAATCCTACCAACTGCACCATATTTATTAATATGATTTTAATGTTTTAATTCATGAAAATCAATCCTACCATGCGCCATTAACACAAATAACTGATATCATTATCAGTAACTAATATATTTTATAATCCTACTGACTGCGCCATAATGATTACTATCACATTTTCATGTTTAACTTTATAAAAAGTCGATCCTACCGACTGCGTCATATTTATTAATACTCATATCAATTAATGCTTAAACTTCATAGTAGTCAAATATGACATTTAAGAGTTAAATATGAAATTTGACACTTGAGTTTGATAGCTTTGCTTTTTGTATGATTTCTGATTAGTTTCATAGCACGTAAACCTCAAAATTAACGCTTATGAGTTCATGATAGTCAAATATAACATGTGAGAGTTGAATTTGTTAACTTTACACTTCTGTATGACTTCTGATTGGTTTCACTTCACTTCATTTATGTATACTGTTGAATTTACAAAATCAACAAGTTTTATTTAAATGATTATTTATTTTGTAATTTAAATGAAGGGTAAAATTTATGATATTGCACGCCGAACATAAAATTTCACTGATATTGATCACGTTAAGTGATATGAAATGATATCAGCCAACCGAACGCGCCTTTTATCTCTAAACAATTTGGCGCCGTTATTTTTTAAATTTAAAAGATGTTACTCGATTGGATAAGTTTTGAATTCTGACGGATAACGCGCGTTTGCAAATTAAAACCAATGGAGTGAGCGTATTTAGCTTCACGTGACCTTTGTTTACTGACATTTCGGGTGTAGTAAAACGGCGCCGACGTCGGGCGTCCGTACACTTAGCGAAATGTCGACGGTGCACGAGCCGCAGTAGAAACGGGCGGCCCATTCCCCCACCACACATTTACCCATACAACTTTTATCAATTCGGATTGTTACAAATTATTATTTTTTCAATCATCTCGCTCGTAAGCAAATTTTTCTAGTAGATGTCAACTGTCATGCACATCAAATATGGCGGATCAAAATGACAAGTACCCGCTGCATCGGGCCGTCTTCGACAACGATCTGAAGACGCTGTCGCGTCTACTTCGGCGACACGACGTCTCCGAAAAGGATAAACATGGTAAATCAAACACTGCCTAATTAACCCAACATATTCATTCAAATCATGCAGGTTATGTTATCCATTATTTACCAAATACATCCTTATTGCAGGCAACACAGCCCTTCATATCGCTGTCATGCTCGGAAGAAAAGGTAAAATATTTACTCCACATTAAAAGAAAATCATTTAATAAATAATTTTATAGAATGCGTACAGCTTTTGCTCAAACACGATGCCCCGGTTAAAGTCAAAAATGGGCTCGGATGGACTGTCCTGGCGGAAGCAATTAGTTACGGACACAGACCAACAAGTAAGTCATCAACAAAACATTTCTATAATTAAAATTGTTTCAATTTTAGTATCATCGTTGGTACGTAAATTCAGGCAACAATCGAGAGAGCAAATGGAAGAAAGACGGCCGAATTTAGTGGAAGCTTTAAACCGCATCAACGATTTCTACATGGAATTAAAATGGGATTTCCAATCTTGGGGTAAGATAACAGCTTTAAGTACATTGTTGTGTTATTGATAAGAATGTTTTATTTTTATTTAATGATGCATGGAATGATATGATTGTTTTGTTTGTAGTTCCACTCGTCTCGAGAATATTGCCGTCCGATATTTGCAAAATTTATAAATCGGGGGCCAACATACGACTCGATACAACGCTCGTCGATTTTTCCGATATGCGATGGGAGCGCGGTGATATTTCTTTCATATTTAACGGCAATGCGGCGCCTAATCAAAGCCTCACTGTTCTCGATAATGTTCAGAAGGTCTACCAAAACGTTAAATATGAGGTAAGTTGATTAATTTATACTATTAATGCTTCATTGAGTATGGATATGTCATTAATAATTGTTAATAATTGACAAAAGTGCAATAGTGAATAAAATGACTGTGAAAAAATTCTCTGAAATGTTATGTTTTGACAATTTAGAAATTTAAAAATCATTTATTACATGCAGTAATCATGGATCATGCAGAAACCTCATTTGCTTTAATAGATTCATCAAAAATTGTGCAGAATATGTATTTACTACATGGAATTGGTCTAAAAATGCATTTATAGTTCTAATAAACTCTATTTACTTAATAAACTTGTTAAAAGTTTTGCAGAAAACTCATAAAATTCATCCAAAAGCCTTCAGAAATCTATTACTTTATGCAATAAGCACAAAGTAATGCAAAAATTGTGCACAAACCTTAATTGACTTAAAAAACCATCAAAAATTACACAGAAAAACCTTTTATTGCATGAAGTGGTCCAAAGATTGAACAGGAAAACAGTTTATAATGTAATAATGATCAATAATTGCACATAAAATCTATTTGTTACATACTTGTCCTACATAATTCATCAAAAGTTCTATAAAATAAACCTTTATTGCATAAAATTTATCAAAAATTGCACAGAAACCCTATTTAATGCATAAAGTAATTTAAAAATTGTGCAGAAAACCCATTTATTTATGATAATTGTGTTGAAAAAACAAATATTTATTCCATAAATTATATCAAGAATTGCGAAACCCATTTATTGCATAAAATAGTCCAAAAAATTTACCTAAAACCCATTTATTACATAAAGTATTGCAAAAAAAGTGTAAAAATGCCAAAAATACTACAAGAAACCTCTTTATTGCATAAAATTGATCAAAAATTGCGCAGAAAACCATTATTTTGCATAAAGTAATGCAAGAATTGTACTTAAAACTCATTTATTGCACAAAGTAGTCCAAGAATTGTACAAGAAACCTTTTCATAATGTAAAAATGACAAAAAATTGCATATAAAACCCATTTATTACATAAAATAGTCTTGCAAAAACCGTTTAGATATGAAATTTATTAAAAATCACGCAGAAACCCATTTTTTACATAAAGTAATGCAAAAATTGAACTTAAAACTCATTTATTGAATAAAGTAGTTCAAGAATTGTACAAGAAACCCGTTTATAATGTAAAAATGACCAAAAATTGCAAATAAAACGCATTTATTACATAAAGTATCACGCAAAAACCGTTTATGGTATGAAATTTATCAAAAACCGCGTAGAAAACTTATTTGCTCTAGTAGATTCATCAAAAATTGTACAAAAAACATCAAAAATCGCTCAGACAACCTATTTATTGCACAAAGTGTGCAGAAAAACTATTTATGATTTAAAATTGATCAAAAGCCACGCAGAAACCCATTTTTTACATAAAGTAATGCAAAAATTGAACTTAAAACTCATTTATTGAATAAAGTAGTTCAAGAATTGTACAAGAAACCCATTTATAATGTGAAAATGACCAAAAATTGCATATAAAACTCAGTTATTACATAAAGAAAACTCATTTGCCCTAGTAAATTTATCAAAAATTGAACAAAAAAAAAAAAAAAATTGCTCAAACAACCTATTTATTGCGCAAAGTGCGCAGAAAATCTATTTATGATTTTAAATTGATCAAAAACCGCACAGAAAACCCATTTTTTACATAAAGTAATACAAAAATTGTGCTTAGAACCCGTTTGCCCTAGTAAATTAAACAAATATAAAACATTTATTGCAGAAAATTCATAAAAAATGCATAGAAAGCCCCACATCCACCTGCCCAAGTGTTTTAGATCAAGTGATTAGATTGTTTTACACTTTTAAACTTTTTTGCAACTAAAAAAATATTTCCCAAATTGTCATTGTTTTATGATATTTCACTGTCAAAATTGTTCTAAAACTGTTATAGAAGTCATAGAACCAACAGAAAATGTTTCCAAAATTAAGATATTCTGAAGCTGTCACAAATGTCATAAAAATTCTTTAACTAACATATCTTTGATAAAACGTTCTTAAATGTCAAAAAATTTGTTAAATGATTTAAAGTATTTCACTGTCATAAATATCATAAACTGTACAAACTTTCTAAAACTGTCATAGAAATCATAAAAGATTCATAAGTAATCAGAAGATGTTCATAAACTAACAAAAAAAGTTCCCAAAACTGTAAAAACGTTCCTAACTTGTCATAAATGCCATAGCACATTCTGAAGCTGTCACAAATGTCACAAAAAAACAACTAAAACGTCATTGATAAAATGTAATAAGTGTTATAAGATCTTTTTCTGCCATAGATATCATAAAATGTCAAAACTATTCTAAAATTGTCATAAAATTTATAAAAATGTATGTCAAATAGTTGAGCAGGTGGGCCGGGTACACTGTCCATAATTATGGATAAAAGGGGCCCAAGTGTTGTGATCAAATAATTAGATTGTTTTACACTTTTGACGTTTTTGCAACTATGACATAACAAAGAATAATTTGCACTTTTTTTAATTAAATTAGAGTTTGGATGTCTGATAATCAAATTGTTGGATGACAAAGAGATACTGGTCATGTTTGTTTTTGCTATACAAATGTCAAAAGATGTACACAAACTATTATATTATTATTATTATATATCTAACAAAAATGCTCTCAAAACTGTCAAAATTTCCTTAAACTAAATTAAAAATAAAATTGTTAAACTGTCACAATTGATTAAAGATGTCATAGATATCATAAATTGTGGATAATCTCAAAACTGTTCTGAAACTGAAGTCATAAAAGATTCATGAGTAATCACAAATATCAGACAATGTAGACTATATAGGGTTAGTCAAAATTATCGGAACACCTAAATAATTCTCTAACCGTTGAAAATTTCAAATACATCCCACCCAAATAATTCTCCAATAGTTGAAAATTTGAAAATAAGTTTCAAACAAAAGTTTTTTGGTTTTAAACAAACTAATTTATAAAAATATATTTAATATACAGGGTGTTCATTTTATTGTGGAAATTTAAGTAAACTTTTTTCTAAAATTAATTCTGAGTGTTTTTTGTGGACATATTTATTTTTATAAAATGCATCATTTTTGAGTTATAAGCAACTCCTGAACTTCAAATAAAGAAAATTTTCGCACAAACATACACATTTATTTTAACCAAACGGTTAAAAAAGCAATAGCATTAAAAACTATTAACAAAACAATCATTAAATTATTAAAAAATATAAAAATATACAGGGTGTTCTATTTAAAAAAAATTAAAAAATCCAAATTTTCATAATAAAATAAACACCCTGTATATTTTTGCATTTTTAGTTTTTTAAATAGAACACTATATATATTTTTACATTTTTAATGATTTAATCATTGTTTTGTTAATAGTTTTTAATGTTATTGCTTTTTTAACTGTTTGGTCAAAATAAATGTGTATGTTTGTGGGAAAATGTTCTTTATTTAAAGTTCAGGAGTTTGCTTATAACTCAAAAATGGTGATTTTTATAAATAAAATATTTTTACAAAAAAATGCTCAGAATTAATCTTAGAATCAAAAAATGTAAAAATATACAGGGTATTCCATTAAAAAAAAAAACAAATTCACAATAAAATGAACACCCTGTATATTAATAATATTTTTATAAATTAGTTTGTTTAAAACCAAAAACATTTTGTTTGAAATTTTTTTTTTTTATTTTTAACGGTTAAAGAATTATTTAGGTGTTCCGATAATTTTGACTAGCTCTGTATAATAATTTCAAATATCAAATAATTTGTTAAACTCTCATAAATGTTTTCACTGTTGCAGATATCATAAAATGTAGCCAAACTGTCAAAACTTTCTAAAACATAAAAAAAAAAGATTCATAAGCAAATCTCAAAACGTACCTAATTTGAGATAAATGCCGTAACCATTCTGAACCATACACAAATGTCACAAAAAAATCTTCAATTAAAACTTCTTTGAAAAAATGTTCCCAAATGTCAAATACATTGTTATAAGTGTTAAGATATTTTACAATCATAGATATCATAAAATTTATGACAGTTGAGCAGGTGGGCCAGGGTACTCTGTCCATAATTATGAACAAAATGGGCTCAGGTATTTGTGATCAAATAATTATGACATAACAGAATAATTTGCAGTTTTTTTAATTAAATTATGGTTTGGATGTCTGATAATCAAATTGTTGGATGATGTTAGGCTGATACACTGTTCATGTTTGTCTTTGTTATACAAATGTCAAAAGATGTACATAAACATATTATTATTATTATTATAACTAACAATAATGCTCCAAAATCTGTTAAAATTTTTATTTTTAAGCTGCCACAAATGTCATAAAAAATCTTCAACTAAAATATCTTTAATAACATATTCTTAAATGTTATAAAATGTCTAAAATAGCTAAATCGGGCCTTAAAACATCAAAACCCGGCTAAAAATGATTTAAAAGTGCAAAAGTTTATTCATAAAATGTCAAAAATTGCAAAATCTGGTCTTAAAACATCAAAATATTGGTAGAAAGCACTAAAATACTGTCATTAACTGTTGAAAAATATAAAATTCTATTCATAAAATGTGTAAAATAACGGACTTCGGGTAAACATAATTTAAAAGTGTAAAATTTTATTCATAAAATGTCAAAAATAGCAAATTCTGGTCTTGAAACATCAAAATATTGTTGGAAAGCACTAAAACACAAATGTTTAAAGATGTCATAGATATCATAAATTGTCCTGAAACTATCAAAGAAGTCATAAAAGATTCATGAGTAATCACAAATGTCAGAAGTTGAAGACTATATATTTAAAAAACATAATACAGTAAAGCTCCGCTAATCCGGATCAATTAAAACATGGCTTGATCCGAATTATTGAACAATCCGGATTACTGGAACAATAATAAAATAATTAAACAAAAGCCACTATATACCGGGTGTCTCAAAAAAATTTATTACCAAAGTGAACCCAAGGAATCCACTGATGAATTTATTTTTTACCGGAATAATCCGGAAGTACCCGGAACCGAAAGTAACTTTAAAATTTCAAATGGCAACATAGGTCGAGTATGGTATTAATTGATAGGTTTTTTTAAAAGAAACAACTTTTATAAAAATGTTTTTAATATTTTGCATATTTACAAAAATTGCATAAAATAATGCAAAATTCACGCTGACAAAATGTTTATGGTATAAAATTTATTAAAAGCTTCACAGAATATCTATTTGTCCTAATAAATTCATCAAAAATTGTACAAAAGCAACATTTATTGCATAAAATAGATCAAAAATCGTTTATAGTGTAAAAATGGCCAAAAATCGCACATTAAAACCATTTAAGAAATACAGTAGTGCAAAAAACGAGCATAAACTCCATTTGTGCTAATAAATTCATCAATAATTCTACAAGAAAACCTTTTATTTTCTAAAATTCTACAGGAAAACCTTTTATTGCATCAAATTTATCAAAAATCGTGCAGAAAACCCATTTTACTTTATGTAAAGTAATGCAAAAATTGTTCTTAAAACTCATTTATTACATAAAGTAGTGCAAAAATATATATAAGCCTCTTTATAATAAATTCATCAAAAATTGTATAAAAAACTATTTATAGCACAAAATTAATCTTGTAAACCTTAAAATAGCTTCTAAATAACATTTATAAAATGAAAATCCAACAGAAAACTCATGAAATTTGCTCAGAAATCACCTTAACCAGATGAATTTGATCAAAACTGGCTTAAAAGCCCCATTTATAACTTAAGATTGACATGGAAACTTGAAATTGCTCCAATATAACATTTATAAAATGAAAATTGAATGGGAAAATGAAATTTGCTCAGAAATCACATTTAAGACATGGATTTTATTAAAATTGGTGAAAAAAAATTTAAACCATAAAATTGCCTTAAAAGAACAAGAAAGTCAAGCAGAAAACTAATTTTACGCATAAAATTTGCTCGGGAATCATATTACCTTATGAGTTTTATAAAGGTTAGTTCAACAAACCAATTTATAGCTTAAAATTGCTCCAAATCAACATTTATTACATGAAAATCAACCAGAAAACTCATTTTCTGCATAAAATTTGCTCAGAAATCACATTTACAACATGAATTTTACTAAAATTGGCTCAGAAAAATCAATTTAGAGCTTACAATTAACTTGTAAAGCTTAAAATTGCTAAGAAATAACATTTATTACATGAAAATTCAGGATAAAACTCATTTTTGCTCAGAAAACACATTTACTAAATGAATTTGATCAAAATTGGCATTAAAACCCATTTATAGCATAAAATTAACATAAGAACCTTAAAAATTGCCCTGAATAACATTGATAACAAAAAAATCAAGCAGAAAACTCATTTTCCACATGAAATTTGCTTAGAAATCACGTTTAGCAATGAATTTTATCAAAATAACATTTATAACATGAAAATCAATCAGAAATCTCATGCAACACATGAGGTTTGTTAAAATTGCCACTAAATTCCAATTTATAGCATAACATTGATTGTAAGCTTAAAATTACCTCAAAATATCATTTATGACATAAAAATCAAGCAGAAAATTAATTTTTTGCATGAAATTTGCTCAGAAATTACATTTCTACATGAATTCTATTAAAATTGGAACAATAAAACAAATTCATAGCTTAAAATTGACTTGTAAACCTTAAAATAGTTCCGAAATAACATTTATAACTGAAAACTCGTTTTCTGTATTAAAATTGCTCAGAAATCATATTTGCCACATGAATTCTATTAAAATTGGTGCAAGAAACTAATTTATATCAAAAAATTGACTTGTAAACCCAATTTTTACATAAAGTAATACAAAAATTGTGCTTAGAACCCGTTTGCTCTATTAAATTCACTTAAATCAAAATAATACAAAACATTTGTTGCAAAAAATTCATAAAAAATTGCAAAGCCCAAGTCATAACTAACAAGAGCTAACTAAAACTGTCAAAAACTGTCATAGATGCCAAAACATTTCTTAATTCTTGAGCTGTCGCAAATGTTTTGATATCATAAAATGTAGCCAATTTGTCAAAATCACATGTATCATCATCATGTCAGCATATGTTCATAAATTAACAAAAAATATTTCCAAAATTGTCTAATTGTTCCTAAACTGTCATAAATGCCATAACATATAAATGTTTTACGATATTTCACTCATAGAACTAACAGAAAATGTTTCCAAAACTGTCAAAATGTTTCCGAACTGTCATAGATGCTATAAGATGTCACAAATGTCATAAAAATTCTTCAACTAACATATCTTTAATAAAATGTTCTCAAATGTCAAAAAATGTGTTAAATGATTTAAAGTATTTCACTTAAATATCATAAAATGTGGTAAAACTGTCCAAACTTTCTATAACTCATAAATCATAAAAGATTCATAAGCAATCAGAAAATGTTCATAAACTAACAAAAAACGTTTTTAACTTGCCATAAATGCATAACACATTCTGAAGCTGTCACAAATGTCACAAAAAAAAACAACTAAAACAGCTTTGATCAAATTTCAAGAACATTGTTATGCTTTCACAAGATATTTTACTGTCATAGATATCATAAGTCAAAACTATTCTGAAACTGTCATGAAATTTATAAAAAATGTATGTCAAACAGTTGAGCAGGTGGGCTCAGGTGGGATGTGTAGATTCATGAGCAATTACAAATGTCAAAGATGTACATGATCGAACAAAATCAGTCATATTTGCTATAATATATTCTTAAATTGTTGCAAATGTGATAAAATAATCTTCAACTAAAATATCTTTGATAAAATGTTCTTAAATGTCAAAAAAAAAATTGTTAAACTGTCACAAATGTTTAAAGATATCATAAAATGTGACCAAATTGTCAAAACTGTTTAAAAGTCATAATAGATTTATGAGCAATTACAAATGTCAGAAGATAAACTTACATAAAATATTCCCAAAACTGTCAAAATAATCTTAAGCTGTCATTTAATCTGTCACAAATGACATAAAAAAATCTTTAACAGAAATATCTTTCATAAAATAATTTCAAATATCAAAAAAATTGTTAAACTCTCACAAATGTTTTCACTGTTGCAGATATCATAAAGTGTAGCCAAACTGACAAAACTTCTTCTTCTAACCTAACCTACCTAACTCGAGATAGATGCCGTAACATATTCTGAATCTTACACAAATGTCACAAAAAAATCTTCAACTAAAACATCTTTGAAAAAATGTTCCCAAATGCCAAAAAATTTGTTATACTTTCATAAGTGTTTAGGCATTTTATATACAGGGTTAGTCAAAATTACCGTTTTATTTGAAAAAAAAAAAGTTTACTAAATTTCCACAATAAAATGAAGTTGTATATTAAAAAAAAAATTATAAATTAGTTTGCTTAAAACTAAAAAACTTATTTTGAAATTTTCAACTATTGGAGAATTATTTAGATGTTCCGGTAATTTTGATTAACCCTGTATACATCATAAAATTTACCCAATCTGTCATAAAAGTTATGACAAACAGTTGAGCAGGTGGGCCAGGTACACTGTCCATAATTATGGACAAAAGGGGCTCAGGTGTTTGTGATCAAATAATTATGACATAACAAACAATAATTTGCAGTTTTTTTTATTAAATTAGGGTTTGGATGTCTGATAATCAAATTGTTGGATGACAAAGAGATACTGTTCATGTTTGTCTTTGCTATACAAATGTCAAAATATGTACATAAACTATGATATTATTGTTATATAACTAAACTGTCAAAATTTTCCTAAACTGTCGTAGATGCTGTAACATATTTTAAGCAGTCACAAATGTCGTAAAAAAAACTTCAAGTAAAATATCTTTAATAACATGTTACTCAATGTAAAAAAAAATTGTTAAACTGTCACAAATGTTTAAAGATGTCATAGATATCATAAATTGTGGATAATCTCAAAACTGTCCTGAAACTATCAAAGAAGTCGTAAAAGATTCACGAGTAATCACAAATGTTAGAAGATGTAGACTATATATACAGGGTGTAGATTAATTGGCGGACAAACGCCAGGTGAATTTGTAGAGCTTGCCAAAAGAAAACGAAAATCTTAATTCCAAAATGCTGAGAAATTCTTCGTTTGGCCTCACGAGGTCCTCAAAGTTTCAATTTTGTCAATATAAATATTGTTTTAGTTGCGTATTTTATGTACCAAGTTGCTTTCTTTTTTAGTATAATAAAAGTTACGAGGTTTATTAAAAATTAATAATAAAAAATATTAAAAAATGTGCAAATTACTTTCCAAGAATAAATCAAATTTAAATTAAAAATACACTTGGCAACGTAGCAAATTTTTTAATAAAATTCAAATTATAATGCAGGCTACGCAATGAATGTCAGTTGATATTTCTATTTTATTATGACTTTTACTTTGAATGAATATGCAAATTACGCCGGTGATGCTTGAGAATGTCATGAATTCGGTACCGTATAGTGTTTAGAAGTAAACGGTGGCCAATATGAACATTTGTAGTTTATAATAAATAATAACATTTGATGTGTGTAATAAGTTGCCCACATTATAGGTATAAATATAGAAATTTTGCTACGTTGCCAAGCGTAACGAAACTTTGAGGATCTCGTGAGGCCAAACGAAGAGTTTTTCAGCATTTTGGAATTAAGATTTTCGTTTTCTTTTGGTACTGTCTACAAAGTTACCTGGCGTTTGTCTGCTAATTAATCTACACCCTGTATATATAAACTAACAAAAAAAATTGCCAAAACTATCAACATGTCCTTAAACTGTCTACTCTTAAGCTAAAAAAACATCTTCAACTAAAATGTTTTATTTTACTGTTATAGATATCATAAAATGTGTTTTGAAAACTGCCATAGATATTGTTAAACTGTCAGAAATATCATAAAATAATCATTTCTGCCAGTTAGTGAACATTTTTGATAGTATAGTTGGTGACTGTACCTCTACTTTTGATAATAAATTATAATTTTGACACTTTCTTAGTTAAAACACATTCAAATATTTGACATATTAAGAGATTTCTGTCAATTTATCAACATATTTGTCATTTCATAAACATTCCTTCAATTTAGTAGAAATTTTTGACAGTTCAGTAAGAGATCTTACCTTACTTATGACACTTTACAGATGTTTGACAGTTGATAAAAATATTTGACAGACTAAGTCGTTTCTGACAATTTAATAACTTATGAGTCAGTTCAGAGACATTTCTGCTATTTAGTAAACTAGACCAAAAATCGCAAGTTTATAAAAATCCATTAAATGCATAAAATAATGCAAAATTTACGCTGGCGAAACGTTTATGGTATAAAATTTATTAAAAGCTTCACAGAAAACCTATTTGTCCTAATAAATTCATCATAAATTGTACAAAAGCAACATTTATTACATAAAATAGATCAAAAATCGTTTATAGTGTAAAAATTGCCAAAAATCGCACATAAAACCCATTTAAGAAATAAACTAGTGCAAAAAACGAGCATAAACTCCATTTGTGCTAATAAATTCATTAAACAATTCTACAAGAAAACCTTTTATTTTCTAAAATTCTACAGGAAAACGTTTTATTGCATCAAATTTATCAAAAATCGCGCAGAAAACCCATTTTACTTTATGTAAAGTAATGCAAAAATTGCGCTTAAAACTCATTTGTTACATAAAGTAGTGCAAAAATATATATAAGCCTCTTTATAGTAAATTCATCAAAAATTGTATAAAAAAACTATTTATAGCACAAAATTAATCTTGTAAACCTTAAAATTGCTTCGAAATAACATTTATAAAATGCAAATCCAACAGAAAACTCATTTTCTGCATGAAATTTGCTCAGAAATCATCTTAACCACATGAATTTGATCAAAACTGGCGTAAAAGCCCCATTTATAACTTAAGATTGACTTGGAAACTTGAAATTGCTCCAATATAATATTTATAAAATGAAAATCGAGTGGGAAAACTCATGCATGAAATTTGCTCAGAAATCACATTTAAGACATGGATTTTATTAAAATTGGTGAATTTTATGGTTTAAATTGCCTTAAAAGAACAAGAAAGTCGAGCAGAAATCTAATTTTACGCATAAAATTTGCTCGGAAATCATATTACCTTATGAGTTTTATAAAGGTTAGTTCAACAAACCAATTTATAGCTTAAAATTGCTCCAAATCAACATTTATTACATGAAAATCAACCAGAAAACTCATTTTCTGCATGAAATTTCCTCAGAAATCACATTTACAACATGAATTTTACTAAAATTGGCTCAGAAAAATCAATTTAGAGCTTACAATTAACTTGTAAAGCTTAAAATTGCTAAGAAATAACATTTATTACATGAAAATTCAGGATAAAACTCATTTTTGCTCAGAAAACACATTTACTAAATGAATTTGATCAAAATTGGCATTAAAACCCATTTATAGCATAAAATTAACATAAGAACCTTAAAAATTGCCTTGAAATAACATTGATAACAAGAAAATCAAGCAGAAAACTCATTTTCCACATGAAATTTGCTTAGAAATCACGTTTACCAAATGAATTTTATCAAAATTGACTCAAAAAAAATTATAGCATAAAATTGCTCCGAAATAACATTTATAATAACATGAAAATCAATCAGAAATCACATGCAACACATGAAGTTTGTTAAAATTGCCACTAAATTCCAATTTATAGCATAACATTGATTGTAAGCTTAAAATTACCTCAAAATATCATTTATGACATAAAAATTAAGCAGAAAATTAATTTTTTGCATGAAATTTGCTCAGAAATTACATTTCTACATGAATTCTATTAAAATTGGAACAATAAAACAAATTCATAGCTTAAAATTGACTTGTAAACCTTAAAATAGTTCCGAAATAACATTTATAACTGAAAACTCGTTTTCTGTATTAAATTTGCTCAGAAATCATATTTGCCACATGAATTCTATTAAAATTGGTGCAAGAAACTAATTTATATCAAAAAATTGACTTGTAAACCCAATTTTTACATAAAGTAATACAAAAATTGTGCTTAGAACCCGTTTGCTCTATTAAATTGACTTAAATCAAAATAATACAAAACATTTGTTGCAAAAAATTCATAAAAAATTGCAAAGCCCAAGTCATAACTAACAAGAGCTAACTAAAACTGTCAAAAACTGTCATAGATGCCAAAACATTTCTTAATTCTTAAGCTGTCGCAAATGTTTTGATATCATAAAATGTAGCCAATTTGTCAAAATCACATGTATCATCATCATGTCAGCATATGTTCATAAATTAACAAAAAATATTTCCAAAATTATCTAATTGTTCCTAAACTGTCATAAATGCCATAACATATAAATGTTTTACGATATTTCACTCATAGAACTAACAGAAAATGTTTCCAAAACTGTCAAAATGTTTCCGAACTGTCATAGATGCTATAAAATGTCACAAATGTCATAAAAATTCTTCAACTAACGTATCTTTAATAAAACATTCTCAAATGCGAAAAAATGTGTTAAATGATTTAAAGTATTTCACTTAAATATCATAAAATGTGGTAAAACTGTCCAAACTTTCTATAACTCATAAATCATAAAAGATTCATAAGCAATCAGAAAATGTTCATAAACTAACAAAAAACGTTTTTAACTTGCCATAAATGCATAACACATTCTGAAGCTGTCACAAATGTCAAAAAAAAACAACTAAAACAGCTTTGATCAAATTTCAAGAACATTGTTATGCTTTCACAAGATATTTTACTGTCATAGATATCATAAGTCAAAACTATTCTGAAACTGTCATGAAATTTATAAAAATGTATGTCAAACAGTTGAGCAGGTGGGCTCAGGTGGGATGTGTAGATTCATGAGCAATTACAAATGTCAAAGATGTACATGCTCGAACAAAATCTGTCATATTTGCTATAATATATTCTTAAATTGTTGCAAATGTGATAAAATAATCTTCAACTAAAATATCTTTGATAAAATGTTCTTAAATGTCAAAAAAAAAATTGTTAAACTGTCACAAATGTTTAAAGATATCATAAAATGTGACCAAATTGTCAAAACTGTTTAAAAGTCATAATAGATTTATGAGCAATTACAAATGTCAGAAGATAAACTTACATAAAATATTCCCAAAACTGTGAAAATAATCTTAAACTGTCATTTAATCTGTCACAAATGACATAAAAAAATCTTTAACAGAAATATCTTTCATAAAATAATTTCAAATATCAAAAAAATTGTTAAACTCTCACAAATGTTTTCACTGTTGCAGATATCATAAAGTGTAGCCAAACTGTCAAAACTTCTTCTTCTAACCTAACCTACCTAACTCGAGATAGATGCCGTAACATATTCTGAATCTTACACAAATGTCACAAAAAAATCTTCAACTAAAACATCTTTGAAAAAATGTTCCCAAATGCCAAAAAATTTGTTATACTTACATAAGTGTTTAGGCATTTTATATACAGGGTTAGTCAAAATTACCGTTCTATTTGAAAAAAAAAAAGTTTACTAAATTTCCACAATAAAATGAAGTTGTATATTAAAAAAAAAAATTATAAATTAGTTTGCTTAAAACTAAAAAATTTTTATTTGAAACTTATTTTGAAATTTTCAACTATTGGAGAATTATTTAGATGTTCCGGTAATTTTGATTAACCCTGTATACATCATAAAATTTACCCAATCTGTCATAAAAGTTATGACAAACAGTTGAGCAGGTGGGCCAGGTACACTGTCCATAATTATGGACAAAAGGGGCTCAGGTGTTTGTGATCAAATAATTATGACATAACAAACAATAATTTGCAGTTTTTTTTATTAAATTAGGGTTTGGATGTCTGATAATCAAATTGTTGGATGACAAAGAGATACTGTTCATGTTTGTCTTTGCTATACAAATGTCAAAATATGTACATAAACTATGATATTATTGTTATATAACTTTGTTCTCACAAAACTGTCAAAATTTTCCTAAACTGTCGTAGATGCTGTAACATATTTTAAGCCGTCACAAATGTCGTAAAAAAAACTTCAAGTAAAATATCTTTAATAACATGTTACTCAATGTAAAAAAAAATTGTTAAACTGTCACAAATGTTTAAAGATGTCATAGATATCATAAATTGTGGATAATCTCAAAACTGTCCTAAAACTATCAAAGAAGTCATAAAAGATTCATGAGTAATCACAAATGTCAGAAGATGTAGACTATATATACAGGGTGTAGATTAATTGGCGGACAAACGCCAGGTAAATTTGTAGACCTTGCCAAAAGAAAACGAAAATCTTAATTCCAAAATGCTGAGAAATTCTTCGTTTGGCCTCACGAGGTCCTCAAAGTTTCAATTTTGTCAATATAAATATTGTTTTAGTTGCGTATTTTATGTACCAAGTTGCTTTCTTTTTTAGTATAATAAAAGTTACGAGGTTTATTAAAAATTAATAATAAAAAATATTAAAAAATGTGCAAATTACTTTCCAAGAATAAATCAAATTTAAATTAAAAATACACTTGGCAACGTAGCAAATTTTTTAATAAAATTCAAATTATAATGCAGGCTAACGCAATGAATGTCAGTTGATATTTTTGTTTTATTATGACTTTTACTTTGAATGAATATGCAAATTACGCCGGTGATTCTTGAGAATGTCATGAATTCGATACCGTATAGTGTTTAGAAGTAAACGGTGGCCAATATGAACATTTGTAGTTTATAATAAATAATAACATTTGATGTGTGTAATAAGTTGCCCACATTATAGGTATAAATATAGAAATTTTGCTACGTTGCCAAGCGTAACGAAACTTTGAGGATCTCGTGAGGCCAAACGAAGAGTTTTTCAGCATTTTGGAATTAAGATTTTCGTTTTCTTTTGGTACTGTCTACAAAGTTACCTGGCGTTTGTCTGCCAATTAATCTACACCCTGTATATATAAACTAACAAAAAAAATTGCCAAAACTATCAACATGTCCTTAAACTGTCATAGATGCCATACTCTTAAGCTAAAAAAACATCCTCAACTAAAATGTTTTATTTTACTGTTATAGATATCATAAAATGTGTTTTGAAAACTGCCATAGATATTGTTAAACTGTCAGAAATATCATAAAATAATCATTTCTGCCAGTTAGTGAACATTTTTGATAGTATAGTTGGTGACTGTACCTCTACTTTTGATAATAAATTATAATTTTGACACTTACTTAGTTAAAACACATTCAAATATTTGACATATTAAGAGATTTCTGTTAATTTATCAACATATTTGTCATTTCATAAACATTCCTTCAATTTAGTAGAAATTTTTGACAGTTCAGTAAGAGATCTTACCTTACTTATGACACTTTACAGATGTTTGACAGTTGATAAAAATATTTGACAGACTAAGTCGTTTCTGACAATTTAATAACTTATGAGTCAGTTCAGAGACATTTCTGCTATTTAGTAAACTAGACCAAAAATCGCAAGTTTATAAAAATCCATTAAATGCATAAAATAATGCAAAATTTACGCTGGCGAAACGTTTATGGTATAAAATTTATTGAAAGCTTCACAGAAAAACTATTTGTCCTAATAAATTCATCAAAAACTGTACATAAGCAACATTTATTGCATAAAATAGATCAAAAATCGTTTATAGTGTAAAAATTGCCAAAAATCGCACATAAAACCCATTTAAGAAATAAACTAGTGCAAAAAACGAGCATAAACTACATTTGTGCTAATAAATTCATTAAACAATTCTACAAGAAAACCTTTTATTTTCTAAAATTCTACAGGAAAACCTTTTATTGCATCAAATTTATCAAAAATCGTGCAGAAAACCCATTTTACTTTATGTAAAGTAATGCAAAAATTTCGCTTAAAACTCATTTGTTACATAAAGTAGTGCAAAAATATATATATAAGCCTCTTTATAATAAATTCATCAAAAATTGTATAAAAAAACTATTTATAGCACTAAATTAATCTTGTAAACCTTAAAATTGCTTCGAAATAACATTTATAAAATGAAAATCCAACAGAAAACTCATTTTCTGCATGAAATTTGCTCAGAAATCATCTTAACCACATGAATTTGATCAAAACTGGCGTAAAAGCCCCATTTATAACTTAAGATTGACTTGGAAACTTGAAATTGCTCCAATATAACATTTATAAAATGAAAATCGAATGGGAAAACTAATTTTTTGCATGAAATTTGCTCAGAAATCACATTTAAGACATGGATTTTATTAAAATTGGTGAAAAAAAAATTTAAACCATAAAATTGCCTTAAAAGAACAAGAAAGTCAAGCAGAAAACTAATTTTACGCATAAAATTTGCTCGGAAATCATATTACCTTATGAGTTTTATAAAGGTTAGTTCAACAAACCAATTTATAGCTTAAAATTGCTCCAAATCAACATTTATTACATGAAAATCAACCAGAAAACTCATTTTCTGCATGAAATTTGCTCAGAAATCATATTACCTCATGAATTTTATAAAGATTGGTTCAACAAACCAATTTATAGCTTAAAATTGCTGCATATCTACATTTATAACATGAAAATCGACCAGAAAACTAATTTTTGCATGAAATTTGCTCAGAAATCACATTTACAACATGAATTTGACTAAAATTGGCTCAGAAAAACCAATTTAGAGCATACAATTGATTTGTATTGCTTAAAATTGCTAAGAAATAACATTTATTACATGAAAATTCAGGATAAAATGCTCAGAAAACACATTTACCAAATGAATTTTATCAAAATTGGCACTAAAACACATTTATAGCTTAAAATTAACATAAGAACCTTAAAAATTGCCTTGAAATAACTCATTTTCCACATGAAATTTGCTTAAAAATCACGTTTACCAAACAAATTTTATCAAAATTGACGCAAAAAAAATTTATAGCATAAAATTGCTCCGAAATAACATTTATAACATGAAAATCAATCAGAAATCTTATGCAACACTTGAGGTTTGTTAAAATTGCCACTTAAAACTAATTTATAGCATAACATTGATTGTAAGCTTAAAATTACCTCAAAATATCATTTATGACATAAAAATCAAGCAGAAAATTAATTTTTTGCATGAAATTTGCTCAGAAATTACATTTACCACATAAATTCTATTAAAATTGGAGCAATAAAACAAATTCATAGCTTAAAATTGACTTGTAAACCTTAAAATAGTTCCGAAATAACATTTATAACTGAGAACTCGTTTTCTGTGTTAAATTTGCCCATAAATCATATTTACCACATGAATTCTATTAAAATTGGCGCAAGAAACTAATTTATATCAAAAAATTGATTTGCAAACCTTAAAATTGTTTGAAAATAACATTTATAACATGAAAATCAAACAGAGAACTCATTTTCTGCATTAAATTTGCTCAAAAATCACATTTGCTTGATGAATTTTATTAAAATTGGCCTCGAAACCCAATTTATAGCATAAAATTGACTTGTAAACCATAAAATTACTGAATTCTTAATATTGCTTTCAATATAACAATTATAATATGAAAATCAATCAGAAATCACATGAGATTTGTCCAAATCTTCTTCTTTATTGCGCGTTTTACAGCTATTTTACATTGCCCCAGAAGTCTTACGACTTGTTTTAAGGGGGTTGATGGGACCAACGGCTTATCAGGTGACTTTCGAACCACCCCGGTGGATAAAAAGCAAGATATTATTTTAGTCATATTCGGAGATGGAACTTTGGACTGTTAGCGTGCTACGCTAACGCTCTATAACTGAGCCATCTCACCGTTTGGCACAAAATACTAATTTATAACACAAAATTGGTCTGTAATAACATGATAATCAGCAATAAAACTGATTTGCTGCATGAAATTTGCATAGAAATCACATTTACCACATAAAATGTATCAAAATTGGCAAAAAAAACTAGAATTTTTCAAAATTAGTAAATTATTATAAAAAAAAACCTATTTTGTACGCTACAATTGAATTTTAAACCTTAAAATTGCTTCGAAATAACATTGATAACATGAAATTTCAACTAAAAACTTATTTTATACAAGAAATTTGCTCAGAAATCACATGAAATTCATCAAAATTGGCTTAAAAAAAACAATTTAGCATAAAAAATTGACATTAAAATCTTAGAATTGCCCTGAAATAACATTTATAACCAGAGAATCAAGCAAAACATGTGTTTTTGCTTGATTTTCACATGTTATGAATGAAATTAGCTCAGAAATCACATTTATTTATTAAAATTGTGCACAAAAAACCCATTTATATCATAAAATTTACATGTAAAACTTTAAAATTGCCTTGAAATTTATAATTTGAAAATCAGACAGAAAACTTATTTTCCGCATTAAATTTACTCAGAAATCATATTTACCACATAGAATATATCAAAAATGACACAATAAAACCATTTAGAGCAA
Source organism: Tachinus rufipes (assembly GCA_963932245.1). Taxonomy (NCBI): domain Eukaryota; kingdom Metazoa; phylum Arthropoda; class Insecta; order Coleoptera; family Staphylinidae; genus Tachinus; species Tachinus rufipes. Next base: position 84,799,145 of record OZ010748.1, on the reverse strand, counting down.
AAAAATTGACTCATAAAACTTAAAGTTGCTTTGAAATAACATTTATAACATGAAACTCAAGAAGAAAACTTATTTTCCTCTAGAAATTTGCTCAGAAATCAAATGTGTTTTATTAAATATATATAAATTTGTTCAGAAATCATGTTTACTACTTGCATTTAATCAAAATTGACATGGAAACTTTAAATTGCTCTAATATAAGATTTATAAAATGAAAATGAAGCGAGAAAACTAATTTTCTGCATGAAATTTGCTCAGAAATTAGTTCATAAAACTAATTAGTTTTATTATTTTGTTTTTATGCTTACAATTGACTTGAAAGCTTAAAATTGCTCAGAAATAACAGTTTTAACAGGAAAATTCAATAGAAAAGTCATTTACCGCATGAAATTTCCTCAGAAAACATATTTACCACATGAATTTTTATAAAAATTGGCGCAAAAATCCAATTTATAGCTTAATTTTTTTCTAAATCAACATTCATAATATGAAAATCAAGCAGAAAACTCATTTTCTACATGAAGTTTGCTCAGAAATCACTTTTAGCACATGAATTTTATTAAAATTGGCACAAAAAAACAATTTATAGCATAAAATTAACATGTAAAGCATAAAATTGCTTTTGAAATAACATTTAAAACTCATTTTCTGCATAAAATTGGCTTGAAATTGCATTTATGGCAAGTGAAAAACTCTTGTCTGCTTGAAATTTGATCAGAAATCACATTTAAAACATTAATTTTACCAAAATTGGTTCATAAAAACCCCAAATTGGACTTGTAAACATTAAAATTGCTCCAAAATATAATTTAACACATGACATTTGTCAAAATTGGCACAAACAAAACAATTTATACCATAAAATTGACACGTAAAGTTTAAAATTGCCTTGAAATATCAATTATGACATTAATTTTAAGCAGAAAACATGAAATTTGCTTAGAAATTACATTTACCTCGTGCATTTTATAAAGATTTGTGCAAAAAACAATTAATATGATATAATTGTCATGTCATGCTAAATAAATTCCATTTTTTGCATGAAATTTGCTTAGAAATCACATTTATCACTTAAATTTTATTAAAATTATCATAGAAAACCAATTTTATGCTATAAATTTGACCCTTAAAATTGTATAAACTATGAAAATAATAGATGACTCTTTTTTTCTCATCAAAGTTGATCAGAAATCACGTTTACCACTTGAATTTTATCAAAACTGAAACAAAAAACTCAGTTATAGCATAAAATTTACATGGAAACCTTTAAATTGTCTTGAAAAAACATTTATAACGTAAAAATCTAGCAGAGAACTCATTTTTTGCATGAAATTTGCTTATAGATCACATTTACCACATGAGTTTTATTAAAATTGGCGCTGAAACCCAATTTATAGCATAAAATTGACTTGTAAACCTTAAAATTGTGTAGAAATAACATTAATAACATAAAAATCAAGCGGAGAACTCATTTTCTGCATTAAATTTGCTCATAAATCACATTTACCACATGAATTCTATTAAAATTGGCACAAGGAACTAATTTATATCATAAAATTGATAGGTAAACCTTAAAATTGTGTAGAAATAACATTTATAACATGAAAATTAAGCAGAGAACTCATTTTCTGCATTAAATTTGCTCAAAAATCCATTACTTCATGAATTTTATTAAAATAGGCATCAAAATCCCATCATTTATAGCAATATAACATGAAAATTGCGCAGAAAACTCATATTTCTATCATGAAATTTGCTATAAAATCATGTTTATCACATGAAATCAATCAAAATTGGCGCAGAAATCCCATTTATGGCATATATAACATGACAATAGCTTAGAAAACTCATTTTCAGCATGAAAATTGTTTAGAAAACAGATTTGCCACATGAAATTTGACAAAATTTGCACAAAAACATTTCTAGCATGAAATTCAATTGGAAATCATTTTTACCACAAGAAATGAATCAAAATTGGCACAAAAATCCATTTATAGCATATATAACATGAAAATTAAGCAAACAACTCAGTTCGGCATGAAATTCGCACAGCAATCACATTTATTACTTGAAAATTATCAAAATTGGCACAAAAACCCATTTATAGCATATAAATAACATGAAAATTGCTCAGAAAACACATTTTAAGCAAGAAATTCGGTCAGCAATCACACTTACCACTTGAATATGATCAAAATTGGCAGAAGAAAACCCAATTATAGCATACTTGACATGAAAATTGCCCAGAAAACTCATTTCCAGTATGAAATTTGCTCGGAAATCAAGTTTACTACAAGAAGTTAGTCAAAATTGTTGCAGAAAATCCATTTTTAGCATATTTTACTTTGATTACCTTAAAATTGAACAATTATGAGATTAAAAACATGCAGAAAGCTTTTTCCTAGTATGAAACTCAATTGGGAATCATGTTTACCACATAAAATTGGTGCAAAATAGCATGAAATCCTTAAAATTGCTTAAAAATAACATTTATACCATAAAATCGAACAGAGAACTTTTTTTCCTCATGAAATTTACTCAGAAACCATGTTAACCAAATTATTTTTTTTTTTTTAAATTTGTGCACAAAACACGTTTTTTGCTTAAAATTTACTTTGAAAACATTTATAACATTAACTCATTTTCTTTGATTAAAATTGGCACAAAAATCCATTTATAGCAAAAAATGACATTGAAATCTTAAAATCACTCCAAAGTAACATTTATTTTAAGAAAATTAGTGCAATTTGATCGGAAACTACATTTACCACATACATTTTATCAAAATTGGCACAAAAAACCTATTTATAGCATAAAATTTACGATCATTATCATCCAGAAACCTGTGTCAAAATTCATTTAGATCAGTTAAATTTAAAACATTTATGCCCGTATTCATGAAACATTTTTGTAACGATTCATTATCAAACAAATCATTATAATTTAATGAACATTAACTTTTGTTTTTTATAAGTTATTAATATGTTAACCTATACAATATAACCTCAAATACTATGAATTAATACAAATAATTAGACATTTTCAAATCAAACAGATGTGTCAATTTAATGATTCGTTTTGTTTTAATGGACCAAAAATAGTGCGTTCAATTTAATGAATAATTTAATGAACATTATTGCTAATGAGTGTTTATGAATACGAAAACTCGATTAAACGTTTCGTTATATTTTTAACAAATCATTATATATTTAATGACGTTTTTATGAATACGGGCATTATTGTCAAATTGAATTTTATTCTTAGTTATTTTAAAGGAGAGTGAAATGGAAATCGAAGACGAAGTCGATCTTTTAATGTCCACCGATATTTTGGCAGCTCAAATTTCAACCAAAAGCATATCGTTCGTGCGGGCGCAGAGCGGATGGATTTTCAGGGAGGACAAAACTGTAAATCATCAATTATGAATTAAACCGACATTTATCTAATCTAAAATATTTAATTTGTAGGAGGTAGTGGCAGGTCAGTATCCTAGCGAGTTATACACCGTACATGGTCTCGTATTGGAGAGTCGGAAGAGAAGGGAGCATTTATCGTTGGATGATTTGCAAAAGAACAAAGCTCTTCTCGAGAGCTTCACGAAAGGGGGCAACATACAAAATATTGACCAAAATGGAGTCGTAAGTTGTTTCAATTAATTTGAAATATTGCTATTGCAATTGTTTTTTTTAGCCTGTGCGCAGGACGAGTCTGAATCCTCCTATGGATAAAAGCGTCACATGGGAACAATACATCACGTCCGACACAAACAGTTATCCACGTCTCGGCAGGGATCTAGTCTATAAGGAATCAGCTAAATCATTTAAAGCCACCATTGCCATGGTAAGTACAATTTTGACAGTTAATGGAAAATAATTGATAATCAAAGTGAAACACAATTCCTAAATATCACATTTTGAAAATAAAAAAAAAAATTAATGACAATTTGTTAATCAAATTGTTGCAAAATAGGTTATGTTTTTTGTGAATTTAAGTTGGCTTTTGACAGTTAATTTTTCAGATCAAACTAAATCGAATTATTTTTCTTGTTTTTCAGAGTCCGGAGTTTCCACTTTCAGTGAGCATGTTACTAAACGTGTTGGAAGTGATAGCACCGTTCAAGCACTTTTCGAAACTGCGCGACTTATAGCCGCAAAACTGCCGTCCGGGTTCCCTGTCAAAGTAGAGATCCCAATATTGCCAACTGTTACTGCTAAGATTACATTTCAGGAATTCGAATTCAGAGATGATATACCGAGGGATATGTTCGTCAGACCAAAAGACTACATAGAAGATCCTACAAGGTAAATTAATCAATTATTGTAGAAATGACGTAATTTGTATAAATGTTTTGCATAGATTTCCTGATTTATGACGTCCTGAATTGATAAACAGCTTCGAGGTGGGAATACCAGCAGAAGCCAACGTTCATTATGAACACGGATATAATAAATAAGAAAAAGTTGTTGGTGCACAGTATTTTCTAGAGATGCGACGGGTCCCCACTGTGTGTGTAGAATTGCCGATGCTTTTCACACTCGGCAGTATCTACTCCACCAGCTGTTTATTGTACGTAGAGTAACAAAACCAAAACATTAATACTTTTACAACTACAAAACTGACTGTTTTTTTATTATTTTATTATATTAATTAATTTCCATTTTGATTTTAATTAATTTTAAAAAACATCACTCGAGGCAAACGTGAGGCAAAAAAAATTTACAATAAGTTTACTAAAAAATTTACAATTAAATCTCGATTCTATTGTGTCGTTTATTTGTATTATTGTTATCGGATGCATTGATAATGCTGCCACACCTCCCAAGTACAAAAATGAATCGAACTGACATTTTGCATTAAAAATTTTTAATTCGTTGCATTTCCAATCGTTTCGATTTCTGTTGTGATCTTACAGGGTGTTTGAATAGTAATAATTGTTGATATAAAGAAATCCCTTCCACTTAAATATGTAACCATGTCAATTGTCAACTAACCTACATAATGATTTCTTCAATTTTCAATATTTCATCGTTGATTCATTTTAACGATCAAATATTATTTCCTTTAGCTGTATTGATGGATATTCATTTAACATTCCGTGTTTTATCGTTTTGTGTTTCTCCTGTGTTTAGAATAGTGACATATCGAGTGTTGAATATATATATTCCGTGTGTCGTATATACACACACTACATATATCCAAAAGAACTGTAAACGAGGCGTACGATTATTATTATTCTTTTTATTTCCCGTTGTTGTTGTTGTTGTGTTCGATGATTCTGTGAAAGAGAGATAGGCAAGATTAAATAATTTAATGAGAGAGAGAGAGAGAGATGTTTAACTTATATGTTTATATGTAAATGTTATTAGTTGCCTATTTAGTTAAGAGACCTGTGTTGATTGTATACTTGTATTATAATTAATAAAGAAAAACTTGTTGTACAATCTTTGGTTTTTTTTATATTTCTGTTTTCAGGTTAGGTATATTAATTGTCAATGGGTCTGCACGGTTTGCAGACTATAGTGGTTGTCTCGATACAGATTAATGCTTAATTTGAGGTACATACCATTAAAACATTTAAAATCAAACTGCAACTCAACACCGTCCTGAAATTTTTAACAAATTGCATTATTATCGTGTAATTAGTATTTATTCCAATAGACTTACCATGAATAAATTATTTTTCACTTAATCACTATTAATACACACTGAAATAATTTCAAAATGACTTACTACTTTCGTCTTGGAGTCATCTCTAGCTGAACTGACCTTAAATGCAGTCGGAAAACTGCATTACTTCTAAAGCGCTATGAAATGAACTGGTCGCTCTTTGAAGAACTGCGGTGCTCCACCATTCCATATCTGAGTGGAAATCATGGCACTAACACTTGCGCACTGTAAGAAATAAAAAGTATTGTAACAATGTGTACTAGAAAATTAATAACAATGTTACTTCTCCGATTTAATTTTTTTTAATTGATCAAAATATTAATTTAATTTAGCCAAGAAAATTGTAGTAATAATTGCACCAGTCTGAGTCCAATTACATTAATTAATAGAAATTATATTTAATTCTCCACCTAATAACACTTCACCAGCAGAATTTACTTTTAAATTTCATTCTTATGTTGCCAACATTATAGTATTAAAATATTAAAAACTTTTTTTATCCACCAATACAACTATGTACTTCTCTATGAAGTTGTATTAAATAAAGATAAACAATCAATCAATTTTATTTAAAATATGCTACAAATTAATTATAATAATTCATTAATTCCATATTCATTGCTGTAGCTGTAATTCCTATGCAACAAGTACATAGAGATATTAACATTGAAAAATGATTTCCGCATCAAAACTAATTATACCCATCGAATGCTTATTAATTAATTAAGAGAATATGAACAACAATTCTTACCTAATCACTTTTTATCACTTTATAATTATTGTTAAATGAATAGTCTCCCAAACTTTGTTAAAAACTATGCGTCAACTATAAGTGCTACCAATCATGAAAAAGTAAATAACAGAAAGTGTCAGTAGACCATCCATGAACGCCGTCTGGTGGTATTTCAAAATGGCGGCCAAATTCACTCATATATTTGTTTATTGTAAATACTTACAATTTGCAACAAAGAAGACAAACCTTTGTAAAAAAAAGTTTAAAACAGTGAATGACTGAATCGTGACAGATAAAGCATCATTGAGTTCACACAAAGACATACAATACAAAGGAAAAATGAAAACAAGAGTGTAGATGGAACGTAAGAAGGATGGACAAAGAGAAGATGAAGAGATGCAAAACAAAATTTGAAATTCAGGAAAGGGGGACAAGGATCGTACTGGTTGGTGGTGTGAAAACATATAAAAATGCAGGAAAAAAGCAATTGAGAAAAGTTAAAAGACAAAAAAAATGAAAGAGAAACTAAAAAACGACAGGAAAATCTTGAAAAAAGCAATTAAGGATAGCAGAAAGAGATGCTGGAAAGACATGTTCAAATCTATAGACTCTTGGAGAAAGCCGTACACACTAGTAATGAACAAATTAAAACGAAAAACAAAGAAAGACAAAGGAGAAGAAGTCATAATTAAAAAGTTGTTTTCAAGGAAGAACCGTTAGAAGAACCAGAAACAAGGAAAGAAGAAAAAGAAACAGTTATAGCAACAGTGAAAAAAATAAAGGAATTGCCCAGCAGCGCTAGACGGGAGGGAAGTAGAAATAACTCAAATAATCAACAGATGCCTAAAAAAGAAACTTTCCTAGGATGCTGGAAAGAGGCCACTCTAATACTGATTGAGAAGATGAAAGAAGCAGGAATTTTAACGTCATACAGACCAATATGCCTAACCAACACACTAGCTACGATAATTGTAAATGTGATGGTGCGGAGATTAGAACAGGAGAAGAACAATCATAAGAGCTATAGAAAAAGTAAAAACAATAGCAAAAGAAGCAATCAGCGGAACGAAGAGAAAAAGACTACAAGACATACAGAACGCGCTTAACAGCGTGTTATGGGAAGCGGCAAAGATAATATGAAACTAACTGCAGGGCAGAAATAAAAAAAAAAAAAAATTGACCTGAGAAGTACACCAGACCTCAGCACTAGAACCTAGTTTATAATGAGTTATTTCAGATGAGACCTCCGGAAAGCGTGACAATAACTACATTTACGGACGACGTAGCACAAGTAGGTAGAGACAGAAATAAAAATATTAAAAGGAAGACTAGAGCTGGCAATAGATACGAGGTAACTGTCATAAGGTATTTTATTATTTTTTAACCTCAACAAACTTATTATATTGCTTAATTAGTAATTCTATCTCTTTATAAAACAAGATTTGTCGTCAAGATGAGCCAAAACAGCAGTTTTCACTTTTTTATTAAAAAAAAAATTGAGGAAGTAGTTGCTAGGGGCCAAGTCTAGACTGTAGGGGGAATGATTGATTTTTTAAAAGCCGCATTTTCTTATTGAGCCAAGTGCGTTGTTGTGCAACAACTTGACTCGACGACGTTTTGCCCAAAAAAATTCTGTTATTAGGCATAATAAGCGCCATTCACCGTCATATTTTTTTTTTAACCATTAAGATGCCCCACAATCCCAAAAAAATTGTAGCTATGACCTTTTTGGTTGACAGGGATACCTTATCTTTTCTTGGTGATTATGAAGATCATGATACAAGACCATAATTTCATCCCCCGTAACAATAGAACTTGCAGAACTTTTTTTTGCCACCTCCCCCCCCCCCCCCCCCCCCTCACAGAGGTTTAAAAACTGACTTTATTGTTACTCAAATGGTGATGAAGTATTTGTCAAATCAAAGTATCTGACAGCCTTGACGTTGCTGATAATTATCTCACTTTGGATCAGTTCTTTAATAAAGGTGATCGACTCTTTTGTGACCACTTCAACTGGTCGACCAAAACGTGAGTCATTTTCTAAAGACTCATAAATCATCTTAAACCTTTTGATCTATTCTTTTACGTTATTAGAAAGCGAATCTTTACCGTATACACCATCCAATCTTTGTTTAATTTGATGAGTGGCAAGACTTTCGAATGTAAAGAATTTTATGACCGCTCAGTTCAAATTTTTTTGCAAATCTGGCATAGTTGAAACCTAACGATGTCTATCTGGATATTACTACGAGACTAATGAAAGTACATTAGTAAAGCTTAACACTTTATTAACAATATTTGACACTTGGTCTGAAGTTTTTAGAAATGTAGTAGGCGAGGAACTTATGGCGGTTACCTCGTATGATACAGATGTGGATGAAAAGTAAGGGTTTAAAATTAGCAACACAAAAAACAGTGGCGGCATGGCTATTAACTAAGAAAACTAATAAAAGAACAGCCAAGATACAAGTGGGAGATCAATTGATTACCATACTGATAAAAATGAAATACCTCGGAGTAAAACTCAAAGCAAAAAGATGGAACAAACAGGTTAAGGAAGTAATCAAAGGAACAAAAGAAATAGAGAAAAAACTGCAAAAACTTATGCCAAACAACAAAGGTCCACAAGAAGAAGCCAGAAGGCTAATAGCAACGAAGAAGAAAATTGTTATACGCAAAAACATGGGAAGAAACTATGAAGACAAAAAAACAAGATTGGAGCAGCAACACCTCCTGCGGATAGTGGTGGAAGAAATGTAAAAACAGTAAAAAGGAACGAAAGATAAAAGCAGACGATGAAAAGATGGTAAAGACAGTGGAGTAGAGAGCAAGAAGGGGAATGGACAAGAGAACTAATCTCGGAGATAAAAAAATGAGTAAAGAATAAGCCCGAGATGCTTTTACATTTTTTTTGCAAAAATTAAAAAAAATATCAAGAAAAAGAAAAGAATGATTCTGTTAGGAAGAAACACACGATAATGCAGAACACTCTAGTAGAATGCAAAGCGTAGGAAAAAGATAAAAAATATACTGGAAAGCAAAGTGGATAAAGCAACATTATTAAAAAATGCCTGAGAAATGAAAATAAATAGCTAAGAAAACTTGCAACAAGAGTACAAAAAAAAAATTAAGAAGTTTGTGTACGGAAGAACATAGAACAACAAACAATAGAAGCAAACACACAAAATAAAAGTCACAGAATAGAGAAGAAAGCGAAGGCTATAGGGAGAGAGGTCAGACAGCATGCGTGCCGTAAATACTGCGTAAAAATTTATGAGACAATAACCAGTTTACCTCAAACTACTGCCAAATCTAGATTACATTATCAAAGACACTACAACAATAAAATTTACGCAGAGAAGAAAAAGCGAAAGGCAATGTCATACGTAACTTATTCTCAAGGGCTACTTGCCAAGACCAACACCTCACTACGTCTATATCACCTTGCCAAGAATTAAAGGAGGTCCCAACGGTACCCTCGGTCTTCACTGCTTAATTTCTGTATTTACCGTTTTACCTTAAAGCACCTGTTGAACGCAAACCTCTAATTTCAGACTTTTTAAGGAAAAAAGTCATTACATTAAAAGAAATTAATCAGTCAGTATACAGAAGAACAGTTTCAAATAAATTAGGTGCAGTTAAAATGCATATTGTGACACATTTGAAGTTAGAATACTCTTTTTACATCTTTACACCAAAAGTTATAGGTTATAAACTGTTGACAAGTGGAAAAGCACGCACAGAGATGGTCTTTATATAGCATGGCTCCCTGACAGCTCACAGATACATTATGGAGGTTCTTGATGCAAGATAATGCTAGACCTCACGTAGCCAAACTTGTCAAAGATTATCTGGATAAAGTGAGAATTTTGCGTTTCTATTGGTCACCTCTCAGCCTGGACATGAATCCCATAGAGCATGTCTGAGATGAGTTGGGACGACGTAGCTAACACAGTTGCTATTGCAAGAATAAAGTAATATTGACCAAAATGTGATCCTTAATTTAATTCAAAGTGTCCCTCGTCGATTTCAAGCAGTCATTAATACTCGTTATTAGTGATAAGTTTTTTTCATATTTTTTGTTCCATCTTAGCTCTAGGAACAAAAATGTTAACTTTGTCTGAACTGTAAATTTGTGATATTTCCAAAATACGCATTTAAAACAATAAAGATGCTTTACGATTCAACATTTTTAATTTAGTGTGGAAAATACAGTACAATTATTTACAATTTGCTAACATAAGGTTAAAACAAAAAAATTAAAAAATAAGTGATAATTTTAAAGTGACTTCTATTTTTTGCTTGCCAGTGTATTAATATTAAACTATTTATTAAAAGTGTAACGTCAAAAACAAGTTTATTTTGTAAATAATTTTAAAACAATATTTTTATTTTATCGTTTTTATTAATGTTTACTAAAAGGTATCAAATTAAAAGAGTAACTTTTCATAGGGTCCGTGACTTTAGCAAACTCGTGACGTCAGTCGTGGGGATAAAACGTGTTATGTTGGCTTCACCATGCAACGAGCGGAAATAGCATACGGCGGCGCGTCTATAAGTATAAGATTTATATCATTTACTTCAAACATCAAAAGTATACAGACAAAATATTTTTAGCATAAAATTTGATCAGAGATCATGTTTATCACATAAAATTTATTAAAATTGACGCATAAAACTCATTTATAGCTTAGAAAACCTTAAAATTATATAAAATAAACATTTGTGAAATTAATATATCATAAAAATTGCGCAAATAAATCATTTCTTACATAAAAATCACTCGTGAACCAAGAATATCACATGAAAACCTAAATACTGCAAAACATTTGCTTAGAAAATCCCAAAACTACACAGAAAAAGCATTTATATCATACTCAATTTGAGCATAAAATTGCTTGTGAATCACGGAAACAAAAAATTTAATCCCAAATACCAAATAAGATTTGCTTAGAAAACCTTAAAGTTGCAGCGGTGTAACGGAACACACGTGGCCGCTTATAAGTAGTAATAAAGTGCAGTTAAAGTGTTAAAGCGTGAAAACCAAGATAAACGGAAAGAGCAGAAAAAGGTATCCAAACAAAGTGAAGGAAAAAAGTAATACACGAGCAAGCCAACAGCTGATGGCGACTATTACAGCGTGTGAAAAAAGTGCGGGATATTCAAATCAAACCCGGACATAATTCATGTATAAAGGAAAGAAAGAGGAAAGACAGAGAATAAATAGCGTAACAAGTTTAAAGGACTACATTAAAAGGAAAAGAGCTGAGGAAAAACCCGAAGATTTTGAAAAGTGAGAGAAAGTACAAATAGAATACAAAATAGGAAAAAAGAAAGCGGAAAGAGACACTAAGATCAGTAAAGCAGAAGAAGGAAAACAACAAATAAAGGAAATGGATGAAATATTGACAAAATTAAAGTAGAACAAAAAGAAGGGTTCAAAAAAATAAGAGAGCTACAGAATACCAAGCTAGAATGGAAGAAAGAGAATAATGGATTAGTGTCTAGAATAAGAAGTATAGAAGAAAAAATAGAGAGGCAGGAGAAAGATAAAAGAAGAAATAATATAATAATACTATGTGCAAAAGTAGGTAAAGAGGTAGCAAGAAAAGATGCGGAACAATTGATTAAAAAAACTCAGTTTAGCGGTAGAAGCAATAGAAGCATAAAGAATAAGAAACAAAGAGGGGAAAAACATAATTAAAATAGAATTAAAAAACTGGGAAACCGAAAAGAAAATAATGGAGAAGAAAAGTCAACTGAAGGGAACAAAAATATTTATAGACGATGACCTAACCTACGAAGAGAAAAAAATACAAAAAACAATCAGATACAGCAAGGGAATAGAAAGAAAAAAGAAAGAAAGTCAAGATGCGGTACTAACAAATAGCAATAGAAGGGATAAAATATGTCTTAGACCACTAAGAGCAAGGTATCAAAGCTAAAAACTAATTAAAGAAAGGCAGGAAATGTTGGAATTATTTGTTGTAAGTAGTAGTGTTTAAATTGTTCTCATACAACTGACACATTAATATATTACGTAGTTAGCTGTGGTTGTTAGATTTGCATATAAAATAAAAAATAAAATTACTGACTTCAATCTTATGTCAATAAAAAGTATTTAAAAAAAAAATTAAATTGTTCTCTCCGCAAAAAACCTATTTAATTCCACTGATAGGAACCTGCAGCTCTCAACAGGTTATGGGCCCAGTGGTCGCGAGTGAACAAAAAATATTAAAGTGAAAAGAAAAGCACGTGGTTTGAACAAAGAATGAAGAGACCATTCCGCGTGTTCTCCGTGTGAAACAGTTCGCGACACCAAAAGATAAACTAATTCGAAAGAAAGTGTGCAAGTAGTGAAAATGGTAGACTCAAGCAGCCTCATTCATATTGGCAAGTTCAATGGAAAAGAATACCGACAGTGGAAGTTCTAGATAAAATGTGCTTTGCGTGTACGACGTCGCCATCGGAACGTCACCGAAACCAGCAGGCGTCCCAACCGACGAGAAAGATAAAGAGAAATTCTACAAGTGGAATAAAGACGACGCGCTAGCAATGTGCATCTTAACATCAGCAATGGAACGAACACAAATAAGCCTGATTGAAACATGTGAGTCAGCAAATGAAATTCTTATTAAACTCGATTCCATTTATGAACAAAAATCGGAAACGAATAAAATGTTAGTGCATGAAAGATTTTACCAATATCAGATGCAAACCACTGATACAGTAGCACAACATATTGCGAAAATAGAATCCTTAGCGCGACAAATTAAGGAGTCAAGAGATGCAATTAATGATGTTGCAATCGTGACAAAAATCGTTAGTACGTTGCCTAGCAAATATCATGCTTTTCGTCAAGCATGGCTCTCGCTTGATGAGACTAAGCAGACCATAGTGAATTTGACGGCAAGACTTCTCGACGAAGAAAGCAATTTAAACCGATGGAGCCAGAGCAATGACAACAAGCGGAAACAATCCGCATTCGACCAAGAAGAAATTTGATAAGTCAAGAATAACGTGTTTTAATTGTTCCAAGAAAGGCCATTTCGCAAGCGAGTGCAGGGCGCCATCGAAAAAAGGACAAGAAACAGAAAGCACGAACAGAAATCACCCAAAAAAACAAGGAGGTGCTTTCAACGTGGAAAAAAACCAACAAGCACTATCAGCAGTCAAAGAAAGAGAAGAAATCTGGCTGCTCGATAGCGGTGCGTCATGCCATATGTCGGCCAATAAGGAATGATTCCACTAAATGGAGTCAATGTCAAATTAGGGAATGATACCATCCTTGAAGTCTCAGCAAAATGAGACAATTAGATTTGAAAAACAAATCGATGATGTTTGGTATAAAGGACAAATGTATGATGTGTGGTATGTACCAGATCTAAAGCGAAATTTATTTTCTGAAAGTCAAATCACAAAGAAAGGGTTCTCAGTCATCAAAGATAAATCGACGGTTATAATCTACAAAGGTAAAACTGTTGTTGCAGAAGGTTGCCGAACTGACTTGTATAAGATGTCATTTCGTAAATCAAAGAGACTCGATGCAGAAGCAAATGTAGTGAGTGGTACTCTCAAGCAGTGGCATGAACGCCTTGGACACGTGAATAAAGAAACTCTCAAAAAAATGCTGAATGAAAACTACGGAAATATTACAGCAACAAGTCAAGAAGACTTCTTTTGTGAGAGTTGTGTCTTGGCAAAACAACACAAGCTCAAATATAACAAAATCGAAAGGTATGAAACGCAGCGTGTGTGGTCCAATAAACGTGGAATCGCTCGGAGGCGCAAAATACTATGTGCTATTTAAGCATGATTGCACTAGTTACAGAGTAATTAAGCTGCTGAAAAACAAGAGCGATGTTTTTGAAGCATTTAAAAACTTCACTAAGATGTACAAGGTCACAAAATAAGACGTTTGAGAATTGACCGTGGCACTGAATACATAAATGATCGTGTCACTTCATTCCTTTATGATGAAGGCATAATTCTAGAAACAACCGGACGATACACGCCGCAACAAAACGGCAGCAGCGAAAGGGAAAATCGCACAATAATGGAAAGTGTAAGAGCAATGCTCTTCACCAAAGAACTACCGAAGGAATTGTGGGGAGAAGCAGCAAACACAGCAGTGTACATTCTCAACAGAACTTTCAACAGTCAAAACCCTTCGAAAAGTGGTGTGGCAAGAAGCCATCACTTTCTCATCTACGAGTATTTGGCAGCATTGCTTACCTACATGTGCCCGCTCATCTAGGAACAAATCTTGATAAGAAAAGTGAAAAGCTCGTGTTAATCGGATACGAAAATAATTCAAATAACTATCGGCTTTTCAATCCTGAGACCGGCAGCATTAAAGTTTTCAATGAAAATGCAACCATTGAAAATCCGACTCCACGAAGCATAGTAATCGACACATCAATTGAAGAGATCAACCATGAACAAGAGGATCAAGAGATAATTGAAGAAGTCAACCACGAACAAGAGGATCAAGAGAGAATTGAAGAAGTCAACCACGAAGAAGAGGCTCAAAAAAGAAATGAAGAAGAAGAATATAACAAGCCCGATGATGATATGTTTAATGAAAATCTAAATAGCAACGACAAAAGGGACAATGATGAGCCAAAAACACACAATCTGCGTGCAAGAAATAAAATTCCGAAACCAAAGTACCTGAATGATTTTGAACAAAGTGAGATAAATTTTACTGAAGTTTACTTACCCACTACCTAAGCAGAAGCGATGGAAAGCGACAAAAAGGACAAATGGAAGCGAGCAATCACTAGATAACAACAATACGTGGGAGTTACAGCATCGCCCCAGTAACAAGAAAATTATCGGCTCACGTTGAGTCTTTAAAAGTCAAAAGCAAAGATGACGACATCATCTACAAGGCGAGATTATGTGCAAAGGGTTACAGCCAAGTGCAAGATATGACACCATCAGAACATTGTTAGCACTTGCAGCATACTACAAGCTCAAAATAAGTCAATTCAATGTTAAAACTAGACGAAGAAATATATATGGAACCACCAGAAGGTGTGAACTCTAAGCAAAACATGGTATGCAAACTAAAGAAATCTCTATATGGATTAAAACAATCCCCGAGATGTTGGAATTCGCGTTTCAATGAATACTTAAACAAAATTGGACTACATCAATGCTTGATGGACACGTGTGTATACTCAAGCGTGATCAATAAAGAAGCAGTCATTCTTACTATTCACTAATTTTCTCAAGAACATGCGAGACACTCAAGAAAGTGAACGAACACTTAAAACAAGAATTCAAAATTACAATCTGTAAACCTCGAAACTTCATAGGACTGGAAATCGAACGTAATCCACAAAGCGGCTCGATCTCAATCAAATTAAGTGGATTTATAAATCGAATCCTTGACAGATTCAACCTGCAAGATTCAGCTGGATGTTCTGTACCAGCACAACCAGGAGTTTTGATCTCAAACAATGATGAAGAAATGAACGAAAACGTTCCCTAATATTTGCAGCAACTGCATGTCGACCAGACATTGCTTTTATCACCAATGTACTGAGTAGAAAACTACACAGTTGGGGAATTCCACAGTGGAATGCAGCAAAGAAAGTGCTACGTTATCTGAAACAAACAATCAATGAAGGATTGACGTATGGACGAAACGATGAGAGACTCCAAATAATCGGTTACTCTGATTCCGATTAGGCAGGGGACATCATGACACGCCAACTGGTTATGTCTTCAACAGCGAAGAAAGCACCATCACGAGGCGCACTCAACTACAGAAGACTGTCGCTTGTTCTACCGCGGAAGCCGAATTCATCGCCGCATCTGAATCCGTGAAAGAAGCTATGTGGCTAACATGATACTAATAGCTGACAAAGAAGAGAAACTACAAGGAAACATAAGAATATACGAAGAAGAACTAAAGAAGATCGGCATGGAAATAAACACAAGCAAAACAAAGACAATGGTAATAGCAACAAAACCTAAAGGTACAAGATATAATTGGATCGACAAATAATTGAACAAGTAAAATATTTCAACTACCTTGGTACAATAATAAAAGAAACTGGGAATCTAGACATGGAAATAGATGCAAGAATTGGAAAAGGGGGAAAGATATTCAATGCACTCAAAAGACAATTCTTGGGGAAGAAAGAAATAACAAAAACAATTAAAACAGAAATTTACAAAAAGGTAGTAGGGCCAGTCTTAATATACTTGAGCAAATCTTGAACAGCAACAGAAAGAAATAAAAGCAAAATTAACGCAATGGAAATGAGATTTCTAACAAAAATTAAAGGATTAACAAGAAAAGATAAAATAAAAAACTCGGAATTAAGAAGTGAACTTAAAATAAAACCTATAGAAACAGTAATAAAGGAGAGGCTAGGACACATACACAGACTGGATGGAAACAGAATAACAAGGAAAATACATGAATTGAGAGTACAAGAGAAAAACAAAGTAGGACGGCCTAAAAAGAGCTGGTCAGAACAGGCCCACAAAGCAGCAGAGAGAAGAGGAATAGAGTGGAGTGAGATAGCAAAAATGGCCCAAGATAGACAAACTTGGAAAAAAATAAATAAAGAAGGAATAAAATAATACAATCCGACATCCAAAAAGGGTATTAAGGATTAAGAATAAATAATAATAATAGAAAACCTTAAAATTACACAGAAAGAGCTTTTATAGCAAACAAAATTATCATAAAAATCATTTGCAGTATAAAATTTGATAAAAATTCACCCTTAAAATTGGACGGAAAGAACTAGATTTAGATAAAAATGAGACTTATCAATATTAAAAAAATTAACGAAAAAATACATTTATAACATAAAATATAATATATATCAAAGATATTGTTTGAAAGAATCAAATTCCAGAATAAACTGTTTTAATGATATGTCAAAAATAATAAAATTCAATAATAAAATATCAACAGAACTTAAATCCGGCTTAAAACATCAAAATAACGGCAAAAATCCGGCCATAAACTGTTGAAAAGTCGAAAGTTCTTTACATGTAATGTCAAAAATAAAGAAATCCGTTCAAAAAGTATGAAAAGATAATCAAAAAGCATCAAAATCAAGTCATTAACTGTTGAAAAGTGCAAAATTTTAATATAAAAATTCAAATTAAAAAAAAATTGTCAGAAAGATTCAAAACCCGGCCTTAACTGTTAAAAAGTGCAAAATTCATATTCACATTTTAGATTAAGTATTTTTGATTTTTTTTTTAAATAACAAAAAAAAATTTTTGAAAAAAATTTCAAATGCTATAAATTTTAAATTTGTACTGAGATCTGGCGTTTATTAGATTAAACATTGGAGTTTAATATTTTTTAAATAACGGCGGTAAAGATGAAGGTGTAAGACAAAAAATGCAACGTTTTGAACCCGAAAATATAGTTAGCCAGTTTTTCTGAAACTGATTTAGTATAGAAAGGTTAATGACTTAAGGGTAGAAGAGTTAAAAACATCTTATACTCTTTTTTAATTGCACAGTGACATACTCAAAGACAAAAAATATAATCTATGCATACCAAAATAACAAAAGAGTTAAGTATGTATGGTAAGTAGTACAGCAAATTAGATTAGACGTGACAGATGAAGAATCGCTGAGCCTACATAAATATATAAAATACAGCACGATCGGAAAAGGGGAAAAAGAAGACACAAGAAAAGGAGGATGGAACGTGCAAAGGATGGACAGAGAGAAGATAAAAAGAGCCATGGAGGTAGAAGAAGTAACAGAAAGCGAAAACATAGAGAAAAGATGCAAACGGTACTCGGAAAAACTGAGAAAAGCAGCGGAAGAAGCAATCCCCAGGTATAGGGAAGGAGGAAGAAAGGGGCCGTACTGGTGGTGCAATGAGATAAAGGAAAGCAGGAAAAAAGCAATACAAACCGGAAGGAAGATCAAAGAGAGGACACTGCAGAGACAGAAGAAGAATTAAAAATGGACAGAAAAGCACTCAGAAAAGCGATAAAAGACAGCAAGAAGAGATGCTGGAAAGAAATGATAGATTTCATAGAGGAGTCCCTATCCTGGGGAAAGCCGTACAAAATTGCAATGAATAAACTGGGAGGAAGATCAAAGGGAGTGTGCTTAAAGGAGGAGGAAGGGAAAAAAATAATTGAGAAATTGTTCCCCAAAGGAAGAGTGGTAAAAGAACCAACAAAGACAAGTGAAGAAGAGGAAGCAGATATGATAACAGTGGAGGAGATGAAACAGATCATAAGAGAACTACCTAACAATAAGGCACCAGGTCCGGATGAGATAACAACGGAGATAGTAAAAGCAGCGTTAGAATTAAACAAAATAGAACTAACACAAATAATAAACAGATGTCTAAATGAAGGAACATTCCCGAAATGTTGGAAAGAGGCAAACTTAGTGCTGATTAAGAAGAAGAAAGAAGCAGGTAAATCAAAGACGTATAGACCAATTTGTTTAATCAATACATTAGCAAAGATAATAAAAAAAGTTATTGTGAGAAGAATAGAGAAAGAAATAGAAGAAAGGGGAGGATGGGAAAGTTAACAATACGGATTTACCAAAGGGAGATCGACGCTAGGAGCTATCGAGAAGGTAAAAGCGGTTGCTACAGAAGCAAACAGCGGCCCACATAGGAAAAGACAGCATTGCATCATAATAGCGTTGGATATACAAAACGCGTTTAATAGCGTACTATGGGAAGCAATTATAGAAGCAGCAAAAAAGAAAGAATTGACAAAGAAAACAATCAAGATAATATGGAGTTATCTACAAGGAAGAAACTTAGTGACCAAGAAGGGTAAATTTAGATTGACCAGAGGGGTACCACAAGGCTCAGCACTAAGACCCAAATTATGGAACTTAGTATATAATGAGCATCTCGGAATGCGGCTGCCAGACGGGGTGACGATAACGGCATTTGCTGACGACTTAGCTTTAATAGGCAGGGATGCAGACATAGAAGTACTAAAGGAAAGGCTAGAGTTGGCAACTAGTATGGTTATCGACAAAGAGGACAAATAGAGGAACCGGAAAAATACAAGTAGGTGAACAAATAATAACCATAGGGAAGAATATTAAATACTTGGAGTTACACTGGAAGCAAAAGGATGAAACAAACAGATTAAGGAAGCGGTAAGAGGAACAAAGAAAATGGAAGAAATGCTTAGTAGGCTTATGCCAAACAAGGGAGGACCAGGACAAGAGGCAAGAAGGCTAATAGCAACGGCGGCCAAAAATAAACTATTGTACGCCGCAGAAACATGGGGAGATGCCTTAAAGACAAAAAAAAAACAGAAAAGAAATAAGAGGAGCCACTAGAGCAAGCTCGTTAAGGATATGTAGGGCTTACAGAACGGTGTCGCAAGAAGCTCTAGAGGTAGTTGCGGCGACACTACCCACAGACTTGATGGTAGAAGAAAGATTAAACATAAAGAAACTGGTAAATGAAGGAAATAGTAAACAAGAAGCAAAGAGACAAGCAAGAGATAATACAATGAAAAAATGGCAGACACAGTGGAAAGATGGAGAAAAAGGTGAATGGACCAGAAATAAAAGAATGGGTGGAGAATAAACCGGAGACGTGTTACTATACGACCCAACTACTCACCGGATATGGTGCCTTTGGAAAGTATTTACAAAATATAAATAAAATGGAGAAAGAAGAGAAATGTATATTCTGCCAAGAAGACACGTATGACGACGCAGAACATACGCTAATAGAGTGCAAAGCTTGGGAGAATGATAGAAAAGAGTTAGAGAATGTATTGGAAAACAAAATTGATAAATCTTCAATAATTAATATTTGCCTGAATGACGAAAACAAATGGAGAGCATTGAGAAACTATTCAACGGCAGTAATGAGAAAAAAGATAGAAGAATTTGAAAACTCAAGATCTAGATAAACAAAAATGGAAGTAAACACACATCAAAAGCCACAGAAAACAAAGGAAGGAGGAAAGAGAAGCTAAGTGGAAACAAAAGAACATAGAAAAAAGCAATGAAGAGAAAAAATACAAAGTAGGTCAAGACAACTATGCCTACCAAGGAATGAAAGAGGAGAAAGTAGACAAGAAAAGAATATACAATGAAACATTAGTACCAACCGAAATTGCAGAAATAAGGAAAAAAAAAGAAAAAAAGCTGCTCAAAGAAAGCAAACTGACGGAACTGACCAGAGAATTTCCAAATAGTAGATATGCCATTTTGAGGTTGACTGACAATGTAACTTTTGAAATGGTCAAAGTATATTTGGCAACCAGGGGACACAAAGAAATAATTCCAAATGGAGACTCAAGAATATCCTTAGAAGTTAAATTGGCAAATCTAGGATTACCAAAGGTACACCTAATGGAGCTCCACAAAATATTCATGAAAGAGAGAGGATACGCCGACAAAGAAGTGAATGAAGACTTAGAGAAACTAAGAAGACATCTAAGGACAAATCAATTAACTAAGCTGAATAACAATAGAATGGCAGAAAGGAGAGATGAACGTCAGTATAGGACAGACAACAAATAGGGTTTAGGGAGAGATGAGCCGGGGACAGCATGTGTTGCCGCAGCAGTCTGTGTGAATCCCACAAGGCCAAAACCAGCTCATCTCAAACTAATAATAGACTAGAGACAGACATGATAAGGACAAAATGACAACAGAACTAACGTAGAGAAGAAAACCGAAAGGTATTGCCCTGCGTTAGTTATTCTCAAGGGCCACTTGCTGAGGCCAAGACCTCATTACGTCTTTAAAAAAAATAAAAAATAAATAAAAAAAAAAAAATTCTAACTTCATGGAGTTGATTTCGTAGATAAACTGCAGAAGCTGTTTTATTCCGCGCACATGTGGACACCAAAAAACGGTCATCTCTATTTGTAAACTTTTTTTGCCCGGATCCTGATCTTCTGGTTATCAGGCCAATATCCAAGTAACGCTGATACACCTTCTGTACAACACAAAGGCTTTTACCAACAATCCTTGCAGTTTCACGTTTTCCTCGCCCATCTTCAATCGACGCTATAATTCTTGCCACAACAATAGGTCTTGAAGGCATCATGACCTGTTAAGTACAGCACATAGTGAGAATGAGAAGTTTTGCAGAGAAAAACTAAGTAAAAAAACCACAACAAAATGTAAATTTTCAATTAGAGCAAATTGGATGCTGCTTCATAAAAGTCTGTAACACGGTGGTAATAACTGACAGATAGATAAAACTTGTCAGGAAATGAATTATTAAACGCCTACTTTGGTTTACAATTTGCAAACATAAAGTTAGTACGTCAGACTAAATTAAAATATTGGCCTTTAAAATCGAAAAAAAAAACTATTATTGGGCACCTGTATGCGTGCTAAACATCTTCACACCACCAAGCTAATTAAATTTCATAATTTTAAAATCCATATTATTAAAACTTAATTTTGATTATTTGCGTTGAAACTTGATATCATTTTTTTAATCCAAAATAATTTTCTTAATTTATATGTCGCCCCATAAAATAATACCCATTTAACTGACAGCATATCTCATATTTTAATCCAGACGTTCTTCATCCACTCTATTTTTTTTTCTTACAGCTCTCTCGTTTCGTTGAAAAAAATTATTACATTTCTGGAATAATAATTTCCAACACATGTGCGTGTGTTTGTGTGGTGGGCGGGACACAAAACGCACATTCGAGTTATGATGATGAAAAAAAAAATAACACACACACACGACAAGGCGAAAGTCTAACCCATCAATATGCGGAGGGATGATTAATTGTCTATTAAAAGTCACCCTTTGATGCGCGATCGGCGAAACCCGATATTGTCCACAGACACATGGTCTTTGAGTGATTTTTTTTTAAATAGAAAAGTTGCAACAATGTTTTGAGATAGCTAACATATGAGTCTATTACAATAATAATAGTAAAATTGTAACTATTAATTAATTAAATTGTTAATTTATTTGTGCACTTGTTCGTTTAAAATTTGGGAAGGGTGAACACATTCGTCGCACCTAATTGAGAAGGTGGAATGAAAACACATGTGTAGAAAAAAAAAAGTTGACTAATTACCAGTCGGAATGGGATAGAAGATGCGTAGCACTTGTCGCAAAGAATGAAGAGAGATAAAATAAAAATAAAAAGAAATGAAAGCCCGTCGTGTCATCAGCATATCAATTTTAATGTGTTATTCCATCGGAGAGCGCTTCTGGTTTAACATGGTTGGTTTGCTTTTTTTAAGCGCACCCCGCACCATATGGGGTTTTAACATTTTTGTATAAAAATTTAATATTTTTCATAGTAAAAGGTCATGTTTCTTTTATTACGGGAGCGAAAACATGTGGGTTTGATTCCCCTGGAGGTTCCTAGACACACCATTTTTTATGTATCTTTCATCTTTTATGAATTTCACACGTAATGAGGAAGGGATTAGCAGAAATTCCGCATGCTTGAAATGTTTCAGAACATTCCAGACATTATGTATTTCTTAAATAAACAAACGTGCTGAAATTTGACACTTGCTGCATTCTGTAATTACAAAATATTTAATATTTGATTGAATCAGAGTTTTCTTGAAAGTTTGTTTATTACTGATTAGTAAATTATAGCTAAATTATCTTATTAAAATCAATTAAATAATGTATATCATTACTGAATTCAATTAAATTATAGTATGTAGTATGCGATTCAATAAAGTTTGGCACCTGTGATTTTTCAGTAATTCGTAGTTCTATAAAGTTAATGGCGCGGTTTAAGTGTCACAACAGAACTCACGCAATTTAACTCCTTTTTAAAATCGGATTTTTGCAATGTGTAGAGAATGAAATTTCCGGTTTAATGAAATTATAAATGATGAATGAAATATAGCAGTAGTACCAAACTGTTTAAATTTCACATTTTATCATACGACATCACAACTAAAAGCAGAACTATAACAATTACTATTTTAGAAAAATAACTTATAGCACAATAAAAAGTCTACTAAATTTAATGTTTAATGAAGCTCAAAGTTTAAGCAAATATTTCGACAAAAAAATTACAATTCAATTTCAAAATTTAATAGACAATTGAAGGTTTTGGATGTTCATATATTTTATAAGACTGGAAATTTTATTCTCTACACGTTGCAAAAAAGCGATTTTAAAAAGAAGTTATATTGCATGCACACTCCTTAAACCGCGCCCTTAATACATAATTTAATTCTGCAAATAAATACTTTCATAAATTGTTAATTATTCTTTTATTTATTATACTCGTAGAAAATCCATTGTGTAATGTGCACTAGCAGAAATTGCGGTACTTGCTAAAGTCTTTAATAACATTTACAATCGTGGGAAATAGGTATCATTACGGGGTAGTTGTACAGTATACTATTAAGATAATTTTTAGTCAAAGTAAAACAATCTTTCAAATAATAATTTTGATTAAAATTAATTAATTTTGATATAACATTTAAATAATAGAAATTTAAATGAATACAGAAACAAACAATGGCATTAGACAAGTGTTAATTATGGATGCTTTTTTATCTAAAGCACAATTAAAAAAAAAGAGTATTGAATTACAAGAGAGGGGTGCATGCTTCAGTAGAAGATTAATATATACATTACACAAGTTGTCTACACAAATATACAGTGTGACTCAAAATAATTACATACATACCGATTATTATAGCGTTTTCGACTGTCACTAATTGCGCACTAGAGCGTACTTATTTTTGTGGCGCAAAATTAAAATTTTATTTATATTTAAGAACATAAACTATTTTATTGTTGAATTTCACAAATAAATAAATTAATTAACAATAAATATTGATTAATTAAAAATAAATCTTTTAACACTCGGGGTTGCTATCAAAAATCTCGGCTGAAAATGCTATTAGAGTTTAAAAATAATTATATTTTATTTTACTACAATTTAAAATAGTATGATTATTTTATTTTATTCAACAGTTATTTGAACTTGATAGTTCAAATAACAAGTTTGTTGATTAGCTGTCAAAATAGATTTTAATTAACTTGCTAAACAATAAAATAGTTATTCATTAAACTGTCAAACATCAAAATAACTAACAATTAAAATGTCAAATAACCAAAAAAACTATTATTAGTTGACCAAATTGTTTATTATTGTTGACAAATTAAGCTGTCAAATACCAGAACTGTTAACAGTTGTTTGAAGTGTCAAACAAGTTTGTTGATTAGCTGTCAAAACAGTTAGTAGTTAAAATTGCTATTTATTTAAACTGTCAAAATAGTTACAACGTAAAATAGCAAAATAAATATTATTAATTGTTAAAATAGTTAGTTTTTGTTGATCAATCAAGCTGTCAAACATAAGAACGCTAAAGAGTTTATTGAACTGTCAAACAAATTTATTGATTAGCTGTCAAGTTAGATTTTAATCAATTTGCTAAATAATAAAATAATTATTCATAAACAATAGAATTTCAGAATAATTAACAGTTAAAATAATTAATTGTTTAAACTGTCAAAACAGTTAGGTTGTAAAATGACAAAATAACTATTATTAGTAGTCAAAATAGTTAGTCAGTTATCAGAAACTTTTAACAGTTATCTAAACTGTCAAATTAATTTGTTGATAAAATGTCAAAACAAATTACAATAAACTTGTTGAATGATATAATAATTATTTAAAAACTGTCAAATGTCAGAATAGTAGTAAAAAATGTAAAATGACAAAAAAAAAATTATTGGCAGTAAAATATTAAATAGTTGTTTGAACTGTCAAACAAATTTGTTTTACCTTTCAAAATAGATTTGAATTAATTTGCTAAATAATAAAATAGTTATTTATCAAACTGTTAAATGTTAGAATAGTTAACAGTTAAAATAGTTAACTGTTTGAGCTGTCAAAATAGTAAGAATGTAACATAACAAATTAACTATAATTTTAGTTGTCAAAATAGTAACATTTGTTGATGAATCAAGCTGTAAAATATCAGAACGGCTAAAAATTGTTAAAATAAATAATCAATAATCAAAATAGTTATTCATCAAGCTGTCAAATATCAGAATAGTTAACACTTAAAATAATTAATTCTTTAAGCTGTCTCTTTTGACATAAAGAATTTTAAAGCTTGCAGAGATAAAGAAAACAATTTCTCACAAACATTTTATGACGTTTATGACATCTGAAAAACATTTTGTGAGGTTTAAGACAGATTAGAAACATATATAACATTTGTGACATCTCACAAACATTTTATAGCGTTTATAACGGTTCAGAAATAATTATTAACAGTTAATAAACATTTTATGACATTTCTGACAATATACGGACATTTTATGCGTTTATGATATATTTTAAACACTTTATGACAGTTCAGGAACATATTATGACAGTTTAGAAACGTTTTATGACATTTATGACAGCTCACAAACATTTGATGACTTTTATATGAGTTCAGAAATAATTTTTGACAGTTCATATACATTTTATGACGTTTCTGACAGCTTACGGACATTTTATGCTTTTATGTTATATTTTAATCACTTTATGATAGTTTAGGAACATATTATGACAGTTTAGAAACGTTTTATCACATTTATGACAGCTTACAAACATTTTATGGCGTTTATGATAGTTCAGAAACAATTATTGACAATTTATAAACATTTTATGACGTTTATGACAGCTCACAGACACTTTATGACGTTTATGATATTTTTTAAACACTTTATGACAGTTCAGGAACATATTATGACAGTTTAGAAACGTTTTATGACATTTATGACAGCTCACAAACATTTTATGGCGTTTATAATAGTTCAGAAACAATTATTGACAGTTCATAAACATTTTATGACGTTTCTGACAGCTTACGGACATTTTATGCGTTTATAATATATATTAAACACTTTATGACAGTTCAGAAACATATTATGACAGTTTAAAAACGTTTTACAATATTTATGACAGCTCACAAACATTTTATAGCGTTTATGTTAGTTTAGAAACAATGATTGACAGTTCGTAAACATTTTATGACGTTTTTGACAGCTTACGGACATTTTATGCGTTTATGGTAAATTTTAAACACTTTATGACAGTTCAGAAACATATTATGACAGTTTAAAAACGTTTTGCAATATTTATGACAGCTCACAAACATTGTATGGCGTTTATGACAGTTTAGATACAATTATTGACAGTTCGTGAACATTTTATGACGTTTCTGACAGCTTACAGACATTTTATGCGTTTATGATATGTTTTAAACACATTATAACAGTTCAGGAAAATATTATGTCAGTTTAGAATCGTCTTATGACATTTATGACAGCTAACAAAATTTTTCATGGTATTTATGATGGTTTAGAAACAATTAATGACAGTTCATAAACATTTTATAACATTTCTAACAGCTTACGGACATTTTATGCGTTTATGATATATTTTAAACATTTTATGACAGTTCAAGAACATATTATGACAGCTTAAAATAGTTTTATGACATTTATGACAGTTCACAAACATTTTATGGCGTTTATGTTAGTTTAGAAACAATTATTGACAGTTCGTAAACATTTTATGACGATATTTTATGCGTTTATAATATATTTTAAATACTTTATGACAGTTCAGAAACGTATTATGACAGTTTAGAAACGTTTTACGACATTTATGAGAGCTCACAAACATTGTATGGCGTTTATGATAGTTTAGATACAATTATTGACAGTTCGTAAACATTTTATGCCGTTTCTAACAGTTTATAGACATTTTATAAGTTTATGATATGTTTTAAACACTTTATGACAGTTCAAGAACATATTATGACAGTTTAAAAACGTTGTATGACATTTATGATAGCTTACAAACATTGTATGACTTTTATGATAGTTTAAAAACAATTATTGACAGTTTGTAAACATTTTATGACGTTGCTGACAGCTTACGGACATTTTATAGCGTTTATGATATCTTTTAAACGTTTTATGATAGTTCGGGACCATTTTATGACAGTTTACAAACATTTTATGCGTTTATGATACGTTTTAAACACTTTATGACAGTTAGAAACATATTATGACAGTTTAGAAACGTTTTATGACATTTATGACAGCTCACAAACATTTTATAGTTAACGTTATATTAATTCACGAACATATTATGATGTTTATGACATTTTGGAATCATATCATGACTGCTCAGGAACACTTCATGACGTTTATGACAGTTTACGCACATTTTATGACGTTCATGATATCTCACAAACGTTTTATAAGATTTATTTATGACAGCTCAGGAATATTTTATGACGTTTATAATAGTTTAAAAACATTTTATAACGTTTATGCCAGCTCACCCACAAATTATAACGTTTATGATATCTCACAAACATTTTATGACATTTATGACAATTTACAAACATCTTATAACTCGTATGACAGCTCACAAACATTTTATAAAATTTATGACAGCCCACATACATTTTATGACAATTTTATAGCATTTATAATAGTTCAGAATCAATTTACAATATTCACAATCATTTTATAACGTTTATGACAGTTCATTAACGTTTTATGGTGTTTATAATAGTTCAGAAACAATTGTTGGCAGATTATAACTGTTTTATGACGTTCACGGACATTTTATAACCGCTCAGAAGCATTTTATAACGTTTACGACAGTTCACAAACGTTTTATGACATACATGACAGCTCC
This sequence comes from Tachinus rufipes, assembly GCA_963932245.1. Lineage (NCBI taxonomy): Eukaryota > Metazoa > Arthropoda > Insecta > Coleoptera > Staphylinidae > Tachinus > Tachinus rufipes. The sequence continues at coordinate 84,771,074 of OZ010748.1, read as the reverse complement.
CAAACATTTAATAGTATTTTTAACCGATCAAGGATATTTAATAATGTTTATGATAGATCAAGAACGTTTGATGATGTCTATGACAGCTCACAAATATTTTATAACATTTATGACAGCTCACGGACTTTTTATGACGTTTTTAATATCTCACAAATATTTTATAAAAGTTATGAAACATTTTATGACATTTATGACTGTGCAGAAACAATTATAGACTGCTCACAAAACTTTTATTACGTATATATGATAGTTCACAAACATTTTATGGCGTTTATAATAGTACAAAAGTTACGGACATTTTATGACGTTTGTAACATTTCACAAACATTTTATGACCGCTTAGGGACATTTTATAACGTTTATGACAGCTCGCGGACATTTTATGATGCAAATGATACTCCTTAAACATTTTATGTCCGTTCGGGAACATTTTTTGACGTTTATGACACTTTAGAAACAATTTAGCTCAAAAACAATCAATGATATCTCAAACACAGTTCACAAACATATTATAACGTTTATGACAGCTCAAGAAGAACTTATAAAGTTTATGATCTCCCAAACATTTTATGACGTTTACGACAATAACCTAACCTAACGTGATAGTTATCAAAAAATTAGAAGTTTTTGTTTTCTACAAGCGCTAAACGTCTCTATGTCCAAGAAGGACACTTGGGCGGGTGGTTGGGTCACTCCAAAACAAGAGTACGGACCGAAAGTGGATCCACCCACCCACCCAAGCGTTAGTTATCAAATTTCTCTTTTCTGCAATCGTTAAAAATCTTTTTGTCAAAGGAGGTTATGGTGGTATGCAATTTTTGGATGACGAGCCTTGGGCGGGTGGGCGGGTCACTCCAAAATATGAATGGGTATGAATAGTTTAAACTGAGAATCTCGCCCACCCGCCCAAGTGTTGTTTATCAAGAAATTAAAAGTTTCTCTTTTCTGCCAACGTTAAAAGTCTTTTTGTCAAAAAAGGTGATGCTGACATGCAATCTTTTGATGACGGACACTTGGGCGAGTAGATGGGTCACTCCAAAATATGAGTACGAACGGATAGTTTAAACTGAGGTTCCCACCCAAGTGTTGGTTATCAAGAAATTGAAAGTTTCTCTTCTCTGCGGGCGTTAAAAGTCTCTATGTCACAGAAGGTGATGGTGATATGCAATATTTTGATGACGAACACTTTGGCGGGTGGATGGGTCACTCCAAAATATGAATACAAACGGATAATTTAAACTGAGGTTCCCGCCCACCCGCCCAAGTGTTGGTTAACAAAAAAATGAAAGTTTTTCTTCTCTGTCAGCGTTAAAAGTCTCTTTGTGAAAGATGGTGATGGTGATATGCAATCTTTTGATAACAGACACTTGGGCGGGTGGGCGGGTCACTCCAAAACATGAGTACAGACGGATAGTTTAAACTGCGGTTCTTGCCCTCCCACTCAAAAAACTGAAAGTTTCTTTTCTCTGCCATCGTTAAAAAGTCTCTTTGCTAAAGAAGGTGATGGAAATGCAATCTTTTAATGACGGACAATTGGACGGGTGGGTGGGTCACTTCAGAACGTTACTATTTTTGAGTTGAAATGTTTTGTTGATAATAAATCCGTAATTGAAGTGAGTTTTGGAGGTTCTACTCTGTCTCCTGTATTCGAATACATTCAAATAAGTCGTGTTCGTTTTACAAATAATCATTTTTAATTTCCGATCATGTGAGACAGTTACGTCAAATAACTTCATAAGAACTGTCAATGTTGATTGTTTGCAACTATCATAAATTAATTTGTCATAAACTGTCAAAATATTGCAATCTTATTAAAATAACTTTTAAATTGCAAAAAAAAACTAAAAAGTTAATTTTAAAATATCTTATTGTTGACACATCTTGACATATTCTATAAATGTTTTTGTAATAAAGAATGTGACAATTTTGATGAAACTTATTTGATTTAATTGAACGACATACGTGATCGGCATCACACACCTATTCTTTATAAAAAATTACAAAATTCTTTGAACCAAAAAGACTAAACTATACATGGCACGAGTAACCTCCTGGAAAGATACGAATTTCTAAAACGGGAATATAGAAGAGTTACGACATCTTGCATTGTTATTGTCTCTTTCTTTTCTTTCCATCATCATCATGTAGCGCATAACAATTATGATGAGTATATATGATTTTTTCACTCTTTCTGTCTTACACATCACAAGAGCTTGGAACACGTGTTCGGAGCGAGCCAAGTTATTTTTTTTTTCATTCGTTGTGCGTTTAGGGAAAAAAATTATAATTTATATATATCTAACAATTGTAGGGGACCTCTCGACGGCTAATTATAGCAGGGCAATATAACCATAACATTTATCATATAGGCGACGCGTTTACAATAAGGATTTATATTATTCTATTTGTAGATCATATTGATAATTAAACTTCATTTAATTATATACACGCAACTTTAATATCAAAAGATAACAATGAATAACTGATCATACAAAACTTGTTAACAATTTTAATAAAGGGTTCTAATTTAAATAAAATTTAAAAATAGTGGGGGTTCGATCTTCGGTCTTTTTTTTTGCAAAAATCACCTGCACGTTGAACCCAAACAAGTAGATACTCGTCTCGCCCATTATTTATTTACTTAATAATATTTTCTCTCTGTCTATAATATAATTCATAATGTAAATGTGTGTGTGTGTGGATCATACAAGAGAAGACATATCAAAACGCATAATGTTTGTACACAGACAAAAAAATAAATACTCAATGCCATGTGTGCCGTTAGGGACCCGGTGGCTTCTTTACCCCTGCCCCTCGCCCGCCCTCTCAACTCCTTAACTACTAACGATTTTTTATACTTTACGTTTTTTTCTTTCTTACTTACCCATAAATACAACATTTAAAAGACAAATGTGTAACGTATACAGGGTGACTTTATTTATACATATTAAATCATGTTTTTTATATTAATTTTAATTAATACTGTATCAATCTATGTTAACAAAATTGCAATGATAAAAGAATCATGTTTTTGGTCAAAATATTGAATTAAAAGGTGGGCTCATTTGCACTAATAAGTGAAAATCAAAATTTTCTTCATTCGACTCTCACGTGAAAAAACTGTCAAAGTCATTAGTTCACTGAAGATTATATTTTATTTAATGTAATCAAGAAAACTGTCAAAATGACATTAAAAATCATAAGAACAGATAATAATATTTTTATTTGATACCTCATTTAACAAAACTGTCAAAACAACTCTAACAATCTGTCAAAATAACACAATAAATCTGTCAAAATTTACCATAATTTGACAAGTAATCGGTAAAGCTGTCAAAAAACAAAAAAGTTTTCTTTTATTTGATATCCCACTTAGTAAAACTGTCAAAATTACATTGACATTCTATTAAAACTGATGACAATTTGACAAGTAATAATTAACTAGTTAGTAGTAAATACAATTGATATCTGACTCGACAAAACTGTCAAAATAACTCTAACAATCTGTCAAAATTGATCACAGTTTGGTAAGTAGTACCAATAGCATTTTTTTTAAATATTTTATATTCTATTTGTCTGTCAAAAAGATATAACTTATCTGTTTTGTCAACAAATAGAGTTTATCTATATCCAACCAAGTTATACATCTGTCATAGTTACTTTTAAGTGCAATATTTGCACTTTTGACAGCTCAAATTATTTATATTTTTTGTAATAACGTTAAAAGTTTAAGTGTCAAAAGTGACGTTAACTAAAACATGACAAATAGAATGTCAGTTCTGTCAAAATGACGTTTATATGTCAGCTAATCCTGATTTGCAAAAAACATGTTAATTGTCAAAAGTGTTTGCAAGATTAACTGTCAAAAGTGACAATAATCTAATTAAATGAACAATAAAATAAATGCAAAAACGACAAATGATTTAAAAATGTCAAAAGTGACGGTTAACTGTTGGCAGAGTTACCATGACGTTTATCTGTCAGCTAACTAACACCTTAACTATTTTGCAAAAACTATGCCAAAAATCTAAAACTGTTTTGCAAAAACGTTGTTTAATTGTCAAAGGTGACAGTTAACTGTAAGCAGTTAACTATCAAACATAACGTTTATCTGTCAGTTAACTGAACTGTTAACTTTTTTGCAAAAACGTTGTTTGGTTCTAAAAAGTTATGTTTAATCAAATATTACGTTAGTGTGTCAGCTAACCAACACGTTAATTGTTTTGCAAAAATGATGTTTGATTGTCATAAGTGACGTTTAACTGTCAAACATGACGTTTATTTGTCAACTAAGTAGTTTTGCAAAATTTTTGTTAAATTTTCTAAAAGTGACGTTTAACTGTCGACCGAGATAATTGTAAAACATGACGTTTATGTGTCAGTTAACGTTGTTGTTTGATTGTCAAAAGTGACGTTTAACTGTCGGAAAAATTAACTATCAAACATGACGTTTGTCTGTCCGCTAACTAAACCTTTAACTGTTTTGCAAAAACGTCGTTAAAACATAAGCGACAGTTAACTGTCGGCAAAATTAACTGTCAAACGTGACGTTTATCAATCAACTAACTAACCCAACCCAATGGTTTTTTAAAAACGCTGTTTAATTGTAAAAAGTGATGTTCAACTGTTGAAAAAGTTAACTGGCAAAAATGACGTTTAATTATCAATTAACTAACCTAAAAACGTTTTTTAATTAACAAAAATGACGTTTAAGGTTAATTCTCAAAAGTGACTTTACTTTAAACGCAACAAAATTGAACTAGAAAAAATATGTTTAGATGTCAAAAGTGACGTTTAATTGTTAAGCAGATTAATTGTTAAAAAGCTATTTATCTGTCAGCTATCCTGTAACATATTTTGCAAAAATATTGTTTGATTGTCAAAAGTGACATTTAACTGTCATCTGACCCGTCAAGTTTCAAAAATGTTGTTTATCTATCAGCTAAAAACGTCAAAAGTTGTTTAGATGTCAAAAGTGACGTTTAACTGTCATAAAAATTAACTGTCAAACATTTAATAATCAGATAACCTGTCAACTATTTTGTAAAATCGTTGTTTGGTTATCAAAAGTTATATTTAATTGGACCTAATCCGTCAACTGTAAAAAATGTCGTTTATCTGTTATCTAACTTGTTAATCGTTTTTTTTGGAATGTCAAAAGTGACGTTTTAGGCTGGGTTTTGTAAAACAGTCGTTGTATGTCAAAAATGACGTCCAACTACTGGCGCAAAAAAATTCAAAAACGTCAAAAGTGATGTTAACCAAAAAAGTTGTTTAGATGTCAAAAGTGAAGTTTAACTGATAGGCAAGTTAACTGTTAAAAATACCATTTATCTGTCAGTTGATCTGTTAACTAATTTGCAATATTGTTGATCGATTTTCAAAAATTACGTTTAACTATTGGCCGAGTTAACTGTCAAACAATTTTTAATCAGCTAAACCGTGAACTGTTTTGCAAAAATATTGTTTGATTACCAAAAGTGACTGCTAATCTGTCAATTGTCAAAAATGTTATTTATATGTCAACTAACTTATTAACACAGTTTTGTTTGGATGTCAACAGTGATGTTTAACTTTTATCTGAATTAGTTGTCAAAAATCAGCGTCAGTTAACTAACCCAAAACTTTTTTAAATTGTCAAAAATGACGTTTAAGGTTAATTCTCAAAAGTGACGTTAATTTAAACGCAACAAAATTTAACTATAAAAAAAATGTAAAAACGTCAAATGTGAAGTTAACCAAGATTGTTCTTTAGATGTCAAAAGTGACGTTTATTTGTCAAGCAGATTAATTGTTAAAAAAGTATTTAAAGTGACATTTAACTATCATCTGACCCGTCAACTGTCAAAAATGTTGTTTATGTATCAGCAAAAAACGTCAAAAGTTGTTTAGATGTCAAAAGTAACGTTTAAATGTCAGGCAGATTACTGTTACTGTTAAATATATTATTTATCTGTCAGCTAACATGTTAACTCTTTTACAAAATTGTTGTTTGATTGTCAAAATTGACATATAACTGTCAAACATTTATTTGTCATATAACTTGTTAATTGTTTTGCAAAAACGTTTGATTATCAAAAGTTATATTTAACTGGATCTAACTCGTCAACTGTCAAAAATGTCGTTTTGTTGATATGTCAAAAGTGACCTTTAACTCTAAGCAAGGTTAATTTACAAAAATAACGTTAATCCAAATGCAAAAACACAAAAACTCAGCTAACCTGTCAACTGTCAAAAATTGCAGTATCTCTTAGTTAACCCTGTTTTGCAAAAAGTGACTTTTAACTATCGGCAAGGTTAATTATCAAAAGAGACGTTAACCTAAACGCAAAGAAGTGATTATAAAAAAAAACAAAAACGCCAAAAGTGACGTTTACTAAGAAAGTTGTTTAGATGTCAAAAGTAAAGTTTAACTGCCAAGCAGGTAAACTGTTAAAAATACTACTTATTTGCCAGTTAACCTGTCAACTGTTTTGCAAAAACGTTGTTTGATTGTCAAAAGTGACGTTTAACTGTTGGCAGAGTTTACTGTTTAACATTTATCAGTCAGTTAAACCGTAAACTGTTTAGCAGAAACATTGTTTGGTTGTCAAAAGTGACATTTAACTGTCAGCTAACCCGTCAACTGTCAAAAATTACGTTCATCTGTCGGCTAACTTTGTTTATCAAAAACATTGTTTAATGTCAAAAGTGACTTTTAACTATCGGCAAGATTAATTGTCAAAAGAGACGTTAATCTAAACGCAAAAAAAAGTAATTATAAAAAAAATTTACTAAAACGTAAAAAGTGATGTTTACCAAAAAAGTTGTGTTTAGATGTCAAAAGTAAAGTTTAACTGTCAAGCAGTTAACCTGTTAACTGTTTTGCAAAAACGTTGTTTCATTGTCAAAAGTGACGTTTAACTGTCGGCAGTGTTAACTGTCAAACATTTATCAGTTAGCTAATCCGTGAATTGTTTAGCAGAAACATTGTTTGATTGTCAAAAGTGACATTTTACTGTTAGCTAACCTGTCAACTGTCAAAAATTACAATATTTCTTGGTTAACCCTGTTTTGCAAACACGTCGTTAGATGTCAAAAGTGACGTTTAACTATCGGCAAGGGTAATTGTCAAAAGAAACGTTAACCTAAACGCAAAGAAGTGATTATAAAAAAAAAAACAGAGATGTCAAAAGTAAAGTTTAACTGTCAAGCAGGTGAACTGTTAAAAATACTACTTATTTGCCAGTTAACCTGTTAACTGTTTTTGCAAAAACGTTGTTTCATTGTCAAAAGTGACGTTTAACTGTCGGCAGAGTTAACTGTCAAACATTTATCAGTCAGCTAACCCGTGAATTGTTTTGCAGAAACATTGTTTGATTGTCAAAAGTGAGATTTAACTGTCACCTAACCCGTCAACTGTCAAAAATTACGTTAACTTGTCGGCTAACCCTGTTTTGCAAAAACGTCGTTGAATGTCAAAAATGACGTTTAACTATCGGCAAGGTTAATTGTCAAAAAAAACGTTAAATTAAACGCAAAGAAGTGATTATAAAAAAAAATACAAAAACGTCAAAAGTGACGTTTACCAAGAAAGTTGTTTAGCTGTCAAAAGTAAAGTTTAACTGTCAAGTAGGTTAACTGTTAAAAATATTTTTTATTTGCCAGTTAACCTGTTAACTGTTTTGCAAAAACATTGTTCAATTGTCAATAGTGACGTTTAACTGTCAAACATTTATCAGTCAGCTAACCCGTAAACTGTTTAGCAGAAACATTATTTGATTGTCAAAAGTGAGATTTAACTGTCACCTAACACGTCAACTGTCAAAAATTACGTTAACTTGTCGGCTAACCCTGTTTGGCAAAAACGTCGTTGAATGTCAAAAATGACGTTTAACTGTCGGCAAGGTTAATTGTCAAAAGAGACGTTAACTTAAACGCAAAGCAGTGATTATAAAAAAAATACATAAACGTCAAAGTGACGTTTACCAAAAAAGTTGTTTAGATGTCAAAAGTAAAGTTTAACTGTCAAGTAGGTTAACTGTTAAAAATACTATTTATTTGCCAGTTAACCTGTTAACTGTTTTGCAAAAACATTGTTCAATTGTCAATAGTGACGTTTAACTGTTGGCAGAGTTAACTGTCAAACATTTAGTTAGCTGACCCGTACACTGTTTTGCATAAACATTTTTTGATTGTCAAAAGTGATATTTAACTGTAAACGTCGTTAGATGTAAAAGTGACGTTTAAGCTTTCAGCAAAGTTAATTGTCAAAAATGACGTCAGCTGACCCGTTAACTGTTTTGCAAAAACGTTATTCAATTTCAAAAGTGACGTTTAACTGTTGCAAAAACGTTGTTCGATTGTTAAAAATAACAAAAAAATTAATTGTCAAGTATAACATTTATCTATTAGTTAACCAACCATTCCATGGACTTCAAAACAACTGTCAACTGTCCGTATGTGTCCTTGTTTTGCAAAAACGTTGTTCAAATGTCAAAAATGACGTTTAACTGTCAAACAATTATTAGCTAACCCGTGAACTAGTTGGCAAAAACATTGTTTGGCGTCAACTGTCAAAAATGTCGTTTATAACTGTTATTAACTGTTTGACGTTTTGATTAATTGTCAAAAGTTAAGTTTAACTATCAGCTGAGTTACCTGTCAAAAATTATTTTGATCTATTAGCTAACCTTGTTTTGTAACTCTGTTGTTAGATGTCAAAAGTGAGGCTTAAGTATCGGCAAGGTTAATTGTCAAAAATGACGTTAATGTAAATTATAAAAAATGCAATAACGTCAAAAGTGTAGTTATTCAAGATAGTTATTATGTCAAATGTGACGTTTAACTGTCAGGCAAATTAACTGTTAAAAATACCATTTATCTGTCAGCTAACCTATTAACTGTTTAACATTGTTTGATTGTCAAAAGCGACATTTGACGTTTATTTGTCAGTTAACTAACACTAACTATTTTCCAAAAAATCGTTATTTTAAAGTGACTTTTAACTGTTAAACACGACGTTCAACTTTTGCACAAACATTAATTGTCAAAAATGACGTTTAACTATCAACAAAGTTAACTGTCAAGCATGACGTTTATCTATTAGCTAACCGATTAATTATTTTCAAAAACATTTTTTTATTGTCAAAAGTGATGTTTAACTGTTTTAAAAGTTAACTGCCGAATATGACGTTTATTTGTGAGCTAACTAACACGTTGACTATTTTGCAAAAACGCTGTTTAGTTGTCAAAAGCAATGTTTAACTGTTAACAAACTTCACTGTCAAACATGACGTTTATCTGTCAGCTAACTAACCTGTTGACTGTCTTGCAAAACGTTATTTAATTGTCAAAAATGGTTTTTAAGTGTTTTCAGAGTTAACTGTCAAACATGACGTTTATCTGTCAGCTAACTAACCCGTGAATTGTTTTGCAAAAACTTAAACTGTCAAAGTGACATTTAACTGTCAAACATGACGTTTATTTGTAAACTAACTAAACCGTTAACTGTTCAAAAAACATTGTTGATTGTCAAAAGTGACGTTCAACTATTTGCAGAACTAACTGTCAAACATGACGTTTATCTGTCAGCTGAAAACGTTATTTAATTGTCAAAAGTGACAGAAAAGTTAACTGTCAAATATGACATTTACCATTATTTTTACAGTTAATAGTTCCAATAAAAAATTTCAAAATTTGTTTCTATTTTATTTTTGAGGTTATGTTTAGTACAGAATTAATTTTTTAAATTGGTAACAATAAAATTCAGGAACATTGAATCAAATTTTATTGTTTGGTTTACAAGTTACGACTTGATTCTTTAACTCATTTACAAACAACTCGATTGAAGCAAGTTAAGTTAATTTTAGTCAAAATTGGACGTATCAAACTAGATACAATTTACACAGTTGGTAGCAATGCTATTCAGGCACATTGTTGCTAAATTGTACAAATATCCAATGTTTGGTTCACAAGTTAGGATTAGATTTATTAACCCTTTTATAAACAATCAAAGCAAACTAAATTAATTTTAGTCAAAATTGGACGTATTAAATACAATTTACAAAGTTGGCGCAGTGTGGCCAAATTGCATAAAAGTTGCAACTTAAGCTGTTTAGTTTCTTACAAAAACCTTGTCAAACTGTCACTTATCAACAATCTCAAGAAAGTGCTTAATATCAAATTAAATTGCAACATATTTTAAATTAGTTAAAATAAATTGCATATTCAAAGTATTTTTATATTCAATTAGTTTTTTTCCTTATAATTCCACCACCGTATGTCAAATCTACTTGTCAAAATAGTAATTAATTATTCCACACTGTATAAAAAAATACCTTAACTAAAAATACAAAGCACATGTTTACAGAATTGTCTTTCTATTGTAAAAAAATAAGTCTAAAAATTAATCGGTAATTTAAAAATATTAATCGCCGAAGAAGAACGAATCAACACGATAGTTTTTTTTCTTCATTCTTTCAGGAGCGGGATAAATCTCAAACACATGTGACAGTTAATTATCACGCATTTTGGATGCTAGTGCATTCAGTGGATGCACCACGAACCGAGCACAACATGCACATGTGACAATTTAATTATTTTTTTATATTTTTTTTATTATTTTGTAACAATTTTGTGATATTAGTTAAACTATTGAGTGAGTGAAGAAGGACAATTTTTAAGCATAAGAAGAATTATTATTAAGGTAGGTCATGCATTAATTTATTAAATAAGTTCTAAAAATGTTTATAAATATAAATAATTTTGTGGAAAATTATCCGTGCAATTTTTGTAGCAAAATTTTCCACACAATTTTGTATGTTTCTATAATTAATTCCCAAAATTATAACCAATTATTCCAAAATATAATTAAATAAAGAAGAAACAAAATAACTGAAATTAATTTTACGGAAAATTATCCGTAGAAAGTGCAATTTTTGTAGCAAAAATTTCCACACATTTTCGTATGTTTCTTCACTCAATTCCCAAAATTATAACCAATAATTGCAAGCATTTTTCAAAATATAATTAAATAAAGAAGGAATAAAATAACTAAAATTAATTTTACGGAAAATCATCCGTAGAAAGTGCAATTTTTGTAGAAAAATTTTCCAAAAATTTCCACACATTTTCGTATGTTTCTTCACTCAATTCCCAAAATTATAACTGATTATTGCAAGCGTTTTCCAAAATATAATTAAATAAAGAAGGAATAAAACAACTAAAATTAATTTTACGGAAACTAATCCGTAGAAAGTGCAATTTTTGTAGCAAAATTTTCCAAAATTTTTCTCACGTTTTCGTATGTTTCTTCAATAAATTCCCAAAATTATACCTAATTATTGCAAGCATTTTCCAAAATATAATTAAATACAGAAGAAACAAAATAACTGAAATTAATTTTACGGAAAATCATCCGTAGAAAGTGCAATTTTTGTAGCAAAATTTTCCAAACTTTTCCACACGTTTTCGTATGTTTCTTCACTCAATTCCCAAAATTATAACCAATTATTGCAAGCATTTTCCAAAAAATAATTAAATAAAGAAGAAACAAAATAACTAAATTAATTTTACGGAAAATCATCCGTAGAAAGTGCAATTTTTGTAGCAAAATTTTCCAAAATTTTCCACACGTTTCCGTATGTTTCCTCAAATAATTACCAAAATAATAACCAATTACTGCAAGCATTTTCCAAAAATAATTAAATAAAGAAGAAACAAAATAACTAAAATTAGTTTTACGGAAAATCATCCGTAGAAAGTGCAATTTTTGTAGCTATATTTTTCAAAATTTTCCACACATTTTCGTATGTTTCTTCACTCAATTCCCAAAATTATAACCAATTTCTGCAATCATTTTCCAAAATATAAATAAATAAAGAAGAAACAAAATAACTAAAATAAATTTTACGGAAAATCATCCGTATAAAGTGCAATTTTTGTAGCAAAATTTTCCAAAATTTTCCACACGTTTTCGTATGTTTCCACAATTAATTCCCAAAATTATAACCAATTATTGCAAGCATTTTCCAAAATATAATTAAATGAAGAAGAAACAAAATAGTAAAAATGAATTTTACGGAAAATCATCCGTAGAAAGTGCAATTTTTGTATCAAAATTTTTCAAATATTTCCACACGTTTTCGTATGTCTCTTCAACTAATTCCCAAAATTATAATCAAATATTGCAAGCATTTTCCAAAATATAATTAAATAAAGAAGAAACAAAATAACTAAAATTAGTTTTACGGAAAATCATCCGTAGAAAGTGCAATTTTTGTAGCTATATTTTCCAAAATTTTCCACACATTTTCGTATATTTCTTCACTCAATTCCCAAAATTATAACCAATTTCTGCAATCATTTTCCAAAATATAAATAAATAAAGAAGAAACAAAATAACTAAAATAAATTTTACGGAAAATCATCCGTAGAAAGTGCAATTTTTGTAGCAAAATTTTCCAAAATTTTCCACACGTTTTCGTATATTTCCTCAAATAACCCCCAAAGTTATAACCAATTATTGCAAGCATTTTCCAAAATATAATTAAATAAAGAAGAAACAAAATAACTAAAATCAATTTTACGGAAAATCAACCGTAGAAAGTGCAATTTTTGTAGCAACATTTTCCAAAATTTTTCTCACGTTTTCGTATGTTTCTTTAATTAAATCCCAAAATTATATCCAATTATTGTAAGCATTTTCCAAAATATAATCAAATAAAAAAGGAATAAAATAACTAAAATTAATTTTACGGAAAACCATCCGTAGAAAGTGCAATTTTTGTAGCAACATTTTCCAAAACTTTTCACAAGTTTTTGTATGTTTCTTCAACTAATTCCCAAAATTATAACCAAATAAAGCAAGCATTTTCTAAAATATAATTAAATAAAAAAGAAACAAATAAACTAAAATTAATTTACGGAAAATCATCCGTAGAAAGTGCAATTTTTGTAGCAAAATTTTCCAAAATTTTCCACACGTTTTTGTATGTTTTCTCAATTAATCCCCAGAACTATAACCAATTTTTGCAAGCCTTTTCCAAAATATAATTAAACAAAGAAGAAACAAAATAACTAAAATTGATTTTACGGAAAATCATCCGTAGAAAGTGTAATTTTTGTAGCAAAATTTTCTAAAAATTTATACAATTTTTTGTATATTTTCTCAACTAATTCCCTAAATAATAACTGATTATTGCAAGCATTTTCCAATATATAATTAAATAAAGAAGAAACAAAATAACTAAAATTAATTTTACGGAAAATCATCCGTAAAAAGTGCAGTTTTTGTAGCAAAATTTTCCAATAATTTCTACACAGTTTTGTATGTTTTCTTAACTAATTCCAAAAACTATAACCAATTATTGCAAGCTTTTTCCAAAATATAATTAAATAAAGAAGAAACAAAATAACTAAATTTAGTTTTACGGAAAATCATCCGTAGAAAGTGCAATTTTTGTAGCAAAATTTTTTATAATTTTCCACACGTTTTCGTATGTTTCTTGAATTAATTCCCAAAATTATACCCAATTATTGTAAGCATTTTCCAAAATATAATTAAATAAAAAAGAAACAAAATAAGTAAAATTAATTTTACGGAAAATCATTCGTAGTAAGTGCAATTTTTGCAGCAAATTTTTCCAAAAATTTTCCACACGTTTTCGTATGTTTCCACAATTTATTCCCAAAATTATAACCAATTCTTGCAAGCATTTTCCAAAATATAATTAAATAAAGAAGAAACAAAATAACTAAAATTAATTTTACGGAAAATCATCCGTAGAAAGTGCAATTCTTGTAGCCAAATTTTCCACACATTTTCATATGTTTTTTCACTCAATTCCCAAAATTATAACCAATTATTGCAAGCATTTTTCAAAATATAATTAAATAAAGAAGAAACAAAATAACTAAAATTAATTTTACGGAAAATCATCCGTAGAAAGTGCAATTTTTGTAGCAAAATTTTCCACACATTTTCATATGTTTTTTCACTCAATTCCCAAAATTATAACCAATTATTGCAAGCAGTTTCCAAAATATAATTAAATAAAGAAGAAACAAAATAACTAAAATTAATTTTACGGAAAATCATCCGTAGAAAGTGCAATTTTTGTAGCCAAATTTTCCAAAATTTTTCACACGTTTTCGTATGTTTCTTCAAATAATTCCCAAAATTATAACCAATTATTGCAAGCATTTTCCAAAATATAATTAAATAAAGAAGAAACAAAATAACTAAAATTAATTTTACGGAAAATCATCCGTAGAAAGTGCAATTTTTGTAGCTAAATTTTCCAAAATTTTCCACACATTTTCGTATGTTTCTTCACTTAATTCCCAAAATTTTAACCAATTATTGCAAGCATTTTCCAAAATATAATCAAATAAAGAAGAAACAAAATAACTAAAATTAAATTTACGGAAAATCATCCGTAGAAAGTGCAATTTTTGTAGCCAAATTTTCCACACATTTTTATATGTTTTTTCACTCAATTCCCAAAATTATAACCAATTATTGCAAGCATTTTCCAAAATATAATTAAGTAAAGAAGAAACAAAATAACTGAAATTAATTTTACGGATAATCATCCGTAGAAAGTGCAATTTTTGTAGCAAAATTCTCTAAAATTTTTCTTAAGTTTTTGTACGTTTCTCTAATTAATTGCCAAAATTATAACCAATTATTGAAACCTGTTTCCAAAATATAATTAATTAAAAAAAAAATAACTAAAATTATTTTTACGGAAAATCATCCGTAGAAAGTGCAATTTTTGTAGAAATGATTTCCAAAATTTTTCACACGTTTTTGTATGTTTCTTTAATTAATTACCAAAATTATAACCAATTATTACAAGCATTTTCTAAAATATAATTAAATAAAGAAGGAACAAAATAACTAAAATTAATTTTACGGAAAATCATCCGTAGAAAGTGCAAATTTTGTAGCAACATCTTCCAAAATTTTTAGCACATTTTTGTATGTTTCTTGAATTAATTCCCAAAATTATAACCAATTATTGAAAGTCTTTTCCAAAATACAATTAATTATAGAAGAAACAAAATAACTTAAATTAAGAGTTACGGAAAATCATCCGTAGTAAATGCAATTTTTGTAACCAAATTTTCCACACAAATTCGTATGTTTTCTTAATTAATTCCCAAAATTATAACCAATTATTGCAAGCAGTTTCCAAAATATAATTAAATAAAGAAGAAACAAAATAACTAAAATTAATTTTACGGAAAATCATCCGTAGAAAGTGCAATTTTTGAAGCAAAATTTTCCACACGTTTTCGTATATTTCCTCAAATTATTCCCAAAACTATAACCAATTATTGCAAGCATTTTCCAAAATATAATTAAATAAAGAAGAAACAAAATAACTAAAATTAATTTTACGGAAAATCATCCGTAGAAAGTGCAATTTTTGTAGCACAATTTTCTAAAATTTTCCACACGTTTTTGTATGTTTCTTGAATTAATTCCCAAAATTATAACCAATTATTAAAAGCATTTTCCAAAATATGATTAATTAAAGAAGACACAAAATAACTAAAACTAATTTTACGGAAAATCATCCGTAGAAAGTGCAATTTTTGTAGCAAAATTTTCCAAAATTTTCCACAATTTTTGGATGTTTCTTGAATTAATTCCCAAAATTATAACCAATTATTAAAAGCATTTTCCAAATTATGATTAATTAAAGAAGACACAAAATAACTAAAACTAATTTTACGGAAAATCATCCGTAGAAAGTGCAATTTTTGTAGCAAAATTTTCCACACGTTTTCGTATGTTTCCACAATTAATTCCTAAATTTATAACCAATTATTGCAAACCTTTTCCAAAATAGAATTAAATAAAGAAGAAACAAAATAACTAAAATTAATTTTACGGAAAATCATCCGTAGAAAGTGCAATTTTTGTAGCAAAATTTTCCAAAATTTTCCACACGTTTTCATAAGTTTCCTCAATTAATTCCCAAAATTATAACCAATTATTGCAAGCATTTTCCAAAATATAATTAAATAAAGAAGAAACAAAATAACTAAAATTAATTTTACGGAAAATCATCCGTAGAAAGTGCAATTTTTGTAGCAAAATTTTCAAAAATTTTCCACACGTTTTCGTATGTTTCTTCACTCAATTCCCAAAATTATAACCAATTATTGCAAGCATTTTCCAAAATATAATTAAATAAAGTAGAAACAAAATAACTAAAATTAATTTTACGGAAAATCATCCGTAGAAAGTGCAATTTTTGTAGCTATATTTTTCAAAATTTTCCACACATTTTCGTATGTTTCTTCACTCAATTCCCAAAATTATAACCAATTTCTGCAATCATTTTCCAAAATATAAATAAATAAAGAAGAAACAAAATAACTAAAATAAATTTTACGGAAAATCATCCGTATAAAGTGCAATTTTTGTAGCAAAATTTTCCAAAATTTTCCACACGTTTTCGTATGTTTCCACAATTAATTCCCAAAATTATAACCAATTATTGCAAGCATTTTCCAAAATATAATTAAATGAAGAAGAAACAAAATAGTAAAAATGAATTTTACGGAAAATCATCCGTAGAAAGTGCAATTTTTGTATCAAAATTTTTCAAATATTTCCACACGTTTTCGTATGTCTCTTCAACTAATTCCCAAAATTATAATCAAATATTGCAAGCATTTTCCAAAATATAATTAAATAAAGAAGAAACAAAATAACTAAAATTAGTTTTACGGAAAATCATCCGTAGAAAGTGCAATTTTTGTAGCTATATTTTCCAAAATTTTCCACACATTTTCGTATATTTCTTCACTCAATTCCCAAAATTATAACCAATTTCTGCAATCATTTTCCAAAATATAAATAAATAAAGAAGAAACAAAATAACTAAAATAAATTTTACGGAAAATCATCCGTAGAAAGTGCAATTTTTGTAGCAAAATTTTCCAAAATTTTCCACACGTTTTCGTATATTTCCTCAAATAACCCCCAAAGTTATAACCAATTATTGCAAGCATTTTCCAAAATATAATTAAATAAAGAAGAAACAAAATAACTAAAATCAATTTTACGGAAAATCAACCGTAGAAAGTGCAATTTTTGTAGCAACATTTTCCAAAATTTTTCTCACGTTTTCGTATGTTTCTTTAATTAAATCCCAAAATTATATCCAATTATTGTAAGCATTTTCCAAAATATAATCAAATAAAAAAGGAATAAAATAACTAAAATTAATTTTACGGAAAACCATCCGTAGAAAGTGCAATTTTTGTAGCAACATTTTCCAAAACTTTTCACAAGTTTTTGTATGTTTCTTCAACTAATTCCCAAAATTATAACCAAATAAAGCAAGCATTTTCTAAAATATAATTAAATAAAAAAGAAACAAATAAACTAAAATTAATTTACGGAAAATCATCCGTAGAAAGTGCAATTTTTGTAGCAAAATTTTCCAAAATTTTCCACACGTTTTTGTATGTTTTCTCAATTAATCCCCAGAACTATAACCAATTTTTGCAAGCCTTTTCCAAAATATAATTAAACAAAGAAGAAACAAAATAACTAAAATTGATTTTACGGAAAATCATCCGTAGAAAGTGTAATTTTTGTAGCAAAATTTTCTAAAAATTTATACAATTTTTTGTATATTTTCTCAACTAATTCCCTAAATAATAACTGATTATTGCAAGCATTTTCCAATATATAATTAAATAAAGAAGAAACAAAATAACTAAAATTAATTTTACGGAAAATCATCCGTAAAAAGTGCAGTTTTTGTAGCAAAATTTTCCAATAATTTCTACACAGTTTTGTATGTTTTCTTAACTAATTCCAAAAACTATAACCAATTATTGCAAGCTTTTTCCAAAATATAATTAAATAAAGAAGAAACAAAATAACTAAATTTAGTTTTACGGAAAATCATCCGTAGAAAGTGCAATTTTTGTAGCAAAATTTTTTATAATTTTCCACACGTTTTCGTATGTTTCTTGAATTAATTCCCAAAATTATACCCAATTATTGTAAGCATTTTCCAAAATATAATTAAATAAAAAAGAAACAAAATAAGTAAAATTAATTTTACGGAAAATCATTCGTAGTAAGTGCAATTTTTGCAGCAAATTTTTCCAAAAATTTTCCACACGTTTTCGTATGTTTCCACAATTTATTCCCAAAATTATAACCAATTCTTGCAAGCATTTTCCAAAATATAATTAAATAAAGAAGAAACAAAATAACTAAAATTAATTTTACGGAAAATCATCCGTAGAAAGTGCAATTCTTGTAGCCAAATTTTCCACACATTTTCATATGTTTTTTCACTCAATTCCCAAAATTATAACCAATTATTGCAAGCATTTTTCAAAATATAATTAAATAAAGAAGAAACAAAATAACTAAAATTAATTTTACGGAAAATCATCCGTAGAAAGTGCAATTTTTGTAGCAAAATTTTCCACACATTTTCATATGTTTTTTCACTCAATTCCCAAAATTATAACCAATTATTGCAAGCAGTTTCCAAAATATAATTAAATAAAGAAGAAACAAAATAACTAAAATTAATTTTACGGAAAATCATCCGTAGAAAGTGCAATTTTTGTAGCCAAATTTTCCAAAATTTTTCACACGTTTTCGTATGTTTCTTCAAATAATTCCCAAAATTATAACCAATTATTGCAAGCATTTTCCAAAATATAATTAAATAAAGAAGAAACAAAATAACTAAAATTAATTTTACGGAAAATCATCCGTAGAAAGTGCAATTTTTGTAGCTAAATTTTCCAAAATTTTCCACACATTTTCGTATGTTTCTTCACTTAATTCCCAAAATTTTAACCAATTATTGCAAGCATTTTCCAAAATATAATCAAATAAAGAAGAAACAAAATAACTAAAATTAAATTTACGGAAAATCATCCGTAGAAAGTGCAATTTTTGTAGCCAAATTTTCCACACATTTTTATATGTTTTTTCACTCAATTCCCAAAATTATAACCAATTATTGCAAGCATTTTCCAAAATATAATTAAGTAAAGAAGAAACAAAATAACTGAAATTAATTTTACGGATAATCATCCGTAGAAAGTGCAATTTTTGTAGCAAAATTCTCTAAAATTTTTCTTAAGTTTTTGTACGTTTCTCTAATTAATTGCCAAAATTATAACCAATTATTGAAACCTGTTTCCAAAATATAATTAATTAAAAAAAAAATAACTAAAATTATTTTTACGGAAAATCATCCGTAGAAAGTGCAATTTTTGTAGAAATGATTTCCAAAATTTTTCACACGTTTTTGTATGTTTCTTTAATTAATTACCAAAATTATAACCAATTATTACAAGCATTTTCTAAAATATAATTAAATAAAGAAGGAACAAAATAACTAAAATTAATTTTACGGAAAATCATCCGTAGAAAGTGCAAATTTTGTAGCAACATCTTCCAAAATTTTTAGCACATTTTTGTATGTTTCTTGAATTAATTCCCAAAATTATAACCAATTATTGAAAGTCTTTTCCAAAATACAATTAATTATAGAAGAAACAAAATAACTTAAATTAAGAGTTACGGAAAATCATCCGTAGTAAATGCAATTTTTGTAACCAAATTTTCCACACAAATTCGTATGTTTTCTTAATTAATTCCCAAAATTATAACTAATTATTGCAAGCATTTTCCAAAATATAATCAAATAAAGAAGGAACAAAATAACTAAATCTAATTTTACGGAAAATCGTCCGTAGAAAGTGCAATTTTTGTAGCAAAATTTTCCAAAACTTCTCACACGTTTTTGTATGTTTTCTTAATAAATTCCCAAAATTATAACCAATTATTGCAAGCAATTTTCAAAATATATTTAAATAAAGAAGAAACAAAATAACTAAAATCAATTTACGGAAAATCAACCGTAGAAAGTGCAATTTTGGTAGCAACATTTTCCAAAATTTTCCACACGTGTTCGTATGTTTCCTCAAATAATTTCCAAAATTATAACTAATTATGGCAAGCATTTTCCAAAATATAATTAAATAAAGAAGAAACAAAATAACTAAAATTAAATTTACGGAAAATCATTCGTAGAAAGTGTAATTTTTGTAGCAAAATTTTCTAAAAATTTATACAAATTTTTGTATGTTTTCTCAACTAATTCCCTAAATAATAATTGATTATTGCAAACATTTTCCAAAATATAATTAAATAAAGAAGAAACAAAATAACTAAAATTAATTTTACGGAAAATCATCCGTAGAAAGTGCAATTTTTGAAGCAAAATTTTCCACACGTTTTCGTATATTTCCTCAAATTATTCCCAAAACTATAACCAATTATTGCAAGCATTTTCCAAAATATAATTAAATAAAGAAGAAACAAAATAACTAAAATTAGTTTTACGGAAAATTATCCGTAGAAAGTGCAATTTTTGTAGCAAAATTTTCCACACGTTTTCGTATGTTTCCACAATTTATTCCCATAATTATAACTAATTAATGCAAGCATTTTCCAAAATATAATTAAATAAAGAAGAAAGAAAATAACTAAAATTAATTTTACGAAAAATCATCCGTAGAAAGTGCAAATTTTGTAGCAAAATTTTCCAAAATTTTCCACACGTTTTTGTATGTTTCTTGAATTAATTCCCAAAATTATAACCAATTATTGCAAGCATTTTCCAAAATATAAATAAATAAAGAAGAAACAAAATAACTAAAATTAATTTTACGGAAAATCATCCGTAGAAAGTGCAATTTTTGTAGCAAAATTTTCCAAAATTTTCTACACGTTTTCGAATGTTTCTTCAATTAATTCCCAAAATTATACCTAATTATTGCAAACATTTTCCAAAATATAATTAAATAAAGAAGAAACAAAATAACTAAAATTAATTTTACGGAAAATCATCCGTAGAAAGTGCAATTTTTGTAGCAAACTTTTCAAATATTTTCCACACATTTTCGTTTGTTTTCTCAATTGATTCCTAAAATTATAACCAATTATTGCAAGCATTTTTCAAAATATAATTAAATAAAGAAGAAACAAAATAACTAAATTTAGTTTTACGGAAAATCATCCGTAGAAAGAGCAATTTTTGTAGCAAAATTTTCCAAAAATTTCCACACATTAACGTATGTTTCCTCAATTAATTTCCAAAATCATAACAAACTATTGCAAGCATTTTCCAAAATACAATTAAATAAAGAAGAAACAAAATAACTAAAATTAATTTTACGGAAAATCATCCGTAGAAAGTGCAATTTTTGTAGCAAAATTTTCCAAAATTTTCCACACATTTTCGTATGTTTTTTCACTCAATTCCCAAAATTATAACCAATTATTGCAAGCATTTTCCAAAATATAATCAAATAAAGAAGGAACGAATTAACTAAAATTAATTTTACGGAAAATCATCCGTAGAAAGAGCAATTTTTGTAGCAAAGTTTTCCAAAAATTTTTACACGTTTTCGCATGTTTTCTCAATTAATTCCCAAAATTATAACCAATTATTGCAATCATTTTCCAAAATATAATTAAATAAAGAAGAAACAAAATAACTAAAATTAATTTTACGGAAAATCATCCGTAGAAGGTGCAATTTTAGAAGCAAAATTCTTCACACATTTTCTTATGTTTCTTTAAATAATTCCCAAAATTATGACCAATTATTGCAAGCATTTTCCAAAATATAATTAAATAAAGAAGAAACAAAATAACTAAAATTAATTTTAAAGGAAAATCATCCGTAGAAAGTGCAGTTTTTGTAGCAAAGTTTTCCAAAATTTTTTACACGTTTTCGCATGTTTTCTCAATTAATTCCCAAAATTATAACCAATTATTGAAAGCATTTTCCAAAATATACTTAATTTTAATAATTAAACATTTTCCAGATGCTTCTACCAGGTTACACAACTCCAGCATCAACACCACCAATAACAACAACAAACGAAATGTTATCCGAAACCGAATACTACGAAACCTCAAACGATTTCCCAATCACACGTAACCTAACCGAAACGCAAAAAGAACTAGTAGAACGCTTCAATTGCGCATTCTACGAAGCCCAAAACACAAAATCAGAAGAACTCGTAGATGACGACATCCTCGACACCTTTGATGAAGCTTATTTCACAAACATTGAAAAATATGAAGCCCCTATAACGCAAAACACAGAAGACACCTACTTACTGGATTATTTAATCACTAAAAACGATGAAGGGTTTTCAGAATTGGTAACACCTAGTAGCGATTGCACTTCAACATTTGATTACGATGAATTTTCTGAAAATTTTGATCAATTCAATCAACAAAATGAATACACTAATTTGGAAATACAGCAAGGATGGGATAGCCAAGATGACCAATCACCATTTTACGTTTCTCCACCGAATTTTTCCAATGAATCGGGTGAAGAGATTGATATTAATAGTCTCAATATTTATTTCTACAATCCGGATGAAGAAGATTCGCAACGCCTTCCGCCTGTTAATACTTTGGTTAAAAACAATATGGATTTTACAAATTATATAAGAAATCATGATCCTACTTCATTGCAGGATTGTAATGATAACAAATCTGCATTCGGGCATCTATTAGGAGGCATTAATAACATTAACAACAATTTATCAGATTGTTACCAAGAAGAATCTTCAGATGAACCTGATAATCAACTTATATTAACACAAAGTGAATCTCTATTATTTGATGATCCCATGCTAGGAACTGGGGTTTTACATAAAAGACAAAGAAAATATACAGGTGGTTCTGATATTAGCACCGATTGTGAGGATTTTTTCACCCCAATCAATTTACAATGCAAATGGGAAAACTGTTATCAAATTTATGATTCACAGAATAGTTTAGTGAGACATATAGAGAAAACTCATGTGGAATTAAAAAGAGGCGACGAATTCACATGTTTTTGGTTGAATTGTCCAAGAAAAAATAAACCATTCAATGCCAGATATAAACTCCTCATACATATGAGAGTGCATAGCGGAGAAAAGCCTAATAAATGTCCGGTAAGTTTATTAAAACTAATTTTAATATTATATTATAATTAATTAATTTATACAGTTTAATGGATGCAACAAAGCCTTTTCAAGATTGGAAAATTTAAAAATACACCAACGAAGCCATACGGGTGAAAGGCCTTATCTTTGCCAATTCCCGAATTGTACTAAAAGCTTCTCCAACAGTTCAGATCGAGCCAAACATCAAAGAACACATTTTGATACTGTAAGTATATTATTATTATTTTATTTCCAACAAATAATGATAGAATTATCTTAATTTCAGAAACCTTACGCTTGTCAAGTTTATGGTTGTAGCAAAAAATACACAGATCCCAGTAGTTTGCGAAAACATGTAAAGAATCACACAACTGAAGAACAGCTCCAATTAAAGAATAAGTCTGTGGATACAAAACGAGAACCTCCTTTTGTTAGCACAGCAAAAAAATATCCCGCTATTGTGAAGCGACCCGTACATAATGTGAAAGTGAGCCAGAGTAGTTTTTATACAAATTTGGACCATAATTATTCGCATAATAGAACAAGTCTTAGTGTTAAACAGGATTTGAAAAATAAGCTATCAGAGAAGATTAATAAAAATGCTAATCTGTACAATTGAATTGAGATTTTGTTGTGATGTAAATATTGTAAATGGTGTAAATTGATGTAAATAGATATATTTTTTAATTTAGTTTATTTATTACTTATTTTATGTAGTATCCTTTAAGGCATTTTGTTGCTTAACTGTGAATAATTGTTTCTGAACTATCATAAACGCCATAAAATGTTTGTGAGCTGTCATAAATATTATAAAACGTTCCTAAACTGTCATAATTTGTTCCTAAACTGTCATAGTATGTTCCTGAACTATCATAAAGTGTTTAAAACTTATTATAACCGCATAAAATGTCCGTAAGCTGTCAGAAACGTTATAAAATGTTTATGAACTGTCAAAAATTGTTTCTGAACTATCATAAACGCCATAAAAAGTTTGTGAGCTGTCATAAATGTCATAAAACGTTCATAAACTGTCATAATATGTTCCTGAACTGTCATAAAATGTTTAAAACTTATCATAAACGCATAAAAAGACCGTAAGCTGTCAGAAACGTCATAAAATGTTTATGAACTTTCAATAATTGTTTCTTAATTATCATAAGCGTCATAAAACGTTTGTGAACTGTCAAACATGTCATAAAACTTTCCTAAGCTGTCATAATATGTGCCTGAACTATCATAAAGTGTTTAAAACTTATCATAACCGCCTAAAATGTCCGTAAGCTGTCAGAAACGTTATAAAATGTTTATAAACTGTCAATAATTGTTTCTGAACTATCATAAACGCCATAAAAAGTTTGTGAGCTGTCATAAATGTCATAAAACGTTCATAAACTGTCATAATATGTTCCTGAACTGTCATAAAATGTTTAAAACTTATCATAAACGCATAAAAAGGCCGTAAGCTGTTAGAAACGTCAAAAAATGTTTATGAATTGTCAATCAATGTTTTTGAACTGTCATAAAAGCCATAAAAAGTTTGTGAGCTGTCATAAATGTCATAAAACGTTCATAAACTGTCATAATATGTTCCTGAACTGTCATAAAATATTTAAAACTTATCATAAACGCATAAAAAGACCGTAAGCTGTTAGAAACGTCAAAAAATGTTTATGAATTGTCAATCAATGATTTTGAACTGTCATAAAAGCCATAAAACGTTTGTGAACTGTCATAAAACGTTTCTAAACTGTCATAATATGTTTCTGAACTGTCATAAAGTGTTTAAAATATATCATAAACGCATAAAATGTCCGTAAGCTGTCAAAAACGTCATAAAATGTTTATGAACTGTTTCTTAATTAACATAAACGCTATAAAACGTTTGTGAACTGTCAAACATGTCATAAAACTTTCCTAAGCTGTCATAATATGTTCCTGAACTGTCATTAAGTGTTTAAAACTTATCATAACCGCATAAAATGTCCGTAAGCTGTCAGAAACGTTATAAAATGTTTATGAACTGTCAAAAATTGTTTCTGAACTATCATAAACGCCATAAAAAGTTTGTGAGCTGTCATAAATGTCATAAAACGTTCATAAACTGTCATAATATGTTCCTGAACTGTCATAAAATGTTTAAAACTTATCATAAACGCATAAAAAGACCGTAAGCTGTCAGAAACGTCATAAAATGTTTATGAACTGTCAATAATTGTTTCTTAATTATCATAAACGCTATAAAACGTTTGTAAACTGTCAAACGTGTCATAAAACTTTCCTAAGCTGTCATAATATGTTCCTGAACTGTCATAAAGTGTTTAAAACTTATTATAACCGCATAAAATGTCCGTAAGCTGTCAGAAACGTTATAAAATGTTTATGAACTGTCAAAAATTGTTTCTGAACTATCATAAACGCCATAAAAAGTTTGTGAGCTGTCAAAAATGTCATAAAACGTTCATAAACTGTCATAATATGTTCCTGAACTGTCATAAAATGTTTAAAACTTATCATAACCGCCTAAAATGTCCGTAAGCTGTCAGAAACGTTATAAAATGTTTATGAACTGTCAATAAATGTTTCTAAACTATCATAAACGCCATAAAAAGTTTGTGAGCTGTCATAAATATTATAAAACGTTCATAAACTGTCATAATATGTTCCTGAACTGTCATAAAATGTTTAAAACTTATCATAAACGCATAAAAAGACCGTAAGCTGTTAGAAACGTCAAAAAATGTTTATGAATTGTCAATCAATGTTTTGAACTGTCATAAAAGCCATAAAACGTTTGTGAACTGTCATAAAACGTTTCTAAACTGTCGTAATATGTTTCTGAACTGTCATAAAGTGTTTAAAATATATCATAAACGCATAAAATGTCCGTAAGCTGTCAGAAACGTCATAAAATATTTATAAACTGTCAATAACTGTTTCTGAACTATCATAAACGCTATAAAATGTTTGTGAGCTGTCATAAATATCATAAAACGTTCGTAAACAGTCATATAATGTTCCTGAACTGTCATAAACTGTTTAAAACATAACACAAACACATAAAATGTCCGTAAGCTATCAGAAACGTTACAAAATGTTTATAAACTGTTACTGAACTAACATAAACGCCATAAAATGTTTTTGAGCTGTCAAAAATGTCATAAAACGTTCGTAACCTGTCATTATATGTTTCTGAATTGTCATAAACTGTTTAAAACATAACACAAACGCATAAAATGTCCGTAAGCTATCAGAAACGTTACAAAATGTTTATAAACTGTTACTGAACTATCATAAACGCCATAAAATGTTTTTGAGCTGTCAAAAATGTCATAAAACGTTCGTAAACTGTCATTATACGTTCCTAAACTGTCATAAACTGTTTAAAACATAACACAAACGCATAAAATGTCCGTAAGCTGTCAGAAACGTTACAAAATGTTTATAAACTGTTACTGAACTAACATAAACGCCATAAAATGTTTGTGAGCTGTCATAAATGTCATAAAATGTTCCTAAGCTGTCATAATATGTTCTTGAATTGTCGTAAAGTGTTTAATCTATATCATAAACGCATAAAATGTCCGTAAGCTGTCAGAAACGTCATAAAATATTTATAAACTGTAAATAACTGTTTCTGAACTATCATAAACGCCATAAAATGTTTGTGAGCTGTCATAAATGTCATAAAACGTTTCTAAACTGTAATAATATGTTCTTGAACTGTCATAAAGTGTTTAAAATATATCAAAAACGCTATAAAATGTCCGTAAGCTATTAGAAACGTCACAAAATATTTGTGAACTGTCAATAATTGATTTTTACTATCACAAACGCTATAAAATATTTTGAACTGTCATAAACGCTATCAAATGTTTGTGAGCAGTCAATAATTGTTTCTGAGCTATCATAAATGTCTTCAAATGTTCCTAAAGCTGTCATAAAATGTTCCTAAACTGTCACAAAATGTTTAAGAAATATCATAAACGACATAAAACGTCCGTGAGGTGTCATAAACGTCATAAAATATTCCTGAGCGGTTATAAAACGTTTGTGAGATGTTATAAGCGCCTTAAAATGTCCGTAAGTTGTCAGAAACGTCATAAAACATTTGTAAACTGTCAATAATTGTATCTGAACTATCATAAAAGTTATAAAACGTTTGTGAGCAGTTAATAATTGTTTATGAGCTGTCATAAACATCATAAAATGTTCTTAAGTTGTCATAAAAATTTTCCAAACTGTCACAAAATGTCGGTAGGTGTCAGAAACGTCATAAAATGTTCACAAACTATTAGAAAAGTAATAAAATGTTTGTAAACTGTCAATAATTGTTTATAAATTACCATAAACGTCATAAAACGTTTGTGAACTGCCATAAACATTAGAAACAAATTATTGAATGCTCACACACACTTTATAGCGTTTATAACAGTTTATAACAATTATTGACTGCTCAATAATTGTTTCTGAGCTGTCTCAATAATTGTTTCTAAGCTGTCATAAGTGTCATAACCTGTTCTTAAACTGTCATAAAATGTTTTCCAACTGCTATGAAGCGGTAAGCTGTCAAAAACGTCAAAAATGTTTATGAACTGTCAATAATATATTCTGAACTATTATAAACGCTATAAAATGTTTTAAAACTGTTATAAACGCTGTAAAATGTGTGTGAGCATTCAATAATTTGTTTCTTGTATTCAAACTGTCATAATATGCTTAAGAGATATCATAATCACCATAAAATGTCCGTAAACTGTCATAAAAGTTATAAAATGTTCTTGAGCGGTCATAAAATGTTTGTGAGATGTTATAAACGTCATAAAATGTCCGTATCTGTCAGAAACGTTATAATATGTTTGCAATCTCTCAAAAACGTTATAAAATGATTGTAAACTGTCAATAATTGTTTCTAAACTATCATAAACGCCATAAAATGTTTGTGAACTGTCATAAACGTTATGAAATGTTTGTGAGCAGTCAATAATTGTTTCTGAACTGTCACAAGTATCATAAACTGTTCTTAAGCTATCATAAAATGTTTTTAAACTGTCATGAATTGTTTGGGAGATATTATAAACGCCACAAAATGTCCGTAGGCTGTTAGAAACGTCATCAAACGTTTGTGAACTGTCATTAATTGTTTCTGTAGTATCCTAAACGCCATAAAATGTTTCTGAACTATCATAAAATGTTTTAAAACTGTCATAAAAGCTATAAAATGTTTGTAAACAGTCAATAATCTATTTCTATTTCTCAAACTGCCATAAAATGTTTAAAAAATATCATAAACGTCATAAAAATGTCTGTGAGCTGTCATAAAATGTTTGTGAACAGTCATAAAAGTTTTTTGAAATGTTATAAACGTCATAAAATGTCCGTAAACTGTTAGAAACGTCATAAAATGTTTGTGAACCGTCAATAATTGTTTCTAAACTATCATAAACGCCATAATATGTTTGTGAACTGTCATAAACGTTATAAAATGTTTGTGAGCTGTCATAAGTATCACAAACTGTTCTTAAGCTGTCATAAAATGTTTCCAAACTGTCATGAAACGTTTGTGAGATATCATAAACGCCATAAAATGTCCGTAAGTTGTCATAAACCTCATAAAATGTTAGTGAACTGTCATAAAATGTAAAAAAATATGTTTTTAACCAATTTGTTCAAATCTTTTGTTAAAAGAACGGATATGAAACTTGAAAAAAATGTTTTGTATAAAAGTTGAAAAATTAGAAAAAAAAATGTTTTGATTAAATAATTCAAAAGTTAATTTCCACATGTGTGTGACCGTATGTGACGTCAATCGTGGGCATAGAACCTTGTGTTGGAATAAAATTCATCAAAATAACAAAGAATTAATTTATAGTAGAAAACTATGTGTTCAGAAAACACAGTTATGTAGACAGGACAAAAGATGGCGTTATTTTATTCACAACTAAATGATCCGAAAATTAGAAGTTGTTATTATCCTGATCCTAACCAAACATTATAGTCATTATGGAAATTATTAAAAAGTAAGTAACATGAGTATCATTGTAATGATGTGCTCCATAATGATAAATTCAAATTAATTGTTTATTGAATAGTTGGATGATTGTATCAATTTATGTAAACTGAAATATAATATTTTAGGTGGAATCAAGTGATGGAATCTATTAGTTATGAATTGAAACCTACTTAAAATATGATCCTGCAATTTGAACCAATACCATGCTGCAATCCAATAGGCTCCAATTGATGTCGACAATATGAAACAGAAAATGTGAAACTGCTCAATCAGTTCGTAACAGATAAAATAGGTAAGTGTACTAACCGGGGGGATATGCCCCTTTGCTTGATGCATCTCATACCCCCTCTTCATTCTTCTTACCCACTAACTCATCCTTTTTCTTCCATAGTGATGATCCAGTTTTGATCGGGAACATTGATAAGAATCTAAAAAAATATGTAAATAATATGGAAAAATTGTAGTGATAATTTGAATTAAATTAACACAACTTACTACAATTCTTTAACACTTGAATATGGAGCTGCAAAAGATTTAATTAGTTTTTTTTTTAATCATGTTTTTTTAAAATAAAATGTTGATGTGAAAGTATCTTCCAAATCCTTAACCTGAAATCCCTACCTAACATGACACCTAACGATTTGAAATAATGTGGGCTGAAAAACAAATTCCTACTCGCGACGCATTAACAGTTAAGATAAGAATGGACATAAAAACATTGCAAGTGCCGAAAGTAAAAATTTGGATTAATTTAAGAAATGAATTGATACAACATAAGTCATTAATAAATTATTTATAACTTGGCCCAACTGAAACAGTCGAATACTGTAACAGCGAGGTAGCAAGTTGGTTCTTTACTAATATATATTATTATTGAATTCAATATTCATTATCGTTTATGATACCACTGATGTGATGACCACACAACAAGCAACATCGGCAATTTGGTTGACGGCCAAGTGACAATTACGTCACGTCCAATCAACCTGCCAACCAAAAACTGTCAAGCATATAGACGCTTAACCAATTAACAACGGTTTCACTCCTAGCAAAAACTTAGCCCAGAGATCCGCCGTCTTGGAAGCAGTGCTATGTTCAGTAAATGGCCCGATAAGAACTCAAACCCACTAACAACAAATTATTAGCAAACAACTAATCAATCGATGAAAAATTAAGCAAATTTAATGATTTAATTTTTTTTAATCGAAATATTGAATTGAGAATTTAAGCATTTACAATATTTTTGTGTCCAGTCTTTAGATATATATAAAACCGATTCAAAGCTACAATTTTCCTGTTGATCAAACCCTAATCTGACTTAACACGTAATTAATTTAAACACTTACTCGTTCTATCTTGGTGTCTTGAGCTATGATGGCCTACCTGTATACTTGTGACTTGCTAAAGCTGCTGGGAAGTTCTGGCTGATTCTCTGGCACCATTCTGATACGACTACCATTTCCATACTGTTCCACAAATTATTAAGTTTTATTGTTTAACGTAAAGATGAAAGTTCAGGAGTACAATTGTAATTAATTTCTTAAGCTAGTCATTGCATATTTTTATTATAATAGAAAACATCTTCCACAACAGAAGTTTGGTCCACATAGCATGTTACAAGACACACATGGTTTGCATCAGATCACTGGAGTTTCTGATGTTCTATTACGCAACATGCATTATGAAAAGCTATCAAAAATAAAAATTATATTTAACGAAATTGATATTTTTATATAAATTCAGTTCACAGCTTAACAAATGTGAATTCCCTCAATAAAACTTTAATATTATTACATTTATAAGAAAAGTAAATATTGAGAATTTAAATATTAATTTTAATTTTAGGTTAATTTGCAATTTTTATAAAAAAATATTTATTTGATATTAATCAAATTAAATAAAAGTTTTAAATTTATTTTATTAATTTATTACTCACGAATTAATTGGTTTGATATTATAAAACACCCAAAATAAACTTTCTTAAATCAAATAATTATATTTACAAAAACTAATTTTCAATTTTCAGTCATTGGCACTCAAAAGTACCAACATGCCGAAACAAAATTTCACTACGCCAACCTGAACTCCCATCCTATCCGAACCGACGCTATCTTCATATTGATGCTGATTTTAAATTATTTTTTAACACCAATATTTCACTTAATTTTAATTTTTCGACAAAAATCTCGCGGCCACGACACGGATTAATTAATGACTTCGCACTGAACACTCCCGGGCCCCAATCGGGCACTAAAATCAAGGATCGTAAGACATACATGCGCGTAGTATAAGGCACAGAGAAGTACTAAGAATTTTGCAACATGGCCGACGTTTTTTATAACTGCGCATGCTCCTGGGCTGGATGAAATAAAAATTTTAGAAACGATTTTTACCCTTTTAGAGGGCGACTTAAGGAATAATATTCCATATACAGTAGCAAAAAATTCTGGAAATTTTCGAGTTTCATATTTTTAAAATTGTATAATAACTTAATCGATATTGAAAATTAAAATTACATAAAACACCCCTTAAATACTATTCATAATTTATCAAAACTTTATAATTGATCCCCAAAATATTTGAATTGAGTTATTTCATGTTTTCAGTACAACATTAAAACAATCACCCTGTCTTTATTTTTTTAAAGGGGGTTATAAAATTTGCTCAGAACATCAAGGAAGGACCCAACTGCAACCCCCATTTATTAAAATTAGTTATTAGCTTTTTATTATCAAACTATTAAACCTCAAAAATGAAAATAGATTTTTGTAAGAAATTTCAATCCTTAATATCTATTTCACATTTGAATTTATTATCAATACAAACAACTACAACTATAGAAATATACATTTTCTACAATAATTGTATACTTAACCTCAAAATTGACTGAGTATTATCTAGGTTTCCAAATCAGTTTTTATAAAAAAAACATTCAACCCTTTATTTGTTTACTTTAGCATTGATTAATTTTTATGATTGACCCATCATTTTAAAGCCCCGTATTTCTACTTTTCAGTGGTTTTTGAAAGAAAGCCATAAAGTGAATACAGACATTCCCAAATTGATTTAATTGATTCGAAATACATTTCAACCCTGTACATTTATGTTTTAAATTTTGTTGCTGAAAATTGGCACACTTACTAAATTAACTCTCAGGATTTCAAAAATAAACTCATTTTTATCCGAAATTGCACCAAACTTGAATAATTAATTATTTATTAAATTATTTAAAAAAAAAAATTAAAACAATTTTAAAATATTTTTTACAACTCTTACAAATTATTAAACCAGGACTTATTATACATCACTAGATAGCCTGAAATCTCAGCTTTAAAACTGTATAAATATTTTAAAATTTTGTTAACTTTACAAACTCAAAATTTACAACAAATCAATTAGGGGTACTTATTTTAGTTTTGCTATTATGGATTAAAATTAAGGGTTGTTAACTGGCATGGGGGTGCCTAAATAACTAAAATTTAGATATCTATTATTAAAATTACGTACAGCTAAGAGGAAAATTGATAATTTTACAATTTTCTTCTCGCATGTTATTCTTATGGAGAAATTGCAAAATCAAATTCTGATGAATTTAAGCATGCCTATAACAATGTGGTGCATTTTAGGGTAGATTTGGACACCTAAAATCATGATAGGATGTATTAAAGAGCTCCTGCAAACGTTTTAATAATTAATTCAAAATTTCAAAGTTAACCTCAAAATACGAGTTTTAATTAAAATAACATTTTAATAACACATTTTTTGCTCAATTGAACTGAATAATCGTAATCTGGGTAAAAAATAGATTGTTTTATATGTCATCACAGAATCTAATTGTTTTGGATTAAGCCGGTACGAGAATAGGGTACATTTAGTAATTGAAATCTTTGCATGTTTGCTATATACAAACCAAAGTATGAAACTGTATGCCTTTGTACAAATCAACATATTATTAGCAGTGGTATTGAATAGATCTATTAAATTTTGTCTGGATATTGTTTATTTTACGGTGCAACTTGTCACTTTTTTAACATTTAATGACGTAAATTGTAAATAACTAAAGTTTTACAGAATTAAATCTAAATCTGATTAGTGGTCAGTGAATTTGGGTTGAAATTGCTTTAAATAGATGTGTCACACTTAATTTTGTCTATTGTAATAACCAAATTTTAATTTATGTTACGATTTAGTTCGGGTGATTGTTTGAATGGTAATTATTTCCATTTAGTATTAGTTTATTCATAAAGAATAAGGCAGTGTGATGCTATGCTGTTATAAATATTCAAACTACTTAATTTTATTTATTATTCTTATAATTTAATAAATAAATTTAATTTATCCTGTAAGTTAGGTTAGTTTTTCTTATTTTTTTTGGTTAATGCTCATTGGAAGTGAATAAAATGCAAATTAAATTGTTACAGGGTTGAATTTAATTTTGAAAAGTTATAATTTATTAAATTATCATATATGAAAAGAAATAGTAAATACAAAATAGGAATTATGTTGTGAATGTTCTGGAGATAACTTTGTTGACAATTGGTTTTTAAAACACTAAAGCTTAGTGAAATCTTGTTGTTGTTGATGTTGTAAAGATGCTAAACCCATTAAAGCTTAGTGAATAGTGAAGTAAAGATTTATTAACAAAATATTAATTTATTATAAAAATATTTTATATTAACGTATGCAACCAACATTGCATAAGATAGTTTATTTGTAATGTTGATGTACTTTTACAACTAACTTTGTTATTTTAATATTTACAGGAAACATTAATTAGTATAAAATGTAGAATAGTTGTTTCTCCTTTTTTCATTTATATGATTATGTCTTATGGTTTAAGAACACATTGCTGAAAACTATTGAAAATAGGAGGTACATCATTTATTATTATTTCCAATCAATTGCAATGCATAATATAATTTGAGTTTGAGCCCAGAAATAGCCAATTATAAAGAATTCTGTAAGCCCATATTCTATTTATTGCAATTTCATAACATTTCTAGCTTCTCAAAATTCCCTATTTATGTTATTTTGTAGTGGTAAATGAGTTAGTGATTTTAGTATTTGACTGTTGGCTGCATTGCTGAGCAACTGCATTTGTTGCGTACTTCATCTTTACTTCTATTCGATAGGCAACCAACATTGCTTCATTAATGTGTTCAATTTGTCTATTTGGAATATGTTTTCTTACTTGGAGTGATGGAATATTCGTTCACACGATGCTTAGATTTGTTTCATTTGTAAATAATATAATAATCACATAGTATGATTATTATAATTTTGATATTTTTTTTTTAATAAACTTGAATATAATATTTTGTAGTGGTAAATGTGTTAATGATTTCAGAATTTAACATTTGGATGCTTTGCTGAGCTACTGCATCTGTGTCGTACTTCATCAACATGCAAAGATTTTAATTACTAAATTCTCGTAATGGTTTAGTCTAATACAATTAAACTCAGATAACATATAAAACAATTTATTTTTCCTTTAGATTACGATTATGCAGTTGAATCGAGCAATTAAAATGTAATTTTAATTAAAACTCGTATCTTGAAGCTAGTTACAAATATTCACATTAATTGTTATTTACAATATTTGTAATAAAGCAAGCTTTAACATATGCAACTAACATTACTAGTTTAATATGCTATGTTGGTTGCATACGTTAATATGACATATTTTAAAATAAACTAAAAATATTTTGTTAGAGATATGAGAAGGTAATAAATAAATCTTTACTTACTTAGCTTCAATGTATTCAGCATATTTATAACAACAAAATTTTACTAAGCGTTTTAAAAGATCAAATTGTACACAAAGTCTTTTTTATATTATTATAAATACTGTACAATTTAAACAGAGTTGGAGTAGTGTTTTAAAATTTATTTATAAAAGATGTAATTAATATTATATATAAATTTGCTATGAATGTACGTAATAAAGCAATGTTAGATGCCTATTCTATTTTCAGTTGTTTCTGTTTTTATGTATACCCAATCTCATCAATGCATAATATAAATCGAATGTGTGCTCAGAAATATCTAATATAATCATATTTTATTTATTCTAATTTTATAACCTTTCGGGCTTGTCAAAAACTCAGTAGTCAATAAATGAGTTTTTTGGTATAATTCAGTACATTTATGCAAATTATAAATAATACAATAATCATACCATATGATTATTGCATTATTTATAAATGAAATAAATCTAGGCGTTGAGAGAAGGAATATTCCCACACTCAATGAACAAGTAAGAAAACATTCCAAACAGATTAATATATTAATAAAGCAATGTTGGTTGCCTACTCAATAGAAGTAAAGATGAAGTTCGCAACAAATGCCTTTGCTCAGCAATGCAGCCAATCGTTACATTCTGAAATCACTAACTCATTTACCACTACAAAATAACATAAATAGGGAATTTTTGGGAAGCTGGAAATGTTATGAAATTGCAATAAATAGAATCTGGGATTACAGAATTCTCTGTAATTGTCTATTTTTAGGCTCGCACTCAATTTATATTATGCATTGCAATAATAAATCATGTACCTCCTATGTTCTATAGTTTTTAGCAATTTGTTCTTTAATCAGAAGGCATAAAAATAACCATATAAATAAAAAAAGGAGAAACAACTAAACTAAATTTTATACTAATTAATGTTTCCTGTAAATATTAAAATAATAAACTTATTTGTAAAAATACAACATTATAAATAAACAATCTTATGCAATGTTGGTTGCATACGTTAATATGAAATATTTTATAATAAATTAATATTTTGTTAATAAATCTTTACTTCACTAAGCTTCAATGGGTTTAGCATCTTTACAACATCAACAACAACAAGATTTTACAAAGTTTTAGCATTTAAAAAAACCAAATTGTCATCAAAGTTATCTCCACAACATTTACAACTGAATTCCTATTCTGTATTTATACTAATAATAATAACAGCGTCTTTGTTTCTCTGTTTTTGTTACAAGAACTTACTAATTTTTTCAAATATGATAATTTGAGTAACATTTATTAAGATTGCTTATTATTAATTCATAAAAACTTAACTAATTTAATAAATTATAATCAAATACAGCAGCATTAAATAGTTACATCTTTATAAAATTACACAAGCTCATTTTCTGCAAGTAAACTTATATTAGATGAAAATAATTACTACCACTCGAACTAAATTGTAGCTTAAAATTAAAATTGGTTAATACAATAGATAATAAGATGTGTGTACATCTATTCAATGCTGTAACAATTTAATTTGCATTTTTATTCACTTCCAATGAGCATTAACAAAAAATGTAAGGAAAACTAACCTAACTTACAGGAGAAATTAAATTGATTTATTAAATTATAACAATAATAAATAAAATTAAGTATTTTAAATGTTTATAACAATATAACACCATACAACCTTATTCTGTGTGAATAAACTCATACTAAGTAGAATAATTACTATTTGAACAATCAACCGAACTCTAAATCGTAACATAAATTAAAATTTAGTTATTACAACAGACAAAATTAAGTGTGATACATCTATTTAAAGCAGTTTTGGCCCAAATTTATTGAACACTAATCAGATTTTCATTTATTTCAGTAAAACTTTAGTTATTTACAATTAACGTCATTAAATATTAAAAAAGTAACAAGTTGCACTGTAAAATAAACAATATCCAGACAAAATCTAATAGATCTATTCAATACCACTGCTAATAATATGTTGATTTGCACAAGGACATACTGTTTCATCTTTTAGTTTGTATATAGCAAACATGAAAAGATTTCAATTACTGAATGTACCCTATTCTCGTACCGGCTTAATCCAAAACGATTAGATTCGGTGATGACATATAAAACAATCCATTTTTTCTCCAGATTACGATTATTTACTTCAATCGGGCAATAAATGCGTTATTAAAATGTAATTTTAATTAAAAGTCGTATTTTGAGGTTAACTTCGAAATTTTACATTAATTATTAAAACGTTTGCTAGAGTTCTTTAATGCATCCTATCATAATTTTAAGCGTCCAAAACTACCCTAAAGTACATCACATTGTTATAGGCATGCTTAAATTCATCAAAATTTGCATTTGAAATTTCTCCATAAGAATAACATGTGAGAAGAATATTGTAAGATTATCAATTTTCCTCTTAGTTGTACGCTATTTTAATAATAGAAACCTAAATTATGGTTGTTAAAGCACCCCCACACCAATTAACAACCCTTAATATCAATCCATAATAACATAATTGAAATAAGTACCCCTAACAGATTTTTTGTAAATTTTGAGTTTGTAAAGTTAACAAAATTTTATAATATTTATACAGTTTTAAAGCTGAGATTTCAGGCTATCTGGTGATGTATAATAAGTCCTGGTTTAATAATTTGTAAGAGTAGTAAAAAAATATTTAAAAATTTTTTTTTTAAATAATTTATTAAAAAATTAATAACTCAATTTTGATGCAATTTATGACAAAAATGAATTTATTTTTGAAATCCTGAGAGTTAATTTAGTAAGTGAGCCAATTTTTACCAACAGAATTTAAAAGATAAATGTATGGGGTTGAATTGTATTTTGAATCATTTAAATCGATATAGGAATGTCTGTATTCACTTGATGGCTTTTTTTCAAAAACCATTGGAAAGTAGAAACTCAGGGCTTTAAAATGATGTATTAATCATAAAAATTAGTCAATGTTAAAGTAAACAAATAAGGGGTTGAATGTTTTTTTTATAAAAACTGATTTGGAATTTGATAATACTTAGTCAATTTTGAGGTTAAGTATACAAATATTGTAGAAAATGTGTATTTCTATACTTGTAATATGTGAGTTGTTTTGTATTGATAATAAATTCAAATGTGAAATAGATATTAAAGATTGAAATTTCTTACAAAAATCTATTTTCATTTTTGAAGTTAATAGTTTGATAATAAGAAGCTAAAAACTAATTTTAATAAATGGGGGTTGTAGTTGGGTCCTTTCTTGATGTTCTGTGCAAATTGTATAACCCCCCCTTAAAAAATAAAGCCAGGCTGATTTTTTTAATGTTGTACTGAAAACATGAAAATACTCAATTCAAATATTTTGAGGATCACTTATAAAGTTTTGGTGAATTTTGAAACATTGTGAATATCATTTAAGGGATGTTTTATGTAATTTTAATTTTTCGTATCGATCGAGTTATAAAATTTTAAAAATTTGATATTCGGAAAATTCCAGAACTTTTTGCTACTGTGTATTGAATATTATTCCTTAAGTCGCCTTCTAAAAGGGTGAAATTCGTTTCCAAAAATCTATTTCATCAAAGACCAGGAGCATGCGCAGTTATGAAAAACGTCGGCCATGTTGCAAAGCAGCGGAAAATTTTCAGTACTTCTTTGTGCCTTATACTACGCGCATGTATGTCTTACGATCCGTGTTTTTAGTGCCCGATTGGGGCCCGGGAGTGTTCAGTGCGTAGCCATTAATTAATCCGTGCCGTGGCCGCGAGATTTTTGTCGAAAAATTAAAATTAAGTGAAATATTTGTGTTTAAAAATAATTTAAAATCGGCATCATTATGAAGATAGCGTCGGTTCGGGTAGGATGGGAGTTCAGGTTGGCGCAGTGAAATTTTGTTTCTGCATGTTGGTACTACTAAGTGCCTATGACAGAAAGTTGAAAATTAGTTTTTGTAAATATAATTTATTTCATTAAAGAAAGCTTATTTTGGGTGTTTTATAATATCAAACCAATTAATTCGTGAGTAATAAATTAATAAAATAAATTTAAAACTTTTATTTAATTTGATTAATATCAAATAAATATTTTTTTATAAAAATTGCTAAATTAACCTAAAATTAAAATTAATATTTAAATTCTCAATATTTACTTTTCTTATAAATGTAATAATATTTAAGATTTATTAAGGGAATTCACATTTGTTAAGCTGTGAACTGAATTTCTATAAAATTTTAATTTCGTTAAATATAATTTTTATTTTTGATAGCTTTTCATAATGCATGTTGCGTAATAGAACATCAGAAACTTCAGTGATCTGATGCAAACCATGTGTGTCTTGTAACATGCTATGTGGACCAAACTTCTGTTGTGAAGATGTTTTCTATTATTTAAAAAAATATGCAATGACTAGCTTAATAAATTAATTTCAATTGTACTCCTGAACTTTCAACTTTACGTTAAACAATAAAATTTAATAATTTGTGGAACGATATGGAAATAGTAGTCGTATCAGAATGGTGCCAGAGAATCAGCCAGAACTTCCCAGCAGCTTTAGCAAGTCACAAGTATACAGGTAGGCCATCATAGCTCAAGACACCAAGATAGAACGAGTAAGTGTTTAAATTAATTACGTGCTAAGTCAGATTAGGGTTTGATCAACAGAAAAATTGTAGCTTTGAATCGGTTTTATATATATCTAAAGACTGGACACAAAAATATTGTAAATGCTTAAATTCTCAATTCAATAAAATTGCTTAGTTTTTCATTGATAGATTAGTTGTTTGCTAATAATTTATTGATAGTGAGTTTGAGTTCTTATCGGGCCACTTACTGAACATAGCACTGCTTCCAAGACAGTGGATCTCTGGGCTAAGTTTTTGCTAGGAGTGAAACCGTTGTTAATTGGTTAAGCGTCTATATGCTTGACAGTTTGTGGTTGGCAGGTTGATTGGACGTGACGTAATTGTACACTTGGCCGTCAACCAAATTGCCGATGTTGCTTGTTGTGTGGTCATCACATCAGTGGTATCATAAACGATAATGAATATTGAATTCAATAATAATATATATTAGTAAAGAACAAACTTGCTACCTCGCTGTTACAGTATTCGACTTGTTTCAGTTGGGCCAAGTTATAAATGGTTTCAATTCATTAATGGCTTATGTTATATAAAGTCATTCAATTAATTTCTTAAATTAATCCAAAATTTTTTAGTTTCTGCACTTGCAATGTTTTTAAGTCTATTCTTATCTTAACTGTTAATGCGTCGCGAATAGGAATTTGTTTTTCAGCCCACATTATTTCAAATCGTTAGGTGTCATGTTAGGTAGGGATTTCAGGTTAAGGATTTGGAGGATACTTTCACTTCAACATTTTATTTTTAATAAACATGATTTAAAAAAAATGCTTTAATTTAATTGAATCTCTTGCAGCTCCATCTTAAATAATTGTAGTAAGTTGTGTTAATTTAATTCAAATTACCACTACAATCTTTCCACATTATTTATATATTTTTTAGAATCTTATCAATGTTCCTAATCAAAACTGGTTCATCACTATGGAAGAAAAAGGATGAGTTAGTGGGTAAGAAGAATGAAGAGGGGGATGAGTTGCATCAAGCAAAGGGGCATATCCCCTCGGTTAGTACACTTACCTATTTTATCTGTTACGAACTGATTGAGCAGTTTCACATTTTCTGTTTCATATTGTCAACATCAATTGGAGCTTAGTGGATCGCAGCAGAGTATTGGATCAAATTGCAGGATCATATTTTAAGTAGGTTTCAATGTATAACTCATAAATTCTATCACTCCATTCCACCTAAGATATTACATTTGACTTTACATAAATAAATACAATCATCCAATACTATTCAACAAAAAATTAATTTCAATTTTAGTTTATTTTCATTGATATTTAATTGTGGGCGGATATTTTATACTGGAGCTGGTAAGCGCGAGAAAATTGAGCATCATTTTCTCGCGCTTACCAGCTCCAGTATAAAATATAATGGGCGAAAGCATGAGTGCAACAGAGCAAACAATCTTTTCGTGTATATTAAGTTGCCTATTTTACCGGCCAC
Source organism: Tachinus rufipes (assembly GCA_963932245.1). Taxonomy (NCBI): domain Eukaryota; kingdom Metazoa; phylum Arthropoda; class Insecta; order Coleoptera; family Staphylinidae; genus Tachinus; species Tachinus rufipes. Next base: position 84,730,237 of record OZ010748.1, on the reverse strand, counting down.
GCTGTAATGGGATTACTGAATATGGCCTATTTTTTTTGTGAAACTTGAAATTGCTTACAATTCAATCCCAAACACGAATATTCATTTTTCGTCTCCTGAAGTAAATCATCCTTTATATTATTATTTCATCACTTACCTTAGAAACAACTATTACTGACATAACCTCAAACTTGTTTACAATATATCAATATAATTTAATAATACGAACTGAACTAATACTTAATAAATGAACCGAGGTCAATAAAATCGACAGCAATCTTCATTATCACATATTTATTAAATGTAAATAATTAAACTATAAAACTAAAAGAGATAGTCTAGCCTATATAATACAATAATCATTAGAAAACAACGATGAAATAAATTCCAAGGAAAATAGAGATAGAGAGAAACGGGGGTAAAAAGGATAAACACAATAGGGCCGGAAAAAAAAAAATTCAAGCCGAAATAAAATCCCCAATAGAAATCAAAAACCAACTAAAAGTTAACAACAAATAAGTAGCCATCAAGCGTTATATATTTTTTTTGTATGTTTATTCTCGATAGATCCCATCATATATATATATATAAAATTTGTTTAAATATATTTTTCTCGAGCGCACGTATTCACACGGCGGACAATTTCATTAAAAAAAAAATCAAACAAAAGTGCAATATGACAAAAAAATATGATTTTCAGACAGGCTTCACGTTCCCAAACAATCCGGCGTGCTTTCCATTTTTAAAACCAAGTGATTTTCCCATCTGATCCGTTCCTATTTACATTAAAACAAAACCAAAATCGTCCATGGAAACTTTGGTATTCAACAAAAATTAAATTAAAAAAAAAAAAATTACGATCACAATGAATTCGGATAGATACCGAACGGTGTGTTTAATTTAACTAAAGTGATTTATTTAATAATAAAAAAAACAAATGATGATAAAAATTGGTTGTATAGTAGGAAGGGGTTAGTAGACCGGCGTGTCAGGTATCTCACACTGCCCTATAGTGACCCGATGCATGGCCATCTCTGATATACCGTGATAATGCACGAAAGCACCGCCTAATACGAATACGTGGAATATTTGATGTGAATGGAACCATATGTCGCATTTCCCTGGGAACCAGCGTTCGGGTACTCGAAGAGCGTAGAGCATCGCACCAACTATATATAGAAGCCCCATTAAAATCAGCCAACCCAAACTCTTCTGGCTTAATTTACTAAACCATCCTTCGACGAGGCCGTAATGGATGGCTGGAACTATTCCGCTTAGTCCGAATGTCATAAACACTCCTGCCCGGAAAGGCCTCCACGTTGATTCCGAGAATTTGTCCCATAGGCTGACCATTATACTTGTGATTCCTAATGCGCACACCACACTGAGGTAGACTACTTTCGGTCGGAAGTGACAGTAGAAGCCGTAATATAACCATGGCACAAAGGAGCCCATTATGAGCAACGCTATGCCACAGTAATCCAGTTTTGAAAAGAGTTTACCGATGAATTGAGAGTGGCAGTTTACTGTGTGGAACATGAATGAGAATCCTAGGCAGATGATGGCGCCCGCGAAGAACGCACCAAATACTATCTTCTCTTGCAGTTCTATTTCTATCGATGGTCGCATTAGAAAATATATTGCAATACCTGGAAACAGAAAAAACATTAATTAATCATCAAATATTTACTTATAATGATCTAACAAGTGTCAAAAGCATCAAAACGTCGGATAGGATGTTATCCAAAATAATGTCAAACTTTGCATTGAAAATGGTTTTCTTCGCAAGTTTTTATTGGTTTTTGACAGTAAATAGGTTTTCTACTCATTTTTTTTTGAGAATCAAGATATTAAATGGTTTTTATGAACAATTTTTGATGAATTTGAGCGAATATGAATAATTTTCATGCAACAAATGTGGTTTTCCTGCGATTTTTGATAAATTTCTGACGCTACTGCTAGAAACTGACATCAAGCTATGAGTGTATTATATTTTTTGATTGGTGGCCACGCTATTCGATAGATTTTAGCTACATAAGAACATATTTGTGCTAATTGGAAATAGTTTGACAACTGAAGGAACATATTTTGACAGTTTAGCAGCACAAGAACATATTTTTGATATCGTGATAATATTTTTGCAAATTGTAAATAGTTTGACAGCTTCCCGGAACATATTTTGACAGTTTAACAGCTTAAGAATATATTTTTGTCAATCAGAAATAGTGACAGCCGAGAGAACATATTTTTCCTAATTGGAAATAGTTTGACAGCTGGGGGAACATATTTTGACAGTTTAAAAGCAAAAAACATTTTTGCTAATCATAAATAGTTTATTTGACAGCTGGGAATACATATTTTGACAGTTTAGCAGCATAATAATATATATTTTTGATATCATTTGAACTTATTTTTGCTAATTGGAAATAGTTTGGCAGCTAAGGGAACATATTTTGACAATTTAAAAGCAAAAGAACATATTTTGACAGTTTAGGATCATAAGAATATATTTTTGATATCTTTTGAACATGTTTTTGCTAATCGGAAATAGTTTGACAGTTGAGAGAGCGTATTTTGGTACCATTTGAACATATTTTTGCTAGTTGGAGATAGTTTGACAGCTGGGGGAACATATTTTGACAATTTAAAAGCAAAATAAAATATTTTTGCTAATTAAAAATAGTTTGGCAGCTGAGAGAGCGTATTTTGACAGTTTAGCATTATAAGAACATATCTTTGGTACCCTTTGAACATATTTTTGGTAGTTGAAGATAGTTTGACAGCTGGGCGAACATATTTTGACAGTTTAGCAGCAAAAGAACATATTTTTGCTAATTGAAAATAGTTTGACAGCTGAGCGAGCGTATTTTGACAGTTTAGCATCTTAAGAACATATCTTTGGTACCCTGCGAATATATTTTTGCTGGTTGGAGATAGTTTGACAGCTGGGCAAACATATTTTGAGAGTTTAGCAGCAATAGCACACATTTTTGCTAATTAAAAATAGTTTAACAGCTGAGAGAGCGCATTTTGACAGTTTAGCATCATAAGAACATATCTTCGGAAGCCTTTGAATATATTTTTGCTAGTTGAAAATAGTTTGACAGCTGAGGGAGCGTATTTTGACAATTTAGCATCATAAGAACATATCTTTGGTACCCTGTGAACATATTTTTGCTACTTGGAGATAGTTTGACAGCTCGGGGAACATATTTTGACAGTTTAGCAGCAAAAGAACATATTTTTGCTAATTGAAAATAGTTTGACAGTTTAGCATCATTAAGAACATATCTTTGGTACCCTGTGAACATATTTTTGCTACTTGGAGATAGTTTGACAGCTGGGACAACATATTTTGACAGTTTAGCAGCAAAATAACATATTTTTGCTAATTGAAAATAGTTTGGACAGCTGGGGCAACATATTTTGACAGTTTAGCATCATAAGAACATATCTTTGGTACTCTTTGAACATATTTCTGCTAGTTGGAGATAGTTTGACAACTGGGCGAACATATTTTGACAGTTTGCAAGCAAAACAACATATTTTTGCTAATCAGAAATAGTTTCGACAGCTGGGGGAACATATTTTGATAGTTTAAAAGCATAGAAATATAATTTTAATATCTTGTGAACATATTTTTGCAAATTGGAAATAGTTTGACAGCTCGCCGGACCAAATATTGACAGTTTAGCAGCATAAAAGCATATTTTCAATACCTTGTGATCATATCATGTTTTGACAGTCAAAAAACTTAAACAGTAACAGTTGGAGAACAAAGTTTTGACAATTTAAGTCATTTAGGAACTTTTTGGTACACTTTATTACCGCACTAGTGTGGTAATATATTCACTACACACTAGTGTGGCAATAAATTAATTACGCACTAGTGTGGTAAGAAATTCATTAACGCACTAGTGTGGTAATATGTTACTCTTAATATTCACGTGTGATCAATACAATAATTAATTAGGATTTCAAAAGTTAATATGAAAATTGACTTCCAGCTGTCAAAATATAATAAATTTCGAATCAGTTTAAAACAAATTAACTTCCAAATATAGTTTTGATTAAAACAAAATCGCAACTGTCTATATTAAATAAATGAAATGAAATAAAATCTATCAAATGAGTACTCCCGCGACTTTTATTTTAAAGCCTAGAGGGGTGGGGATGGTAACGTAGTAAAGTAAAAACTGGAATGTACGTTTTGAAATCGATTTGGAAAGGATAAAAACAATGTTCCATCTTAAAAAATATAATCTATTAACTGTCAAAATTTGTTTAATCTGACTAGAAGTGTCAAATTAATGTTAATTCTTACCTATGAATGCGACGCATCCGAGTAAATGTGTCCAGATGTTGGCGGTCTCGGTGTGTAGCCGGAAGATACTCTTGAAGCAGGCTCGGAATGATGGTAGTGGGGGCCTGTGACCGTACGTCAGGAAGTCGTTATCCTGTAGCCAGGCCGGAAGGTGGTGGAAGTGGCACACGTTCCACCCGACTTTGATCAGCTTCCGGACGACCACCTCGGCCTGTCCGGCCGCATTGTGGGCCAACGCAGATATGTCCAGTTCATCACCTTAACAAACAAAACAGACGCAATCTTGAATTACGAGAAAACTCGATTCATTCGTATCAACATTAATGTCTAATCGAATACTCAATAATTAAATCAATTACGACGTCAAAATTGCATGTTACCTAACCTTGAAATCAATTTGATATGAAAACAAATTTGCAAACTGCAACCTAACCTTAAAATCAATTTGTTATGAGTCAAAAAAATCATTTTTTATGATACTGGATTGCTTTGCAATTAATATATTGACAGTAAACGAAATTGTTTCAATTTATGATACTTTGTCGCTTCGCGATTGACAGTGAGTTGGTTTGTTGTAATGTTGTGATACTATGTCGCTTCGCGATTGACAGTAAACCCGTTTGTTATCATTTTTATGATACTAGGTCACTTTGCAATTAATATATTCACAGTAAACCCAATTGTTGCAATTTATGATAATTTGTCGCTTCGCAATTGACAGTAAGACAGTTTGTTGTAATGTTGTGATACTATGTCGCTTTGCGATTGACAGTAAACCCATTGGTTATCATTTTTATAATACTAGGTCGCTTTGTGATTGATATATTGACAGTAAACCCAATTGTTGCAATTTAAGATATTTTGTCGCTTCGCGATTGACAGTAAGTCTGTTAGTTGTAATGTTGTGATACTATGTCGCTTCACGATTGACAAGTAAACCTAACCTTAAAATCAATTTGATATGAAAACAGTCAAAATCAAAACAAATTTGCAACTGCAACCTAACCTTAAAATCAATTTAATATGAAATCACAATTTAAACAAATTTTCAACCTAACCTTAAAAAATTTGTCAAATAAAATGTCAGAAAATAAAAAATACAGTTTCAACTTTGAAATATTTAAAAACAATTATTGTTATGCAATGTTGACAATCCTTAATTGATATCAAATTCCATTGTTTGTGTTATGCAATGGCATTGTTATTTTTAAACCGGAGTTCTTATCAATCATTAGTAGAAAAATAGATTATTTCAAATAGCACACAAAAATATCAACAATCAATAAAACAAAACCAGTAGGCTACTATCGGGGATTAATTAATATCTCTCAATGTAAGTCTAATCTGACTCGTTGAGCACTGTTTTGAGTAATATTGAATTGATCCCCGATGAGTCGATCTAAAATACACAAAAAGCTGGAATTAACATAAAACAAAAAAGATGGTTACTACTACCGTATGAGCGGATTGTGATGTGCACAAGAAAATGTCCACTAGCAAGAGGGTATTTTCATGATTTAATGTTTTAGCAATGAAAAATTATCCAAATTGGTTAGGCGCGTTCTGGGGGACTGCAAAAATTTACACTACCTGTACCTAAGACTGCTGCCTTTAACACATCACTCATTTCCGAGTCTAAAATGTTCTCGTCCTCCGGGGTCGATGGTAACGGACAACCCACACAATCTTCTTCCACCTGAAAAATAAATACAAAAATTAAAATAACTTTAACAATTTTTACAAATTAAATTTTTCACTTTATTGCCCAATTTTGTACAAATTTATTCATACATTATACTTGTTTTCTAGTTCAGAATTATTTTCATTTAATGAGCGCCAAAAAAATTTATTTCCACTCCACTGGCACGCGACGGTTTTTTTGTAATTAAATCATTTGAATTGATTCAAGGTGAAACAATGACAAGAAACAATTCAATTATTATTATTATTGTTAACTATAACAAGAGATAAGAATATAAATTGATAAATTATCAATTAAATTTCAATAATTGGCAATGAACCCGTATTAGGTGAAATATATTTAACAATCAAAACATATTATTAAATAAAATTGTAGTTAAGTTAAAATTCACGCTTCGGTACATAGATCCTTGCTTTCTAAATTCAATTTAGTAACAACTTTAGAATTATTTACCTGATAAATTTGTATGATTTTAAGTGACTTATTTTATTCTAATTTCGCAATAATTTGCAACAATTTTTTTTTTAAAAATTACAATAAATTTGAATAACTGATAAGAGTCTGGAATGCTGATAAAGTTTTTGTTTTTATTGGCAATAAATTTCATGTCCTATTGTTTGTGTGAATATTTATAGTGATTGCAATTATTGTTGTCATAAATGTTTAAAACCTTACATCATCCGGGGGTGGATAATTAATTTTAAAGTTTATAGTAATAGTGACCTGAAAATTATTTTTAGAAATGTTGGAAAGATGATAGAAGGTTTTGTAAAATGGAATATTTTCTTCAGGCAGTGGCGTGCCTGCTTCTTCAGGCAGTGGCGTATCTAAATAAAATCTTGCACATTTTTTTAAGAGAGAAAAATTGGAAAGGGTTCGATTCAATAAATAAAATATTTAAAAATCGCTTAACGTTTTACCCTTCATCAAATATCTGGTCAAAATTAGTTTTTGGTTTCCAATTAAGAGACGTCATTTTAAGAGATACATCTTCAATTTGTAGAAAGTAAAATCGTTGGCTAAAGAACCACCGGTCCAATATTCTTGAACGTAGTGCCTGGCCACCCGCCAAGTGTTTGTTTTTGTTGAATCATAAACACTTGGGCAGGTGGGCGGAAACACGTTTTCAAACTACCGGTCTAATATTCTTAAACTTTGTGCCCGCCCACGTGTTTGTTTTCAAGCAGCTGGATCACAAACACTTGGGCGGGTAAGCGGGAATAAGTTTTCAAACCACCGGTCCAATATTCTTGAACTAAGTGCCCGCCCGCCCACCCAAATGTTCGTTGTGAAGCAATTAGAACACACACATGGGCGGGTGGGCTCTTCTTTAACTAAGTGACTAAGGGACACGTCCCGGTTTATAAAAACTCCACTCATACCTTAAAATGAGTCATAAGACAATTACAAACTGAAATTTATCAAATATCACGCAAAAATCACACGTCCCGGTTCATAAAAATACCTTAAAATCGCTCATAGAAAAAGAGTTACAACCTAATATGTGTCAAATATCGCCCAAAATCATATATTTATTGCTTAAAACTCATTAAAGCATATACAATAGAGCTGCTATATGTCCCTATAAACCGGGACACAATCTGGTATATAAAAACTCCAATTATACCGTAAAATCGCTCATAAAAGACAGTTACAAGTTAAAATTAATCAAATATCGCTCAGAAAACTTATATTTATTGCTTAAAACTCACTAAATGCAACACACGATAAGGCCCTGTAGACCAGGACACGTCCCGGTTCATAAAAACTCCAATGATACCTTAAAATCGCTCATAAAAAAAGAGTTACAAACTAAAATGTGTCAAATATCGCCCAAAATCTTATATTTATTGCTTAAAACTCACTAAATGCATATACAATAGAGCTGCTATATGGTCCTGTGAACCGGCACACGTTGCGGTATATAAAAACTCCAATCATACCTTAAAATCGCTCATAAAAGACAGTTACAAATTGAAATTGATCAAAAACTGCTCAAAAAACTTATATTTATTGCTTAAAACTCACTAAACGCAACACAAGATAAGGCTACCATACGACCCTGTAGACCGAGACTCGTCCCGGTTCATAAAAACTCCAATGATACCTTAAAATCGCTCGCAAAAAAAGAGTTACAAACTAAAATGTGTCAAATATGACCCAAAATCTTATATTTATTGCTTAAAACTCACTAAATGCATATTAACTAGAGCTGCTATATGTTCCTGTAAACCGGGACACGTTGCGGTATATAAAAACTCCAATCATACCTTAAAATCGCTCATAAAAGACAGTTACAAACTGAAATTGATCAAAAACTTCTTAAAAAACTTATATTTATTGCTTAAAACTCACTAAATGCAACACAAGATAAGGCTACCATACGACCCTGTAGACCGAGACACGTCCCGGTTCATAAAAACTCCAATGATACCTTAAAATCGCTCATAAAAAAAGAGTTACAAACTAAAATGTGTCAAATATGACCCAAAATCTTATATTTATAGCTTAAAACTCACTAAACGCATATACAATAGAGCTGATATATGTCCCTGTAAACCGGGACACGTTCTGGTATATAAAAACTCCAATCATACCTTAAAATCGCTCATAAAAAACAGTTACAAAACTGAAATTGATCAAAAACTGCTCAAAAAACTCATATTTATTGTCTGAAACTCACTAAATGCAATATAAGATAAGACCAGGTAGACCGGGACACGTCCAAGTAGACCGGGACACGTCCCGGTTAATAAAAACTGCAAAAATCGCGCATAAAAGATAATTACAAAACAAAATTCACCAAATATCGCTCAGAAAACTTATATTTATTGCTTGAAACTCACTAAATGCAATATAAGATAAGACCAGGTAGACCGGGACACGTCCAAGTAGACCGGGACACGTCCCGGTTAATAAAAACTGCAAAAATCGCGCATAAAAGATAATTACAAAGTGAAATTCAACAAATATCGCTCAAAAAACTTATATTTATTGCTTGAAACTCACTAAATGCAATATAAGATAAGACCAGGTAGACCGGGACACGTCCAAGTAGACCGGGACACGTCCCGGTTAATAAAAACTGCAAAAATCGCGCATAAAAGATAATTACAAAACAAAATTCACCAAATATCGCTCAGAAAACTTATATTTATTGCTTGAAACTCACTAAATGCAATATAAGATAAGACCAGGTAGACCGGGACACGTCCAAGTAGACCGGGACACGTCCCGGTTAATAAAAACTGCAAAAATCGCGCATAAAAGATAATTACAAAGTGAAATTCAACAAATATCGCTCAAAAAACTTATATTTATTGCTTGAAACTCACTAAATGCAATATAAGATAAGACCAGGTTGACCGAGACACGTTCCGGTTAATTAAACTGCAAAAATTGCGCATAAAAGATAATTACAAAATAAAATTTATCAAATATCGCTCAGAAAACTTATATTTATAGCTTGAAACTCACTAAATGCAAAATAAGATAAGATTACCATACATCCAGGTAGACCGGAATACGCCCAGGTAGAAATCGGGACAAGTCCAGGCAGACCGGGACACGTCCCGTTTAATATAAACTGCAAAAATCGAGCATAAAAGACAGTTACAAAATGAATTTCATCAAAAATCTTATATTTATTCCTTGAAACTCACTAAATGCAATATAAGATACGACTGTCATACGTCCAGGTAAACCGAGACACGTCCAGGTAAACCGGGACACTGGACCGGTTAATAAAATCTTCAAAAATCGCGCATAAAAGACAATTACAAAATAAAATTCATCAAATATCGCTCAGAAAACTGTTATTTATTGCTTGAAACTCACCTTGTGCTGGTGTCCCGGTCGACAAACTAATTGTCTCGGTTTGCACATTATAATGAAATTAACGAACGCAATTTTCTGATGCGGAAACATAAAAAAAATCGCTGATGATTTACTTGTTTTGGATTCGGCTTGAAAGTGATTTGCGAGGTACAAGATTTAGCTTTGAGAAAGTGGCTTCTTAATCTCTGTCTCAGTTGTGTCCCATAAGTCTTTGTTCTTCTCTTTTGTTTCTCCGAAGATATGTGGAAGATGCTCTCTGCTGACAATAGAAAGTTGTATCTTGTTTAGAGAGCTGAAGACCCTAAAGTGATAATAAGTTGTAGTTTTAGGGAGAAGCTACCGCAAAAATAAATGACAATTCCACTTGTTCAAACGAATCTTGGTCTGGTACAACGTTGACATTCTCCTTTAACTGTTGCAGACAAAAAGTGCTACCTCACTTTTTGGAACAGAATTTTGAATTTTTTAACAGTTTATTACCAAAATTTGATGCTTTTTGACAATGTTTCATACTTTACGGCCAGATTTTGCTAAGTTTGACTTTTTATAAATAGAGCTTGCACTTTTTAACCAGATTTTGCCATTTTGGACTTCTCTTAACAAGGATTTTGCATTTTTTAACATTTATGACCAAAGTTTGGTGCTTTCTGACAATATTTTCATATTTTGTTGCCAGATTTTGCTATTTTTGACATTGTACGAACAGAATCTGGCACTATTTGACAGTTTATTACCAACATTTTGTGCTTTTTGACAATGTTTTATACTTTATGGCCAGATTTTGCTATGTTTGACTTTTTATTAATAGAGTTTGCACTTTTTAGTGCAAATTTTTTCTATTTTGGAATTCTCTTAACAAAAATTTTGCATTTTTCAACAATTTATTACCAAAATTTGGTGCTTTCTGACAATGTTTCATACTTCATGGCCGGATTCTGCTATTTTGGACATTCCATGAAAGAATTTTGCACTTTTTGAAAGTTTATGGCTGGATATTAGTTCTTTTTGACAATATTTTTATTCTTTGTGGACAGATTTTGCCAATTTAATATTTCACAGCCAAATCTTTAGCTATTTTTGTCTTTTATGAATAGAATTTTGCACTTTTCAAATGTTTTAACAAGATTTTGCCATTTTGGACTTTTAATAACAAAAATTTTACATCTTTTAGCAGTTATGACTATAGTTTGGTGTTCTCTGACAATATTTATATACTTTGTGGCCAGATTATGCTGTTTTTGACATTGTACGAATAGAATTTTGCACTTTTTTTTGATAATTAATTACCAAAATGTTGTGCTTTCTGACAATGTTTCATACTTCATGGCCGGATTCTGTTATTTTAGACATTCCATGAAAGAATTTTGCACTTTTTGACAGTTTATGGCTGGATATTAGTTCTTTTTGACAATATTTTTATACTTTGTGGACAGATTTTGCCAATTTAATATTTCATAGCCGAATCTTTAGCTATTTTTGACTTTTATGAATAAAATTTTGCACTTTTCAAATGTTTTAACGAGATTTTGCCATTTTGGACTTTTTATAACAAAAACTTTACGTTTTTTTTTTAGTTATGACCAAAATTTGGTGCTTTCTGACAATATTTTGTCGTCTTTGGAAAGGGGTTGATAAGACCAACAACTTATTGACTTAGTGAATTCCGAATCACCAAGAGTTATATTTCAAAGATCAAATCCCAAACTGCTACCATATTAAGTTATCGTTCTATCACTGAGCTATCTCATTTTTGTCGTTCATCATTGAAGGGGGTTGATGGGACCAACCGATTATTAGATAAGTTCCAAATCACCAAGGTCATATTTCAAGCATCAAACCTCCGAGTACTAGCATGCTCAGCTAGCGCTCTATCACTGCGCTATTTAATTTTTGCCTTTTAAAAGAGTTGTTGGAACCAACATCTTATTATGTGACTTCCGAATCACCCCGTGTCATATGTCGAAGATCAATCTTAGTACTAAGCTAGCGCTTTACCACTGAGCTATCTCATTTTTCTCATTCATCTTTCTGCATAGAGGCGGCATCAGCACCAAAGAACATATCAAAGAGTAAGAACCTTGAACTTCAATTAAAACTACTCGCCCGAAATTAACAAACTAAGTGCCTACCTAACCATTTGCCATCAAGTAATTGAATTTTTTGAAAGTATTACGCTCACAAGAAGCATGACTTGAGTACAACTGAAATTGTCCAAGTGGTTGGGTGTTTGTTTATGGGCGAGTCAAAATGCAAAGTTAAAAAAAGGGTGCAGACCTTCTTCATCTTATAAGATGATGCCAAGTTATCGTCCGCTTGGTGGATGGTCCAGACGCAATTTGCCTGTATAAAGTCTTTGCTGCTTTGTGCAGTTTTGCGTCAATGATAGCTACCTCACTAAGGCGTCCACTAATCAGTAAAATACACGGACCAGCAACAAAACACCTCTCCTCGATAATGGAAACTAATTAAACAAGTTTGCGGGCGTCCCCATCGAATCGCAAACAAATTGCAAAATTGTTTTTTGTAACTTAGTTAATGAAATTCACTAACCCAAGCACAGCGTAGTGGGGCAAGAGCAAAACGAACAAAAGAGTATCAGTGCCTTTTCTGCAGTGAAGTGATGCGGTCGGACAATTTAACGGCAAAAAATTGTTTAGCAACAGCGAATTGGTGATTAATTAATTAATAAACGATGTAAACGCACGGTGTGGTGGATGGGAGGTTAAGCGTTCGTTGCGTCACAAACAAATTTTAATAACTGAGCGCAGCACTTTTGTCTAAATTGAATGAGCTTTGACTAAAATATTGTTAAATCTAGAATACCCATAAACAACCTAGAACATCATAAAATATTTCTAATAGCTCTTGGAGCTAATAAAGAATATTTTAAACAGTCCTTCAATAGTCCAGAGAGTCCTCAAATCTCTCCTCTTATCAATATTCTACAAACTCTTATTTCAAACCAAAGCAAATTCTAGATAAACGTTGAATATTTTCTATTAAGAAATAATGACCTTGGAATGATTACTAAAATATTATTTTAGTAACTAACCCAGATCTATAAATTTCAATCACAAGATTAAACAATTTTAGAAAACTTTGGACATTGTATTGCAAATTAGATATAATCAGAAATAAGAAAATCTAGATTGTTGACTATTTACTATTTTATAATATATTTGGCTTCAATCCCAAAATATTTCACTTGCGCTCTCTAGAGAGATACAATAATAACTCTAGATTGCACAATTTCTTGTTCAAAAATATAGAAATAACAAAAAAGTACTTACAAGTGAGTTGACATCTTCATCTAATAAATCCTTAATTTCGGATGCTATCGACTCGTTTTCGGGATCCCAGATTTTTCTCTTCCTGAGACCATCTTCGTGCTCCGTCAGCGACCTGAGCGAGTCCTCCGCGTCACTATAGTAAGACATTGTGGTTGTCGTCGACCTGAAAGCCACAAACGAAATGAGAATGAATAGTAGTCGATCCCGGATTATTATTGTAATGTAAAATAAAAACCTATAAAATATATACGTCACCCGAAAATTATTATATGTAAACAACGATAAGATAAGAGGCGGTGCAAGGTGCACGATTTTTCGATTCTATATTACTTTTGCCAAACGAAAAATATTCTATACGTGTCCAGTGCGTTGTATGTTTGATGCTGACCTTATCAATTAATGATTAGATAATCCGCTAGCAAAAGCAGTCTAGGAGTTATAAAAAATGTTTTAGTTTAGAGTGGAGTTCAAGGGCCGCAAATTTGACCTTAATTTTTTTAAATTGACCACTGATGAATGTTGTGATATGGATAGATGAAAGTTTTTACTTGATATGATATTTTTAGAATATGTACATAAATTCATTCATAATAAAAATAATTTATGATTATTAAAACAAATATTTTGGCTAAAAATATAAAAATATTTAAAGCTCGTACAGTCATATTTATGTATGAAAATTATTCGCATTAAATTTTTCTCTTTTGCAATAGTTGCGGTAAATGTAAAGTTCGTGTGAAATTAATATTGTGTATTAGTCTAGACGTAAATATTAATATTTAAGTAAGATACTACCACACTGATGAGTTAATAAATTTGTTACATCACTAGTGGACTAATGAATTTGTTACCTTACTAGTGCGTTAATGAATGTATTACCACACTAGTGCGGTAGGAAATTTATTACCACACTAGTGGGTTAATGATTATTTACCGCACTAGTACGTTAACAAAATTATTACCACACTAATGCGTAAATGAATTTAATAACTTATAAAAAACATCATTTTCGCACCTATGTAGCTCCAAAGAGTACTTGTAGCATTCGTATTTAATACTTAAGTGTGCCTGAACAGTTTTTTAAAAAAATTTATAACTGTTACAATATTACCGCCAAATATGTTTACCACACTCCCATGTAAGAAATATGTTCGTCAATTATCAAATATGAGCATCTAACAAAAATGTTCCCCAACTACCAAAAAAGTTTCCCAAACTGTCAAGTTGTTCATTCATTTTATAAATATTGACAAATATGTTCGACAAGATATCAAATATGTTTCCAAACTTTCAAAAGCATTCTCTTCAATTGCAAAATGTCAAAATTGTCGCAATTTATGGTAATTTGTCGCTTCGCGATTGACAGTTAACCCGTTTGTTATCATTTTTATGATTCTAGGTCGCTTTGCGATTGATATATTGACAGTAAACCCTATTGTTTCAGTTCATGATACTTTGTCGCTTCGCGATTGACAGTTAGTCGGTTTGTTGTAATGTTGTGATACTATATCGCTTCGCGATTGATAGTAAGCCCGTTTGTTATAATTTTTATGATACTAGGTCGCTTTGCGATTGATATATCAATAGTAAACCCAATTGTTGCAATTTGTGATATTTTGTCGCTTCGCGAATGACAGTTAGTCGGTTTGTTGTGATACTATGTCGCTTCGCGATTGCCAGTAAACCCGTTTGTTGTTATTTTTATGATACTAGGTCCCTTTGCAATTAATATATGGACAGTAAACCCAATTGTTGCAATTTATGATAATTTGTCGCTTCGCGATTAACAGTTAGTCGGTTTGTTGTAATACTATGTCGCTTCGCTATTGACAATAAACCCGTTTGTTATCATTTTAATGATCCTAGGTCGCTTTGCGATTAATATATTGACAGTAAACCCAATTGTTGCAATTTATGATAATTTGTCGCTTCGCAATTGACAGTTAGTCAGTTTGTTGAAATGTTGTAATACTATGTCGCTTCGCGATTGACAGTAAACCCGTTTGTTATTACTTTTATGATACTGGGTCGCTTTGCAATTAATATATTGACTGTAAACCCAATTGTTGCAAATTAAGATAATTTGTCGCTTCGCAATTGACAGTAAGCCGGTTTGTTGTAATGTTGTGATACTATGTCGCTTCGCGATTGACAGTGAACCTGTTTGTTGTAATTTTTATGATACTAGGTCGCTTTGCGATTGATATATTGACAGTGAACCCAATTGTAGCAAATTATAATAACTTGTCGCTTCGCGATTGACAGTTAACCGCTTTGTTGTGATGTTGTGCTACTATGTCACTTAGCGATTGACAGTAAACCCGTTTGTTATAATTTTTTATGATACTAGATCGCTTCGCGATTGATACATTGGCAGTAAACCCAATTGTTGCAATTTATGATATTTTGTCGCTTCGCGATTGACAGTAAGTCAGTTTGTTGTAATGTTGTGATACTATGTCGCTTCGCGATTAACACTAAACCCGTTTGTTATCATTTTTATGATACTAGGTCGCTTTGCAATTAATATATTGACCGTAAACCCAATTGTTGCAATTTATGATACTTTGTCGCTTCGCGATTGACAGTCAGTCGGTTTGTTGTAATGTTGTGATACTATGTCGCTTCGCGATTGACAGTGAACCTGTTTGTTGTAATTTTTATGATACTAGGTCGCTTTGCGATTGATATATTGACAGTGAACCCAATTGTAGCAAATTATAATAACTTGTCGCTTCGCGATTGACAGTTAACCGCTTTGTTGTGATGTTGTGCTACTATGTCACTTAGCGATTGACAGTAAACCCGTTTGTTATAATTTTTTATGATACTAGATCGCTTCGCGATTGATACATTGGCAGTAAACCCAATTGTTGCAATTTATGATATTTTGTCGCTTCGCGATTGACAGTAAGTCGGTTTGTTGTAATGTTGTGATACTATATCGCTTCGCGATTGACAGTAAACCCATTTGTTAACATTTTTATGATACTAGGTCGCTTCGCGATTGATATATTGATAGTAAATCCAATTGTAGCAATTTAAGATACTTTGTCGCTTCGCGATTGACTATAAGTCGTTTTGTTGTAATGTGATACTATATCGCTTCGAGATTGACAGTAAACTCGTTTGTTATAATTTTTATGATACTAGGTCGCTTCGTGATTAATATATGGACAGTAAACCCAATTGTTGCAATTTAAGATAATTTGTCGCTTCGCGATTGACAGTTAGTCGGTTTGTTGAAATGTTGTGATACTATGTCGCTTCGCGATTGACAGTAAACCCGTTTGTTATTACTTTTATGATACTGGGTCGCTTTGCAATTAATATATTGACTGTAAACCCAATTGTTGCAATTTTGATACTTTGTCGCTTCGCGATTGACAGTGGGTCGGTTTGTTGTAATGTTGTGATACTATGTCGCTTCGCAATTGACAGTAAACCCGTTTGTTGTCATTTTTATGATACTAGGTCGCTTTGCGATTAATATATCAGCAGTAAACCCAATTGTTCCAATTTGTGATATTTTGTCGCTTCGCGATTGACAGTAAGTCAATTTGTTGTAATGTTGTGATACTATGTCGCTTCGCGATTAACACTAAACCCGTTTGTTATCATTTTTATGATACTAGGTCGCTTTGCAATTAATATATTGACCGTAAACCCAATTGTTGCAATTTATGATACTTTGTCGCTTCGCGATTGACAGTCAGTCGGTTTGTTGTAATGTTGTGATACTATGTCTCTTCGCGATTGACAGTAAACCCGTTTCTTATCATGTTTATGATACCAGGTCGCTTTGTGATCGATATATTAAGAGTAAACCCAATTGTTGCAATTTATGATACTTTGTCGCTTCGCGATTGACAGTTAGTGGGTTTGTTGTAATGTTGTGTTACTATGTCACTTCGCGATTGACAGTAAACCCGTTTGTTATCATTTTTATGATACTAAGTCGCTTAACGATTGATATATTGACAGTAAACCCAATTGTTGCAATTTATGATACTTTGTCGCTTCGCGATTGACAGTCGGTTTGTTGTAATGTTGTGATACTATGTCGCTTCGCGATTGACAGTAAACCCGTTTATTATCATTTTTATGATACTAGGTCGCTTGGCAATTGATATATTGACAGTGAACCCAATTGTAGCAAATTATAATAACTTGTCGCTTCGCGATTGACAGTTAGTCGCTTTGTTGTGATATTGTGCTACTATGTCACTTCGCGATTGACAGTAAACCAGTTTGTTATCATTTTTTATGATACTAAGTCGCTTCGCGATTGATACATTGACAGTAAACCCAATTGTTGCAATTTATAATACTTTGTCGCTTCGCGATTGAAAGTTAGTCGGTTTGTTGTAATGTTGTGATACTATGTCGCTTCGCGATTGACAGTAAACCCGTTTGTTATAATTTTTATGATACTAGATCGCTTTGCGATTGATTTATTGACAGTCGATCCAATTGTTGCAATTTAAGATAATTTGTCGCTTCGCAATTGACAGTAAGTCGGTTTGTTGTAATGTTGTGATACTATGTCGCTTCGCGATTAACACTAAACCCTTTTATTATCATTTTTACGGTCGCTTTGCAATTAATATATTGACCGTAAACCCAATTGTAGCAATTTAAGATACTTTGTCGCTTCGCGATTGACAGTTAGTCGATTTGTTGTAATGTTGTGATACTGTGACGCTTCGCGATTGACAGTAAAACCGTTTGTTATAATTTTTATGATACTAGATCGCTTTGCGATTGATATATTAAAAGTAAACCCAATTATTCCAATTTATGATACTTTGTCGCTTCGCGATTGACAGTAAGTCGGTTTGTTGTAATATTGTGATACTATGTCGCTTCGCGATTGACAGTAAATCCGTTTGTTATCATTTTTATGATACTAGGTCGCTTTGCGGTTAACATATTGACAGTAAACCCAATTGTTGCAATTTAAGATAATTTGTCGCTTCGCGATTGACAGCAAGTCGGTTTGTTGTAATGTTGTGATACTGTGTCGCTTCGCGATTGACAGTAAACCCGTTGGTTACCATTTTTATAATACTTGGTCGCTTCGCAATTGATATATTCACATTAAACCCAATTGTTGCAATTATGATCATTTGTCGCTTCGCGATTGACAGTAAGTCGTTTTGTAGTAATGTTGTGATACTATGTCGCTTCGCGATTGATAGTAAACCCGTTTGTTATAATTTTTATGATACTAGGTCGCTTGCAATTGATATATTGACAGTAAACCCAATTGTTGCAATTTATGACAGTTTGTTGCTTCGCGATTGACAGTAAGACAGTTTGTTGTAATGTTGTGATACTATGTTGCTTCGCGATTGACAGTAAAACCCGTTTGTTATCATTTTATGATACTGGGTCGCTTTGTGATTAATATATTGATGTCGTTTTGAAATAGATAAATATATTTCAACAAAAAAAAAATTAAGCTGAAATGCATTGTTTACGTTTACTAGAACTATCACTATAAGAAAATAAACAATTACAATTTTTAAACTTGCAACGCATACCAAAATATAAAAGCATAATTCGTTATAAAATAATAATTTATGACTTGCACATTATTTTCTATAAACTTTTTAAAACAACTTACATTGCTAAATCCGCTCTAATCGCCTTATCACAACGAAATTGTTTTTGTAACAGATCAACACTTAACACTGATACTTCCGACCACTTACTTTATAATTATAAACGCGAGATCATTGCCAATGCCACAACACAATATAATCTAACTTGGCACACGACGATTTCACTCGCAAATGAAATGCACTTATCGCACAATTGCGCAATCGTATCGCGCTCCAAGGTGAATGCGAATCGTACAATTATCGCCCATCTGCAAATTTGGGCAAGCACTTAATTTGAATAAAAAATTAAGTGCGCGTGTTTATTAGAGTGGTACAAAATGTAGATATGTATGTGGAACGTACGTTTTAATGATTAGATAAAGTGTAACGTGCTTACAATAAATATAAAAACAATTAACCATAACAAAAAATTACTAAGCTAATGAAGGTCGTTTAGAGCATAATAGCTTACTTAAGCTTGTTTGGTGTTTTGGTATCGGATTAGTAAACATGCTTATCTATTAAACTTTCTAAGAAAAACAATCAATTATATTTGTTTTTAATATTATATTTCTGATTTGCAAACACGTGGAAATTTCCTAGAAAGAATTGACATGTAATTGCAAGCAATTTTGTTGATACTTTTTCATAATTATGCCTATTTGAAGGAAACGAAAACTTTCCTTTATTTTTGTTTGATTTCAAACTTTTGCGTATGATTTTTGCAATTGTTAATAATTACTCAAACGTTACCAACAATAAAATATGTATAATGACAATCGTTACAAGTAATTTTATTAATTGGTGAGTAATTAAATAGAATTTTTCTTATCATGGAATAGGATAGTTTTTTCAAAGTCATCGAAAAGTGTGTCACAAGAATTAATTTTTTATACTCCTTCTGTGGAATGTGTCATTTGTGAAACAGTTATTAGTTAGGAAACGTATGCTGTTATATTTATTTTAATGCGCACTGATCGTTCAACCAAAAACTACTACTGCCTATTCATATGCGTTACATACGCCAGTGCGATTAAGTTTAATTTAATTCAGTTATTGTAGATGTCATTAGTCGCTTCGCAAGGGTCTTATGTCGCTTCGCGATTAAGTTTGATTCAATTCAGTCATCCTATGATGTCACAAGTCGCTTCGCAATTAATTCTAAGCATTTTGACGCTTCATCTAATATTTAGTCGCTTCGTGATTAAGTTTCATTCAATTCAGTTATTGTGGATGTCACAAGTCGCTTCGCAAGTGTCACAAGTCACTTCGCAAGTGTCACAAGTCGCTTAGGCGATTAAGTTAGATTCAATTCAGTCATCTTATGATGTCACAAGTCGCTTCGCAATTAATTTTAAGCCTTTTGGCGCTTTATCTAATATCTAATCGCTTCGCAATTAAGTTTCATTCAATTCAGTTATTCTGGATGTCACAAGTCGCTTCGCAAGTGTCGTATGTCGCTTCGCGATTAGGTTTGATTCAATTCAGTCATCCTAAGATGTCACAAGTCGCTTCGCAATTAATTCTAAGTCTTTTACGCTTTATCTAATATCTAGTCGCTTCGCGGTCAAGTTTCATTCAATTCAGTTATTGTGAATGTCACAAGTCGCTTCGCAAGTATCGTATGTCGCTTCGTGATTAAGTTTGATTCAATTCAGTCATCCTAAGAGGGCACAAGTCGCTTCGCAATTAATTCTAAGCCTGTTGACGCCTACTTGGTTAAGTTTTATTCAAGCGGTGACTTTTCATTATCATTATTCACTGATTTCAACCATTATTCAATTAATTTTAATATATCGCCTTTTATCGCTCGAGACAAATGCAAGAATCAATGCTATTTAAAAAAACCACCTTTGACCCCAAACGTCCTTCTAAATTGTTTTTCGCACTACACATGCTATCTAGACATAATAGGTCTGCTGTAATGGATTACATATCTTTGGTGTATTTTAATGATCAAACGCTACAAGTTAAATTGAAAACTATAAAAAATTAATTAATGTCCTTTGCGCACCTCAATGTTATTTTGGCAACTAACATTTCTGGCGTAGACTAACATTTTTATTTATAAATAAACTAATTACCAGTCACATTGACCCCAATTATGCGACGGTCACACATTTTAAATTCGTTGTCCCGTTGGAAATAAATGTGCTCTATTGATCTTTTTAAATTGTAATAATTTATTTTACTTAGAATATTTCCTCAACAAATAAATTGAATAATCCATTGTGTACTTTTCCGAGTTCATGAATTTTATTTATTCAAAGATAACAAGGATGTAACACAATTAGCGTTGTTGTGTTAATATTTAAATTAAATTTTGACGATATTAAAAAGGTAACTAAGTACATATTTGATCGAGTAGATTGATATTTAATTATCTATTGATAATTAGACCAAAAATAGTTATTTTTGGAGAATTTGTTTTTGTTTTGTACGCGCAGTCTAGGTATAATAACAAAAATTGAATCGATATAATTCATATTATTCGGTGTCCGATGAATAATATAAAGGTCACTTACTTTGATTATTTTAAATTAATGATCTTGGTAATTGTAGTTAATTTAAAAGTCGTCGATTTTGTTGAAATAAATAATCGAGTTTTCTATATTTTTAATGATCAAATTTAAATATTGAAGTAAATAATAGATTATTTGTGAATAAATCGATTATGTTCAAATAATCGATTATAAAATAACTCGAATAAAAAAAATTACCCTTCAACTCCCCGATCCGTGATTGACAGTTAAGTTATATCAAATTAATTTAAAACAAAACGTCAATTAGTTTGTCGCTTCACGATTTGTATGTCGCGTGCTGAATGTAACCTAGAAAATTAGTTAGACTTAATTTGTCGCTTCGCGATTGACAGTTGAGTTATGACAAATTAATTTAAAAAAAAGCGTCAATTAGTTTGTCGCTTCACGATTTGTATGTCGCGTGCTGAATGTAACCTAGAAAATTAGTTAGACTTAATTTGTCGCTTCGCGATTGACAGTTGAGTTATGACAAATTAATTAAAAAAAAAAGCGTCAATTAGTTTGTCGCTTCACGATTTGTATGTCGCGTGCTGAATGTAACCTAGAAAATTAGTTAGACTTAATTTGTCGCTTCGCGATTGACAGTTGAGTTATGACAAATTAATTAAAAAAAAAAGCGTCAATTAGTTTGTCGCTTCACGATTTGTATGTCGCGTGCTGAATGTAACCTAGAAAATTAGTTAGACTTAATTTGTCGCTTCGCGATTGACAGTTGAGTTATGTCAAATTAATTTAAAAAATCGTCACTTAGTTTATAGCTTTTCGCGATTTGTATGTCGTGTGCTGAATGTAACCTAAAAAATTATTTACACCTAACTTGCCGCTTTGCAATTAACAGTTAAGTTATGTCAAATTAATTTTTAATTAACTCGTCACTTAGTTTGTCGCTTCGCGATTGACAGTTGACTTGTGTCAAATTAACTTAAAAAATGTGTCGCTTCGCGATTTGTATGGCGTGTGCTGAACGTAACTTAAAAAATGATTTAGACCTAATTTGTCGCTTCGCGATTGACAGTTGAGTTATGTCAAATTAATTTTCAAAACAATCGTCACATAGTTTGTCGCTTCGCAATTTATATGTCGTGTGCTGAATGTAAGCTAAAAGATTATTTACACCTAACTTGCAGCTTTGCAATTGACAGTTAAGTTATGTCAAATTAATTTTTAATTAACTCGTCACTTAGTTTGTCGCTTCGCGATTAACAGTTGACTTGTGTCAAATTAATTTAAAAAATGTGTCGCTTCGCGAGTTGTATGTCATATGCTGAACGCAACCTAAAAATATTTACACCCAATTTGTCGCTTCGCGATTGACTTATGTAAAAATAATGAAAAAAAAATCATCGCTTAGTTTGTCGCTTCGCGATTTGTATGTCGTGTGCTGAATGTAACCTACAAAATTATTTAGACTTAATTTGTCGCTTCGCGATTGACAGTTAAGTTATGTCAAATTAATTTTTAATCAACTCGTCACTTAGTTTGTCGCTTCGCGATTGACAATTGACTTGTGTCAAATTAATTTAAAAAATGAGTCGCTTCACGAGTTGTATGTCATATGCTGAACGTAACCTAAAAAAATATTTAGACCTAATTTGTCGCTTCGCGATTGTCAGTTGACTTATGTAAAATTAATTTAAAAAAAATCGTTTGTCGCTTCGCGATTTGTATGTCGTGTGCTGAATGTAACCTAAAAAATTATTTACACCTAACTTGCCGCTTTGCAATTAACAGTTAAGTTATGTCAAATTAATTTTTAATTAACTCGTCACTTAGTTTGTCGCTTCGCGATTGACAGTTGACTTGTGTCAAATTAATTTAAAAAATGTGTCGCTTCGCGAGTTGTATGTCATATGCTGCACGTAACCTAAAAAATTATTTACACCTAACTTGCCGCTTTGCAATTAACAGTTAAGTTATGTCAAATTAATTTTTAATTAACTCGTCACTTAGTTTGTCGCTTCGCGATTGACAGTTGACTTGTGTCAAATTAATTTAAAAAATGTGTCGCTTCGCGAGTTGTATGTCATATGCTGCACGTAACCTAAAAAATTATTTACACCTAACTTGCCGCTTTGCAATTAACAGTTAAGTTATGTCAAATTAATTTTTAATTAACTCGTCACTTAGTTTGTCGCTTCGCGATTGACAGTTGACTTGTGTCAAATTAATTTAAAAAATGTGTCGCTTCGCGAGTTGTATGTCATATGCTGCACGTAACCTAAAAAATTATTTAGACTTAATTTGTCGCTTCGCGATTTGTACATATGTCATGTTCTGAATGTAACCTAAAAGATTTCGATCCCCGAAATATGACTGAAATGATAACTTGCTCTTTATCCACCAGCGTGGTTCGGAAGTCACGTTTTAAGCTGTTGGTCCCATCAAACCACTTTAAAACAAGTCGTAGACTTACTGTGGCGATGTAAAATAGCCGTAAAAAGCATAAAAAAAAATAACTTGTCGCTTTGCAATTGACAGTTAAATTATGTCAAATTAATTTTTTATCAATTCGTCACTTAGTTTGTCGCTTCGCGATTGACAGTTGACATGTGTCAAATTAATTTAAAAAATGTGTGGCTTCGCGAGTTGTATGTCATATGCTGAACGTAACCTAAAAAATATTTACACTTAATTTGTCGCTTCGCGATTAACAGTTAAATTATGTTAAATTAATTTATAAAAAAACGTCAATTAGTTTGTCGCTTCGCGATTTGTATGTCGTGTGCTGAATGTAACCTACAAAATTATTTAGACTTAATTTGTCGCTTCGCGATTGACAGTTAAGTTATGCCAAATTAATTTTTAATCAATTCGTCAATTAGTTTGTCGCTTCGCGATTGACAGTTGACTTATGTCAAATTAATTTTAAAAATGTTCGCATCGCGAGTTTTATGTCATATGCTGAACGTTACCTAAAAAACATTTAGACCTAACTTGTCGCTTCGCGATTGAAAGTTAAGTTGTCAAAGTAATTTAAAAAGAAAAACGTCGCTTAGTTTGACGGTTCTCGATTTGTATGTAGCGTGATGAAAGTAACCTAAAAAACTAAAAAAATATTTACACCTAATTTGAATATAGTAACTAACTGCTACTGAAAAGCCAACCCAGGACAGTTCTCAGAATATGTTGACACTTATTATCTGCTTGATATCCACTATCATAAGTTACAACATTTTGTTGAAATCCATTTACAGATCAAACAAATGTCAAATCAATTTAACAGTCACCTGAATATTTTGTCAGTTACTGACATCTGTCAAAACATTTTGACAGTTCTTAAGAACATGTTGACAGTTCTTAGAAGTTGATTGACAATGGAATTTTGACATTAACAGAAATAAGTTGGTAGTTAGCAGAGAAGAAGAGACTTATGGTTAGTGGAATACCAATAATAGGAGTCAAGATTTAACATTTTTGACAGTTACCGGAATATTGAATCTGCTTATCAATAACCTGTTTTTTTGAATTCATCAAGTGTGACCAAAATGTCAAAAAGTAAAGTTCAACTGTTAAAAATGTTAAAAAACAGTCACAAAAGATCACTAAACATAAAATATGTCATCCAACTGTCAAATTATCTATGTCAAACACAAGATTTCAATAAATTTTTCAAAAAATCCATAAACTGTCAAAAATTATACAATGTTCTTCAACCTGTCAACAAGTATTCGGAAATTTCAAGAAATTTGTTAGATAACTGTCAAATATGCAGTAATATTTGTGCAATAAAGTCAAATTTCAAAAAATATTTTTGAAATATCAAAATGTTTTAATAAACTTACCAGTATTTAGCATTTTTGACAGTATATGACAGTTCAAAAACATTGTTAAAAGTTTAGGAACATTTGTGACAGTTCAAGAGCATTATTGACAGTTCAAAAACATTTTTTAGTGTTTATGACAGTTGAAGAATATTATATGACAGTTTAAGAACATTGCCAAAAGTACAGGAATATTTTTAACAATTGTAGAATAGTTTATAACATTTGTGATAATTACAAAGCATGATTGACAAATCAAAAACATTTTTGACAGTTGAAGAACATTATATAACAGTTCAATAATATTTCAAAACTCCAGGAAAATTTGTAGCAATTGCAGAATATTTTATAACGTTTGTGACAATTCAAGAGCAATATTGACAGTCCAAAAACATTTTTTAGCTATTTGGACAGTTGAGAAAGATTATATGACACAAAAAACATTTCAAAAGTTCAGGAACATTTGTAGCAGTTGAAGAATATATGTGACAGTTCAAGAGCATTATTCATAGTTAATAAACATTTTTAGTATTTCTGACAGTTGAGGAATATTATATGACACTGCAAGAACATTATTGAAAGTTCAGGAATATTTGAAGAACATTTTATAACATTTTAACTTTTAACAATGTTTTTGCAATGTTATTTTATATTTCTCAACTGTCGGATATACTAAAAAATGTCTTTTAACTGTCAATAATGCTTTGCAACTGTCACAAATCTTATAAAATGATCTTCAACACCCACAAATGTTCCTGATCTATCAACAATGTTCTCAAATTGTCATATAATATTCCTTAACTGTCATAAACGCTAAAAAATGTTTTTGATCTATCAATAATGCTTTATAATTGTCACGAATGTTATAAACTGTTCTTCAATTGTAAAAAATGTTCCTGAACTTTTGACAATGTTCTTGAACTGCCATACAATATTCTTTAACTGTAAAAAATGCAAAAAAAGTCTTTTAACTGTCAATAATGCTTTGCAACTGTCACAAATCATATAAAATGATCTTCAACACCTACAAATGTTCCTGATCTATCAATAATGTTCTCAAATTGTCATATAATGTTCCTCAACTGTCATAAACGCTATAAAATGTTTTCGATCTGTCAATATTATAGCTTTATAATTGTCACAAATGTTATAAACTGTTCTTCAATCGTTAAAAATGTTCCTAAACTTTTGACAATGTTCTTGAACTGTCATACAATATTCTTCAATTCCAGAAATGCTAAAGAATGTCTTTTAACTGTCAATAATGCTTTGCAACTGTCACAAATCTTATAAAATGATCTTAAACACCTACAAATGTTCCTGATCTATCAACAATGTTCTCAAATTGTCATATAATGTTCCTCAACTGTCATAAACACTAAAAAATGTTTTTGATCTGTCAATAATGCTTTATAATTGTCACAAATGTTATAAACTGTTCTTCAATTGTTGAAAATGTTCCTAAACTTTTGACAATGTTCTTAAACTGCCATACAATATTCTTTAACTGTCAGAAATGCTAAAAAAAGTCTTGTAACTGTCAATAATGCTTTGCAACTGCCACAAACCTTATAAAATGATCTTGAACACCTACAAATGTTCCTGATCTATCAACAATGTTCTCAAATTGTCATATAATGTTCCTCAACTGTCATAAACACTAAAAAATGTTTTTGATCTGTCAATAATGCTTTATAATTGTCACAAATGTTATAAACTGTTCTTCAATTGTTGAAAATGTTCCTAAACTTTTGACAATGTTCTTAAACTGCCATACAATATTCTTTAACTGTCAGAAATGCTAAAAAAAGTCTTGTAACTGTCAATAATGCTTTGCAACTGCCACAAACCTTATAAAATGATCTTGAACACCTACAAATGTTCCTGATCTATCAACAATGTTCTCAAATTGTCATATAATGTTCCTCAATTGTCATAAACGCTATAAAATGTTTTCGATCTGTCAATAATGCTTTATAATTGTCACAAATGTTATAAACTGTTCTTCAATTGTTAAAAATGTTCCTAAACTTTTGACAATGTTCTTGAACTGCCATACAATATTCTTTAACTGTCAGAAATGCTAAAAAAGTCTTGTAACTGTCAATAATGCTTTGCAACTGTCACAAATCTTATAAAATGATCTTGAACACCTACAAATGTTCCTGATCTATCAACAATGTTCTCAAATTGTCATATAATGTTCCTCAACTGTCATAAACACTAAAAAATGTTTTTGATCTGTCAATAATGCTTTATAATTGTCACAAATGTTATAAACTGTTCTTCTATTGTTGAAAATGTTCCTAAACTTTTGACAATGTTCTTAAACTGCCATACAATATTCTTTAACTGTCAGAAATGCTAAAAAAAGTCTTGTAACTGTCAATAATGCTTTGCAACTGCCACAAATCTTATAAAATGATCTTCAACACCTACAAATATGTTCCTGATCTATTAACAATGTTCTCAAATTGTCATATAATGTTCCTCAACTGTCATAAACTCTATAAAATGTTTTTGATCTGTCAATATTATAGCTTTATAATTGTCACAAATGTTATAAACTGTTCTTCAATTGTTAAAAATGTTCCTAAACTTTTGACAATATTCTTGAACTGTCATACAATATTCTTTAACTGTCAGAAATGCTAAAAAAAGTCTTTTAACTGTCAATAATGCTTTGCAACTGTCACAAATCTTATAAAATGTTCTTTAACTGCTACAAATGTTCTTAAACTTTTAACAATGTGTTTGAACTGTCATATAATGTTTCTCAACTGTCAAAAATGAAAAACTAAACTAACAAAACTAACTCAAAAATACTTTTTGATATTTGAGTTTGTTGCACAAATATTACTGCATATTTGACAGTTAACTAACAAATTTCTTAAAATTATATGTTTTTGACAGTTTCAATTTCCAAGCACTTGATGACAGGTTGAAAAACATAGTATTATTTTTGACAGTTTATGGACTCTTTGATATATTGAAAATTAAAACGTTGTGTTTGACATAGATAATTTGACAGTTGGATGACATATTTTATGATTAGTGATCCTTTGTAACTGCTTGTTAACATTTTTAACAGTTAACTATACTTTTTGACATTTTGGTCAGACTTGATGATGATTTCAAAAAACAGGTTATCGATAGGTTGACAGTTACATTTAAAATTTTATGATTGAAATTAATCATTTAACAGTATTTTGACAGTTTATAAACTTCTTTTTTGATAACTTTTATGATAATTGATATTTTTTTTCCTACTTTTTGACAGTTCAAGAATATTTCTTTATATTTTCATAAATTTAGCAAATTCAATACTAATTCATGAATAGTTTGACAGTTTAATGACATATTTTATGGTAATTGAGAGTTATGGATTGTTTTTATCAGTTCCATGGTCGCAATTTATTCATATTTGACAGTTAGGCACTTATGGTTAAATTTATGATTACTTTTTTCGAGTTTAAATATAATTTGACAGTTGGATAAGATATTTAATTACAATTGACAGTTTGTCGATATTTTTGACAGATAATAAATATGTTTTAAAGTTCTAACAACATATTTATACACAATATCTAAAACAGTGATTAATTGTCAAAACAGTAATTAACTGTCAAATCAGTGACTATAACTATCAAAATAACTCCATTAGAATGTATGCCTGGCAACCAACATGCTGACACATGGTAAATAAAATAGTGACCAAATGTGTTTACTGTCAAAATAGTGACAAACTGTCAAATTGAAGTGTGATCAAATGTCAAATTAGTAATCAACATTATCTGTCAAACCAGCAACATTAACTGTTAAAATAGTGACAAACTATTAAAATAATGACTAAATGCCAAAATAGTGATAAATGTCAAATTGAATCATTTATCAACTGTCAGAACAATGACGTTCAAAGTCAAAATTGTCAGCCAGTGTAAAAATTCTGTTGAAAAGTGCAAAGTTCTATTCATAAAGTCTAAAATAGCTATAAAATATTGTCAGAAAGCACTAAATCCAACCAAAAACTGTTGAAAAGTGTAAAATTCTATTCATTAAATTTCAAAAATAACAAAATTCAGCCTTTAAACATCAAAATTTTGTTAGAAAGTAACAACATTCGGCATTAATTGTTAATAAGTGCAAAATTCTATCATAAAAAGTCAAAAATAGCTAAATCGAGTCATAAAACATCAAAATATTGTTGGAAAGCACCAAATGCTGATCATGAGCTATTAAAAAAGTGTAAAAGATTTCATAAAATCCCAAAAATAGCAAAATCCAACTATGAAATTGCCAAAAAGTATAAAAATGTTGGCAAAGAGTACCAAAATTCATCATAAACTGTTAAATACTGCAACATTCTAGATATTAAATTTCAAAATAGCAAAATTCTGTCATAAAATATTAAAACATTTAAAAAAAAAACGATAATCCGGCTAAAACCGGTTGAAAAGTGCAAAATTTACATTCACATCTTAGACTAAGTATTTTTGACAGTTGGTTTTTTAGTTTAAACATTGTAGTTAACAGTTTTTTAAATAATGACAGTAAATGTAAAAATTTTTGACAGTTGTCAAAAGAATTCAGTATTTTCAGAAGTGTGAAATTTCCAGTGGCATAGTAACTGTCAAAAAATATTAACTGAAGGTATTTCTAGTTAGTAACCATAAGTCTCTTCAAGCAACAAGTAATTTAAATCTTGTAAATTTTAAAAGTTTTGCATAACAATTGTCGATATGTTCCGAAAACTGTGAAAATGGTCTGACAACTCTCAATAGATTTCTAGTAAGTTACATATTTTAGAACTGTCAAAATGTTTCTATGAAATATATAAAAATACCTTTAGCAAAACAAATATTTTATTTTATACTCAGCAAAGTTTTGTTCTATTTAACCGCAATATACAAAAAGCTTTACAATAAAAAAAACAAGACCGATTTAGGTTATGTTTAAAATATAAGTGAACTAGAAGTAATATAAATACTCCGATCAAGTTCGTCTTCTGTATTTAGAGACAAGCACAATTGTTCGTAATCAACTGGACAAATAAATCTTCTCAATATTTATTCGAGCTCCAACTGTAACACATGTTTTTGTGTATATTAAATCGAGAATCCTTATAATTCGACTAATTATCATTGCAAAATAATGTAGAAAAAAGTCAATATTGCAATATTATCAATAATGATAAGTTATCAAATGAGTCACCTCAATTTAGCATGATGTGGTTGCAAAAAAATTGTAAATAATTTAATACAGCATAAAAAAAGGTCAAATTATAAACACCATGGTCAAAAAATATTATGCAAGTTGTTTATCATAATGGATATATTAACATAACGTAATATTCCATCGCCATGCGAAGACATTTTTTTTAATAAACGAGAGGCCCATGCAACGCAAAAAATACACAATGGGATTTTATTCCTACTCACGTTCTGAAAATGTGCAACTTAGAATTTGGAGGCGCGTTCCAAACGCCTTTTGCTTCGGTCCCCTATCTGTCTATATCACCATTTGCCTCGCGGGGCCCCGTCCGATTAATATATATTACGAAAATATTATTTTACAAAACACTGATATTTTTTAATAAACGTCTCACGTTCGAGACGTAACTCTGACACTCGGATATCTCTGACGTTGACTGAGAAACGCATCAGCTGTGAAACAGGAAACTAGACTGAATTCAGCAGACCATCGAAAAGCACCATATGGAGGGGTAACAAACCCGCCAAGTTTAAAAGATTAGAAAGTATTTAACATTTTTAAAATTAATTAAACAGAAAGCATTTTTATTGTACTTGTAACAGCAATATTTTTATTTTATTTGCGCATCACGTTGCTGGAAGCAATTAGCATAATTAAATTAGTGAAATGTGTTCAGACAATTACTACTTAGCGGTCATTTAAATTTTGTGTACTTGCAAAAACGTTTGGTAATAAAAAATTGTTATAAATTAACTATTGTTTAAAACGTGCTTTGATTTAAAATACTAATGATTAGTTGTTGATTAGATAAGCATTATAAGCACGTGGATTTGAAATTTGATAAGTCTAATATAGGCCAACTGCATTGTTAAATTTGAGATAAATATCGTTATTTTTGTATAATTTTTGAAAGCAGAAACATATCTGACATGTCATGATAGTTATAGATCAATGTTATCAGATATAGATCATTTTTTATAGTAATAAATTATTAGTAATAGGTGTAGATCAATTTTGACAGCTAAATGGTTTCAAAAACGTTAAAATATGTTTGTGAGCTATTATAAACGTCATAAAATATTTGAAAACTGTCATAAAATTTTCAAGAGTTGTCATAAACGTTATAATATATTTGCGAATGTCATAAAATGTTTGATTAATTATTTCTGAGCTGTCATAAATATCATAAAACTGTCATAAAATGTTTAAATGATATCATAAACGTCATAAAATGTTTATGAAATATTATAAACGTCATAAAATATCCGTAAGCTGTTAGAAATGTTATAAAATGTTTGTGAACTATCAATAACTGTTTGTGAACTGTCATGAAAGTTATAAACTGTTTCTGAGCTGTCATAAATGTTATAAAATGTTCCTAAACTGTCATAAAATGTTTCCAAACTGTCATAAAATGTTTGTGAGACATCATTAACGTCATAAATGTTATAAAATGTATGTCAGCTGTCATAAATGTCATCAAATGTTCTTGAACTGTCATAAACATTAAAAATTATTTCTGAGCTGTTATTATTATACATTATAATATGTTTATGAGATATCATAACTATCATAATATGACCTTGATATAACATAAACGTTTGTAAACTGTCATAAAGTATCCTGAGCTGTAATAAAGCTGTCATTAATTGGTTCTGAGTTGTCATATTATGTTTCTAAATAATCATTAACGTCATAACATGTTCCTGAGCAGTCACAAAATGATTGTGAGACGTCATAAGCATCATAATATGTCCGTAAACTGTCATATAATGTTTCTGATCTTTCATAAACGTCACAAAATGTTTCTGAACTGTTATAAAATGTTTTAAGACCGGAATTTGTTATTTTTTAAATTTTATGAATAAAGTTTTAGACATTTCAACTTCCAGATTTGGATTCTATCAAAAAATATGACAACATTTTTATACTTTTTGAGCGGATTTTACTGTTTTTGACATTCCATGAAAAGAATTTTGTCTTTTTTTAATGTTAATGGTTGGATTTTTGTGCTTTCTGACAATGTTTTGATGTTTCAAGGCCGGAGTTTGATTTTTTTTCAACAATATGTCATTTTTTGCCAGTTTTGACGTTTCATTAATAGAGTTTAGCATTTTTTAACAGTGCATTCTAGTTTTTCTGTTGTTTTATAGATGGTTTTTGCTATTTTTAAAGTTTTATGAAAACTTTTTAAAAAGTTTATACACAGATTTTAGTGTTTTCTGACAATTGTTTGAAATTCAAGCTTGAATGTTACTAATTTTGACATTTTATTATCATAATTTTGCACTTTTTATCAGTTTTTGGCAGGATTTTGATGTTTTAAAGCCGGAATTTGGTATTTTTGAATTTTTTTATGAATAAAGTTTTGCACCTTTAAACCGTTTTGAGCAGGTTTTGGTCTTTATTAACAGTATTTTGATGTTTTAATGACGGATTTTGCTATTTTTGACATTTTATTAACATAGTTTTGCACTTTTTATCAGTTTTTGGCGGGCTTTTGATGTTTTAAAACTGGTTTTGCTATTTTTGACATTTTATGAATAAACTTTTACATTTTTAAACCGTTTTGTGGGCGAATTTTGGTTTTTATTAACGATATTTTGATGTTTTAATGCTAGATTATGCTATTTTGGCATTTTATTAACATAGTTTTGCACTTTTAATCAACTTTTGGCCGGATTTTGATTGTTATTAACAATATTTTGATGTTTCAATGCTGGATTTTGCTGTTTTTGACATTTTATTAACATAATTTTGCACTTTTGATCAATTTTTGGCCGGATTTTGACGTTTTAAAGCAGGATTTTGTTATTTTTGACATTTTATGAATAAAACTTTGCACTTTTAAACCGTTTTGGGTGGGTTTTGATTGTTATTAATAATATTTTGATGTTTTAATGCTGGATTTTCCTATTTTTGACATTTTATTAACATAGTTTTGCACTTTTTATTTGTTTTTGGCAGGATTTTGTTGTTTTAAAGCCGGAATTTGTTTTTTTTTTTACATTTTATAAATAAAATTTTGCACTTTTAAACCGTTTTTGGCGGGTTTTGGTTGTTATTAACAATATTTTGATGTTTTAATGCTGGATTTTCCTATTTTTGACATTTTATTAACATAGTTTTGCACTTTTTATTTGTTTTTGGCAGGATTTTGTTGTTTTAAAGCCGGAATTTGTTTTTTTTTTTACATTTTATAAATAAAATTTTGCACTTTTAAACCGTTTTTGGCGGGTTTTGGTTGTTATTAACAATACTTTGATGTTTCAATGCTGGATTTTGCTATTTTGGCATATTATTAACATAGTTTTGCACTTTTAATCAATTTCTGGCCAGATTTTGATTATTATTAACAATATTTTGATGTTTCAATGCTGGATTTTGCTGTTTTTGACATTTTATTAACATAATTTTGCAGTTTTGATCAATTTTTGGCCGGATTTTGACGTTTTAAAGCAGGATTTTGTTATTTTTGACATTTTATGAATAAAACTTTGCACTTTTAAACCGTTTTGGGCGGGTTTTGATTGTTATTAATAATATTTTGATGTTTTAATGCTGGATTTTCCTATTTTTGACGTTTTATTAACATAATTTTGCACTTTTTATTCGTTTTTGGCAGGATTTTGTTGTTTTAAAGCCGGAATTTGTTTTTTTTTAACATTTTATAAATAAAATTTTGCACTTTTAAACCGTTTTGGGCGGATTTTGGTTTTTATTAACAATATTTTGATGTTTTAATGCTGGATTTTGCTATTTTTTACATTTTATTAACATAATTTTTTACTTTTTATTAGTTTTTGGCAGGATTTTGATGTTTTAAAGCCAGAATTTGCTATTTTTGACAATTTATGAATAAAGTTTTGCACTTTCAAACCGTTTTGGGCGGGTTTTGATTTTTATTAACACTATTTTGATGTTTTAATGCCGGGTTTTGCTATTTTTGACATTCTATTAACATAATTTTTCCCATTTTGATCAGTTTTTGGCCGGATTTTGATGTTTAAAAGCCAAATTTTGCTATTTTTAAAGTTTTATGAATAAAGTTTTGCACTTTTAAACCGTTTTGTTTGGATTTTAGTTTGTATTAACAATATTTTGATGTTTCAATGCCGGATTTTGCTAGTTTTGACATTTTATTAACATAATTTTGCACTTTTTGACAGTTTTGGCCGGATTTTGATGTTTTAAAGCAGGATTTTGCTATTTTTGGTGTTTAGTGAATTAAGTTTTGCATCTTTAAACCGTTTTGGGCGGATTTTGGTTTTTATTGACAATATTTTGATGTTTCATTGCCGGATTTTGCTATTTTTGACGTTTTATTAACATAATTTTGTATTTTTATCAGTTTTTGGCAGGATTTTGATGTTTTAAAGCCGGAATTTGCTATTTTATTTTTATAAAAAAGTTTTGCATCTTTAAACCGTTTTGAGCGGATTTTGATTGATTTTAACAAATATTTTTAAAACCGAAATTTGCTATTTTTGACATTTTATGAATAAAGTTTTGTACCTTTAAACCGCTTTGGGCGGGTTTTGGTTGTTATTAACAATATTTTGATGATTCAATGCCGGATTTTGCTTTTTTTTACATTTTATTAACATAATTTTGCACTTCTTATCAGTTTTTGGCAAGATTTTGATGTTTTAAACCCAGAATTTGCTATTTTTAATGTTTTATGATTAAAGTTTTGGATTTTTAAACTGTTTTGGGCGGATTTTGATTGTTATTTTCAATATTTTGATGTTTCAATGCCGGATTTTGCTATTTTGGCATTTTATGAATAGAATTTTACACTTTTTAACAGTTTATGGCTGAATGTTGCTATTTTTAACAATATTTTATAGCCGGATTTTGTTATTTTTGAAATTTTATAAAAATGTTTACAATTTTCAACAGTTTATTAATAAAATAATAATAATAATAATACGTTTATTACACTTAGGCCACCATTTACAATTATAAAATACAAAATTAAAAACAGAACAACAACTTTCCAGATTTTTGTTTGTTTTTAATATTTTAATAATTTATGGCCGGATTTTATTATTTTAAATTTGTTATAAATAGAATTTTGCTATTTTTAACAGTTAATAACAGGATTAAAAAAGGTTTAAATTACCGGTCTGTACTTATGTTATAGAGTGACCTACCAAAAGTTTGGATATTACCATTACCTCATGTAATATATTAACTTTTTACGTTTGCAGAGTAAAGAAACTTATTTTTATTTGATAACTAACGCTTGGGCGGGTGGGCGGGGACTCAAGTTTAAATTACCGGTCCGTACTCATGTTCTAGAGTGGCTCACCCACCCGCCCAAGTGTAATATAGAAACTTTTAACGCATGCAGAGTCGCAAAATTTATTTTTTTATAATTAACGCTTGGGTGGGAACCTTAGTTCAAATTATCCGTCCGTACTTATGTTCTGGAGTGTCTTACCCACTTGCCCAAGTGTTTGTCATCAAAGCTTTGGATGTTACCATCACCTTATGTAATAGGCGGGTGGGCGGGGACCCTAGTTTAAATTACCGGTCCGTACTTATGTTCTGGAGTGACCCATCCACTCCCCAAGTGTTTGTTATCAAAGGTTTGAATGTTACCATCACTTTATGTGATACGGAGACTTTTAACGCATGCAGAGTAGAGAAACTTAATGTTTTATACCTAACACATGGGCGGGTGGTTGGTGACTCCAGTTCAAATTACCGGTCCGTACTCATGTCCTGGAGTGACCTACCCACCCGCACAAGTGTTTGTCATCAAGGAATTGGACATCACTATTACCTTCTCAAATATAGAGACTTTTAATGCTCACAGAGTAGAGAAGCATCAATTTTTTTCATAACTAACACTTGGGCGGGTGGATAGGAACCCCAGTTTAAATTACCGGTCCGTACTCATGTTCTGGAGTAGAGAGATTAAAAGTTTTTTTTCAAAATTTTTTAATATTTTGCGGTAAGGCTAAAAAAATCTTAACTACGCTACTGAATTAACCTTTGTTAAGTTTCATTTCTTTAAACGATTGCCGTTGGAATATGTATTTGTATTTGTGCAAATAGGATTTTTGACAATTTTGCATTATAATGTTAAATAATAATATTAAATGAACACTAAACCATAATTACATTTAATATGAAAGTGTGGGTAAATCGGAGACTAGGCTAGGTTAGCACTACTTATAGATAAGCTTTTTGTCGAAGCTAACATAATCGGTGCGTGTGACGTCAGTTGTGGACAAGAAGGCGCATATAGCAAGAGACTAGGCGTTTATTATGTATCAACAAATAAAGTTTTTTAATATTTTTACAGTCAATTGAAGCTAAAAATCGCAAGTGAGCATAACATAGAGTAACAAAGTGAGCAGCAGAATCGGTGCCAATATTTTGCGAGGCTGGGTTAAAACTCAAGAAAAAAATTGAGACAAAAAAATGATTTAATAATCAAAAAAAAGTTTTTCTGCAAAATGAACCAAATTATTTACAGCAAAGTTGTTACCAGTGCGGACCCGGGTTTCGGGAACACTCAATCTTCAGAGATGGCGGCAACATATTTGAAAACTTTTGATGTTTTGATTTTAGTTATAGTTTTCAATGATTTTTAACAAGTTGGCGGGTGGGCGGAGAAACTATAAAAATAGTCACGCTTAATTGTTGTAATACTGTGATTGGCTCACCCACCCATGTGTTGAGTGATCTAGTGATTTGATATTAAACCATCGGAGATATTGCTTTTTTCAAAAAACCATAAAAGATCAAACGTCAGTGTTTATCTTTATGCGCAAAGAAGGAGAATGTACTAATTCCTCAATAACTAACACTCGGTCGGGTGGGCGGGAACACTATAAAAAGAATCACGTTTAATTGTTGAAATGCTATGGCACGCCCACTCATCCAAGCGTTAGTGATCCAGTGATTTAATTTTGTCAAAAAACACAAGAATTCAAATGTCAGTTGTCACTAATATGGGCGAGGAAGGGAAGCGTAATAATTCCTTGATAACGAACAGTCGGGTGGGTGGGCGGGAACACTATAAAAAAGTCACGCCCAATTATTGAAATATTGTGACCCGCCCACCCACCCAAGTTTTAGTGATCCACTGATTAGATATTAAACCACCGGTGATGTTTTTTTTGTCACAAAAACTTTTACTTATAAAATCTGCATCAATAAATGCAATTGTCAAATAACTCTTGTTTGTAATACAAAATTTAATATTTATATAAAATAAATGTGTTTTTAAAGTCCAGTTTAACGGCAAGTTTCTTGCTATATGGATTTGCTTGCCCACAACTGACGTCATACGCACCCACTATGTTGGCTTTGCCGTTTTGACAAAATACGTGTCTATAAGTGTAAACTGTCTAACATATATAAGGTATGTTCCATTTGACCGTTTCATGCACCCGGTGCGTTAGAGGTTGAGTGCGACTATATTCGATGTGGAATATTCGAGCTTGAACATTGCGCCGCGGTTATTCCCGCTTAAAACGTCAGTTTTGTTATGTGCATGGCCGCCGCGCTTAAATTGTACATTTTGAATTGTACTTACCTATGATTTGGACATAGCGGTAGTATAAAACTATGGCGGATATGTATAATATAAAATTAGAAATTAATGAAGAAAGATATTACCATATCATTCAAATCTGAACTGTCATTTTTAAATTTCGCGGGCAAGAGCGTCTCGCACAAGGAAATATGGCGTTTTTTACCTCGAAAAAACACATCGAATATCTACAACGCTTGTGACAAATGGAACAACTTATTAGTCACACCCATAAAATTAGTGCCACCAAGTGCGACTATTTTGTCAAATGGAAAACAGCTATAGTGTCTGTATTATTATACAAATCTGTTATATAAACTTTTAGTTTAACAAAGCATTTGTCAAGTGTTTCACAATTTTTTATATAACCTTTAACTTTTAATTGTCTGACATATAAGTTAGTTTAAGAAATTGCCTGTCTGAAATTAACTGCTCTAACATATAACTGTTATTTTTTTATCTTCAACTGTCAGTTTGACAAATCAACTGTCAACTTTTTGAGAAAGCGTATAAGGCTGCAGTCTTACTGCACCACCCACCGCCACCAACTAAAATTCGAACACGTTAAATCATATGGCGACGGTCCCACTGATTCACTATTCTCGCCGGCATCTGTCATTTGGGAACCACCGTTTCATAATTTCAAATCGGTTGGTGGTAGCGCGGCAACGGTTGATCGTCATTTGAAACATACTAACTTGATATTTTACAAATCAAAACATAATGTCATTTTCGCTTTGATATTTGAGAATTTTAAAAACGGTAACATGGAAGAAACACGGACACTATCCGACATTGATAAACTAATTACATTAGTAAATGAAAGGCCCAAAATAAAAATATATAAATATAGCATTCTTCTACTGACATAGAAATGAGTGGGAAATTTAAATATTTGGTGGTCACCAGTGGCTGCAGTGAGACTGTAGTACTTTTTGGTGGTTAGTGGCAAACGGTGATAGTTGGTGGCGGTGGTGCAGTGAGATTGCAGCCTAACTGTCTGATGTAAGTGGTTAACTTTTTTCTTGGCAAATTTATTACAGTTTTTTTTTTGAAAAAGTATTACATATCCAGTTTGGCCAGATTTTTACAAGTAAAAAAGAATATAAGATGTTTTTAACTTTTCTACTCTTAAATCCTTAATCTTCCTATTCTAAATCCGAAAAACCTGCACTCTAACAACTGGTTAACTAAATTAGCGTGTATAGTTCAAAAAGTTGTACTTTTTGGTCCCAAACCAGCATCTGTAATGTCATTATTTAAAAAATTATAAAAATCTGATGTTTATACTAAAAAAAGGCAAATTTCGAATCTGACATAATAGATTCAATTTTAAAATTTATGGCATTTGAAAATTTTTAAAATTATGTTTTAATATGATTTCTATTGTTTTGGCCTAACTTAATTACTTTATGGACGGATTTTAATTCTTTTGCGCCGGGTTTTGTATTTTATGACTAGATTTTTAAAAGTATGACAAAATTCTGCCAATTTTAAACAAATTTGTACGTTTTTTTCCGATTTTTAATAATTTATGACCAGATTTTAATTTATTTAAGCGGAAATTTGTATTTTATGATTAATATGAAGCAGATTATTATAGTTTTTGGCCGGATTCAATTACTTAATGTTTAAAATTGATCTTTAATGAGCCGGATTTTGTCTTTAACGGCCAGATTTTTATATTAAAAGTTAGTTGCTTTTAATTCTATTTTGTTTTGTTTGTACAACAATGTATGGCCGTTTTTCATAAATAAAATGTTGCACTTTTTAGAAGTTTTTTCTTTATAAATAGAATTTTGCATTTTCCAACCTTTTATGGCCGGATTTTTGGTTCTTTTTGACAAAATTTTTATACTTCATAGCCGGATTTTACAACTTTACTAACAGATTTTTGCACGTTTTGACAGTTCAAGGCCGGATTTTGCTTATTTTGACATTTCATAAACAGAATATTGCACCTTTTAACAGTTTATGGCCAAATTTTGGATTTGATATTTTTGCCAAAATTTCTTATTTTTAACATCTCGTAAATAGAATTTTAAACTTTTCAACTGTTTATGACCGGATTTTGTTATTTTTGACATTTTATGAACAGAATTTTGTACCTTTTGTTATTTTGCTATCTCTGATATTCTATTAAAAACAATTTTCAACAGATTAAAGTTCTTTCTGTTAATTTAGAAGCCGAATAAAAATTTTGGCAGTGAAATTTGTTAAAACCAAATGCTGTTACCTGAATTTCTAGTTCTAAAAGCCAAATTTAGAAAATGCTATAACTTAGAGGCTAAATTATTACTTTGTGAGTAATATTTAATAAGTTTGTAGCCGGAATTACATTTTTAAATGCCGCATTTACACTTTTAAAAACGATATTGATTGTTTAAAGGCCGGATTTATAATTCAAAAGCCAAATTAACAGTTTGACAGTAAAGTTTATCACTTTGAAAGCCGGTTTTACATTTTTAATAGCCAAATTTGCAGTATTTGTCAAAATTGTCAAAACGTCTAACAATCTGTCAAAATGTATTGCAGTTTGACAAGTAATACAATTGATATTTTATAACTCAAACAAATAATTTTTTTTATTAATATTTAAATTTTTAAACAGTAGAACAAATACCAATAATTCATGACACAATTGATTAAATATTAATCTTGAAAAACGAAATATTCGTTGGGCTTGTGCATACGCGTCTTACAAAGACGAAAACAAGTTTCTTAGAAAATAAAAGTAACTTGCACATTACAGTTAGTACTACTAATACTGCAACATTGAAAAAATAAAATTGAAAAATGTGGTTAAAATTTAAAAAAAAAAAAAAAAATAATAATAATAATAAAATTAAAATTAAACAAAAAAGAAGTATTTTGAAAATAAATTATAGATAAAGGGAAAAATGAATTGGACATTTTTATTTTCAAAATACTTCTTTTTTTTTTTTTTTTTTTTTTTTTTTTGCACAAGCCCAACGTTTATTTCGTTTTTCAAGATTAATATTTAAATTTTTATTTAACAAAACTGTCAAAATACTTCTAATAATTATAATCTGTCAAAATTTATTACACTTTGTCAGGTAATACCAATAATAATAAAAAAATACAACTTGACACATGTCAATATACATAATATAAGAGCAAATCTGCGTAATTTATCTGTCTTCTAAATTTGGTTTGATGAAAGGTTGTCACTATTGACATTTGAATAGACGTTTACTTATAGCAATCTTATTAGTAACGCTACTAAACACTTTACTGAAAGGTGAATATATTGACACTTTGACAAGAGCCTGATAATTTTGATACATTGCCTGCTAACTTTTGTACACAAATCAGTTTTTTTTACAGTTTCAATTAAGAATTTGACAGTTTTGTCAACTTAACAGCTATTAAGTAACACAATACAATAATTTTCTGCAATTTTTGACATTTTAAATTTGTACATTACTTTAGAGACAATTTTTTGATAGATTTTGACATATTTTGACAAGTTTAGAACATAGTTTTATGGTTTTAATACTTAGATTTTTTGACAGTTTTAGTTATTTTTAATGTTTTAGTGACATATACATATATACGAATGGAGCATCTTAACTCACAAGTTGCCCCAAGTTGGGCGCTAATCGTTTTGGTCTAGCTTTGTCTAAGGTGGTGACTAGCGACGTTTCTGGGCTGGTGCCTGAGAAAGTAGGAATTAATGTCAGATTATGCGACTTCTGGCTGTTGTTTCTTCTTGGATATTGCCACAAGAAATAAAAACGGTTGTGGGAGAAAATAATGTCTTAAATTTAAGAGGAAATTTACAAGAATGCGCAAAGGCTAGAAATATAGCAAACACAAGGTCAAGAAAATTAAGAGCTTTTACAAAATTTACAAAAAGTAACTTTAAACGGAAATATGTACAAACTAAAAGAAGAAAGCAATAAAAAAAAACTACGCTTTAAATTGAACTAGATTGTATGAGGATCCGCTTACTAGATTGAAAAAAAATGTATTTGCAGCTATTTTTGGAGAACAAGCTAAAAGTAACGGAAGAACTGTTTTTACTAAAGTAGTGGAAAATGTAGAACTTTTTGTAAAAGATGAACTGGCATAAGTCTTCCAGGCTTTAAAATCTGGAATATCTCCTGGCTTGGATAACATATATTCAGAAGTTATAAAAAAAGGGCGATTGACTACTAAAAATTCTGATTGAACGTCTAATGCAGCAGACTTTTCTGCCAAATGGAAAACAGCCAAGCTAATACTGATTCTAAGAGAAACTCTACAAATAAAAACTGTAGACCAATAAATTATGTTGTTTTTGTAAATCGACTACTGTGCGTCCTTTTAATTTAAACTTAGATTCCGCCCACCCGCCCAAGTGTTTATGATTAAAAAATTGAATCACAAACACTTGGGCGGTGGGTGGACAACACAAAACTAAACCACATGCACAATGAATTTGAACTTAATTGCCGGCCACCCACTCAAGTGTTTATGATAAAAAAATTGGATAACAAACACTTGGGCAACACAAATCTAAACTACTTGCCCAATAAATTTTAACTTAGTTTTTGCTCACCCTCCCAAGTGTTTGTGATCAAAAAATTGAATTACAAACACTTGAATGGTGGGTGGGCAACACACATCCAAACCAGGGGGCGTGTGTCCATAGTTTGAACTTAATCGGATTACAAACACTTAGGCGGATAGGTGGGCAACTCAAATCCAAACCAAACTTTGAATTTGCAGCTTTCAGAAAAAAAAAAAAATTTGTTAACAAATTCTTGGGTGGGTGAGTAGGCACACAATCTACTCGATGGTAATCATAGTACGGAGTAACTTACCTACCCACTTAAGTGTTGATAATCAAAAAATAGATATTACCTCCTTCTTTTTGAACAAAAAAATGTTTAATGCTTAGAAAGAAAATTCCAGTTTTTTGTTAACAAACTCTTAGATAGGTAGGTGGACATTCCAGTTCAACCTACACTAGGACAATCATGATTTGAAGTAACTTAGCCCCCTTCCCAAATGTTGTCAAAAGATTGAATACTACCTCTTTTTTCTTGAACAAAGAAACTTCTAACGCTTGCAAAAAAGAGAAACTTTCAATTTTTTGTTACCAAACTCTTGAGCAAGTGGGTGACTACTCCAGTAATCTGGAGTGATCCACCCATCTGCCCAAGCGTTTGTAAAGAAAAGATCTAAATTGATCACGAAGTTATTAAAACTATAGTAAGAAGCAAAGACAAATAACGAACACTAGTCACTTTTGACATCAAAAATGTTTTTAATAGCTTATTGTGGGAAGAAATTTAGCCGAAAATTGATTTAAAAAAAAAACAATTTACCTAAATGAACGAATTTTTTGTGAAAAAAGCGTCTGCAGCTAGCCATTAAACCTAGCAGGTGCTCTGGCAAACCGGAAGTCCGTAGGTCAAACGGTTTTTATTCGGCGATCAAAGAAAAGTTTGATTTTGTTGCTTGCGTTTAATTTGTAAGTGAAAAATTTTGATAAATTTTTATAACTTATGGCCTAGTTTTTATGGCCGGATTTTTGTTCTTACAACTAGATTTTGAAGTTTTTGGTAAAGTTTTTATGATTTGTGGCCGGTTTTTTGTTCTTAGAACTAGATTTTAAAGTTTTTGTAGGATCTTTGTGATTGTTGGCCAAAATTTTGTGTTTACAACAATATTTTAAGGTTTTGGTCTAGATTTTTATGTTTTCGGTTGGAATTTTATGATTTATGGCCGGATTTTTTTAATTGCAATTAGATTTAGAAGTTTTATGCCAGATTTTTATGATGGCCGGATTTTTGTATTTAGAAGTTCTAAAATTTTTGTTTAAATTTTTACGATTGGATTTCTGTTTTTACAACTATTTTGAAGTTGCGCAAACCGAATGATATTCCTGGTTTAGTTTTAGTTTAAATCTGTTAATTTCTAACAGTTTTGATAATTTATTTAATAGTTTTTTAAAACTGTCAATTTGTTACACAAATCACATATTTTTTTTAGTTTTAGTATCTTTTAAAGATTCTTGTAATAGACTTGAGTAGTTTGAATTGTAAAACACAGACAAATGAATTACTGTTAACGTTTTGACAGTTTTAGTAAACTTTTTGACAGTTGTCAGTAGATTTTGACAGATTTTGATTGTTTATTCCAACTTTAACATTTTAACAGCTTTTTGTTATTTTGATAACTTTTTGACAGTTTCAATTAACAATTTGACAGTTTTGTCAACTTTTAACAGTTGTGTAGTAACAGAATATAATAATTTTATTAAAAAAATAAAGCAACCAATTTTTCAATAAGGAAGCGACAAACGACACTTGTGAAGCGACTTGTAACATCCACAATAACTCAATTGAATGAAACTTATCTGCGAAGCGACTAGATATTAGATAAAGCGCCAAAAGACTTAGAATTAATTGCGAAGCGACTTGTGACATCATAGGATGACTGAATTGAATCAAACCTAATTGCAAAGCGACATATGACACTTGCGAAGCAACTTGTGACATCCACAATACTTGAATTGAATGAAATTTAATTGCGAAGCGACTTGATATTAGATAAAGCGCCAACAGGCTTAGAGTTAATTGCGAAGCGATTTGTAGCATTATATGATGACTGAATAGAATTAAACCTAATCATAAAGCGACAAACGACACTTGCGAAGCGACTTGTAACATTCACAATAACTCAATTGAATAAAACTTAATCGCGAAGCAACTAGATATTAGGTAAAACGTCAACAGGCTTAGAATTAGTTTCGAAGAGTCTTGTGACATCATAAGATGACTGAATTGAATCAAACCTAATCGCGAAGCGACAAACGACATTTGCGAAGCGACTTGTGACATCCACAATAACTGAATTGAATAAAACTTAATTGCAAAGCGACTAGATATTAGATA
The DNA here is from genome assembly GCA_963932245.1 of Tachinus rufipes. Lineage (NCBI taxonomy): Eukaryota > Metazoa > Arthropoda > Insecta > Coleoptera > Staphylinidae > Tachinus > Tachinus rufipes. The sequence goes on along the minus strand of OZ010748.1, from coordinate 84,685,524 downwards.
ATTTGCCAAAAGACTTAGAATTAATTGCGAAACAACTTGAGACATTATAGGATGACTGAATTGAATCTAAGCTAATTGCGAAGCGCCAAACGACACTTGGGAAGCGACTTGTAACATCCACAACAACTGAATTGAATAAAACTTAATCGCAAAGCGACTAGATATTAGATAAAACGTTAATAGGCTTAGAATTAATTGCGAAGCGACTTTTGACATGATAGGATGACTGAATTGAATCTAACTTAATTGCGAAGCGACAAACAACATTTGCGAAGCGATTTGTGACATCCACAATACCTGAATTGAATGAAACTTAACCGCGAAGCGACTAGATATTAGATAAAGCTTCAACAGGCTTAGAATTAATTGCGAAGCGACTTGTGACATCATAGAGTGACTGAATTGAATCAAACTTAATTGCGAAATGACATACGACACTTGCGAAGCGACATACGATACTTGCGAAGCGACTTGTGACATTCTTTTTTTTTAATTTAAATTCAATTTGGAAGATTTATGCCAATTTATCACAATGCTTTTTGATAAATGTAGTAATATTTTTGACAATTTATTAACTTAGAATACAGTTTTTGACAGATGATGTTTGGTCTTCTGATCAAAGGTAAATCAATTTAGTTAATTATAATGCAAGCTAATCCGGATTGTGTGATAAAATTGAAGCCATGTTCATAGTAGACTTGTTACTTAATTACATTAAATTAATCAAATTTGATTACTTAATTAATTACTAATTAAATTTATGATTGTGCTAAATTTCAATTTAATCGATTTATTAAAAACTGGTTTGAAATATTTACATTAGAACATAGTACGTGTAACTAAGATTGTTTATATTTTATTAATAAGTTATGGAGAAATTTACATCTAAAAACATACATTAGCTGGAAATCATTAATTATAATCTATTTGCACGGACGCATTTCCTTCCTATATCAACAGCGTAAGATATTAAAAATGAAAATGAAACGAGATTATGCAAACTTCTTAAACTATTATTGAAATAATGAAAATTGTCTTTTATATACGTTTATCACCAAACCCAATTATAAAAAAAAACTTTTTTATGAGATTCGACTCACTGGAAAATTGTCCACACTTATGAGCGATGCTTGGTGTGCTGCTTAGTTTGAATGTTCTTGTGGAATGACCAGTAAATCAAAGCAATTGTTTGCTTGTATAGTATAAATAGTGTCTTTACAATATGGGCTTAAATTATGTTTGTATTATATACCTGGAAGCTATTTAACATCTCGGTATTTATATTGTATATTTTCACTTTTAGATACTAACTCGGAAAATAGCTTCTAGGTATATAATACCAACATAACTGCCCCCTATGTCGTAAAGACATAGCATAGAAGTCGAACTTGTAATAAAAAAGATCGATATCGACCAAATATAGTGATAAACAAGTTATTTCAATGTCAACACAAATTGTAGCAATAAAATCGCGTAATCAGTAATATGAATGATTATCCGATTTTATGGCTACAATTTATGTTAACTATCCATAATTTCTATTCCTACTATACATATCATATCATTACGGAAGATACTTTATGACATAATTATTATCAAAGCAAATATAAGGATTATATAGCAGGTTTTCCTTTCCACCTTCTTATTCAAATCACGTAACATACAAATATGGTTTTAATTTGTTCTTAGTTATTCTTTTTGGACAAACAGGACGAGTACTTCAACTTCACACTTTCTAATTGCTAAAAGATAGTTTCCTTTTTCATACATTGTTACGTGTTTTGATTTGCAACAAATTGCGTAGAATATAATCAAGGTCACTAAGTCAATTGTCAGTGTATGGCTTGAATTAACGACGTAATTGATATCGCAAAATTGCGCATGGCGTGTTATCAATTATAAATAATAATAGAGATAAATATTTTTATAACTGATTTAAATGAAATAATCATTTACATTTTTTAATTTTTTTTATTAATCAAATAAAATTATAGCTAAAAATATGTTTCATTTATTTATATTATATTTATTATTATAATTATGACTAGTGCATGTTTTTTTAATTAATTAATTAATCTTTATTATATAAATAACATAAACTACGTACTATATAGAACAAAAAATAATACATTTATAAAATATATATAAAAATCAAAAAGTTATTGTTTTTTTTTATTAGCAGTAAGCGACTATCGCTGTAGCGATCATAAACAGGATTGATGAAAATAGAATGCTTCCTGCTCCATTATTTTTACTGTATGACAGACCCTGCTGGTTGGGTTCGTCGACCTCGTTGCTGATTTGGTTACCTGCCGCCGGGTACCACGTGTCAGTACCTGCCGAACTTGAACGCACTCCTTGTTGCGTCGTATCTGCACCTAAAAATAATTTGTTTTAAAATGGTGTATACTGAGTTGCATATATTATGATATGCTAATTACAATAAACTCATCACACAAGCCAAGCCAATTACGTGCATTATCATGTTTATACATTTATAAATTTTAACGCGTGATATGTTTTACAAAACATAAGTTAGATTGTGGTGTGAGTATAATGGTGTGTCCGTCTCGTGAACATGACGTCAGGTGGGTGAAACTATAACAACGCGCAATTCACACGAATCACACGCTTAAATTCATAATAATAATAATGCGAGTTCTTATCACCCACCTGACGTCATTGTTAAGAGATTGCCACACCTATATACTCACACCACGAGTTAGATCATGCAGCTATCTCTTTCTTTCGATATGACGTCACATGGTTCGTTAAATTCGCGAGAATTTCAGTATTGCTTGTGTTTTTATAGGTTATTAATTTTAAAGTGGTTTGGTGCGCTGGATTATAAAAACTAAAAAGCAGTAGGCGAATAAATGCCAAATATAAGATAACTTTAATCCTTTAATGTGTAAAATTCTATTTATAAAATGTTAAAAATAGCTAAATCTGGCCTTAAAACATCAAAAAATTGGTCTTGAAACATCAAAATGTTGTCAGAAAGCACCATAAACTGTTGCATTTTAAGTTTTTTAATGAAATCTCAAAAATACGGCTATACAATTTCAAAATATTATTAGAAATGGCAAAATTTGGCTATAAACTGTTAAAAAATGAAAAATTCTATTTATAATATGTCAAAAATAGCTAAATCCGGTCTTAAAACATCAAAAATTATTAGAAAACAATGAAATTTGGCTAAAAACAGTTTTTTAAAAGTGTAAAATTTTATTTATTTGTTATAAATAGCAATCCGATCGTGAAACCAAAAATCCGGCTATAAAATGTTGAAAAATATAAATTTCTAATTAATAAAATTTCAAAAATAGCAAAATTTGGCTTTAAAACATCAAAATGTTTTGTTAGAAAATAAAAAAGCGACCACAAACTTATAAAAAGTGCAAAATTCTTTTCATAAAAAGTCAAAAATACCAAAATTCGGCAAAACGTGCAACATTTTATTTATAAAATGTGAAAAATAGCAAAATTCGGCTACGAAGTATAAAAATACTGTCAAAAAGTACCAAAATTTACCATAAACTATTAAAAATTGCAAAATTCTATTTATAAAAAGTCAAAAATAGCAAAATTTATTTGTAAAATATTTTAAACTCTAAAAACAGTTGAAAATGTGTTCATAAAATGTAAAAAACAGTAAAAACCGTTAAAAATTGTACAAATTTTAATGAGAAAAGAGCAAAATCCAGATATTGTTAAAAAACCAAAACCTGACACAAACTGTTGAAAAGGTCAACATTTAGGTAAAGCCATTTAAAATGTTTTTTTTGTTTGGCCTAAAATCTCTTGATAACAAACTTTTGGGCGGGTAGGTGGGCACTAAATTCGAAAGTATTTGCGCGTAGTCATAATTTTGTGTCCCCGCCTACCCACCCAAGTGTTTGTGATTGAATCTCTTAATAATCAACATTTTTATAGGATGGTAGGGCACTCTCGCCTACCCGCTCATGTGTTAACTAATTCCTGGGCGGGTAGGAAGGCACTCCAACCGGAAACACTTTCAAATAACTTTAAACTTATGTCTCCGCCTACCCACCTAAGTGTTAATGATCTAATCTCATGATAACAAACACTTGGGCGGGTGAGTGAGCACTCCATTCGCAACTACTCGCGCAAAATCATAAACTTGTGTCCTTGCCCCCCCCCCCCCCAAGTGTTAGTGATTCATTCTCATAATAACTAACACTTGGGCGGGCGAGTAAGCACTTCATTCAAAACTATTTGCGCGTAATCATAAATTTGTGTCCCCGCCCACCCGCCCAAGTGTTAGTGATCTAATCTTTTGATAACAAACGCTTGGGCGGGTGGGTGGGGCACTCCAATTAGAATTACCCGCGCAAAATTTATAAATTTGTGTCTTCGCTTACCTATCCAAGTGTGAATTTTTTGAGAACAAACACTTGGGCGGGTGGATAGGGCATTTCAATCAAAATTGTGTTTTTGCCCACCCACCCAAGTGTTTGTCATCAAGAAATTAGATAACAAACACTTGGGCGGATAAGCGGCGCACATTAATCAAAACTACTTGCGCGTAATCATAAAATTGTGTTCCCGCTCACCTACCCAAGTGTTTGTGAACCAATACTTTAATAACTAACACTTGGGCGGGTTGGTGGAGTACTCCAATCAAAACTACTAAAGAGTAATCATAAACTGGTGCCAAGAAATTAGATAACAAACACTTTGGCGGGTAGGCGGGACACTCCAATCAAAATATTTGTGCGGTCCCCGCTTTCCCGCCAAAGTGTTAGTGATCTAATCTCTTAATAACAAACGCTTGGGCGGGTGGTGGGGCACTCCAATTAGAATTAACCGCGGAAAATTATAAATTTGTGTCCCCGCTTACCTACCCAAGTGTTAGTTATGGAATCTTTTGAGAACAAACACTTGGGCGGGTGGGTGGTGCATTCCAATCAAAATTACTTGCGCGTAATCATAAAATTGTGTTTCCGCCCACCCGCCCAACTGTTTGTCATCAAGAAACTAGATACCAAACACTTGGGCGAGTAAGCGGCGCACATTAATCAAAACTACTTGCTCGTAATCATATAATTGTGTTCCCGCTCACCCACCCAAGTGTTTGTGATCTAATTTTTTAATAACTAACACTTGGGCGTGTTGGTGAAGCACTCCAATTAAAACTACTGAAGTGTAATCATAAACTGGTGTCAAGAAATTAGATAACAAACACTTGGGCGGGTAGTCGGGGCACTCCAATCAAAATATTTGTGCAAAATTATAAATTTGTGCCCCCGCTTACTTGCCTAAGTGTTAGTGATCTAATCTTTTACTAACAAACGCTTGGGCAAGTGGGTGGGGCACTCCAATCAAATCAAAACTACTTGCGCCCCGTCCACCCACCCAAGTGTTAGTTAAGAAATCTCTTGACAACGAACACTTGGACGGATGGGTGAGTCACTTCATTCAAAACTACTTGCGCGGAATCATAAACTTGTGTCCCCACCTACCCACCCAAAAGTTAATTATGGAATCTTTTAACAACAAACACTTGGGCGGTTAGGTAGTGCACTCCAATCAAAATTACTTGCGCGTAATGATAGAATTGTGTTCTTGCCTACACACCAAAGTGTTTGTCATTAAAAAATTAGATAATATCAGCCGTCAAAACAGTTATCTGTCCAATTGACAAAATAACTGTCAATTGTCTCATATTATATACTGTCAACTTTATTGTCATTTTATTTTATTTAATAACGGATCAACCTTTAATACAAAAAAATAATTACAATTAACTACTTTGCGCTTGATTATAAGCTGGTGTTCTCGTGCACTCGTTTAAGTGTTGGTCATCCAATCCTTTGACAACTAACACTTGGGCAAGTGGGCAAGCACTCCATCAAAACTATTTGCGCTTATTTATAAATTTGTGTTCTCGCCCACCCAAGTGTTAAGTTATCCAATCTCTTGTTAACAAACACTTGGGCGGGTGGGTGGTCAATGAATTCAAACTCACCCAAGTGTTTGTTTGATCCAATCCTTTAATATCTAACAATTGGGCGGGTTGGTGGGGCACTCTAATCGAAAGTACTAGAGCGTAATCATAAACTGGTGTTCCCGCCGACCCGCTTACCTACCTTTTAGTTAATTAATCTTTTGGGCGGACACTCCAATCAAAATTACTTGCGTGTAATTATAGAATTGTGTTTCAGCCGTCTAAACTGTGAACTGTCCATTTGACAAAATATCTGTCAACTGTCTCATATTTGTCAGATACTGTCAACTTTATTGTCAGCAAATTTCTTGACTTCAATTAAAACTACTCGCGCGTGATCATAAACTGGTGTTCTCGCGCACCCACCCAAGTGTTAGTTAACCAATCTTTTAATAACTAAAACTTGGGGGATGGGTGGGCACTCAATTCAAAAGTACTTGCGCGGAATCATAAACTTGTGTTGCCGCCCATCCACAAGTTATCCAATCTATTGACAACAAACACTTGAGCGGATGTGTGGGCACTCAATTCAAAAGTACTTGCAAGTAGGTATAATTTTGTGTCTCCGCTTACCCGCCCAAGTGTTCGTGATAAAATGTCTTGATAACAAACGCTTGGGCGAGTGGGTGGGTTACTTCTATCAAAACTACTCGCGCATAATCATAAATTTGTGCTTTTTTCCAACCCGCCCAAGTGTTAGTGATCCAATCTTTTGATAACAAACGCTTAAGCGGGTGGGTGGGTCACTCCAATAAAAACTACCCGCGCAAAACTATAAACTTGTGTTTCCGCTCACCCGCCCAAGTGTTAGTGATCTAATCTTTTGATAACAAATGCTTGGGCGGGTGGGTGGGCACTCAATTCAAAAGTACTTGCGCGTAGTCACAACATTTTGTTCCCGCCCGTCATCTCAAGTGTTTGTGATTTAATCTATTAATAATTAACACTTGGAAAGATTGGTGGAGCACTCCAATAAAAACTACTTGCGCGTAATCATAAACTGATGTTAGTTAATTAACCAATCTCTTGGGCGGTTAGGAAGGCATTCTAACCGAAACTTCTTGCGCATAATCATAAACTTATGTCCCCGCCCACCCACCCAAGTGATAGTGATCTAATCTCTTGATAACAAAATAAACGTTTGGGCGGGTGGGTGGGGAATTCTAATCAAAATTACTTGCGCGTAATCATAAATTTGTGTTTCCGCCTACCCACCCAAAACTTAAGTTATCCAATCTCTTGACAAGTAACATTTGGGCACTCAATTCAAAAATACTCTCGCAAAGTCATAATTTTGTTTCTTTGCCCACTCACCCAAGTTTTTGTGATCTAACCCCTTAATAAATAACACTTGAGCGGGTTGGTGGGGCACTCCAATCAAAACTACTCGCGCGTAATCATAAACTGGTGTCAAATGTTAGTTAATTAATCATAACAATTTGGGCGCATAGGAAGGCACCCCAACCGGAACTACATGCGCGTAATCATAAACTTATGTCTCCGCCTACCCACTAAAGTGTTAGTGATCCAACCTCTTGATAACAAACGCTTAGGCGGGTGGGTAGGGCACTACAATAATAACTACTTGTGCGGAATATTATACTTGTGTCCCCGCCCACTCGCCTAAGTCTTAGTGATCCAATCCTTTAATAACTAACATTTGGGCAGGTTGGTGGGGCACTCCAATCAAAACTATTTGCTCGAAATCATAAATTTGTGTCACCGCCTACCCATCCAAGTGTTAGTTTTGGAATTTTTTGACAACAAACACTGGAGCGGGTGGGTAGAGCGCTTCAATTAAAATTACTTGCGCGTAATCATAAAGTTTTGTCCTCGCCTACCCATCCAAGTGTTTGTGATCTAATCCCTTAATAACTAACATTTGGGCGGCTTAGTAAGGCACTCCAATCAAAACTACTAGTGTTTCCGCTCACCCGCTCAAGTGTTAGTTAAGCAATTCCTTGGGCGGTGGTGAGTGAACACTCCATTTAAAATTACTTTTGCAAAACCATAAACTTGTGTTTCCGCCCACACACCCAAGTGTTAGTGATTCAATCTTTTGATAACAAACGCTTGGGCGGGTGGGTGGGCGGGCACTCAATTAAAAAGTACTTGCGCGTAGTCATAATTTTGTGTCTTCGCCCACCCACCCACCCAAGTATAAGTTATGAAATCTTTTGTTAACAAACGGGTGCGGTGTGGTCTTCCAATCAAAACTACTTGCGCGTAATCATAAACTTGTGTCTTCGCCTACCTACCTAAGTGTTAGATATGGAGTGTCTTGACAACAAACACTTGGGCAAGTGGGTAGGGCACTCCAATTGAAATTACTTACGCGTAATCTTAAATTGTGTTCCCGCTCGCTCACCCAAGTGTTTGTCATCAAGATATTAGATAATATCAACCATATAAACTGTCAACTGTGTTATATTTTTGTCAAATTTGGTTAACTTTCTTGTCAGCAAATTTCTTGACTCCAATCGCGCACCCACCCAAATATTGGTTATCCAATCTCTAGATAACTAACACTAGGGTGGGTTGGTGGGGCATTCCAATCAAAACTACTTGCGCGTAATCATAAATTGGTGTTCTCGCCTACCCGCCCAAGTGTTAGTTAACCAATTTCTTGAGCGGGTAGGAAGGCAATTCAACTGGATCTACTTGCGCGTAATAATAAACTTACGTCCCCGCTCACCTACCCAAGTGTTAGTGATCCAATCTTTTGATAACAAACACTTGGGCGAGTGAGTGAGCACTCTATAAAACTACTTGCGCGGAATTATATATTTGTGTCGCCGCCCACCCGCCCAAGTGTTAGTAATTCAATCTTTTGATAACAAGCGCTTGGGCGGGTCGGTGGGGCACTACAATCAAAACTACTTGCGCAAAATCATAAATGTGTGCCCCTCCTACTCGCCCAAGTGTTTGTTATAGAATTTCTTGACAACAAACACATGGGCGTGTGGGTGGGATACTTCAAAACTACTGGCGCGTAATCATAAACTTGTGTCTCCGCTTGCCCACTCAAGTGTTAGTTATAGATTGGCACTCTAATTAAAATGACTTGTGCGTAATCATAGAAATGTGTTCCCGCCCACCCACCCAAGTATTTGTTATAAAAATATTAGATATCATCCGTCTAAACTGTCAACTGTCTTATATTTGTCAGATACTGTCAATTTTATTATCAGCAAATTTGTTGACTCTAATCAAAACTACTCGCGCGTGATCATAATCTGGTATTCTTGCGCACCCACTCAAATGTTTGTTATCCAATCTCTTGACAACTAACACTTGGGCGGGTGGACAAACACATAAATCTGTGTTCCCGCCCACCCACACAAATGTTAAGTGGATGGGCACTCAATTCAAAAGTACTCTCGCGTAGTCATAGTTTTGTGTCTCCGCCCATTCACCCAAGTACATTTGTGATTCAATCCTTTAATATCTAACTTAATAACTACTACTTGCCCAAGTGTTAGTTAACCAATCCCTTGAGAGGGTAGAAAGGTACTCCAATTAGAAGTACTTGCGCATAATTATAAATGTTATGTTCCCACCCATCCACCAAAATGATAGTTAACTAATCTTTTGATTACAAACACTTGGGCAGGTTAGTGAGCACTCCATAAACTCCAACTACTTGCGCAGAACCATAAACTTGTGTTGCCGCCCACCCGCCCAAGTGTTAGTAATCTAATCTGTTGATAACAAACGCTTGGGCGGGTAAGTGGGTCACTCTAATTAAAACTACTTGCGCGTAATTATAAACTTGTGTCTCCGCTCACCGGCCCAACTGTTAGTGATTCAATCTTTTGAAAACAAACGCTGGGCGGGTATGTGGGACTTTCCAATCAAAACCCGCCCACCCACCTAACTGTTAGTTATAGAATCTTTTGACAACAAACACTTGGGAGGGTGATTAAGGCACTCCAATTAAAATTACACTTGCGCGCAATCATATAATTGTGTCCCGCCTACCCACCGAAGTATTTCTCATTAAGAAATTAGATAATATCAGCCGTCTAAACTGTCAATTGACAAAATATCTATCAACTGTTTTATATTTGTTAGATACTGTCAACTTTGGTGACCACTCAATTCAAAAGTACTTGCGCGTAGTCATAATTTTGTGTCCCGCCTACCCGCCCAAATGTTTGTAATCCAATTCTTTAATAACTAACTCTTGGGCGGGTTGTTCAAAACTACTTGAGCATAATCATAAACTGTTTTTGCACACCCGCCCAAGTGTTAGTTAATCAATCTCTTGGGCGGGTAGGAAAGCTCTCCAACCGGAACTACTCTCGCGTAATCATAAATTTATGTCCTTGCCCACTCACCCAAGTGTCAGTGATCCAATTTCTTGATAACAAACATTAGAACGAGTGAGTGAGCAGTGTGAGCACTCCATTCGAAACTATTTGCGCAGAATCATAAACTTGTGTTTTTGCCCACCCACCTAAGTGTTACTGAACCAATCAACTTGCACTACTTGCACAAATGCCCCGCCAACCCACCCAAGTGTTGTATATAAAATCTCTTGACAACAAACACTTGAGCGGGTGGGTGGGGCACTTCAATTAAAACTACTCGCAAGTAATTATAAACTTGTGTCCCCGCCTACCCATCCAACTTTATTTTCAGCAAATTTCTTGACTCCAATTGAAACTACCGAAGTATTGGTCATCCAATCACTTGATAACTAACACTTGGATGGATGAACAAGCACGGAATCAAAACTACTTGCGCGTAATCATAGTTTTGTGTTCCCGCCCACCCACCCACAAAGTGTTAAGTTATCCAATTTCTTGATAACAAACTCTTGGGCGGGTGGGTGGGCACTCAATTCAAAAGTAATTGCGTGTAGTTATAATTTTATTAGTTAACCAGTCTCTTGGCCGGGTAGAAAGGTACTCTAACCGGAAGACGTACTCGCGCGTAATTATAAACACTTGAGCGAGTGAGTAAGCACTCCATTCAAAACTACTCTTGTCTCCAGCTACCCGTCCAAGTGATACTAATCCAATCTCTTGATAACAAAAACTGCAATCAAAACATAAATTTGTGTCCCCGCCTACCCACCCAAGTGTTAGTTATGAAATTTTTTGACAAAAAACACTTGGGCGGGTGGAGGTGGGGCACTCCAATCAAAATTACTTGCGCTTAATTATAGAATTCTGTTCCTGCTCACCCGCCCAAGTGTTTGTAATCAAGAAATTATATGACAAACACTTGAGTGGGTGAGCGGGGGATTTCAACCAAAACTACTCGCGCGTAAAAACATAAAACTAATTTACTAAAAATTGCGCATTACAAAGTTTATTATAAAACTATCTTACTGCAAAAAAAAAAACGCTAAGAAAAACTCATTTATTAGACAAAACTCAGAAAAAGTAATTTACATTGCGCAAAAAATATATTTATAGCATAAAATCTATAAAAAATTGCACTTTTTGCATAAATTTAATTAAAAAGTACAGTGGCAAAGACGAATTTGAATCATGAAACTCAAAATGAGCACCAACTTTATAAGCTGGAGGATCGCTTGAAGAAACAAGATGAGAAAATTAATGGACTCGACAAGTTCATTCTCAACTACGAAGACGACCTCAAACAAATTAGCCTGGACTATAAGGATTTCTTTTTTGAGTTAAAAAAAGACATTTTGCAAGAAATCTAGAAGAACCTCTACAGCAGCCCTAATGTCATTCATTGCCAGCCAGACCACCCAACCAGCCACGTCAGCGGAATGTCCTTGATTTTCTCAAAAAAGGTCCCAAAGACTCCAGCGTTTTTGTCATGCCGCAGCTTACTAAGACTCCGGACGCCTTAGTACAGACCTTTTTCAAGAGGTTTGCCAAAACCCAATCAAGTCTAACATATCAGAGAACAAAGAGCAAATAGAAATTATTATACACTATACATTTTTAGGTTTTTTTGGTTTTTATGGAGTAGAGGGGGGGGGGGGGTATAGTGTATTAAAATCTAAAATCCTCCCTCTCCCATGAGAAAAATTAAAAAAAACTAAAAATTTTTGAAAATAGCTAAGGTTCTGTTTATTGCTGCTTGGCGTAGTTCTTCACAGTTTCTTATTTCTGTTTAGTTTTTTATATTCCGGAGCCATGAAAGCTGTTTACGGTCAATGTTTTTTCTGCTTTTCTTATAACTCTGCCCTTCTTAGCACTTTTTCATTCCTAATGAGGCCAACCCACAAAATTTGGTACATTCTTCTCAAGGTGAATATTTTGAGGACCTTAATCTTATTGTTGGATATTGCCTTTATTGTCCAGGTTTTAACTCTAAATATACAATAGAACTGGCCAGACGTATTACTTAACCGTTCTGAGACGGATTTCTAAGTTCATGTCACATAGTAAGGAGCGTAATTTGTTGACTGTCGACCAAAGCACTAAAGAAAAAGTAACATATGTTACAAAAAGTTAAATGAGAACACTATCTACCAACTGCGCCATTTTGGTGTCTTACAAAAATTTCTGAATACATTTCCATCAAAAATGGTATTAAAGACAATTTGTCTTATATAACATAGGTTTGATGGCTACATAAATTTTTTTGTACAATCTACTACAACGAGCCAATACGCTTGACCGATTATTACAATAATGAGTGAGATTGATTGCGGTAGTGTATAAACAAAGGTCGGTGAGCCTGAAACAAGCCAAAACCACGTCGACATGCCAAGATCATTGCAAACAACTGTTGTGAAAAATATTATTATTCTTTGCTACCTACACTAAAAGAAAACCGATCATTTACCGACTGCGCCATTTTGGTGCATATGCCAAAAATACTAGAAAAACACTGTTTTTGGCTAACATTATTTTAGTACTTGACCAAAGTGCATCAGAATCTATTTTGATTGCTATGCCGGACAACATTTTATTCAACAAACAATTTAAAGAAAAATATTAACTTGAACAAGCTAGGAAGACAAATTATTTTACTTCAGACTGCGCCATTTTGATTTCTACTCCAAACACAACCAACAAAACGCGAATTTGTTTTGAGGCAAAAAATGTTTTGTTTCTATGCATTTGATTAGTCTAATTTCTTGTTTTTTTTTACGAATTGCGGCCGTTATCTCACAAATAATTGTTCTGATCTTTAATTGTTATTAGGTTGTTAGCATAGATTTTTGACTTCACATAACCTCACAAAAAGTCACAAAATGTCAAATCACAAGATGATTGACTTTTCACGTTGGTTGTACCTTTAAAATTAGACTAAAATAGAACCATATTTTAATCCAATTTGCACACATTTATAAATACAATAAAACAAACTAATAACAAAACATGCAAACACTATACTTATACAAAAAACACTTGCAGAACGGGATAAATAATTCTACTTTTATTACCGTTCATAACTGGCTTATTAGTGGCTGTGGGATACCACGAGGTTTCAGTATTAGGGCGGGCTGAAATATTACCAATTAAATTATCTGCACTACACAAATATGATTAAATTATTAATAATTTGCTTTTTTTGCTTACTAGATGGATTATGGTTGACTACATTCCATGTTGATATCGTAGCCCAATCCGGTTTAGGAGACGTCGTTACAACAGATCTGGGCGCATCAGGATACATCTGCACTGTATTTCCATACCCATTATTTGGGCTTTCTGGACTAGGACTTGGGTTTTCCGCCCAACTACTCGATCTTCCAAACGATGCTGGTCTTGTACGGGAACCCAACATATGTGCGGAAGAATCCTAAAAGAGGTAATGTTTAATACTTATAATAATTTTATAGTTTACTTAGGTATCAGAATAGTATGCCAAAAATTTAAATTAACTAGCTTATTTAAGTTTACTTCAATTTGTTATAAAGTACAACTTGAGTTTGATTGTTGACACTTATAGACGCGCTATGTGCTCTTTTCCGTTTGTTGCATAGTGAAGCCAGCATAACAACGTTCTATACCCACAACTGACGTCACGCGCTGCTTGTGGGCATTTGTTTAATTTTACAACATGGATTTCATAGACAACTGTTGTCACAAGCAGCGATCATGTTGGCTATAGCGCATTAGAAAACGCGTGTCTATAAGTGTATATGGTCTAAGGTTTGAAATTGTTTTAAAATAATGCAATTTTTCTTACTGTTTGATAATTGTTGGTATCCGGACTAGATGGAGGTGATGGCAGCCATGTTGTTGATGGTTTCGGTGGTGTCATGTGAGATGGTGGTACTTCCTTGCCTATGTTGTTGTTTTCTTGTATTGTGCTCCATGGGAAAACTTCACTCGGAGCTGTTGAGATCATTACTGGATCGGTGAATGTTGAGTGATCTGTTGTAAGAGTTGTACAATCACCGGAATTGGGTCTAAAAAATAAATAAAATGAATTATTTTTTTTTAATTTGCTGTAACAATCAACAGCCAATCGCATTTTTTTGAGGTTTTTTGTTTGTGTTACCACCTTACAATTGTCAAGTTCTGTTTAGTTGTTTTATGACACTCCCTAAACCGCACCCTTAAGTAATTTATTAATAAAAACGCAAAATTGCTTAATATTGGATCATGTTACTGATTGACACTGACACATAATTTATTCAACCTAATTTTAACTAAAGTGTGCCATCCATTTATAACGATAAAAACGAAGAGTCACTTATTATTTACACGATGTAAAGTGCATGTATTATCGTGCCATCAATCTATTCGTTCAAAACTTTCGTGACTACAGACAATTAATTGTTTGCGTGCACTTGAACCTACATGTAATTGAAGCATTGGTCCTGCAAGAAACTGAGCGCCTTGTCGAGAATTTGACTGGCGAATTTTGTAGCGGAACCATCTTGAACTCCACGATCACATAATCTTCGAGTTTCTCTATAGACGCACTGCTTGAATCTATCATGCGAACTGAAAATAATTAATAAAATTAATATAAATTGTTACAACCTTTGATTAATAAATTAAATCAATTTAAAATTGACAAATTTTTTTATTAAGGGGGCGGTTTATTGAGCACAATTTAGCTCAATTTCTTGCAACGTGCTGAAAATGAAACGTCTAGTGTCATGAAATATATGAGAATCTTTAATTGTTTATTAAATTTTTAAGAGTATAATGCCCGTATTCATAAAACATTTTTGTAACGATTCATTATCAAACGAATCAATATAATTTAATGAACATTAAAAATATAATGATATTCATAAATAAATTGTCATTAATTAAATTATTTAGTAACTTTTTAGTTACTTTTGTTTTTTAGAAGTTATTAATATGTTAACCTATACAATATAACCTCAAATACTATGAATTGATACAAATAATTAGACATTTTCAAATCAAACAGAATTGTCAATTTAATGATTCGTTTTGTTTTAATGGACCAAAAATAGTGCGTTAAATTTAATGAATAATTTAATGAGCATTATTGCTAATGAGTGTTTATGAATACGAAAACTCGATTAAACGTTTCGTTATATTTTTAACAAATCATTGTATATTTAATGACGTTTTATGAATACGGGCATTACTTTATTACATCTCAAATTCAGTAAACTTTTTATTGTGTTATAAGTTATTTATCTAAAATAACAATTTTGGATCATTTACATTTCATGACACTGGCAATTTCATTCTTTAGACGTTGCCAAAAAACGATTAAATTGAGCAAGTTGTGTTTGAAGTTTTATAACACTCAATAAACCGCTCCCTTAACAAAACATAAATTTTGACAATGTTAAATGTTCATTGTAAATGCAAATCTATTGACTTTTGGTGCATGCGCCGGGCACTATAAACTAATTATTCTACTTACCAACATAATGTAGCTTTTGAGATGATTTCTCCTTGCGCTACTTGATCCACCAGTAAACTGTAATGTGGGCCGCAATGTCTTTTCTCTGTTATTGTACTTTTAATGCACGGAGCGTATAGTAAATATTCTGAAAACATAACAAAACATTAAATAAAGTCTTAATTATAGGGCAAGGTTGCTTAATTGTTTGGGTTATACTGAATATAAGCCATTAACCGGAAGTGGTAATGTGATTTTAATAGATTAATCAATTATTTTATTTATAATTCAGTTATATTTGGGGTATAATGTAGTTACAGTAACTGATAATAACAAAAATATATTAATTTGAAAGTTTTCATGCCAGTTTGCTTGCAAGAAATTAATCAAATTGAAGCAATCAACATTTTTTAAATTAAAATTTTATGTCAAAACCTGGAGAATTCAATGTAGATTTATTTATGCATTGGCGTAGATATTTGTAAGCAAGCTATTTCAAACTTGGAAAGGCAGTTTTTGTTATTTTTGAATAGAATTTGCCATTTTTCGACAGTTTATAGCCGGATTTTGCTTCTTTTTAAAAATATTTTTGATATTTACAAGCTGGATTTTGTTTTAAAGATTTATTAAAAAAATTACACTTTCTAAATCTGGATTTTGGTGCTTTCTGACAATTTGCGTATATATCCTACCGACTGCGCCACATCAAAAATACTAATTATTATTTTTTTAAAGTGATCATTTTGATGGTAATTTAAACAAAGTTGACATCTCAAACATTCAAAGTAGTTTTTTTTTAGATTTGTTAACAAACTGATCCATTTTGATTGTTAGATCAGTGAGTGATATTCTTGTGAACTTCACCTACCGACTGCGCCACATCAAGATTTTAATTTGTTTAAATAATCATTTTTGACAGTGTCAAAGTATGAATTGGCATTGACTGTAGAAATCATGTGATGGGATTTTTATACTAAACGTATACATTTTTAGCAGTTTTTAAGCTGTAAATGGATTTTGCAAGTTAATTTTGATAAATTTTATGTGACAAACGTGATTTTAGAACAAATTTATGCTTAAAAATAATTTGTGATAAACGTGGTTTTCAAGTTAATTTTATGCCAAAATTAAGTTTTCTGC
The DNA here is from genome assembly GCA_963932245.1 of Tachinus rufipes. Classification (NCBI taxonomy): domain Eukaryota; kingdom Metazoa; phylum Arthropoda; class Insecta; order Coleoptera; family Staphylinidae; genus Tachinus; species Tachinus rufipes. Next base: position 84,668,633 of record OZ010748.1, on the reverse strand, counting down.
GCAGTTTTCATGCTAGAAATGGCTTTACTGCGTAGATTGTGACCAGTTTAATGTGGTAAACGTAGTTATAGAGTTAATTTTATGCCAAAAATAAGTTTAGCGCGTGATTTTATGCTATAAATGGGTTCTCTGCATCACTTTTATGTGGTAAACGTGGTTTTAGAGTTAATTTTATGCCAAAAATAAAGTTTTTCCGCTCGTTTTTTATGCTGGAAATGGCTTTATTGTGTCGATTTTGATCAATTTAATGTGGTAATTGTGGTTTTAGAGTTAATTTTATGCCAAAAATAAGTTTAGCGCGTGATTTTATGCTATAAATGGGTTCTCTGCATCACTTTTATGTGGTAAACGTGGTTTTAGAGTTAATTTTATGCCAAAAATAAGTTTAGCGCGTGATTTTATGCTATAAATGGGTTCTCTGCATCACTTTTATGTGGTAAACGTGGTTTTAGAGTTAATATTATGCCAAAAATAAGTTTAACGCGTGATATTATGCTATAAATGGGTTCTCTGCATCACTTTTATGTGGTAAACGTGGTTTTAGAGTTAATTTTATGCCAAAAATAAAGTTTTTACGCTCGTTTTTTATGCTGGAAATGGCTTTATTGTGTCGATTTTGATCAATTTAATGTGGTAATTGTGGTTTTAGAGTTAATTTAATGCTAAAGTTTTTATGCTATAAATAGGTTTTCTGCTTCACTTTTATGTAATAATCATGGTTTTAAAGTTAATTTTATGCCAAAAATAAGTTTTCTGCGCATTTTTTATGCTGGAAATGGCTTTACTGCGTCGATTTTGACCAATTTAATGTGGTAAACGTGGTTTTAGAGTTAATTTTATGCTAAAAACAAGTTTAGTGCGTGTTTTTATGCTATAAATGAATTCTCTGCATTACTTTTATGTGATAAACGTGGTTTTAGAGTTAATTTTATGCCAAAAGCAAGTTTTCTGCGCGGTTTTCAAGCTAAAAATGGTTTTTCAGCATCAATTTTGACCAATTTAATGTGGTAAACGTGGTTTTAGAGTTAATTTTATTCTAAAAACAAATTTAGTGCGTGTTTTTATACTATAATGGGTTCTCTGCATCACTTTTGTGTTTTAAACGTGGTTTTAGAGTTAATTTTATGCCAAAAATAAGTTTTCTGCGCATTTTTTATGCTGAAAATGGCTTTACTGCGTCGATTTTGACCAATTTAATGTGGTAAACGTGGTTTTAGAGTTTATTTTATGCTAAAAACAAGCTTAGTACGTGTTTTTATGCTATAAATGGGTTCCCTGCTTCACTTTCACGTGATAAACGTGGTTTTAGAGTTAATTTTATGCCAAAAATGAGTTTTCTGCGCGTTTTTATGTCGGAAATAGCTTTACTTCGTCGATTTTGACCAATTTAATGTGGTAAACTTGGTTTTAAAGTTAATTTTATGCTAAAAACAAGCTTAGTGCGTGTTTTTATGCTATAAATGGGTTCTCTGCTTCACTTTCACTTGATAAACGTGGTTTTAGAGTTAATTTTATGTCAAAAATAAGTTTTCTACGCGTTTTTCATGCTGAAAATGACCTTACTGCGTCGATTTTAATTAATTTAATATGGTAAACGTAGTTTTAGAGTTAATTTTATGCTAAGATCAAGTTTAATGCGTGTTTTTATGCTATGAATGGGTGCTCTGCTTCACTTTTATGTGGTAAACGTGGTTTTAGAGTTAATTTTATGCCAAAAATAAGTTTTCTGAGCGTTTTTCATGCTGGAAATGGCCTTACTGCGTCGATTTTGACTAATTTAATGTAGCAAACATAGTTTTAGAGTTAATTTTATGCTAAAAACAAGTTTAGTTTGTGTTTTTGTGCTATAAATGTGTTCTCTGCATTACTTTTATGTGGTAAACGTGGTTTAAGAGTTAATTTTATGCCAAAAATAAGTTTTCTGCGCGTTTTTTTTTTGTTGGAAATGGCTTTACTGCGTCGATTTTGACCAATTTAATGTGAGAAACGTGGTTTTAGAGTTAATTTTATGCTAAAATCAAGTTTAGCGCGTGTTTTTATGCTATAAATGGGTTCTCTGCTTCACTTTTATGTGATAATCATGGTTTTAAAGTTAATTTTAAGCCAAAAATAAGTTTTTTGCGCGTTTTTCATGCTGAAAATAGCTTTACTGCGTCAATTTTGACCAATTTAATGTGGTAAACGTGGTTTTAGAGTTAATTTTATGCTAAAAACAAGTTTAGTGCGTGTTTTTATGCTATAAATGAATTCTCTGCATTACTTTTATGTGATAAACGTTGTTTTAGAGTTAATTTTATGCTAAAAATAAGTTTTCTGCGCGTTTCTTATGCTGGAAATGGTTTTACTGCTTTGGTTTTGAACAATTTAATGTGGTAAACGTAGTTTTAGAGTTTATTTTATGCTAAAAACAAGCTTAGTACGTGTTTTTATGCTATAAATGGGTTCCCTGCTTCACTTTCACGTGATAAACGTGGTTTTAGAGTTAATTTTATGCCAAAAATAAGTTTTCTGCGCATTTTTCATGCTGGAAATAGCTTTACTGCAACAATTTAATGTGGTAAACGTGGTTTTAGAGTTAATTCTATGCTAAAAATAAGTTTAGTGCGTGTTTTTATGCTATAAAAGGGTTCTCTGCTTCACTTTTATGTAGTAAACGTGGTTTTGGAGTTAATTTTATGCCAAATATAAGTTTTTTGCGCGTTTTTCATGCCGGCAATAGCTTTACTGCATCAATTTTGACCAATTTCACGTGGTAAACGTGGTTTTAGAGTTAATTTTATGCTAAAATCAAGTTTAGCGCGTGTTTTTATGCTACAAATGGGTTCTCTGCTTCACTTTTATGTGATAATCATGGTTTTAAAATTAATTTTATGCCAAAAATAAGTTTTCTGCGCGTTTTTTATGTTGGAAATGGCTTTACTTTGTCGATTATTGACCAATTTAATGTGGTAAACCTGGTTTTAGAGTTAATGTTATGCTAAAAACAAGTTTAGCGCGTGATTTTATGCTATACAAGGGTTTTCCTGTATTACTTTTATGTGGTAACGTGATTTTAAAGTTAATTTTATGACAAAAATAAGTTTTCTGCGCGTTTTTTATGCTGGAAATGGATTTACTGCGTCGATTTTGACCAGTTTAATATGATAAACGTGGTTTTAGAGTTAATTTTATGCTAAAAACATGTTTAGTGCGTGTTTTTATGCTACAAATGAGTTTTCTGCTTCACTTTTATGTAGTAAACGTAGTTGTAGAGTAAATTTTATGCTAATAATAAGTTTTTGCGCGTTTTTTATGCTAGAAATGACTTTACTGCGTTGATTTTTACCAATTTATTGTGGTAAACGTGGTTTAAGAGTTAATTTTATGCTAAAAACAAGTTTATTGCGTGTTTTTATGCTAAATTGAGTTTTCTGCATCACTTTTATGTGGCAAACGTGGTTTTAGAGTTAATTTTATGCCAAAAATAAGTTTTCTGCGCGTTTTTCGAGCTAAAAATGGTTTTTCTGCATCAACTTTGACCAATTTAATGTGGTAAACGTGGTTTAGAGAGTTAATTTTATGTTAAAAACAAGTCAAGTGCGTGTTTTTATGCTATAAATGTGTTTTTGTTATCATTTTTATGTGGTTAACGTGGTTTTAGAGTTAATTTTTTGCCAAAAATAAGTTTAATGCGCGTTTTTCGAGCTGAAAATGGCTTTTCTGCAACAATTTTGACCAATTTAATGTCGTAAACGTGGTTTTAGAGTTAATTTTATGCTAAAAACAAGTTGTTTGCGTGTTTTTATGTTATGAATGGGTTCTCTGCATCACTTTTATGTGGCAAATGTGGTTTTAGAGTTAATTTTATGCAAAAAATAAGTTTTGTGCACCAATTTGGATAAATTTCATGTACTAAAACGTAATTTTAGACCAAATTTTATGCCTAAAACAAATTTTTAGTGTCAATTTTAATATATTTTATGTAGTAATTGTGATTTTTAAGCAAATTTTTTGCTAAAAATAAGTTTTCTGCCCTTTCTTTGTGCACTAAATGAATTTTTTGCGTGGTTAACAACAAAATAAGTTTATGACCTGTATAACTGTTTTACAAGCTTGTGAAATAAACTGTCAAATGTCAATTTGACATAGCAACTGTTAATTGTTTCACAAATCTGTCATTTGGACATCTGTCATACGAGCTATCTGACGTATAAACTATTAACTACGTTTTTGACAAGTTTTTATTATACTTTAACTGTCAATTTGACAAAAAAATTTCTAAGAAATCTGTCATATAAACTGTCTCACACACTTTTTAGATGGAATGTCAACTTTAATATTGGCAAATCTGTCAGATAAATTAGTAACTCTTAAATTGACAAAGCAACTGTTGACTAGTCAACTATTTTACAAGTTTGACATGTGAGTGGTCTAACATATGAACTGTTAACATTATGTTCAACAAATCTGTTTTATAAACTGTCATATTGACTTAAGACCTTCTAACTTTATTTTTGACAAATCTGTCATATAAACTGTCCAGTCAGTTTGACAAAAAACTGCTTACTGTTAACTTTATAAAGCAACTGTTTCACAATTTTGTCATATAAATGTCATCTTTTCTGTAGACATTCACTTTGACAAAACAACTTTTAACACTATGTCATAAATAAATGATATGAACTGTTAACTTTCAACTCGAAAAATGTATAATATTAGTCAACTGTTACTTTAACAAATTATTTGTCAATTGTCTAAAATGAACTGTTTTACATACAGGATTAGTCAAAATTACCAGAACACCTATAAATAATTTTCCAACCGTACAAAATTTCAAAAAAAGTTTCAAATAAAAGTTTTTTGGTTTTAAATAGACTGATTGAAAATTTTTAGTATACAGAGTGTATATATTTTATTGTAAAATTTTTTTAAACTTTATTTTTTCAAATACTGATTCTGAATATTTTTTCAAAAATAACTTTTTTATAAAATGCACCATTTTTGAGTTATAAGCAACCTCCTGAACTTCAAAAAAAAAAGAACATTTTTTCACAAACATACTTTAACGTACTTTAATCAAACGAATAAAAAAAACAATAACATTAATAATAAATAACAAAACATTCATTAAATCATTAAAAAGTAAAAATATACAGGGTGTTTTATTTAAAAAATCCAAATTTTTATAGTAAATCAAACACCCTGTATATTTTTACATTTTTTAATCCTTAGAGTTAATTTTAAAATTAATCTAAGAATTAAAAATGTAAAAAATATACAGGGTGTTCATTTTATTATAGAAACTGAATTTTTTTAAAATAAAACACCATGTATATTTTTACTTTTTTAATAATTGTTTTGTTATTTGTTTTAGATATTATTATATTTACAAAAAATACTCAGAACTAGTCTTAAAATCAAAAAATGTAAAAATATATAGGGTGTTCCATTTGAAAAAAAAAATTTAAAAATGTCCATAATAAAACAAACACCCTGTATATTGAAAGTATTTTCAATCAATAGTTTATTTAAAACTAAACAATTATTTAAAATTTTAGCAGGAATTAGATGAAATGCACGTGTATGACATGTGGTTTTAGTAAGATGGCACAACTTGCAATTTTGCACTCAAAACATTGACATTATTGCAAAAGAAGTTTTCAGGTTGAGTCATTGTTTGTCTTGGAAACTAAAACTGGCCACTGAGAAGTTGCTTTTTAACCTTTTTGGACTTTTTTTTACACAAATTTGTCGTATAACCTATTAACAAGATTCTCAATAAATTTGCATTATACCTTGACTACCAATTTGACTAAAAACTGTTTCAAAAATTTGTCATAAGAACTGTCTGTCATATAAGCTGCAAAGTTTTGATTTTACAAAACAACTATCAACTGTATTACTTATCTTTTAGATAAAACGTAAATTTGACAAAATAACTGTCTTACAATTTGGCAATATCTAACAAATGACCTGTCAATTTGAAAAAACAATTGTCAACTTTTTCACAAGTCTGACATGTAAATTGTCTACTATGTGAACTGTTAACAAAACATTATTCTTGACAATTATGTTATATAAACTGATAACTGTCAATTTGACAAAGAAACTGTCAACTATTTTACAAGACTATCATCAACTGCTAACTGTCAATTTGTCATGACACGTTATTTATATAACTTTAACATTTGATAAAACAACTTAACAGTATGACATAAATAAGCTATATGACTTATATACTGTTAGTTTTAATCTTGGAAAACGTATTATATAAATTTAACTAATCTATTGTGTAAACTGTCCACTATTAGTTTCATAAAACAACTGTCTACTTTCTGAGAAAGCGTATAACTTTCTTATATATTAAACGCTTGACATAAACTGTCAACTTTCTTTTAGACAAATCTGTCGTATAAACTGTCAACTATTAATTTGATAAATTAAGTGTCAACTGTCTGACAAAACTACAATAGTCTGACATATAATACTGCTTTAGACATAAATAAACTTTTTTTTGACAAATCTGAAAACTGTCCGATTTTAACAAATTAAATGTCATTTTTTTGAAAAACATAACCATTACTGCTTTACATATGAACTACTTTTTTATTAACCAAATCACTCTTTATAGTTTGACATTAAGACCGGTTTTTCATTTTTGACTTAAGCTTAGATTAGAGTTTAAGCTCGGTTCAAATCAGTTTTGTGTATTTTAATTAAAAAACTGACTTTTTTAATGTAATTTGTCATAATTCATTATTTGTAAATAGGTTATGTATTATGCTTTGAGACAAGAAAAAGCGGGATATTTAAATTTAAAATAAATGTTAGTAAAATTGTGATAATAGAATTTGTTATTTAAAAATGCTATGCATTACATGTTTTTAATTAACAATATTTTTATAAACGTAGTTATAATGCAGTTTAAATATGTTTATTTTGTCATTTTGCTTTGAGATTTTTACTACCAACCTAAAATGCATTTATTATTTTAATCATAGATCACAATGTGAAATAAACTCAGTTAAACATAGAATTAAGCTATGATTACCACATCACGTAGTGCAAACCTGCATTGTGCGAGCAATTATCCAACAGTTCCAAGTTGGATGCAGCATTTAAACAATGCGGTAGAATTTGTATTGGTCAAAAATCTGTGTTAAAAAAGATGTTTTCTAAATACTTCATGGGCAAAATGAACGTACCTCTATACAATCATTTACTGAGCAGCTTGGGAATCCATCGTGCCGACGAGCTCGTTCTCAGATCTTCATGTAGAATTTTAAAAACACTCGTTTTTGATATTTTTAACAAAGACAATCTACAGCAAACCTATAACTCTTTTGATGATTTCATCAGTTTGTGTTTTCAGATGTTCACTTTGAGTTATTATGAATGGATTTTCTGCCTCATTTGATCTGCTTGCAGTAGTATATGACTTAAAAATAGCGGATTTGTCTCGGATTTGAGTCTCATATCTGGAGGGTCAGTTTTTTTTGGTAAAAAAAAATGTGTTGAGTTTTTTTCTGATAAGAAGAGAAACTTTAGTAGGTCCCGTGTACTGCTTTTATCTTGCGTGCCGTTAAAGAACCCGTTTTTAATAATGTTTGATCTATAGTTCTTCTGAGCGCTGCTAAACGTGTACGTTGAAAAATAAGCGTTTTTACCATATTTTTAAAGTTCTTTTAACTTTTGGACCTCTATAACCCAAATACACAAAACAAATTTATATTTTCCAACTAACTTGCATCAAAATACTTCGGCGGTTAAAAAAAATCCAAAAAAAATTTTCTTTTTGTCCAGCTCACTAAAAACAAAAACATGGTTTTATGGCGTTTGCGGCTTATAGACAGGGTATGAACTTAAAATGGCGCCAGAATTGGATTTTACGGGAAAAAAAAAATATTTCTTTTGAATGTAAAAAAATATGCGTTTTTTGATCAAAAACGCATTTAAAACGCTTTAAAGTTTAAAAATTAATCAAAATATTAAAAAAAAATGTTTAGTAAACTATTTAAGGTTAGGTTATTTTAATAAATGTTATATAAAATTGAAAAAAAAAATTAAAAAAAAAATTAAAAAAAAAAAAATTAAAAAAAAAATTAAAGAAAAAATTTAAAAAAATTTTGAAAAAAATTTAAAAAAATTAAAAAAATAAAATTAAAAAAATCAGCACAATAAAGTATATAAAATTTATTAAAATAACCTGACCTTAAATATTCATAAATTGTGCAATAATCAAATAAATAAATATTTTAGAAAAAGAGGTAGAAATTCAAAAAAGTATTTTTTAAACAAAACTATCTTTGAAACATCATCTGAATCAATAATAAAATGAAAAATCGCTTAGAAACAAAAGGCGATTCTAATTATTAAATTTATAAAAAAATGCAGTTTTGCACAAAAATCCTTAGAAATAACATTCAATAACAAAAGACTGCTTAAAATTTTCTTATTTTTACAAAAACGAGCAAAAATTTAGGGAAAATATCTTCATGTAAAAACAATTAACTTTTTAAGACTTAAAAACACTTAAAAACTGCAAACAAATTTGAAAAAAAACAAGTTTTTTGAATAAAAATGTCTGAACTAATTAAAACGTAAGAAACAGCTTAGAAAGAAGCGTTTACTTCACAAACATGCACATTTAATGCTTAAAATTTAGGAAAATTGTTAAAATTTGAGTTTAGAAATGATAACCTATAATGTGAATTTTAGTTTTTATTTTAAAAATAAAAGTAAATTTTTTTTAATTATTAATCTCTTTAGTTAGTTAGATACGTGTTGGTATTAGATACGTGTTACGTGTCTCTAATACCAACCGTTTAGAGCAAAAAGTCCCAAAATTGTGAAAAAAGTTTGACGGACAAAAATTCAAAAACTTACAAACTCTTCCTCTTTTAAATGAGATTATGCTCAAATCTCTTTCTAATAAAATGTGAGAGGAGATAGCTTTTGCGTAACACTATTTTTTGCCAAAAATCGTTTTTTTTTTTACCTTTCACCAAACGTCACTAATTTATTTGTACAGATAATTAAATTATTAAAACTAATTTGTGGACAAAGAACGGATATTTCCTTTGATACTATGTACAGTGTTGCACGTATCCGGGTTAAACAGTAGCGCACTCTCAAAAAGTATCATTATTCATTACTTTTGGAACGCCACTGGTTGGCATCAAAAAATTAAATCAAAAATCCGCGTTTGCTAAGCAAAAAGTTGGCATTAGATCTTGGGAGCATATTTTTATTTTTTGATTCAATCAAATTTAAATCTGAGAACTCCGGACCCGTTTTGATTTTTCAAATTTTTCTTTGAGAAAAAAATTATTTTTGTTAAACAGTTTGGTTTTACCTGTTAAAAACATCAAAGTTGGCTACGAATTGTTAAAATCAACTTTGTGGTAAAAAAATGTACAGTTACAGTTTGACACAAATAGTTTGGCCGGTATAATAGGCAACTTAATACACACAAAAATTATGTTGACTGTGTTTGCACTTATGCCTTTGACCGTTTTAGCATTTTTTATTTACGATTACATTTTACACATTCTATGGGCGACGTTGTTCTGGAATTGAAAGATGCTAAAACGGGCAAAAGCATGAGTATATTAAGTTGCTTATTACCGGCCAAACTATTCGTGTCTAGCTGTACTAATTTGGAAAGATGGCTCTGATTTGGAACGTCACTTTGGCCAGATGCGTCAAAAAGTGTGAATTTACTTAATTTAAATTTGGATTAATTCTGCCATATAGCTCTTAATGCTACAAAAATCGTGAACGTAAATGATAAAACACTAACCTTCATTTGATACTGTTTTTCTATTAATTTTGTCAATTATATTCCTTCTATGCGCCTGCAAGTTCAATATTCAGTGCATTTTTGTCATTACGATATTGTCTGCTCGTTGCTAACACTTAGCAATGCTTAGTTGAAATCTTGTTTGTCGATATTCTTTACACAGTTGAAAATACTCATTTAAATGAGTAAATTTGCTTATATCAATATTTCGTTCATTTATACAACACGACTTAACTCTTAATTTGTGAGATAATAGAAATAAAATGATGTTATTATTTGCGCTTGTACTTTTGACAAATAAATTTGTTGATAACTAACGCGTCCTTAGTAACCTGATTGTTACTGATTAAATTGTTTTCTAAGGTAACTTGTGTTTTGTATTTTAATTTATTTAAAAAAATTCTTAAATTTGATTACAAATTTTTGATAATAATATTATAAAACATACTTTACCTTTTTGATAATTAGGTTGCATACACATCTGATGTACAGATTCAATAGGATTCTCCACAGCCTTATTAAACTGCTTCCTCTGCTGATCCGTGAAGCATTTATCCGTATACCTCTTCAAACAATCAACAAATTTATTCCACGTCCTGCACACCAAATCTATATCATCAACATTATCCGGAAAAACCAAATGAGCTTCCTTAACCAAAGGATCAGCAATCTTCACACATCGATCGTATTCCAATCGTGAGCAATCATACCTCTGGGTATGAATCACGTCTGCCATTAAAACTAACGTCATCACGAGCCGAATTAACATGTCCATTTCTGCTGAAAATATAAAATGATTAATTAAAGCTTTTCCTTGAACTATATTATAGGGTGTAGTGTACCTAATTGTAGGAAACGTGGGTCATATGTAAATTTACAATGTTAATATTGAAGGTCGCATATTTTTAAGAAAGCTACATTATTTTAACGCTATTTTCACGGCCTATTGGAAACAATCAAATTTAATATCCGGACACGAAAATATTTCGGTGAAATTGAATTACATTACAATAAAAAAACTGTTGAATTAATGTTACGCGAAGCTTTATGGAAATATTGATTGAGTATTATTACGCACGGTACGTGTAATGTGCCTATTACGCACGACGTATACTGTAAATTAAATTTTTAGGTTAGGTATTTGTTTATAATAATATTTTACACACTCTTAGCTGGTTATTACTCGTTAATTTACAAAAACAACAAAATCTCTTCAACTCAACAATATAAATTGCAAAATTATAAAAATAATGAAACATTTCCGTATTAGTTTAATTTAAACCAAACAATAGACTTAACTGTCATCACTACATATATAATTCCGCATATTTTCCAGTAATCAATGCAATTGTCATCTCGCGAGTTGAATGGACTTTTCGAATATAATCATCATCAATTGAATTGATAATAAATTATTAATGCGGATTGAAAAGGTACAAAATGGAAGGGCAAACAAAGCATTATTAGTGCTGACACGTAATACTACGTCTATTTTTTTTGTATGCGTAGCTCACCGTGACGTTTATTATTATTATGAGTTATATTTTTTGTATGATGTTAGAGCAATTACCGTTTATCTGATTGGACGGATCGCTTTGCAATGTTTGGATGGAAAATGCGATTTTAATGTGATCGGGAAATTGGTCATATTATTTCCACCTTGGTGTCAATTTTACTTTCAGTTTTGATTTATTATTATGATGTTAATTTATCCATGAGTAGTAAATAATTGCTAAACTGTCTTATTAAAAATCAATTAAATAATGGATATTTGTAATCGCAGCTAAAGAATAGTCTGTTAATCAATTTTAATTATAAACTGTCGTATTATGTTAACAAAATGTCAATTTAAACACAAACTATTGTAATTTTTTTACAATCTATTACGATTTGCATATGAACTGTCAACCATAATGCCCTCAAACAGTGAAAAATCAAAATTATTTATAAACTGTGTCAATTTAAGCACAAACTATTGTCATTTTTTTACAATTTATTAAAATTTGCATATAAACTGTCAACCATAATGCCCTCAAACAGTCAAAACTCAAAATTATTTATAAATTGTTATATTATGTTTACAAAATGTCAATTTAAGCACTAATTTATGTAATTTTCCCACTATCGATTATAATTTGGATATAAACTGTCAACCATAATGCCCTCAAACAGTCAAATCTCAAAATTATTTATAAATTGTTATATTATGTTTACAAAATGTCAATTTAAGCACTAATTTATGTAATTTTCCCACTATCTTTTATAATTTGCATGTAAACTGTCAACCATAATGCCCTCAAACAGTCAAAACTCAAAATTATTTATAAATTGTTATATTATGTTTACAAAATGTCAATTTAAGCACTAATTTATGTAATTTTCCCACTATTTATTATAATTTGGATATAAACTGTCAACCATAATGCCCTCTAACAGTCAAAACTCAATATTATTTATAAATTGTCATATTATGTTTACAAAATGTCAATTTAAGCACTAATTTATGTAATTTTCCTACTATCTATTATAATTTGGATATAAACTGTCAACCATAATGCCCTCAAACAGTCAAAACTCAAAATTATTTATAAACTGTCATATTATGTTTACAAAATATTAATTTAAGCACAAACTATTGTAATTTTTCCAAAATTTGTGATGATTTACATATAAACTGTCAATCATAATGCCCTCAAACAGTCAAAACCCAAAATTGTTTATAAACTGTTACATTATGTTTACAAAATATTAATTTAAACACAAATTATTGTAATTTTGTTACAATCTGACATGATTTGCATATAAACTGTCAACCATAATGCCCTCAAACAGTCAGAAACCAAAATTATTTAGAAATTGTTATATTATGTTTACAAAATGTTAATTTAAGCAGAAACTATTGTAATTTTTCAACAATCTAATATGATTGCATGTAAACTGTCAAACATAATGCCCTCAAGCAGTCAAAACTCAAAATTATTTATAAACTGTCATAATATGTTTACAAAATGTCAATTTAAGTACAAACTATTGTAATTTTTCCACAATCTATTATAATTTGCAAATAAACTGTCAACTATAATGCCCTCAAACAGTCAAAACTTAAAATTATTTATAAACTGTCATATTATGTTTATAAAATGTCAATTTAAGCACAAATTAATGTGATTTTTCTACAATCTAGTATAATTTGCATATTTACTGTCAACCATAATGCCCTCAAAGAGTCAAAACTCAAAATTATTTATAAACTGTCATATTATGTTTACAAAATGTCAATTTAAGCACTAACTATTGTGATTTTTACTTAATCTGATATAATTTGCATATGAACTGTCAACCATAATGCCCTCAAACAATTTTAACTCAAAATTATTTATAAATTGTCATAATATGTTTACAAAATGTCAATTTAAGCACATACCATTGTAATTTTTTCACAATCTATTATAATTTTGCATATAAACTGTCAACCATAATGCCCTCAAATAGTCAAAACTCTAAATTATTTATAAACTGTCATATTATATTTACAAAATGTCAGTTTAAGCATTAACTAATGTAATTTTTTTACAATCTATTATAATTTGCATATAAACTGTCAACCATAATGCCCTCAAACAGTCAAAACTTAAAATTAAATATAAATCGTCATTTTATGTTTACAAAATGTCAATTTAAGCACTAACTATTGTGATTTTTTTACAATTTATTATAACTTGCATGTAAACTGTCAACCATAATGCCCTCAAACAGTCAAAACTCAAAATTATTTATAAACTGTCATATTATGTTTACAAAATGTCAATTTAAGCACTAACTATTGTAATTTTTTTACAATTTATTATAACTTGCATGTAAACTGTCAACCATAATGCCCTCAAACAGTCAAAACTCAAAATTATTTATAAACTGTCATAATATGTTTACAAAATGTCAATTTAAGTACAAACTATTGTAATTTTTCCACAATCTATTATAATTTGCAAATAAACTGTCAACTATAATGCCCTCAAACAGTCAAAACTTAAAATTATTTATAAACTGACATATTATGTTTATAAAATGTCAATTTAAGCACAAATTAATGTGATTTTTCTACAATCTAGTATAATTTGCATATTTACTGTCAACCATAATGCCCTCAAAGAGTCAAAACTCAAAATTATTTATAAACTGTCATATTATGTTTACAAAATGTCAATTTAAGCACTAACTATTGTGATTTTTACTTAATCTGATATAATTTGCATATGAACTGTCAACCATAATGCCCTCAAACAATTTTAACTCAAAATTATTTATAAACTGTCATATTATGTTTACAAAATGTCAATTTAAGCACTAACTATTGTAATTTTTTTACAATTTATTATAACTTGCATGTAAACTGTCAACCATAATGCCCTCAAACAGTCAAAACTCAAAATTATTTATAAACTGTCATATTATGTTTACAAAATGTCAATTTAAGCACAAACTATTGTAATTTTTCTACAATCTGTCATAATTGTCATATAAACTGTCATAATGCCCTCAAGCAGTCAAAACTCAAAATTATTTATAAACTGTCATATTATGTTTACAAAATGTCAATTTAAGCACTGACTATTGTAATTTTTTTACAATCTATTATAATTTGCATATAAACTGTCAAACATAATGCCCTCTAATAGTTTAAACCTAAAATTATTTATAAACTGTCATATTATGTCTACAATATGTCAATTTAAGCACTAATCTATTATAATTTGCATATAAACTGTCAACCATAATTCCCTCAATTAGTCAAAACTTAAAATTATTTATAAACTGTCATATAATATTTACAAAATGTTAGTTTAAGCACAAACTATTGTAATTTTTCTATAATCTGTCATAATTTGCATATAAACTGTCAAACATAACGCCCTCAAACAGTCAGAAACCAAAGTTGTTTATAAACTGTCATATTATATTTACTAAATGTCAATTTAAGCACAAGCTATTGTTAATTGTTCACAATCTATTATGGTTTGCATATAAACTGTCAACCATAATGCCCTGAAACAGTCAAAACTCAAAATTATTTATAAACTGTCATATTATGTTTACAAAATGTCAATTTAAGCACTAACTATTGTAATTTTTTTACAATTTATTATAACTTGCATGTAAACTGTCAACCATAATGCCCTCAAACAGTCAAAACTCAAAATTATTTATAAATTGTTATATTATGTTTACAAAATGTCAATTTAAGCACTAATTTATGTAATTTTCCCACTATTTATTATAATTTGGATATAAACTGTCAACCATAATGCCCTCTAACAGTCAAAACTCAATATTATTTATAAATTGTCATATTATGTTTACAAAATGTCAATTTAAGCACTAATTTATGTAATTTTTTTACTATCTATTATAATTTGGATATAAACTGTCAACCATAATGCCCTCAAACAGTCAAAACTCAAAATTATTTATAAACTGTCATATTATGTTTACAAAATGTCAATTTAAGCACTAATTTATGTAATTTTCTCACTATCTATTATAATTTGGATATAAACTGTCAACCATAATGCACTCAAACAGTCAAAACTCAAAATTATTTATAAACTGTCATATTATGTTTACAAAATATTAATTTAAGCACAAACTATTGTAATTTTTCCAAAATTTGTGATGATTTACATATAAACTGTCAATCATAATGCCCTCAGTCAAAACCCAAAATTGTTTATAAACTGTTACATTATGTTTACAAAATATTAATTTAAACACAAATTATTGTAATTTTGTTACAATCTGACATGATTTGCATATAAACTGTCAACCATAATACCCTCAAACAGTCAGAAACCAAAATTATTTAGAAATTGTCATTATGTTTACAAAATGTTAATTTAAGCAGAAACTATTGTAATTTTTCAACAATCTAATATGATTGCATGTAAACTGTCAAACATAATGCCCTCAAGCAGTCAAAATTCAAAATTATTTATAAACTGTCATAATATGTTTACAAAATGTCAATTTAAGTACAAACTATTGTAATTTTTCCACAATCTATTATAATTTGCAAATAAACTGTCAACCATAATGCCCTCAAACAGTCAAAACTTAAAATTATTTATAAACTGTCATATTATGTTTATAAAATGTCAATTTAAGCTCAAATTAATGTGATTTTTCTACAATCTAGTATAATTTGCATATTTACTGTCAACCATAATGCCCTCAAATAGTCAAAACTCAAAATTGTTTATAAACTGCTAAATTATGTTTACAAAATGTCAATTTAAGCACAAACTATTGTAATTTTTCTGCAATTTATTATAATTTGCATATAAACTGTCAACCATAATGCCCTCAAACAGTCAAAACTTAAAATGATTTGCAAACTGTCATATTATGTTTACAAAATTTTAATTTAAGCACTAACTATTGTAATTTTTCCACAATCTATTATAATTTTGCATATAAACTGTCAACCATAATAATGCCCTCAAAAAGTCAAAACTCAAAATTATTTATAAACTGTCACATTATGCTTACATGTCAATTTAAGCACTAATCATTGTAATTTTTCCACAATCTATTATAATTTGCATATAAACTGTCAACCATAATGCCTTCAAACAGTCAAAACTCAAAATTATTTATAAACTGTCATATTATGTTTACAAAATGTCAATTTAAGCACTAACTATTGTAATTTTTTCACAATCTCTCATGATTGGCATATAAACTGTCAACCATAATGCCCTCAAACAATTAAAACTCAAAATGATTTATGAATTGTCATATTATGTTTACAAAATGTCAATTTAAGCACTAATTATTGTAATTTTTTTACAGTTTATTATAATTTGCATATAAACTGTCAACCATAATGCCCTCAAACAGTCAAAACACAAAATTATTTATAAACTGTCATATTATGTTTACAAAATGTCAATTTAAGCACTAAATATTGTAATTTTTTTACAATTTATTATAATTTACATATAAACTGTCAACCATAATGCCCTCAAACAGTCAAAACTCAAAATTATTTATAAACTGTCATATTATATTTACAAAATGTCAATCTAAACACAAACTATTGTGTTTTTTCTACAATCTATTATAATTTGCGTTTTAACTGTCAACCATAATGCCCTCAAAGAGTCAAAACTCAAAATTATTTATAAACCGTCATTTTATACTTACAAAATAACAATTTAAGCACTAACTGTTGTGATTTTTTCACAATCTATTATAATTTGCATATAAACTGTCAACCATAATGCCCTCAAACAGTCAAAACTCAAAATTATTTATAAACTGTCATATTATGTTTACAAAATGTCAATTTAAGCACTAATTTATGTAATTTTCCCACTATTTATTATAATTTGGATATAAACTGTCAACCATAATGCCCTCTAACAGTCAAAACTCAATATTATTTATAAATTGTCATATTATGTTTACAAAATGTCAATTTAAGCGCAAACTATTGTAATTTTTCTACAATCTATTATAATTTGCATATAAACTGTCAACCATAATGCCCTCAAACAGTCAAAACTCAAAATTATTTATAAACTGTCATATTATGTTTACGAAATGTCAATTTAAGCGCAAACTATTTTAATTTTTCTACAATCTATTATAATTTGCATATAAACTGTCAACCATAATGCCCTCAAACAGTCAAAACTCAAAATTATTTATAAACTGTCATATTATATTTACAAAATGTCAATTTAAACACAAACTATTGTGATTTTTCTACAGTCTTTTATAATTTGAGTTTTAACTGTCAACCATAATGCCCTCAAAGAGTCAAAACTCAAAATTATTTATAAACTGTCATATTATGTTTACAAAATGTTAATTTAAGCACAAGCTGTTGAAATTTTTTTGTTATCTATTATAATTTGCATATTAACTGTCAACCATAATGCCCTCAAACAGTCAAAACTCAAAATAATTTATAAACTGTCATATTATGTTTACGAAATGTCAATTTAAGCGCAAACTATTGTAATTTTTCTACAATCTATTATAATTTGCATATAAACTGTCAACCATAATGCCCTCAAACAGTCAAAACTTAAAATTATTTATAAATTGTCATATAGTGTTTACAAAATGTCAATTTAAGCACAACCTGTTGTAATTTTTCCGCTATCTATTATAGTTTGCATGTTAACTGTCAAACATAATGCCCTCAAGCAGTCAAAACTCAAAATTATTTATAAACTGTCATATTATGTTTACAAAATATTAATTTAAGCACTAACTATTGTAATTTTTTTACAATTTATTATAACTTGCATGTAAACTGTCAACCATAATGCCCTCAAACAGTAAAAATTCAAAATTATTTATAAATTGTCATATTATGTTTACAAAATGTCAATTTAAGCACTAACTATTGTAATTTTTTTACAATTTATTATAACTTGCATGTAAACTGTCAACCATAATGCCCTCAAACAGTAAAAATTCAAAATTATTTATAAACTGTCATATTATGTTTACAAAATGTCAATTTAAGCACTAACTATTGTATTTTTTTCTTAATCTGATATAATTTGCATATGAACTGTCAACCATAATGCCCTCAAACAATTTTAACTTAAAATTATTTATAAATTGTCATATTATGTTTACAAAATGTCAATTTAAGCACATACCATTGTAATTTTTTCACAATCTATTATAATTTTGCATATAAACTGTCAACCATAATGCCCTCAAATAGTCAAAATTTTAAATTATTTATAAACTGTCATATTATATTTACAAAATGTCAGTTTAAGCATTAACTAATGTAATTTTTTTACAATCTATTATAATTTGCATATAAACTGTCAACCATAATGCCCTCAAACAGTCAAAAATTAAAATTAAATATAAATCGTCATTTTATGTTTACAAAATGTCAATTTAAGCACTAACTATTGTGATTTTTCTACAATCTATTATAATTTGCATATAAACTGTCAACCATAATGCCCTCAAACAGTAAAAACTCAAAATTATTTATAAATTGTCAAATTATGTTTACAAAATGTCAATTTAAGCACTAATTATTGTGATTTTTTCTTAATCTAATATAATTTGCATATGAACTGTCAACCATAATGCCCTCAAACAATTTTAACTCAAAATTATTTTATTATGTTTACAAAATGTCAATTTAAGCACTAACTATTGTGATTTTTTTTTAATTTGTTATAATTTGCATATGAACTGTCAAACCTAATGCCCTCAAACAGTCAAAACTCAAAATTATTTATAAATTGTCATATTATGTTTACAAAATGTCAATTTAAGCACTAACTATTGTGATTTTTTTCTAATTTGTTATAATTTGCATATGAACTGTCAAACCTAATGCCCTCAAACAGTCAAAACTCAAAATTATTTATAAATTGTCATATTATGTTTACAAAATGTCAATTTAAGCACTAACTATTGTAATTTTTTTAGAATTTATTATAATTTGCATATAAACTGTCAAACATAATGCCCTCTAATAGTTTAAACCTAAAATTATTTATAAACTGTCATATTATGTCTACAATATGTCAATTTAAGCACTAATCTATTATAATTTGCATATAAACTGTCAACCATAATTCCCTCAATTAGTCAAAACTTAAAATTATTTATAAACTGTCATATAATATTTACAAAATGTTAGTTTAAGCACAAACTATTGTAATTTTTCTACAATTTGTCATAATTTGCAAATAAACTGTCAAACATAATGCCCTCTAATAGTCAAAACTAAAAATTATTTATAAACTGCTAAATTATGTTTACAAAATCTTAATTTAAGCATTAACTATTGTAATTTTTCTTCAATCTATTATAATTTGCATATAAACTGTCAACCATAATGCCCTCAAATAGTCAGAAACCAAAATTATTTATAAATTGTTATATCATGGTTTCTTCATACGAAAAAGTTGGTCAACTTTAAATTAAGGATGTTGAAGGCAAAAATTTAATTTTGTGGCTCCAGAAAAGATGCAAAATCTTGTGTTTTATTGAAAAAGACTATGCGCAAAACTTCATCTCAAAAATTGTAAAAGAAGTAAACTTTTACGTAACACAACTTTTTGCCAAAAATTGCTTTTTTTTACCTCTTACAAATTGTCACTGGTTTATTTCAGCAGGTATGAAAACATTATAAGAATAAAAAAGGACGGTCTTTTATTTGATACGAAGTACTTTCAAAAATAGCTAAAAATGCCAAACTTTGAACGCCACTGCTAAAAAACAAAAACTTAATCAAAATTTTGTCAGGTTTACGGTCTGGAAACCAATAAGAGCTTTTGATTAACAGGTATTTATAGATGATTTTTAAATCACAATTTCTTACTTTAAATTTTAAACTTTGTGACGTTAATGGATAAAAAAAGGGATTTAGATATGAAAAAGAGCTCTCCAAAAGGAATGTTTTATTTATATCTCACCTTTCTGGGATTAAACGTTACTGATTTTTTGAAAAATCTGTGCTTGGTTGCAAATTGCAGTTAAAGAGCGGTAAAACTTAAACTGAACCGTTTTTAGAAATGAGTAGACATTGGCCATAGTAAAAGAAGCTACCCGCCTACAATTAAACTTATTGTAAACAAATCTAGTCTAGTGTATTGCTAACAACTCACAATTATTCTCTTGTTAAGAATTGCAGGAAGAACCCAAAAGGTGGATGAAATAATAAATTTTTTGATCACCAACACTTGGGCGGGTGGGTGGGTTATAGTAGATGAAGCTATCCGCTCACAACTCAAACTTAGTTCCCGCCTACCCACTCAAGCGTTTGTCATCAAGGAACTTATATATTAACTAATCGTCTGTTAAATAGCTAACAATTAACAATTATTTTTTTGTTAATTTTTTGAACACCAACACTTGGGCGGGTGGGTGAGTTACAGTAGCTATCCGCTCACAACTCAAACTTAGTTTTCGCCCTCCCACCCAAGCGTTTGTCATCAAGAAATTTATTGTAAACAAATTGTCTGTTATATTGCTAACAACTGACAATTATTCTATTGCTAAAAATAATAGAATAGAAAGAACACAAGAAGCGGATGAATTAATAAATCCTGTGATCACCAACACTTGAGCGGGTAAGAGGGCATAGCATATCCACCCAAGCGTTTGTTATTAAGGAACTTATTGTAAACTAATTGTCTGTTTTATTGCTAACAAGTGACAATTATTCCATTGTTAACAATAGTAGAAAGAACACAAGAGTTAGATAAAATAATAAATCTTTTGATCACCAACACTTGGGCGGGTAAGAAGGCAGAGACTATCCACCCAAGCGTTTGTCATCAAAGAACTTCTTAAAGTTTTTTTTAATCTATAAGAATTTTTTGCTTGTCTCTACCAAAACCATCTGTTTTGGCCTCTAAATGCGTGCCGAAACGACAATTTAGAGGCGCAGCGATCAAAATACTATATAGAGACCAAAAATAAGCTTTAGCAGCACGGAGGAGCAAAACAAGTGAGGGCTGCTAAAAACAAAGGGCTGCTAAAGCATTTTAGCACAAGTTACACTTAATATTTTTTTGCCTGTCTTAAATAAAATCATTGTTTCAAGAAATTTTTAAGTTTATAATAATCTGTCACTTCTGTCAGATTTTAAGATATGACGTCATGTAAAAATCCAATTAAATACCGAAGGTTTTTTAGAGCCAAGGGCTTCTAAATTTTGCAAATATTATAAAAGAAGCTACTGAAGACGATTAATAGAATTATTGAGATTTTTTACATATTCTAAAAATCTTCTTTACAAAAAAGTTTTTTACTTACTATAAATAACTTGTAAGTTTTGGAGACTTTTAACAGCTCTAATTTCAAAACTGAAAACAAATCAAACACTTTCAAGAAATTTTAAAATATATTTTAAGTATTATAGAAAGCTTTGAGAATTACTTTTTTAAGACTTTTAAAAAAACTGTAGAAAACTAGGTTTTTGTGTAAATTTTGAAGAGCTACATAGGCAGAGAGATTGGGAACTTTCAGGAAGAGGCACAAAACAATTTTTCAATTGATCAATTTAAATTGAAACCACAAGCGACAAATATTTACTAAAAGAAGTAATTCGATATACAATCAATCGCGACAAATGATCCTTTATTGAGTCTCTGTAACTCATAAATAATTGCAAAGCAACAAATATGTGCTACTAAAAGTTATATGATGTAGAATTAAATGCAAAGCGACATATTATCTTTAAATTGAATCTTCACAACTGATAATTAATCGCGAAGCAACAAATATTTACTAAATAAAGTTATATAATATACAATCAATCGCAAAGCGATATATTATCTCATATTAAATCTCAGCAACTCTAAATCAATTGCGAAGCGACAAATATTTGCTGCAATAAGTTATTCGATATACTATCAATTGCGAAGCGACAAATTATCCTTATCTTGAGTCTCTGCAACGCATAGTTACGCGAAGCGACAATTACTAAAAAATGTTATACGATATACAATCAATTGCGAAGCGACAAATTAACTTTATATTGAACAACACATAATTAATTAAGCGACAAACATTTGCTACAAGAAGTTATACGACATACAATCAATCGCGAAGCGACAAATTATTCTTATATTGATCGCATAGCAACAAATATTTACTTAATAAAGATGTACGATATACAAATAATCGCGAAGCGACATAGTATCTTTATACTGAATCTATATAATATAGAATCAATCGCGAAGCGACATATTATCTTTATACTGAGTCTATATAATATATAAAGCGACATACTGAGTCAGCAGTTTACAACTTATTGCAAAACAACAAATTGTCTTTATACTGAGTCATTGCGTCTTACCGTACATCGTGAAGTAACAAATAGTCAATGAACTGAGTCATTTTGGTTCACAAAGCAAAGCTTATACAGGGTTAGTCAAAACTACCGGTTTAAATATATTTTTAATATATAGGCTGTTCATTTTATTGAAAAATTTGGTAAACCTTTTTTTTTCAAATGGAAATATATTTTTCTATATTTTTTAATTTTAAAATTAATTAATAACTTAAAAAATGTAAAAATATACAGAATGTTCTATTTAAAAAAATTAAAAAATCTAAATTATTATAATAAATTTAAACAATAGTTTGATTAAAACCAAAAAAACTTTAGTTTGAAACTTTTTTTGATTTTTTTGAGGTTGGAGAATTGTTTAGGTGTTCCGGTAATTTTGACTAACCCTGTATAACTCTTAATATTTAACAAACCAACTTTTAATGAGCTATCACACGTATAAACTGTTAATTTTTATCTGGGAAAATGTGTTATATTAACTCTCAGTTGTTAGTCTACACATCAACTGTCAATTGTCTAAAATGAACTGCTAAATTTTTCTTGTCAAATTTGTTGCATGAACTGTCAACTGTTAGTTTGACAAATCAATTGTCTACTATCTGACAAAGCGTGCAATTGTTTGACATATAAAATGTTTTATACACATACAAACTGTCAACTTTTTTATTAAAATTTAGAAAACAATGTGTTTTAAGTAAATTATTTCTCTACCCATTGTAAAACACATGTACTGGTGTTTCAGAGTATGCATTAGTGTGCCTAGCATTGCACTGATACATAAAACACTTTCAAAGCATTAATAAACATAAATTGTTTAATAGTTAAGCTCGTTTCACAAGTATACGGTTTCCATTACCTTCTGTTAATTTAATGACATCTGTCACTTATATTGTCATGTTTGTTAGCTGCAGAAACACGGTAGGTGATTGTGACTTCTAATTTCTTTATAACAAACACTTGGGCGGGCGGGCGGGAACATTATATTAAATTGTTAATATAATACTTATAAACTGTTTTCCCGCCCACCCGCCCAAGTGTTTGTTATTGAAAAATTAGTTACGACACCACCTTCTGCTAATTTAATGACATCTGTCACTTATTCTGTCATTTTTGTTAGCTGCAGGAACACGGTAGGTGGTTGTGACTTCTAATTTCTTTATAACAAACTTTTGGGCGGGTGGGCAAGTGGGCGGGAACACAATATCAAATTACCGGCTTAATATTATTAAATTGTGTTTTTGCCCACCCGTCCAAGAGTTTTTTTATTAAGAAATTGATTACGACAAGACCCTCGTCTAACTTAATGACATCTGTCACTCATTCTGTCATACTTCTTAAAGCAGAAACACGGTAGGTCATTGTGATTTTTAGTTTTTTTATAACAAACACTTGGGTAGGTGGGCGGAAAGGCAATATCAAATTACCGGCATAATATTCTTAAACTATTATATCAAATTGTTAACCTAATAATTATAAACTGTGTTCCCGCCCACCCGCCCAAGTGTTTGTTATCAAAAAATTTGTTCTGGCACTACCTTCTGCTAATTTAATGATATGTGTCATTTATTGTCATGTTTCTTAAAGCAGAAACACGGTAGGTAACTGCGTCTTCTAAATTCTTTATAACAAATACTTGGGCGGGTGGGCGGGAACACAATATCAATTTATTGGCCCAATATTTATAAACTGTGTTCCCGCCCAAGTGTTTGTTATCAAAAAATTTGTTATGGCACCACCTTCTGCTAATTTAATGACGTCTGTCACTTATTCTGTCATGTTTCTTAAAGCAGAAACACGGTAGGTAATTGCGACTTCTAAATTCTTTATAACAAATACTTGGGCGGGTGGGCGGAAACACAATATCAAATTATTGGCTCAATATTTATAAATTGTGTTCCCGCCCACCCACCCAATAGTTTGTTATCAAAAAATTAGTTATGGTACCACTTTCTAATAACTTAATGACACCTGTCACTCATTCTGTCATGTTTCTTAGTTGCAGGAACACGGTAGGTGATTGTAACTTCTAATTTCTTTTTAACAAACACTAGGACGGGTGGGCGGGAACACAATATCAATTTACCGGCCAAATATTCTTAAATTGTTTTCTTGCCCACCCGCCCAAAGTTATTTATTAAGAAATTGATTACGACAACACCCTCGTCTAACTTAATGACATCTGTCACTCATTCTGTCATGTTTTATAAAGCAGAAACACGGAAGGTGATTGTGACTTCTAATTTTTTTATAACAAACATTTGGGTGGGTGGGCGGAAACACAATATCAAATTACTGGTTTAATATTTTCAAACTGTGTTCCCGCCCACCCGCCCAAGTGTTTGTTCTCAAGAAATTAGTTACAATATTACCTTCTGCTAATTTAATGACATCTGTCACTTATTCTGTCATTTTTGTTAGCTGCAGGAACACGGTAGGTGGTTGTGACTTCTAATTTCTTTATAACATACGTTTGGACGGGTGGGCGGGAACACTATATCAAACTACCAACCTAATATTTATAAACTGTGTTCCCGCCTACCCGCCCGAGTGTTTGTTATTAAAAAGTTAATTACGTTACCACCTCCGACTAACTTAATGACATCTGTCACTTACTTTGTCATGTTTCTTAGTTGCAGGAACACGGCAGGTGATTGTGACTTTTAATTTTTTTATAACAAACGTTTGGGTGGGTGGGCGAGAACACAATATCAAATTACTGGCCCAATATTTATAAATTGTGTTCCCGCCCACCCGCCCACGTTTATGTTATCAAAAAAACTAGTTACGGCACAACTTTCTAATAACTTAATGACACCTGTCACTCACTCTGTCATGTTTCTTAGTTGCAGGAACACGGCAGGTGATTGTGACTTTTAATTTCTTTATAACAAACACTTGGGCGGGTGGGCGGAAACACTATATTAAATTACCGGCTCAATATTTATAAATTGTGTTTTCCCCCGCCCACCCAAGTGTTTGTTATCAAAAAATTAGTTATGGCACCACTTTCTACTAACTTAATGACATCTGTCACTCATTCTGTCATGTTTATTAAAGCAGACACACGGTAAGTGATTGTACTTTCTAATTTCTTTATAACAAACACTTGGCTGGGTGGACGGGAACACAATATCAAATTACCGGTTTAATATTCTTAAACTGTGTTTTTGCCCGCCCGCCCAAGTGTTTGTTATAAAAAAATTGGTTATCTCACCACTTTCTACTAACTTAATGACATCTGTCACTCATTCTGTTATGTTTTATAAAGCAGAAACACGGTAGGTGATTGTGATTTCTAATTTTTGTATAACAAACACTTGGGTGGGTGGGCGGGAACACAATATCAAATTATTGGCTCAATATTTATAAACTGTGTTCCCGCCCACCCACCCAATTGTTTGTTATTAAAAAATTAGTTATGGCACCACTTTCTAATAACTTAATGACATCTGTCACTCATTCCGTCATGTTTTTTAAAGTTGAAACACGGTAGGTGGTTGTGACTTCTAATTTTTTTATAACAAACGTTTGGGCGGGTGGGCGGAAACACTATATCAAACTACCGGCCTAATATTTATAAACTGTGTTTTTGTCCGCTCGCCCAAGTGTTTTTTTATAAAAAATTGGTTATGGCATCACTTTCTACTAACTTAACGTATGTGAGCGGGAAAAACAATATCAAATTACCGGCTAATATTCTTAAACTGTGTTTCCGCCCGCCCGCCCAAATGTTTGTTATCAAAAAATTGGTGGGTGGGTGGGCGGGAACACAATATGAATTTACCGGCTTAATATTCTTAAATTGTGTTCTCGCCCACCCGCCGAAGTGTTTTTGATTAAGAAATTGATTACAACAACAACCTTGTTTAACTTAATGATATCTGTCACTCATTTTGTCATGTTTTTTAAAGCAGAAACACAATAACTGATTGTGTCTTTTAATTTCTTTATAACAAACACTTGGGTGGGTGGGCGGAAACACATTATCAAATTACTAACCTGATACTGTGTTCCCGCCTACCCGTGTTTTTGTGTTTTTTATCAAGAAATTAATCACGTCATCATTTTCTACTAATTTAATGATATCTGTCACTTATTCTGTTATGTTTGTTAGCCTTAAGAACAGGATGATTATAACTTGCAATTTAAACATAATATCAAATTGCTGACCTGACACTTTTAAACTGTGTTAAAGGGTGCATACACTAGCGTATATGCCTTACATTGAGTAGAGAGAAAATTTACAAAAAAAATACATTATTTATTAAGTTATCTTGTTGAAAATAAAAGTTCATAGCTTGCAGTCCAAACCATTAACCAAAACTGTCAAGCACTAGCAATGTATTGGTTGCTCCATTATTATTTTTAGGTTCCTAAATGTAGCAGTTTTGTTTGTTAACATGCTTGTGAACAGTGATTTGTGATTATTGTTAGCATTTTTTATAATAGTCAATGTAACAGCCGTTGAGAGCATGCTATGCACTGGTAGTTTTGCACAACTGTAAAAGATTGTTTATCTTACACTGGTTGTAAAACATTAAGGTTTCATGCAGAACTTAGTACAATAGTAATGGCCTAAGAACAAGTTGGACGGTATAATAGACAAGTTTTAGTATTATTATTAACAAAATCAAGTCCAAAATTTTAATCTTTTGCTTAAAAATTGTCGCCGCTTTTAATTTACACTAATATTTTTGACAATAAAGTCCCAAAACCAATGTTTTAATTCTATTGTACTGTACAAACAAAAATTTGCATAAAACCATAACGCGCAATTGCATATTACAACATATTTGTCTATCATTAAGATCGAATATTCCTGAAATACTTATATAATTTTTCTTGCTATAGAAATGGAAACTAAAATTAGTTCCGTTAGCGACTTAATATGGTGCAACCATGACTAAATACAGATTCATCATCATCAGCAAAAATACAATTTGCAAGGAAAGGTCCTTCGTGTATCCCCCAAACAAGGCCACATATTATTTGCGGAACAAATGATTCCGAGAGGGCCTCTCTGCCATCATCAATCGCATTTAACCATCTGATTAAATAGAATTTTCAGCATAATTATCATTAAAAATGAATCACACACAACAACACAATCCAGTTCGGTTTTATTGTGAGCGGTCGCGTGCCTATCCGACCGAAAAGGAAGTTCCGGTACAGTCGGGCGATTGAATTCGTCGCTATCAAGCAGCCAGTATTGAGTGCTAAGGGTGAACGCTGGTGAACTGTATATTGACCAAGTAGCCGTCTTAAATACTCTCCCCACAATGTTGTGGGGTGCTTTCACCTCGCGGCAACCTCAATTGCAATGAAATATTAATTCGCCAAGTTACAACACGTCACAGGCAAACAATTACAGACAGAACTCTTTAGCGCATTTATTATTTAGCATGATTCATTTTAATTAGCGAGTGTCCCTTCAATTCATAATGACAAGTGTGAATGACACGATTATAAATAACTTACTTACAAAAAAAAAATGTTAGTTTTTGCATTGCAAATAAAATGCATTGATTTTCTTAAAACTGATTTAATCGGAATGATTAATGGCAATCATTAATCCGCATAAAATAAATTAACTCGACCTCCATGTAAATAGTCAATCTTTTTCTCCTGACTAATTCTAGTTTCCTTGAAGTCATTCTTTATTTGATAGTCATCTTTGATAGCCTCGAGAACTCCATTGTCTTGACCGATGGAAACCACCCCTGATTTGAAAATTCGCATTTATTGCGTGCCACCAACACGCGATTTGCAGATTTGATGATAGCATAAAAGCATTAGGCGAGCCCTACTAACCTCTATTCGGACTGCATACGTGGCAAAGAATTTTCAAGAAGGCAAATTGCACGACGTCATCAACCCCCATTGTCGGTAGTATTGCGGTAATGGCTATTTCCAGCAGTTACGTTGCGGAAGACGTAATCTGTGACCTATTTTTTTTATTGTTCTTATTGTTAAAATTTTGCATGCAATGCATTTTTAAGGAGTAGTCGATTATATTGTTCTATTGAAACAAAAAATGATTAACCTGTGAATTGGGGCAATTCTCTATGCACATTTCCAGAAGTAAGCAAGATACATATTGCTAGCTAAAAATATAAACTGTCATTTTAACAAATCTCTATCTACAGAATTGTCAGATTTGCAACGCCTCCTGATGTGATGACCGTTTATATTGTTAGCAAACAAGAGTTGTTAAAATGATAGTTCATATCATGTTAGCTAGCAATATATATCTAGCTTACTCTAGCAATGTACATAGACAATTTTCTCAAACGACACTTAAACTATACGTGCATTTGAACAAATTAAGACCATCTGGTTTTTGTTTTTGGAACTATAAGCAATTTTACTAACATTTTTAACAGTTTTCTCAATTATATGACTTGTTTGACAGTTTTGTGATATTTTTGACAGTTTACAGAAGATATTGGTATATACTCACATTAGATAATTTTCTTGAAATATCAAATACTGACAGTTTTTATAGTATTTTTGACAGTTTATATGACTCATTTGACAGTTTTGTACTTTTTGACAGTTTGAGTTATTGCCAATAATAAAACTCAAATATATTTTTTGACAATTGACTTTGTCATCAGTGACAGCTGATTTTATGACATTTTTGACAGTTTATATAACTGTTTGACAGTTTTGGCAAGAATGTTAAAATTGTATTACATATTTTGACAGATTAAATATTTATTGCAGTCTTTACAATGTTTTTTTACAGTTTTTTTTTTTTTATATTATTGACAGCATATTCGTTTATGACATGTTTAAACCAAAGTTACGCTTATATCTTTAAGTGACAATGGCACATCAAGACCATCTGGTTTTTGTTTTAATTCTAAGCAATTTTACAAACATTTTTTACACTTTTCTCAATCATCTTGATAGCATATATGTATAACTTACAAATTTTTGACAGTTTAATGATATTTTTGACAGTTTACAGGACAAATTGTAAATGTTTGACAATTTTTATAGCAATTTTGATAGTTTAATTGACAATTCTTCTACGATTCTTGACGGTTTTTATTGAAGTTTTATAAAATATTTTAGCTAGTTTTATATTTTTGACATTTTACTGACATTTGACAGTTTACATGACACATCAGATAGCATAGCAGACTTATTTGACAGTTTATATGACATATTTAACAGTTTCATATTTATTGACAGTTTGAGTTATTGACAATAACAAAACTGCAATATATTTTTAACATTTTTGACAGCTTATATAACGTTTTTGACAAGAATGTTAAAATTTTATCATATATGTTGATAGGATTTGCGTGTATGATGTGTTTTGGCATTTTAGTGACATTTTTGACAGTTTAAATGACTTATTTGATAATATTCATAGTGTTTTTGACAGGTTTTACAAGAATATTTAATTTTTATAACATATTTGACAGTTTTTTGACATTTTTGACAGTTTATTTAAAATTTTAGTGTTTATGACATATTTAACGGTTTATATAGCATTATTTTGACAGTTTAAATGACACATATTGCACTATGAAAGTCATGGTGTTTTTGACGTTTTTTGGTTTGTTTTTTCATAATTTTTGACAGTTTCTTCAACAATACTGAAATCATGTCTGCTTATGACGTTTTTGACAGTTTAAATGACACATTTGATAGTATTCATAATGTTTTTGACACATTTTACAGAAATCATGTTTTTATAAAATATTTTGACAGATTTTGAAACATTTTAAGCAATTTCACAAACATTTTTGACAGTTTTTGCAATAACCTTTAAAGCCTATATGACTTACATAATTTTTCCTAACATATTTAACAGTTTTATGATATTTTTGACAGATTACTTAACGCATTGGTGTTTATGACGTGTTCAACCGTTCTTACAGCAATTTTTGACAGTTTAAATAACACATATGACAATTTTCATAGTGTTTTTGACAGTTTTCATAAAATTGATAAAGAATAACACATTGTTTTGTGTTTGCATACATTTTGACAGTTTTTTTTAACAATAATAAAAGCATACCTGCTTATGACATGTTTGACAGTTTTTGTAACATTTTTTTAACATTTTTGTGACGTTTTTGACAGTTTAAATGACACATTTGATAGTATTTATAATGTTTTTGACAGGTTTGACAAAAATGTTAAATTTTTATAACATATTTGACAGTTTTACAAACATTGTTGACAGTTTTTACAATAACTTTGAGAGCTTATATGATTTACATTGTTTTTCATAGCATATTTGATAGTTTTATTATATTTTTGACAGTTTACTTAAGACATTGACGTTTATGATTTGTTTAACCGTTCTCATAGCATTTTTGACGGTTTAAATGACACATATGACTATTTTTATAGTGTTTTTGACAGTTTTCACAAGATTGATGAAGGTTTATATAATGTTTTGTTTTGTTTTTGCATAATTTTTGACAGTTTTTTTTTTCAATTGTAAAAGCATACCAGTTTATGACATGTTCAATTCAATTCAATTCAATTCAATTCAACAAATTTTTTAAAATATTTTGACAGATTTTATAACATTTTAATCAGTTTTACAAAAATGTTTGACAGTTTTTGCAATAATCTTGAAATATGATTTACACAGTTTTTTATAAAAATTTTGACAGTTTTATGATATTTTTGACATATTTCTTAAGACATTGGTTTTTATGACATGTTTAACCGTTTTTACAGCATTTTTGACAGTTTAAATGACACAATTAACTAATTTTATAGTGTTTTTGACAGTTATTACAAGATTGATAAAGGGTTATATAATATTTTGTTTTTTTTTTCATAATTTTGGACAGTTTTTTCAACAATATTAAAAGCACTTGTTTATGACATGTTTAAAAATTCTTGTGACATTTTTGACAGTTTAAGTGACATATTTGATGGTATTTTTAACATTTTTATAAAATATTTTGACAGATTTTATAATATTTTAATCAGTTTTACAAACATTTTTGACAGTTTTTGTAATATCCTTGAAAGCTAATGTGATTTACATAATTTTTTATAACATTTGACAGTTTTATGATATTTTTGACAGTTTACTTAAGACATTGGTGTCTATGACGTGTTCAACCGTTTTTACAGTAATTTTTCACAGTTTAAATATCACATATGACAATTTTTATAGTATTTTTGACAGTTTTCACAAGATTGATAAAGAATAACACATTGTTTTGATTTTGCATACATTTTGACAGTTTTTTTTAACAATATTAAAAGCATATCTGTTTATGACATGTTTACAGTTTTTGTATCATTTTTGTGACGTTTTTGACACATTTGTTAGTATTTATAGTGTTTTTGACAGGTTTGACAAGAATGTTAAATTTTTAAAACATATTTGACAGTTTTACAAACATAAATGAAAGTTTTTTCAATAATTTTAAAAATCTATATGATTTACATAGTTTTTCATAGCATTTTTGACAGTTTAATTAAGACATTGGTGTTTATGACTTGTTTAACTGTTCTCATAGCAATTTTGACAGTTTAAATGACATATATTACAATTTTCATAGTGTTTTTGACAGTTTTCACAAGATTGTTGAAGGTTTATATAATGTTTTGTTTTGTTTTTGCATAATTTTTGACAGTTTTGTCAACAATTTTGAAAGCATATATGTTTATGACATGTTTAAAAATTCTTGTAACATTTTTGACAGTTAAAGTGACACATTTGACAGTATTTATAGTATTTTTGACACATTTATCAAATGTTAAATTTTTATATAATATTTTTTAAGATTTTACTATATTTTAATCTGTTTCTCAAACATTTTTGACATTTTTTGCAATCACTTTGAGAGCTATGACATATTTGACAGTTTTATGATATGTATGCGACAGTTTAAATGACACATATTACAATTTTCATAGTGTTTTTGTCAGTTTCTACAAGATTGATGAAAGTTTATATAATACTTTGTTGTTGCATAATTTTTGACAGTTTCTTTATCAATATTGAAAACATACCTGCTTATAACATGTTTAAAAAAATTTGTAACATTTTTGACAGTTTAAGTGACACATTTGATAGTATATATAGTATTTTTGACACTTTACAGAAATGTAAAGTTTTTATAAAATGTTTTGACAGATTTTATAATATTTTAAGCAGTTTTACAAACTTGTTGACAGTTTTCGCATAACCTTGATAGTCTCTATAATTTACATAGTTTTTTCATAACATATTTGACAGTTTACATATCACATTTGTGTTTATGACATGTTTGGTCGTTCTTATAACATTTTTGACCGTTTAAGTGACCCATATGACAATTTTCATAGTCTTTTTGACAGTTTTCACAAGATTGATGAATGTTTATATAATACTTTGTTTTGTTTTTGCATAATTTTTGACATTTTCTTCAACAATATTGAAAGCATAAAAAAAATTTGTGACATTTTTGTCACATTTGATAGTATTTTTGAAACTTTACAGAAATGTTAAATTTTATAAAATATTTTGACAGATTTTATAACATTTTAATCAATTTTACAAAAAAATGTTGACAGTTTTTGCAATAATCTTGAAAGCTTATATGATTTACATAGTTTTTTATAACATTTTT
Organism: Tachinus rufipes; assembly: GCA_963932245.1. Lineage (NCBI taxonomy): Eukaryota > Metazoa > Arthropoda > Insecta > Coleoptera > Staphylinidae > Tachinus > Tachinus rufipes. The sequence goes on along the minus strand of OZ010748.1, from coordinate 84,635,401 downwards.
GACAGTTTTTTGATATTTTTGACATTTCTTATGACATTGGTGTTTATGACATGTTTAACCGTTCTTACAGCATTTTTGACAGTTTAAATGACACAATTAAATAATTTCATAGTGTTTTTGACAGTTTTTGCAAGATTGATAAAGGGTTATATAATATTTTGTTTTTTTTTTTTTTTTTTTTTTTATAATTTTTGACAGTTTCTTCAACAATATTGAAAGCACTTGTTTATGTTCTCATAGCATTTTTGACAGTTTAAATGACACATATGACAATTTTCATAGTGTTTTTGACAGTTTTCACAAGATTGATGAAGGTTCATATAATGTTTTGTTTTTGTATAATTTTTGACAGTTTCTTTGACAATATTGAAAGCATACTTGTTTATGACATGTTTAAAAAAAATGTTGACAGTTTAAGTGACACATTTGACACATTTATCAAAATGTTAAATTTTTATAAAATATTTTAACGGATTTTATAATATCAGTTTATTTTCAGTTCACAAATATTTTTGCAATAACCTTAAAAGCTTAGATGATTTACATAGGATTTCATAACATATTTGACAGTTTTTTAATATTTTTGACAGTTTATTTAAGACATTGGTGTTTATGACATGTTTAACCGTTCTCATAGTATTTTTGACAGTTTAAATGTAAATAAACATATGACACTATAAGAGTCATAGTATTTTTGACAGTATCTGCAAGAATGTCAAAGTTTTATATAATATTTTGTTTTGTTTTCATAATTTTTGACTTACTGTTTACTGTTTTAGTGACGATTTTGACAATTTAGATGACACATTTGATAATATTCATAGTGTTTTTGACAGGTTTTACAAGAATATTTAATTTTTATAACATATTTGACAGTTTTTGACATTTTTGACAGTTTATTTAAAATTTTAGTGTTTATGACATATTTAACGGTTTTTATAGCATTAATTTGACAGTTTAAATGACACATATTGCACTATGAAAGTCATGGTGTTTTTGACGTTTTTTGTTTTCTTTTTTCATAATTTTTGACAGTTTCTTCAACATTACTGAAAACATGTCTGCTTATGACATTTTTGACAGTTTAAATGACACATTTGATAGTATTCATAATGTTTTTGACACATTTTACAGAAATGTTGTTTTTATCAAATATTTTGACAGATTTTAAAATACTTTAAGCAATTAAAAAGCCTATATAACTTACATAGTTTTATACAACATATTTGATAATTTTATGATATTTTTGACAGATTACTTAACACATTGGTGTGTATGACGTGTTCAAACGTTCTTACAGCAATTTTTGACAGTTTAAATAACACATATGACAATTTTTATAGTGTTTTTGACAGTTTTCACAAGATTGATAAAAGGTTTATGACATGTTTGACAGTTTTTGAAACATTTTTGTGACGTTTTTAACAGTTTAAATGACACATTTGATAGTATTTATAGTGTTTTTGACAGGTTTGACAAAAATGTTAAATTTTTATAACATATTTGACAGTTTTACAAACATTGTTGACAGTTTTTACAATAACTTTGAAAGCTTATATGATTTACATTGTTTTTCATAGCATATTTGATAGTTTTATTATATTTTTGACAGTTTACTTAAGACATTGACGTTTATGATTTGTTTAACCGTTTTTATATCATTTTTGACAGTTTAAATGACACATATGACAAATTTTATAGTGTTTTTGACAGTTTTTACTAGATTGATGAAGGTTTATATAATGTTTTGTTTTCTTTTTGCATAAATTTTGACAGTTTTTTTTCAATAGTAAAACCATACCAGTTCATTACATGTTTAAAAATTCTGGTGACATTTTTGACAGTTTAAGTGACACATTTGATAGTATTTATAGTATTTTTGACATATTTATCAAAAATGTTGAATTTTATAAAATATTTTGACAGATTTTATAACATTTTAATCAATTTTACAAAAAAAATTGACAGTTTTTGCAATAATCTTGGATGCCTATATGATGTACACAGTTTTTTTATAACATTTTTGACAGTTTTATGATATTTTTGACATAGTTCTTAAGACATTGTTGTTTATGGCATGTTTAACCGTTTTTACAGCATTTTGACAGTTTAAATGGCACAATTAACTAATTTCATGGTGTTTTTGACAGTTTTTACAAGATTGATAAAGGGTTATATAATATTTTGTTTTTTTTTTCATAATTTTTGACAGTTTCTTCAACAATATTGAAAGCAGTTGTTTATGACATGTTTAAATTTTTTTTTGACAATTTTGACAGTTTAAGTGACACATTTGATGGTATTTTTAACATTTTTATAAACATTTTGACAGATTTTATAATATTTTAATCAGTTTTACAAACATTTTTGACAGTTTTTGTAATATCCTTGAAAGCTAATGTGATTTACATATTTTTTTATAACATTTGACAGTTTTATGATATTTTTGACAGTTTACTTAAAACATTGGTGTCTAAGTCGTGTTCAGCCGTTCTTACAGCAATTTTTGACAGTTTAAATAACACATATGACAATTTTCATAGTATTTTTGACAGTTTTCACAAGATTGATAAAGGATAACACATTGTTTTGTTTTTGCATACATTTTGACAGTCTTTTTTAACAATATTAAAAGCATACCTGTTTATGACATGTTTGACAGTTTTTGTAACATTTCTTTAACATTTTTAGACGTTTTTGACAGTTTAAATGACGCATTTGTTAGTATTTATAGTGTTTTTGACAGGTTTGACAAGAATGTTAAATTTTTATAACATATTTGACAGTTTTACAAACATTTTTGACAGTTTTTACAATAATTTTGAAAATCTATATGATTTACATATTTTTTCATATCATATTTGACAATTTTATGATATTTTTGATAGTTTACTTAAGACATTGGTGTCTAAGACGTGTTCAACTGTTCTTACAGCATTTTTTGACAGTTTAAATAGCACATAACAACTTTCATAGTATTTTTGACAGTTTTCATAAGATTGATAAAGAATAACACATTGTTTTGTTTTTGCATACATTTTGACAGTTTTTTTAACAATACCAAAAGCATACTTGTTTATGACATGTTTGACAGTTTTTGTAACATTTTTTTTACATTTTTGTGACGTTTTTGACAGTTTAAATAACACATTTGTTAGTATTTATAGTGTTTTTGACAGGTTTGACAAGAATGTTAAATTTTTATAACATATTTGACAGTTTTACAAACATTTTTGACAGTTTTTACAATAATTTTGAAAATCTATATGATTTACATATTTTTTCATAGCATATTTGACAATTTTATGATAATTTTGACAGTTTAATTAAGACATTGGTGTTTATGATTTGTTTAACCGTTCTTATAGCAATTTTGACAGTTGAAATGACATATATTACAATTTTCATAGTGTTTTTGACAGTTTGTGACATTTATGACAGTTTAAATGACACATTTGATAGTATTTATAGTATTTTTGACACACTTAACAGAAATGTTAAATTTTTGTAAAACATTTTGACAGACTTTATAATCTTTTAATCAGTTTCACAAACATTTTTGACAGTTTTTGCAATAACCTTGAAAGCCTATACGATTTGCATAGTTTTTCATAACATATTTGATAGTTTAATGATGTTTTTGACAGTTTACATAGCATATTTGTGTTTATGGCATGTTTGGTTCTTCTCATAACATGTTTGACAGTTTAAATGACATATATTACAATTTTCATAGCGTTTTTGACAGTTTTCACAAGATTAATGAATGTTTATATAATATTTTGTTTTGTTTTTGCATCATTTTTGACAGTTTCTTCAACAATATTGAAAGCATACTTGTTTATGACATCTTTAAAAATTGTTGTGACATTTTTGACAGTTTAAGTGACACATTTAATAGTATTTTTGACACTACAGAAATGTTAAATAATTATAAAATATTTTGACAGATTTTATAATATTTTAATTAGTTTTACAAACATTTTTGACAGTTTTTGCAATAACCTTAAAAGCTTATATGATTTACATAGTATTTCATAACATATTTGACAGTATTTTAATATTTTTGACAGTTTACGTAAGACATTGGTGTTTATGACATGTTTAACCGTTCTTACAGCATTTTTGATAGTTTAAATGACACATGAAAATTTTCTTTGTGTTTTTGACAGTTTTCATAAGGTTGATAGAGGATAACATTTTGTTTTGTTTTGCTTACATTTTGACAGTTTCTTTAACAATATTGAAAGCATACTTGTTTGTGACATGTTTGACAATTTTTTTAACATTTTTGTGACGTTTTTGACAGTTTAAATGACACATTTGATAATATTTCTAATGTTTTTAACAGTTTTGACAAGAATGTTAAATTTTTATAACATACTTGACAGTTTTGCAAAAAAATTTGACAGTTTTTACAATAATTTTGAAAGCTTGTACAATTTACATAGTTTTTTGTAGCATATTTGATCGTTTTATGGTATTTTTGACTGTTTACTTAAGACATTGGTGTTTATGACATATTTGGCCGTACTCATAGCATTTTTGTCAGTTTAAATGACACATATGACAATTTTCAAAGTGTTTTTGACATTTCTTACAAGATTGATGATGGTTTATATAATATTTTGTTTTGTTGTGCATAATTTTTTTACAGTTTCTTTAACAATATTGAAAGCATACCTGCTTATGAAAGGTTTAAAAAATTTATGTTGACATTTTTGACAGATTAATTGACACGTTTGACAGTATTTATAGTATTTTGACACATTTATCAAAAATGTTAATTTTTTATAAAATATTTTGACAGATTTTATAACATTTTAATTAGTTTTACAAACATGTTTGACAGTTTTTGCAGTAATCTTGAAAGCCTATATGATTTACATAGCTTTTTATAACATTTTTGACAGATTTCTTAAGACATTGGTGTTTATGACATGTTTAACCATTCTCATAGCATTTTTGACACTTTAAATAGAAAGAAACATATGAAATTATGAGATTTATAGTGTTTTTGACAGCTATTGCAAGAAGGTCAAAGTTTTATATAATATTTTGTTTTATTTTTGCATAAATTTTGATCATTTTTTATTCAAAAACTTTTCCGACATTTTTGACATTTTAAATGACACATGATAGCACTCATAGTGTTTTTGACTTATTTTACAAAAATGTTGAATTTTTATAAAACATTTTGACAGATTTTGAAACCCTATATGACTTACATAGTTTTTTATAACATATTTGACAGTTGCTGTTGTTACAACTGTTTTGACGTTGATATATTCCGACTAATTGGTTTAGATTTGACATTTGAACTGTTTACAAAAGTACTAAATTTTTTTGACAGTTATTGGTATTTTGGCAAGTGACAGCTGTTTATACAACTGTTTTGATATTGATATATTAGTTCAGATTTGACAAAATTACAGCAATGTTGCACTGTTTTGACAGTTATAGTTAGTTTGACAAGTGTCAGTTCTTTTTACAATTATTTTGACTTAAGTACATTGCGACTAATTGGTTGAGATTTAACGTTCTAATTACTTTGACAAAATTACTGAAATACTGAACTGTTTTGACAGTTATGGTTAGTTCGATAAGTGACAGCTGTTATTACAACTGTTTTGACATTGACATATTGCGACTAATTAGTTCAGGTTTGACGTTTTAACTATTTAGACAAAATTGCAGCCTGTTTTGACAGTTATGATTATTTTTTTTTTGGTGTGATAGCTCAATGGTAGAGCACTTGCATATCATGCGAGCAGTCCGGGGTTCGATCCCCGAAATATGACTGAAATGATAACTTGTTCTTTATCCACCAGCGTGGTTCGGAAGTCACGTATTAAGCTGTTGGTCCCATCAAACCACTTTAAACAAGTCGTAGACTTACTGTGGTGATGTAAAATAGCCGTAAAAAGCATAATAAATAAAAAAAAAAAAATTTGACAAGTGACAGCTGTCGTTACAATTATTTTGATGTTGATATATTGGTTCAGATTTGACATTTTAACTATTTTGGCAAAACTACACTAAAGCTAAACTGTTTTGATAAAATTACAGAATTACTAAACTTTTTTGACAGTTATGATTATTTTGACAAGTGACAGCTATTGTTACAGCTATTTTGATGCTAATATATTGCGACTAATTGGTTGAGATTTGATATTTTAACGTTTTGACAGTTATGGTTATTTTGACAAATGACAGCTGTTACAACTATTTTGACGTTGGTATATTGCGGGGCTGGGCCATTGCAAATAAACAAATATATTTTTAACAATCGTGATTTTTTTTTTGTTCCTGATTGAACAATTTCCGCAAAATGCGTGAAAACGATTTATGTTTATTATGCTTTCCTTGTATTATTTTATTTATATACGTAACATGACTTAAATATTCACAATCAATAAAAAAGCCACAGCAAAGAATTTTTATAAATGTAATAGATTTTATCTATAAAAAATTCCCATAAAAATATTTAACAATCGTTACAATAATATAACGATATCATATCATCTCTATAATTCATATTTTCAATGCCATTCGTATAAATATTGTTTTAATACCAAACCATGCGTGTTAACCCCCAAATACTATTTTTTGTTAATGCGGTTAACATCCTTTTTAGTGGAGGTAAAGGGGTCAAGTTTAGTTTTATAAATATCCACAATGATTCAATGACACCGACAATAGCTTAGATCGGATCCGATAGTCCAATCAATTGTAGATAACGCAATGTAACAAGATAATGAAGCTGAATCAATTATTAGTTTATTTATAATGCAGTGGACTTTTGTTTATTAAGGAGGAATGAACTATATGATGTTTACATATGAATTATTATAATATGTTTTGGTTGTAAGAAAAGATTATTTTTTCCTATATACAAAAAATTGATCATTTACCCAATACTTTATATAATATTTATTTACATTGTTTGATTTGTTGGTTTGGTAGGCAGGAAGTAAGGGAAAGTGATGCCGGTTTCCGCACGTCTCGCCCGAAGAGGCCAGACTCTCTCGCCTGGCCACTCGTCTGTCCCAAACGATCTATTTAATTGCAAAAGAGTGGGAGGAGTTGGCTTTGTGAAAAAATAAAGAAATATATATTACTTGCACAACGCAAATCGGTAGATTTGCAATGCGTGAAGTAAAGTATTTGGCAACGTCCTATTGTTGAGATGATGGATATACCCTTGTTGAGATATCCGGAACGAGTGTTTTTATAATAACTGTGTTAATCGGGTCGGAGCGAGCAGCATACTAGACAAACAATGCTTAGAAATTTACTCGCACTAGGAACATAATCGTTATGAGTTAATAGCGGTTAAACGATTTTAAGGATAATTAAACCGAGTGATTAAATATTAAGTAAACTTTAAATTAATTTAGCAAATAGTTATTTAATTTGTAAATGCAACTAGTCTTTTACTTTTTACGGTTTTATAGGTTGGCAAATCTGTACCAAATCAGTTACATTGTAAACTTAGCTGTCAAAAAATTTACTACGTCTATCAAAAAGTTATTAAAACTGTCAAACAAGTTAGTCATAATTTATGTTAAGAAAAATATAACAGATCTATCAAATAATATGCTAAACTGTCGACACAAAATTACAATTTTTACATCTGTCGAAAATGGTTGTAGCGTTGGCTAACGAGAATTGTCAAACATGTCATAAACACTGTCTGTGTCACGTAAAGTAGTATTTAAATGCTGCAAAAACTGCTAAGAATATAAAACTGGTCTGTCTGAAATCTGTCAAAATATTTGATTACAATTTAATATTCTTGTCATTTTCTCAAAAAACACTATGAAAACTATCAAATATGTCATCTAAATTGTCAAAATCATCACTAAAACAGTAAACCACGTCGTAAGCATATGTTCTATCAATATTCTTGAAAAAAACTGTCAAATATGTTGTAAAACTTTCAACATTCTTCTCAAAAACAAAGTGCTTAAAATATTATGAAATCTGTCAAAATATTTTATAAACATTATTATACAAACTCTCAAAAACACAATAAAACTATCTCGTCTGTCATATAAACTGATAAAAATGTCACAAAAACTGTCAAATGTCATAAATAAGTATGTTTTCAATATATTGAAGAAACTGTCAAAAATGAAAAAAAACATAATATTATATAAAACTTTGACATTTTTGCAAAAATGTCAAAAACACTATAACTCTAATTGTGTCATATGTGTCATTTAAACTGTCAAAAATTCCATGGCTAAACATGTCATAAACACCAATGTGTTATGTAAGCTGTCAAAAATATTATAAATAAGCTTTCAAATTTATTGCAAAAACTTAAAAAGTGTTTGAAAAATTTTGTAAAATATTATAAAATTTGTCAAAACATTTTACAAAACTTATTATTCTTGTAAAACTTGTCAAAAACACTGTGAACACTATCTCATGTGCAATATTAACACAAAAAGTCTCATAAAGAAGTATGCTTTTGAAATTGTTTAAGAAAATGTCAAATATTATGCAAAACAATACAAAATATTATATAAAACTTTGACATTCTTGCAAAAACGGTCAAAAACAGTATGACTCTCATAGTGTCATATGTTTATTTATATTTAAACTGTAAAAATGTTATGAGAACGGTTAACATGTCATACACACCAATCTCTTAAGTAAACTGTCAAAAATATTATAAAACTGTCAAATATAGTATAAAAACTATTTAAGTTATATAAACTTTCAAAGTTATTGCAAAAACTGTCAAAGATGTTTAAAAAACTGTTTAAAATATTATAAACATTTTATAAAACGCATAATTGTAAAACTTGTCAAAAACACTATGAACACTATCTCGTGTGTCATATTAACTTAAAAATGTCACGAGAACTATCAAGTATCTCATAAACAGGTATGCTTTCAATATTGTTGAAGAAACTGTCAAAAGTTATGCAAAACAAAACAAAATATTATATAAAACTTTGATATTCTTGCAAAAATTGGCATATGTTTATTTACATTTAAACTGTCAAAAATGCTATGAGAAGGTTAAACATGTCATAAACACCAATGTCTTAAACAAACTGTCAAGAATATAAAAAAACTGTCAAATATATTATGAAACCATATAGACTTTTAAGGTTATTACAAAAACTGTCAATAATGTTTGTGAAACTAATTGAAATATTATAAAAACTGTCAAAATATTTTACAAAAATTTAATATTTCTGTAAAGTGTCAAAAATACTATTAAATGTGTCACTTAAACTGTCAAAAATGTCATAAATTTTGTTAAACATGCTATAAACAAGTATGCTTTCAATATTGTTGAAGAAACTGTCAAAAATTATGCAAAAACAAAACAAAATATTATATAAACATTCATCAATCTTGAAAAACTGTCAAAAACACTATAAAATTAGTTAATTGTGTTATTTAAACAAAAATGCTGTAAGAACGGTTAAACATGTCATAAACACTTATGTCTTAAGTAAACTGTCAAAAGTATCAAAAAACTGTTAAATATGTTATAAAAAACTATGTAAATCATATGAGCTTTCAAGGATATTGCAAAAACTGTCAAAAACGCTATGAAAATTGTAATATATGTCATAAACATATATATATATATATATATATATGTCATAAACACCAATGTCTTAATTAAACTGTCAAAAATATCATAAAACTGTCAAATATGCTATGAAAAACTATGTAAATCATATAGATTTTTAAAATTATTGTAGAAACTGTCAAAAATGTTTGTAAAATTGTCAAATATGTTATAAAAAATTAACATTCTTGTCAAACCTGTCAAAAACATTATAAATATTATTAAATGTGTCATTTAAAATGTCAAAAACGTCACAAAAATGTTACAAAAATTGTCAAACATGTCACAAACAGGTATGCTTTCAATATTGTTAAAGAAACTGTCAAAATGTAAGCAAAACAAAACAAAATGTTATCCTCTATCAACTTTATGAAAACTGTCAAAAATACAAAGAAAATTGTCATATGTGTCATTTAAACTGTCAAAATGCTGTAAGAACGGTTAAACATGTTATAAACACCAATGTCTTAAGTAAACTGTCATAAATATCAAAAAACTGACAATTATGTTATGAAATACTATGTAAATCATATAGGCTTTTAAGGTTATTGCAAAAACTGTCAAAAATGTTTATAAAACTGATTAAAATTTTATAAAATCTGTCAAGATATTTTATGAAAATTTTACATTTTTGTAAAATGTGTCAAAAATATTAAAAATACTATCAAATGTGTCACTTAAACTGTCAAAAATGTCACAAGAATTTTTAAAGATGTCATAATCAAATATGCTTTCAATATTGTTGATAAAACTGTCAAAAACTATGCAAAAACAACACAAAATATTATATAACCCTTTATCAATCTTGTTAAAATTGTCAAAAACACTATGAAAATTGTCATATGTGTCACATATGTTATGAGAACAGCCAAACATGTCATAAACACAAATGTGCTATGTAAACTGTCAAATATATTATGAAAAAACTATGAAAATTATAGAGACTATCAAGGTTATGCAGAAACTGTCAAACAAGATATTAAAACTGCTTAAAACATTATAAAATCTGTCAAAATATTTTATAAAAATTTAACATTTCTGTTAAGTGTCAAAAATACTAGAAATACTATTAAATGTGTCACTTAAACTGTCAAAAATGTTACAAATTTTTTTAAACATGTCATAAGCAGGTATGTTTTCAATATTGATAAAGAAACTGTCAAAAATTATGCAAAAACAAAACATTATATAAACTTTCATCAATCTTGTAGAAACTGTCAAAAACACTTTAAAAATTGTCATGTGTGTTATTTAAACTGTCAAAAATGCTATGAGAACGGATAAACATGTCATAAACACAAATGTGTTATGAAAACTGTCAAATATGTTATGAAAAAACTATGTAAATTATATAGGCTTTGTGAAAACTGTCAAAAACACCATAAAAATTGTCAACTATGTAAATCAATAGGCTCTCAAGGTTATACAAAAACTGTCAAACCAGTTTGTAAAACTGCTTAAAATATTATAATTGCCTTCTTTGATCTTTTAAAACATTTTCACCCTTTTTTCTTCTCAACAAATCTGCTGTATAAACTGAAAACTGTTAATTTGACAAATTAATTGTCAACTGTCTGACAATCATACAATTGTTTAACATATAAAATGCTTAACAAATAAATTACCAACTTCTTTATGACTAATTAGTTACATAATCTGTCAACTGTCAACTGTTTTACACATAAATTGTTAATTTTTTTTGACAAATTTAATGTCATTTTTGATAAACTCTCAACTTTGTCAAAAAACATATAACAATCTGACAACTGCTTCACATATAAACTGTCAATTTATTGCTTGATTAATTCACATTTTTTAGGACCGCCAAAAATGTTTGCACTTGGGTCCCCTAATAGTCATAACCCTGATCTTAACGTTTGCAAAAGCGATAGGAGAGCAAGACAAGTAATAAGTTTTGCACGTTTTCAATTGATTTCTATTGTATTTTGTATTTTGCTATAGTCTTTACAAAAAATGATCAAAAACCAATTATTTTGACATAATTAAAATTGAAAGCAGAAGCAGCACAAAAAACAAACCTCTTGACCCGCGGAGCATCTACTGCAGGATATTGCGAGTTAAATAACTAAAATTTACTGACAAGTTGAGTTAAAATACAAAATTTAACTCTTCTAAAATTTCTCTGTTACAAAAATCAGTTGACAGTTTAATGACAAAATTTGACAGTTCAAAACGGGTGACAGAACTGTTAAGTAACATAATTTGACAGTTAAAGAAAGTTGAGAGTTGAATGACAAAAGTTGACTGACAAGTTGACAGTGTAATTTAAATTAGTATGTTCATACACGTTATTGTAACCCACTTGACAGTTGCTAAGTCTCAAAGACTTATTGATAGATGCAGTCATTGTTTTGTATGACAGTTTAGAATAAATTTAACAAATTTAGTACATTTTTTGCCAACTTATAATATTTTTATAAATGACTGCAATTTTTGTTACTTTTTTTACAGATTTGCTACATTTTTGCCAACTTACGATGTTTATATACCATTATAAACATGTAAACTATTTGACAGTTTAAGTGACTTTTTGACAATTTCAGTAATTATTTGATATTTTGTTCATAAAATATCAAAAATACAAAATCCGGCCATAGAACATCAATACATTATTGAACTAAAATCCGGCCATAAACTTGATAAGTGCAAAACTCTATTTTTAAATGTTAGAAATAGCAAAATAGGTTTCTGCAAGTACAAAATACTATTTATAAAATGTCAAAAATATCAAAATTTGGCTATAAAATATGAAAATAGTGTAAGAAAGCACCAAATTTGGTCATAAATTTTTTTTTTTTTCCAAAAGTTAAAATGGCAAAATCCGGTCGTAAAATAATAAAAAACAAAAAAAAATGCAAAAAAAGTAAAAACGGTTGAAAACTATAAAATTCTGAAGTTAGCATGACAAAAAATTTTAGTTTATACAGTAAATGAGTTTTCTGTACAGTTCTTACGGAATTTATTCATTAAAATATAGTCAGTTTACTAATTTTGTGCATAATATGCGGTTTTGCGCAATATGCGTTCGTTTTTTAAGCAAATTTTAATGAATTTTAAGCAATTAATGACATTTTACTTAATTTTTCATTATTTTTTTTGTTAATGGTTATTTTGCGTGAGCTATGTTTACAGAATTTTGTGCAACAAATAAATGTGTTTTATAAATTGTAGATAAATTTATTTGGTAAATGTGTTATTTGCAAGGTTTTAAACAACATTTTTTAAAGAATTTAATATTATTAAGAAACAATTGTCAGAAAGCACCAAAATCCAGTCATAAACTGTTAAAAGATGTAAAAATCCTCATAAATTCTCAAAAATAGCAAAATCCAGCTATAAAATTGTTTGAAATATCAAAATTTGGCAATAAATTGTCAAAGAGAAAATTTTTAATTTTTTTAAACTCATTGCTTGGTCTCCTGTTCTTGTCGGTTCTTCCGCATTGCAAACCCTTGTTTTTAGGTAACTCCGCCACTGAGTATGAGTAATCTCTTCAAGAAAACTTACTATAGTATATTCAATTTTAAAAAAGTTAGTTTTGTTTTTTTTAATTTTAAAATGTGATATTTAGGAATTACATAATATGCCACAACAACGTAAAAATGCCTTTGAGAATGATCACGTGGACAATTCTATTGCTGCATTTTTCTTTCAAAAATAACATGCAAACAACACCTACCGACTGCGCCAATTTGGTGTCCTACAAGAATTTTGACAATTAAATATTAAAGAAATCATTAGTTATACCAGAATGATTTCAACGGTAATCAAAGTCCACTAACGGATATGTTCTTAGACAAATCTAATCTGCGTAACGATTAAACTTACAAAAATAAAATGAAAACCATTTCATCTAGTTACAGAAATCAGGCGCAAATAATGTAAAGCTATGGCAAAAGTTGAATCAGAACACGACCTACCTACTGCACCAATTTGGTGTCCTACAAAATTTTTGAATATTTCCATAAAAAAAGATTTGATATCTTCTTTGATGGAAATATTCAACATTTTTAAATCTGCCCAATATAACATAGATTTAATGACTGATTATTAAAATGTTTTTTAAAAGCTACCTTAACGCTTGATCGGATATTACAATAATGAATAAGACTTCTTACCGTTGATATTGACTGCAATGATGCATATACTCACAAAAGTCACTGAACCTGAAACAAACTGAAACCACCTTGAAATTCCAAAATCACTGCAAACAACCGTTGTAAAGAGCATTATTACTTGCTCACTATAAAATTTGAGATACAACAATCGGCCTCAGGCTATACATGGGCTCATACACAAGTATCTCTTTGCTACCCAAACTAAAAAAAAAAATTGTTTACTTACCGACTGCGCCATAAAAATTAAACATTATTTTAGTACCTGATCAAACTGCATCAGACAATGGATCAAAGACAAAATATTTCATTTACCAACTGCGCCATTTTAATTCTTACGTCGGACAAGATATTATTAAACAATTCAAATATTAGCTTAAACAAACCAAGAAGACGACAAAACATTTTACCTACCGACTGCGCTGTTTTGATTCTTATGCCAAACACAATCAACAAAAAAATTGAAGCTTGAACCCATCAAGACGCAATACTAACATAATTTCTGACCAACTATAATTTTCATAGTTGAATTAAGTTTTCATCTACCGACTGTGTTTTCTATAAGATTTCTTTCAAATAACAAATCAAAAAGAAAGATACCTTTGCGCAATATCTTTAGTTAACAATTCAGAATATTCATCATCAAAGACTTAAATGAACAGCAAGAGTCAACTGTTGCATATACCGATTAGTCTAACCACTGTAGCGACTAATCACATTATTGAGTAAGATGTGTCTAATAAGAACAGTAGCGACAGTTGCAGAAAACTTCATCAACAGACGCAACTTCATCGGCCTTTAAAAAAGTCGACTGGAAACCAGCTTACGTCATAGACAGCGTTGGACAGTCGACAGATGTCAAATTGACAGTTGTTTTGTTGAATTAGCAATTATATGATAGATTTGCCTAAAATAGAAGTTGGCAGTTGACAAAACTGTTAAATAACAAAATTTGACTGTTAAAGAAAGTTGAATGACAAAAATTGGCTGACAAAGTGACGTTCGGTCAAATTATAAAATCGTAAAATTTCTTTGCTGCGCCTTTTTAGTTAGATAACAAAAGCTGACAAATGACTGATAAGTTGACATTTAAATGACACAGTTTAACAACTGAAAATTAAACTATAAAAACTGACAGTTAAGTTGATAATTAAATAATAAAATTTGACAGTTAAATTATAAAATTTTACTTTCCTAAAAGTTCTTCGCTGCCTACTTGTAGTTAAATAACAAAACATTGACAGTTGGCAATGATAAGTTTGACAGTTGGAATTAGGATGGCAAAAATTGACTGTCAAGTTGACAGTTAAATAAAAAAACATTGACAGTTGACAGTTAAATAATAAATTTGACAGTTAGAACTAAAATAATAAAAATTGACTGTCAAGGTGACAGTTAAATAACAAACTTTAATAGTTAAAGAAAGTTGACAGTTAAATGACAAAACTTGATTGACAAGTTGATAGTTAAATAACAAAGTTTGACAGTTGTAGAAAGTTGAGAGTTAAATGACAAATGTTGACTGACAAGTTGACAGTTTAGTTAAAAAATTTGACTCTCCTTTTGTTTCTCCGCTGCCTCCTTGTAATTAAATAACAGTTTATATTCCAATTCAATATGTCTAGTAATTTTGCGCTAATTTATAATATTTTTACACATTATTTGACAGTTTTATTAACTTTTTAACAAATGTTAACTTTTTCTTAACAGATTAGGTTTTTTTTTTTTTAATTTATTTGCAATGACTTATATATAAATGTGGTCACTGTTTTGTATAACAGTTTAGAATAAATTTAACAGATTTATTACGTTTTTTGCCAACTTATAATATTTTTATACATTACTATAACTTTTTTACGGTTTTTGTTTCTTTTTTGACAGATTTGCTACATTTTTGCTAACTTACGATGTTTATATAATTTAACATGTAAACTATTTGACAGTTTTAGTGATTTCAGTGAGTGAGATGTAGTAACTTTTTAAGATACTGCAAACAGTTTGAGAGTTTAAAATATTGTTTGACAGATCTGCTACGATTCTGACAAACTTTGATAATATTGTAAACCGTTTAACAGTTTTAGTAACTTTTTGGCAGATATAGTAACTTTTTTGACATTTTTTAATAAATTTGACACTGGCAGATTGTATGCGCTGTAACTGTTTAATAATTTTTTGACAGATTAAAATACAATTCAACATATTATATTGCTGTAAGTAGTTGAAATTTTTAGTAACTTGTTGACAGTATACATTGCAGTAAATTGTTTGACAGTTAATAACTTTTTGAAGTTTTCAGTAATATTTTGACATTTACAGTAACGATTTAAAATCTTGTTTGACAGATCTGGCAAATTTATTCTAACTTATTACAATGCTGAAAACTATTTGACAGTTTTAGTATCTTTTGGCAGGTTTAGTAATATTTTTGACAGTTTAGTAACTTTTGATCATTGTAATTATATTTGGTCGTTTAAAAATCTACTTGACAGATCTGCTATATTTTTGCAAACATAAATTATTACTGTAAATTGTTTAGCAGATAAAGTAGTTTTTTAAAGTTTTTAGTAACTTTTTGACTTATGAAGTAACATTTTTCACAGTTTAAAAAAACAATTTGCCAAATTCATGCTAACTTATTACATTACTAAAAACTATTTGACAGTTTTTGCAACTTTTTGATAAACGTAGTAATATTTTTGACAATTTAGTAACTTTTGTCAGATGTATTTATATTTTTGACAGCATCTTATGACAATTTTCGACTTTCTGGCAGACTATAATTGTTTAACATAAAATGCTTGACAAATTAACTTCCAAATTTTTTTTACTAATCTGTCAACTGCCAATTTGACCGACTTTCTGGATGGCCATAGAAGTATTTTAAAATGCTTGACATATGTGATTTTTTTTACAAATTTGTTATATGATCTGTCAACTGTTAATTTGATAAATAAATTGTCAACTGTCAACAGCTTTAAACAAATAGTTTAATGACAAAATGTGACAGTTTAAAAATGGGTAACAAAACTGTTAAATAACAAAATTTGACAGTTAAAGAAAGTTGAATGACAAAAGTTGGCTGACAAAGTGACGGTTAAATTATATAATCGTAATATTTCTTTACTGTCCCTTTGTAATTAGATAACAAAAGTTGACAAGTTGACATTTAAATGAAACAGTTTGACAGCTCTAAGTTGAATGATAAAAACTGACAGTCAAGTTGATAATTAAATAATAAAATGTGACAGTTGAAAAAAAATTGAAAGTTGATTGACACAGGTTGGCAGTTAAATTATAAATTTTTCTCTCCCAAAGTTTATCCGCTGCTCACTTGAAGTTAGATAACAAAAATTGACAATTGACAGTTAAATGACAAAGTTTAACAATTGAAAATTGGGTGACAAAAATTGACTGTCAAGTTAAATAACAAAATTTGACAGTTGAAGAAAGTTTGAGAGTTGAATGACAAAAGTTTACAGTTAAATTATAAAATTGTACTCCTCCAAAGTTTCTCCGCTGCCCACTTGTAGTTAGATAACAAAAATTGACAATTGACAATTAAATGACAAAGTTTGACAGTTAAAAATTAGGTGATAAAAATTGACTGTCAAGTTAAATAACAAAATCTGACAGTTTAAGAAAATTTGAGAGTTGAATGAAAAATGTTGACAGTTAAATTATAAAATTGTACTCCTCCAAAGTTTCTCCTCTGCCCACTTGTAGTTAGATAACAAAAATTGACAAGTTGACAGTTGAATGACAAAGTTTGACAGTTGAAAATTGGGTGTCAAAAATTGACTGTCAAGTTAAATAACAAAATTTGACAGTTGAAAAAACTTTGAAAGTTCAATTATAAAAGTTGACAGTTAAATTATAGAATTTTACTCTCCAAAGTTTTTCCACTGCTCACTTGTAATTAGATAACAAAAATTGACAATTGACAGTTAAAAGACAAAATTTGACAGTTGAAAATTAGGTGACAAAAGTTGACTAACAAGTTAAATAACAAAATTTGACAGTTAAAAAAAGTTTGAAAGTTAAACGACAAAAGTTGACAGTTAAATTATAAAATTTTACTCTCCCAAAGTTTTTCCGCTGCTCACTTGTAGTTAGGTAACAAAAATTGACATTGACATTTAAATGACAAAGTTTGACAATTGATAATTGGGTGATAAAAATTAACTGTCAAGTTAAATAACAAAATTTGACGGTTGGAGAAAATTTGAGAGTTGAATGACAAAAGTTGACAGTTAAATTATAAAATTGTACTCCTCAAAAGTTTCTCCGCTGCTCACTTGTAGTTAGATAACAAAAATTTACAATTGACAGTTAAATGACAAAGCTTGACAGTTGAAAATTGGGTGTCAAAAATTGACTGTCAAGTTAAATAACAAAATTTGACAGTTGGAGAAAGTTGAGAGTTGAATAACAAAAGTTGACAGTTAAATTTTAAAATGTGACTCTCCCAAAGTTTTTTCGCTGCTCACTTGTAGTTAGATAACAAAAATTGACTGTCAAGTTAAATAATAAAATTTGACGGTTGGAGAAAGTTTGAGAGTTGAATGACAAAAGTTGACAGTTAAATTATAAAATTTTACTCCTCCAAAGTTTCTCTGTTGCCCACTTGTAGTTAGGTAACAAAAATTGACAAATGACACTTAAATGACAAAGTTTGACAGTTGAAAATTGGGTGACAAAAATTGACTAACAAGTTAAATAACAAAATTTGACAGTTGAAGAAAGTTTGAGAGTTGAATGACAAAAGTTGACAGTTAAATTATAAAATTGTACTCCTCTAAAGTTTCTCCGCTGCCTACTTGTAGTTAGATAACAAAAATTGACAATTGGCAGTTAAATGACAAAGTTTGACAGTTAAAAATTGCATGACAAAAATTGACTGTCAAGTTAATCAACAAAATTTGACAATTGAAGAAAATTTGAAAGTTGAATGACAAAAGTTGACAGTTAAATTATAAAATTGTACTCCTCAAAAGTTTCTCCGCTGCTCACTTGTAGTTAGATAACAAAAATTGACAATTGACAGTTAAATGACAAAGTTTGATAGTTGAAAACTGGATGACAAAAATTGACTGTCAAGTTAAATAACAAAATTTGATAGTTGAAATAAGTTTGAAAGTTGAATGACAAAAGTTGACAGTTAAATTATAAAATTGTACTCCTCTAAAGTTTCTCCGCTGCTCACTTGTAGTTAGATAACAAAAATTGACAATTGACAGTTAAAAGACAAAGTTGTCAGTTGAAAATTGGGTGACAAAAATTTACTGTCAAGTTTAATAACAAAATTTGACAGTTGAAGAAATTTTGAAAGTTAAACTACAAAAGTTGACAGTTAAATTATAAAATTGTACTCCTCAAAAGTTTCTCCGCTGCCCACTTGTAATTAGATAACAAAAATTGACAAGTTGACAGTTAAATGACAAAGTTTAACAGTTGAAAATTGGGTGACAAAAATTGACTGTCAAGTTAAATAACAAAATTTGACAGTTGAAGAAAGTTT
Source organism: Tachinus rufipes (assembly GCA_963932245.1). NCBI lineage: Eukaryota > Metazoa > Arthropoda > Insecta > Coleoptera > Staphylinidae > Tachinus > Tachinus rufipes. The sequence continues at coordinate 84,616,146 of OZ010748.1, read as the reverse complement.
GAGAGTTGAATGACAAAAGTTGACAGTTAAATTATAAAATTTTACTCTCCCAAAGTTTTTCCGCTGCTCACTTAAAGTTAGATAACAAAAATTGACAATTGACAGTTAAATGACAAAATTTGACAGTTGAAAATTGGGTGACAAAAATTGACTGTCAAGTTTAATAACAAAATTTGACAGTTGAAGAAATTTTGAAAGTTAAACTACAAAAGTTGACAGTTAAATTATAAAATTGTACTCCTCAAAAGTTTCTCCGCTGCTCACTTGTAGTTAGATAACAAAAATTGACAAGTTGACAGTTAAATGATAAAGTTTGATAGTTGAAAATTGGGTGACAAAAATTGACTGTCAAGTTAAATAACAAAATTTGACAGTTAAAAAAAGTTTGAGAGTTGAATGACAAAAGTTGACAGTTAAATTAAAAAATTTTACTCTCCTAAAGTTTCTCCGCTGCTCACTTGTAATTAGATAACAAACATTGACAATTGACAGTTAAAAGACAAAGTTGTCAGTTGAAAATTGGGTGACAAAAATTTACTGTCAAGTTTAATAACAAAATTTGACAGTTAAAGAAAGTTTGAAAGTTGAATGACAAAAGTTGACAATTAAATTATAAATGTATACTCCTCTAAAGTTTCACCGCTTCTCACTTGTAGTTAGATAACAAAAATTAACAATTGACAGTTAAATGACAAAAAATTTGACAGTTGAAAATAGGTTGACAAAAATTGACTGTCTAGTTAAATAACAAAATTTGACAGTTGAAAAAAGTTTGAGAGTTGAATGACAAAAGTTGACAGTTAAATTATAAAATTGTACTCCTCTAAAGTTTCTCCGCTGCCTACTTGTAGTTAGATAACAAAAATTGACAATTGACAGTTAAATGACAAAGTTTGACAGTTAAAAATTAGGTGATAAAAATTGACTGTCAAGTTAAATAACAAAAATTGACTGTCAAGTTAAATAACAAAAATTGACTGTCAAGTTAAATAACAAAATTTGACAGTTGAAAAAAGTTTGAGAGTTGAATGACAAAAGTTGACAGTTAAATTATAAAACTGTACTCCTCCAAAGTTTCTCTGCTGCCCACTTCTAGTTAGATAACAAAAATTGACAATTGACAGTTAAATGACAAAGTTTGACAGTTGAAAACTGGATGACAAAAATTGACTATCAAGTTAAATAACAAAAATTGACAGTTAAAGAAAGTTTGAGAGTTAAATGACAATGGTTGACAGTTAAATTATAAAATTTTACTCTCTCAAAGTTTCTCCGCTGTCCACTTGTAGTTAGATAACAAAAATTGACAGTTGACACTTAAATGACAAAGTTTGACAGTTTAAAATTGGATGACAAAAATTGTTTGTCAAGTTAAATAAGAAAACTTGAGAGGTAAAGAAAGTTTGAGAGTTGAATAACAAAAGTTGACAGTTAAATTATAAAATTGTACTCCTTCAAAGTTTCTCCACTGCCCACTTGTAGTTAGATAACAAAAATTGACAAGTTGACAGTTAAATGACAAAGTTTGATAGTTGAAAACTGGATGACAAAAATTGACTGTCAAGTTAAATAACAAAATTTGACAGTTGAAGAAATTTTGAAAGTTTAAAGACTACGCGACAGTAGTTTTAACTAGAGTTCCCGCCCGCCCACCCAAGTGCTTGTAATCTAATTTCTTGATCACAAATACTTGGATAGGTGGGTGGAGCACTCAATTAATTGATGGCGGGACAGTAGTTTCAACTTGAGTTCTCGCCCACCCACCCAAGTGTTTGTAAATCAATTTCTTTATCAGAAACAATTGGATAGGTGGGCGGGTACTCAATTCATTAATTGAGGACAGTAGTTTCAACTTCTTAAGTTGCCGCCCACCCACCCAAGTGTTTGTATATCAATTTTTTGATTACAAACACTTAGGTGAGTAGGCAGGGCACTCAGTTCATTAATTGTGGAACAGTAGTTTTAAGTGGAGTTCCCGCCCGTCTACCTAAGTGTTTGTGATCCAATTTTTTGATCACAAACACTTGGGTGGGTGGGTGTAGCAATCAGTTCATTGAATGCGCGACAGTAGTTTTAACTAGAGTTCCCGCCTACCCACCCAAGTGTTTGTAATCCATTTTTTTATCACAAACACTTGGGTGGGCGGGAGGGCACTCAGATCATTGAATGCGAGACAGTAGTTTTAACTAAAATTCCCGCCCACCCACTTAAGTGTTTGTGATCCAATTTCTTTATCAGAAACACTTGGGTGGGTAGGCGGGGCAATAAGTTTAATGATTACGCGACAGTAGTTTCAACTTGGATTTTTCCCCACCCACCCAAGTGTTTGTGATTCAATTTCTTTATCACTAACACTTAGGTGGGTGGGCGGGGCACACAATTTAATAATTGAGCAACAGTAGTTTTAAATTGAGTTCCCGCCCACCCACCCAATTGTTTTATGATCCAGTTTCATTATCACAAACACTTGGGTGGGTGGGCGGGCACTCCAGTTGTAACTACTATCACGTAATCTTTAAATTTAGTACCCCGCCCACCTATTCAAGTATTTGTGAAATTAGATTACAAACACTTGGATGGGTGGGCGGGAACTCTAGTTAAAACTACTGTCATTGGATGACAAAAATTGACAGTTAAATTATAAAATTTTACTCTCTCAAAGTTTCTCTGATGCTCACTTGTAGTTAGGTAACAAAAATTGACAATTGACAGTTGAATGACAAAGTTTGACAGTTGGAATTTGAATGACAAAAATTAACTGTCAAGTTGATAGTTAAATAACAAAATTTGTCAGTTGTAGAAAGTTGAAAGTTAAATGACAAAAGTTGACTGACAAGTTGACAGTTTAGTTTAAAATTTGACTATCCTAAAGCTTTTACGCTGCTTTTTTGTTGACTTAGTAGCATTGTTGACAGTTTAAAATACAATTCAACATATTATATTGAACAGTTTAGTTTAACAGTTTTTATAACGTTTTAGTAATAGTTTAAAACTTATGATATATTTACACATTACAGTAAATTGTTTGACAGTTTTAGTGACTTTTTGACAACTTTTGTAACATTTTTGAAAATTTGTGGTAATTTTTTTGATATATTGGAATATAGTTTGACATATCTGGCAAATTATATGTATTTTATTACATTGCTATAAACTATTTGACAGTTTTAGTAACTTTTTAAAGTTTTTAGTAACATTTTGACAGTTGTAGTAACGGTTTAAAACCTTGTTTGACAGATCTGTTAAATTTATGCCAACTTATTATAACATTTTTAAAAACTATTTGACAGGTTTAGTAACTTTTGACAGATGTAGTAATATTTTTGACAGTTTAGTAACTTTTGACAAATTTAATTATTTTTGGCCGTTTAGAAATTTACCAAATAAATGTTTTTTTTTTAATTTTTAGTTACTTTTTGGCAGATGTAGTAACATTTTTGACAATTTAGAATACATTTTGACATATCAGGAGACAGTGAGCATTTTAGTACATTGCTAGTTTAAAAAAAAATTAAAAATTTGACAGATTTAGTAACATGTTTGACAATGTAAAATACAATTTGACAGATTTATGCCAACTTATCATTGTATTTGGCAGTTTTTGCAATGACAATTTAGTAACTTTTTGACAAATATTTCACATTTTTGACAGTTACTTGAAATTTTTTGTTGACAGTTTATAATACTATTTGACCAGTTATATAAGTTATTACTGTAACTTATTTGACAGTTTTAATAACTTTTTGATAGACGTATTAGAATTTTAAGCAGTTTAGTTCACTGATTTGGTACAGATTTTTACAAAATTTTGCGGTGAAGCCCAAAAATCCTAGCTCCGCCACTGATTTAAGTTTAATGTTATTATTGCTTGCAAGAACAGCAATAATTCTTCTCTTAAAACCCATTAATTTTCCTTCTTGTACAAAACATAGATAATTGATGTAGCATGGCTAGATAGCAATGTTACCACTATAATTTCAGAGATACTAAAGTGGTGTGCGTTTAGATCTCCTGCACAGATCAGCAGTGGCGTGATTTACTTTTGCGATCACTCACTGATAACTTCAAACTTTTGCAGTGATTTAAAATAAGTTATTTATATACCAGACAAATAATTGCATTAATTAATTTAATATACAGTTGCATTGTTACAAATTTAAATAATAAAAGGGACAAGGATATTAATTGAAATAGCAATTAATAACTTCCTCATTATTGTTATGTGCAATGCAACACTGATTGCGCGCTCTTTAGAATAATAAAAATAATAACAAATATTAAAAAGTCGGTCAATCATCACTCACCTGTAACAGTTATTTAAAACCAACCACTTATAAAAAAAATCCTCAACAACACTTTTGCATTATTATAAAGATATAATAAAATTCGCGTCAAAAAAGCGCGCGCGTCTGTAGTTCCCACTTTGTGCTTTCCAGTAGGAGCGTTCGGACCTCACTGACCACTCGGCTCCAACCAAACCGAAAACTCTCTCTCTTTCCTCGACTAGTGGACACGCTTGAGATATCCAGAACAAACCATTGATTTTTTATTTACATATCGTGCATAATTACAAGTACGCGGGGGCCCTCAGTATATAATTTAGATTATGTAGGGTGGTCGATATGGTAAGTAAGGAAACACGGCGGGGGATGGATGTGTCTTGGGATTTTTGTCAGCAGGAGAAACCGTGTCATTTGCCCTGTAATTTCAATATAATAACAGATTGTTTGATAGATAAAAATGATCATAAAGACGGTATTTAATGAGAATTGATTATCTATCCGGTTGGATTTCATAATAATACTTAGTAATGATTCATTTGGAAAGGGTTAAAATGAGAATTTTAATATTTATGAAATGTAAATGTTATCCAGTCATTAATTTACAATCACAATGAATCAAATTGAGACCAAACATTATAGATTTTTCCTAGTAAGAATAGTTGAGTTTAACATGATACGCTTTTTTAGAAAGTAGACAGTTGATTTGTCAAACTGACAGTTGACAGTTTATACAAATAATTTCTCAAAAAAAAGTTGACAATTTATATGTCAAACAGTTGTACGTTTTATCAGATAATTGACAGTTAATTTGTCAAATTAGCAGTTGACATACAATAGATTTGACAAAAATAAAGTTGACGTATGTCAAGTATTTTAAAGGTTTGATTGTCAAACTGACAGTTGACAGTTGACAGTTTATACAACAATAAATAGTTGACAGTTTATTTGTTGTATATTTTATTAGACAACTGGCAATTAATTTGTCAAGTTGGCAGTTGACAGTTTATACAACAGATTTGACAAGAAGTAAGTTGACAGTTTATATGTCAAACATTTTATATATCTGACAGGTTATTCAACAATTTTTTAAAAAAAAAGTTGACAGTTTATATGTCAGACAGTTGTAGGTTTTGTTAGACAACTGGCAATTAAATTGGCAGATTGACAGTTGACAGTTCATACAACAGAATTATCAAAAAGAGTGTTAACAATGTCAGACAGTTGTAGATTTGTCAGACAAATGAGAATTGATTGGTAAACTAACAAATGACAGTTCATACGACAGATTTGTCAAAAAAAGTTGACAAATTATAAGTAAAATTGACAGTTTAGAGAAACAGTTGCCAGTACAGTTTGTTTTGTTAGACAATTGACAACTTATTTGTCAAATTGACAGTTGACAGATTATATAACAGAATTGTCAAACAAAAAGTTGACAGTTTATGTGTCAAGCGTTTTATGTTAGACAGTTTTATTTGTTTTAGAAAGTAGACAGTTGATTTGTTAGACTTAAAGTTAACAGTTTATACAACAAATTTCTCAAAAAAAAGTTGACAGTTTATATGTCAGACAGTTGTATGTTTTGTTAAACAAATGATTCGTCAAACTGACAGTTGACAGTTCATACAACAGATTTGAGAAGTAGTAGAAAGTTTACAGTTTATATCTCCAGCATTTTATATATCTGACAGTTATACGCTTTTTGAGTAAGTACATAGTTGATTGTCAAACTGACAGTTGACAGTTTATGCAACAATTTTTTCAAAAATAAGTTTACAGTTTATATGTATGTCAGACAGTTGTACGTTTTGTTAAATAACTGGCAATTAATTTGTCAAATTGGAAGTCGACAGTTCATGCAGCAAATTTGACAAAAAGAAAGTTGACAGTTTGTATGTCAAACATTTTAAATGTCTGACAGGTTATTCAACAAAACAAAAATAAAAAGTTGACAGTTTATATGTCATACAGTTGTAGGTTTTTGTTAGACAACTGACGATTAAATTGCCAAATTGACAGTTGACAGTTCATACAACAGATTTTAGGAGCGTTTTATATATCTGACAGTTATACGCTTTCTTAACTCAGAAAGTACATAGTTGATTGTCAAACTGAGTTTATGCAACATCTTTGTCAAAAAAAATTGACAGTTTATATGTCAAACAGTTGTTTATTTTGTTAAATTGACAATTTATTAGTCAAATTGGCAGTTGACAGTTTATATAACAGAATTGTCAAAAAAAAGTGTTAACAATTTATGTGTCACAACATTTTATGTTGAACAGTTATACATTTTTGTCAGAACATAGACAGTTTTTTAAAGAAAAAGTTGACAGTTTATATGTCAGATAGTTGTAGATTTGTCAGACAATTGATTAGTTAAACTGAAAATGACAGTTTATACGACAGATTTGTCAAACAGAAAGTTGACAATTTATATGTCAAACATTTTATATGTCTTACAGTTAGGCGCTTTCTTAGAAAGTACATAGTTACTTGTCAAACAGACAGTTGACAGTTTATTCAACAAGTTTTTCAATAAAAAGTTGACAGTTTATATGTGAGACAGTTGTACGTTTTGTTGGAAAGCTTGCAATTAATTTGTTAAATTGGCTATTGACAGTTTTGATAAAAAGACAGTTGACAGTTGACAGTTTATATGTCTGGCAGTTATACGTTTTTTCTAAAAATTTATAGTTAATGGTAAACATGACAGTTGACAGTTTATTTAACAGTTATTTCAACAAAAATTTGACAGTTTATATGTCAGACAATTGTACTTTTTAGTCAGACAATTGTCAATTAATTTATCAAATTGGCAGTTGACAGTTCCATACAACAGATTTGTTGAGAAGACAGTTGACAGTTTATATGGCAAGCATTTTATATGTCTGAGAGTTAAAAGCTTTCTTAATAAGTACATAGTTGATTGTCAAATTGACAGTTGACACTTTATTAAACAATTATATCAAGAAAAAGTTGACAGTTTGTATGTCATGTACTTTTTTGTCAGAAAATTGACAATTGATTTGTCAAATTGGAAGTTGACAGTTTATATAACAGATTTGATAAGAAGACAGTTGACAGTCTATATGTCAAACATTTTTTATTTCTGACAGTTATACGCTTTCTTAGTAAATACATAGTTTATTGTCAAACTGACAGTTGACAGTTTATTAAACAATTATTTGAAAAAAAAGTTGACAGTTTATAAGTCAGACAGTTGTACATTTTGTTGGAGAGCTGGCAATTAAGTTGTTAAATTGGCTGATGACAGTTCGTACAACAGATTTGATGAAAAGACAAGTGACAGTTTATATGCCAAGCATTTTATATGAATAGTCAACATGACAGTTGACAGTTTATTCAACAACTATTTCAAGAAAAAGTTGACAGTTTATATGTCATGTACTTTTTTGTCAGACAATTGACCATTGATTTGTCAAACTGGCAGTTGACAGCTTATACAACAGATTTGACGAGAAGATTTTATATGTCTGACAGTCATACGCTTTCTTAGTAAGTACATAATTGATTGTCAAACTAACAGTTGACAGTTTATTCAACAATTATTTCAAAAAAAAGTTAGCAGTTTATATGTCAGACAGTCGTACTTTTTGTTAGAGACCTGATAATTAATTTGTTAAGTTGGCTGTTGACATTCCATACAACAGATTTGATGATAAGACAATTGACAGTTTTATATGTCTGACAGTTATACGCTTTCTGTGAAAATACATAGTTAATTGTCAAACTGACAGTTGACAGTTTATACAATAATTATTCAAAAAAAAAGTTGACAGTTTATATTTTAGACGGTTGTACGTTTTGTTGAACAACTGGCAGTTAATTTGTCAAATTGGCAGTTGACAGTGCATTCAGCAGATTTGACAAGTAGAAAGTTGACAGTTTGTATGTCAAGCATTTTATATGTCTGACAGTTATACGCTTGCTTAGAAAGTACATAGTTGTTTGTCAAACTGACAGTTGACAGTTTATACAATAATTATTTCAAGAAAAGGTTGACAGTTTATATGTCCAACGGTAGTACGTTTAGTTAGATAAATGGCAATTAATTTGTCAAATTGACAGTTGACAGTTTATACAGCAAATTCAACAAAAAGAAAGTTGACAGTTTGTATGTCAAAAATTTTATATGTCTGACAGTTATACGCTTGCTTAGAAAGTACATAGTTGTTTGTCAAACTGACAGTTGACAGTTTATACAATAATTATTTCAAGAAAAGGTTGACAGTTTATATGTTAGACAGTTGTTTGTTTTGTTGGACAACTGGCAGTTAATTTGTCAAATTGGCAGTTGACCTTTTATACAACAGATTTGACAAGTAGAAAGTTGACAGTTTGTATGTCAAGCATTTTATATGTCTGACAGTTATACGCTTTCTTAGAAAGTACATAGTTGTTTGTCAAAATGACAGTTGACAGTTTATACAATAATTATTTTAAGAAAAGGTTGACAATTTATATGTTAGACAGTTGTTTGTTTTGTTGGACAACTGGCAGTTAATTTGTCAAATTGGCAGTTGACCTTTTATACAACAGATTTGACAAGTAGAAAGTTGACAGTTTGTATGTCAAGCATTCTATATGTCTGACAGTTATACGCTTTCTGAGAAAATACATAGTTCATTGTCAAACTGACAGTTGACAGTTTATACAATAATTATTTCAAGGAAAGGTTGACAGTTTATATGTCAGGCAGTTGTACGTTTTGTTGGACAACTGGCAGTTAATTTGTCAAATTGGCAGTTGACCGTTCATACAGCAGATTTGACAAGTAGAAAGTTGACAGTTTGTATGTCAAGCATTTTATATGTCTGACAGTTATACGCTTTTTTAGAAAGTACATAGTTACTTGTCAAACAGACAGTTGACAGTTTATTCAACAAATTTTTCAACAAAAAGTTGATAGTTTATATGTCAGACAGTTGTACGTTTTGTTGAAGAGCTGGCAATTAATTTGTTAAATTGGCTGTTGACAGTTCATACAACAAATTTTACAAGAATACAGTTGGCATTGGTGTTAAAAGTTTTATGTTAGACAGTTATACTATATCTTAGAAAGCAGATAGTTTATTTGTTAAACTGACAGTTACATCAAGTTTTCCAAGAAAACAGTTGAAAATTGACATTTGTTGTCAAAAAGTTAATAGTTCATATGACAGAATTGTAAAATAGTTGTTTTATAGAATTGACAGATTGTGAAATAGTTGACAATTGGTTTGTCAGATTGACAGTTCGTATGACAGATTTGTCAAAAATAAAGTTGACAAACTATAAGTAAAATTGACAGTTTAGAGTAACAGTTGCCAGTGCAAATGACCTGCGTAGATTAAAGTTGACACTCTGTTTAATAGATGTGTAAGACAGTTCACAGTTGTTTTGTCAAACTGACAGTTGACAGTTTGTACAACATTTTTTTTAAGAAAATGTTGACAGTTTATATGTCCATCAGTAGTACGTTTAGTTAGATAATTGGCAATTAATTTGTCAAATTGACAGTTGACAGTTCATACAGCAGATTTAACGAAAAGAAAGTTGACAGTTTGTGTATGTCAAATTTTTTTTATGTCTGACAGTTATACGTTTTCTTAGAAAGTACATAGTTACTTGTCAAACAGACAGTTGACAGTTTATTCAACAAATTTTTCAACAAAAAGTTGACAGTTTATATGACAGATTTCTGAGACAGTTTTTTTATGAAATTGACAATTAACATGCAAATTTGTTGAGAATCTAGTTAGTAGTTTGTACATCAAATTTGTGAAGCAGTTTACAGTGCATTCTTAAATTGACATTTAACAGTTTATTTGTTTATTTAATAAAACATTTTATATGTTTGACAGTTATTCGCTTTCTCAGAAAGTACATAGTTGGTTGTCAATCTAATTTTTAAAAATAGTTGATAGTTTATATGTCAAATAGTTGTACGTTTGTTAAACAACTGACAATTAATTTGTCAAATTGGCAGTTGACAATTTACACAACAGATTTGACATGAAAAATGTTGACAATTTATATGTCAAGCGTTTTATATGACTGACAATTATAGGTTTTCTCAGAAAATAGACAGTTGATTTGTCAAATTGACAGTTGGCAATTTAAACAACAAAATTGTAAAAAAAAAATGATTTATGTCAGACAGTTATACGTATTGTTGGACAAGTGACAATTGATTTCTTAAATTGACAGTTGACAGTTTATACAGCAGATTTGTCAAGATGAAAATTGACAGTCTATATGTCAGACATTTGTAGTTTTGTTAGACAATTGACAATTAATTTGTCAAATTGGCAGTTGACAGTTCACATAAGAAATTTGACAAAAAAAAGTTGACAGTCATATGTCAAGCATTTTATATAGTACTTGTTGATTGTCAAACTGACAGTTGACAGTTTATACAACAATTTTGTCAAAAAAGTTGACAGTTTATATGTCAAACAGTTGTTTGTTTTGTTAGACAATTGACAATTTATTTGTCAAACTGACAGTTGACAGTTTATACAAATAATTTCTCAAGAAGAAGTTAACAGTTTATATGTCAAACAGTTGTACGTTTGTCAGATAATTGACAATTAATTTGTTAAATTAGCAGTTGACATACAATAGATTTGACAAAAATAAAGTTAACGTATGTCAAGTATTTTATAGGTTTGATTGTCAAACTGATAGTTGACAGTTTATACAACAAATTTTTCAATAAAAAGTTAACAGTTTATTCGTCAGACAGTTGTACATTTTATTAGACAACTGGCAATTAATTTGTCAAGTTGGCAGTTGACAGTTTATACATCAAAATTTGACAAGAAGTAAGTTGACAGTTTATATGTCAAACATTTTATATGTCTTCAACAATTTTTTTAAGAAAAAGTTGACAGTTTATTTGTCAGACAGTTGTAGGTTTTGTTAGACAACTGGCGATTAAATTGGCAGATTGACAGTTGACAGTTCATACAACAGAGTTGTCAAAAAGAGTGTTAACAATGTATGTGTCAAACATTTTATGTTAGAAAGTAAACAGTTTTTTCAAGAAAAAGTTAACATTTTATATGTCAGACAGTTGTAGATTTGTCAGACAAATGACAATTGATTGGTAAACTGACAGATGACAGTTCATACAACAGATTTGTCAAAAAAAGTTGACAAATTATAAGTAAAATTGACAGTTTAGAGAAACAGTTGCCAGTACAGTTCGTTTTGTTAGATAATTGACAACTTATTTGTCAAATTGACAGTTGACAGTTTATATAACAGAGTTATCAAACAAAAAGTTAACAGTTTATGTGTCAAACATTTTATGTTAGACAGTTTTATTTGTTTTAGAAAGTAGACAGTTGTTTGTAACAGTTGTACGTTTGTCAGATAATTGACAATTAGTTTGTCAAATTAGCAGTTGACATACAATAGATTTGACAAAAATAAAGTTGGCAGTTTATATGTCAAGTATTTTATAGATTTAATTATCAAACTGACAGTTGACAGTTGACAGTTTATACAACAAATTTCTCAAAAAAAAGTTGACAGTTTACATGTCAGACAGTTGTATGTTTTGTTAGACAAATGATTCGTCAAACTGACAGATGACAGTTCATACAACAGATTTGAGAAGTAGTAGAAAGTTTACAGTTTATATCTCCAGCATTTTATATCTGACAGTTATACGCTTTTTGAGTAAGTACATAGTTGATTGTCAAACTGACAGTTGACAGTTTATACAACAATTTTTTCAAGAATAAGTTTACAGTTTATATGTATGTCAGACAGTTGTATGTTTTGTTAAATAACTGGCAATTAATTTGTCAAATTGGCAGTCGACAGTTCATGCAGCAAATTTGACAAAAAAAGTTGACAGTTTGTACGATAAACATTTTATATATCTGACAGGTTATTCCACAAAACAAAAATAAAAAGTTGACAGTTTATATGTCAGACAGTTGTAGGTTTTTGTTAGACAACTGGCGATTAAATAGCCAAATTGACAGTTGACATTTCATACAACAGATTTGAGGAGCGTTTTATATATCTGACAGTTATACGCTTTCTTAACTCAGAAAGTACATAGTTGATTGTCAAACTGAGTTTATGCAACATCTTTGTCAACAAAAATTGACAGTTTATATGTCAAACAGTTGTTTATTTTGTTAAATTGACAATTTATTTGTCAAATTGGCAGTTGACAGTTTATATAACAGAATTGTCAAAAAAAATGTTAACAATTTATGTGTCAAACATTTTATGTTGGACAGTTATACATTTTTTCAGAATATAGACAGTTTAAAAAAAAAAGTTGACAGTTTATATGTCAGACAATTGATTGGTTAAACTGACAGTTCATACGACAGATTTGTCAAAAAGAAAGTTGACAGTTTATATGTCAAACATTTTATATGTCTCACAGTTATGCGCTTTCTTAGAAAGTACATAGTTACTTGTCAAACAGACAGTTGACAGTTTATTCAACAAGTTTTTCAATAAAAAGTTGACAGTTTATATGTCAGACAGTTGTACGTTTTGTTGGAAAGCTGGCAATTAATTTATTAAATTGGCTATTGACAGTTTTGATAAAAAGACAGTTGACAGTTGACAGTTTATATGTCTGGCAGTTATACGCTTTTTCTAAAAATTTATAGTTAATGGTAAACATGACAGTTGACAGTTTATTCAACAATTATTTCAACAAAAATTTGACAGTTTATATGTCAGACAATTGTACTTTTTAGTCAGACAATTGTCAATTGATTTATCAAGTTAGCAGTTGACAGTTCATACAACAGATTTCTTGAGAAGACAGTTGACAGTTTATATGGCAAGCATTTTATATGTCTGAGAGTTAAAAGCTTTCTCTAAAAATACAAAGTTAATGTTCAACATGACAGTTGACAGCTTATTAAACAATTATTTCAAGAAAAAGTTGGCAGTTTTTATGTCATGTATTTTTTTGTCAGACACTTTACATTTCATTTGTCAAATTGGAAGTTGACAGTTTATATAACAGATTTGACAAAAAGACAGTTGACAGTCTATATGTCAAGTATTTTTATGTCTGACAGTTATACGCTTTCTTAATAAGTACATAGTTGATTGTCAAATTGACAGTTGACATTTTTTTAAACAATTATTTCAAGAAAAAGTTGGCAGTTTATATGTCATTTTATTTGTCAGACAATTGACATTTGATTTTTCAAATTGGAAGTTGACAGTTTATATAACAGATTTGACAAGAAGACAGTTGACAGTCTATATGTCAAACATTTTTTATTTCTGACAGTTATACGCTTTCTTAGTAAATACATAGTTTATTGTCAAACTGACAGTTGACAGTTTATTAAACAATTATTTAAAAAAAAAGTTGACAGTTTATAAGTCAGACAGTTGTACATTTTGTTGGAGAGCTGGCAATTAAGTTGTTAAATTGGCTGATGACAGTTCGTACAACAGATTTGATGAAAAGACAGTTGACAGTTTATTCAACAACTATTTCAAGAAAAAGTTGACAGTTTATATGTCATGTACTTTTTTGTCAGACAATTGACCATTGATTTGTCAAACTGGCAGTTGACAGCTTATACAACAGATTTGACGAGAAGATAGTTGACAGTCTATACGTCATGCATTTTATATGTCTGACAGTCATACGCTTTCTTAGTAAGTACATAATTGATTGTCAAACTAACAGTTGACAGTTTATTCAACAATTATTTCAAAAAAAAGTTAGCAGTTTATATGTCAGACAGTCGTACTTTTTGTTAGAGACCTGATAATTAATTTGTTAAGTTGGCTGTTGACATTCCATACAACAGATTTGATGATAAGACAATTGACAGTTTTATATGTCTGACAGTTATACGCTTTCTGTGAAAATACATAGTTAATTGTCAAACTGACAGTTGACAGTTTATACAATAATTATTCAAAAAAAAAGTTGACAGTTTATATTTTAGACGGTTGTACGTTTTGTTGAACAACTGGCAGTTAATTTGTCAAATTGGCAGTTGACAGTGCATTCAGCAGATTTGACAAGTAGAAAGTTGACAGTTTGTATGTCAAGCATTTTATATGTCTGACAGTTATACGCTTGCTTAGAAAGTACATAGTTGTTTGTCAAACTGACAGTTGACAGTTTATACAATAATTATTTCAAGAAAAGGTTGACAGTTTATATGTCCAACGGTAGTACGTTTAGTTAGATAAATGGCAATTAATTTGTCAAATTGACAGTTGACAGTTTATACAGCAAATTCAACAAAAAGAAAGTTGACAGTTTGTATGTCAAAAATTTTATATGTCTGACAGTTATACGCTTGCTTAGAAAGTACATAGTTGTTTGTCAAACTGACAGTTGACAGTTTATACAATAATTATTTCAAGAAAAGGTTGACAGTTTATATGTTAGACAGTTGTTTGTTTTGTTGGACAACTGGCAGTTAATTTGTCAAATTGGCAGTTGACCTTTTATACAACAGATTTGACAAGTAGAAAGTTGACAGTTTGTATGTCAAGCATTTTATATGTCTGACAGTTATACGCTTTCTTAGAAAGTACATAGTTGTTTGTCAAAATGACAGTTGACAGTTTATACAATAATTATTTTAAGAAAAGGTTGACAATTTATATGTTAGACAGTTGTTTGTTTTGTTGGACAACTGGCAGTTAATTTGTCAAATTGGCAGTTGACCTTTTATACAACAGATTTGACAAGTAGAAAGTTGACAGTTTGTATGTCAAGCATTCTATATGTCTGACAGTTATACGCTTTCTGAGAAAATACATAGTTCATTGTCAAACTGACAGTTGACAGTTTATACAATAATTATTTCAAGGAAAGGTTGACAGTTTATATGTCAGGCAGTTGTACGTTTTGTTGGACAACTGGCAGTTAATTTGTCAAATTGGCAGTTGACCGTTCATACAGCAGATTTGACAAGTAGAAAGTTGACAGTTTGTATGTCAAGCATTTTATATGTCTGACAGTTATACGCTTTCTTAGAAAGTACATAGTTACTTGTCAAACAGACAGTTGACAGTTTATTCAACAAATTTTTCAACAAAAAGTTGATAGTTTATATGTCAGACAGTTGTACGTTTTGTTGAAGAGCTGGCAATTAATTTGTTAAATTGGCTGTTGACAGTTCATACAACAAATTTTACAAGAATACAGTTGGCATTGGTGTTAAAAGTTTTATGTTAGACAGTTATACCATATCTTAGAAAGCAGATAGTTTATTTGTCAAACTGACAGTTACAACAAGTTTTCCAAGAAAACAGTTGAAAATTAACATTTGTTGTCAAAAAGTTGATTTGTCTAATTTGACATGTTAAAGGTTACATAAAAGATTTGTCGACTATAAAGTTAAGAGTTCATATGACAGAATTGTAAAATAGTTGTTTTATAGAATTGACAGATAGCAGTTTATGACAAATTTGTGAAATAGTTGACATTTGGTTTGTCAAATTGACAGTTTGTATGACATATTTGTCAAAAATAAACTTGACAAACTATAAGTAAAATTGACAGTTTAGAGAAATAGTTGCCCTTGCATATGACCTGCGTAGATTAAAGTTGACACTCTGTTTAATAGATGTGTAAGACAGTTGACAGTTGTTTTGTCAAATTAAAATAAAAATGGCTTTATAACAGCTTTGTGAAGCAGTTTTGTTGTCAAATTGACAGTTAGTATACAAATTTGTTGAAAATTTAGTTAAAAGTTTGTACATCAAATTTGTAAAACAGTTGACAGTGCTTTCTCAAATTGACAGTTAACAGTTTATTTGTTTGTGTTGATAGTGCATTTTATATGTCGGACAGTTATACGCTCTCCCAAAAAGTAGACATTTGATTGTCAAATTGACAATTGACAATTCATACGATAAATTTGTCCAAAAAAGTTGACATGATATGTCAAACAGTTGTACGTTTTGTTAGACAATTGACAATTTATTTGACATTTTGACATAATTTAATTAATATACGGTACTCATAGCAAATTTGTAAGACAGTCAACAGTTACTTTGTCAAATTAACAGTTGTCAGTACAAATGACAGATTTGTCTAAATTAAAGTTGTCATTGTATTTAAAAAATGTGTAACACAGTTGACAGTTGTTTTTTCAAACTAAAAGTTGACACTTCATATGACAGATGGCTTTTATGACAGATTTGTAAGACAATTTTTTGTCAAATTGACAGTTAACAACAATTTTTTTAAGAATTTAACTTTTGTAAAACAGTTGACAATTAACTTGCTTGTTAAACTTAGAGTTTGCAGTTTATACGTTAGACAATCCATATGTCAAATTTGTGAAACAATAGACAAATATTGAATTGACAGTTTATATGACAGATTTGTAAAGCAGTTGTCAGCTTTGTTCAGACAGTTGTACAAATTGTTAGACAATTAAGCATTAGTTTGTTAAATTGACATTTGACAGTTTATACAACAGATTTGTCGAAAAGAAAGTTGACTGTTTATATGTCAGACAAATGTACGTTTTGTTGGACAATTTACAATTTGTTAAACTTGACAGTTCATACCACTGATTTGTCAAGAAAAAAGTTGACAGTTTATATGTCGGACAGTTATAGTTTTGTTAGGCAATTGATTTGTTAAATTAGCAGTTGACAGTTTATACAACAGATTTGACAAACAAAAGTTGACAGTTTATATGTCAAGCATTTTATATAAAATTTATAAAGTAGACAGTTCATTGTCAAACTGACAGTTGACAGTTTATACAACAAATTTATTGAAAAAAAGTTGACAATTTATAAGTGAAGCAGGGCATTTTACACAATTGACATTTGATTTGTTAAACTAACAATTGACAGTTGATACAACAAAATTAGTTCAATTTGACCAACAGTTAAAAGTTGATTTTTAAAGTAAATGTTAAAGAAAATATTAAAGATTTGTCAACAAAAAAGTTGACAATTTATATAATAGAATTGTGAAACAGTTGACAATTAATTTTGTCAAATTGACAGTTTATATGACAAATTTATCAAAAAAAAATTAAAAATTATAAGTCAAATAGACAGTTTATAAGACAGATTTGTTAAGAATATTGTTAACAGTCAACATGTTAGACAATTTACATGTCAGATTTGTAAAATAGTTGACAGTTCTTTTGTCAAACTAATAGTTCATTTGATGTATGGATTATTTAGAAGATTTGTGAGACAGTTGTTAATTACTTTGTCAAATTAACAGTTGCTAGTACATATGACAGATTTATTTACATTAAAATTTTATTTAAAAGATGTGTAAAACAGTTTTGTGAAATTAAAAGTTGACACTTTGTATGACAGATGGCTCTATGACAGATGGTTCTATGACAGATTTGTAAGACAGTTTTTTATCAAATTGACAGTTAACAGCAAATTTGTTAAAAGTCTACTTCGTAGTTTGTACATCAAATTTGTGAAACAGTTGACAGTTTGTTTTTTTGTAAAGATTAAGAGTTTGCAGTTCATACGTTAGACAGTTTATATGGCCAATTTGTGTAACAATCCACAAATGTTGAATTAACAGTTTATATGACAGATTAGTAAAACATTGACAGCTGCTTGTTCAGACAGTTGGACAAATTGTTAGACAATTAACCATTAGTTTGTCAAATTGACAGTTGGCAGTTTTTACAAAAAATTTGTTGAAGAAAAAAGTTGACAGTTGTACGTTTTTATTTTTTTTAAGTAAACATGAGTAAAAAACTCACACAAACATTTTGTTTGTCTCTGAGAAGTGTAAAATATTTCTAAACTGTCATAAACGTTATAAATTTGTTTCAAAACTGTTATAAACGTCAAAACATGTTTGTGAGTTGTCATAAACGACATAAAATGATTCTGAACTGTCATAAACTTCATAAAATCTTCCTGAGCTGTCTTAGATGTAATTAATTATTTCTGAGCAGTCATAAAATATTCCTAAATTGTCATAAACGTCACCAAATGTTCCCGAACTTTAATAAAATAATTAAGAGATGTGAGCTGTCATAAGCGCCATAAAATGTCCTTGAGCGGCCATAAAAAATTTGTAAAATGTTATAAACGTCTTAAAATGTCCGTAAGCTGTCAGAAACGTCATAAAATGTTTGTGAAGTATCATAAACATCATAAAATGTTCTTAAACTGTCATAAAATGTTTCCGAACTGCCAAAAAATATTTTTGAGATAACATAAATATCATAAAATGTCCGTGAGCTATTATAAATGTTTGTGAGCTGTCATAGATGTCATCATACACTATTTCTGAACTGTTAGAACGTTTCTAACAAATGTTTGTGTTTCTGAACTATTATAAAATGTTTGAGATATCATCATTGTTGGTTTACGTGGAATGTAAATAACGCACAACAAGTATACAACACGAACAAGGAATGCTTTATTAAACTAGTATACATTGTAATAACTACGAGAATGAGTAAAAAGAAAAAGAAACACGTGTTGACGCTGTAACAGTCGACCGGCAAAGAGAGAGTCTTCTCGGAGCGGTGCGTGACGGTCCTCAGGGTTATGCTGCCCTCTAACGTCAATGAATTGGCGGGTAATTCAAACTATTTAGAACACTTAAATTGCTGCAATTCAACACCCCTCCTCAATTTAATGGTTCCCAAAAGAAATGTAAACTAAAAAAAACAAACTCATATTAGTACATGAACAATTACAAACATGATCCCTAAATCACGCACAATAAATTTCGTAGCTTGACAAATTGAGTATTTGGCAAACCTTTTGTTAATATGTCTGCAATTTGATCCTCTGATCGAGTATACTTGACGTCTATAGTTCCCTTTGAGTAAAGATCACGTATAAAATTATATTTTATGTCGATGTGTTTCAAACGACGATGTTCCCATCGTTGAAGAAGATGAATGCACGATTGATTATCTTCATATATCTGTATCGGTAGTTTGAAGCTAATTCGTAGATCAGTGAGTAAATTTTTCATCCATAGGAGTTCAGAAGTTGCGGTTGCCAGGGCTACATATTCGGCTTCTGTTGAAGAAAGAGAAACACACGTTTGTCTTTTAGTGGCCCAAGAGACTGTGTTTCCGTATACTTGAAGTAGGTAACCCGAAGTTGACTTTCGATCTACCTCACCTCCCCAATCCGCATCAGCGTATCCAACCAAGACTTCCTCTCTTCCTTTACGATAACACAGCTTAAGATCGAGTGTTCCTTGAATATACCTTAGAACGCGTTTTAATTGCTTCCAAAGTGCTTCTGATGGGTTGTTCTGCTGTCTGCTTAGGTGATTGACCGTAGCGCTCAGATCAGGTCTTGTAGCTAACATTATGTACATTAGGCATCCTAACAGTTCGCGACAAGGTTTAGTTGTGACTATTTCCAAGGATTCTGTGTTAAATGCACGATTGACTTCCATCGATGTACTAATTGGTTTACAGTCTTGCATGTTCTTAGCAAGTTGCGTAGATATGTTGATTAGCTGAGATGAATTTCCCCATTTTTCCTAAAGATGTTGATACCCAAAAAGGTTTGCGGTTCTCCCATATCCTTCATGTGGAATCTTTTTGCTATTTTAAGTTTAACTTCAGCGATTTTCAACTTATCGTTTCCTGCATATTACATTAGCATATCGTCAACGTAGAGTAGAAGGTATGTTTTAATGCCTTCAGTTATACTTATGTATAAACATTTGTCCACATTTGATTGTTTCATTCCTAATTCTTTGACAAATTCGTCGAATGTTTCGTTCCATGCCCTGGGGGCTTGTTTTAATCCATATAAGGTTTTATTTAATTTGCATACCTGCTCGTTTCTGGTTTTCAAACCTTCAGGAATCTTCATGTATATTTCTTCCTTAAGTTTTCCATGAAGAAAGGCATTCTTAACGTCCATCTGTTGAACAACTAAATCCTCCTGGTTTATTAGAGATAACATTGTTCTTAGAGTTCCATAACGTGCTACCGGCGCGTATGTCTCTTCATAGTCATATCCCTTTCTCTGTGAGCAGCCTTTAATTACGAGTCTAGCCTTATATCTTTCAATATCTCCATTTATGTCTCGCTTGAGTTTGAAGACCCATTTACAGTCTATAGACTTCTTGTTTGGTGGTAATGTCGTATATGTCCAGGTTTCATTTTCTATTAATGATTCCAGTTCCTCTTTTACAGCTTGTTTTCAACGTTCTTTATCCTTATGCTTCTCTACATCGGAAAAACTTTCAGGTACGTCTTCCACGAATGTTTCAGCATTTAATGCCAAAACAGCATAGTCCGTTAAGTGACTTGGCTTTCTTACGGTCCTTTTACTTCGTCGAGGTGTTTCCGTTATGTCTGGGATTTGCTCTTCTACTTCGTCATCGGATTCGCTTTCTTGACTGTCTTCCTCTTCCTTTTCCACTTCCACAATTTTGTCATTTTGTTCTTCCATAACAGGGATCCAGTCATCACTGTAAGTTCCGTCAAAAACGAAATTGTCTTCATTGAAGATTACATTCCTGCCCGTAATAATTTTTCTTTGTTCCGGACACCACAGTTTATAACCATTCGGACAATAACCGGTGAAATAACATCTGAGAGATTTGCTTTCAAACTTTCCTTTCCTCAGTTCCTTAGGTATAAGTAAGAATGCTGTACACCCAAATACTCTCAGTTTATTCAAACTGGGTTTTTCGTTGAACCATTTGGTTGCTGGCACCCCTCCTTTCAGTGCCGATGTAGGACTACGATTTATTAGATACACTGCCGTGCGGACGGCTTCTGTCCAAAATGTGTTCCCTAGTTTGGATTGAAGTATCATACAACGAGCCTTTTCTATAATGGTACGATTCATTCGCTCCGCGACTCCGTTTTGTTGAGGTGTATACCGAATTGTGAATTCATACTGCACACCCTTTTCAATAAAGAAATCTTTTATTTGAGTTGACATGTACTCACGTCCATTGTCGCATCTGAATCTACTTATTTTCAAGTTAAAATGAGCCGAAACCATCGCGTAATACATTTTAAAATAATGCAACACTTCCGATTTTGATTCGAGCGCATATACCACTGTAAAGTGTGTGTAATCATCAATTAAAGTAAGACTATATTTCTTACCATCAAAAGATTCGGGCGTAATTGGTCCAAACAAATCGCTATGAATTAGTTGCAGCGGTCTGTTAGCACGAGTCCGACTTTTGTTATGTGGTAGCTGTGCCTGCTTTCCTTCAATACAATTTAAACACTTTTCTGTTGGCAAATTTGACATATCCAGATTCATTCCATCTACTTGAGGTTGTAACTTCTTGATACTCTCATAATTCAAATGTCCTAACCTTTGATGCCATAATTTAATATTTGTATCTGAATTGTTACTAGTTAGCATGGCTGTACTTTGATTAAGGTTCAAAACATATAATTGAGTATTATCTCGTTTTGCTATTGCAATCACACGATTTCCCCTTTGAATTAACCCTTGTGAGTTTTCAAAAATTATTCGATAGCCATTCATTTCTAATTTCCTCACCGAATGCAAGTTATTAATGAGTCCCGGTACTGACAAAATATTTTTAATTACTATTTTAACTTCCTTTCCGTTTACATAACTAGATACAGTAAGTTCGCCACATATTAAAGCTTGCAAGTACGAACCTGACTTAGCGACTTTGATGTTCATGGGTTTTTCCAATTTCCTTACATTGTCCAATTGTACATCACCACTAACTAAATGATCGGTTGCTCCAGAATCTAGGATCCATTTTCCGTCGTCTGATGAGTTATTTCCCTTGAATGCGACAAAGCTGACATTGTTTTCTTCATCATTTGCACCATCTTGTTGATTATTGGCTACATTTGCAGATTTATTTTTCGTTCCAGGATTCTCTGGTAGTTTGGCAAAACATTCTGACCGTTTATGTCCTACTCTACCACACCTATAACACTTAAACTTAGATTGAGCATTGTTTTTACGACTTGAATTTTCATTTTTATTTGACGAGTTCTGTCCTGTAGTGAATGCTGTCGGGGGTACGGTGTTACTGGTTTTCCTGTTAGCACCTTTCCGTTTTGATTCCTCATCTAAGAGCCTATTTTTCACAAAGCTCACTTTTAAATCGTTTATTGACAACGTCTCGATTGCGGTTACGACTACATCGTATTCAGACGGCATTGTCAATAAAAGGTGACAGACGATATCTGTTTCCTCCACGGTAGCTCCAGTCGAGCGTAAATCGCGAATTAGTTTATCGAATTTTAAAAAATGATTAATTAATGTATCACTACTTGCATTAAATTTAGTCATTAGTAACGTTTTTCGCACGAGTAATTGATTAGCTATGCCTTTCCTTTCAAAAGTCTCGCCTAGTGAATACCATAAATCAAATGCAGTTACCTTGTCTTTTGCGTATTCCAAGTGGCTGTCAGCGATCCTTAGTATTAGCTGCGATTTACATTTCCGATCGCGCTTTCCGCTTTCCTAACGTTTCCAGGGTCACCTCCTTAGCAGTCTTTTGTTGCGCCGTGTCGGTAGCTAGAAATTCCACCATGTCGGTGTACGGCTTTTCCACAAACGACAACAAGTCCATCTCGTTCAGCAGCGTCTCCATTCTGAACTTCCAATTGCTAAAATTCGTTCCGTCGAACAGGGGAATGCGATATTTATCCGCGTCCTGTGCCATTTCCGCACCCGTTTATTAATACCGCGATAGGAGCGTCACACGAATCTACTTCTCGGACGATCAGCCCCTCTCAGTGCCCCTTTCACAGAAAAAAAAAGGAAAAAACAAAAACTCACACGTGTCCGCGTGCACACTGTAACGTTAAATACACTTACGGGTATACTGGGCCCATAACCTGTTGGTTTACGTGGAATGTAAATAACGCACAACAAGTATACAACACGAACAAGGAATGCTTTATTAAACTAGTATACATTGTAATAACTACGAGAATGAGTAAAAAGAAAAAGAAACACGTGTTGACGCTGTAACAGTCGACCGGCAAAGAGAGAGTCTTCTCGGAGCGGTGCGTGACGGTCCTCAGGGTTATGCTGCCCTCTAACGTCAATGAATTGGCGGGTAATTCAAACTATTTAGAACACTTAAATTGCTGCAATTCAACAATCATGATTGACATAAGATGTTTGTGAGCTGTCACAAACTTCATAAAATATTTGTGTCATAAATGTCATATAATGTTTCTGAACTGTCATAATCGTCACAAGATGTTCCTGCGCTGTCATAAAATGATTGTGACATGTAATAAACAACACAATATTTTCGAAGGCTGTTTGAAATGTTATAATAGGTTTGTAAGCTGTCATAAATGTCTTATATTGTTTCTGAACTGTTATAAACGTCATAAAATGATTGTAAGATGTAATAAGCATGAAACTATGTCTGTGAGCTGTCTGAAACGTTATAATATGTTTGTGAGCTGTCATAAATGTCATAAAACGTATTTTGACGTCACAAAATGTTCCTGATCTGTCATAAAATTATTGTAAGATGTAATAAGCACCATAATATGTCCGTGAGCTGTTTGAAACGTTATAAAATGTTTGTAAACTGTCAAAAATGTCATTTAATGTTTCTGAGCTGTCATAAAACGTATTTTGGCAGCACAAATGTCATTCTCATATTTATTGTTTCATTTAAATTTTAACATTTGACGTTTCAAACAACATCCTGACACTTCTTATTTGACAACACAATTGAATTTCACAGCTTTGATAGTTTATTTTAATTTTTGACAGAATGAATGTCATTCTCATACTCTAACTTTTTATTCTAATTTTAACATTTGATATTTTAAACAACATTTTGACTCTTCCTGTTTGACAATACAATTGAATTTCATAGCTTTGACAGTTTATTATGATTGTCATTCTCGTATTCTAATTTTATCTTTTTATTCTAATTTAAACATTTGACAATTTAAACAACATTCTGACTCTTTCTATTTGACAACACAATTTTATTCCACAGCTTTGACAGTACATTATTATTTGTGACAGCACAAATGTAATCTCTTATTCTAACTTTATTGTTTTATTCTAATATTCACATAAGTAACTTGAAAAATATTGATATCTAATTTGTCGCTTTATGATTGACAGGTGTGTTATTATACAAACACAAAACTAATAGTGCGTTCCGTATATCAACCGAAGCGACCGAAATCCCGGTTATCCTGAAACAGGTTTATATACGGAACGCGGTTACCTGAAAAAGGTTACAAAGGTTGCAACCGCACTCACCATGAACTAACGTCGGTGAATTTCTATTAATCGTGGTTATACATGGCGGTAAATTTGAAATACAATCAAAAGTGAACAAAAGCGTCAAATGTTGCTCGTGTATTTTATTAAATTATTAATTATAGGTTATAATGTATATGTATGTTCCTGTCAATGCTAAAACGGGCAAAGGCATGAGTGCAACAGAGCCAAACATTATTATTGTGTATAGTTGCCTGTTATACCTGCCAACCTCTACTGGGATTACTGTATTAGCAGGTAGATAAATACATACAATCATCTAATATTAAGCACTGAAATTTAAAAAAAATATAACACCAAAGCTAATAATAAATAAATTCATGTAGTTTGAGCCTATAATATTTCAGTTTTGTATTTTGACGTTTCTATAACCGCTGTCGTTCCGTAAATCAACCAAGATTTTCAGCAACCGATCAAAGGCGTAACCTAACCGCCGGTTACTTCGGTTGATATACGGAACGCACTATAAATTGACAAAACCGTCGCCTCTGCAATTGGCAGATGTCTGACTTACATAACCTACAATGTTGACGTTTAATCTGTCACTTCACAATAGACATATGGCACTTAAATAACATTTGCTATATAAATGTATGTAAAATACTTGAGGTTAGGTTAATAATTATTTTCTTTTCGTCCTAAGGATAGTGCTTCCTACCAACCACCCTTTTAGTAGCATCGCTTAGTAGATAGACATATTTATGGATTACTAGTTCCTAGCTAGAGTACTACCATATTGCGCTCTACCTCTACTGCATTAACGTAATTGACTACCACTATCAAGCTATCCGCTAATCCTACCACCTTAACTCCCTCTGAGTATTTTAGTCGACGAACATCATTGTTCAAGTTGCTGCTGCATACTAAGACACAGGAATTTATTGATATGGCAGGCTCCGATCCATACCATCTTATGGCCCGTGTAGGTGCGGTCACACAGTCATCATGAACAAAACAGGGCAAAAAGTGCGTGTGATCATATCTTAATAATATTTGTTACACGTCATCTCAGTAACTTGTTTTCAAACTTTCTGTGTACTGTTAATACAAAACAAATAACTCAATTGACATAATAAGTTAATTTTTTATTAGATTCATCCATATTCGATACAAAAACAAACATAAACAACCTCATAATCACTCGCCTTACTTCTCAATATCGAATAAAACTACATTTAAATAATCACTAAGAATTAATATTTGGTTAAAACATGTACTTCAAATACTGGCCGAGCACGATTAGACACTAATCAAAATCAACAATCCTTACATATCTTGGCAGCCATCTCATTCAACGGCTCCAACTCCTTGGAAGAAACCAAATCAAATTCAGTCACAAAATAGTAAAAATGCTTATAACATGTATTCACATGAGCCTCGGCATTTATCGTCACAATATTCTGGAAGTGGTGAATGTAAACATGCACAAAGACGCGATGTAATCGGGCCAAGATCTTCGAACAGTGAGAGGAGAAGTTTTTCGGGAAAGGAAGATCCGATGTGCACGGGAAGAGAGCTTGATTGTTGATCTGATTCTCGATCCAATCCATTAGATGACTCACGTATTCTTTTGCTGGCAACGGTGTCGGCTTTCTAAATCTGTAATAATAAACTAGTTTAGGGTTGTTTTGATTAGATTAGATTGAGCTTAGATTATCTTGGGATTAGGCAGAGGCGTAGCTAGGATTTTAAGCACCCCGTAGAATAATGAAAGAATAAATCTATCAGCAGAATTTATAGTCTGAAACAAAAATGACAATTACTAGTCAAGTGTCTTTGTCTATATGTCAAAAATTGTCGCTAAATGACAACATACTAAATGCCAAACAATTTCATCTGTCAAATATGACAATCTTTCAACTGTTAGATGAGAAAACTGTCAATTATCAGCCGACATTGAATGCTATTTGTCAAAAATGACAACTACTTGTCAAGTGTCATTGTCTATATGTCAAAAATTGTCGCTAAATGACAACATACTAAATGTCAAACAATTCCATCTGTCAAATATGACAATCTTTCAACTGTTAGATGAGAAAACTGTCAATTATCAGCTGACATTGAATGCTATTTGTCAAAAATGACAACTACTTGTCAAGTGTCATTGTCTATATGTCAAAAATTGTCGCTAAATGACAACATACTCAACGTCAAACAATTCCATCTGTCAAATATGACAATCTTTCAACTGTTAGATGAGAAAACTGTCAATTATCAGCTGACATTGAATGCTATTTGTCAAAAATGACAACTACTTGTCAAGTGTCATTGTCTATATGTCAAAAATTGTCGCTAAATGACAAAATACTAAATGTCAAACAATTCCATCTGTCAAATATGACAATCTTTCAACTGTTAGATAAGAGAACTGCCAATTATCAGCCGATATTGAATGCTATTTGTCAAAAATGACAACTACTTGTCAAGTGTCATTGTCTATATGTCAAAAATTGTCACTAAATGACAAAATACTAAATTTCAAACATTTGCATCTGTCAAATATGACAATATTTCAACTGTCAGATAGAAAAACTATCAATTATCAGCCAACATTTAATGCTATTTGTCAAAAGTGACAACTACTAGTCAACTGTCATTGTCTATCTGCCAAAAAATGTTACTAAATGACAAAATACTAAATTTCAAACATTTGCATCTGTCAAATATGACAATATTTCAACAGTCAGATAAAAAAACTGTCAATTATCAGCCAACATTGAATGCTATTTGTCAAAAGTGACTACTACTAGTCAACTGTCATTGTCTACCTGTCAAATATGACAACTCGTTCAACTGTCATTGAATGACATCTGTCAATTACGTTTTTATATACTCAATTGTATGAATGCATAATTAAAATTAATTTCAACATTTAACAGTCCTCCCCCAACACACACACAAACCAAAAATTGGATTATAATTTATCAGTTTGATTTGTAAAGTTAGGTTAGGTTAGCTTAATTTAGGATTAAATGAAAACTTTTAATTTGATTTGACATATTTTTAAAGGGTTAGGTTAAGGTAGGTTAGGTAGGGTTACCACACAAAAAAAATCCAATTTGCAATGCAGATCGCTATTCTTACTTATCCCCATCAGCCCATAGATATTCGAAACGTGGCCCCCCAGACATTGTCGGACAGCTAACTTCTGAACAGTACTCCGATATCGTTCCATATATTAAATTAATTCGATTAAAAAAATCGACCACTAAAAATCAATATAATTAGCACATTTTAGTATCGATAAATATATCGTATCTACCATGCACGGCAATCCAATCATTCAAGTCTTCGCCTTCTGGTAACTTAACAGCACTACGTAAATTAATGCCTGAATTTAAACTGGCACAAGCTTGCTTGTGCAGACTGTACCGGATGGTACCATGGGCGAATTTTTTCTTGGGTCTGAATGTCTGCAATGAAACATAACCTCAATAAATAATTATTATAAAACTTTAAATTTGTTTAATACGGACCTTGCCCTTTTGAAAGAACTCGAAAAAGCCGTTAAGGGCCATTCCGAATTGTTAAAAGTGCCAAATTTCCGGTGCGGATTGCTTGTTTTGACACATTTGTCAAATTTGTTTAAGGGGGCGAGGGAGTACCATGAAGTTAGTTGATTGATTATAAATTAAATTATGTAATTGTTTGTTTATGACTTTAATTTTTATTGTTGTATTTGTTTGTTTGTTTATTTAATAAATTATTTTAGTGAAAGTTGCGCGCTTTTTGTGTGCGTCACGCCATCTACCGGCGAGTAGCTGGTACTAACACGGTGAATCTCAAAATGGTGGATTGTTTGTGTAAAAATTTGGCCATATTTTGCAAAAATTCGCAAACTTATTAAATAAAAAAGCCTGTGATAACGCGTTGATCGGTTGTGTGGGCGGTGCGTGTTCGCGGTGGCTTTACAGGAGACGGCGATATGTGCGGTCGGCCTTGAGTCGCGGTCGCAGCGCTACTCGCAATTCGGCTTGGCCCCCACAACAAATTCATCAACAAAATTGTGGGAATTATGTGAGAAATTATGGAGAACAAACTGTGTCGGACCTGCGGGACATTCTCTACCGATGCAGTACACA
Source organism: Tachinus rufipes (assembly GCA_963932245.1). NCBI lineage: Eukaryota > Metazoa > Arthropoda > Insecta > Coleoptera > Staphylinidae > Tachinus > Tachinus rufipes. Next base: position 84,587,540 of record OZ010748.1, on the reverse strand, counting down.
TTTTTAGAACCGAGGGACTCAAGAATCAAATCGAGACATGCTTACCGATCATTGTAAGTCACTAGCATCAAACAAAACAATTTATTTATAGATTTTGTTTTGATATTGATGCACAACACAATCATAAACAATAATGTTTAAAAGATTAATTATTTTTATTATTAAACGTGTTACCATAGCAACCGATACGTACAATAGCAAACCATGACCTAGCGTAATAATAACAATAATAAGCTTAATTCACTTAAGTATACATTTAGTACACTGATAGGTTAAGTTGGATTAAATTTGCTTAGCGGTGAGGTTATATTAATATTAATTAAAATAATTTAATCCAACTATGTTAAGTTTACTTAATTGGGTTAGTTTGTATTAAGTTGTCATAAATTAGTTACGATTAAGCATGAGTAAAATTATTTATGGTATTCATGAAGGATAATAATGATTGTTTGACAGTTTTTTCCATTAGGTCCATTTATGGACGGAGTGTGGGACTGTTCTCCTTATTCTAAAAAGAGCCTACTCTCTAAAATCCAACCCGCTTGATGTTTACAAAAAATATTTATAATTTTTGTGTTCAGAACTTAATTTCTTAATTTCTAAAATTGGTTTAGTTTTTAAGCTAAGTATTTCAAACTACCTAAAATAAAAAGATAATATTTAACATTTTCTACCACTTAGATTAGTTGAACACTGAAATGCAATGTCAATACTGTACTGTAGTACACATAAAACCTTCTTGACATCTATTTCAAAAGTTGGGGGGTCGGATTTTGCTATTTTTGACATTATGTGAATAGAATTTGGCATTTTTGACAGTTTATAAATAGATTTAGGTTCTTTCTAACAATATTTTTTTATTTTTTAAAGCTGGATTTTGCTATTTTTAGGATTTTATAAAAAAATACATTTTTTGAAAGTTTCTATAAATGGAGTTTTGTATTTTTTGATAGCTAATGGCCGGACTTTGCTATAGCTAATGGCCCGACTTTACTGTTTCTCACAATATTTTGATATTTCATATCCGGATTTTGATGTTTTTGGGATCTCATGAATTTATTTACTTTTTGCTGGAATTATTTTGATGTTTCAAAGCCACATTATGCATATAGGGTTAGAAAAATGTCCAAAATGCAAGGCGATGGAGTATTAAAATAAAGATTTGCCAGAATGAGTCTCACAAATAGTGGCGTAGCTATCTGTAAGCAAGGGTATGCAATGCAGAAGCATACAGGGCCTTTTTGAGTTCTATTTTAATATCTGGGGGGCCAGGTTTTGCTATTTTTTTACTTTCAGTGAATAGAATTTGGCATTTTTGATTGTTTATGGTTGGATTTAGGTTCTTTTTAACAATATTTTTTATATTTCATAGTTGAATTTTGTTATTTTTTAGGATTTTTACACTTTTTAAAAATTTATAGTACTTTCATAGTTGGGTTTTGCACTTTTCAACAGTTAATGCAAGATTTTGGTTCTATCTTTCTAATTTTTTTTATATTTTAAAGATTTTGCTATTTTTAGGTTTTTATAAAAAAAAATACATTTTTTATTGTTTAAAATTTCAAGGCCGGATGTATGAACTGAATGCAGTTTTCAATCGTTTTTGACATTCTGTAAATATAATTTTGCATCTTTTGACAGGTTATAGCTGGATTTTGCTATTTCTAAGAATATTTTGATATTTCATGGAATTTTATGTTAAGTTTTTTACATTTTTCAATAGTTTATAGCTGAATTTTGGTGCTCACTGATATTATTTTGATGTTTCAAGGCTGGATTTTGTTATTTGACTTTTTAAAAATAGAATTTTGCACTTTTTAACAGTTTTATGATCAAATTTTGCTATTTCTAACAATATTTTGATATTTTATGGCTGGATTGTGCTAGTTTTTGGTTTTTATACGTTTTTACATTTTTTAGCAGTTGGCCACATTGGTACTTTATAATTTATAACATTATTTTGATGTTCAAAGACCAGATTTTGATATTTTTAACGTTTTTATGACTGGATTTAGTTGTTTTTGTTCATTTCTAAGTAGAAAGTTGCATTTTTAACAGTTTATAACCTAATTTTATGCTTTTTGACAATATTTTCAGCAAAAATCAGCAATTTTTATAAACTGTTTATTGCCGAATTTGTCAATAAGATATTTTTGATTTTTTATTAATAGAATTTTGCACATTTTAACTGTTATTGGACGGATTTTGGTTCTTTGTGGCATAATTTTGATATTTTATGAACAGATTTTGTTATTTTTGACATTTTATAATTAGAATTTTACACTTTTCAATAGTTTATGGTCGGAATTGAGTGCTTTCTAATAATGTTTTGATGGTCGAAGGCTGGATTTTGCTAGTTTTGACATTATATGAGTAGAATTTTACATTTTTCAACAGTTTTATGGCCAGATTTTGGTACATTATCACATTATTTCATTTTTCATAACTGGATTGTGCTATTTTTGACATTTTATGAATTTTTTTTCTACGTTTCAACAATTTATGGCTTAATTTTTTGATGCTTTCTGACAATATTTAAATTTTATGACCGGATTTTACTATTCTTGACGTTTTATAAATTGAATTTTAAAGTTTTTAACAGTTTATGATCAGATTTTGTTTTTTTATGAATAGAATTTTACATTTTTCAACAGGTTTAGGGCCAAATTTTGGTGTTTTGTAAATTTTGTAACAATATTTTGATATTTTATAGCCGGATTTTGCTATTTTGAGATTTTATGAACAAAATTGATATCCATAATGTGCAATAAAAATAAAAAATAATTGTACTTTAATATGGAAATAATTTTTTTATTTCATATTTTAATTATCATCATTGCAGCATGATTAACTACCCTGGTTCTGTATTTTTGAGTAAAGAAGATTTAAAGAAAGTGTACACTGCATGCCATGCTGAGAATCAAGTAGTTGGGAATGGCAGCAGGGCTTTCCAGATAGTTTTGCTCAAAATTTTGGGCCTCACCTCAAAATAATGAGAAGAGCGGAAAATAGTGAACACAATTTTGTTATTTTTTTAGTCTGGCTTAAACTATTAAAATGTGCAAAACTCAAAACTCAAAAATAACCAAATTTGATAATAAAATATTAATATATTTTCAGAAAGAAAGTTTAAAACTTTATAAAATGTCAAAAATAACAAAATAGAGCTTTGAAACTAAGGGCCGAAATTACAATAGTGGTTTAACTCACACATACGTGGATTAATGCTAACTGTGGATTAAAATATCCGAATAACTAAACTGGCGGAAAAGAGCGATTAACGATTTAACTAGCAGTTTAAATAACCTTAAATTATGTGAGTTATTACTTATAAAAAATGGGTGTATTATATTAATAGTGATTACTGGAAATTTACTATTGTTTATAAGGAGTTATCCATATTTATTAATTTGCATTTTTGTTGTTGTTAGATATTTAATATATTTATTAAATAAAATTTTAATGTCAATTTTTTGACGCGTCAATTTATAGGTTAAGATTTTAAATATTTTGTTGACATAAAATATAGGGACGATTGTAATACGCATTCTCACTGACTATAGATTTAAATTTTAACTAGCAGTTAGTAAACTTGCAGTTTAAACCACTATTGTAATATTGGCCATAAATAAACTATTATCAGAAAGTATCATAAACTGTTAAAAAGTGTAAAAGATTTGATGAAATCTCAAAATAGCAAAATCTGGTTATGAAATATGGAAATATTGTTAGAAAACATAAAATTTGCCCATAAAACTGTTGAAAAATGTAAAATTCTGTTCATAAATTGTAAAAAATAGCAAATTCCAAACTTGAAATTACAAAAATAATGTTAAAAAAAACAAAATCTGGTCATAAACTGTTAAAAAGTTTAAAATTCTATTTATAAAACATCAAAAATAGTAAAATTTTAATATTGTAATAAATCATCAAAATTGAGCCATAAAACTGTTGAAAAGTCCAAAAAAAAATCATAAAATGTTAAAAATAAAAAAATACACAAAAAATCCGGCCATAAAACTGTTGAAAAATGAATAATTTTACTCTTAAAATGTCAAAATTAGCAAAATTTAAACTTCAAAGTATTGTTGCAAATCACTAATATTTGGCCATAAACTTTGAAAATTTGTAAAATTCTGTTTATAAAATGTGAAAACTACCAAAATCCAATCATAAAATATTAAAATTGTGTCAGAAAGAACTGAAATCTGGTCAAAGTGTGCAAAGTTCTGTTTATAAAAATCAAAAACATTTTATTGGCAGGAAACACCAAGATCTGGTCATAAACTGTTAAAAAGTGCAAAACTCTATGCATAAATTGTCAAAAATAACAAAATCTGGTCTTAAAACATCAAAATATAGTCACCAAAGCACAAAAATAATAAAAATAAAATTTGGCATTTTTAAACGGTTTTGGGTCTTTAAACATCGAAGCATTGACCATAAATTATTAAAACATATAAAAAATTATAAAATTTCAAAACTAGCAAAATGTTGCCATAAAATATTAGAAATAGCAAAAATTTGGTCAATAAAATGTTGAAAAGTGCAAATTTTTGTTTATTAAAAGTTAAAAATAGCAACATTTGGTTATAAAATATAACAATATTGTTAGAAAGAACCAAAATCCAGCCGTAAACTGTTAAAAGGTGCTAAATTCTAATTATAAAATGTCAAAGTAACAAAATTTGGTTATAAAATATTAAAATTTTGATTGAAAGAAGCTAAAAAACAGTTGAAAAGTGCAAAATTCTGATTATAAATAGTCAAAAATTGCAAAAGTTGGCTTTGGAACATGAAAAATATTGTTAGAAAGCACTGTAGCAAAATGTAAAAAAAATATTAAAAAGTTGCAAAATATGGTCATAATCTGTCAAAAGGTGCCAAATTATGTTTATAAATGCTCAAAAATAGCAAAATCAAGTCTTTAAACATCAAAATATTGTTAAAGCAGCAAAATTCGGTCATAAACTGTAAAAAATGTTAAAAACATGAAGCAAAATCTGGCCATAAAATATTGTTATAAATAGCAAATTTTGGTCATAATCTGTTAAAAAAGCTAATTTCTATATATAAAAAGTTAAAAATAGTAAAACCCTGTCATAAAATACTAAAATGTTAAAAAAACATAAATTCAGTCTAAAGCAATTAAAAACTGCAAAATTTTGTTCATAAAATGTCAAAACAGAAAAATCTGGTTTTTAAATTTTAAACAATGTCATGTATTTAAATATTTTATGGTTTCTGGTTTTACTATTTTTGACATTCTATTCTGTTTCTAACAATATTTTAATATTTCATAGTCGTTTTTTATATTTTTCTGGTATTATTTTGATGTTTCAAGGTCACATTTTGTTACTTTTGACTTTTTATAAATAGAATTTTGCAATTTTTAACAATTTATGAACAAATTTTGCTATTTTAAAGCATTTTTTAACAGTTTATGGCCGAATTTTGGTACTTTATAACAATATTTTGATGTTAAAAGATCAGATTTTGCTATTTTTGATAGCTTATGAATAAAATTTCATACTTTCAAAGTGTTTTTGGCCAGATTTTTATTTTCTCAGAGAAAAAATTAATCTTAAATGACCAGGTTTGGTTATTTTTGACCTTTTATAAACAGAAATTTTCTATTTTTAACAGTCTAAGAGTTTTCATCAAATATTTGTGTTTTTTGACAATATTTTTTATTTTAAGATCATTTGTTGCTATTTTTGACATTTTGCACTTTTTATAAATTGTTTATGGTCGGATTTTGATGCTTCTTGACTTGACTTCTTGATATTTTATTGAGAGAATTTTGCACGTTTCAATTGTTCTTGGTTGGATATTGGTTTTTCTGACATAATTTTAATATTTTATGACTGGATTTTGTTATTTTTGACATTTTATAAATAGAACTTTACACTTTTTAACATTTTATGACCAGGTTTTTTTTTTTGCTGGATTTTGTATACTTTGACGTTTTATGAGTAGCATTTTAAATTTTCAACAGTTTTATGGCCAGATTTTACTACATTATCATATTATTTTATATTTTATGAAATTTTTTCTACTTTTCGACAATTTATATATATGCTTTTAGTAAACTCTGGTCATGAAATATCAAAATATTGTTTGAAATCACCGAAAACTGGCTATAAACTTTTAAATGGTGTAAAATTCTGTTTATAAAATGTTAAAAATAATAAAATCCGGTCTTAAATATAAAAATTTAGAAAGAACCAAAATTCAGTCAAAAACAGTTGAATGGTGCAAAATTCTATTTATAAAATGTCAAAAATAACAAAATCTGGTTATAAATTATTTTTTTTTAAACTAAGAAACAGTTGAAACGTGCAATTCTGTTTATGAAAAGTCAAAAATAGCAAAATTCAGCTTTGAAACAAATATTGTCAGAAAGCACTAAAAATCTGGCCATAAACTGTTAAAAAATGTAAAAAAATATCAAAAAATACTTAGTATAGCAAAATTTGCTTATAATCTATCAAACGGTGCAACATTTTATTCATAACATGTCAAAACTAACAAGAATCTGGTCTTTAAACATTAAAATATTGTTATTAAGCATCAAAATTCGTCTATAAATAGTTAAAAAACTGGCAAAATCCGGCCATAAAATTCTATATTTAAAAAGTTAAAAATAATAAAATTCAGTCATAAAGTATTAAAATATTTTTTAAAAGAACAAAAATCTAGCCAAAAGCAATTGAAAAGTGCAAAATTAAAATGTCAAAGCATCAAAATCTACCCTTGAAATTTTAAACACCAAAATTTGATTGATTTATGGTTCAATTTTGGTTTTATTTGGTTTTATTCATAAATCTTTTTCACTTTTAAATCGTTTTTAGCCAGATTTTGATTCTATCTAAAAATATTTTAATGTTTATGACCGGATTTAGTTATTTTTGACTTTTTCTCAATGTAGGACATGGTATCTGCCTTCTAGCCTTCCCCTGATGCTAACCTATGCAATTAATTTTTTAGATGGTCTTCTATTTTGTGGTCTTTGTTGTTAAAGAAGATAAACTTAAAATTCTATTCATAAAATGTGTAAAAATTAGCAAAATTTGAACTTTAAACATTAAAATATTGTTAGAAATCACCGAAACCTGACTATTTTGAAAAGTGTAAAATTCTGTTTATAAAATGTCAAAAATAACAAATTGACCGAAGTCATACAATATGAAAAATTACACCAGAAAGAACTAAAATTTAGCCAAAAATTGTTAAAAAGTGTAAAAATTATACATAAATTGTCAAAAATAGCAAAATCTGGTCTTAAAACATCAAAATATAGTCAAAAGCACCAAAATTTGGGCCAATTTCTATTCATAAAGTCAAAAATAACTAAAACCGGTCATAAAACATTAAAATATTTTCAAATAGAATCAAAATTCAGCTTGAAACGGTTTAAAAGTGCAAAATTTAATTCTTAAAATTGTAAAACTAGTTAAATCCGATCATAAAATATTGTTAGAAATAGGAAAATTTAGTCATAAACTGTTGAATGGTGCAAAAATTTATTTATAAAAAGTTAAATATAGCAATATCCTCTTATAAAATATAACGGTATTGTCAGATAGAACCAAAATTTAGCCATAAGCTGTTGAAAGGTGCAAAATTCTAATTATAAAATGTCAAAAATAACAAAATCTTGTTATAAAATATTAAATTTTATCAAAAAAAACTAAAAACCAGTTGAAAAGTCAAAAATAGCAAAATTCAGCTTTGAAACATTCAAATATTATTAGAAAGCACCAAAAATCTGGTCATAAACTGTTAAAAATGTAAAAAAATATCAAAAAATTCTTAGTATATCCAAATTTGGTTATACAATGTCAAAAGGTGCAACATTTTATTCATAAAATGTCAAAAATAGCTAAATCCAGTCTATAACATCAAAATATTGTTATAAAGCATCAAAAGTTGAATAAACAGTTAAAAATGTAATAAAAAAACATGAAATCCCAAAACTAGCAAAATATTGTTAGAATTTGATACTTCTGTGGCTATAAAACAAAATTCTACATATAAAAAGTGTAAAAATGGCAAAATCCAGCTTTGAGATATCAAAAATATTGTTAGAAAGAACTAAAATTCAGTATCAATTGTTGAAAAGGGTAAATAAAATTATGCAATTGTCAGAAAGCACCAAAATTTGGCGTATCCAACTATAAAATATTATTAAAACGAACAAAATCTGGTCACGAACTGTCAAAAAATACCAAATTTTATTCAGGTACAATATTTTGATATGATATATTCTTATTTATTTTATTGCTGGATTATGGGATTTTATAAAGAATTTTAAAAATAAAAATTACACTTTTAAAAGTTTGGCAAAGTTTTGGTGCTTTTTACAAATGCTTAAAATTTCAAAGCCAGATTTTGTAGTTTTTAATTGGATTTTTGTTTTTTCTAAAAATATTTTAATATTTTATGACCGGATTTTACTATTTTTGAGTTTTCATAAATAGAGTTTTGCATTTTTTAACGGTTTATGACCAAATTTTGGTGTTTTGTGACAATATTTTTATACTTTATAGCCAGATTTTGTTATTATTGACATTTATGAATAGAATTTTGCTTCATTTGACAGGTTTTTTGCTGATTCTAACAATATTTTGATATTTCATAGCTATTTTTGGGATTTCATAGTTTTTTACATTTATCAATTATCAGATTTTACTTAAAAAAATGCATTTTAAACAGTTTATGATTGTGTTTTGGTGCTTTCTGACAATATTTTCATAGCCGGATTTTGCTATTTCTGAGATTTTATAAAAAAATACACTTTTATGGCCGGATTTTGGTGCTTTTTAACAGTATTTTTATGTTTCAATGTCAGATTTTGATATTTTTGACTTTTTATGAATAGAAGTTTACACTTTTTAGGAGTTTATGGACTGATTTTGGTACTTTCTAACAATTTTACACATTTCAACAGTTTATGGCCAGATTTAAGATTTTTCTAACAATATTTTGATACTGCATACCCGGATTTTACTATTTTTGACATTTTATGAATAGAATTTTGCACTTTTTAATAGTCATTACCAAATTGTTGCTATTTCTAACATTATTTTGATATTTCATAGAAGGGTTTATCACATTTGATATATTTTATGTTTTTTTACGCTTTTTGACAGTTTATGGTCGTATTTTGGAGCTTTCTAACAATATTTTGATGTTTTGAAGCTGTAATTAGCTATTTTTGACTTTTCATAAATAGAAGTTTACACTTTTCAATAGAGTTTATGACCGGGTTTTGTTTCTTTCTAACATAATTTTAATATTTCATGTCCAGATTTTGTTATTTTTGAAGTTTTATGTCTTTCACATGAGAATAAATAACGTCATGGTTTAATAAATCAATAAAAAAATTGCAAAAAAAGTTAACAAATTATTCCTTTAATTCCAGGTATCCCAACATTGTCTCCTCCCCGATACGATATGTTCAAAATGCCACGAAAACGTCAACAGTTTCTACGGCTTTGTCAAGAACTGTCTACAAAGCATCATCATCCTCGAGGCCCAATACGACGTCACAGAATCGTGTTTGCGGACGCGACGCAAACACGATAAATCATGCTCCACCGATTTCCCACCACGCGAACAATCTACCTCCATCCAACCAACCAACACATACTTACCACAGGATGACATCTACAGTCCAACATATACCAAGACGAAACTACAAAATTTCGCTCGAACTTTGGCTGACGCCGAACGGAATCTCTCATCACCTCAACAACTTCCTCAATCGTGTAAGATTGTCAATTATGACAGTAGTTCTGATGATGAAGTTGTGCAGTTACCAACTAATATCAATAATAAACTTTATTTTGATGATAAGGAGAACGATTTGATTAATGAGATTGCTGAAAGAAAATCGTTGAAGAGGAAATCTGATGATGTTATCCATCATAGTCAACCGAAGATTTGTAAATTTGATACGAATAGGAGGAAACGAAGGCCGCCTGTTAAAGTTGAGAAAGTTGTGAATAATGATAGTGCTTGGAATTTTAATACGTTGGAACAGATTTATGATGAGATACAAGTTAAGCAATTGAAGGAGGAAGTTATTGAGGAGGTTGATGAAGGTGTGCAATGTGTAAGTTAATACTTATGAAGTTGAAATAACTTTTTTTAATAATAATATTTTTGATAGTTAAAAGAAAAGTTGTGTCATCAAAATAATCAGAACTTAATTATCTTGACAAAGTTTAAGTTATCTTCAATATTTTGACAGTAAAACTATTAAAATGCAGAAAACTTCTTTTTACAGTTAATTTCTTCAAATATTTTGAAAGTTAGAAGAAAAGTTGAGTCATAAAAATATGCAGAACTTGATTATCTTGACAATGTTTAAGTTATCTTTAATATTTTGACAGTAAAACTATCAAAATGCAGAAAAGAAAAGTTAGTACTTTGGTATCGTCAGACCTGTTAGGTCGCTTTGCGATTAAATATAAATTAAACAATTGTCCTCGAGTCTCACGGTGTCGCTTCGCGATTAACTAAATACTGGCTTAGTATCATTAAAAGTTAGTATGACGCTTCGCGATTTATTTGAAGCACTTTGGTATCGTCTGAACTTGATAGGTCGCTTTGCGATTAAATCAATTAATTGTTCTAAAGACGTACGCAGTCGCTTCGCGATTAACTAAAAACCGTGTTAGCATCTTTGAAAGTTAGTATGTTGCTTTGCGATTTATTTGAAGCACTTTGGTATCGTCAGAACTTGATAGGTCGCTTTGCGATTAAATGTAAATCAATTAATTGTCCTAAAGACGCACGGTGTCGCTTCGCGATTAACTAAAAACCGGCTTAGTATTATTGAAAGTTAGTAAGTCGCTTCGCGATATATTTGAAGCACTTTGGTATCGTCTGAACTTGATAGGTCGCTTCGCGATTAAATGTAAATCAATTAATTGTCTTCTGGGTACACGGTGTCGCTTTGCGATTAACTAAAAACTGGCTTTGTATCATTGAAAGTTAGTATGTCGTTTCGCGATTTATTTGAAGCACTTTGCTATCGTCAGAACTGTTGAAATCTAAATCAAATAATTGTCCTCTAGGTGCACGGTGTCGCTTCGCGATTAACTAAAAACCGTGTTAGCATCTTTGAAAGTTAGTATGTTGCTTTGCGATTTATTTGAAGCACTTTGGTATCGTCAGAACTTGATAGGTCGCTTCGTGATTAAATTTAAATCAATTAATTGTCCTCAAGACGCACGGTGTCGCTTTGCGATTAACTAAAAACCGGCTTAGAATCATTGAAAGTTAGTATGTCGCTTTGCGATTTATTTGAAGCACTTTGGTATCGTCTGAACTTGATAGGTCGCTTCGCGATTAAATGTAAATCAATTAATTGTCCTCAAGACTCACGGTGTCGCTTCGCGATTAACTAAAAACCGGCTTAGTATCATTGAAAATTAGTATGTCGCTTCGCGATATATTTGAAGCACTTTGGTATCGTCTGTACTTGATAGGTCGCTTTGCGATTAAATGTAAATCAATTAATTGTCCTCAAGACGCACGGTGTCGCTTCGCGATTAACTAAAAACTGGCTTAGTATTATTGAAAGTTAGTTTGTCGCTTTGCGATTTATTTGAAGCACTTTGGTATCGTCTGAACTTGATAGGTCGCTTTGCGATTAAATGTAAATCAATTAATTGTCCTTAAGACGCACGGTGTCGCTTCGCGATTAACTAAAAACTGGCTTAGTATTATTGAAAGTTAGTTTGTCGCTTTGCGATTTATTTGAAGCACTTTGGTATCGTCTGAACTTGATAGGTCGCTTTGCGATTAAATGTAAATCAATTAATTGTCCTCAAGACGCACGGTGTCGCTTCGCGATTAACTAAAAACCGTGTTAGCATCATTGAAAGTTAGTATATCGCTTCGCGATTTATTTGAAGCACTTTGGTATATATCGTCGGAACTTGTTAGGTCGCTTTGCGATTAAATGTAAATCAATTAATTGTTCACAAGACGCACGGTGTCGCTTTGCGATTAACTAAAAACTGGCTTAGTATTACTGAAAGTTAGTATGTCGCTTTGCGATTTATTTGAAGCATTTTGGTATCGTCTGAACTTGATAGGTCGCTTCGTGATTAAATGTAAATCAATTAATTGTCCTCAAGAGGCACGGTGTCGCTTTGCGATTAACTAAAAACCGGCTTAGAATCATTGAAAGTTAGTATGTCGCTTTGCGATTTATTTGAAGCACTTTGGTATCGTCTGAACTTGATAGGTCGCTTCGCGATTAAATGTAAATCAATTAATTGTCCTCAAGACTCACGGTGTCGCTTCGCGATTAACTAAAAACCGGCTTAGTATCATTGAAAATTAGTATGTCGCTTCGCGATATATTTGAAGCACTTTGGTATCGTCTGTACTTGATAGGTCGCTTCGCGATTAAATGTAAATCAATTAATTGTCTTCAAGACGCACGGTGTGGCTTCGCGATGAACTAAAAACTGGCTTAGTATCATCAAAAGTTAGTATGTCGCTTCGCGATTTATTTGAAGCACTTTAGTATCGTCTGAACTTGTTAGATCGCTTCACGATTAAATGTAAATCGAATAATTGTCTCTAGGTGCACGGTGTCGCTTCGCGATTAACTAAAAACTGGCTTTGTATCATTGAAAGTTAGTATGTCGCTTCGCGATTTATTTGAAGCACTTTTGGTATCGTCAGAACTGTTAGGTCGCTTCGCGATTAAATGTAAATCAAATAATTGTCCTCTAGGTGCACGGTGTCGCTTCGCGATTAACTAAAAACCGTGTTAGCATCATTGAAAGTTAGTATGTCGCTTCGCGATTTATTTGAAGCACTTTGGTATCGTCAGAACTGTTAGGTCGCTTCGCGATTAAATGTAAATCAATTAATTGTCCTCAAGGTGCACGGTGTCGCTTCGCGATTAACTAAAAACCGGGATAGCATCATTGAAAGTTAATATGTCGCTTCGCGATTTATTCGAAGCACTTTGGTATCGTCTGAACTTGATAGGTCGCTTCCCGATTAAATGTAAATCAAATAATTGTTCTCAGGACGAACGGTGTCGCTTCGCGATTAACTAAAAACCGGCTGAGCATCATTGAAAGTTAATATGTCGCTTCGCGATTTATTTGGAGCACTTTGGTATGTATCATCGGAACTTGTTAGGTCGCTTTGCGATTAAATGTAAATCAAATAATTGTCCTCAAGACGCACTGAGTCGCTTCGCGATTAACAAAAAACTGGCTTATCTTCATAGAAAGTTAGTATGTCGCTTTGCGATTTACCTGAAGCACTTTGGTATCGTCGGAACTTGATAGGTCGCTTCGCGATTAACTAGAAACTGGCTTTGTATCATTGAAAGTTGGTAAGTCGCTTCGCGATTTATTTGAAGCACTTGTTAAATGCCAAAATAATTTTTAAAAGTATTTTGAAAACGTATACTAAAGTTAATAGAATAAGATATTGGATTAATAATTAAATTAACTTTTGTTTAGATGGAGCAAGAAGAAGCGATACCTAGTTTACCACAAATATGTCTTCTCTGCGATACGCAATTTGCCGGACCTTCACAATTGGCAACACACGTTTTCGAGACGCATGGAATTGATATGGCTCAGGTAGTATCCAACGAGCCGATACTTGAAAAGAAGAAGAAGATTCCTAATCTTGTGAAGATTGCCGACTTAAAACACAAACGAGATTCACAAGGTAACATATTTTTAGGTTATGTTTTGTCAGAATGTATACTGCAGTAACTACTGACACGATAAAGTGTTACTGGCACGTTAATTTTGTAATAAGAAAAAATTAAACAATTTTGAAAATAATTCAAAAAACATGTTTGGAGTTTTTGGAAAATTACTAAATTTTGGAAATTGGTTAAGTAGCTTATTGACAATATGTGCAACAAAATTGGAACCAAAATTTCAAAAATTGTTGCTGTAATTGCAATTTTTGTAATAAGAAAAAATTAATTAATTTTGAAAATAATTCAAAAAACATGTTTGGAATTTTTGGAAAATTACTAAATTTTGGAAATTGGTTAAGTAGCTTATTGACAATATGTGCAAAAAAATTGGATTCAAAATTTTGAAAATTGTTGCTGTAATTGCAATTATTGTAAGAAGAAAAAATTAAACAATTTTGAAAATAATTCAAAAAACATGTTTGGAGTTTTTGAAAATTAACTAAATTTTGGAAATTGGTTAAGTAGCTTATTGACAATATGTGCAACAAAATTGGAATCAAAATTTCAAAAATTGTTGCTGTAATTGCAATTTTTGTAATAAGAGAAAAATAAACAATTTTGAAAATAATTCAAAAAACATGTTTGGAATTTTTGGAAAATTACTAAATTTTGGAAATTGGTTAAGTAGCTTATTGACAATATGTGCAACAAAATTGGAATCAAAATTTCAAAAATTGTTGCTGTAATTGCAATTTTTGTAATAAGAGAAAAATAAACAATTTTGAAAATAATTCAAAAAACATGTTTGGAATTTTTGGAAAATTACTAAATTTTGGAAATTGGTTAAGTAGCTTATTGACAATATATGCAACAAAATTGGAATCAAAATTTTGAAAATTGTTGCTGTAATTGCAATTTTTGTAATAAGAGAAAAATAAACAATTTTGAAAATAATTCAAAAAACATGTTTGGAGTTTTTGGAAAATTACTAAATTTTGGAAATTGGTTAAGTAGCTTATTGACAATATGTGCAACAAAATTGGAACCAAAATTTCAAAAATTGTTGCTGTAATTGCAATTTTTGTAATAAGAAAAAATTAATTAATTTTGAAAATAATTCAAAAAACATGTTTGGAATTTTTGGAAAATTACTAAATTTTGGAAATTGGTTAAGTAGCTTATTGACAATATGTGCAAAAAAATTGGATTCAAAATTTTGAAAATTGTTGCTGTAATTGCAATTATTGTAAGAAGAAAAAATTAAACAATTTTGAAAATAATTCAAAAAACATGTTTGGAGTTTTTGAAAATTAACTAAATTTTGGAAATTGGTTAAGTAGCTTATTGACAATATGTGCAACAAAATTGGAATCAAAATTTCAAAAATTGTTGCTGTAATTGCAATTTTTGTAATAAGAGAAAAATAAACAATTTTGAAAATAATTCAAAAAACATGTTTGGAATTTTTGGAAAATTACTAAATTTTGGAAATTGGTTAAGTAGCTTATTGACAATATGTGCAACAAAATTGGAATCAAAATTTCAAAAATTGTTGCTGTAATTGCAATTTTTGTAATAAGAGAAAAATAAACAATTTTGAAAATAATTCAAAAAACATGTTTGGAATTTTTGGAAAATTACTAAATTTTGGAAATTGGTTAAGTAGCTTATTGGCAATATTTGCAACAAAATTGGGATCGAAATTTTAGAAATTGTTGCTTAAGATGCAATTTTTGTAATAAGAAAAAATTAAACAATTTTGAAAATATTTCAAAAAACATGTTTGGATTTTTTTGAAAATTACTAAATTTTGGAAATTGGTTAAGTAGTTTATTGACAATATGTGCTACAAATTGGAATCAAAATTTTCAAAATTGTTGCTGTAATTGCAATTTTTGTAATAAGAAAAAATTAAACAATTTTGAAAATATTTCAAAAAACATGTTTAGAATTTTTGGAAAATTATTATTTTTTGGAAATTAGTTAAGTAGCTTATAGACAATATGTGCAACAAAATTGGAATCAAAATTTTGAAAATTGTTGCTATAATTGCAATTTTTGTAATAAGAAAAAATTAAACAATTTTGAAAATAATTCAAAAATCTTGTTTGGAATTTTTGGAAAATTACTAAATATTGGAAATTGGTTAAGTAGCTTATTGACAATATGTGCAACAAAATTGGAATCAAAATTTTAAAATTTTTGCTGTAATTGCAATTTTTGTAATAAGAAAAAAAATAATCAATTTTGAAAATAATTCATAAAACATGTTTGGAATTTTTGGAAAATTACTAAATTTTGGAAATTGGTTAAGTAACTTATTGACAATATGTGCAACAAAATTGGAATCAAAATTTTAAAAATTGTTGCTTTAATTGCAATTTTTGTAATAAAAAATTAAATAATTTTGAAAATAATTCAAAAAACATGTTTGGAATTTTTGGAAAATTACTAAATTTTGGAAATTGGTTAAGTAGCTTATTGACAATATGTGCAACAAAATTGGAATCAAAATTTCAAAAATTGTTGCTGTAATTGCAATTTTTGTAATAAGAGAAAAATAAACAATTTTGAAAATAATTCAAAAAACATGTTTGGAATTTTTGGAAAATTACTAAATTTTGGAAATTGGTTAAGTAGCTTATTGACAATATGTGCAACAAAATTGGAATCAAAATTTCAAAAATTGTTGCTGTAATTGCAATTTTTGTAATAAGAGAAAAATAAACAATTTTGAAAATAATTCAAAAAACATGTTTGGAATTTTTGGAAAATTACTAAATTTTGGAAATTGGTTAAGTAGCTTATTGACAATATATGCAACAAAATTGGAATCAAAATTTTGAAAATTGTTGCTGTAATTGCAATTTTTGTAATAAGAGAAAAATAAACAATTTTGAAAATAATTCAAAAAACATGTTTGGAATTTTTGGAAAATTACTAAATTTTGGAAATTGGTTAAGTAGCTTATTGACAATATGTGCAACAAAATTGGAATCAAAATTTCAAAAATTGTTGCTGTAATTGCAATTTTTGTAATAAGAAAAAATTATCCAATTTTGAAAATAATTCAAAATACATATTTGGAATTTTTGGAAAATTACTAAATTTTGGAAATTGATTAAGTAGCTTATTGACAATATCTGTAACAAAATTGGAATCAAAATTTTGAAAATTGTTGCTGTAATTTCAATTTTTGTAATAAGAAAAATTACACAATTTTGAAAATAATTCAAAAAACATGTTTGGAATTTTTGGAAAATTAATAAATTTTGGAAATTGGTTAAGTAGCTTATTGACAATATTTGCAACAAAATTGGATTCAAAATTTTGAAAATTGTTGTTGTAATAGCAATTTTTGTAATAAAAAAAAATTAAACAATTTTGAAAATAATTCAAAAAACATGTTTGGAATTTTTGGAAAATTACTAAATTTTGGAAATTAGTTAATTAGCTTATTGACTATACGTGCAACAAAATTTGAATCAAAATTTTGAAAATTGTTGCTGTAATTACAATTTTTGTAATAAGAAAAAAGTAAACAATTTTGAAATTAATTCAAAAAACTTGTTTAGAATTTTTGGAAAATTACTAAATTTTGGAAATTGGTTAAGTAGCTTATTGACAATATGTACAACAAAATTGGAATCAAAATTTTGCAAATTGTTGCTGTAATTGCAATTTATGTAATAAGAAAAAATTAAACAGTTTTGAAAATAATTCAGAAAACTTGTTTGGAATTTTTGGAAAATTACTAAATTTTGGAAATTTGTTCAGTAGCTTATTGACAATATATGCAACAAAATTGGAATCAAAATTTTGAAAATTGTTGCTGTAATTTCAATTTTTGTAATAAGAAAGAAATAATCAATTTTGAAAATAATTCAAAAAACATGTTAGGAGTTTTTTGAAAATTACTAAATTTTGGAAATAGTTTAAGTAGCTTATTAACAATATGTGCAACAAAATTGGAATCAAAATTTTGAAAATTGTTGCTGCAATTGCAATTTTTGTAATAAGAAAAAAATAAACATTTTTGAAAATAATTCAAAAAACATGTTTGGCATTTTTGGAAAATTACTAAATTTTGTTAAAATTGGTTAAGTAGCTTATTGACAATATGTGCAACAAAATTGAAATCGAAATTTTGAAAATTGTTGCTGTATTTGCATTTTTTGTGCTAAGAAATAATTAAACAATTTTCAAAATAGTTCAAAATGCATGTTTGGAATTTTTGGAAAATTACTAAATTTTGGAAATTGGTTAAGTAGCTTATTGACAATATGTGCAAGAAAATTGGAACTAAAATTTTGAAAATTGTTGCTGTAATTGCAATTTTTGTAATAAGAAAAAAAATAATCAATTTTGAAAATAATTCATAAAACATGTTTGGAATTTTTGGAAAATTACTAAATTTTGGAAATTGGTTAAGAAGCTTATTGACAATATGTGCAACAAAATTGGATTTTAAATTTTGAAAATTGTTGCTGTAATTGCAGTTTTAGTAATAAGAAAAAATTTAACAGTTTTGAAAATAATTCAAAAAACATGTTTGGAATTTTTTAAAAATTACTAAATTTTGGAAATTGGTTAAGTAGCTTATTGACAATATGTGCAACAAAATTGGAATTTAAATTTTAAAAATTGTTGCTTAAATTGCAATTTTTGTTATAAGAAAAAATTAAACAATTTTGAAAATATTTCAAAAAACATGTTTAGAATTTTTGGAAAATTATTATATTTTGGAAATTAGTTAAGTAGCTTATAGACAATATGTGCAACAAAATTGGAATCAAAATTTTGAAAATTGTTGCTATAATTGCAATTTTTGTAATAAGAAAAAATTTTGAAAATAATTCAAAAAACTTGTTTGGAATTTTTGGAAAATTACTAAATATTGGAAGTTGGTTAAGTAGCTTATTGACAATATGTGCAACAAAATTGGAATCAAAATTTTAAAATTTTTGCTGTAATTGCAATTTTTGTAATAAGAAAAAAAATAATCAATTTTGAAAATAATTCATAAAACATGTTTGGAATTTTTGGAAAATTACTAAATTTTGGAAATTGGTTAAGAAGCTTATTGACAATATGTGCAACAAAATTGGATTTTAAATTTTGAAAATTGTTGCTGTAATTGCAATTTTAGTAATAAGAAAAAATTTAACAATTTTGAAAATAATTCAAAAAACATGTTTGGAATTTTTGGAAAATTACTAAATTTTGGAAATTGGTTAAGTAACTTATTGACAATATGTGCAACAAAATTGGAATCAAAATTTTAAAAATTGTTGCTTTAATTGCAGTTTTTGTAATAAGAAAAAATTAAACAATTTTGAAAATATTTCAAAAAACATGTTTAGAATTTTTGGAAAATTATTATATTTTGGAAATTAGTTAAGTAGCTTATAGACAATATGTGCAACAAAATTGGAATCAAAATTTTGAAAATTGTTGCTGCAATTGCAATTTTTGTAATAAGAAAAAAATAAACATTTTTGAAAATAATTCAAAAAACATGTTTGGCATTTTTGGAAAATTACTAAATTTTGTTAAAATTGGTTAAGTAGCTTATTGACAATATGTGCAACAAAATTGAAATCGAAATTTTGAAAATTGTTGCTGTATTTGCATTTTTTGTGCTAAGAAATAATTAAACAATTTTCAAAATAGTTCAAAATGCATGTTTGGAATTTTTGGAAAATTACTAAATTTTGGAAATTGGTTAAGTAGCTTATTGACAATATGTGCAAGAAAATTGGAACTAAAATTTTGAAAATTGTTGCTGTAATTGCAATTTTTGTAATAAGAAAAAAAATAATCAATTTTGAAAATAATTCATAAAACATGTTTGGAATTTTTGGAAAATTACTAAATTTTGGAAATTGGTTAAGAAGCTTATTGACAATATGTGCAACAAAATTGGATTTTAAATTTTGAAAATTGTTGCTGTAATTGCAGTTTTAGTAATAAGAAAAAATTTAACAGTTTTGAAAATAATTCAAAAAACATGTTTGGAATTTTTTAAAAATTACTAAATTTTGGAAATTGGTTAAGTAGCTTATTGACAATATGTGCAACAAAATTGGAATTTAAATTTTAAAAATTGTTGCTTAAATTGCAATTTTTGTTATAAGAAAAAATTAAACAATTTTGAAAATATTTCAAAAAACATGTTTAGAATTTTTGGAAAATTATTATATTTTGGAAATTAGTTAAGTAGCTTATAGACAATATGTGCAACAAAATTGGAATCAAAATTTTGAAAATTGTTGCTATAATTGCAATTTTTGTAATAAGAAAAAATTTTGAAAATAATTCAAAAAACTTGTTTGGAATTTTTGGAAAATTACTAAATATTGGAAGTTGGTTAAGTAGCTTATTGACAATATGTGCAACAAAATTGGAATCAAAATTTTAAAATTTTTGCTGTAATTGCAATTTTTGTAATAAGAAAAAAAATAATCAATTTTGAAAATAATTCATAAAACATGTTTGGAATTTTTGGAAAATTACTAAATTTTGGAAATTGGTTAAGAAGCTTATTGACAATATGTGCAACAAAATTGGATTTTAAATTTTGAAAATTGTTGCTGTAATTGCAATTTTAGTAATAAGAAAAAATTTAACAATTTTGAAAATAATTCAAAAAACATGTTTGGAATTTTTGGAAAATTACTAAATTTTGGAAATTGGTTAAGTAACTTATTGACAATATGTGCAACAAAATTGGAATCAAAATTTTAAAAATTGTTGCTTTAATTGCAGTTTTTGTAATAAGAAAAAATTAAACAATTTTGAAAATATTTCAAAAAACATGTTTAGAATTTTTGGAAAATTATTATATTTTGGAAATTAGTTAAGTAGCTTATAGACAATATGTGCAACAAAATTGGAATCAAAATTTTGAAAATTGTTGCTGTAATAGCAATTTTTGTAATAAGAAAAAAAATAATCAATTTTGAAAATAATTCATAAAACATGTTTGGAATTTTTGGAAAATTACTAAATTTTGGAAATTGGTTAAGAAGCTTATTGACAATATTTGCAACAAAATTGGATTTTAAATTTTGAAAATTGTTGCTGTAATTGCAATTTTAGTAATAAGAAAAAATTTAACAATTTTGAAAATAATTCAAAAAACATGTTTGGAATTTTTGGAAAATTACTAAATTTTGGAAATTGGTTAAGTAACTTATTGACAATATGTGCAACAAAATTGGAATCAAAATTTTAAAAATTGTTGCTTTAATTGCAGTTTTTGTAATAAGAAAAAATTAAACAATTTTGAAAATATTTCAAAAAACATGTTTAGAATTTTTGGAAAATTATTATATTTTGGAAATTAGTTAAGTAGCTTATAGACAATATGTGCAACAAAATTGGAATCAAAATTTTGAAAATTGTTGCTGTAATAGCAATTTTTGTAATAAGAAAAAAAATAATCAATTTTGAAAATAATTCATAAAACATGTTTGGAATTTTTGGAAAATTACTAAATTTTGGAAATTGGTTAAGAAGCTTATTGACAATATTTGCAACAAAATTGGATTTTAAATTTTGAAAATTGTTGCTGTAATTGCAATTTTAGTAATAAGAAAAAATTTAACAATTTTGAAAATAATTCAAAAAACATGTTTGGAGTTTTTGGAAAATTACTAAATTTTGGAAATTGGTTAAGTAGCTTATTGACAATATGTGCAACAAAATTGGAACCAAAATTTCAAAAATTGTTGCTGTAATTGCAATTTTTGTAATAAGAAAAATTAAACAATTTGGAAAATAATTCAAAAAACATGTTTAGAATTTTTGGAAAATTACTAAATTTTGGAAACTGGTTAAGTAGCTTATTGACAATATGTGCAAAAAAATTGGAATCAAAATTTTGAAAATTGTTACGGTAATAGCAATTTTTGTAATTAGAAAAAAAAAAATTTTGAAAATAGTTCAAAAAACATGTTTGGAATTTTTGAAAAATTACTAAATTTTGGAATTTGGTTAAGTAGCTTATTGACAATATGTGCAAAAAAATTGGAATCAAAATTTTGAAAATTGTTGCTGTAATTGCAATTATTGTAAGAAGAAAAAATTAAACAATTTTGAAAAGAATTCAAAATGCATGTTTGGAATTTTTGGAAAATTACTAAATTTTGGAAATTGGTTAAGTAGCTTATTGACAATATGTGCAGCAAAATTGGAATCAAAATTTTGAAAATTGTTGCTATAATTGCAATTTTTGTAATAAGAAAAAATTAAACAATTTTGAAAATAATTCAAAAAACTTGTTTGGAATTTTTGGAAAATTACTAAATATTGGAAATTGGTTAAGTAGCTTATTGACAATATGTGCAACAAAATTGGAATCAAAATTTTGAAAATTGTTGCTGCAATTGCAATTTTTGTAATAAGAAAAAAATAAACATTTTTGAAAATAATTCAAAAAACATGTTTGGAATTTTTGGAAAATTACTAAATTTTGGAAATTGGTTAAGTAGCTTATTGACAATATGTACAACAAAATTGGAATCAAAATTTTTAAAATTGTTGTTATAATTGCAGTTTTTTATTAAGAAAAACTTTAACAATTTTGAAAATAATTCAAAAAACATGTTTAGAATTTTTGGAAAATTACTAAGTTTTGGAAATTGTTTAAGTAGCTTATTGACAATATGTGCAACAAAATTGGAATCAAAATTTTAAAAATTGTTGCTGTAATTGCAATTTTTGTAATAAGAAAAAATTAAACATTTTTGAAAATAATTCAAAAAACATGTTGGAATTTTTGGAAAATTAATAAATTTTGGAATTTGGTTAAGTAGCTTATTGACAATATGTGCAACAAAATTGGAATTAAAATTTTGAAAATTGTTGCTGTAATAGCAATTTTTGTAATAATAAAAAAATAAACATTTTTGAAAATAATTCAATAAACATGTTTGGCATTTTTGGAAAATTACTAAATTTTGGAAATTGGTCAAGTAGCTTATTGTCAATATGTGCAACAAAATTGGAATCAAAATTTTGAAAATCGTTGCTGTAATAGCAATTTTTGTATTTAGAAAAAATTAAACAATTTTGAAAATAATTCAAAAAACATGTTTGGAATTTTTGGAAAATTACTAAATTTTGGAAATTAGTTAATTAGCTTATTGACTATACGTGCAACAAAATTTGAATCAAAATTTTGAAAATTGTTGCTGTAATTACAATTTTTGTAATAAGAAAAAAATAAACAATTTTGAAAATAATTCAAAAAACTTGTTTGGAATTTTTGGAAAATTACTAAATTTTGGAAATTGGTCCAGTAGCTTATTGACAATATGTGCAACAAAATTGGAATCAAATTTTCAAAAATTGTAGCTGTTATTGCAATTTTTGTAATAAGAAAAATTAAACAACTTTGCAAACAATTCCAATAACATGTTTGATATTTTTGGAAAATTATTAAATTCTGGAAATTGGTTAAACAGCTTATTGACATTATGAGCAACGAAATTGGAATCAAAATTTTAAAAATTGTTGCTTAAATTGCAATTTTTGTAATAAGAAAAAAATAAACAATTTTGAAAATAATTCAAAAAACTTGTTTGGAATTTTTGGAAAATTACTAAATTTTGGAAATTGGTTAAGTAGCTTATTGACAATATGTGCAACAAAATTGGAATTTAAATTTAAAAAATTGTAGATGTAATTGCAATTTTTGTAATAAGAAAAATTAATTAGTTTTGAAAATAATTCAAAAAACATGTTTGGAATTTTTGGAAATTTACTAAGTTTTGGAAATTGGTTAAGTAGCTTATTGACAATATGTGCAACAAAATTGGAATTTAAATTTTAAAAATTGTTGCTGTAATTTCAATTTTTGTAATAAGAATTATGCGTAGTGGAACGCTCTTGATTGGTTCTCCGCTACCGATCTGAAAAGCGGAACCAATAAGGAGCGAGCGCTACGAATGTAGCGGTTTTTGCTCTCGTGTTCCTGTACGTCGGTGAATTGTAATTGGACGATATGACGTACGCGCGTACATTACATAACATTTTGCTATTTCGCATAGCTCAGACATTTTATTAATTTTATTCTCAATTTTCAGAATCAAAACTACAAGAAAACGGCGAAGAACCACCGACGCTCGAACCGAGTTACGTGTGTCCACTATGTCCGGCTTCCTTAACAATAAAAAATGATCTCTTCCAACACTTACGACAAAAGCATCAGGGCAAAGCCCACCTCTTATGCGGTCTGTGCTTATTCATGGCCACCTCCTACTTGAATTTAACCGATCATCTTGCGGCGTGCGTACAGAGGCATCCGATATCCAATCCGTACATATGCAAAGTTTGCAAATACAGCGATGACAACCAGAAAAACACGGAAAACCACGTATTAGTCCACGATTTTATAATAAACTTCTGCAAAAAAGAAGGCAAAATATTTGACCCAGCTGATTATATAGAGCTCAATTTAGCCTGTGATTCCCCGAAACTGTACACGTGTACGGAATGCGGATCTTCGTTTGTTTCCTTTAAGGATTTCTCGACTCATAGACGATCCCTACATTCTATTTTTCATTGTGATTTATGCAATAAATTTTA
The DNA here is from genome assembly GCA_963932245.1 of Tachinus rufipes. Classification (NCBI taxonomy): domain Eukaryota; kingdom Metazoa; phylum Arthropoda; class Insecta; order Coleoptera; family Staphylinidae; genus Tachinus; species Tachinus rufipes. Next base: position 84,563,245 of record OZ010748.1, on the reverse strand, counting down.
TGGACGCAACTCGCATTTATGGAAACATGTTAACCGGCTCCATAAAGGCCACCCGTCAATCACCTGCCAATTCTGTTATAAAACGAGCGCCTCGAAATACCATTTGGCGCAACATTTCAATAAAATCCATACGGTTAAATCGGGTAAATTAAAGAATGGCGATGTTGAAGAGGAAGATTTTATGAATAAAAAATTCGAAGCCTTTGATTTTCAAAGCGTTCGACAAAGTTTCATGCGGCAGGAATTAGCGAAAAAAGAGGAGGAATCTGTAGATGTTCCGAAAGAAATCGATACGAGCAGCAATTTATATACCAATATAATAACCAATTATACTCCGCCGCAAAATAATGGCGAATTTAAGTGCCCCAAATGTTCGAAAGGATTCCATAAGAAAACGTTACTTAAAAAACATAAAAAGAATTGCCGACCGAGGTTACAAAAAGATTTACTAACACGTTGCAAATCCTGTTCGAGGATATTCAAAGACCGACAGAGTTTGGCGAAACATTTGGTTAATTATCATAGCGAATACGTTTGCGAAATATGCGATGAAAAGGTGCAAAGTAAATGTGAAATTGTTTCACATATACGATTCAGCCATCCGAGCTGTCAATTATTCTGTCAGGATTGCGGTAATGTATTACGTAATCAAAACGAGCTTCGTATTCATTCACAAGACCATGCTAATTCATTCGTCTGCCAATTCTGTGCTGACTTATTACCGAGTAAGATCAAATTAAAAATGCACATATTAAGTCTGCATAGAAAAATACTCAGTCTTAGTTGCGGTGTTTGTTTAAAGCTATTTGAAACGCAACATATACTCAGGGATCATGTCCGATTGGTGCATCGTGATGTTTTATTACCACTAACATCGTGTACTGTCTGTGGGAAAAATTACGGATCGAAATGGAAAACGTATGATCATCTTAATAAATCACATGGGAGAATATTCAAGGCGTGTAAGGCTTGCTTGGAGGTGTTTGATACCGATGGGGATTTGGAGGTGCATTATGATGCGGCTCATGGGAATGTGCCGAAGGAGAAAGCAGGGAAGAAAGAGGTATGTAATTTATTTATTTACCTTATATTTGCCTAGTAGTTTGTTCATTATGGAATGCTTGTGCTTAATCTATTGAGGAATGTTTACTGTATTGATTGGGGAATGTGTTTATCTTTGTATTAGTCATCTTTAAACAAGCATCAGTTTCACCAATGATTATTTATGTTAAGTTCCTGGAAACCACAGATTATTTCAGCAAGATTAAATGGTCTCAATATTTTTGATGAGATAAGGTTTTATGGTTGAATCATTTCCTTTTAAAGAAATATTTATATTTAAACCGTTATCGTTCATCATTTTTGCGATTTTTCTAAAAAGTCTTAAGGTATCGTTCGCGGCGGATGCACGAGTATTTTGACATATTTTCCAATGTGCAGATTAGCGCTCAGTGGAGTGGAGTGGAGTGGAGATTAAATTGTTTAATAACGGCAAAACGATCTTTTGCAATTATCTAATGGACAATTTGCATTTATTTTTATTTATCTAATTACTTTCAAGTTCGGTAATTTTTGTCCTAATCTATCTGTAAATTAAAAAGTGCTTTTTGACATTAAAACCACAAAATAAATAAACCAAAACGTCCGCAACTTCAAATTGTGCTTCAAGCTTTAAACTGTCTTTTCATCAACTGTCAGATTGACAAATTGAGTATCAGGTCAAATTTCATTAAATCTTTTTCAACTTCAAATTGTGTCGTAAGTTTTAAACTGTTTTTCATCAACTGACAAATTGAGTTTTTGCAACTGTCAAACTATACTTTAAACTGTCAGAATTATGTTGAAACAAGAAACTATCAAATTGACCTTTATCAATTGTCAAAAACAACAAATTTTGCAAAATGACATCTTTCAACAACAAAGTTTGAAAAATTGTTAATTCATCTGACAAACCTTCATTGAAACTCTTTCAATTTCAATTTGTACAAAAAATGTGTTTTCTAAGGTTGGTTTGCAAATTTAAGCAATAAATTGATTTTCTGTGAAACTTTTGATGAAGAACTCTTTTATTTGTACAAATGTTGACCTAAATATTGTTAAAAAGCAACAAAATCTGATTGAAAAACAATATTTTATTTATAAAATGTCAAAATTGGGCCATGAAATGACAAAATATTGTTGGAAAAAATCAAAATTTAGCGAAAACTATTCAAAAGTGTAAAATTCTATTTATAAAACTTTAAGAATAGTAAATTCTGGCCATACATTTTAAATATTGTCAGAAAGTACAAAAATCTGGTCATAAACCGTTGAAAAAGTGCAACATTGTTTTCATAAAATGTCAAAATCTGGTCATGAAATATGAAAAAATTGTTAAAAAGTACCAAAATCATGTTGGAAAGTCTAAAATTTTACTCATTAAATGTCAAATTGTTAGAAATATTGATAGAATAAACAAAATCTGATCATAAACTTATTAAAAATAGCAAATTTTGGCTTTGAAACATAAAAATATTGTCAGAAAGCACTAAAATCCGATCATAAACTGCAAAATTCTATTTATAAAATGTCAAAAATAGCAAATTCTGGCCTTGAAACATCAAAATATTGTCCGTAAGTTTCAAAATCCGGCCATAAACTGTTGAAAAGTGCAAAATTCTATTCGTAAAAAGTGAAAAATGTTATAATATTGTCACAAAGAACCAAATTTTGGGCATAAACTGTTTAAAAGTGCAAAGTTTTATTAGAAAAATACGAAAAATAGCAAAAGTGTAAAATTCTATTTATAAAACGTGAAGAATAGTAAGTTTTGGCAATCAAATTTAATAATTGTAAGAAAGCATTGAAAAAGTACAACATTTTTCTCATAAAATGTTAAAAATATCAAAATCCGGTTATGAAGTATCAAAAAATTGTTAAAAATCCTGTTCAAAAGTGTAAAATTTTACTCATAAAATGTCAAATTGTTAGAAATATTGGTAGAAAAACAAAATCTGGTTATAAACTTATTAAAAATAGCAAATTTTGGAAATGGAAACATTAAAATATTGTCAGAAAGCATTAAAATCCGATCATAAACTGCAAAATTCTATTTATAAAATGTCAAAAATAGCAAATTCTGGCTTTGAAACATCAAAATATTGTCAGAAAGCACTAAAAATCGGATATAAACCCTTGAAATTTTTTAAAATGGCAAAATTTAGCTATGAAATATCAAAATATTATCAGAAAACACCAAAATTGAGTCATAAAATGCTAAAAAGTGCAATTTTTGTTTCATGAAATGACAAGAATTGCAATATTTGGTCTTGAAACATCAAAATATTGTTAGAAAGCACTAAAATGCAGGCATCAACTGTTGAAAAGTGTAAAATTCTATAAAATAGTAAAATTTAAATATAGTCAGAAAACATCAAAATCTGGCCATAAACTGTGCAAAATTTTATTTATAAAATGTCAAAAATAGCATTTAAAACATCAAAATATTGTCAGTAAGCTTCAAAATCCGGCCATAAACTGTTGAAAAGTGCAAAACTCTATTCATAAAAAGTGAAAAATATAATATTGTCACAAAGAACCAAAATTTGGGCATAAACTGCTTAAAAGTGCAAAGTTCTTTTAGTAAAATATGAAAAATAGCAAAATCCAGCCTTATAACATCAAAATATTGTTAGAAATCATAAAGTTTTGGTCTTAAATGGTGTCTTATAAAATGTAAATTTTATTCATACAAAATTGTGAAAAATGGCAAAATTAAAGACCAGTTAAACATCGAAATATTGTTAGAAAACATTTAAATTCAGTCACAAACTGTTGAAAAATCATATTTTACTCATAAAATGTCAAAATTCGGCCATGAAATATCAAAATATTGTTGGAAATAATCAAAATCTGACCATAAACAGTTGAAAAGTGTAAAATTCTATTTATAAAATGTCAAGAATAGTAAGTTCCGGCGATAAAATTTAAAAATTGTAAGAAACACACAAATTGGACCATAAACTGTTGAATAAGTGCAACATTTTTCTCATAAAATGGCAAAATCTTGTCATGAAATATGAAAAAATTGTGAAAAAGTACCAAAATACTGTTGGAAAGTGTAAAATTTTACTGATGAAATATCAAGTTGTTAGCAAAAACAAAATCTGGTCATAAACTGAATAAAAGTGCAAAATTTTATTTATAAAATTGTCAAAAATAGCAAATTCTGGCTTTGAAACATTAAAATATTGTCAGAAAGTACTAAAAATCGGCTATAAACCTTGAAGAATCTTAAAAATAGCAAAATTCAGCTATGAAATATCAAAATATTATCAGAAAGCACCAAAATTGGGCCATAAAATGTTAAAAAAATGTTTTTTTTTTTTTCAAAAATGACAAAAATAGCAATATTTGGTCTTGAAACATCAAAATATTATTAGAAAGCACTAAAATTGAGTCACAAACTGTTAAAAAGTGTAAACATTTTCAATAAGTTTCAAAAAATTCAAAATTTAGTTATGAAATATTGAAATAATATTAGAAAGCACTATAATCCAGCCATAAAACTGTTGAAAAGTGTAAAATTCTGTTTAAATAGTGAAATTTGGCTATAAAATTTAAATATGGTCAAAAAACACCAAAAACTGTTAAATAATATGTAAAAAATATCAAAATTTGGTCATAAAATGTCAAAATTATGTTAATAAAAAACAAAATTCGGCTATAAACTATTAAAAAATTCATGGAATGTTAAAAATTTACTCATTAATTGTTAAAGAGTACAAAATTCTATCTTAAAAAGTCAAAAATCTGTTAATAAATAAAACATTAAAATGTTTTCAAATAGATTCAAAATCCGGCCAAAAACGGTTAAGCAGTCCAAAAATGGCTAACTTTGGCCATAAAACATAAAATATTATTGGAAAGCACCAAATGCCGATTTTAAGTTGTTAAAAAAGTGTAAAAAACTCATAAAATTCCAAAAATAGCAAATTCTGACTATGCAATATTAAAATACTGACAGAAAAATTTAAAATACGGTTATAAACTGTCAAAAAGTATAAAACTATTCATGGAATATCAAAAAATAGCAAAATCCAGCTATAAAGTATAAAAATGTTGACAAAAACTACCAAAATTTATCTTAAACAGTTAAAACCTGCAACATTCTAGTTATTAAAAGTTAAAAATAGCAAAATTTTGTTATAAAATATTAAAATATTTTCAAAAAGAACAAAAATCCGGCTAAAACCGGTTGGAAAGTGCAAAATTTACATTCACATCTTAGAGTATGTATTTTTGACAGTTGGTAATTTAGTTTAAACATTATAGTTAATAATTTTTTAAATAATGACACTAAATGTCAAAATTTTTGACAGCTGTCAAAGGATTTAGTATTTTCAGAAGTGTGAATTTCCAGTGGCATAGTAACTGTCAAAAAATATTTACGGAAGGTATTTCTAGTTAGTAACCATAAGTCTCTTCAAGCAACAAGTAACTTAATCTTGTAAATGTTAAAAAGTTTAAACATTGCATAACAATTGTCGATATGTTCCGAAAACTGTGAAAATGGTCTGACAACTCTCAATAGATTTCTAGTAAGTTACAATATTTTAGAACTGTCAAAATGTTTCTATGAAATATATAAAACCTTTAGCAAAACAAATATTTTTATTTTATACTCGTCAAAGTTTTATTCTATTTAACTGCAATATACAAAAAAAGCTTTACAATAAAATTAAACAAAAGTAAAATTCTATTTAAAAAATGTCAAAAATAGAAAACTCTTCCTAAAAACATTAATCAAACAAGTTAAAATGCACCAAAATTGGGTCATAAACTGCTGAAAAGTGCTTTGTTTTCATGAAATATTTTAAATAACAAAATACAGTTTTAAAACATCAAAATATATTGAAAAAAACAATATCCGGCCATAAAATTCTATTCTTAAAAAGTGAAAAATAGCAAAATCCGGCTATAAAATACAACATCTCTCAAAAATTATAAAGTTTTCTAATAAAGTGCAACAAATTTATTAATAAAATGTCATAAATACCTAAATCTGGTCTTTAAATATTGAAATATTGTTAGAAAATATCAAAATTTGGTCACAAACTGTTGGAAAATTGTACAAATTTTCATTAAATTTTATAGCAAGCAAAATGTGACCATAAAATACCAAAATTTTGTCAGAAGAAGTAAAATTTGGTGATAAACTTTTAAAAGGTACAAAATTCTATTTATAAAAAGTCAAAAATAGCTAAATTTGGTTATAAAATATTACAATATTGTCAGAAAACACCATTATCCGGCCATAAACTGTTAAAAATGTAAAAAAAAATTTGTAATCAAAAACATTGTTAGAAAAACCAAGATCTGATTATGAACTCTGTGGAAAAGTGCAAAATATCATAATAATTGCACAATAAATGTGTTTTGTAAAGTATGTTTGCAAATTTAAGCAATAAATTAGTTTTCTATGCAACTTTTGATGAAGAATTTTATGTATTTATTGCATAAAACTAAAAAAGCTGCAAAATCAGGCCAAAACACTGTTGAAAAATAATATTTTATTCATAAAACGTAAAAAATTCGGCAATGAAACATCAAAATATTTTTGGAAAAAATCAAATTCTGGCTATAAACTGTTAAAAGTTTAAAATTCTATTTATAAAACGCTAAGAACAGTAAATTCCGACTATAAAATTGCATTTAGCTTTTTTTTTGTGCAAATTTTGATCTAAATATTGTAAAAAAACGCAGCAAAAATGGTTGAAATATAATATCTTATTCATAAAATGTCAAAAATAGCAAAATTTGTTCATGAAATATCAAAATATTGTTGGAAAAATTCAAAATCAGGCCATAAACTGTAGAATAGTAAATTCTTGCCATAAAATTTAAATATTGTCAGAAAGTACAAAAATTGGGTCATAAATCATTGAAAAAGTGCAACATTTTTTTTTCATAAAATGTCAAAAAATGAAATATCAAAAAATTTTTAAAAACTACCAAAATCCTGTTCAAAAGTGTAAAATTTTACTCATAAAATGTCAATTTGTTAGAAATATTGTTATAAAAAACATAATCTGGTCATAATCCGATTAAAATTGCAAAATTTTATTTATAAAATGTTAAAACTAGCAGATTTTGGCTTGGAAACACCAAAATATTTTTAGAAAGCACTAAAATCTGATTATAAACTTGAAAATTATTAAAAAATCAAATAAAATTTAAAAAATAGCAAATTTTTGCAATTTCTTTTCAAAAAATGTCAAAAATAGCAATATTTGGTCTTGAAACATCAAAATATTGTTATAAAGCATCAAAATTTAGCTTGTTAAACTGTTAAAAAGTGTAAACCTTTTAAATAAGTCTTAAAAACTGCAAAATTAGGCTATGAAATGTTAAAATAATATCAGAAAGCACCAAAATCCAGCCATAAAACTGTTGAATAGTTGAAAATTTAGCCATAAAACTAGAATAGTAAAATCCGGCTATAAAATTTAAATATGGTCAGAAAACATCAAAATCTGGCCATAAACGATTAAAAGGTGCAAAATTCTATTCATAAAAAGTGAAAAATATAATATTGTCACAAAGAACCAAAATTTGGGCATAAACTGTTGAAAAGTGCAAAGTTCTTTTAGTAAAGTACGAAAAATGGCAAAATCTAGCCTTAAAACATCAAAATATTGTCAGAAATCATAAAATTTTGGTCTTAAACTCATATAAAGTGCAAATTTTATTCATAAAAAACTGTGAAAAATGGCAAAATCTGGTTTCTAAACATCAATTGTTAGACAGATATTGTTAGAAATCATCTAAATTCAGTCAAAAACTGTTGAAAACTCATATTTTACTCATAAAATATCAAAAATAGCAAAATCCGATCATGAAATATCAAAATATTGTTGGAAAAAATCAAAATCTGACCATAAACAATTGAAAAGTGTAACATTCTATTTATAAAAGGTCAAGAATAGTAAGTTCCGGTCATATAATTTAAAAATTGTAATAAAGCATACAAATGGGCCATAAACTGTCGAAAAAGTGCAACTATTATCTCATAATATGTCAAAATCCGGTGATGAAACATCAAAAAATTGATAAAAAGTACCAAAATTCTGTTAAAAAGTGTAAAATTTTACTTATAAAATGTCAAATTGTTAGAAATATTGTTATAATAAACAAAATCTGGTCATAAACTAATTAAAAGTGCAAAATTTTATATAAAATGCTAAAAATAGCAAAAATTAATTGCTAAAAAGTGCAATTTTTTTTTCAAAAATAACTATATTTGGGCTTGAAACATCAAAATAAGGTTAGAAAGCTCCAAAATCCAGCCATAAAATTGTTGGAAAGTATAAAATTCTGTCAAGCATAGTAAAATCCGGTTATAAAATTTAAATATGGTCAGAAAACACTAAAAATATCAAAATTTGGTCATAAAATGTCAAAATTGTGTTAATAAAAAACATAATCCGGCCAAAAACTATTGAATTAAATTTCAAAAATAACAAAATCCAGCCTTTACACATCAAAATCATGTTAGAAAGTAACAAAGTTTGGCTATAAACTATTAAAAAATTCATCGAATGTTGAGAATTTACTCATTAATTGTTAAAAAGTGCAAAATTCTATCCTAAAAAGTAAAAAATAGCTAACTCTGGTCATAAAAAAAACACAGAATCAAAGTCCGACCAAAAACGATTTAACAGTCCAAAATTATGTTCATAAAATGTCAAAAATAGCTAAATTTGGCCATAAAACATAAAATATTATTGGAAAGCACCAAATGCCGATTTTAAGTTGTTAAAAAAGTGTAAAAATCTCGTAAAATTCCAAAAATAGCAAAATCCGACTATGCAATATTAAAATACTGACAGAAAGATTTAAAATACGGTTATAAACTGTCAAAAAGTATAAAACTATTCATGGAATATCAAAAAATAGCAAAATTTAGCTATAAAGTATAAAAATGTTGGCAAAAAGTACCAAAATTCGTCTTAAACTGTTAAAAACTGCAAAATTCTAGTTATTAAAGGTTAAAAATAGCAAAATTCTGTTTGAATTAAAATATTTTCAAAAAGAACAAAAATCCGGCTAAAACCGGTTGAAAAGTGCAAAATTTACATTCACATCTTAGAGTAAGTATTTTTGACAGTTGGTAGTTTAGTTTAAACATTAAAGTTAATAATTTTTTAAGTAAATGTCAAAATTTTTGACAGTTGTCAAAGGATTTAGTATTTTCAGAAGTGTGAATTTCCAGTGGCATAGTAACTGTCTAAAAATATTTACTGAAGGTATTTCTAGTTAGTAACCATAAGTCTCTTCAAGCAACAAGTAACTTAATCTTGTAAATGTTAAAAAGTTTAAGCACTGCATAACAATTGTCGATATGTTCCGAAAACTGAAAATGGTCTGACAACTCTCAATAGATTTCTAGTAAGTTACAATATTTTAGAACTGTCAAAATGTTTCTATGAAATATATAAAAATATCTTCAGCCAAACAAATATTTTATTTTATACTCTGCAAAGTTTTGTTCTATTTAACCGCAATATACAATAAAAGTAAACAAAAGCAAAATTCTATTTATAAAATGTCAAAAATAGAAAACTCTCGCTTAAAAACATCAATCAAACAAGTCAAAATGCACCATAATCAAGTCATAAACTGCTGAAAAGTGCTTTGTTTTCATAAAATATTTTAAATAACAAAATACTGTTTTAAAACATCAAAATATGATTAAAAAAATCAATATCTGTCCATAAACTATTGAAAAGTGCAAAATTCTATTAATAAAAAGTGAAAAATAGCAAAATGCTATAAAATGCAACATCTCTCAAAAATTATAAAGTTTTTTAATAAAGTGCAACAAATTTATTAATAAAATGTCAAAATCTGGTCTTTAAACATTGAAATATTGTTAGAAAATATCAAAATTCAGTCACAAACTGTTGGAAAATTGTACAAATTTTCATAAAATTTTATAGCAAGCAAAATATAACCTTATAATACCAAAATTTCGTCAGAAGAAGTAAAATTTGGTGATAAACTTTTAAAAGGTACAAAATTCTATTTATAAAAAGTCAAAAATAGCTAAATTTGGTTATAAAGTATTACAATATTGTCAGAAAGCACCATTATCCGGCCATAAACTGTTAAAAATGTAAAAAAGAATTGAAACTTCTAAAATCTGGGTATAAAATAATCAAAAACATTGTTAGAAAAACCAAGATCTGGTTATGAACTCTGTGGAAAAGTGCAAAATATCATAATAATTGCACAATAAATGTGTTTTGTAAAGTATGTTTGCAAATTTAAGCAATAAATTAGTTTTCTATGCAACTTTTGATGAAGAATTTTATGTATTTATTGCATAAAACTAAAAAAGCTGCAAAATCAGGCCAAAACACTGTTGAAAAATAATATTTTATTCATAAAACGTCAATATTCGGCAATGAAACATCAAAATATTTTTGGAAAAAACCAAATTCTGGCTATAAACTGTTAAAAAGTTTAAAATTTTATTTATAAAACGTTAAGAACAGTAAATTCCGACTATAAAATTGCATTTAGCTTTTTTTTGTGCAAATTTTGATCTAAATATTGTTAAAACACAGCAAAAATTGTTGAAATATAATAGGTTTGTTCCAACCGACACCAAACGCGGTTTGGAACCGTCAGGAACTATACACACAAACAATTACTGTGTATAAAAGATTGCCTAAAAATGACAAATATTTGTTTGTGTGCACAATTTCGACGGTTAGCAAACTGTCCAAATCGTAGGTTGGAACAGACCTATTATTTTATTCATAAAATGTCAAAAATAGCAAAATTTGTTTATGAAATATCAAAATATTGTTGGAAAAAATCAAAATCTGGTCATAAACTGTAGAATAGTAAATTCTTGCTCTAAAATTTAAATATTGTCAGAAAGTACAAAAATTGGGTGATAAATCATTGAAAAAGTGCAACATTTTTTTCATAAAATGTCAAAAATGTCAAAATCCATTTATGAAATATCAAAAAATTGTTAAAAAGTACCAAAATCCTGTTCAAAAGTGTAAAATTTTACTCGTAAAATATCAAATTGTTAGAAATATTATTATAAAAAACAAAATCTGGTCATAATCTGATTAAAATTGCAAAATTTTATTTATAAAATGTTAAAACTAGCAGATTTTGGCTTTTAAACACCAAAATATTTTTAGAAAGCACTAAAATCTGATCATAAACTTTTGAAAATTATTAAAAAATCAAATAAAATGTTAAAAATAGCAAATTTTTGCTATGAAATATCAAAATATTATCAGAAAGCAGAAAATTTGTGACATTAATTGCTAAAAAGTGCAATTTCTTTTCAAAAAATGTCAAAAATAGCAATATTTGGTCTTGAAACATCAAAAAACTGTTGAGAAGTGTAAAATTCTATTTTTTAAATTTCAAAAATAACAAAATCTAGCCTTTACACATCAAAATCATGTTAGAAAGTAACAAAATTTGGCTATAAACTATTAAAAAAATCATGGAATGTTAAAAATCTGGTCATAAATAAAACATGAAAATGTTTTCAGATAGAATGAAAATCCGGCCTAAAACGGTTAAGCAGTCCAAAATTATATTCATAAAATGTCAAAAATAGCTAACTTAAAACATGAAATATTGTTGGAAAGCCTCAAATGCCGATTTTAAGCTGTTAAAAAAGTGTAAAAATCTCATAAAATCCCAAAAATGGCAAAATCCGACTATGAAATATTAAAATACTTGCCAGAAAGATTTAAAATACGGTTATGAACTGACAAAAAGTATAAAACCATTCATGGAATATCAAAAAATACTAATAAAGTATAAAAATGTTGACAAAAAGTACCAAAATTCATCATAAACTGTTAAAAACTCCAACATTCTATTTATTAAAAGTTAAAAATAGCAAAGTTCTGTCGTAAAATATTAAAATATTTTCATAAAGAACCGAAAAGTGCAAACAAAATTTACATTCACATCTTAGATTACGTATTTTTGACAGTTGGTAGATTCAGATCTGGTGTTTTTTAGTTTAAACAATGAAGTTAATAATTTTTTAAATAATGACAGTAAATGTCAAAATTTTTGACAGCTGTCAAAGGATTTAGTATTTTCAGAAGTGTGAATTTCTAGTGGCATAGTAACTGTCTAAAAATATTTACTGAAGGTATTTCTAGTTAGTAACTATAAGTCTCTTCAAGCAACAAGTAACTTAATCTTGTAAATGTTAAAAAGTTTAAGCATTGCATAACAATTGTCGATATGTTCCGAAAACTGTGAAAATGGTCTGACAACTCTCAATAGATTTCTAGTAAGTTACAATATTTTAGAACTGTCAAAATGTTTCTATGAAATATATAAAAATACCTTTAGCAAATCAAATATTTTATTTTATACTCGGCAAAGTTTTGTTCTATTTAACCGCAATATACAATAAAAGTAAACAAAAGCAAAATTCTATTTATAAAATGTCAAAAATAGAAAACTCTCGCTTAAAAACATCAATCAAACAAGTCAAAATGCACCATCAAGTCATAAACTGCTGAAAAGTGCTTTGTTTTCATAAAATATTTTAAATAACAAAATACGGTTTTAAAACATCAAAATATGATTAATCAATATCTGTCCATAAACTATTGAAAAGTGTAAAATTCTATTCATAAAAAGTGAAAAATGGCAAAATTCGGCTATAAAATACATCTCTCACAAATTATAAAGTTTTCTAATAAAGTGCAACAAATTTATTAATAAAATATCATAAATACCTAAATCTGGTCTTTAAATAATGAAATATTGTTAGAAATTATCAAAATTTGGTCACAAACTGTTGGAAAATTGTACAAATTTTCATTAAATTTTATAGCAAGCAAAATGTGACCATAAAATTCCAAAATTTTGTCAGAAGAAGTAAAATTTTTTGATAAACTTTTAAAAGGTACAAAATTCTATTTATAAAAAGTCAAAAATAGCTAAATTTGGTTATAAAATATTACAATATTGTCAGAAAACATCATTATCCGGCCATAAACTGTTAAAAATGTAAAAAAGAATTGAAACTTCTAAAATCCTCCGGGTATAAAATAATCAAAAACATTGTTAGAAAAACCAAGATCTTAAGATTAAGAAAATATCTTAATAATTGTACAATAAATATGTTTTGTAAAGTATGTTTGCAAATTTAAGCAATAAATTAGTTTTCTATGCAACTTTTGATGAAGAATTTTATGTATTTATTGCATAAAACTAAAAAAGCTGCAAAATCAGGCCAAAACACTGTTGAAAAATAATATTTTATTCATAAAACGTCAATATTCGGCAATGAAACATCAAAATATTTTTGGAAAAAATCAAATTCTGGCTATAAACTGTTAAAAAGTTTAAAATTTTATTTATAAAACGTTAAGAACAGTAAATTCCGACTATAAAATTGCATTTAGCTTTTTTTTGTGCAAATTTTGATCTAAATATTGTTAAAACGCAGCAAAAATTGTTGAAATATAATATTTTATTCATAAAATGTCAAAAATAGCAAAAGAAATTCATGAAATATCAAAATATTGTTAGAAAAAATCAAAATCTGGCCATAAACTGTAGAATAGTAAATTCTTGCCATAAAATTTAAATATTGTCAGAAAGTACAAAAATTGGGTGATAAATCATTGAAAAAGTGCAACATTTTTTTCATAAAATGTCAAAATCCAGTTATGAAATATCAAAAGTACCAAAATCCTGTTCAAAAGTGTAAAATTTTACTCGTAAAATATCAAATTGTTAGAAATATTGTTATAAAAAACAAAATCTGATCATAATCTGATTAAAATTGCAAAATTTTATTTATAAAATGTTAAAACTAGCAGATTTTGGCTTGAAAACACCAAAATATTTTTAAAAAGCCCTAAAATCTGATCATAAAGTGTTGAAAATTATTAAAAAATCAAATAAAATTTTAAAAATAGCAAATTTTTGCTATGAAATATCAAAATATTATCAGAAAGCACAAAATTTGGGACATTAATTGCTAAAAAGTGCAATTTCTTTCAAAAAATGTCAAAAATAGCAATATTTGGTCTTGAAACATCAAAATATTGTTATAAAGCATCAAAATTTAGCCATAAACTGTTAAAAAGTGTAAACCTTTTAAATAAGTCTTAAAAACTGCAAAATTTGGCTATGAAATGTTAAAATAATATTAGAAAGCACCAAAATCCAGCCATAAAACTGTTAGAAACTGTAAAATTCTGTCAAGAATAGTAAAATCCGGCTATAAAATTTAAATATGGTCAGAAAACATCAAAATCTGGCCATAAACGGTTAAAAAGTGCAAAATTCTATTCATAAAAAGTGAAAAAAATTATAATATTGTCACAAAGAACCAAAATTTGTGCATAATCTGCTTAAAAGTGCAAAGTTCTTTCGGTAAAATACGAAAAATAGCAAAATCCAGCCTTAACACATCAAAATATTGTTAGAAATCATAAAGTTTTGGTCTTAAACTCTTATAAAGTGCAAATTTAATTCATACAAAATTGTGAAAAATGGCAAAATCTAGTCTTTAAACATCGAAATATTGTTAGAAAACATCTAAATTCAGTCACAAACTGTTGAAAAATCATATTTTACTCATAAAATGTCAATATTCGGTCATGAAATATCAAAATATTGTTGGAAATAATCAAAATTTGGCCATAAACAGTTGAAAAGTGTAAAATTCTATTTATAAAATGTCAAGAATAGTAAGTTCCGGTCATAAAATTTAAAAATTGTAATAAAGCATACAAATGGGCCATAAACTGTCGAAAAAGTGCAACTATTATCTCATAATATGTCAAAATTCGGTTATGAAACATCAAAAAATTGTTAAAAAGTACCAAAATCCTGTTCAAAAGTGTAAAATTTTCCTCATAAAATGCCAAATTGTTAGAAATATTGTTATAATAAACTAAATCTGGTCATAAACTAATTAAAAGTGCAAAATTTTATTTATAAAAAAATGTCAAAAAGCACTAAATTTGGGTCATTAATTACTAAAAAGTGCAAATTCTTTTCAAAAATAGCAATATTTGGGCTTGAAACATCAAAATAAGGTTAGAAAGCACCAAAATCCAGCCATAAAACTGTTGGAAAGTGTACAATTCTGTCAAGAATAGTAAAATCCGGCTATAAAATTTAAATATGGTCAGAAAACACTAAAAATGTCAAAATTTGGTCATAAAATGTCAAAATTCGGCCAAAAACTGTTGAGAAGTGTAAAATTCTATTTGTTAAATTTCAAAAATAACAAAATCTAGCCTTTACATATTAAAATCATGTTAGAAAGTAACAAAGTTACTATAATCTATTAAAAAATTCATCGAGTGTTGAGAATTTACTCATTAATTGTTAAAAAGTGCAAAATTCTATCCTAAAAAGTAAATAATAGCTAACTCTGGTCATAAATAAAACATAGAATCAAAGTCCGACCAAAAACGGTTTAATACTCCAAAATTATATTGATAAAATGTCAAAAATAGCTATTTTGGCTATAAAACATAAAATATTGTTGGAAAGCACCAAATGCCGATTTTAAGTTGTTAAAAAAGTGTAAAAAACACATAAAATTCCAAAAATAGCAAATTCTGACTATGCAATATTAAAATACTGACAGAAAGATTTAAAATACGGTTATAAACTGTCAAAAAGTATAAAACTATTCATGGAATATCAAAAAATAGCAAAATCCAGCTATAAAGTATGAAAATGTTGGCAAAAAGTACCAAAATTCATCTTAAACAGTTAAAAACTGCAACATTCTAGTTATTAAAAGTTAAAAATAGCAAAATTCTGTTATAAAATATTAAAATATTTTCAAAAAGAACAAAAATCCGGCTAAAACCGGTTGAAAAGTGCAAAATTTACATTCACATCTTAGAGTTTAGTTAATAATTTTTTAAATAATGACAGTAAATGTCAAAATTTTTGACAGCTGTCAAAGGATTTAGTATTTTCAGAAGTGTGAATTTCCAGTGGCATAGTAACTGTCTAAAAATATTTACTGAAGGTATTTCTAGTTAGTAACCATAAGTCTCTTCAAGCAACAAGTAATTTAAATCTTGTAAATTTTAAAAGTTTAGGCTTTGCATAACAATTGTCGATATGTTCCGAAAACTGTGAAAATGGTCTGACAACTCTCAATAGATTTCTAGTAAGTTACAATATTTTAGAACTGTCAAAATGTTTCTATGAAATATATAAAAATACCTTTAGCAAAACAAATATTTTATTTTATACTCTGCAAAGTTTTGTTTTATTTAACCGCAATATACAAAAAGCAACATTTTATTTATAAAATGTCAAATTGCAAATTCTGGCCTTGAAACATTAAAACATTGTCAGTAAGCACCAAAATACGGCCATAAACATCATCAAACAAGTCAAAATGCACCAAAATTGGGCCATAAACTGCTGAAAAGTGCTTTGTTTTTATAAAATGTTTTAAATAGCAAAATAGGGTTTTGAAATATCAAAATATTATTGAAAGCATCAAAATCCGGCCTTAAACTATTGAAAATAGCAAAATTCTGTTTATAAAAAGTGAAAAATAGCAAAATCCGGCTATAAAATACGATAATATTTTAACAAAAAATCAAAATTTGGAAATAAACTGCTTAAAGAGCAAAATTTTATTGTTAAATATCAAAAATAGCAAAATTTGGCTTTAAAACATCAAAATATTATGAGAAATTATAAAGTTTTGGTCTTAAACTCTTATAAAGTGCAAAATGTTATTCATAAAATGTCAAAAATATCAAGATCTGGTCTTTAAACATCAAAATATTGTTAGAAAACATCAAAATTCAGTCACAAACTGTTGAAAAGTTTTCATTAAATTTTAAAACGGCCAAGAAATACCAAAATATTGTTAGAAAAAGTAAAATTTTGTGATAAACAGTTAAAAGGTGCAAAACTCTATTTATAAAAAGTCAAAAATAGCAAATTTTGTTTTCAAAGAATTACAATTTTGTCAAAAGGCATCAAAAGTGTAAAAAAGAAATGAAATCTCCAAAATCTGGGTATAAATAATCAAAAACATTGTTAGAAAAAACCTAAATCCAAATTATAAACTCTGTCGAAAAGTGTGTTATGGTTATGAAAATATTGCTTTCTAACGATGTATAATGAGGTGTCATTTTGACCCAAAAAAAAATTTAATGTTTAATATTTTAGTGGTGTCACATAGATTATAAGTTTCAAACTCAAAAATTGTCTTTAAAAAAAAAAACATTATTGGGCAAGGCATAAATTCATTTTGTGTCAAAAATCATTGATAACTCTACCAAACTTTGTCATTTGCGGCATTAAAATCTGACAGTAGTGACAAATTATTAAAAAAACTTCAGAAGTTATTTTGACATTTAAGTCATTTTTTTTTTCTAAATTTAATTATATTTTGTTTTCTATGGACGGATTATAGTATTTAAGAACCGGATTTTGTTAATTTAAAGTTGGATTTTGATACCAAGTTTTTCTAAATTTAATTATATTTTTCATTCTATGGCCGGATTATAGTATTTTATGGTCTAGTTTTGACATTTAAGCTAAGTTTTAGCATTAGCAGTCAATTTTTGGTATTTTAAGGCCGAATTTTATTTATTTGAAACCGGATTTTATTAATTCAAAGTCGGATTATGACATTTAACACTAATTTTTCTAAATTTAATTATTTTATTGTATTCTATGACCGAATTGTAGTATTTTATTGGCCGGATTTTGACATTTAAGCCGGATTTTAACATTATCTGTTAAATTTCTTGTTTCAAGACCGGATTTTATTAATTCAAAGCTGGATTTTGACATTTAACACATTTTTTTATAAATTTAACTATTTTGTGAAACTCTACATTTAGTTTTTCTCTACTTTTGGCGCCGCTCCTCGAAAACAAGATTCTAAATAAAAAATCCGCTTATGCTAACAAGAGACCTTGGAAGTTGATTTTCAGTTTTTTTTAATCTAGGAAATCTGGAACCGTTTTGATTTAATTTTTTGACTTTGATAGAAAAACATACATATATTTTGATACTAAAATCCGGCAAAAAAGTATAAAATACTATTAATTAAATATCAAAACATTTTCAGAAAGCACCAAAATCTGGCTAAACACGGTTAAAAAGTGAAAAAATTTTATTCATAATATGTTAAAACAGCTAAATTCAGCCTTGAAACATCAAAATGTTGTTAAAAATCATTAAAATCCGGCCATAAACTAATAAAAAATGTAAAATTCTGTTCATAAAATGTCAAAATCTGACCTTGAAATGTCAAAATACTGTTAAAAAGCACAAAAAAACAGTTAAAAAACACAAGTTAATTCAGATTTTTAGCATATCAGTCTATAAAATGATGAATGTCGATGAAAACTGCAAAATTTTGCCTTGAAACATCAAAATTACGTTAGAAAGCACCAAAATCCGGCTATTAACTGTTGAAACATATATAATTCTAATTCATAAAATGTCAAAGTAACTAAATCCAGCCTTGAAACATCAAAATATTGCTAGAAAGCATTAAAATCCGGTCAAAAAATGTTAAATTATGTTTTTAAAAGGTCAAAAATATCAAAGTCCGGCCTTGAAACATCAAAATACTAACAGAGAACATCACAATCCATCCAAAAGCAGTTTAAAAGTGCAAAAGTTGATTCATAAAATGCCAAAATAGCAAAATCCTGTCTTGAAACTTTAAAATATTGTTAGAAAACACTAAAATCCGGTGAACTGTTAAAAAAAAATGTAAAAAAAATTTATATAATGTCAAAAATAGCAAAATCCGGTCTTAAAATATCAAAACACTATCTGCAGAAACGCAACAGGGTTAAATCTTCTTCAATTTTTGTATGTGTCTTGACCGTCCACTTGAGTGTTGTTTATCAAAAAATTGGTTTAGTTCGTTTTTTTTAATAAATTTAATAAGTTATTAAGTCATTCTTTAATGTTTGTGATCTGCAGGAATAGCAAAATCCGGCCATAAAATATAAAAATATTGCCCGAAAGTAGCAAAACTTACCATAAACTGTTAAAATTTGCTAAATTTTATTTATAAAAATCAAAAAATCATAAAATTCGTTCATAAAATATTAAAATATTTTCAAAATCAGGCCAAAGCCTGTTGAAATGCAAAACTTTGTTCATAAAATATGATCATTAAAGAATTGTCGGGCCATAAACTGCTAAAAACGTGTAAAACTTTGTTAGAAAAAACTAAAATCCGGCATAAAATATTAAACAATGCAAAATTCCTTTAATGTAATGGTAAAAATAGCAAAATCCGGCCACAAAATATTAACATGTTGTTGAAAATTATTAAAATCCGGCCTTGAAACATCAAAATATTGTCAGAAAGTACTAAAATTCACGTATAAACAGTTGAAAAGTGCAACAGTCTTTTTGTGGAATGTCAATATCAGCTAAATCCGGCCATAAAGTATGAAATTAGTATCAGAAAGCACCAAAATTTAATCATTCACTGTTAAAAATGCAAAATTCTATCCATAAAAAGTGAAAAATAGTTAAATACGTTCATAATCGGGTTGTTGACCCCTTTCTATTTGATAAAAACAAACTCGAAATTTTTTTTTTTTTAATTCTATACTCAAATCCAAACTATTGATTGGTCATCATGGCATGGAGTGACTCCTTGGGTAGGTGGGTGGGCCACATCATTCTAAACTATTGACCCAAGTGTTTATCTAAGAGATTGTATGTTAGACCTCTCTGCCAAAGTCAGAAGTTATTTTGTCACAAAAGGAAATTGTGATTCAGTTTTTTGATAAGTAACATTTGGGTGGGTGGGTAGGACACTCCATTGACTGGTTATCATGGTCTGGAGTGACCCACCCAAGTGCTCGTCATTAAGAAATTGCATTGTCCAACTCTCTGCGAACAACAGAAGTCAATTTGTCATTAAAGAAGTTCGTGATCTAACCTTTTGATAACAATAGGGTAGGTGGGTGGGTCACCAAATTATTGAATGGTTATCATGGTATGGAGTATTGCATGTTAGACTTCCCTGCGAGCGTCAGAAGTCATGTTGTCACAAGAGAAGAAGGCCGTGATCTAATATTTTGATAATTAACACTTGGGTATTGGATAATTTACATCATGGTATGGAGTCAATTATGTTGGCTTCACCGAGTCGGCCAGTCTACAAGTGTATATGGTCTAAGATTCATACTAAACGTGTATAACGCTTAATTATATAATATTTACAGTGTCTATAATTTAGTCTTTAAGAAGAATTGGAGTAATCTAACCTTAATAAACTATTTTTCCAACTAGGTTCCGTGTTTGGATCTTGTTTGCGCTTACGCTTCTCCTAGATACTCGAGGTCTCTATTGTAATATTCTCTTGGACCATTTGCGATTTTCTCTTGCATTAAGTTAGAAGGGGATAATGACCTAACCAATTTTTTGATAACAAACGTTCGTGAGGGCGGGCGGGGAACATTTATGAGTTGTGGGCCGCTATTTTCAAAATGTGTTTTCCGCCACGTTTGAAAGGTGTGTTGAAATTAGATGTTATTACTCTCTGCCGAGTTTCTGCAGCTAACAAACACTTGGGTGGGCGGGTAGGAAACAATCTTCATGAATTGTGGGCCGGTAGTTTGAAAATGATCAGGTATTTACCGGCTCTACACAAGAACTGTGCTGTCAAGTGATCTCGCGACTTTTGGTATTGATACAAGAGCAATTTTCATCTTTTTCCACAGCATCCAGAAGGGCCTGATTATTAAAATCCAAAGATCGTCTCTTCCTGACTTGTCTTCTAAGTTGGTATCATCATCTTTGATCGAACAAACTACTCTCGGCATTTCCTTTTTATAATCGTTTTTTTTTTTATCGGTGGCTTTCCATCTTTTCTCGAAGTGGTACAGTCTTAAACCATAAACACGCCTTTTGCCGGCGCGGTATAGCTAACATGATCGGTGCGTGTGACGTCAATTGTGGGCAATAAAGTGTTTGCAGCAAAAAACTTAGTAGAAAACACATTTTTACGCATTTAATTTGCCAAAATGGTAACAAATCATGTATAGAGCATTTTGTGCGTAGCGTTACAAACAAACGTTATTTATTTTATATAAATATTTAATTTTGTGATAATGTTATAAACAAATTCATTTAGTGAATGATATATATTAAAAGTTAATAATGAAATACACATTTATATTTTATTGTGTTTATTAATGTTAAAAATTGTAAATCGATTCAACTACCCGTAATTAAAGCATGACGTCAGTTGTGGGCATAGATTGTTATGTTGGCTTCACTATTCGACGAGCGTAAAATAGCACATGGCGCGTCAATGAGTGGGGTACAACATAATGAGGCGTATTTGTAAATGGTTTTTTAAATGTTAGATCTAACCTTAAATATTGTTTGTCTATGTCAAAACATAACCTTAAAATTGATTTTTTGTGTTAATTTAATCAGTTTATTAATTATGTTTTCAGATTCTACCAAAAAAAGAAGTCGAAGTCTATGAAAGTGAACCAGAACAAGATGAAAAGAATTCATCATCAGCTGAAGAAGAAAGCGCATGTGAAGAAGAACAACCACCCTCAAAAATCTCCCTTCTAGAAAAACGTCTAACATTACCGGCAACTATTCCCGATTTAGTAACGCCATCGAAACAATCGACACCTAAAAAGAAAGCAAAAAAATCGACCAAACAAGAGGATTACACGCCCGATCAAAATGGTGCTAACAGTTCGAAACGAACCGTCTACGTCAACTCCAATGATCCTTCGTTATGTGAAATTTGTTTAAAAACGTGGCCGGCTAAAAAACATCTATGGCAACATTACATCCGATGCCATAAACTTGTAGCGGCAACCGTTTGCGGAATATGTTTAAAAACGAACGATAGCTACGAAATGCTTCAAAAACATTTGAAGGAAGTTCATCCGACTTTATTACACGGTAAAGGATTTGGTTCTAATTTCATTTGTCGCATATGTGGTCGTTACCATAACGCTTCTTCTAAACTAAAATTACATATGGCAATTCACGAGAATTTTGATTGGAAATTGCTTGATAACATTGATATTAATGATATTAAACAAGAAACTGAAGACACGCAAAGCGATATTAATTACGATAGTTTGATTACTCAAGGCGATATTAATTACGAAAGTTTAATCGAACAAGTGGAATGCAGTTCAGATCAAGATTCGAGCAGTTCATCAGATACGGATAACGATGAAACCGAAGCATCTGAAAATCCACAGGAAGAAACCAAACCGGATATTTCTAGTGAAGATGAATCTAGCACGTCACATAGTGTGCAAATTAAAAGTGAAAACGGTACTTCCGATGATGATGATGAAGACGACGATGATGATAATTCCTTATCAGAAAATACTAGCGATACGACCAATCGTAATATGAATATCTATGCGCAGCATCCTGATGTTGTTGATTCAGCTGTAAAATCGATTTGTTACGATGATGATGATGAGGATCCAGATTATGATCAAGAGGATTATACGGAAGTTCAGAGTCATAATAATTTAAATCCGCATGAAATACAGAGTGCGGTCGATAGCATTCTTTAAGGTATACACCAAAAAAAAAGTATTAAAAACAATCTATTCCAATTTTATTTTAACCGAGGTGGTATTTCATTTGATATATTTCTTTGCATGATTTACTTTCAGCAGCTTAGGATTAGGCGTTTTTTAGGAATGCAGATACAATCTTTTTAAATAATAATAATGATAGGTTTAATTAATATTTTTTATATATTTACAAGAAGACACTATTTTTATATATATAAATGGAACGGCGCATTATTGATTCTTTTATTTTCAGACACATATCGTTCGGCTTAGAAAAAATAAGCCGATTCCTACGTATTAGTAAATATATTTACAAATTGATAATTTTATAAATTATTAATTGATGATAATGCTCATAAATTAAGATTTGCTTTAATATTTTTTTGATATATATTTTTTTATACATTTTTTTTGTTTGTTAAGAAGACTGGTTATTTTCTCTCTATTAGGCACGTATAGGTTCTATCGAAAAAAATATAAATATATATAGAAACAAATAAAGACTAATTTATTAGCCATTTTATGCATTTATCGATTTGCCATATTTTTTATTAGCCTTTAAGTGAAAGATAAAGATAAATTTAAACAAAAATTATATGATGAGATGATGGATTTTCATTGCTAGCTGTTAAGTGATTTCGTAACCATTCCTATCTATAGTCGATATGTATGTACTATTACATTACAACTGTATATAAGAAATTTCAGAAAATAAAAAGAAGTCGATAATTTTCTAATAAAACGTTTTACAAAATATAAAACCCAACCTTTTCCAAATTACGTAGAGTAGTTCAAATAGATTAAAAACTTTCAACCCAACACAGTTCCATTTATATATTCCTACTCATTTGTTTGCTTTACTTTCAGTGTTATGTCCAAATATATTACCAATAATTCAATGTTAATGATTTTATTTTGGTGTGATAGCTCAATGGTAGAGCACTTGCATATCATGCGAGCAGTCCCGGGTTCGATCCCCGAAATTTGGCTGAAATGATAACTTGCTCTTTATCCACCAGCGTGGTTCGGAAGTCACGTATTAAGCTGTTGGTCCCATCAAACCACTTTAAACAAGTCGTAGACTTACTGTGGCGATGTAAAATAGCCGTAAAAAGCATAAAAAAAAAAGCATTCATACTATTTCTGGAATTTAGGTGGTTTAGTGTTCCTGTTTGAAAATCTGGCGAAATTGTTGCCGCTCTACAAGTAACTGAGGCGGATGAGAGTCGTTGTTTGAAGAGGCGATAGTGGTAGATTGCTGCAGAAACTTGTGTGTTGCTGGTTCCGTGGGTTGATCTGTTAGCTCGTAGTTGGTTCTTCAGAGAAGAGGTGAGTTGTAATCAGTGGCGTCGCTACGGGTAAGTAAGGGTTTATTTTAAGGGGGGGGGGGGGGTATATACTCATTTTGAAGTTAAGAATACTCTTTACTCTTTTTAATTCAAAATATACTCTTTTTTTTTAGTTGAGTCTTAATGATTCTAATTGTTTCAACAAACATTATTTGTTTTACATAAAAGAAGAATTTAGATTTGTTGGGGCCTCGACGAGGCCAAAGTCAAAATCTGTGAGTCCAAAGATTAATTCCGAAGACACCAAAATCTACCACAAAGCTTACCTTTAAAACCTAAGACAAAGCAAAAAACTTTGAAGTTCTGAAGCAAGCCCCAATTTTATCATAAAAGGTTCAAAATTAGGTTATGAACTATATCTCGACTCTACCGCCATTGCCTATAAAGTCGGAAGTTGATGACAAACGCATACCAAGTTCTTCAAAGTTGACCACCCAGGCAACGATGACCACTAAGTTAACCACGCTTGTAGAACCCTGGATGCAGCAATCGACTCAAAGAACTTCAAATGGTTTGAAGAAATTGAGAAGATAACCACTAGAGTTGAAGTAGCGCTAGAACGCCGAAAAATAGATCGCAACTTTGTTCAAACCACAATCGCTTCTAATCTTCTAAATAATTGGGACACAAGCAAAGTCGCTCCAAAACCAAACACCATTAATCGATCCGGAAAAGGACTAAAGTCAAGAAATGTCATCACGGTGGGGTAGCCAATAGCATATTTGTCACTATTAATGCCCTGAACCACAAAGCCTTAATAGACTCTCAAGACTAGCCAAAACCCGACTAACAACAACCGGCCGCATCCAACAAGCAAATTCTGCTCCCGACCTAAGCCAAAACGTAATCCTTGGACATTCTTATCTGGAGAAGGTGGCCATTTGCTACATCGGCCCATTCAATGTTAACTTGAAAGGAAACTGACAATGATGGAATGATAGAAGCAGTATCAACCACAACAGCCAACGCAGATACCACCTTCCGTCAAACCAGCGCAGCCACTTGACCAAACTCAACTGCTGTCCACCATTTAAGAAGTTAGAGTTAAAACAACGCCAAACAAGATTAAAAAGATCTGAACCAACAGCTACAACAGGCCAAACACCATTAGACCACGTACCGCAATTGTCAATATTGCAAAAAGGACGACTCGTTGCACCGGTACCAGACAGGAGAAAAAAATAATGGTCCGGTGACTAGCAAAAGGGTTTTATTACAAATGAATGGTCCCAAACTCTTCATCACCGCAGCTGGAGGAAGTTGTTTCTGGATAATAAGCACTCCAACGACGTACGACCTGCACCACCTTCTGAAGATATTCCCCAAGACAAAGCATCAGCTCCCGATGTGCGGCCGCCAAGCGGTGCCACAAAAGTAGATTTCTTACTCATACACTCTCAGTGGGAGGAGTCTAATGAGGTATAAAGAAAACTCAAATCAGAAATTTTATTAATGCCGCGTATGAGCGGAATCACACTCTACCAATCAGAATACGCCACAATCACGCGGACTCCTATAAAGATCTAAAACTTTTGTTGCAGGCACGTGGCTGCAAAAGGCGTGGTCTCTGCGAGGCAACGAAGTACCGGGAACCATACTGCTGAGAAGTATCTACTGGCGTTGGGCCGAGTCATCTGATCCAGGATGATCAATTTCCTGGAGGGTGACTCCGACGTCCTCCGCTAAGACTTAACATATCGGCCGTAAATGGCCTTAGCTAGTCTAGTCCCGGAAATACCTGGGAGGACATCTCTGTTGACCTCCGCCAAAACATTGTAGTACGCTGGAGGGTTACCGTTCCAGGACGTAATTTCTTGGACGACAACCCCTAGCATAGGTTGTTCAGAACGACTCATTAGTTGCCAGCGCTGACTCATCAATCACTGATTGATGAGTTACTTGGTCAGCAACCAATGTATGATGAGTAAAATGACAAGCGCTGCCAGAAAACGATGACTCAGCGGTAGTCAGCGAGCGCGTTCAGTACGCATGATGACTCGAACAACCTAACCTAACCTATTATATATTTCTATCACTAACCGCTGATCATGCATACCGCCAGCCAAGAAACGCTTCTGACGAGAACTAGACCGTAACACTTTTCATCAACTAAACAGTCAAATCTGAAAGCTCAATCAATCGTGTTTGCGTCAAATGGGAAGAACAATCTCTCTCTATGTCTGTAGACTGGGAATTCTTTTGCTTAACTCTAACTGCAAATTTTTACATCAACTACCAAGTAGGAGTTTCTAAGGCTACTACTACCACGTACTTTGTGTTTTCACACCCTGCTAGAGCTCCACAACACGAAGAACACTAAAACAGACCTAAAGGACTTAAGAACTTTTCCGCCAAGCACTGTGACCTTAAAAAAATACACGGTCGCACCCTTATCATCTACGGAAGTCCAGCCAGTAACATGATCACTCTGAATCCAGGCAGAAGACAACAAACACATATTGAACCGCAATATTTTTTCCTACAATCTTTCATTATGATTCGCTCTCCAGCATCGTTCCGATGATCTTGTTGAGTTGTAGTTCTTTTCCCAGGTCTGTGTAGGTGTTTTTCTTGTTAACCTCCCATATTTTGCACCTCAAGGTGGTGTGTCTTCTTCCTTGCAACACACGTCACTTGGTGACAGGTTCATGCGCTTAAGGTACGATCCGAAGCATCCGTGATCTGTTAGAAATTAGGTTACATGGTAACTCACTTTCTCATGTTCTCTTAACAGCCAAGATGTAACTTTTTTAATGATCCATTTCTCTGAGTCTCCAGGTAGGCTCTGCTCTTTCCAGTTTGTCAAAGTATCATTCTTAACCATATTTTAGTGCTTGGTTTTGTTTGCACTCCTGCTGCACAGTAGAAGAAGCTTAAACTTGGTTCCCGCTCGCCCATCCAAGCGTTATCAAGAAACTTGTTGTAAGCTAATCGTCTGTTGTATTGCTAGCAACTTACACAAACGGTTTGTGGAATAATAAATCTTTTGATAACCAACACTTGGGTGGGTGGGCCACAGTAGAAGAAGCTACCCGCCCACAATTTAAACTTGGTTTGGCTCGCTGGGGTTATGAGCTCGGTCTAACCGCTGGTGCAGACATTGTATAGTTGGCTGTTTTCTAGTGGCTTGGGTCCTTGTTTTTTCCCAGGTTTGGCATAAGCTTACTCAGCGTTCATTGCCTTCATGGTAGTTTCCACAATGTGGGGCTCCATATTGAAGTATTTGCTTGTAGTCACCTCCAGGTACTTTAGGCTCTGTTGGTTTATTATTTACTGACCTACTTTCGGAGCAGGGTCTGCAATGCGGAATGGCCCAATAGCAGTAGCAGGTTATAAAATAATAAAGTACAAGAAATTAAATACGCTTTTTTTAAACCGGCGTTGAGCCCTGTGGTACACGACACGTCATTTGCAATACTAGATTTCCCCCTTTTCTGCAAGTTTGTTCTTATCAGGTTTATCAACAATGCTGGCGCACGGAACTGAATTGAAGCATTTTTTCTTCTCTTTTTTCCTTCAAAAAAAAATTTGGTACTTTGGTGGGGTTTGTCTATATTATAGTGCCGAAGTTGTTTTGTTAAGTTTCACTAATATGTGTCAATATTAAAAATCACAAAAATATTGTGACAATTTGAGTTTAATAAACTTTTATATTTATTTATACATTTTAACCCAATTAGTGCAGGTATATTCCTCGATATTTTTAATCTAGAAATTAACATATTTATCTCCGAATAACAATTTGTGTCATTTGCATGCTTTATCACCCAGAAACAATATTATTTCAGTTGGCTACGTGAACTATCCGGTATCAAGTTAAGTTCAAATATTAAGAAGAAATGTCCAAGCAAGGGAAATTGATTAGCAAACCCTTTAGAGGACGCATCAAAGGTAATTATCAAGAGTATATAAATATTAAGTTAATTTTTAGATACATTAATTCTCATTTGTCACGAATGGTTTAAAATCATTTTATTTAAGAAACAACATATTTTGACAACTTCAATCACTGATAAACTTATTCTGGCAGTGTAGAACACATTTTGACGTTTTCTAGAAATATCTTGACAATCAAGGAAACGTTTTATGTTATATATGTTGACTGTTTAAGCAAAGGCTAAACACATTCCGACAGTTTGTAACATAATTTGACAGTTTGGATCATATGTTGACAGTTTAGGAACATATTGACAGTTTGGACCATTTTTGACACTTTAGAAAATCTTTGTTAGCTTTGGAAAAAAGTTGAACGCCTTGGAAAACATGTTGATAGTTTGCAAATGGTATTTTAGAGAACATCTTGATAGCTTTTGTAAACAGTTTTGGTAATATACTTTTGAGCACAGGAAGACTGTTACGTTAGGAACAATTTCTGCTTATTAGTAGTGGAACGCTTTTGATTGGTTTTTTGCTACCCATTTAAACCAATCGGGAGCAAGCGCTTATGTAGCAAAGACTTAGCGGTTTTTTTTCCTGTCTTCCTGTACGCACAAAACAAATTTTGTCAATTTTCTAAATATTCTGACAGCTTTAAACCGATGAGAGCACTTTTGTGTTTAGTTTTACTGTTACTGTTTTTCTAAAGACTTTTGTAGACCTCAAAAATGGTTTGTACATTTTTTTTAGGTAGAACCGTAGTGGAAAAAAGGGTCATAATAATTCAGCTGGAGCTTAATGCTTCATCTTTTAACAAAGTGTGTTTGCTTTGTCCGAGTTTTTGCTTCTACGGATAGTAGGACTACGAACATAATAGCTGGTTTGTCAGGATTAGGTTTAGCACTTTGATTCTTTTGAAGTTTATTATTTTCGGCATTTTGGGCTCTGATGTTGGGGTGCTGCAGCCAAAGGACATAGTAGTTTCTACTCGTTGCTTTTCCCTTTTGTTGATTCTGTTATCGGCTTCTGAGCTTCCTGTTTGAGTTGTAGTCGAGCACTAGGTGCACTTTTTTCTGAGTTTGCAGTTTTGTTCTGGAATTTTTGGTAGTCATACTCTCTGGTGTTTGATCTTATCGTAGATGTCGTCTTTAGTCTTTGTTGGTTTGTAGATTAGGTTGAGTTTTTGGTCTAATTAGTGATTTTCTTCAGGTAATTATTTTGGGCATTATTGTAGCTTGTAGCTTATTGAGCCAGCCAGGTCGGCAGTACGGCAGAGAGGACATGTATGATTAACAGCGCTAACGAAAGTTAAGCAACGGCCGGAGCGGTTACGAGTTAGAAGGGTGTCCCCAACAAAGTGATGCAGAGCGTAGCGTTCTTTTAAAATGGATCCGTTATCTTATATAGGCATCCAAACGTAAACATGTCTTCTTTGTGGCTTGGTGTGCCCGACACTTCGATTTTATTATTTTGTTGCACTAATTCTACAAAAGGCTACTGTCACTGGTCTCATATCGTGGGCTGGTGTTGTGGTCTGCAGGCACTTGAGGGCCACATACTATTATTAATGTGGCAATACTTTATGGAGGTTTGCGCTGTGACATTTGAAGGCGCCCCGAGCTTTGACGTAAGAGCAAGCACTCAGTTCATTGATTGCGGGCCAATAGTTTCAATTGGAATGTCTCAACCATCCACCCAAGTGTTAGTGATCCAAAAATTTGACATTTTTCTTCTTTTAGAGTTAAATTAGGGATATAAATCCAATTTTTTAATAACAAATAGTTGGGTGGGTTGTTTGGGCATTCAGTTTACTGATTACGGGACAGATAACAAACAGTTGGGTGGGTGGACAGGGCACTCAGTTTATTAATTGTGGGCGAGTAGTTTCCGTTAACCTTACCCAAGTGTCAGTAATACAGAAATTCTCTTTTCTGCAAAAGTAATTTGTCATTAAATTCGGGGAAGAAGTTGATAAATCCATCATTTTGATAAAAAAACAGCTGAATGGGTGGGCGGGGCTTTCAGTTTACTGATTGAGGGTGATTAGTTTCAAATGTAGTGAGCTACTTACTCACCCAAGTGTCGGTGGTTCAGAAATTGGATTGTTCTCTGCTTTGCAACTGTAATTTGTTATTAAATTAGGGGAGGAGGTTGTCAAATCCAACTTTTTGACAACAAATAGTTGAGAGAAGAGTTGGGTGGGTGGACGGGGCGTTTAGTTCATTCATGAAAATTGGGTCCTGAAGATAGGGGCAGCGGTTACCTTCTAAAGTACTACCTGGTCGGAGGTGGTTTTATGATACCTTCTAGGGTTAGGCGTCTTGGAATGGGTAGTCTCGGTCTATCGTCTCAAAGCTGACGGTGAAACTGACTGTGGAGCTCTGGCACGGCGGGATTTTGTCAGCTGAACAGAGTTTTGTTGAGGAAGATCTTGACCGTCATAAGTCTAGAAGTCAATGTTATTGCTTGCATTTTTAGGTAATAATTGCGAAGCGACAAATAACGAGTTAACATTTTTAAGCTTTAATTGCAAAGTCAACAGTTTTAGGTTATGTGCGTACTGTACCTCATATGTTAATCGCGAGACGACAGATTGGATTTCAACATTTAAGGTAATAATTGCGAAGCGACAAATAACGAGTCAACATTTTTTAGCTTTAATCGGGAAGTTGACAGTTTTAGGTTGTGTGCGTGCTGCACCTCATATGTTAATCGCGATAGATTGGATGTCAACATTTTTAGGTAATAATCGCAAAGCGACAAATAACGAGTCAACATTTTTTAGCTTTAATCGGGAAGTTGACAGTTTTAGGTTGTGTGCGTGCTGTACCTTATACGTTAATCGGGAAGCAACAGATTAAACGTCAACATCTTTAGGTAATAATTGCGAAACGACTAATAACAAGTCAACATTTTTAAGCTTTAATCGCAAAGTCAACAGTTTTAGGTTATGAGTGTGTTGTACCTCATATGTTAATTGCGAAGCGACAGATTGAATGTCAACATATTTAGGTAATAATTGCTAAGCGACAAATAACGAGCCGACATTTTTTAGCTTTAATTGCGAATCAACAGTTTTAGGTTATGTGCTTTTGCTGTAACGCATATGTTAATCGCGAAGCGACAAATTAGATTTCAACATTTTTACGTAATCGTAATAAAATTGGCGGTCATAGTCCGGTTTTGCGTATCTCGGGTCGTATATTATCTGCAGTTGCGGGCGACTAAGCTCATTGTAGTATGGTATGTACACGTTTCTGTCAGGGCTTGCGTGTCTATTGTATGATCTGTGGTCGTGACTGTATTGTGTGTGAACGTCTTTTTTTGTTGCGTCCAGGAGCCATGATGATTGCTTCAAATTCTGCCCTCCAGTTGGGTTTCATTTGTTGAGGAACATCTCGACTGCCACAAGTCTAGGAGTTGGTTTGATTGCTTGCTAGATGTTAGAGGTTAGGGTTGCTACTTTATGCAGCTTACCGTAATTTGATTTAAATCCTTTTTTTATGCACATTGGTCGAGCGTGTGTTATGGATATCAGCGCCGTCTGGAGGTCGCAACAGTTTAGTTGACTTTAAAGCTACGCTCTTTGCGGAACCTGGCTTGCAACCATCTCTTCTTTGCCAATCTCATTTTTGTGAGTCACCAAATATGGTATTACGGGTGGTGCGAATATGATGCCGCGCACTAATGTGTCACCGGCGTCTCTTCCATAGCGGTGTAGGAGACGGCCGGTTTAAGGTTGAAAGTGTTGCCAATTCCGATAAGGGTGTTCTCTGGGGATATTGTCTGCATAGCTGGTGTTTTGTAACTGATTAAGCGTATTAGTCGACGGACGCCTTTACCCAGAAGGCCCACACTTTGTACCCACCCAGAGTACCCTTTACACTAACACCACACACGGTGCGCTATCGCCCCGTACTGAATGTTTTCGGTTGGCGGGGGTGCAATGCCGTTAGAGGCAAGCTTCTGTTGTTGGATGCCGGATATGGATTTTGGTGCGTCGTTGGGTCGTCGTAGGCGAGCCGGCGGCGGTAGAGTATGTCGTAGACGGAATTTCCTGTTCCAGGACTTCTTTGCCGTTTTAGTGAGCTGCCGGAATGGAGGGTAGTGACGGGCGGACGGAGTTCCAGTCGTTCCAGACACTGGGCTTTGTTCGTCGGCAGCTCGATGTTGACTCGTTGACTGGTCTCAGGATCTGCGGTACTGTGAACAGAAATGTTACCGGCTCGGGAGTTTGTGGATGAAGATCTCGGACCGTCACAAGTCCAGAAGGTCGATGTCTGACTATTTGAACGGTTGATTTTGATGTTTCAGGTCGATTGCTACTGTTTGGCTGCTTTTGTGTTGGTTTTGGTTGTGTGGGTGGTTTGCTGGTGTGCCCTAGGTATAGGGAGCACCATGTGTCATGTAGGGATGATGTGCAGTCTGACGTTGATGGTTGAGACGTGTCTCAACTTGTCTGTGGCGTGACCTTGAGCCGGTAAAATCCAGAAACGCATTTCTTTTATAGTGCGCTGTTGCTGCGCGCCGCCTGGTGGCCGTAACAGAAATTGCGGAGTTTATATTTGGGTAGCGCGTGATTGGTTTTGCACGTTCCGTCGGAGGCGTGGCTACGGGTTTGATATACCCGTAACAATTCCCCCCACTTCTGGAGATTCAGATTTGGGGTCTGCGTTATCCGATGGCGATGTTATCCAAGCTCGCACTAGAGGTCCGGTTGATGATCACTATTGTTGAAGGACGGGAGTAGTTCAGAATTAAAAAGTGTTCACTACGGAGGTCACTATGAGTCTGGGTGTTGCGGTGGCGTAACTCGCGGCACGGGGTTTGTCCGAGATTGTTGTTTCCCGGGTTCCGGTGGCGGCTTTCTTTTGGAGGAACACTGGTCCGAGACACTGCTCCCGATGCCTCTACCGGCACGCGAATTTGGCGCACTAAACACTGCAGCGCGGCGGCGAGTTGTAGTAGGGGTAGGCCAAGATTTGTTTTGTTTTGATGATGTGTTCTATTGTTGAAGATTGAGCGTAACCTGTGCTGGTCCATGACACTTGGGGAGACGGCATCTTTGCTGTTGATAGCGAGTGGGGCGGCGTCAGCTACGCAAGCGACACCCAAAGCTATTTCTACGACGATCCTGCGATGCCCCCGGCTTAATCTTATGGAAGCTCGAACATGTTAATTTTGACACCGACGCCTGCTTCGGGAGTGCAATCTTTGCCTTCCGACTTGCACACGACTCACGGTATTGCAGCTACCACCGTGAGCCGTTTCCCAACCGGAGATTGGACCTGCCTCTTCTCTACTAGGAACACGCTCCAATCACTCTCGACGCCGACCCTCGCTATGTCCATGGTACCTGCTGGCTACACACACACACCGACGCACGCACTAGGGGCGACCCAAAACCCTCTAGTCAACACCTGCACCTACGGCATTGCACTTCACGCCGTAGGACAATTTCCGAACTCTGGGGAAACACAATTGACGCCATGGGGTGTGCAATCTGACTGTGGGCACGTCCCTAACCGGAACGCACCTTACCCCGCAATGCCTGAAAACACAACGCAGGCCCGCCGTGTGACCTTGAACTACGAAGGCACACAAAACGTCAACTACCTCTACCAGGTGAATACCAGGATGTACTCCCACGTGCAACCTTCTAGCGAACACGGTAATAACGCAACTACCACCTTCGGGAACTTTGCTTCTAAACGTGATCACTTGAGTATTTTGGTTTCATAGGGTTTCAGATCCGCGTCTAGAAGTGAGGAACCTTTTTGTCAGTTATGGTGGCTGAATTCAGATAAGCCTGGGTGCTCTTCTGGGTTGTCTGGGTCGATCAAATCAAACACTTGCAGATTTAGTGTTGGTTAATTATGAGTTGATGATTTTATCCAAAGCTGGTGAAGCTAGACGGTACAATTTGTAATGTATAGATATTTGCTGTGAGAGTTTTTCCTTGTAGTACCAAAATCCGTCCGATTTCTTGGAGAAACTCTTTTAGATATAGGGAGTTCTATGTGGCGACGGGTCCGTAAGGTTGAAGCGCTTTTACTCGAAGTTGCCGTACGTTGGGCGTCAATTGTTGCGGTTTAGCTTTGTCGGAGGTGGTGGCCCGTTTATTATTCTGACTGTTGTTTTTTTCCGGAAATTGCCACAAGGACGTTCTTAAGATGGAGGCAGCGGTTAGGGCCTAGAGTATCACAAAATAGCGGTCGGTAATTTTCCCATTGCTAAAATTATTCATTTTTTCTTCCAAACTGTCAGTCGAGTTCTGTGGCCAATGCAGACACGGCAACACCCAATGTCACATCATAGACTGTTAGCTTTAGATTTTTGGCATATCAACCTAAAAAGACTATTAATAAACTATGTGACACTTTGAGTCACAATCGTTGTGTGTAGCGGTCGGCAAAACTTTTGTTGTGATGTCGTTTCTTGTGATCTTTGCTTGCGGTACATTTTATTAGGTCTGTAACCTATGTTTTTTTCAGTCGGTTGTCGAACAATACACATAATTTAAATAAATTTTGTTTTGTTGTTTTTATAAACATTATCAATTAGAAATACACATGAAACGTGTGAAATTTTAAATTTATCTTAAGATTTATTTAATTAATTTTCAATTAATCATTTTACTGTTTGTTACGCCACTGGTATTGGTAACATTTTTTGCCATGACCTTGGTCAGACTGCAGGTGTATGATGGTCATCGTGTGTAACCAAACTGTCAGAGTGTCAAGATGGCTAACGCCAAGTTGACGTCTTAAAGTTTCCCCAAACATTTTTTTACTTATTTCCTCATAAATTTTTTAATTTTCGAATCGATTGCCGCCGCAGAGTAGACAGAACGCAACGCCTGTCTATCATGCTGCCGGCCGCCCCCTAAAAATAATTTCGCGCAAGCAACAAACTACTTAAGAAAAATAACTGGGGTTAGGTTAGGAAGAATCAGACGTCACGCAAAAATTTAAATATATAAGGAACTAAGTAAAATAAATGCAAGCATTAGATTAACAATAAGCAACAAATAACTGTGATTCAAATTTGTTTTTTACTATATACGATTAATTAAATACAGCGAAGATGGAGGCGATGCAATACGAACAGGCACGAAATATGACATTATTGTTCTTTTTTGAACGGTTATTGGATAAAGGCGAACCACGCACATTACACGATCTCAGTTGTCAATTTGGATCGAAGGGTTTTACAAAGGAGATGCGACAAATAGCAGGTGGATCTCAAAGCGGATTGAAAAAATTCCTCTCGCAGTATCCAGCTTTATTTGTAATCGAAGGTGATTATGTCAATATCAATATGTTCCAGAGCACGAAGGAAGGAAAAAATAGTCCTGGAGGTAATTATAATAAAATTATCAATAAAGATAAGTAAGCTGATTTGGTTGCTATGGAATTGATAAACAAAAAAATGCAATTAAGATTAAATTGTTTCATCATAATGATTGTTTGGTTTCCATGGCAATGTCAAATTTAATTAATTAATTATTGATTATTTCAGGTCAAAAAGATTACACAGCGCAGGCAGTTGAATATTTTTCTGAGAAATTGGCTCAATATGGGGAAGGTACCGAAGTACCGATACGGAGTTTATTGGGGCATCGCTCGCAAGCAAGTCCTGAGGTACGTCATGTTTCCGGACAACACTTCCACGAATTCCGCGAGTTTCTGCTCAAACATCCAGATGCATATTTTATCGACGATGAAAACGAAACGGTAACATTAAAAAATTTCAGTTCAGTGAAATGCACATCGCAAGAATTGAATTTTAATGTGAACGTTCACATCGATCCGGAAGTGACTCAAAATCTTCTCGATTTCTTTGCTCAATGTATTGAAGTGAAAGGCCCCATACTCGTCGAGCAGCTATTTCAAATTGTAAGCTGCACGTTACCTGAAAGCATGTGGACTAATCTATTCAATACTCCAGCACATTTAACAAGTTTTCTTCGATTATTTTCTGACAGCTTCCATATACAGGCCAATCTCGTTACTCTACTGCAACATCCGAAAGTCAGCCAGAAACATGTCAATGCTCAGTTACTCAATCAGCAGAATTTGAATAAACCTCCGAAATCACCACCACCGATTGTTATTAAGGAAAAAATTAAAGAAGAAATT
Source organism: Tachinus rufipes (assembly GCA_963932245.1). Lineage (NCBI taxonomy): Eukaryota > Metazoa > Arthropoda > Insecta > Coleoptera > Staphylinidae > Tachinus > Tachinus rufipes. The sequence continues at coordinate 84,527,272 of OZ010748.1, read as the reverse complement.
GAGGAAGTGAAAAATATTGTAGCATCTACACCGGAAGTGAAAAATAATGTAACATCTCCACAGGAAGTGAAAAATATTAAAAATCTTGAAACGAAACCACTCGATAGTAATATAACCGATGATGCTAAGCAATATATCGAAAAAATGCAAACGAGTCCGGTTAAGACTAGCAGCATCAGTGATCGTCTCAAGCAGCCTAAATTGATGCAACAGAAATTGGAAGAGAAGAAGAGTAAGAGTCCCGAGCCAGTCGAATCACCAATTGTTAACAATGTAGCAGAGGGGGAGAAGAAAGGCGTCAATTTTAGATTAGGTAATGATTTTTCTATACAATTAAATCTAATTAGTTTTATTCGAGGTCATCGACATCATTATTTCTTCTCTCTATATTAATTATTAATATTGGTATAAATTAAATTTTGCTTTGTAATTGACCCAGCTTTCCCTTTTCGGGTTACAGGCATGGAAATTTTTAATTGAATTTACTAAAATATTAATTAAGGGGACCACAATTTGGAGCTTTTTCGTGGTTCCTTGAGCGAATTAATTATGGTAATTCGGGTGATTTACAGATATGAAATACAAATTGTTTTCATATTTAATTAGAATTATAAATTTTAATCAAATTGTTTTAATTTGGAACAAATTAGGTTTTACATTTGTGAAATGCAAAGTAGGGTGCAGTTAAGAAAAAATATTTGCATAAATAAAGTATTTTATCAAAAAAACAATTAAAATAAGGCCTAAGAAATGACATCCGAGTCATCATATTTAGGTACTTGATTAGATAGATAGATTTTCAGGGGAAATATAATCAGGGTTATATCTAGATTAAAATTTCAGGGGAAGTTTGAAAAATACTTGTTTAAAGAAAATGGTGAAAAAAAATTAAGTTTTAGACTAATAGTGAATTTATATTTCTACGAATAGACTTTTTTCAATTCTAATGGTGGAATTTATAATTTATAAATATTTGTATTTATTTTATGCTATTTTGCATATTCATAATTAATGAAAATTTTTTAGTAATTTACTTTCACACAAAATATTTGTAACATCATAATAAAAAAATCAAATGTGCACTGAATAGAAGTTCTCAGTATTTTGTTAATCACTGATTAATTGTGAATAAAAATAATTGTCTATCCGGGTTCACTTCGGTAGTTGTATTGTGTGTGTATAAATTATTTTTGTACTCTGAACTAGTAGCAGCTTAGCAACAAGTTGAGAGAGTACGTTTTTATGGCCTAGGCTGGTAGCACTAACTACGTCTAGTGCTTTAGAATTTTAAAAAAATTATTGGGGTTTGTTCTTAAAAACAGAGTTTTCTTCTTGCTTGATCCGCTCGTTCAGTGGCGTGCAAACAGAGGTTGTCCATAATTGATTTGTCAAACTGACTTTACGGACAAATTTGTTGAGAAAAACTTGACAATTTATATGTAAAACAGTTATACACTTTAAGACAATTGAAAATTAATTTTTGAAATTGACAGTTTACAGTTTGTACAACAGATTTGTTAAGAAGGAAATTAACTGTCGGACAGTAATACATTTTCTTAGAAAGTTGAAACACTTGACAGTTGTTTTGTCAAATTGAAAGTTTATATGACTTTGTCTAAAATTTTATTGACAGTTTATATGCCAGATTTGTGAAATAGTTGACAGTTGCTTTGTCAAATTGACAGTTTATCTGATGTCACATGTAACAGATTTGTTAGACAGTTGACAATTATTTTGTCAAATTAAGAGTTGATAGTTCATATGACATATTTGTGAAACAATTGACAGTTGCTTTGTCAAATTGACATTTAACAATTTAACTGCCAGATTTGTGAAATAGTTTACTGATGCTTTGTTAATATCGACTGTTTAGAAATGATTAAAATTCAAAAATATTAAAAAAAATCTCAGAAAAATACTTAATGCTTGTTTGACACTCTTGAATCTTGAGCTATATATATAATCACAGAGAAAAAATGAAAAGTGTAAGCTGCACAGTTAATTATCTATTTTATTGTAGATTGAAGGTTGTTTTATATTGCACATTTAATTTTTCTACACGTAAACGCGGAAAAAATCGATCAGAAAAATACGTTTTCTAAATAAAATGCTTTTCAAATGCGTTTGAATCAATTAAAATGTAAAAAATTGTTCAAAAACGCATTAGAAGCTTTTGCAGTTTAAATATCGCGAATCTATTGCTCGAAGTTTATAAAAAAGGTAAAGAAAATATAAAAAAAGCTCAGAAAAACGCGTTTTTAACAAAAATGTCTTAGAAAGGCATTTGTATCAACAATAATACAAAAAATCGCTTAGAAAGAGGCATTTGTTTTCTGCTTGGGAACGCATTTACTGTTTAAATATTGCAAAACAATTACATTTATTTAAAAAATTGCTTAGGATAATGCGTTTTTTTGCACATTTTATGCTTGAAGTTCAACAAAAATTAATAAAATTGTTGAAAAACGCTTACAAGCTGATTAAAATTTTTTGAAAATGTAATTTGAAAACTCATTTAAAGCTTAAATATTGCCTGTTTAATACTTAAAATTTAGCAAAAACTAATTAATTTTCTTTCGTAATTTTGTAGAAATTCATATTATTTATTAATGATTTTATTTAAGTTCAAAACTCTTAAAATCTTTGATGCGTTTTACTGCACAACATAATATATTGTGTATCAAACGCCGAAAATATGCTTCAGGGCACTAGTGAGGGCTGCTAAAAGCGAAGAAAATTTTAAAATTTATTATAATTTGTCACTACTGTCTGATTTTGGGATATGACGCCAATCTAATACCGCAAAAGACTTTTCGGCCCATAGGCCCGCTAAATCGTCGTTTCGGGACGCATTTTAAGGCCGAAACAAATGGTTTTGGTAGAAATACCATAACTGAAAAAAGCTAATTAATTTTTTAATACATATGTATTTCTACATAAAAACGCGCACAAATTTAAACAATTATTTAGAAAAAAAAAATACTTTTTCTGCACAACAATTTAAAAATGTATTTTTAGCTTAGATTATATCACAACTAGACAGTTGCTTTGTTAAATTATCAGTTGCTAGTTTAACGCTAGAGAATTGCCGGGTTTAGTCGCCGCATTCTGTTGGGGTGCCGGTAGTAGTATTGTCATGGAAAAATATTAAATTCTATCACATCTACGAGAATATCGGTCAACCTTTTTTTCTAGGAACATATAGGTTGCGTTCAGAACGACTCATCAGTTGCCAGTGCTGACTCTTCAATCAATCACTGATTGATGAGTTACTTGGTCAGCAAACAATGGCCGCGTTCAGAACGACTCATCATGCGTACTAAACGCGCTCGCTGACTACAGCTGAGCATCGTTTGCTGGCAGCGCTTGTCATTTTACTCATCATAATATGACAAGCGCTGCCAGCAAACTGTAGTCAGCTAGCGCGTTCAGTACGCATGACACGTACAGCGCCATTTTTAAATTAAAAGTGGTTCTTATAGGACAAAACGCCAACCAACTCAACATCCAAACAATAAGATTTCAGTCATTATGTCTTCATTTGGAGTTATTATTAACGAGTAAAAAATAATGAAGAACTAAATAAAAACGCTACTTTTTAAAAATTAATTCAGGAGAAACGACTTATTGCATCAGTTTTTTTTTTTTTGAGGACACAGATTGGACTTTCTTCTACAATGTGTGAAAATTGAAGTTTGATTCTGTGAACCCTTATAATAGCGGAACTATTCTCCCCCCTTAAATGACAAATTTGCCTAGAATAATGTTGACAGTTCATCTGACAAATTTGTGAGACAGTTGACAATTCTTTTGTTGAATTAACAATTGATATTTTATATGATAAACGGCTTATATGACTGATTTTTTAAGACAGTTTTTATCATATTGAGAGTTGACATAGCACAGTGGCCCATTTCCCAAAAAACGCGGACATAAGTCAAAAATCATTCCGATTAAAACAAAAGCTGGTATATAAAGGTTTTCAAGGTTGCTGATTATGAATCGGATTTTATTTTTTCAAAATTCAAAATGGCGGTCAAAAAAATTAAAAATAGTCTAATTAAAACAATAATTGGTATATAATGGTTTTTACAGTCTCTGATTATGAATTTGATATTATTTGTTTTGAAATTCAAAATGGCAGATCCAAAATTAGGAATCTTATTATTTTTCAAAATACAAAATTTCAGTTTTTTATTTGAGCAATGAATACAAAACTTAAATATAAATAGTTTTAATTGGTTTATTGTGGGAATATTCCTTTTGTCCTTTAATTGTTCTATTGGCGTTTTTGTTTTAATCGACAAAATAATACACAATACTATACTTAAATATAAAACACATACAATGATTCAGTCATTCATATACGAATCGTCAGTCATGTCAGAACTGGCGTCGGATTGTGATTGGTCCAAATTTTCTGTCACCTTTGCATACGCCGGGAGCAAAAGGCGAATTGCTTCGCGTAACAGTGAGTCGCTTTTCTTTAAAGGTGTTAGTCGTAAGCTCGAAATCAACGGATCTGATGAGACAAACAACCAATGCATTACATCCGTCATGGTGTTTTCCCTAGATGATTTTCGGGAGTATTTTTCTCGGTAGTTTTTGATATCTTTATTCCGCGATTCTTGAGCTTCCTCAGAAAGTTTTCCGATGGGTAATGGTGCATATTCAACAATACGAGGACCATGTATTAGCACCTCGTGAATCGACGTAGGCATGCAGTACCACGAAAACTTGTCGGCAATTATTTTTGCAGTTTCTTTGCAATAATGTTGAAAAAGAGCCACATTTACACCAAAATCGCATGACAAGACTTGCATTATAATGTGAGCGCGATTAAGAAATTCTACGTCTAAACCCAGAATTTCGGCGGACACAGAAGAATTTGCAAAAAATCGCCTAGCTGTGCTGCCATCGTTACTATTTCCAAATTCACCTACTTTCCGAGTGTCAATAATAAGACCAAGTCGCAACTTGAAACCTTTTTGAATAGCCGATTTTCGCATTTGCACACTTTTTTTGTCCTCCTCGGATCGCGCCTGCCATTTTTGAATGTCTAGTTTATATCCTAAGTGTACAAAATACTTCATAAAATGTATCCACGCATGTAATATGGCTAAGCCATACTGAAATTTTGTTTCATCTATTGGCAATGACATGGCCTTCTCAAGATTGTTAAATTGTTTTGACGTGGCTCCGCACAAGTATCATCGCATGTTTGATTTTGTAATTGTAATTGTGTTTCTAATTTTTCCATCAATCATTGTAAACAGTAATTTGTATGTCACTCTAATATCTTTTCCGTCTATAATTGTTTCATATGGAACAAGGTTATCTATTTCATCACTAATAAATTTATTTTCCTGCAAGGTTGAGGTAACGTTTTCGCGAATATACTCTATTTTTATCGGAGTGCTAAATCGCGTAGAGGAAGGTCTTGGATTTTGCCAAAGCAGTAGGTCTGGGTCTACACTGTTAATCATAACGGTACAAGCGATGTTAATAGCATTTTCGAATCTGAAGCATTCTCGTCATTAAACTTTTATTTGTATTCACTTTGACCGGAAGAACCGTCGAATCCATATTTTACAATCAAAAGCAAATTTGCTACTTTTTCTGGAGATAAAGTTTTGATTGCGGTGTTTTGTGTTAAAAGAATTCTGCTTGTTCTGTGATCTAACAAAGATTGTAATGGAACTTTTGCTGTAACTTTCTCAGTAACCTTAATACCTGGCGGATAACAACGAGTTTTGGCCTCCGCAACTCTATGATATGATGGATACACACGAACGCCATTCTCCAGTTCTTTTTCTTATCAATCGATACGTTTTTCTCGTCATTTTACCTTCAACAAAATCGGAAAGTGCAAGATCAGCAGAAATTTCAGTACAAAGAGAACTTTCAGCAGATTTAACTGCTCCCTTATATTTCACAACTTCAGACGAGGACCTAGTTGCGACGTCCTTAATAACCGCATCAGTTTCGGCAGCTCCGGATACACGAAGACTCATGCAGGTTGCAAACGTCAACGCCGCTGAGCTATGTTTTCAGTAGATTTTCCGACCTCCGCCTCTTTGTTCTGTCTGACAACTCGTCGAAGTCTTTTAATGGTCGATCCATTTTGGATTTTCCGCTTGCAGATGCCTCAACCATCGTAGCAGATTCCACAGGGTCACACTAAATGCATTATAATCTTTATTATGTAAATGAAAAATTAACTTTCAACTTATAATTTTTAATAAGTACTAAGCAATAATTTTTATTATTAAATATACTTATTTTTTTTTATTTTTACCTTTAGTTTAATTGTTTCTTTCAGCCAATTTGCATTTTTGTTAGAAAACCGTTCAGCTGTTCGGTTACTTTTGCTCCATTTAGATTTCATTAGCGTAAGAAGATTTTTTATCGCCAATTTGTCATCTGCATGCAATATGAATTTCTTTTTGATTTTTGCAGACACGCATTTCTCTAAAATTGCAAGCTTCTCGCTATGTTCCAAGTGGAATTTTGTGTGTATAGCGTCGAAAAATTCATGCTTATTGCATTCTACATCAGCGGTATTTGCTGAAACAATGAAAATTAATTTTAGTAATTATAGCGCGCCTTTTGGTTACACACGGACGTACATTTTCAAACTGACTTAGAAACTGCAGGGGCACCTCGTGGCACGAGATCTTGAGTGAAATTGATAGATAACATTCTAACCTTTCTTTTAAAAAAAAGGAGACCGTTAATCTCGATCAATCTCACTACTATTTTTATAATTGAACAACATTTATCAAATATACAACATCAATATTTGCCGTGAATGTTTAAGCGCGTAATAAATGTTAATTACGCTTATTATATTACGAAATATATACTTCTTACCTTTGTCAATATTGTCCATTTTGCCGAATTGGAAAGCAGCACTTAGAAAAAAAAGATATTGTTGTTTTTAACCACCACTTGATTTTCGTGATTTTCTCGAGGCGAGAGCGCGGCAGCGTTGCCACGGTGTTACACGTGTTGCATGCGTGCGCAACTCATTGTGGACTCGCACTGATATACAGTGGTGCACCCTCTTCCAGATTACAAGGGTACTAAACATAAAATTACAAACTTCATTTTTTCGACTTTTGTCCGCGTTTTTCGTGAATTGGGCCACTGTGGCATAGGTGAGATTTGTAACATATGACAGATTTCTGAAACAGTTGAAGTTAGAATCTTAAAACGATGCATGATTTACTTCAAAAAACAAAATTGTAAAACTTTTAATAAACTATAGATGAGCGCAAATGGTCAAAAGACCTAAACTACAAAATAAAGCTCTAAAATACAGATGTAAATTTTTTTGTGTGGCCGAAAATGTTGTGATGTTAATAAACAAATTGGGGATCTTTTTATAGATAGGGGCCCGGGGCTTTGCATTCACAGCACCCTCTTTGTGTTGTTTTTGGGTTTTTAGCGACAAGAATGGCAATTGAAGTAAATTTTTGAGAGTGCGCCACTGGTTAACTCAAGTACGCACTACACTGCTGTTTATAATTTCTTAAACACTTTATGACAGTTTGGAAGCATTTTATGAAAGCTTAGGAACATTTTATGACGTTTATGATAGTTCAGAAACAACTATTAACGAATCACAAACGTTTTATAATGTTTATGACAGAAACAATGATTGATAATTCACAAACATTTTATGACTGTTCACTGACATTTTATAATGTTTATGATTTCTTAAACACTTCATGACAGTTTTGAAACATTTTATAACGTTTTATGACAGTTCAGAAACAATTATTGGCTGCTCACAAACGTTTTATAATGTTTATGACAGTTCACAATCATTTTATGGCGTTTGTGATAGTCAGTAAACAGTTATTCACAATTCACAAACATTTTATGACGTCTTTGTTAGCTCAAGAACATTTTATAACATAGTTTGGAAACATTTTATGACGTTTACGACAGATTTGAAATTCTGCGATTTTTAATTGACTCAATGCAATGGTTTTTCTGAGACAGTGTTTGATAAATTTCATGCAATAAATAGGTTTTCGGCGGTGTTTTGGGTAATTTCTAGTGAATATTTCACATTTTCATTGATTTTTTTAATTGATTCAATGCATTAAAAGGGTTTTCAACGTTAGTGTTTTATAAATTTCATGCAATAAATGGGTTTTCAGCAAATTATATGAAAATTTTATAAAATAAATTGGTGTTTTACTTAGGTTTTCAGTTTACATCTTAAATAGGTTCTTGGATGTTGGTTTCCTGCGACGTTGTTTTGTGTGATGGGTTGAGATGGGTTTTCTATGACAGTTTTTGGTGAATTTTATGCAATAAGTGGAGTTTAGGCCATATGAAAATTTTACGAGTTTTGTTTTTGTGGAAATTTTACATCTTAAATAGGTTTATGCTACGATTTTGAAATCTACGACATTGTTTTGCGCGATTTTTCACATATTTCTTGCTATAAATTGATTTTTTAATTAATTTAATGCAATGGATGAGTTTCTGCGATAGTTTTTGATGAATTTTCAACGATAAATGAGTTTAGTGAAGGTAAAATGATGTTTTGCGTAGGCTTTAGTGGGGATTTCAAATCTTAAGTTGGATTTTGGTGAGGTTTTGAATTTTTTCACATTGTTCTGTGCGATTTTGTACGTATTTCTTGCTGTAAATTGATTTTTTAAATTAATTCTGTGTAATTGATGGGTTTTCTGCGACAGATTTTGACGAATTTTACGTAATAAATGATGAAACCCATCGAATTGTAGGTAATATGGTTTTTTGCATAGATTTTCAGTGGGAATTTCACATCTTAAATTGGTTTATGGCGCGATTTTTGGATTACTTTAACATTGTTTGAGCGATTTTAATAAAAAAAAATTTTCTATGATAGTTTTTGATCAATTTTATACAATAAAATGGCTTTTCGGCGAATTATACAGGGTCCATTATGAAAGTAGTGCGCATGATTTTATTGTGACGCGACTATCCATCTCAGCCCGGTAAAACCGGTCGGAAAATGTGGTGAACAATCTGCCCTTCCAACGTAGTCGGTCGCCAACTTGCTCCGACTGTTCTGAGCGGAAAGACTTGTCTCCGCGTGAAGGTGATTTTCGATTTTGTAACAAAATGAGCCGGACTTTCTCAACCCTGTCGTAACCAAAGACGAATCCAAAAACAGAAAACATCCAGTTCGAGTACGACTTTAAACCGAAAAGGCAGAGCAGCGCGTGACACAAAATCATCCCCTCGCCTTAAGAAAGCGCGAATGAGCAAGTTTTGCATCAAAACGTTGCTCATTATCTTCTTTGACGTCCGAGAAATCGTCCATTTTGAGTTTGTACCGCAAAGAGAAACTGTCAACTCAACCAAAAGGTGCTCAAAAACGGCCGGCATCGTTACCAACTACCTGGCCCAAAGCAACACCTCGGTGCTCCCCCAGTCCCGACTTGGCTCTGTGCGACTTTTTTTGTTTTTCCGACTGAGAAAGCTGAAAGAAAAGCATTGGGAGCCCGTGGAAAACATCCAAAAGCATGTTACAAGGTTTTTAAAAGACATTTCTGTCGAGGGTGCCTTCAAGGCGTAGCAGACACGTCTCCGAAAATGTATTGATGCAGCAGGCAGGGGGAGAGTATTTCGAAGAATTTTAAGCGTTTGTACCAGTACGATCAATAAATCTATTTTTCATAGAAAATGCGCATTACTTTCATAATGGGCCCTGTATGATGATTTGCGAAGGAAATTGGTATTTTCAGTGTGGGTTTCATATATTAAATAGGTTTTTGACGCGATTTGGGTTTCTTGTGGCTTTGTTTTTTGCGAATTTTTCAAGCAATAAATAAGCGTTTCTGCGTGATTTATTACGTATTCCTTGCCATATTATTTTTTTGGGCGATTTTTCACTTATTTATTACTATAAATTGGATTTTTTGTGCATTTTTTATTAATTAAATGCAATACATGTTTTTCTGTGACAAGATATGCTTAGTTTTATGCGAAAATAAGTTGTTTCTGCGAATTTCTTGCAATAAATAAGTTTTCTCCGCAATTTTAAAAGTATTTAATAAATAAAATTTGTACGACAGTTTTTATTGTGCCAAATGGGGTTTTTGTACTATTTTGCGTGATCTTATGGGTTTTCTGTGCGATTTTAGAAGAATTCCATACAATAAAGGGCTTTTTTGGGAATTTTATAAAAAAATTACGAGGTAAAATGGTGTTTTAGGTAGATTTTCAGTGAAAATATTACGTTTTAATCGATCTTGGATTCCTGCGACATTGTTTGCGCGATTTTGTATAGGTTTTCTGTGAGAGTTTTGATGAATTTTATGCAATAAATTGGTTTTTGGCAAATTATATGATAATTCTAGGTAAAATGGTGTTTTGCGTAGATTTTCAGCGGGAATTTCACATCTTTAGCGAGATTTTGGATTTCTGAGACAATGTTTGCGCGATTTTTAAGGGAATTCTACAACAGTTTTTGATGAATTTCATGCAAAAAATGAGTTTTCAGCGGGTTATATAAAAAAATTATGAGGTAAAATGGTGCTTTGTGTAGATTTTTAGTGGGAATCTTAACTAGGTTTTGTTTTTTGGATTTGGATTCTTGTGGCATTGTTTGCGCGATTTTCACGTATTTCTTGCTGTAAATTGATTGTTTTATTAATTCAATGCAATTGGGTTTTCAGCGACAGTTTTTGATGAATTTCATGCAAGTAAATGGGTTTTCAGCGAATTATATGAACATTTTACAAGCTAAAACGATGTTTTGCGCCTTCTGTACGAATTTCATTGAATAAATAAGTTTAGTCTGCGCGATTTTTTACGTATTTCGTGCTTTAAATTGATTTTCTATGTAATTTTAAGTTAATTTAATGCAACAAATAGGAGTTATGAGACATTTTTTGAGGAGTTTTATGCAATACATGCGTTTTCTGTATGAATTTCATACAATCAATAAGTTTTCTGAGCGATTTTTTACGTATTTCTTGCTATAAATTAATTTTCTATGTAATTTTTAGTTAATTTTAAGTTTAATAAAAACTTTTCAGTAGAGACAAAAAAACTTTGTATGCTTTGTATGTTTTTGTTGTATTTACTATTCTAATATTTCAGGTAAATACAATTCGAATGAAGAGGTTGCAGTAGTAGTGCCAACAACACCAACACCACCACCTTCAGTAGTCATACCTGCTCCGGCAACACCACCGCCAGTCGTAGAAAAACAATCGAAAAATATGAACAACAATCAAAGTCTGAAGCAACGTATCAATTTTCTTGTACTTAAGACACTACAAGAAAACACAGGCCGTGATCAGAAAAACATGATGAATCAACATCTGGTCGACAAGGAGGCATGGAAAAACAAGATCTTTCAAAACACTCGTGTTATTTGTAACCAAAAGGAGTGCCAGATTGTCATCGATGATATTATGAATAAGAAACCACCAATGAGAAATGTAAGAAAAAAATTATGTTATAATTTTAAAATTAATTTTTGTCTTTTTCTAGAGACAACAAATTGATGAAACTCAATGGCCGTTTACTTCAGAAAAGGTGGTTGTTGCATTTGATTGTGAGGGTATTAACTTAGGTGTAAAAGGCCAAATAACGCTCATGCAAATAGCAACAATGACAGGTTACGCATACATCTTTGATTTAATTTCATGTCCTGCGATGATGACGAGCGGATTGAAAAAGATTCTCGAATCACCGGATGTTATAAAAATCATCCACGATTGTCGCAACGATTCCGTCAATTTGTATCGCCAATTCAATATAACATTAAACGCCGTTTTTGATACTCAAGCAGCGCACGCAGTACTTACTTATCAGGATACAGGGAAACCAGTATATAAAGCAAAAAGCGTTGCTCTTAATGCTCTTTGTCAAACATACAACGCATCCGTTAATCCTATGAAGGAACAATTGAAAAATATTTACAGACGGGATCAGAAGTACTGGTCGAGGCGGCCTTTATCGAGGGAAATGATTTTGTATGCTTCGGCTGATGTATTGAGTTTAGTTCATGAGAATCTTTACATTCATATGTCGAAGAATGTTAGTCCTGATAATAAGAATTTAATGTTGGAGCTATGTGACGAACAAATTTTTCTACATATTAATCCTGATGCTGTTAAGTTGAAAAAACGGCAAAGGAAAACTGAGACTGAGGTAGCTGAATTAAGGGTCAAACTTTCGCAGCCTGCTAAGAGTATCGTTCTGAGCAACAGGGAGGTTCGACTCTTAAGGTATAATATATTGATAATTTATGATTTGTTGTGATTTTTTTATGTTTATTTGTATGTTTCAGATATATTGAATTGACTGAAGAAGAGAAAGAGAAACTGAAATCATCGGCTAAAGTAGCAAAGAAGTTAGAAAAGTTGGAAAGTTTAGGTCAAGACAAGGATTTCTCATCAGACGATGAAGAAAATGACAACGATTACCCAAGTATAGAATCAGACGCAACATCTCCGCGCAATTCCGAGCCGACTAGTTTAACTGAATCAATGCAATTAGTTGATTCGATATTAAGCGATACTAAAATAGATCGTCTGGATAAAATTGATAAATTAGAAGCAATATTAAGCGCGGCTGCTTTACTACCAACAGATAACGAACAAGCCTCGCTTGATCCGGTTTCTAATAAATGCACATGTAACTGTCACAAAAATAATGCAAAAGATACAGATAGGGTGATATCACCAACAAATAACTTTAAATCATCCGAAAACGAAATAAATCTCAATGATAATCAGCTATGTGTAGAAACACAAACTCTAAGCACCGGTGATATAGTTGTCACAAAAATCTACTTCAACGAAAACGTCGAATGATTATAATGGTAATATTTGCAGTATTTACGGATTTTGCTCAAAAGCGTTATATAGTCATATCAGGCAATAATTTTTAAATTAATTTTGCGTAAATACAAAAAACTCAATGAAACTGATAGTGAAGAAATAATTTTTTTTATATAAATTTTAGTCGTTAATTGTTTGATGATATATTATATTAAAAAAAAAATTTAGTAGGGTTGAAATAATTTTGAAATCACGATTGTGATGGTGCTTAACTAGGGAATTTAGTAATAATTTTTAGCTAATTAATTTTTTTTTTAATATCAGGTCACATGATGTTTGTTTTGTCTTTAATTTTTAATAATCAATGGCAGTTTGACCAAAATTTACAACTGCCTGCATTTTTATTATTGTCCGTTTTTTTTAAATAATAACGAATGCACTTAGTACACGTGGCCTTATTTGCTTTAGTCAATTCTTTGTTATTAATTAACCGAACATAATTGCGGCCATAATTTTAATCATTGTTTCCGTCAATTTTACTAAATAAGTGATATATATATTCAGGGACTTGTCCCGTCTTAATTATTTATTTTGGATTCATCTTGTCGATTAAGTCGTTACTTAATCGTTAATTAAGATGTTTACGATTAATTCTTTTCGTGTTATTTTATTAATTTAAATTATTTATAGGGCAATATGTTATGTATCTTCGTTTATACATTATTTCATTGCTGGTATTTGGTTGAAAAAAAATATGATAACTCAACTAATAAATTATATACAGTAACGTTTTATATTGTGAGTTGCAACGATTTATTTGACCTTTACCATTCAACCAAATTCATGTATGAAATAATAAATCCTGAAACTATCCGTCCATTATTGTATTTTTTTTAGTGAACAGACCAATAATTTATGTTGGCTACAGTTGCATCTTGAAAAAATTCGAAACATTGAATAAAAAACGGTTGGCCACACTGTACGTCAAAATACAATTTTGAGGTTACATTCCATGATTCACACGTTTGTTTATAATATTGTTTTTAAATTAAATAACGGCTACAATTATTTAATATAATAATCAAATTAGAAATGGAAGGCGAATCTGATAAATCTCCCGAAGATGTAAGTCCTAAGAAACCGATGACTGATGAAGAAAGATTAGCATTAGCTGCTAAATTGGACAAGGAATTGGATGAATTTATAGATAAATTACCGAAAAGAAAGCCACGTGAAGGTCCATTAGAAGATGGTTGGTTAGAGGAATTCGATAAGCATCCATTTTTTATGAAGAAGGTTCCCGAACCTGGAGAAGAAATGCATCCGTTATACGAAGGCTTGCAACAATTAAAATATGATCCTAACGAAAATACTCCTGAAGGTAGCTAATATTGTAATGTAACAATTTATTAATGCTCCTAACATTTTGTAGAATTGGCCATATCATATAAGGATGACGGTAATTTCAATTTCAAACATAAGAATTACCGCTTGGCAATCCTTGCTTATACAGAAGCAATCAAAGTCAAATGTGGAGATCCTGATATTGAGGCTTCACTTTATAATAACCGATCTGCATCAAATTGGTTTCTTAAAAATTATAGGTAATTTGTATATTTGGTTGCATAATTATTCCATTAAAACAAAATTAATTTGTTTTTCAGGTCATGTCTTAGGGATTGTGAATTGGCTCTAAAATTAAAACCCAATTATGATAAAGCCATAATCCGTGCAGCAAATGCTTGTTTTGCAATGGAAAAATATAAAGATTCTATCGAATTCTGTGATCGCATTTTAATCAAAAATTCTGATAATCAAGAGGTTTTGGTTCTTAGAAAAAATTCAGTGAATAAAGCTAAGGATCGTCAACGTGACTCTAGGAAACGGGAAGCAGCTTTGAAGAAAAAACAGACGGAGGAAGAAATGATTGTTGCTGAGATTGTTAAAAGGGGTATCAAGTTTGAGGGAACAAAAGGTACAATATTTTTTTTTCAAATATAAAGAATTATATAAAATTATTTTTAGATGTATTAAAATTGGAGATGTTAGAACCACATTTTCCCGAATTAGCTAATCATCGTGTTTTTTTAAACCCGTTTGGTCAGTTGGTATGGCCTGTTGTCTTTATGTATCCCGAATATCAAATTATGGATTTTGTGCAACAGTTCTGTGAAACCGATAGGTATATTTAGGTTTGATTTTTGGGTTTTTAATGTTGATTATTTTTATAGTATCAAGGAGCAAGTTCATATTGTCTTTGCTGAGGTTTCTGAATGGGATAAAAAGAAAATTTACAGACCGGATTCGATTAATGTTTATTATGAAGATAAGAAGAAAACTAAGGTTTATAAAGTGGATCAGGATAAGACTTTATTGGAAATTTTACAAAAAGATAGGTAATAATTATATAATTCAAATAATTGGAAATTTTTATGTTTTATTTTTAGTTTTATACTCAGTGGAGGTACTCCATCGTTTATATTGTTTGTCAAGGATAGCCTTCCTGAGAAGAACTTTTTGGAGAAATATTGATGTATTTATTTTTGTTATTGAAAATTGACTTTTGTTATGTTTTCCTTGGTGAGCATTCCATCCTATTTATCCTATTTTTAATCATTTCAAATTTTATCCATACAAGAAATTTTAAGTAGTTGGTTGAGAAATTACTTTAAAGTTTCAGTTATAATGCGATTATATAATTTGGAATAAAATTTTATTTATAAATTGTTATTTCAGTTACATTTGGATTTTTTTTAAATATCTTTAAAGGAGTCACCAAGTTCCTGTTTAGAAGGCAAAGTGCATTTGTTTAAAGTTACAATTGGTGAAAGAGAGGAAATCATATTTTTTGTTTCTTTTGGGCATGGGCTAATTTTATAGTTTCAAAAGTGTTGCTTTGGTGCTCTAATCGACAATGACATTAAACATTTGCAATTAAATAAAAATTATCAATAAATAATGTCCTACAAATAGAGGCTTGACTTGCTTCAAGTATGATTGCTTGATGTGATGTGGTTTAGGAGTTTAAATATGAAGCTATCGGCGAGAGTATTCACGTCGGTACTGATGTGATGAAGAGCGTTTGTTTCCGAGTGTTTCTGGATTATTTCCAGGGTTAGCCTCTCTGGCGAACCTGATGGGTTTTAGAAGCTTTTTCCGTGGGTTTGTAAATAACACTTGTTAACAGTTTGACGGCTTTTTTTTATATCCGCAACCGTTCTTACTGGTACTTGTTGTCCACGCTTTTTTCCTGGTATCTTGAGAAGAGAGTCCGTCCAATCCATATTCGTAACGAATCTTCATTTCATCCTTTTCATTAGAATTCTTGTAATACTGGGTGATGATCAGAGCTTAGGTCATTGATTATTCTAATCTCGACTTGATACTTGACGTCCTTGAGTGACCAGCATAGCTGCAATGCGTGGGTTCTACTCATCGTAGTCTTCCAATGCTCGACATCAAGAAATGAAGACTAGAATTTCTTTTGTAACCATTGAACTGTGCGCAAAGATCGACTCACTTTGCGTTTATTATTTTTGGTGCTGCTGGTGAGAGAATGTTACCAAACGATTTCTTTGCTATTACACCAACGGGTTTGCAGGGACTTGAAGTTTGAAAGGAAGACTGGCCCAAATCTACACAAGCTTGGGCGCAGGTATGGCGTTAATTTTGTTTTTGTCTTGAGCGGCTACCATTTTGATGTATGCTTTGAAATCCTGAAAGTTGGCGGGATGAGGGTCTAAACAAAGAGCACATTTAAGAAATATGGCCTTGGGGCAAATGACTGATTGAAGGGGGCCCGATTAGTTTCAACAGATGCTATGTAGCAACTCCAGGTTGCTACATAGCATCTCTTGGCGGTGTGACCGTAAAGTTGACACTTTTGGCTATTGAGAAACGCCACCGCTTTGTTTTTTGAACTTTGCTGTAACCTTCAGGTCCATGAGCTCAGATTTATAATGTTTGCTCTTTGCACAAAAATTAATGGGAAACATCTTCTTCTAAAGAAGTCGGCCATTTGAGTTTTAAAGTAACTATATTAACACGAATATTTTTGTGAGTATTGAATTCGGATAAGATAGCGATGTCGTTGTTGCTGAAGTATTTTTAAAGCCCGGGAAATTGTGTTTTCCTTTTAATACAAATGCCAAACGGTGGGAGTTAGAAGATGCATTTGTTGGAGGTTTGGTAGGGTTTAGGTTTGCTGTTTAAACACTTCGGTAGATGTCTTTTTGGCATTTGAGTTAAATGTTGGTGGTTGTCTAGTAGCAGTCGCTGAAGGCTAATGACCTGTTAATAATTTGAACAGAGGTGGAAACTCATCTTGAGTTTTTTTTTGTTTCTTTTCTACAGTTGTGAATCTTTCGGAGTTTTTGGGTTTTCTTGCGGTAGAGTTGGTGGAGAGTCGACTTGCTTTCTCTGGTGCGGCGAAGTCAAGGATGTTGGCGTCGTCCTCCGTGGCTGGTCTCTTTATTGTTAGTTGTTTTAGCTTTTTTTTTTGTTTTAGCTAGATTTATGTCTTAGCCTATACATATAGGGTGATGGCGCGGGATGTTAGAAGTGGAGGCCATTGTGTCTAGGAACTTGTCGCCATTTTGTTTATCCGTTTTCTCAATTCCTGGATTCTTTTTGAAAAGTAGACGGCACAGGCTCCATTGCAGCAGCGTGGAATTTGAAGTTACTAAAAAAATTATTAAGATTTCTTTAAATAATAAAATGTTAGTTTTTGCAATTATAATTGCGTTTATTAATAGTGGGTTTCTTTTGCTATTGCTTGCTGTCAGCTGCTGCGTGTTACCGCAATAACTTTTGCAGTTTTTCTTCACTATTTAAGTGTTGTAGCCACACACACTGCACCCATCTTCA
Organism: Tachinus rufipes; assembly: GCA_963932245.1. NCBI lineage: Eukaryota > Metazoa > Arthropoda > Insecta > Coleoptera > Staphylinidae > Tachinus > Tachinus rufipes. Next base: position 84,509,603 of record OZ010748.1, on the reverse strand, counting down.
GGACCCAATTTTCTGTAAAGACGCCCTCACAACTGTTTCTCTTTTCTGTAGCAATTTCTAGGAGGAAACAATAGTCAAAAGCCTTGCACAAACTCCATTAATTTCTACTTCCTCAGGCATTAACACCAGTACAGAACCGTTTCTAGCAACTACCTCCAACAAAGCTAGACTGCAACAGAAGAAATCACGTAAGGGTTGTGCGTCTTTGTGGCCCAAACTTTTGTTTTTTTACTTTGCAGGTAAATCAACCTTCTTGGAAAATTACGTTCAGGAATGGATCACGTAAATTGTTTTTGGTATTGCCACTATTGGGTAGTACTGGTTTTGCATACTATAGTTTACACGCTGGTTACAATCACTGCACTTTGCGATTGTCTGATTTGTGTAGCGCGCTTGGGCTTAGATTTTTGGTGCTGCATTGTTGTGGGTCGGTATTTAGAGGGCGTTTTTCTAGACATACGCACCTGAGCTTTGGACAGGTTAAAGTTGTTCTTGTGCTCCTTAGTGGCGTATCTAGGGTTTTTTTAGTCTTCCTCGAAAAATGTTGAAAGCATGTATTTTTTACTTTACTTTCGCCCAGGTTTAGACTTGTTTAGGTGCCGTAAAACTTCTTGACACCCTTGTTTCCACGCACATTGCTGAGCCTTAGCTACAGTGCTGGTACTGCCCTAACAGTGGTGTTGTCTCATAGGGTTCCAAGTCCGCGTCAAGTAGTGAGAGCAAGATGTTGGCAAGTGGTAGTGGTTTACCTTTGAAAGTTTAGTTTCTATATGCTTTCTTGGATTGTCTATGTCGATCAGATTGGGGTAGTTGGTTTGGCAATGACCTAGAGTAAGCTTGGTACATCTATCAGATTTTGGCTTATTTTCCTTTGCTGAAGTTGTCCGTGTCTGACCAACCGGTTGCAATGTCAATCGGATACTCAGCGTGGGAGGTACTTGGTGCGAGTTGTCAGAGGTTCTTCTCAAACTTTTTCAGATTGGCTGTCTAGCTCGGGGCTTTTTTCTAAGTTGTCCATAGGTGGTTCAATGGGTTTGAGAGGTGTCCAGGTAAGGTATTATTAGGGTCTTCCGTTCTGAGTCAAAATCTTGACCAACTTTATCCAGCTCGGGGTCTTATGATGTTCAATGGTCTACTATTAATTATTTTTTCAATCTTGTTTAACAGTACAATTTTATAGGTATAGATTTTTTTGCTGCAAAGGTTTTGTAGTTTTTTTTTTGTAAAATCAGAAGTTTTACAAAATAAGTTATACACTAAAATATACAATTTGGTAGTTGTTAACTTTTGAAAACGTTTTTTAGGTGGTAGAAGCATCTGGTAGTGAGGAACGGAATTGTTGATTTTTTTCTGGTGACGGTTTTTTTAAGTATTTGGCTAGTACTTATTATTATTATTATTATTTGACATAGCAAAGGTTGTGAGACGGCGGTTTTCTGGAAGTAGCGGCATCTGTCAACACTTCCGCAGCGTCAACATTTTTAACATTTGTGTATGCATGCTAGAAATAAGGCTTTTATCATAGTGGCGTTGTTTAGCCCATGGTAGTCTATACATGTAACGACCATAGCGCAATGATTTAGTACGAGGATTGTTGAGCAGGCAGCTTGGGATTGATTCTCGGCAGCGGCAATTTTGTTAAATATGGAAGGCAAACTAGCAAAATATTTAATTAGTAAACCCTTCTAGTGGTGTGGTTTGAATTCTACGTTAAATTGTAGGTTCAGCATGTTTGTGTAGAACTATTATCGCACACCACAAACATACGAAAGGGGTTCACACGCTCGTAGCTAGCACGTGCACAAAAGCATGGTTTTGCATCACTTTTCGACGATACAATCACTCCGGATGTCAGCATCTTTTTCACTTGTTTGTAAATTAGCGATTTTTTATTTGCGTTATAAGCGCACGCTCACAGAGGTCTTGTTTTGTCGATCCGAATAAGTAAGAGTTTGGTGCTTGCATCCATGTGCACTATGCGTCGCGTAAAATCAAAATTTGGGTTGTGATGTTTTAGCCACTATATATTGTCCAAAGATTACATTTTGCCCCGAGTTGAGCTGCAACTAAGAACGGATATAATTCGCACACACTCATTGATCATTTTTTTGGTGATTTTTAGGAGATGTTGTAGGTTTGCCTGACAAACAACTTGTTGTTGTTGTTGAATGGGTGATGTCAGCTCCGTTGTGAAGTGAGCTGCATCTTACTTGGCTCGTACGCTAGCTTCACGTACTTTGTAGCCATGATTGCCTTTTTTAATTATTATTTAAAATAAATGTTTCATCAATCACTAGCGTGTACCCACCAGTTAGGAGTGTGTACACGCCAGTGAAGGCAAAACTGAGTTACAAGGACAAGGGTGACATAGGAATAAGATTAAAACTCTTCTCGAGCCGGAGCTCCGGCGGCTCTGTCACAACACAGGGGGGAGCCTCGGACGGGAAGATGTTAGTAGTTGTTGGATTGTAGTGAGTGAGAATTATAGTACAATTTTTGATTCTCTGACATATTCGCACAGAGCAGCGTAAACTTTGGTATGTTTGGAGGCAATCAGTAGATCCATGGAGGTAGGGAGATCTACTTCACAATTACATAATCTCTGCCAAAGTTTCTGTTGATTTTGTCTAAATCTATTACATTCAAAAAATAGGTGGTCTAATGTACCTACTTGACCACAACAACATAGAGGATTGCTTACAATGTTTAATCTATATAGATGCCATGGTGATCTAAGGTGTCCTGATCTTAGCCTACTAAGTAGGCCTACTTCCGCTTTAGAATGGAACGGTGTTTTTTTAAACCAAGGAGTTGAATGCGTAACTTTGTTTATCAGATTATAATATTTAGTTCCCTTGGTCATAGAGGTTGAGTCAAAAAGTAGTTGCCATGCTTGCATCCCCTCTCGCACGAAGCTGGCATAGAGGTCGGTGTAATTGATACTGATATCATTACATCGCCTCCCATGTCCTCGTTCCGCAATTTCGTCGGCTAATTTGTTACCAGCTAATCCTATGTGGTTCGGAACCCAACACCAATGTACCGCATAACCTTTGTTTTGTAGCGAGATCAATAAGTTTTTGATGTGTGTGACCCAGATGTTGTCTTTAATGCTGCATGCTGGGGAGCATATCGCATCAAGAGTACTCCGGGAGTCTGTAAAAATTACTGCCTTTGACAGATTGTAAAATGCTACCAAAATCAATAAGGCTCTATAAATGGCATATAATTCAGCTGTAAAAATCGAGGCATGTTGGGGTAGTTTTCCAGCTTCTTCCAAGTGCCGGCAGGGTATGTAGACACCGTAGGCCGCCGAATGAGGGTTTTGTTTTACAGATCCGTCTGTAAAAATGTAAACAGAATCTGGCCAAAGATTGTAAATAAAACTTTGAAAAACGGTGTTTACTGAGCTGCAATCAATGTCTTTTACCAAAAATTTGTGGTAGGTCATTTTCAGGGCAAGGGATTGAAAAGGGGATAAAAATAGTTTTGAGAATGCGCTCTTATTGATAATTCTTTCAAACTGGGAGATTTCGTTAAAAGCGGAGATGATCATGGGACATCCCTTTGAGGGCCAGAATGGCCGTTTGCCAAACATGTCACTGGCTCGAGAAATGGCTTCAAATGTCATACCTCCTCTCATCCCGAACAGTTTTGCTACATATTTTTTTGCCAACACTTGTCGTCTTATGAGCAGAGGCATTATGCCAATTTCCACTTCCATAATATTAATCGGTGTGGAGTTCATTGCTCCTAAACAAATTCTGATACCTCGATTTTGGATTTTATCTAATATAGCTGTTGTAGCTTTGCTACAGAAGGAGAAAAGATGGGATGCAAAATCTAAGCGTGAACGGACAAATGCTTTGTAAAAGAGCAACAACGTCTCAGGGTCTCCTCCCCAATTAGTACCAGATACACACCTGAGAATATTGATTCCCTGAGCACATGATTTTTGTAGGGCATTTGCATGAGTGCTCCATGATAGTTTGTCGTCGAATGTAATCCCCAGAAATTTATAAAATGGGACACAAAGTAGAGGGGTGTTATTGATAGTTGGTATCAGTAGCTGAGGTGCTATATTTCTGTTGCGGGACAAAAAAATCATCGATTTGCATTTGTCTACCGATAATTCTAAATTACGGATGAACAGATTTGTTGCTGTTTCCGACAGTACTGCATTGATGTTATGTATTACGCTATTTGGAAATGCGCCCGACGAGTATATGGCAAAATCATCAGCATATGACACTATTTTAACCGTGGGAATTGAGGGGTGGACTAGCGAGTGTATATATATATTAAAGAGAATAGGGCTTAACGGGCTGCCCTGAGGCAGTCCTAAGTAAGAAGTCCTAGGGTTCTCTTCTGGAGATGTTCCTGACAAATACAGCTTTTTTTCCGAGACTAACTCCATTATGATGTTTATGAAAGATGGATGCATATTTAAGCTTATCATGACCGATTTGAGGTGAGCAATACATACGTTATCATAAGCTCCTTGTATGTCTAGAAAACATACACACAGAACATGTTTGAGCCAGAGCTGTAATAATATCGCTGTAAAGGGTAGCGATGTTATCGTAAACACTGTGGCCTTTTCTGAAACCAGTAACTCCAGGAGGAAAAATTGAATTTGTTTCGCACCATCTCTCTAGTCGAATTTTAAGGATGTTTTCAAATGTTTTTCGGATACAAGAAAGGATCGCAATAGGACGAAAGGCCTTATCTGAATCTGGAGATGGTTTGCTTTTTGGTATCAATCTTGATGATTTTCCATACATCAGGAGTTGTTCCATGTTCCAAACAAGCATTGAATATTTGCACCAAGTGGGCTTTAATGACACCCGGAGATTCGCGTATCATAGAATACGAAATGTTGTCGGAACCAACAGCAGAGTCTTTCCTACCTTCCAACGCATAATGCAATTCAGATTGCTATATCGGCTTGTTCATCATGTGCGGAATATCGCTAAATACTGTCATCGGTGATAACACCGAAGGATGTTGGACATATGGGGGAGCAAGTTTTGATAAAAATTCGGTTGCCCAGATCTCATCCTTAATGGGGGGGTATGGTCTATTAATTCTGGAAAACCTTTTTATGGTTGTCCACACGTAAGAAGGTGAAGAATTTCTGTTTAGAGAACCGCAGAATTTTCTAAAACTCTCCCTCTTTTTGCGCAAAAGGAGCTTTTTGGCTTCCGCCATAGCCTTCCTCGCCGCAACCAGATGGCAGAGCTTACCTGTCCTACGAAATATTGATAGAAACCGTTTTCTCTTGTTCACTGCTTCGGTACACTCTTTGTCCCACCAAGGGCAAGGATCTCGTTCAGTATTGCGAGGTGATGCCACACAATTAGGGGAGGATGCTTTTGCAGCGTCTACCAGCCAGGTCTCAAGTTCCTTGTAATTGGGAGAAGGGTTATGTTCCCAATTTGCCAAAAGATAGTTAGTGTAGGAGGGCCAATTAATGTTCTTTAAATTAATAGGGTAAGGGCGATTGTTCGCAGCTGATCGAGCATGATTAAGATAGATTTCCGTAATAATTGGAAAATGGTTGCTTCCGTATGTGTCATGCAGAGTCTCTGACCGACATCTCATCGCAACTTCAGGAGATGCTATCACCAAATCTATGACGTTAAGATGGTGTTTGTTGGAGACCCGTCATTTAGTATTACTAGACCTAATGAGTCGATAGCCGCTTCTAACTCTATTCCATTTCGGTTGTGATGATGGTGACCCCATAAGGGGTGGTGTGCATTAAAATCACCAACAATAATAAATGGCGGAGCTAGTGAGTTAAAAATGTTCATCCAGTTGTTTCTATTAAGTGATTTGTTAGGTGGGCAGTAGCATGAAAGGATTGTGAGAAAAAAAGCTGAGGATTGAACAAATTGGACAGCTGAAGAGATATTAAAAGATGGGGTTTTAGTTTTGAAAAAGAAATTTTGGTTAAAATAAGATGAAATACCTCCATACCCGTCTTCTCTCATATTGTGAAAAGAACTAAAGCGGGGAAAAGAAAAATATTTATTCTGTTGAAACCATGTTTCACAGATTGTGACAGCGTTTATGTCTAAATCATGCATCAGTCGCGACAATTCGGCCTTTTTGTTGTATCCTGACTGGATATTCCAACTAAGAAGACGAATCGATGGCTTGAATGTACAACTAAATTATTCAGGGACGTGAGAATATTAGAAATTGATGCGTGTGCATCCTTTGGGTTTTGAGACGAATATTGTCTTATTGCCTTAATTAATGTCTCTACAAGATTTTGAATAAATCTTGCATTGACAGAAGGTAACATGCTATCGGCCGGGTATGCTAAAGTAGAGTACGCAGCATCGGGAGGCAGCGAAACCGTAGAGTTAAAAGAGGCTTGTCTTAATGCTCGCGCTTTTTCCGGCGATCTGTTATTGGTTCTCTTTCTTTTATGAAAATGATCTCTTGACGACTCGCCAACAGAACCATTGCCATTTCTAGCATAGGGATGATCGTCTGTGTTAGCAACCGGTGCTCTAACTGCTGAGGAAAAAAGTTGTCGTATCGGGAGGTGTGAGTGGGAAACTGGTTCAACTATTGTAAAAGCAGTGGGAAAGTCTCTGTCTTGTTGGAGATTGGCTTGTTTGGTAGGATTCAGCGAAGATGCTTCATGAAACGAGTAGCCGTGATAAGCCATCGCCTCTTTAATTTTGGTTTGTCGTGAGAACTCCGGACAGATCCTGTTAGCTAATAAAGTTTTAATTTCATTGGAGTAGTGGCTGCCTTTACAATACATACAACAGGGTGAGAGCGCCGTAGAACAACTTTCCAGTTTATGCGAACCGGAGCATGATGGGCATTTAGGTTCGGGGCTTTTGCAGACCTTAGAGGTGTGACCATATCTCATGCAATTGAAACACTGTATCACCTTTGATATGTATAACGTGACTGGACGAGAGTTACGATTTAATATAAATGTTTTGGGCAGAATGTGACCTCGGAAGGTTATTAGTACTGTATTGGAGGGTTCAAATCGAAATCCTTCTTCGCTTTGCACCTTTCTATTAAAACGTTCAGCTTTTAAAATCTGCACATCCAACGAATTTTTACCTCTCGCTACAATTTCTGTTACGTCAATGTCTTTATCTATACCACGAATTAATCCCTTGCACGAAATGTGGTGTGAGGGGATGTAAGCTTTGATGCTATGATTTAATAAAAAGGGACCTTTTAAGAATTTATTCGCATCTACGTAACTGTTAAAAAAAATTCCGATTCTATTTCTACCTCGAGGTTCAACTTTCGATGCTGGTATTTTCTCATTGATTAATTTAGAACCTATCCCCATAGGAGTGATGGATTGGTTGTTAGTAGGCTCTATATATATTTGAAATGGACCAGTATCGGAGGGGTTAAAACTATCAACAAGTGCTGTAATAACACGTGTGGGTGCCATGGATGAGTTGCCGGTGCTATTATTAATTTGCTGATCTGTATTGGTAATATCACCAACTTAATTCTCTGAGTTTACATTCTTCATCTCAACATCTCCTTGTGAGGAATTGCCACCGGGGCTCTTCCCCGCCATGCTGGTGGCTTGCCCGAGCTCTGCTCAGACAAGCTCACCTTATATAAAACAATTAAGACAACACAGTTCTCACTCACCCCGTGTTAATAAGCATAGGATATAATGACAACAACAGATATGGGATAGGATAGCTATTAAATTGCTTATCGCACTTTACACACTAGTCTTTACTGTCGACTAGATCGGTCCGTAGTTCGGAGCCGAATGTAATTTAACTCTATAATATTTATTTTGACAAACAACTTGCTTTGTAGAAGTTTTTGGCAGATGTAGTTTGACGTTTTTTTTATTTGTTTTACTGTCTATAAAGTGGTGTTGCTTCTGCAGCTATACCGCAATGTGGGGTAAGTAGTTTGTTAGACTAGCTGCACACCTATTTGTTTGGGTATCTGTTGTTTTAGTGTACGTTTACCTCAGGAACGTTTTCCGTGTTTGATTTTTAAGATTGAGCTTTTCTCTCGGCTGTCTTCTTTTGCTAGAGTTGTTCCAGTTTGGCTTAGATTTATACAGCAATTTTGATGAGGTAGGTCAGATTGTAAAATTCTACAATTGCCGTGAACAAAGTTGATTTGGTGGTTAACCAGAATCTGCTCGCTTGTCTTTAAGGCAACTTGCCAGTATAAATCAATAAAAAGGTAGCTACCGGTTCCTTGTTCGCTTGTTTGCTCACCCAGAAATGCGTTAATTCAATGATGATGTCGAGGTCGAGTTTTTTTAAGTCAAACATTTTACGTGATTTTTGTAGTGGCAATATCGGGAATTTTGTATTGCATAAACTGCATAAAGTGGCACTTTAGTTTGTGGAGTAGGTCGGCAAAGTCTGGCAGGTACTCTTCTGGGCGCTGTGTTGCGTTTACGATTTGATTTTTGCTGTCATCCAGCATTAGAGGCCTTGGTTGTCCTCTGTGATTCATTGCTTTGGCTATTTCCAGTGTATTTGGAGCCATGGGCATATTTTATTTATGATTGTGGTTTTTGGGGTGACGGTAAGTTTGTTTTTACTCACCTGGCCTACAAGGAGTTTTGGTCTGCCATGTGAGTATCAAGTTTTTATGTTTTGATTTCCACAAAGTGTGGCTTTTGTTGGCTGCGTTATTGAGGGAGGAGATTTTACAGTTTGCTAAGTGCCGCTACAACCAATTAAGGGTGTAGTTGGTTGGTAATTTGGGTGGAAAAACCTCTGACTGTTGAGTCAGCCTTCTGAGTTTTGAGAAAATGGTCATTGCTAGGAATAACATTATCTTTTTTCAAATTTGACATAAGCTTAGTTACAAATCAGCTGAGATAATTTAAAAATTGAAGAGACCGTTTTTTAAGATGAACAAAATTGTTTGAGTGATTAGCATGTGCAGCTGAGACTAATGTTTGTTTTTCCAAACTTTACTTTGAATTTGAATAGCTTATAGTTTATATCTTTGCTAAGTTATTAGTGGTTTATCAAATTATCTGTGCTTAAATTAACCAGTATTTTGGTTGCATCCCCGAGAACATTTCAGAAGGTAATTTGTATAATAACTCCCCTACTATCTACGCCACTGAGTGATTTGAATTAACATTCCTGAGGCCCTATTCTGGCGCTCATTGCGATCTCGCAACACGTCATAGACTTCCCCTACTGGAGGGGAGTGGTGTCGTTACCGGTATTCTGGCACTTTTCTGCGATGTCGATTGACGTCATCATTTGCGAGAATTTTATTTTTAAATGCGACACCTCTCAAGCTGTCGCATTTGCAATTGCATATCGCATATGTTATATGAAGTTGCAGTTATTGTAGTGAATACACAAATAGTTTTCTATAATTTTGAAATAATTATTTAAAGGTAGGTAATAATATTTTGCTATGTAATAAATTACCTATAATAATTGAATTGAATCACTATCACAATATCCAACTTCTAATAAATCACCTAATAAACTATTAGCTGAATAACCTAACTTTTATAAAAATTTAATTTGATTTATTTTTGTTACACCTCTGAGTATTTAATAAATTATATTCTTAGGGCCGTAATATTCAACTCCTAATAAAGCACCTAATAAACTATTAGCTGAATAACCTAACTTTTTTAAAACTTTAATTTGATTTAGTTTTTATACACCTCTGAGCGACTAATAAATTATATGCTTAATGTTTTTATTTGTTATAAATGTATATTTTATGCATATATTTAATTGGCTATCCATAGGTTTTAATAAAACTACTACTACTACTACTACTGATTTTGAGTAACTTCCTATCAGGCGGTACGGGTCACATATGCCCCTTGCTTGTCTTTCATATTTAGCGGTACGGCGCTCATGCGTAACCGCGTTAGCATGTCGCAGTAAAAACCGTCGCACGCAGGGAAGTTGAAATTATGGTCCGCCAAATACAAAAATGCTGCCCCTTAACGCAGTGAACATGTTAAAAAATTTACATACTACATAGTACATTTTTAGGATATTTGCGAGTATATATTATATTAATTATTAAATAAAAATACATTATAACTGGATTAAAAAAATAATATAAATATCAATATCATTGAGTCAACTTCAATTCATTCTAAATTACTTCATACACAATTAAAAAGATGGCGCTCAAATGGCGATTGCAATAGCCTCAAAATACCGTCGAGTCGATCGTGCAATTAGAATACGTCATTAAATGCGACACGATACGTTGTGTCGTTTATGATGCAATATGCGACAAGCGATACGAGATAGTCGCAACATGCCAGAATAACCCCCCTGAATTATTGTTCAAAACATTCTTATGGTGGAATTCATGAAAGCTGATTAACGTTAATCAGCGTTAAATGTGACAACATAACCTCAACTGTCAAAATTAATTTTATTAATTCAATATAAATACTTGATATTTACATTGCGATAGTTACAAATATTATTTTTTTTTTATTTCTGATAGTTATATATTGTGTCAAACTTGTCTTTGTGGTAGCATTACTATAAATAGTTTTGCGGTTGTCAAATTTAATCAACCGTTACTTTAACTGGCTTTCATGAATTCCAGCATTAGGTTGTAAATTTGAGAATAAATTACCATGTAATCAGTTATTTATATTTATCCATCGCCATCAAGTGATGCCGTAAAACGTAAATACAATGATGCAGATTTGTGAAAACCGAAACAATTTGTGTTTGTGTAACTTTTGTTAATTTTATTGTTGACAATTTAATCAAAATGAAGTATGTCATTGTGAAAATGATGGTTGAATAAAAAATGATTGATATGATAATAATTCTAAAATTTGTTTTTCTTTAATTGCAGATTTTGAATGTAGCGCTTATGAACAGGTGGGGCCTGTGACGAAATTCCCCCAGAGCCGGTCGTCCGTCTGGGGGATTCGGGTGAAAGTGAGCGCTTCGATTGGCAGCATCGTCGCATATTTATACAAAATGGCCGTGCTGGTGTAGAGTGGACCCGTCGCCAAAGTGTACACACATTTCCGCCGATTCTTAACATAAATAATATCCGTGCAGGCGAAATACGTGCATAAATGTGTTCATCGAGGGTGTCTCCGTGCGTGACGCGTGCCATCTCGCCCCCCGATCGCACGAAAAAGTGAAACAACCCGCCCGAAAAATGTGAGTGCATCTCTTTGTTTCCTACTGTTGACTATGTTGAACAGTGGACATTTTTCTATGTTTTTCTGAACGGAGTGCCGGAGACGTGATCGGCGCACAGCCGCCACCAAAACCCTTGTGATATTTTAACCCTTGTTTTTACGTGAGTATTACACCCTTATTAACAATATCCTAAAGCAGTTTGGCGAAAATCGCCCATTGAAAAAGTCGAAAGTAGGACACTATTACTTTGGGCGTTTCACTGTAGAATGTCGGCAGTGTTTGTCTGGTCCGCCGCATTTTGATTTATGTATATTCTTTATAATTTTTATTAAAACTATCGATTTATCGGCTGTTTATTGCCCGAGAGGACCCATAAAACCTTCTCGCGTTTATCCCACACGTCGGGAATCTGATGAATTTCGTGCAGGAATTTTTTTGTAAGTCAGACAAATTGCCACCTATTAATTACTTTTATTATTGCAACGTTTTTTACTCTTATCTTTCCACCCTTTAATGCTGATTAAATTAAATTAATTAATTACTTAATTAAACACCATGTTGACATTGTTTCCAGCCTCTCATTTATATTACTAATTATTCAAAAACACAATTTAAAAGGCAAATTAATTCAGCCCCGAATCAATATTGGTTTTGCCTGCAAATTAACAAAATTGTTTACTGATGAAGCTTTTTAATTAATTATTAATTTACCTAATGAATAATATTAAAATATCTTTTAACCACATTTTACGATCGCATCTCATTGTTATGTATGTCACTGCAGGAATGTTAATGCGAAAGAATCATGCAGCTTCGTGGTTAAACAATAATATTTTCTGGTGGTCAATTTTCAATGTGAAAATGGTACTTGACATCAAAGTTAACTGTGTGTGGTGAAATTTTTGTTGTTATGAGCTAGAAAGGTTAAGAATTTATAATTAATTTGCGTACGTCTAATTAATTGGTGTAATTAGGTTAGTCTGTGTTATAATTAGCTCTACTATGTACAGCATTTATATAACTTATGTAGGTAAGGTATATGAGATGCTCAGCTAACAAAACATTGCAATTTATCTTTGATATTAATTAGTACCTTAATTATAATAACAAAATTGCTTTAAAATCTAAATTTAATACTAACAGAGTTAAACTTAATTAATATTTAATACTAACAACACAATATTCAAGATTTTTTTAATGAAATTGTTGACCATTTCAGGTTAGGTTGTAGAATATTAAAAATTTGACTTTGATGAATGTCAAAAACCGGTTTGAGTGTAAAATCAAAATTTGGTTTTAAATTTATATTAAAACTTAAATGTTGAAACTTGGTTCTGAAATGTATAAATAACATTTAAACATCAAAATCTTGCTCTATTGTTATTGTGTTCCAAACTTTAAATGTGATTTTCTGGTCTTGATTTGTTCAAATGACAATAAAATTGTCAAATTTTGGCTGAAATATGTTTTGTTATGCTTTAAACATCAAAATCTTGTTCTGAAGTGTAAAAATATAGCTCTAAAGTATCTGCAATATCTTAAAGATGTTAGAATAACCAAAATTTGAACAATAATTATTACAATTCGGCTTATAATATTCACATATGGTTTTGGTATATCTAATGTTGTTAAAGTATCAAAATCCGGCCATGTTGTGTTAAAATTTAGTTGTCGTTATGACTAAATCTGGTCTTGTTTTGTTAAAGTTTGATTAATTAAACTAAAATCATAAAAATTTGTTCTTTGGATGCAACAAAATAGCCTTTATGCATTAAATCTTTTTTTGATATATAAAAATCTGACTATATTCACAGCAGACTTTAATATAGTGTTAAAATAATTAAATTGGGGCCATATTATTCTTAATCCAGCTTTTATGTATCAGTTTTATACTTTAAAATATCTAAATTTGATAAGTCTACTTACTGCTCATGAAATCTTAGGTATATTGAAAATGTGATGAAATTTTGAGAAATTCTATTGATTTAGAAAAAGAAAATTTGCAATTCTGCATGGTTTTGTAATTTGTTTTTGATGAAATTTTTTAGATAAAAAATTACTTTCGACATTTGTTCTATAACTTTGATTCAACTTTTGAAATGTTTAAAGAATTTGGTTCTAAAATTAGTTTTTTTTTTTTTTTTTTTTTTTTTGACAGGTCCAACTTTTATAGTTTTTACTATTTGACGAAATTAGCTTCAAAATTAGTTTTTTTGCGTTTTTGACAATTCTTGTTCTATAGTTTTTGATCCAACTTTTGTGATATTTGAAGAAATTGACTACAAACTAAGGTTTTTAACATTTTTGACAGGTTTAATGTAAAAATATTGCAAACCACTTTAATAAATTTTGTAAAAATTTGTTTATGTAACAACTCTTTCTTCAACTTTTATAATTTCCAAGATATTTGAAGAAATTAGTTTTTGCATTTTGGACAAATTCAATATCAAAATCACCTTTTATATATTTTGTAAGATAACTTTTTATATAACTTTCACAACTTTTGAGATATTTGAAGAAATTGGCTTCTAAACAATGTTTTTTGTATTGTTGTAGGTTAAACATCAAAATATTGTTAAAAAAAATTGTAGAATATTTAATGCCTTACAATTTTATGTAACAAAGTTGAAACTTTTATAACTTCTAAGATATTAGAAGAAATTAGCTTCAAAACGAGATTTTTGCACTTTGACAGTTTTAATGCCAAAATTTTATAGAAAATTAAATTTTTATGAAACAATTTTTTCTCTCTTTTATAACTTCTGACCTTTTTGAAGAAATTGGCTCTAAAACCAGGTTTCTGCATTTTTGACAGTTCTAATGTTAAAATAATAAATACATCTTTTATAAATGTTGTAGGATTTATTTCTTACAATTTACACTTTTTATCCAACTTTTATAACTTTTGTAATTTTTGAAGAAATTTGCTGTCAAAATATTTCAAAATACCTTTAATAAATTTTGTAGAATTCTTTATAACTTTTATGTAACAACTTTTTTTTCAACGAAAACTGAATTTCTGCATTTATTTACAGTTTCAATGTCTAAATAATAAACAATTTGTAGGAAATTTTGTTTCTTAAAATTTTTGTTTTATAACATTTTGTTGAACTTTTACAACTTTTGAGATATTTGAAGAATTTTTTCAACTTTTATAACTTTCAAGATATTTGCTTCTAAACAAATTTTTGAATGTTCGACTTTGAAGAAAATTAAATTCCTCACAATTTTTATGAAACAACTTTTTTTCTAACTTTTAACTTTTGAGCTTTTTGAAAAAATTTGCTCCAAAACTATGTTTCTGCATTTTTGACAGTTGTAATGTCAAAATAAAAATAAGAAATTTTATTCTTTACAATTTGTGTGTATAAACTTTCATCCAACTTTTGGGATATTTGATGTAATTTGCAACAAAACAAGGTTTTTTGCATTTTTGACATCAAAATATTGCAAAACACTAAATAAATTTTGTAAAAAATGTTATTTCTTATAACTTTTATGTAACAATATCTTTTCCAACTTTTATAACTTTCTAGCTATTTGAAGAAATTAGTTTCAAAATTATCATTGTAGAAAATTTTATTCTTCTATTGTTATTCTTTTGTTCTTGTATGTAACTTTCATAATTTTTGAGGTATTTAAAGAAATTTAAAAGAGTGTTTCTTTCAACTTTTGAGGTAGCTCCAAAACCAGGTTTCTGCGTTTTGACAGTTTTAATGTAAAAAAAAAGAATAATTTGTATACATTTTGTAGAAAGTTTTATTTTTTACAATTTTTTGTTGAGATATTTGATTAGATTTTTGCTTTTTTGACTGGTTTAATAACTTATGAGTTATTTATTTGAAGAAATTAGCTTCAATAGCATGTTTTCTGCAAATTGGCAACTTAATTATTGAAATATCATCAAACGTTATTTGAACTTTTTGAAAATAGTTAAATTATGCACAACTTTCCTATTTCAACTTTTTTATAACTTTTACAACTTTCAACTATCAAAGAAAAACTACTGTCAATACAAGTTCTTAGTCATTTTGGCAGGTTAGTTGTAAACATATAGAAAAACAGTTTTTAAGAAAATAAGATTTGCAACTTTGATTTATTAACTGTTTTTCTAACTTTCATAACTTTTGAGATGTAAAAAAAAACAAACTAAAACCATGTTTTTTTGCATTTTGACAACTTAACTGTCAAAATGTTCTATGAACACGATAATTAAATTCTGCACAACTTTTAGAAAATTTAATTCTTTCCAACTTTTTTCTAACTTTTGAGATAGATCTAGAACCAGGTTGCGTGCGTTTTTGACAGATTTAATGTAGGAAGTTTTATTTTTTACAATTTTTGTTGATATATTTGAAGAAATTGGCTACAACACAAGGTTTTTGACTGGTGCCAAAAATCTTTTTCCCAACTTTTATAACTTAGCTCTGAAAGCAGGTTTTTGACAGCTTCAATTTTGACAAAAAACACTATTTTGCGAAAGGTCTTTGATAAATTTTGTAGAAAATTAGTTTCCAGATATTTGAAGAAATTAGAGTTTTCTTGAAAGTCTAATTTCTTACAATTTTTGGTTTATACCTTTTCATCCAACTTTTGTGATTGAAGAAACAAGGTTTTTTGCATTTTTGACAGAGTTAATGTCAAAATATTGCAAAACTCTTTTGATAAATTGTTAAAAAAATTTATTCTTTATAACTTTTATGCAACAACTTTTTTTCAGCTTTTGAAACTTCTAAGTAAGTTTAAGAAACTGAAAACTGCGTTTCTGCGTTTATTTACAGTTTCAATGTCAAAATAATTAACAATTTATAGGAAATTTTGTTTCTTCAAATTTTTGTTTTATAACTTTTTGTTGAACTTTTACAAATTTTGAGATATTTTAAGAAATTGGCTTTAAAACAATGTAATTTTTGTATTTTTGACTGGTTGAACATTCAAAGTATTTGCACGTTAAAAAAATTGCAGTTAATTTTTTATTTCTATGTAACAATCTTTTCAATTTTTATAACTTTCAAGATATTTGAAGAAATTGGCTCCAAAGCGAGATTTTTGCACTTTTGACAGTTCCAATGTCAAAATATTAAAAACACACTTTTAATAATTTTTTTACAATTTTCATGAAGCATTTTTGGCAGTTCTAATGTCAAAATAATAAAAACATTTTGTATGAAATTTTATTTTTTACAATTTTTATCCAACTTTTATAACTTTTGGAATAATTAATGAAATTTGCTATCAAACAAGGTTTTTGGCACAGGTCTTTTAATACACTTTTAATAAATTTTGTAGACAATTTTATTTCTTATAACTTTTATGTAACAACTTCTTTTTCATCTTTTATAACTGTCTAGCTATTTGAAGAAATTAGTTTCAAAATTATTATAAATTTTGTAGAAAATTTAGTTTTTCTAAGCTATTTGAAGAAGTTAGCTCTTAAACAATGTCTTTTACATTTTTGACAGCTTTTGTTGTATAATTTTGTATGTAACTTTCATAACTTTTGAGGTATTAAAAGAGTGTTTCTGTCTTAAAGGTCAAAATAATGCAAAACAATTTTCAACTTTGTGTAACAACTTTTTTTCCAACCTTTGAGAAAGCTTCAAAACCAGGTTTCTGCTTTTTTGTTGTTTTAATGTATAGAAACAGAACAATTTGTATAAATTTTGTAGGAAGTTTTATTTTTTACAATTTTTGTTAAGATATTTGAAGCAATTTATAAGGTTTTCTGTTTTTTTTTTTTTTTTTGCTGGTTTACTAACTTTTGAGATACATATTTGAAGAAATTAGCTTCAAAACCATGTTTTCTGCAATTTGGTAACTCCATTATCGAAATATCAGGTTTTACAACATTCAAAATAATCAAGGAAAACTATTTTTAACACCAGTTTTTAGTCGTTTTGACAGCCGTCGTTTTATACTTTTGAGATACATATTTGAAGACATTAACTGCAAAACCATGTTTTCTGAATTTTGACAAATTAATTATCAAAATATCATTAATATCAATTGTTTTTTTGAAAAGTTAAAAGGTTAAATTATACACAACTTTCCTATCTCAACTTTTTTCTAACTTTTACAACTTTTTTCTAACTTTTACAACTTTCAAAAAAATCAAAGAAATTACTGTCACTGTCAGTTCTTAATTATTTTGACAGTTTAATTGTCAACAAAAAAGGTACTTGTAAACTTTTGTACAAAATAAGCGATTTTTATTTAATAACTTTTTTCTCTAACTTTCATAAGTTTTGAGATATTAAAAAAATACTTCAAAACCATGTTTTTTTTGCATTTTGACATTATAACTGTCAAAATTTTATATGAACCTAAACACAATAATTAAATTTTGCACAACTTTTGTTCTTTGCTTTTAACTTTTAAAATATTTGAACAAATTGGCCCTAAAACAAGTTTTAAAAAATTTAATTCTTTACAACTTTTTTCTAATTTTTGAGATAGCTCTAAATCTATGCATTTGTCAGTTTTAATGTCAAAATAGTAAGAAAGAACTTTTATAAATTTTGTAGTATGTTTTATTTTTCACAATTTTTATTGATATATTTGAAGAAATTAAGGTTTTCGACTGGTTTTTGACAGTTTTTTTTTTCAATTTCAACAAAAAAAAACTATTTTGCAAAAGGTCTTTGATAAATTTTGTAGAAAATTAGTTTTTTTTTTCAATTTTTACTTTTATTCTAATATTTATAACTTTCCAGATATTTGAAGAAATTAGCTCTGAAACAAAGTTTTTTCATTTTTGACAGTTCTAATGTCAAAATAATACAAAACACCTTTTATAAATTTAATAAGAAATTGTAATTCTTACAATTTTTGTTTTATAACTTTTGATATATTTGAAGAAGTTTGGCATAAAAACAAGGTCAAAATATTGCAAAACATTTTTTATAATTTTTGTAGAAAGTTTAATTTCTTACAATTCTTGCTATATAACTTTTCATCTAACTTTTGAGATTGAAGAAATTAGCTGCAAAACAAGGTTTTCTGCATTTGTCAAAATACCTTTTGATAAATTTGTTCCTTTTAATTTTTATGTATCTTTTTTTTCAACTTTTATAACTTTTGAGTTAATTGAAGAAATTGGCTACAAAACAGGTCTAACTAAATATTGCAAACACCTTTAATAAATTTTGTAGAAAATTTGATTATTTATAACTTATGTAAGAACTTTTTATACATTTTTTATAACTTTTGAGATCATTGAAGAAATTAGCTACAAAACAAGGTTTTCTGCATTTTTGACTAAATTATACACAACTTTTCAATTCCTAACTTTTTTCTTACGATTGCAACTTTCAAAATAATTAAAAAAAAACTTCTGTCGAACTGGTTCTTAATCATTTTGATAGTTAAGTTGTCAAACAGTTCTAGAAAAAAAGGTATTTATGATGTTTTTCTAGAAAATGTTTTTAAAAACTTTTGAGATACCTATAAAAATGCTCTAAAACCATATTTTCTGCGTTTTGACATCTTAACGGTCAAAATGATTTATGAACTTTGTTAAGGTAATTAAATTCTGCAAAACTTTTATTCTTTGTTCTAACTTTTAAAAGATTTGAAGAAATTTCTTCAAATTTTGCTTTTTTGACTGGTCTAATGACGAAAATAATTATTACAAAACATCTTAACAACTTTTATATTTGAAGCTCTAAAACTAGAATTTTGCGTTTTGTACAGTTTTGCTGTTATTTTGACAAAACATTGTTTATAAATTTTGTAGAAAGTAATTTTTTGCAATTTTCTATAATTTGTTTATCTAACTTTTATAACTTGAGATATTTGAAGAAATTAGCTTCAAAACAATGTCTTTACAATTTTGACGTTAATAAATTAATACATTTTGTAGAAAATTAACTTTTATATTTATAACTTTCAAGAAATTAGTTCTAAACGAGATTTTTGCATTTTTGAAATTTCATGAATTTTGTAGGAAGTTTTATTTCTTCTATAATTTGTTATGCAACTTTTGAGATATTTGATGAAATTGGCTCTGAACAAGGTTTTCTGCATTTTTGTAGAAAATTAAAT
Source organism: Tachinus rufipes (assembly GCA_963932245.1). Lineage (NCBI taxonomy): Eukaryota > Metazoa > Arthropoda > Insecta > Coleoptera > Staphylinidae > Tachinus > Tachinus rufipes. The sequence goes on along the minus strand of OZ010748.1, from coordinate 84,490,413 downwards.
TCTTTACAGCTTTTATGAATAATTTTTTTCTGCAACTTTTAAATTGAAGAAATTATCTCCAAAACCATGTTTCTATATTTGTTACAGTTTTAATCTCAAAATATTCTTAATATTTTTTACAAAATTTTGCTGAAAATTTAATTTCTTACAACTTATATTCTTCAACTTTTGTAACTATTGGGCTATCTGAAGCAATTAGTTCTAAAATCTGGCTTCTGCATTTATGTATAGTTTCAATGTAAAAAAAAATTGAGATATTTTGAAGAAATTTGCTTCAAAACAATGTTTTCTTCATTTTTGACAGGTTTTGTAGAAAATTTAATTTCTTATTAATTTTATGTAACAACTTTTCTCTTTTCTCCTAAACTTATAATTGAAGAAATTGACTTCAACACCAGAAACCTGGCATTTACTGTTTCAATGTCAAAGAAATAAACAATTTGTGTACATTTTGTAGGAAACTTTATTCTTTACAACTTTTGTTCTATAACTTTTGAGAACTTCTATAATAAATAAAAGAAGAAATTAGCATTTTTGACAGTTCTAAAATCTTTTTATTATCATCTTTTAATTTTGTAGAAATTTTTATTTCTTACAACTTTTGTTCTATAAATTTTTGTTCTAACTTTTATAACTTTCGAGATATTTCAAGAAAATTGCTTCAAAACAGTTTTTGTAACATTTTTGACATGCCTAACGTCAAAATATTGCAAAATGTGTTAAATAAATTTTGTAGTTATTTTAGTTTTTTAGAGTTTTTATGAAACAACTTTTTCTCTAACTTTTATAACTAAGCTATTTGAATGAAGAAATTAGTTTCAGAAACCTAGTTTCTGCACTTTTGACAGTTTCAATCTCAAAATAATGACAAAAACATTTTTATATATTCTGTAGAAGATTTATTTTTCACAACTTTTAATTTATTAACTTATCTAACTTTCATAACTTTTGAGTTATTTGAAGAAATTGCTCTAAAAATAGTTTTAAACAATTTTTTACATTTCCAAATGTTTAATAACTTTTATAACTTTCAAGATATTTGAAAAAAATCAGATTTTTGCTTTTTTTACAGTTTAATTTAGTAGGTAATTACAACTTTTGTTTAATAACTTTTTATTCAACTTTTTAACTTTTAAGATATTAGAAGAAATTTGTTCCAAAATGCATTTTCACAACTTAACCATCAAAAGTTATTTGAACTTTTTGAAAATAGTTAAGTTATACACAACTTTTATATTTCAACTTTTTTCTAAATAATCAAAGAAACTTGTCAAAATCTGTTTTTAATCATTTTGACAGGAAATGTGTTTATAAAGTTATGTAGCAAAACTTTTTCTCTAACTTTTGTGACATTTAAAACAAAATAGCACTAAAACTATGTTTTCTACATCTCAAAATATTAGAGAATGTTACTTGTACTTTCTTAAGATAATTAAATTCTGCATAACTTTTGAAAGTTTTGAAGAAATTAGCTCTAAAACCATGTTTTCTTTTAAATTGTTAAAATATTAAAAAGAAAAATTGATTTGAAGTTTATTAAGATCAACTTTTATAACTTTCGAGATATTTGAAGAAAGTTGGTCAATTTGTTTTTTTTTTTTAAATTTTGGCTGTTATCACGTTAGCAAAACACGACGATATTTGAAGAAATTGGTTTTAAAACAATGTTTTTTATGTAGTCAACGTTTTTTTTTTTTTTCAACTTATAACTTTTGAGATATTTTTTGCATGTTTGACAGTTTCAAATCAGTTTTAAAACCATATTTTCTGCTTTTTGACAACTCAACCATAAAAAAAATCATCTAAAGTTTATTAATTTTTTTGAAACTAGTTAAGTTTTTTTTATTTTTAAAATAAGCTGCAAAAACCAGTTCTCGATCATTTTGACAGATGTCAGCCCAATTGACAAAATATTTAAATAAACTTGATTTGAACTTTTCTATAAGTTTTATAACTTTTGAGATATTTTTTGAAACATTTTAGAAATGACGTATCTGACGCAATGGACGCTCAATCACCACACCGAGCGGAGACGTAATTAATTCGATGTGTATAACGGTCATTTAAAAACTTATCGCACTTCCGACAGCTTCAATATCAAAATATTTAAAATTGTTGTTAGGTCTAGTTACTTATATTTATTTTTTAAAGTAACTGACGCAACGAAAGCTCAATCACCACACCGAGCGTAGGATTATACATACATGATAAAAAATTGAGCTTTATTTAGTTACAGCTCTGTCAGATCAAATTAACATCAAAATATGAATATTTGGCTTTGTTTTAGACTTTAGTATGTCTATAGACGTTAAAATGTGACATACAAAAATAGTATATAAAGTATCAAGGGCAGTAAAGCACTGTTTGCAGTATGCCAATGTTTTGACGCAAAAGATTTTTGTGCTTTGTCCACAATGCACCACTTTCCGATTCTAAATACGTGAAGAAAATAGTATATTGTGTAACTAGCACGTAATGATACTCATTACCCACGAGTATAAACGTTGTTGCAGAAGCCTGCTATTAATCTGAGTGCGAAATGGACATCACGTGCAAGTTGTACACAATTAAATTATTTATTAAATGTTATAATTCCGTGCGTAATTTTCACTTTTCGCACGCAATTTGCATACTTTTTCGTGCACAATGGACATATTACAGAAGGAGTAGAAACATTGTTTTACAGAGTGGACAACAAAAAGCAATTTTCTATTTTTGTTTTAATTTTCTGAACATTATACAAATTTATACTAAACATTAATTTCGAATAAATTTTTTGTAGCACTTATTCATTAAAAGGTTGCACTAAATGGTTATGATTTTTTATTCATGTTTATGTAGTTAAAATTCAACTCAGCCTACATCAATTAATATCTTATTTATACAATAGATTTTCTGGCCTAATTATCACATCTTAATTTAATTATGAGCAAAGTGAACGAAAACACTAAAAATAACTAACACGTCGTAGGTCGATAGGACTTAAATATTAACGTTTTAATTAAGTTAAATGATACCTTGCGTTTGTTGATGGCCTTTCAGGACAAAATATTTATTTGTTAAAGTACACACGCTATTTCCTTTTATATGTACTCCAGAACAATAAACCATTTCTCGTGAAAGAGAGTTGGCGTTTATAAATTCGAACATACGTATTATATTTTTATTATTTTCCTTTGTATATTATGTATGTTGAAATGAATTCTCATTTATTTTAATAAAATTGTTTTTTAAACAGTGTTTTGCGCGGAAGTTATATTAACTTTGTACATTGTAATTTTTAATGAAAAAGCATTATTTTTTTTTAACATTCTGTTCTAATATTAGTCATGTCATGGCTAAACTAGTTATTTCTATAGACAGACTAGGGAGAATTCTTTAAAGAAGCTATAAATATTATTTTTGCCAATTTTAATTTTTTAGACAAAACTACCACTTTTGTAATTATTTCTAGTTTTTAGGTTATGTTGCTGAGTTTTTGGATGGATATAAATTATATTTTGGTAATTTGACTTATATTCAAAACAAATATTTGATAGTGTCGTTTTTTTAAACTTTTTTTGTTCTTGTTTCTATTAATAACTGTTTTGGCGCAGTCTGTTTTACTGATAGCAATTTTGCAGAGGGTAGTTGAAAAAACTAGAAGATTGTGATTTTTTGTTGTTGATTTTGTTGAACTTTTTTTGCGCAGTCGAGTATAGTAATTTTGCAAAAAACACTTAACATCACAGTTAACAAGACTTGGCTCATTGTGAACATTTTCTCGTTTCTGTTAACAACTGTTTTGGCGCAGTCGGTTTTTCGTATAGTAATTTTGCAGAAGATTCCTAAAATCTTATTGGACAAGACTGGAACAGTTCTGAACATTCTTTTGTTGATGTTATTGCCAAAAATTATTTTGGCGCAGTCGGTTTTTTATATAGTAATTCTGAACTGGATTTTTGAGGCAAGACACACTCTATAAACATTGGTCCTGTGGTTTGATACAGTGTTTCCGCCTACCCGCCCAAGTGTTTGTTATCAAGAAATTTACTTATTGTCACACTTGTTGCTTTTTTCTGTTTTTAATGTGACAGATTGAATGACAGTTGTCACTAATATGTCAGAGGTGGGTGCAATAACAATCTTTTTGATAACTAACACTTGGGAGGGTAGGCGGGAACACAATTTATAAATATTGGCCTCGTGGTTTGATACAGTGTTACCGCCCACCCGCCCGAGTGTTTGTTATCAAGGAATTTGCTTATTCTCACACTTGTTGCGTTTTTGCTGTTTTTAGAATGACAGATTGAATGACAGTCGTCATTAATACGTCAGAGGTGGGTGCAATAACAAATTTCTTGATAACTAACACTTGGGCGGGTAGGCGGGAATACAGTTTATAAATATTGAGCCGGTGGTTTCATACAGTGTTCCCGCTCACCCGCCCGAGTGTTTGTTATCAAAAAACTTGCTTATTCTCACTCTTGTTGCGTTTTTGCTGTTTTTAGTATGACAGATTGAATGACAGTTGTCACTAATACGTCAAAGGTGGGCACAATAACAAATTTCTTGATAACTAACACTTGGGCGGGTGGGCGAGAACACAGTTTATAAATATTTGGCCGGTTGTTTGATACGGTGTTCCCGCTCACCCGCCCGAGTGTTTGTTATCAAGAAATTTGCTTATTCTCACACTTGTTGCTTTTTTTTTGTTTTTAATGTGACAGATTGAATGACAGTTGTCACTAATACGTCAGAGGTGGGTGCAATAACAATCTTTTTGATAACTAACACTTGGGCGGGTGGGCGGGAACACAGTTTATAAATATTGGGCCGGTGGTTTGATTTAGTGTTTCCACCCACCCGCCCGAGTGTTTGTTATCAAGCAATGTGCTTTTTCTTACACTACTTGCATTTTTGCTGTTTTTAGTATGACAGATTGAATGACAGTTGTCACTAATACGTCAGAGGTAGGTGCAATAACAAATTTCTTGATAACTTACACTTGGGCGGGTGGGCGGGAACACACTCTATAAACATTGGTCCTGTGGTTTGATACAGTGTTTCCGCCCACCCGCCCAAGTGTTTGTTATCAAGAAATTTACTTATTGTCACACTTGTTGCTTTTTTTCTGTTTTTAATGTGACAGATTGAATGACAGTTGTCACTAATATGTCAGAGGTGGGCACAATAACAATCTTTTTGATAACTAACACTTGGGAGGGTGGGCGGGAACACAATTTATAAATATTAGCTTTGTGGTTTGATACAGTGTTCCCGCCCACCCGCCCGAGTGTTTGTTGTCATGGAATTTGCTTATTCTCACACTTGTTGCGTTTTTGCTGTTTTTAGAATGACAGATTGAATGACAGTCGTCACTAATACGTCAGAGGTGGGTGCAATAACAAATTTCTTCATAACTCACATTTGGACGGGTTGGCGGGAACACAGTTTATAAATATTGGGCCGTTGGTTTGATACAGTGTTCTCGCCCACCCGCCCAAGTGTTTGTTATCAAGAAATTTACCTATTGTCACACTTGTTGCGTTTTTGCTGTTTTTAATGTGACAGATTGAATGACAGTTGTCACTAATACGTCAGAGGTGGGTGCACTAACAAATTTCTCGATAACTAACACTTGGGCGGGTGGGCGGGAACACAGTTTATAAATATTGAGCCGGTGGTTTCATACAGTGTTTTCGCTCACCCGCCTGAATGTTTGTTATCAAAAAACTTGCTTATTCTCACTCTTGTTGCGTTTTTGCTGTTTTTAGTATGACAGATTGAATGACAGTTGTCACTAATACGTCAAAGGTGGGCACAATAACAAATTTTTTGATAACTAACCCTTGGGCGGGAGCACAATTTATTAATATTGGGCCAGTGGTCCCCCCCACCCGCCCAAGTGTTAGTTATCAAGAAATTTGCTTATTCTCGCACTTGTTGCGTTTTTGCTGTTTTTAGTATGACACATTGAATGGCAGTTGTCACTAATACGTCAAAGGTGGGCACAATAACAAATTTTTTGATAACTAACACTTGGGCGGGTGGGCGGGAACACAGTTTATAAATATTGGGTCGGTGGTTTGATACAGTGTTCCCGCCCACCCGCGCACGTAATTGTTATCAAGAAATTTACTTATTGCCATACTAGTTGCGTTTTTGCTGTTTTTAATGTGACAGATTGAATGACACTTGTCAGTTATACGTCAGAGGTGGGCACAATAACAAATTTGTTGATAACTAACTTTTGGGCGGGTGGGCGGGAGCACAATTTATTAATATTGGGCTAGTGTTCCTGCCCACCCGCCCAAGTGTTTGTTATCAAGAAATTTGCTTATTCTCACACTTGTTGCGTTTTTGCTGTTTTTAATATGACATATTGAATGACAGTTGTCACTAATACGTCAAAGGTGGGCACAATAACAAATTTCTTGATAACTAACACTTGGGCGGGTGGGCGAGAACACAGTTTATAAATATTGGGCCGGTTGTTTGATACGGTGTTCCCGCCCACCCGCCCGAGTGTTTGTTATCAAGAAGTTTGCCTATTCTCACACTTGTTGCTTTTTTTCTGTTTTTAGTATGACAGATTGAATGACAGTTGTCACTAATACGTCAGAGCTGGGTGCAATAACAATCTTTTTAATAACTAACACTTGGGCGGGTGGGCGAGAACACAGTTTATAAATATTGGCCCCGTGGTATGATACAGTGTTCCCGCCCACCCGCCCGAGTGTTTGTTATCAAGGAATTTGCTTATTCTCACACTTGTTGCGTTTTTGCTGTTTTTAGAATGACAGATTGAATGACAGTCGTCATTAATACGTCAGAGGTGGGTGCAATAACAAATTTCTTGATAACTAACACTTGGGCGGGTAGGCGGGAACACAGTTTATAAATATTGAGCCGGTGGTTTCATACAGTGTTCCCGCTCACCCGCCCGAGTGTTTGTTATCAAAAAACTTGCTTATTCTCACTCTTGTTGCGTTTTTGCTGTATTTAGTATGACAGATTGAATGACAATTGTCACTAATACGTCAAAGGTGGGCACAATAACAAATTTCTTGATAACTAACACTTGGGCGGGTGGGCGAGAACACAGTTTATAAATATTTGGCCGGTTGTTTGATACGGTGTTCCCGCCCACCCGCCCGAGTGTTTGTTATCAAGAAATTTGCCTATTTTCACACTTGTTGCTTTTTTTCTGTTTTTAATGTGACAGATTGAATGACAGTTGTCACTAATACGTCAGAGGTGGGTGCAATAACAATTTTTTTGATAACTATCATTTGGGCGGGTGGGCGGGAACACAATTTATAAATATCGGGCCGGTAGTTTGATACAGTGTTCCCACCCACCCGCCCTAGTGTATGTTATCAAGAAATTTGCTTATTCCCACACTTGTTGCGATTTTGCTGTTTTTAATATGACAGATTGAATGACAGTTGTCTCTAATACGTCAAAGATGGGCACAATAACAAATTTCTTGATAACTAACACTGGGGCGGCATTTTCTAATTCTTATGATGAGTTTTATGGATTTTACTATTTAAAATATTTATATTTTTTCATCACTTATGAAGTAATTATACGAAGTGATTGTAGTTTTTTAAACTTTATTGGAGTGCCTCAAGCCATTTATACGTGTGATGGATTGCATATGCATCCAAGGATGACAATATTTTACAAAATTTCTTAGAAATAATTCCAGCTACGTAACAATACTAATGATGTTTTGGGTCTATTGTAGCTAAAAAAATGGTTTCGTTGACAATTAAAATGAAGATCGTTTTAAGAGTGAAAGTGGAAAAATGGTTGGTCTATTTAAAAATAGTTTACCGAGCGTTTTAAGGATGTTTATTTCTCTTTTCTATTTAAAGTGTCCGTAAATCCATCAACACCCTCTTGCCAGCACATAAATATCATTTAAACGCGACATGTGCATTTATATTTTATAAACAATATTAAAACAAACAAATCGCAATTGATAATATTTAGCAGTAAATGTCCGAGCGGGCGTCGCATTAATCACCTGCTGAAAATTGCCCCGTAATCTCCGCAAACAGTTACAAACGGCGTTGTTCCCTTTAATTAAATCCCATTTAAAATAACTGCACATAAATCACGTCTGTTTATATTTATAAGTGTTGTTTTGTGTTTGTACTCATTTTTTTAATATGCGTTTCTCTCCCCCGTTTATATTTATATTTAAAAAAATAAAAAAAAGGGTTTCAGTGGCATCCAATTTCAAGATGATATCTCCGCAACATATGTGAACGTTGTTTATAAATAGTAAGTGAAAGTATGTAACATTTTATTTTCATAATCTTGCTGAACTCATCTGCGGACGATTATATAATGCAATTAATTACATACACAACAAGCAGACAGTATGATATGTTGAAAATAATGTATGAAATATTTATAATAATAAAAAATAGAAAAGGGAAGTCGGTTGGATTGGTTGGTGGTTATGTGGGAAACCGACCGACTGGAATTTATAACGAGATGAAAGTTTTATAATTGTTCAATTAAATTAATACGGATTGATTGATTTAGAAGGCAGATTCAGTGCAGGTTTAATTTAATAAATTAAAATATAAAGCAAATTTGTTGTATAATATTTGTAATTTATGTAACGGTCCATCCAAGTCTAGTGTGGAACGTAGCATAAATCTCTGAATTAAATGCTTTCCGAACTTTGAGAAGATTTTAGTTTTAATTTAAATTTTCGGCATTGTTTGGCTCTGCATTAATTTAAGTCAAAATAATGCATTTTTTGGTGTCTTTTTTTCATTCCAAGAATTTGTGGTGTGTTTAGTTATGGTCAAGAATAAATAAATTTGTTTTAACATTTCATAGACATCTCATTTTTATCTGATTCGTCGCGTGACACTTTTCCGTCTCTCTAGGCCAAACCTTTAAATTAAGTCGTATTCGTACCAAAACGCGCAACGGACACATAATAACAATAAAAAAGAAAAAGAAAAAACAACACAATCCTCATTGCTTTTATGTTTTTGTCGTTTTGTAAGTGTGACAAATAGCTTTGGAATTATTATCCCATTTCCACGGTTTTAATGTTCAATGAAAGTTTGAGGAGCTTGTATTTTTTTCTAATGCCACAACCGACGCGATCGCTAATTATTTTTATTAATTTTTTTCCCACGTCAACAGCATCAGCCGCGAACGGTATGTACTGGGATGTCATTACGGTAGTAATTAGTTTTTATAATGCAATATACCACGGACAAATAATATGTGCTCAATGTAATTAAATTAAATAATGGAGAAATCGTTGGAAGATTTTATATCAATTCTATAAAGAATTATTTTTAACATTTAATAGTTGCAAAAATAGAATGTTTTTGAGATCAAAATATTAATAATTAACTAATTTAAAGGCTTCCCAAAACATGTGTGACGTCAATCGTGGGCATAGAACGTTATTATGTTAGTTTCACCACAAGCTCCGCGTTTGACAAATAATTTAAGCTTTTCGTTTTCATGACATTGTAAAATAAATAAAAAATTACTAAAAAACTAAAACTTCAGAGAATATTATGCAAATTCATTATAATAAAAGCCAAAATTAATTAAAGGCTTGTGTAATATGCCTATTGTAATATATTAAACGTGCTAATATTAGTATAAGGACCCAATTAAAAATAATATAGACGTTAATCTATCCCGTAGCTAAAATTAGTTTGTAGTTTGTAAATTAGAACACAGCACATTTTCAGGCGTAAAAATAAAAACGGCAATAAAAAATCCTGCACGCTAAACTGCAACAATCTGGAAATTCTGTTAATATTATTTTTTATTGCCGCTTGTAAGATAAATTAAAGGGACACACGACAGTAATTGGGGTGCTGTAAATTATACCCTGAGGGTGAAGAAAAAAAAGTGTCATATTTCATTTTCAGCATTTTTATTATTATTATGTATTTATAAAATAATTTTGGTAATAAAGAAAAATTTCTTTCTATTATAATGAGTTCACAATCTCTTCTTTTCATGATGTTTTATGATTCAATCTAATTATCGCTCAGGTTACCTGGTCATAAAGACATTCAAATGCATGTATGAAGGGAAAAATGATGAATGCATGCGTCAGAAATCGATAATTTGATTAATTAAATAATCGAATATTGATAACTCGATTATGCCAATCATCATTAAAAATTGTAGAGGCGAAAATTTTGTTGAAATATGCATATCAACGTGTACAGGGCGATTCGTTACATTAGAAGTTTACAAATCTTTTATAGCAAATAATAATAATTTAATTTACGGATTCAGTTTTTACATAAAAAATGCAAAATAACAGTTAAATTTCCGTTATTGTCTCAACATGTTCCAACGTAACCCTGTAACTCTATTTTGGTTTTTGTAGCGACATCGCTTCATTATGTAACAACACCTCGCTAATTATAACGACAAATAATAAATAACAAAATATGCGAATACACTATTTTAGTCGCATGCTCTGCTTATTGTGATGCTCGTAGCGATATTGCTTTATTATATAACAACACCTTGTTAATTATAGCGACAACATGACCTCGCTAGTATAGTAATATCAAAATCTTGCTATTTATAAGAACAAATAAATGACAAAATATCCAAGAGATGCGACGCTATAATTAGTAAGGTTTTGTTGCTATAATTAACGAGATATTGTTAAATGATCAAGCGATGTTGCTACGTATATAGTTAGAACATTTTGAGATAAATTGGTACCGCTATATTTTGACAAATTGGATCAGATTACTTTTTAAATGTTTCATAAAAAAATATTTGTAATAAAAAAAAATATTTTGAAGGTTTTAACCTTAGTCTACCAATTGGATTACAAACACGGGCGGGCGGGAACTTTAATGGAAACTAATGGTTTGCAATCAATTAACTGAGAACTGAGTGCTCCGTCCACCCGAGTGTTTGTGATTAAGAAATTGGATCACATACACTTGGATAAAGGGGGGGGGACTCCCAATCAAAACTACTGTCTCGCAATCAATAAACTGAGTGACCTGCCTTCCCACTCAAGTGTTTGTGAAGAAATTGGATCACAAACACTTGGGCTGTCACACAATGAATGAACTAAGTGTCCTGACTCTTAACCATATACACTTAAAGACGCGCCGTGTGCTATTTTCCGCTTTTTGCATAGTGGAGCCAACATAACAACGTTCTATGCCCACAACTGACGTCACGCGCTAATTATGTACCTATGAGTAGTATCTTAAAACATTTGTGATTATTATGTTAGTTAAAGAATGTTTTATGACATTTGTGACATCTTACGAATGTGTTCGTGGCATCTTTGAATATTTTTGGCAGTTTGGGAAAGTTTTGTGACATGCATATTGGTTGAGGTAGGTTTTATGACATTTCTGATGGTTTATGAATGTTTTATGTTTTCTATGGCGGTTTCAGAACAGTTTGGACACATTTTAGATAGTTGAGGAATGTTTCAAAACATTTGTGATAGTTTAGAACTTTTTGACATTTAGCAACATGTTAGATGAAGAACATTTTATGACATTGGTGGCAGCTATGCAGAAGTTTTTAAAATATTTTTGGTCGTTTATGAACATTTTAGGACTTTTTAATAGTTTGGGAACATTTGATGACATTTGTGATAATTTTGGAACACTTTATGTCAATTTAAAAACGTTTGACATTTATGTCACATCAGAACCATTTTATGACAATTCCTTTAACTTTTTTGATAGTTTAAGAACATTTGAGGACACTTCCTGGATGTTTTGCATATTATTTTGACAATTTAATATTATTTTTGACATCTATGTCACATCAGAAGTATTTTATAACAGTTTAGGAGTAACATTCTATGTTTAAAATAACAAGTTATGATAGTTCAATAACTTTTTTGACTGCCAAGAACATTTGTGACAGTTTTGGAACATTTTTGAACAATTCAGGGTCATTTTGCAATTTATTATGACAATTTAATATTATTTTGACATCTTTGTCACATCAGAAGCGTTTTATGACAGTTCAGGAGTAACATACTATGTTCAACATAACAAATTATGGTCGTTGAGTACTTTTTTTGACAGTTCAAGAAATTTTTTTGACATTTGTGACACTTTTGGGACATTTGATGACAATTCAGGAACATTTTGCAAATTATTTTGACAACTTAATATTATTTTTGACATCTATATCACATCAGAAGTATTTTATAAGTTTAGGAGTAACATTTTATGTTTAAAATAACAAGTTATGATAGTTCAATAACTTTTTTGACTGCCAAGAACATTTGTGACAGTTTTGGAACATTTTAGAACAATTCAGGGTAATTTTGCAATTTATTATGACAATTTAATATTATTTTGACATCTTTGTCACATCAGAAGCATTTTATGACAGTTCAGGAGTAACATTCTATGTTCAACATAACAAATTATGGCCATTTAGTAATTTTTTTGACAGTTTAAGAACATTTTTGACATTTGTGACATTTTTGGAACATTTGATGACAATTCAGGAACATTTTGCAAATTATTTTGACAATTTAATATCATTTTGACATCTGTGTTACATCATAAGCATTTTATGACAAATCAGGGGTTCTATTTTATATTTTTTTTGACAGTTCAAGAACATTTTCTGACATTTGTGACAGTTTTGAGACATTTGATGTCAATTCAGGAACATTTTGAGAATTCAATTGTTACATCACAAGCATTTTATGACAGTTAAGGGTTAATATTCAATGATCAACATAACAAATTTTGACCGTTCAATAATTTTTTGACAGTTCAAGAACATTTTCTGACATTTGTGACAGTTTTGGGACATTTGACGACAATTCCGCAACATTTTGAGAATTCAATATCGTTTTGATATCTTTGTTACATCAAAAGCATTTTATGACAATTCAAGGGTAATATTCTATGACCAACATAACAAGTTATGAGTTAATTTTTTGACATTTATGACAGATTTGGAACAAATGAGGAACATTTTGCAAATTACTTGACATCTGTCACATCAGAAGCATTTTATGACAGTTTAGGAGTAACGTTCTATGTTTAATATAACTGGTTATGACACTTCAATAATATTTTTGACAGTTATAAAATATTTTATGTCAATTTGAAAACATTTTGCAAATTATTTTGACAATTTTATATTATTTTGACATCCATGTCACTTCAGAAGCATTTTATGACAGTCAAGAGTAACATTCTATGTTTAACATATCAAGTTAAGACAGTTCAATAATCTTTTGACAGTTCTAAAATGTTTTATTATATTTGGGACAGTTTTTGAACATTTTATGTCAGTTTCAAAACATTTTGTAAATTATTTTGACAATTCAATATCATTTTGACATTCATGTCACATCAGAAGCATTTTATGACAGTCAAGAGTAACATTCTATGTTTAACATAAGAAGTTATGACAGTTCACTAATCTTTTTGACAGTTCCAAAATGTTTTATTATATTTGGAATAGTTTTTGATCAATTTATGTCAATTTAAAAACGTTTTACAAATTATTTTGATTTATGTTGCATCAGAAGCATTTTATGACAGTTCATGTTTAACATAACAAGTTATGACAGTTGAATTTTTTTTTGACAGTTCATGAGTGTTTTATGACATTTTAGGACCGTTTTTGGAACGTCAATTTAAAAACGTTTTACAAATTATTTTGACATTTGTGTGGCATCAGAAACATTTTACGACAGTTCATGTTTACATAACAAGTTATGACAATTGAATAACTTTTTTGACAGTTTAAGAACATTTTATGACTGTTTAAGAACATTTTATGACTTTTAGGACAGTTTTTGGAACGTTTTTATGTCAATTTTGAAAACATTTTGCAAATTATTTTGACATTTATGTCTCATCAAAAGCATTTTATGACAATTTATGTTTAACATAACAAGTTATGACAGTTAAATAACTTTTTTGACAGTTTAAGAATATTTTATGACATTTAGGACAGTTTTTGCAACGTGTTATGTCAGTTGAAAATTATTTTGACATTTATGACGCATCAGAAGCGTTTTATGACAGTCTTTATTTAACATAACAAGTTATGACCGTTAAATAACTTTTTTGACAGTTCAAGAATATTTTATGTCATTTAAGACAGTTTTTGGAACGTTTTATGTCAATTTAAAAACATTTTACAAATTATTTTGACATTTATGTTGCATCAGAAGCATTTTATGACAGTACATGTTTAATATAACAAGTTATGACAGTTAAATAACTTTTGACAGTTCAAGCATATTTTATGACATTTAGGACAGTTTTTAGAACGTTTTATGTCAATTTAAAAACATTTTACAAATTATTTTGATATTTAAGTTTTATTACTTATCAGAAGCATTTTATGGCAGTCCATGTTTAACATAACATGTTATGACAGTTTAATAACTGTTTTGGGCAGTTCAAGAATATTTTATGACATTTATGACAGTTTTTGGAACGTTTTATGTCAATTTAAAAACATTTTACAAATTATTTTAACATTTATGTGTCATCAGAAGCATTTTATGACAGTCCATGTTTAACATAACAAGTTATGACATTTGAATAACTTTTTTGACAGTTCAAAAATATTTTATGACAGTTTTTGGAACGTTTTATATCAATTTAAAAACATTTTGCAAATAATTTTGACATTTATGTCGCATCGGAAGCATTTTACGACAGTCCATGTTTAACTTAGTAAGTTATGACAGTTGAATAACTTTTTTGACAGTTCAAGAATATTTTATGACAGTTTTTAGAACGTTTTCTGTCAATTTAAAAACATTTTGCAAATTTATTTGACATTAATGTCTCATCAGAAGCATTTTATGACAGTCCATGTTTAACATAACAAGTTATGACAGTTGAATAACTTTTCTGGCAGTTTAAGAATATTTTATGACAGTTTTTGGAACGTTTTATGTCAATTATAAACATTTCTAAATTATTTTGACATTTATGGCGCATCAGAATCATTTTATGACAGTCCATGTTTAACATAACAAGTTATGACAGTTGAATAACTTTTTTTGACAGTTCAAGAATATTTTATGATATTTGCGACATTTTTTGGAACGTTTTATATCAATTTAAAAAACATTTTGCACATCTTAAATTAATTGAGGATTGATTTAAAATCATTCACATACATTGTGATCTTGCTTTATTGTAACTTCACACGTCGAAAGACCTTCAGCTTGCTTAAGATGCATACATGAAATAATTAAACCGATTTTTTTGGGTTACAATTAGCGATCTAAGTATCCGAGTTATAATCGATTAAATAGTAACCGATTATTTAAATAATCGAATACTATTTATTCGATTATTTAAATAATCTCGAACAATATGTGTCGAATTTATATTGTAGATTAACTTTTTTGTAACTAAAATTGCAAATATGTTAACCAGTTAGAGTAACAAAACGAAACACAATGAAGATGTAATCCGTCTCAATAACGATCTTAAGATGTTTTGTACACAATGTCTACCTCACTAAATGCTTTAATCTTCCAGAGGATCTTTGTATAAAGCAACGGCTGGTCCCTCCATTCCCTACCAGGAATCCACCAACCTTTACTATTAAGCCGACCCGAACAAAGCCGTTATTGCTTCACTTACTCACAAATACCAGTTGCAAAAGTTATCGAAAATTAAAATTGATTTCATATCTGCTTACATTAGTTGCTTTTTAGATAATTTTAAATAATTATGAATCAATTGCATTTAATACCGTAGAGCTATTACAATCGCATTATTATTGTGTGTAATGAATGGGGTGATTAGTTGCCCAATCAATCTGACAATGTGTATTGTAATTAAGGTCGATATGAAAGCGATAGTACGATTAGTAATGCACCGACTGGCCTGGCTAGCTAGCTAACCGGGCACTGAAAAATGTAGATATGTTAATGCTTTGCATTACATACCCATCAGACCGGATTTGAATGTCTGTACGGTGGTGATTTCCCGGAATCGTAGAGCTGCGCGTGGTTGGTGAATATTTTCAAAATCGATTGGAATATCTTGGCCGTGTGTAATGCGGAAATCATAATTTTATATAAATAGATTTAGGTCCATTCACGATGCTTTGACCTTTTCTTAAGATGTCATTCGTGTTATTGAAAAAGCCGACACAGATATTCAATTTGTTTTATTGATTTAATAAGATATTCATCGGATTTGGTTGTTAAATTATGCATAATACATAAAATTTGTTAATAGATTTCAGAAAATTGTTTATTATAAAAAGATTGTCACGCTGGGTTTCTGGATCAATATGAAACATCCGAACGCGGAGCCAAAATTATATATTAAAAACTTTTATTTGTTGGACTAATAAGTTTTATGAATCATGGCATAATATCAGAAATATATTTTTTCTCGATTTATGCGATTTTACGTCGTACATTTTGTGTAATCCAAAATATCGCATTTCCCGGTTCTCAAGAGGCTTTGACTAACCGGAAATTTTCAGTTCGAAGTACTGAGAATCTCTAGGGTGCATATCCATTTCAGCAAACGCGGAAAATTATCTATAATTGACTTTACAGTGTTGCGCCCTAGAGCTTTAATATTGTATGTATGGGGGTAACGTTATTTAAAATATTTAAAAATTGAGATTCATACAGAAAATGTTAAAAACCCGCTCTGGAAACTGTTAATTTGTTTCATTCAGAATTGCTAGAAAAATACTTTGAGAATTAAATGGTTTATGTAGTTTTCATTTTAAAAAACGGTAAAAAATTTACGTAATTGTTTATAAAACAGAAACCAGTCGGACGATTTTAATCAAATTTGTTATGTTATAGCACAAAATGTTGCTTAATATAATAAAATTACAAAAGTTGTAATATTTTGACAAATAAATGGTTTTTGCAAGTTTTCAGTAAAAAAAAACGGTAAAAATTTTGCGTAATTGGTTATAGAATGAAAACCAGTTGGACGATTTTATTAAAATTTGCTAATTAATAGCACAAGTTGTTGCTTAAGATCATAAAATTACGAAAATTGTAATATTTAGACAAAAAATGGTTTTTTACAAGTTTTTAGTTTAAATAACGGTGAAATTTTTACGGGATTTGTTATAACATTGAAACCAGTTGGACGATTTTAATAAAACTTGCTAATTGCTATCACAAGATGTTGCTTACTACAATAAAATTACAAAAGTTGTAATATTTTGACAAATAAATGGTTTTTGCCAGTTTTTAGTTCAAGAAAACGGTAAAAAATTGGCGCAATTAGTTATAAAACGGAAACCAGTCGGAAGATTTTAATAAAATTTGCTAATTAGATGCACGAGATGTTGCTTATTATAATAAAATTACAAAAGTTGTAATATTTTGGCAAATAAATGGTTTTTGCAAGTTTTTAGTTAAAAAAAAACGGTAAAATTTTGCGTAATTGGTTATAAATCAGAAACCAGTTAAAAGATTTTAATAAAATTTGCTAATTGGTAGCACTAGATGATGCTTAGTATAATAAAATTACAAAAGTTGTATTTTTTTTGGCAAAAAATGGTTTTTGCAAGTTTTCAGTTAAAAAAATGGTAAAAATTTTGCGTAATTGGTTATAATACAGAAACTAGTTGGACGATTTTAATAAAATTTGCTAATTGGTAGTTCAAGATGTTGCTTAAGATGATAAAATTACAAAAGTTGTAATATTTTGACAAATAAATGGTTTTGGTAAATTTTTTGTTCAACAAACGAAAAAAAATCTGCGTAATTGGTTATAAAACGGAAACCAGTTGGTCGATTTTAATTAAATTTGCTATTTGCTAGCACAAGATGATGCTTAGTATAATAAATTTACAAAAGTTATAATATTTTGACAAATAAATCGTTTTGGTAAATTTTTAGTTAAAAAAACGGTAAAAAATCTGCGTAATTGGTTATAAAACGAAAACCAGTTAGACGATTTTAATCAAATTTGGTAATTGGTAGCACAAGATGTTGCTTAATATAATAAAATTACAAAAGTTGTAATATTATGACAAATAAATGGTTTTGGTAAATTTTTACTTCAAAAAACGGTAAAAATTTGCGTAATTGGTTATAAAACGGAAACCAGTTGGACGGTTTTAATTAAATTTGCTAATTGGTAGCACAGGATGATGCTTAGTATAATAAATTTACAGAAGTTGTAATATTTTGACAAATAAATGGTTTTTGCAAGTTTTTAGTCTAAAAAACAGTAAAATTATTGCGTAATTGTTTATAAAACAGAAATTAGTTATACGATTTCAATCAAATTTGCTAATTGGTAGCACAAGATATTCCTAAAGATGATAAAATGACATAAATTGTAATATTTTGACAAATTAATTAATTTTTCTAAGTTTTCAGTTTAAAAAAACAGTAAATTTTATGCGTAATCGTTTATAAAACTGAAACCAGTTTTATGATTTTATTAAAATTTGCTAATTGGCAGCATAAGATATTTCTAACGATGATAAAATGACAAAAATTGTAATATTTTGACAAATAAATTGGTTTTTCTAAGTTTTTAGTTCAAAAAACGGTAAAATTCTTCCATAATTGGTAATAAAACTGAAACAAGTTTGGCAATTTTAATAAAATTTGCTAATTGGTAGCTCAAGGTGATGCCTAAAGTAATAAAATTACAAAAAATGTAATATTTTGACAAATAACTGGTTTTTGCAAGTTTTAGTTTAAAAAAACTGTAAAATTTTTGCGTAATTATTTATAAAACGAAAACTAGTTGGATAATTTTAATAAAAATTGCTAATTGGTAGCTCAAGATGTTGCTTAAGATGATAAAATTACAAAAGTTGTAATACTTTGCCAATTAAATGGTTTTTGTAGGTTTTCAGTTCAAAAAAACGGTAAAATTTTTGCGGAATTGTTTATAAAACAGAAACCAGTTGGATGATTTTAATAAAATTTATGAATTAGTAGCAGAAGATGTTGCTTAATATAATAAAATTACAAAAGTTGTCATATATATATGACAAATAAATGGTTTTTTAAAGTTTTTAGTTCAAAAAACGGATTTTTTTTTGCGTAATTGGTTTTAAAACGGAAATTAGTTGGACGATTTTAATAAAATTTGCTAATTGGTAGCACAAGGTGTTCCTAAAGATGACAAACTGACAAAAATTGTAATATTTTGACAAAGAAATTAGTTTTTCTAAGTTTTCAGTTCAAAAAACGGTAAAATCATTGCGTAATTGTTTATAAAACAGAAAATAGTTGGACGATTTCAATAAAATTTGCTAATTGGTAGCACAAGATATTTCTAAAGACGATAAAATGACAAAAAATGTAATATTTTGACAAATAAATTGGTTTTTCCAAGTTTTCAGTTTAAAAAACGGTAAAATTCTTTCATAATCGGCTATAAAACAAAAACCGGTCGGACAATTTTAATAAAATTTACAAATTGTTAGCACTAGATGTTGCTTATGATAATAAAATAACAAAAGTTGTAATATTTTGTCAAATAAATGGTTTTTGCAAGTTTTTAGTTTAAAAAACGGTAATTTTTTTTGCGTAATAGGTTCTAATGATTTGAGTGCCCCACCTACCTACCTGACTCTTTGTCAGCAAGAGATCTAATCTGTCACTCTCTCCAATTGAATTGCAAATAACATTTGCAGAAAGAAGAATGATTATACTTTTAGTATAAGGTGTGTTTCGCAATCAATGATTTGAGTGCCCCGCTTATCTACTCGTTTGGTTATCATAAAGTTGGACTTGTCATCTTCTTCCCTCAATTTAACGACAAATTACAATCGTAATGAGAAGAAAATCTAGTTTCTGGATCAGTGATACTTGGATGGGTGGGCTCTCTAATTGAAACTACTCTCAATCAATGATTTGATCTGAGCCTGTTTGTTATCCAGAGATTGGATTTGTCATTATCCTTCAATTTAAAGACAAATTACAATCGCAAGAGAAGAAATTTTAAATTCTGGATCAGTAACACTTGGGTGGGTGGGCTGGGCACTCTAATAGAAACTATTGGTCAGAAATCAAAGATATGGGCCTACTCACCTGACTCTTTGCCATCAAGAAATTTGATTTGTCACTTTCTTTTCTCAATTGAATTACAATATTTGCAGAGAAGAGGATTTTATTTCTAACGTCAGTTGAAATTGCTGTCCCGCAATCAATGATCTGAGTGCTCCGCTCGTCCACCCAACTGTTGGGTTATCTATAAAGTTAGATCTATCAATATCCTTCCCTCAATTTAAAGACATCACAATTGCAAAAGAAAGAAAATATAATTTCTGAATCTGTAACACTTGGTTGGGCGGGCTGGGCACTACTGAGTCTCAATCAAGGATCTGAGTGCTACACCCATCCGACTATTGGTTATCCAGATATTGGATCTGTTACTTTTCCAATTTAAAGACAAATTATGAGAAGAAAACTCATTTTTCGGATTACTAACACTTGGGCGAGTGGTCGGCAACCAATGACTTGAGTGCCCCGCCCGCCCGCCTGATTCTTTGTCATCAAGAGATTGGACCGTCACTCGTTTTTTTTCCAATTGAATTACAAAAAACATTTGCAGAGAAGAGAACAACACTCGGGTGGATGGTTGGGTATACTCAGTTAAAATTACCGTCCTACAATCATTGATCTGAGTGCCTCGCCCACCCGTCGACTGTTGGTTATCCAGAGATTGAGTCTGTCACTTTTTTCCTTCAATTTAAGTACAAATTACAATCTCAAATAAAATCTAAATTAGATATTAGATAAAACTACTGACCCCCTGCAATCAATGATCTGAGTACCCCGCCTACCCACCCGACTGTTGGTTATCATAAAATTGGATCTGTTGCCCTCTCTTAATTTATGAAAACAAATTACGATCACAAAGAGAAGAAGTTCTAATTTCTGGATTACTAACACTTGGGTGGGTGGTCGGGCGGGTCAGTAATCATTGATCCGAGTGCCCCGCTTACCCACATGACTCTTCATCAAGAGATTGAATCTGTCACTTTCTTATCTTAATTAAATTACAAATAACATTTGCAGAGAGTAGAATGATCTTATTTCTGTATCAATAACTCTCGCGTGGGTGGGTGGGGCATTTCAGTTAAAATTACTGTTTTGCAATCAATGATCTGAGTGCCCCGACTACCCACCCGACTGTTGCTTATCTAGAGATTCGATCTGTCATCTTCCTAAACTCAATTTAAGGACAAATTGCAAATAGAAGATAATCTAAATTCTATATCCCTAACATTTAGGTGGGCGGGCGGGCGGTAAGTCCAGTTTAAACTACTGATCCGCAGTCAATGGTTTGAGTGCTCCGCTCACTCACTTAATTGTTGATTGTCATAAAGTTGGACCTGTCAACCTCTTCCCTTAATTTAAAGACTAACTACAATCGCAAAAAGAAGAATATTAATTTCTGGATCACTAACACTTAAGTGGGTGGGCGGAGCACTCCAGTTAAAACTCCTAACCCGCAATCAATGATCTATCTGAGCAACTGTTCGAGAACACATGCAACAAATTTATCTCTCAATTCATCAAGAATAGATCAAGATACAAGAAGTTGTAAAAAATATTTTTATCATCAAAAGATTATTATTCACACACTGGCAGTTGAGGTCTTAGGGTTGTGTGATAAAACAGTATCTGGCAGTTGAGGCCTTGGGGTTGCACAATAACTGCAAAAGATTGTCAAGCAACACAGGCCAGTTGGGCTTTGAGACGAAGAAAGAAGTCTTATTAACTTTTCCGTTATTTAACGACGCATACGCACGGTGTGGTGGATGGGAGGTTTAGCGTTAAACAATAAAGCAAATTTGTTAGGCCCAAAAATTGCTCAAAATTATACGCATGCGACAAATTTATCTTTTTGAATTTATTACTACTCGGTCAATAGCACAGAAAATATAAAGAAATGTTTTTCTCGCTCAAGAGAACTACCAATCCTTCGAAATTGCTTATAAAACGCATTTATTTATTCTATTTATTAAAAATTTGCTCAATTTATTCAAAAGACAAAAAAACGTCTTAAAACGGACTAATGCAATCATCTCTCACTTGCATCAAAAATAGCATAGAAATTGAAAAAAAAAACTTTCTTTCCAATTTGAAATGTTTTATGACCGGATTTAATTATTTTGACTTTTTTTAATCAAATTTTGCACTTTTAAACTTATTTAAAAAAATTATGACAATATTTTCATACTTTATGACTGGTTTTTGCTATTTTTGACATTTAATGAAAAGAGTTTTGCACTTTTCAACAGTTTATCGAGCAAATTTTGGTACTTCAACGCTGGATTTTGCCTTTTTGACATTTTATAAAAGAATTTTGCACTTTTTGACCGTTTTTTGCCGATATTTTTGGTTTTTCTAAATGCAGCCAGAGATTTAATTTGGGTTGAAATGTACGCGAAAAGTTCTTCCCTTTTTTCTATATAGATAAAGAAAATACAACTTCACATTCGGTTTTAAATCTAATTTTTACTCGTTTTGACTAGAGCGTCCAAGTTCTTCCTCTCACGACCAAACTAACTGATTTATTGTTTTATTGCACGCCTATGGAGCAAAATTTGAAAAAATTATATTCATTTTATACTGGATTTTCAGTTGTTTTTAATATTAAAATAACGCCTTTTTTTACATTATAATATTTTTTTATGGAACGCCACTGGAAATTTTTAACGTTTCTTTTAATACACAATTTTGAGTTTAAAGTGATTTTTTTAAAACATATTATTTTGTATTTATATGGCGCGATTAAATGAACCTCGTACGCCACTGGCGTGATTAATTATCTTAGATTTTTTGCTTTTAATTTTTTTATATAAGCTTGTAATAATTACTACATTGAGTCATAATTTATGTGATAAATTTTGAGTTGTAGAAAATAATCAATGCTATTTCATATTTATGTAAAACATGTTGAATGCATTTCCAAGCACATTGAAAAATGTTTTGAGCGACAGGACCATAAATTATATTTTGTATTACATTTTGCCTGCTGACAAATCGAGCTGGAATTTCCTGAAATCTTCGGCAAGCGCGGCAACATTGCTCATCATGAGAGACCCCACACCCACTTAATTAAAATCTATCTTTATTATGATAATTATAAATAATTTATCGGTATCCCATGAATGGGCATTATATTTCAAAAATAGATGAACTGTTAAGTAGTTTCAACTTAATCTAATCTCAACAATGTTATAATAATTTTGGTTCCTCAGTGAGAAGAGATTATTGGTAATAAATTTTAGTATTTCCTAATATTACAAAAATATTGAGTCAATCATAATCACTTTACGACTATGGCAATAAAACCTCCGACTTTCACCCTTAAAAGCCATAAAGCCGATTCCTCTTAAATGGTTTTGTCCACCGTTCTGAAGAAGGCATGCAAAATTGCAGATTTATGGCTTTATTAGGGGGAGGTGTGTGAACCGCAGGAGGGCACGGCATTAGGAGAGAGTCGTCGTCAGCTTACAGCTACATACTAGCTAGCTAGTGTGCTGTTGGTCATTGCCGTGTCAGCTGTGTGAAATATGCGGAGAGCATCGCGAGGAATTTCGACCGGATTAAGTCCTGCGGTCTGCCAGATAATCACATCGCCGCGAATGTTAATGAACATCAGTTGAAAGTTTGTGATATTTAATTTAATAGTGCAATTCGTCTGTGATTTTATTTATAATATAATAGTTTTTATGTGCGATTTTAATAGTCAGGGTGAGTGATTTATGCATCTGTTTGTGATGATAAAGTGATTTATTTACATTTTTAAAACAATTAAATTTATCTTTATTGTTAATATCAATCATTAATTAACGCCCTCAATTACAGGAACACGTTATACAATTAATGTTGAAGGTTTTCTTGGTAAACTCAATAAATTTGCTTTACTGTCTTTATCTATGATAATACTTTGGCGTGTAAATAACACACAAAGAATAGTTGTAACAAGTTCAGTGATAAAGCAAGTTTAGTAATTTAAAGTGTAGCCATTATGCTTTACAACAATCCCACTTTAAACTCTCAAACATCCAACAAAGTTGAAAATGCAATAGTTACCTTTTCATCCCTATTTTAAAAAAAGGTTAATTATGTGAAACTTTTGGGGCTATTATATTTTGTCATTTAGTTTTGCCTGATACTAATATCAGTTTTTTTTTTGTTACAGATTCCACAACTTTGGAGACTGCTCTTACTTCTCATTCCTTCTCAACATATTCTTTTAATCAATTTTACTTCTTCTGTAAGTATAATCATATTTTGAGTAAATTATTTAGCATTTTTACGACAAATTAAGTTTTTAATTATATCAATCGAGTTTGAACATAGTTTACACGTTCTGAAAACGATATTGCGTAACATATGTCTTGTGTTGCTTGCTGCCTTATTAGATTTCAATAGAGGCCGGTACTAGTTCTTCACTTTAGTTCAATGTGTTATTTTATATATTTGATAAAAAAATATGTCGTAAGCCGGCTGCTTATTACGTGTTACTTGCAAAATTATTTGAACATTTCACTTTGGGATTCCCGACCACGGACTGAAAATAAAAATTACTCTTACTGTGTACAGTTTATAGGTTATCTTCATATACGTTACGTAATTTTTAAAGCTATTAGTGTGTAGCCGACTTTATGTTAGGTTAGGTTAGGTTATCTGACAGATATTTTTAGGTTATGTATATAGAAGCAACAGATTAGATTTCATTTTTTTAAGGTTATGTTACGTTTTGCTGTTGTGTCTGTGAAACGTAACATAACCTGAAGCCTTCTACTTGAAAAAATGACATCTGATATGATGTGCAAAGGTATTTTTTATTGATCCATGCCAAAAATCTTGACAGGATTAAGTGTCGATATTTTTAGGTTATGTATAACGAAGTGACGGATTAGATGTATTTTTTGCGTACATGTGCGTACAGTGACATAGGTTTATGCGAGTGGCACTTGCTTTTTATGGAAATTTTTAAATTGTTTTATCCGCTGGCTCATAAGATGTGCAAAAGGGATTATTTAACAGATTATGT
Organism: Tachinus rufipes; assembly: GCA_963932245.1. Classification (NCBI taxonomy): domain Eukaryota; kingdom Metazoa; phylum Arthropoda; class Insecta; order Coleoptera; family Staphylinidae; genus Tachinus; species Tachinus rufipes. The sequence continues at coordinate 84,465,397 of OZ010748.1, read as the reverse complement.
GTTTATATTTATTTTTAAGTTATCTATAACAAAGTGACACTAAGAGAGGTTTTTTTTAGGTTATGTTAATTTCAAAGACAAACTGTTTTCTTACTAACTGACACCAAAAATACCACACGACAAGTTAAGTGTTTGATTGTTTAGATTATGTTAGTGGCGCATTTCCCTATGGCGAAGTGACATGGTCTAGAACTGTCAAAGCGATAGATTACATGTCAACATTTTTTTAGGTTATGTGTGATTTGGGGCTTCAAATGGGGTTAATTTTGATAAAAAAAAACGGGATTTTGAGTTTTTACTAACTTTTTGTATACTATATTTATTTTATCAGTTTATCTATCTTAATGTAGGCGTTTGTAACAACCAACAGATTAGACCGATATCGCACGCGTTTAAGGGTTCATGTCGCTTGTTACAAACGAGTATCTTTAAGCTGCAAAAGGAAATAGTGAGTAGCCAGCTTTAGGTTTATGCGCCATATGATTGCGATTGTGGTATTCTTCTTCTACTCACCGCTACACTTTAGCAATTTTTTCCAGCTTTCATGTACATACTCGGGTGCGTACAGGAAGACCGCTACATTTGGAGCGAGCGCTACTAATGGGTGCGTACAGGAAGGTGGGAGCGCTTACTCCTAATTGGGAGCGTTTATTCCTGATTGATTTCTTTTTTAAATTGGCAGTATGGAGATGACATTTTATTGTTTAGGAGCAAGCGCTCTTACCTTCTTGTACGCACCTAATGTAGCGGAGACTGAGCGGTTTTATCACTCGTTTTTTTATAAGTATCCATTGAATTATTTTTATCGAGCAATGTTGCTAAACAATTTAGCAAAAAACTAGTCTAGAACTTTTTGTACATTGGGATGTAGATGATGTATACATATTGCACTAATATGTTTAGATCAAGTTGGGGTCAGGGTTTTTTATGTTAAGCGCAAAAACTTATAATCTCTGTACACTTTCTAATGCTGACCAGTGTTTATCTTAACGTTAATCTACATGCCAGACCAATGGCTTGAACGCCGGAGCCAAATTTTAGAAACAATTTTGGTTAAAGTGAGGTCCAACGATAGAGCCAAAATTTAGAAACATTTTTGGCTAAAGTGTCGAAATGCTTTGTGGTTGTTTTGTGGATCATGCTTTCTTATGTTGATGGTTCTGGTGTTAAAGGCACTGGAGGGGTGTGCAAGCTTAAGGTTTGTAGAGTTTGGAGAGCTTGGAGGTTCTTGTCCTTGGTCCAGGTACTTCCAGATGTAACTAGAGATTTAGGTACTATGCCCGTAAGCGCATGTGAATTTACGTTAGGATTGTCATCTGCTTGTAACCATTCTATTATCGGTCCGGTGTTTGCTTTGTCGTAAATCTTCCTATAGACCTGCAAATGTTTTTACTTTTTCAAAGCGCTTACCGGCGGTGTGCCGCGGATTTGAGGGCTTGAAGGAGAACCTAGGGTGCTAATAGTCTGACCGGAGTTGGTGGTTGATGGGCTTGGTGGCTCTGACTGGATGGCCTGTTAGAGAAAGTAGAAGAGAATTCACCCGTTTTCTTTCTCAATTTCTTTCGTTTTTTTTTTTGTATCAGGATGAATTCCTCTTCTGGGGACGGGGCTTTGTGGTGGGAGTCGACTTATTGTCCTGGTGGACTTGCTTTTTTTCTTGGAGAAGGATGAGGCCTCGTCAGTTGCGGTAGGTCTTCTGAGAGAGGCGGCCTGTGCCGTAGTTGGTGTGAACGACATCTTCTTCAGGGCATCTTTGGCGGTGGTTGAGGCTGGAACTTTTGGTCGAGATAGGGGCTGGGTGGGCAGTTCGGAGGTGGCGGTCTTCCTCATGGTGGATTTGATGTCTTTTTTCAGTTGGATTAAGTCTTCCCCTTGGTCGAGTCTAATTTGTTTAAACTCGTTTTCATGTATGCCTATCTTTTTTGGTTGGCTTTTCTCTAGGGACACGATGCATTGCTAAAGGGAGTTAATCTTAGCCGCCTGCTTCTAAATGAACCTTTCATTCTTCTCTAGTTGTTGGTACATCAACCGAAACGGAGCTTCTGGAGACTGTTTGTCCAGGGTATTGCGGTCTGGAGATGATCTCATCTTCAGCTTTCTGGACTAGACTATCTTAGCTCATCGCGGCCGATAGATGCACCGATAGAGTGGTGTTGATGGGACATTTAGGATCAGATGACTTGGCCTATCGCGGCCAGTTGATGCTTCTCAGCAGTATCCTTTTTTTGTCGGTGTTTGTTTGGTGGAAACAGAGATGTTGTAGCCTTTAATGCGAAGGAATTGACTGGCGAGTAGTCGTGTTACCGGTTGGGCTTCGTGATAGATGGCGGAGGCAGCTGCTCCAGGTTTAGGAGTTTCTCTGGTAATAAATTCCGGAGCATGGGAGTCGGCATTTTCTATACGAACTAAAGTTTGTTTACTCACACTCTCACTCAAAGGCACATACACACTCACCAGAGTTGGGGCCGTTTGCCAGGAAGCTGCCTGGGACGGTTGAAATCCTGTCTGTAGTAGGCCATGTAGTCTTGTTCTGCGCTTGATGGTGTGGCTTGGGTCTTGACTGCCTGAAAATCGTAAAATTGTTTGCTGCATCTAGGGAGGTATGACACTTGCGGCACGGGGAGTTTGAAAAATCGGTTATGGTCCGGGTTTCGGTGGCGGTTGCAGGGATTACCTGAGCTGGTGGAGGGCACTAACCGACGGTTTGAGGTTTTGGGCTACAATTGTTAGGTCTATGGTTTGGCCGGGCTTGATGGTTGGTGTCTCTGGGACGGGGGGGGCTTCTTGGTTTGGTCTTGCTTTTTCTGTCACATTTGGGGTTTTGTTCTGGATGTCCACGGCCGGTGTAGCAGATTCGTGCGAGTTATTAGTGGTAGCGGCCACTGTTTCGTCCACGACCCCTTCAAGACTTCTTTGTGTGGGCCACAATTGCTAGGTCGAGGGCTTAGCTGAATTCAACGGTTGCTGTCTCTCGCACTTGGTTGATCATTCCGGTCTCTTGATCTTCCGTGTTTTCCGGGACAGAGGTGTTTTGACATGCATTGGCATTGACATTTGGGGTTTTGTTCACGATTCTTTTGACGGCCATTATGAGTTTTTATCTTCAGCGTGGTTTTGCAAATGGTGGCGGTTTTGATCTCGCTGGAGATCAAGCTTCTTTTGTGCTATCGACTTACATATTTTCTCAGTCAGGAAGCGGGCATTCTGTCTTACTTTGTTGTCAAAAGTGTAGTAGGAGTCTGCTGTCCAGGTTCCTAGTTGTTTAGCTTTATCAGCTAGATATGAAAGATGTTTGAAGTTGGGAAACTGCCAAATGTCATGGCGAATTTGGTTTGTGTGATCGGTGGGCTAGTGTCAACGCCGCTTGCGAATTGACTGGGTTCTCGACGTGCGGGTGTTTGTGGCGTTTGATCGTGATGCTGCCATCGCTATTATACGGTATAATGCCACCGTGTTTAGGAGACGTGACGTCTGGGGGTTTAGCCAGGTATTCTTGCATTTTATGGGAGTTTGCCATACGGTGGCATGTGCAGGTCTTGATGTTATTGCATTGCTTTTTTCTTCCTGCTTGCAGACTGTCGGCAAGTATTTCTATTTCTTTGCGGCTTTTTTGTCGCTTTCAATCGCCAACGCTGGGCGCCATTTGTTACCGGCTGGGCTCTGTGACGGAGGCAGCTGATCTAGGTTTAGGAGTTGTTCTGGTGATGGATTTTGGAGCGACAGAGTCATTATTGTGGTGAGATGGCATTTTCTATACGAATTAAAGTTCTACTGACACTCTTACTCAGAGAGCCACATTCACACTCACCCAGAGTGCCTGCGGAATCGCTCACACAGGGCAGTTTGAGAAGAAGTCGATTGTTTTGTTTGGAGCGATGTGGAAGTGCCGGAGCAACTACTAGTGGTCACTTTAAAACTCTGGCTGGGTATGCAAGCACATAGACTACGGTTTGCAGTCCCTCGGACGTGCCAACAACAACACGATATCTCATTTTAGATTTTAGAATCTTTTGTTGTATTTGTATGCACGGACCGCTGACTGAACATCGCTCACGAGGTTGCTCGATGGTGGAGGAGTTGTATAATAACCATCCTTCATGGTACAACTGTGTGGGAGGGGGTCTTGGGTTGTGATTCATTGTTCCACGTATTTTTGGTCTACCTGTTGAATTGTTGTTTAGGGGCTCGGAGTGTTATGCGCGTGGCGTTTAAAGCGATGCAATTTGTATGGGTGCAGTCCATTGGTGAATGAACATTTTGCGTTGTGTTTCTGATAGTGGAGGAGCTGAGCGTGGTTTGGCTGATTAACTATCTTTTACTCTATAGCGTTGAGTGCGTAAGACTGCTACATTTGGATCGGTTTTCACTTATTAGTAGTGGATGGCAGGTGATAAGCCTGATGTTGTCTAGTCTCTTGTAGGCGACGTTGGTTTGGACCATGGCCTATGGTGGTTTCTATGCACCGGGTTTGTCCGAGGTTTGTCTGCAGTACAGCTTTACTTTACGAATAACTATGTTGCAAGTTGACTCAAACAACTGGCAGCGTATCACTGCCGCAGCTTCAACTTTCAGGGGTCAGGTAGGGATCTACATCTTAAACTTCTTCTCCTGTCTTTTCCGACTGGTGATAGCGTTTCTGGTTTTCTGTTTTAGAGGTGTAACTCAATTTTATAGTTGGTTGGTTGTAGTTTTTTGAGAGACTAACGCCCGGTTGTTCATCTTCTTTTTTGCCAGTTTGAAACACAAAATTGAGTTCAGTCTCTTGGATCAGTTTGTAGGTTGGTTGATAGGTTAACGCTTTAGTCAATAGGTAGCTTGGCGTTGTCTGCTTTCTTGTAGACTCGTGTTTCTGGCTTTGACATTGTTTGGAATCATGGCTTGTGGTGTTTGCTGTGCACCGTGTTTGGCTACTTTTGTATTTAGTAGAGCTTCAATGGTCAGGCTTATGGGTCGGGTAGGGACTAACCGACCTAAGTCTTTAGCTTTTTTTCTGCTTTAACTTTGCTTTGTGACTGCTATGCAGCGTTCGATAGCTGCAATTCTGCTTTAGGGGTGTGCTCAACTTTGTAGTTGAACACTGCTAACGAGTTTTTCAGCCAAACTAAGGCTCGGTTGTTGGTTTTTAGGAGAAATTTGTTTTCTTTAAGATAAGGCCAATACTTCTTCATTATTTCCAAGCATTTCAATTCGAGTACAGCGCAAACGTCAGTTTTGAAGCACAAAACAGAGTGCGGCTTTTGGTTTAGTGTTTCTGGATGGACTAGCAGTTTACCGTTATGAAAGCTTGTTTGGTTCAGTTTACTTTACTTGAATGGCTTCTTGGTCTCTTGGAGAGTGTCGTAAGTGGTGTGGCGGTCTTGGCAAAGTTGGCTTGTACTTGCTTTGGCAAAAATCAGTTTGAAGCTCAAAACAGTCGGTTCAGTGTTATTGGTTGATCTAGCAGTTGTTTCACGGTTACGAATACAGGTTTGGCTTGTTGCCTTACTAGGAGGGTTTTTTGAGATTTGTTAGTTACTTGCTTAGGCAAACGTTAGTTTGAAACACAATTGGAGTTCTGGCTTGGGTCGGTTCAGTGCCACTGATTGGTCTAGTAATTGGGTGCGTACGGGAAGGTGAAAACGCTTGCTCCTAATCGGGAGCGCTCGCTCCTGAACGGGAGTGCTCGCTCCTGATCGGGTGTGTTTGCTTCTGATTGGTTCCGCTTTGCAAATCCGCAGAAGGAAGGTGGCATGTTATTGTTAATTTTTTTTTGCAAAACTGAACCAGTCAAGTGCGAGCTCTCCCGTTTCTTTCAATAGTTGCGTACAGGAAGGCGAGAGCAAAAACAGTTTGGCCTCCGCTGCATTGGTTCCTCTCTCTCCAGATTTGTTCCGCTTTTCAAATTGTTAGTTTGATTCTCAATCAGAAGCGTTCCACTACTACTGAGTGTAAATCGCTCCAAATGTAGCAATCTTTCTGTACGCATCTACTCCTTTAAGTATCAGCTTGGTCTTGTTATCGCAACTAAAGGGTCTCTTGGTTCCTTAGAAATCAGTTAGTAATGCGGCGGTAAAATTTGGCACGTACTTGCTTAGACAACGGTCACGTGAGTTTGGGCTTGGGTTGGTTTAGTGTCACTGGTCGGTCTAGAAGTTGTTTTAATGGTCTCGGCAAAGTTTGGCGAGTACTTGCTTAGCCAAGTTCAGATTTCTATCAAGCTTTGTAGCTGCTTTCTGGTAGTTATCTAAGAAGTAATTGCGCATCAGTTGCAATTGGTGCTTTATTGGTTGATTTTCTTAGGAGGTGACTTGGTAATGTAGTATTTGATTAAGCGCCTGCGCACTTGTTGATCTTACAGTACAAACTCAAATTCTGCAAAATAGAAATTTGAAGATCTGAAAGATGGTTGTAGTTGTTATGGTAGATTGCTGCCAATCGTACCCCGAAATGAGCCAGACAAGTTTTTATCTACCGAGCCTATCTCGGTGTTGTTCGGGACGAATCGTGACCCTGGTCGCGACTAATCCAACTACGTCTTCAAATTGTCTTGATTTCTAGTGATGATTTTTCAATGATTACTAAAAGAGCTTCCGGATGCTGGGCAGGCTTTGCAAGTCGTGTTTAAGTCACTCAATCTCTAGAAAAATAAAAAACATTTTGTGCAGTGGCGGAGCTAGGATTTTTGGGCCCGCTTGTGGTTTCTTCCGCATTGCAGATCCTTGCTTACAAGTAGCTCCGCCTCTGATATTGTGTTTTTATGGCATAAAATTTATGCCTAGAACAAAGCTATATCTGAGGGGGTTTTGGGTTTTTAAAATTATCAACTTGCGGTTTGATGGGACTTGAGCAGTGGCGTAGAGTATTTCCGAAAAAAATGTCATTTTTTTAAATTTGCAATCAAATAAAAGTCGATCTTTGCTTACAGGTAGTTACTCTAATGGACTCGGAAGTTAAAGTTTGTCAACAATATAATTATCGCAACAAACATGCGACGTCGCTAATGTGCAAATAATAAATTAAATTACCGCTAGAGCATCGCGTTTTTGAATAACCCAATGACGGTGCATTTCTTTAGCAAGCAATTTATCTAGTCAATTACATGTGAATTAACTAGATAAATTGATCTATTGTGTAGCTAATTCAAATGTAAAATTTAAAAGATTGATTGAATTGGGGCCAGGATTCCTTTGTCTTCATTTTATGGTCACTAAAAGAAATCAACATTAGAATACAAAATTCATGTTGACATTAATCCTACTGAATTGGCCCCAATTAAATTTTTATTGGATCCTATTAATTCTTTTAAATAACAGAATGTATTTAATGTTTCAGGTATCTAAATGGAAATACGCTTCAAATGAAGAATGAAGACAACAAAGATATTAATTAAAAGTGCCGAAAAGATGCATCTCGTTCAAGAGAATGTTTCACCCGAAAGACATTTGAGTTTGTTGAGTGCGGATCCGTGTGGTGGATGCCGGAGACGACGCGGCCATGCGTGGCGAGGAGAAGAAAATGTAAACGAAGGCAGTAAGCCCTCTCGAACTACTCTGTACTGTGATTCATTTAACCCTAAGGACGGCCGTAACAAAATTAACGCTGCTAATAGATGTAATTTATCGTTAAGCCTAGTTGTAAGTTTGTATTTATTATTGCATATGTGCCTAAAATTTAGCGAAAGCATCACAAAGGCATCAGTGTCAATTCAAAACATTGCTCGGCTGCTTGTAGTGGTCGGTGTCGCCACCCAAATACACGGCTTCACGAATGAATTCGAGAAAACAGAACAGTTTCTTGATAAAATCAATCTTGAACAGAGTATAGCAGCTGTGTTACAGAAAGTTGCTTATGGATCGACGACGAAGCGATCAATTCCGGATAACGCTTACCCGGTTACAACTTTAGCTACACCATCATTGACGACGTATCGATACTCGGATGGTTCTGATGAGTATTTTCGTGTTGATGTGAAGAATCCGGATAATCGTGATATACCCAGGTCGAATTTTGATTACGATCAACCAGAAGGTGGGGATTTTGATTCGGGATATGGTTCGGATTTGGAGAAGGATCATGTTTTACCCACCAGTGCTCCGGCTGCTGATATATTGAAAAATAATAATAATAAAAACTATGATAATCCGAATCGTTACAATAACGATAGGTCGAAACCGCATTATGATTCATTTAATCCGGAATCGGCTACGGAAAATATTTATAAAACGACGACTTCTAATGTCTTTCGTAATGTTAGACCGACGAAGAGCATTTATAGTAAAGACGTTCCTAGTTATGTGCCGCCCAGTAGGGCATTCTTTACGCCACCATTGCCGCCTGAATATTTAAATCCATTTGCTGATAAGCCAACGTTACGGGGGACTAATTCAGATGGATTTGCCAATCGACGGCCTATTCCTCCACCTAGTTTGATGCCGAATAAGGATCGAATCCCATTTCGACCCGACTTGCCACCTAATAAAGTTATAAATATTGAACGTATGCCGGAAAAGATGCCAAGCTTAGATCATAGTTTAAAGAATCATACGGAGGAAAAGTTTGAAAAGAAGAAAACTCTAAACACACCATCACAGAACATAAATGTTGATCGTATTGGTGAATTTTATGGTTTGAATCGGCATAACGATACGAATTTCGAGTACGAGAAAGGTTATATCCCTTCCATTACACGGATTCTGAGTGGTTCGAATGGTCGACATGAAGATATTTCGGATATTTTATTAAGAACCGTTACTGCCATACCGAATCGGCCTGAAGTTAAACATAGTAAGCCTCGAAATCCTGTACCGGAAAGTCCGAAAATTCAGCAACCACCTGAAGTTGTTAAAGTTGAAAAAGCGGTTGAGGAACCGATGATAAAAAAGGAACCGGTGCCGGAAATGAAACCAGTTGAACGATCAGAGAGTGTTACTATAAAAAAGGAAACATTAGAACGAGTTGATAATAATATAAATTTGGATTTGACTACGCAAAGCTCGGAATTTAATTTACCGAATGTAAAAAGCAACAAGAATAATGTTACTAAAGCTTCATCTGATGAGATATGGTTTATTGCTTGGAATGTACATGTCTATCTTGTTGTTTTGTGTTATATAATCCTTGCCATTTATTCCATTTATAAATTGGTTAGGTATGAAAATGATCCGCACATGTTTAGCAAGAGTTATTTTTTAACGATACATCTAATGCTGACTGTTATTTGCGTGCTACGAATATGTTATTTAACGTATGATCCGTATAACGTCAACAAATCGTTTAATGTGTTTTTATACGATTTCCTGCATAACTTTCCATTAAGTTTGCTTGCTACTACATTTGCCATATTAATATTGTTCCTTTTAAAACGCACATTAACACATTTAAAAGTCAAAACGCGACCTGTGTTTTTAGTAATTTTTGGATTACTACACATATTGTTATGTTTCTGTTTAAGCGTATTGGAAACAGTCGGATATTTTGAAAAAGCCAGCCTAATTGTATGCAAACCAGTATTTGTATTACTCGCCTGGGCTTTAGGAGTTAGCTACTTATACCTATACAAAATCATCAAAAACGTATTAGCAAAGAAAAGCCAGAATTTATCCGAAATGTGTACGCAAAATATAAGCTACGCCTCGCACATAACAATAGCAGTCGCTTTACTCTTCATACTACTCGGATTTGTACAACTATACGCACTATTCTTTATAAAAATTGATCGTTTCAATTCGGAAATCAAACATCATTGGATATTATGGTCATTTGAATTATCCGTACGATTAATAGAAATCTCAATAATAACTCTATTAGCAATCGTTGTTAGTCTGAAAATGTCTCAACGTGAAAAGCAAACTGTGGGTTTTCCATTATTTCCATGCACCACCAGCGAAACCAGTTCGGATAATATGTATCCAAACAATTGCAACACCAATCCAAATGCGTTAAATTATAGTCGGCAGGAAATGGTACTCGATAATTTACCACCAGAACCAATTGAGCGACCTAATTTATTAAAAAATGCATTTCAAAACGAATCGTTTGATAAGAAATCAACTCTAGAACGATACCAACCCGAAAGTGATCATTTTGATCGATTCGAACGTCCGAAATGGGGTTCGGATCGATTCGATTCACGCTCAAATATAGAACAAAATAATTTTGCTACAGGAAATTTTGAAAGGAATTCCAATACGGCTTCACGTAATTCAGCTCGTAAAACATACGACAGTGCCAAGTATTACAAACCAAAATACGAATCGGAGGAATATCAACAAAAACATGAAGGCTTTACCAGACAGGATAATAACGTTTATAGCGAACCCATCGATCAAAACCAATACGAACGAACGAGGCATGAATTTGAACGCAGTGATTTCGATAGGCGATCGAGGAATAGTTCGAATACGTCAGGACGTAGGAGTACTACCGGTAGATCGAGGAAGAATCATCCGCGTGCTCATTTGGGAGTTCAAACACTTCCGAATCATGATCGTCATCCAGGCGCCACGGAAACCATGATTGTTGACGATCAGGGGTTTGTGAGGTTTAGGCACATGCAGGACATGGAACATAATGATCGATCGAAACGGCACAAGAAGGTCAATAACGAGGTCAACCATTACTCGGACGCTTGAATTTGACTACTTAATGACAAAAGCAAATTGTTAGTCTTAAAAGATATGTTTCTTGTTCTCTTTTAAGAAGTTTTAGGTAAGATTTTGATGGGTTTTATTGCGAAATTTGGTACAGAAAGTTTTAATTTTGTTTTGTTTAATGCGCATGCGTCAGATTTGAAAAATCCTGACAGCGCATGCGTCATATTTGAAAAATCTTGACTTTAATTTTTATTAGGATGTAGTACAGTATAATTAGATATGTCTACCAGAAACTTGCGAATTATTATGCACATTTTCAGAAAATCAGAAATTATTCAAATTTGTTCTGCAAGTGTTAGCTCTATTTGGAGTGATAGTCTGTTTTACGTTTTTGCATATTACGCGTTTGTTGTAGTTGCGTAATTTTTTGGGTTTCTTGAAAAATTATTATTCTGACGATGAATATCGATCGAAATTAGTAACTTGAACAAAGTTAAACTAATCACTGCTCTGTATCGGCAGCGGTCCTGGATGTGGTTATTGCAAGCACCAATTATTATACAGACGTGCATGTTTGTAAAATTACATCTGCAGGGTACTACGGTTTTTATGATTTGCGGTTATGATTGTTTGGAGAATTGATTCATGCGCCTGTAGTTTCGAGTGCGTTGGTTGGTCAGCAAAAGAGATTACACAACATGCAAAAATTGCGCAATCACATTTGCATAACTCCGCTGATTCTTTAATATTGCGCCATCAAATATCTGTGATTGTGTGAGCACTTTTTATTTGCAATTATGCTATGCACGCATCTGTTTAAGCATCAACAATGGTTGCGTCTAGGAAGGCGGGAGCAAATCGCTACATTTGTAGCTGTCTCCGCTACATTGGTAATGCGGATTTGACGTTTTTATGTTTATTTTTGGTAGTAGCGGTCTGCTCCCGTCTTCCTGGACGCATCTAATGATTGTTGTTGCGCGTAACAAAAACCATGTTTGTCTAACTGAATTTAGAAATTTGTCCATTTGTAGATACGTGATTACGCAATCACGCATCTGCAAATGATCACTACTTTCTATATTTTTGTGTAAAACGTTGAGAACTGTCGGTTTTGCGGATTTACGTACCTGTAAATAAGCAAAATGTTTCTACAATGAGCGGTAGCAAAGTTGCGGATAAGTTTTATTTATTTGCGCATACGTGGTTGCGCAATAGTGCACTTGACAAACAATCTCTTGATGAGAAACACTTGGGTGAGTTTGCAGTTTGATTATTTGAATACTAAAGATTATGAGTTTATAGTTAATTTTTGTCGTACCTCGCCCGCCCACCCGAAGTTTGTGATTCAAAGATTAGATGTTGGTGCTCCTGCAGCTATTACTAAATGACAGATGTCACTAAATTTTAGGAAAATTTAGACAACCAATCTCAATCAAAAATAAAAAAGTCAAAAGAAGAAGATTGTACTTATTCAAAAACTGTTAAAGGGGTGGTTTAATTTAATTTACTCCAAACTTTATGATCTTAAACTTTATACACTTATAGACACGCCTTTTGCTAATGCGGTAAAGCCAACATGATCAGTTTGTGTGACGTCAGTTGTGGGCAAGAGGTGTTGGTGTTAAACACTTGGTGCATGGCATTGCTAAATTATTTAAGTAACAAATTTGTTTCTTTTGCATTTTGTGATACATTTGCGTTATTGTTCAACAAAAATTATAAAATTAAACAATTTAATTACTTGTGTGACGTCAGTTGTGGGAATAGAACGCTGTTATGTTGGCTTCACTATGCGATGAACGGAAAAGAGCACAGTGCGCGTCTATAAGTGTATATGGCCTAAGTGCTGCTTACCCACCCAATTATTTGTGATTTTGAGGTTTGATATTTTTTTTCTGCATCAATTGCAACAAAAAAAGACAAAATTAGAGCTAAGAACAGACAAAACAATCTTGGGGCCCACCCAAAAAGTTTTCTCCAACGTATGATATCTTTGCAGCTATCACATCAGTTAGAATACTTGACAGATGTCACTTAATTAGAGTAAAATACATGCAACTAATCTCTATAAACATTTAGGTCGATGGGCGGAACAGTTTAGAAATTATGGACGGGTAGCATATTTTAGTGTACCCCGCTGATCCACTGAAGTGGTTGTGATCAAAGAAATGTATTTTTCTTCTGTTTTTGATGTTCCATTTAATCTAAAGAAGTGTGGGCGGGTGGTTTAATTTTGTGTACACTTGGGCGGGTGGGCGGACTATTAAATTTAAAGATTGTGGTCGGATAGTTTATTTTGGTCTACCCTGTTCACCCACTGAATTGTTTGTGATCAAAAAATTGTATATTTCTTCTACTTTTGATGTTGCTACAGCCAATACATAAAAAAGAATGAATGACATGTGTCACTAAATTATAAGGAAGGACATACATTTAATTTTTTTATCACAAACACTTGGGAGGGTGGGCGGAACACTAAATTTAACGATTGTGAACGGGTAGCTTATTTTGATGTACCCCGCCCACTCACCCGAGTGCTTGTGATCAAGAAATTGGATTTTTCTTCCATTTTTGATGTTCCTGCAGCAAATACATAAAACAGAATGAATCACAGAAATTGCTAAATTATAAAGAAGGATATACATTTGCTTTTTTTTATTCACAAACACTTGTGCAGGTGGGGGGGGGGTGGGGGAGGTCTCTCAATTTAAAGATTGTGGGCGGATAACTTATTTTTGTGTACCCCGCCCACCCACCCAAGTGATTGTGATCAAAAAATTGGATATTTCTTTCTCTTTTGATATTTCTGCACCTAATACATAAAAAAGAATGAATGACAGATGACACTAAATTATAAGAAAGGACATTGAACCAATAACTTAGTTTCAAACACTTGGGCGGGTGGGTGGGCAACTTAATTTAACGATTGCGGGCTTGTAACTCATTTTGGTGTACTCTGCTCACCTACTTTTGATGTTCCTACAGCTAATACATAAAGGCAGATATCACTACATTATAAGTTGTTGTACCCAGCTCACCTTCCCAATGGTTTGTGATAATAAAATTGGATATTTGATCCACTTTTTATATTCTACATAAAAAAGAATGAATGACAAATGACACTAAATGGAAAAATATATAAGTAATAACTTAATCACAAACACTTGGCGGGTGGAGGCTACTTAATTTAACAATTGTGGGCGTACGGTTTATTTTTGTCCATGTTTTCCAGGACTCACCCGGGACAAATTACGCAATTTGTCATATATTCCATTTTCCATAAATCTAATAGCTTCATTCATGATTGCTTTGGACTTTTATTATTGTCATTTTCTTTTCATTATTTGTGAGCAACTTTTTTTTAGATAAATTTAAACCGGGACAATCAACAGTTCCGAAAGAAATTGTCGAGACTAGAAAGTTAAAACCGAGACGAAACTCTATACATTTTTCAAACTAATGCAACTTGTGAATTAATTTTACATAATGACGTAACCTACAACAAACCAGTTTTGAATGCATAAAGCCAATACATTTTGGTCCAACTTTCTACGATCTCAATTAGTAAATTTTTAAACAGCCTAAATTTTATCTTAACTTGCAGTGTGCACTCAAAAGTTAGGTGAGGTTTACTAAATTTGCAAACAATTCGAATTGATCTGTCACAATTGCTCATCACATGTGCCAAGTAAATAAAAAAGTAGTCGAACCGTCTGTACTATTCGTCGCAATAAAACCCATCCTTACGTAAAATTTTGTAAAAATTGACCGTGTGAAAATGAAACACGAAAGATGATATTAATATAAAAGTAGGAAATAATATTTTTCAAGTTGGGGGTTAAAATTCCCGATCATTTTGCGTAAAAAAACAAAACTTAACCCGAATAAATTAACTGTCCCGATTCGGGGCTCAAAATAAGACAAAAAAATACTCGAAGATGAAAGATTGAAAATATATATATATATATTATTAGTACTGTATAAAATTGCAACACATTGTATATATTTATTATAAAAAAAATGAAAAACATACTTAATAATTTAGTATATAGGTTTTTTATAACTTTATTATTATTATTTTTTAAATTTGTCGTGTAATGGGTTCGATGTTCCCTAATTTATTTATATTCCGTGCCGTTGATTACGGGTAATTGAACAAAACGTAAACTGCCATGTGCAAAAATGATTTTATTAATTAATTGACTGAACCTATTTTATTATTTTACCGTTTTAACATTGTTTTTTTTGTATTATAAAAGAACACTTTACTCGTCTCTCTATGTACCTATAAACTATCGTTGTCAAATTTTATTAGTGTAAAATACCGTCCCTCGAGAGCCGATTGAATTTTTATTATAAAAAATCTCAAAGTCGGTTTGTTAATGAAAATATATATTTATCCGGGTAGCTTTGTACATATTAAGTTTCATCATCGAATTACTTGCCAATTACTTTCGATTTTTTTTATGTTTTCGGACGATCAAGACTGATTTAACGTGTACATTTCGGGCCTAATTCAATCAAAATTTAATCGGAAGTAATTTTGTACATATAATTATTAAGTTGAATTTGCAGTATTATTTCTAACACACGCTAAAAGTAAACGAATCTTGTTCAGTATTTTATTATTTATGTAGGACGTACAACGAATTATTTTCTGTTACATTCCTTTTCTAACCCGATCCCAGCCCGCCATATTTTGTTGAATTTCCTATGTGACGTACTTACAGGTTTTTGCCAGTATATTATTATCGATTTGTTTTTTTTTATATATTTTTTTTTGTAATTATCTACAAAATACTTTTTTTCTATTGTGAAAATAAGCAAAAAAAATGAACTAACTGTAAAATAGATTATAGACTTATATTGTGAGCATTTATAATTTTACGTGTCTCTCGGAAACATATTTATATATGAACGGATGTTTCATTTTTTAAAAGTGGATATAGAGGATGCCGCTCCTACAGCAGGGATCACATTTTTATTTAATCCTTGCTTTAATTATAAATATTTAATAAAAAAAAATATATACGGGGTCCCTGCTGCAGCTCGATCGGCCTTTCCTCAATCGTTTTTCAAAACTTCAAACTGTATAATATTATTGTAAAATATAAGCCAATGGATATGTATTGTTTGTATATGATTATTAATACTTCCTTTCCTGTTTCTAGATTGTTGATGGTGAGTTGCATGTATTAGAAAATATATCAAGATTTTAATTTGCTGTCTAGCATTGGATCATGGGATTTAGATTAGTTTATAAACGTACAGATTATCATAAGGCGTTTTCGAATGGGACTTTAGGTACCCTAATTGGTAAGTTAAACAGGGTGGACAGATTTTTACAAGTAAAAAAGAGTATAACCCTTCTGCCTTTAAATCCTTAATCCTTCTATACTAAATCAGTTTCAGAAAAACCGCACTACATCAACTAGCAAACTATATTGGTATGGAGACGAAAAATTATTAAACTACACGTAGCATTTGTGATGGATACACAAGAACTGTCAAAAATGCCTAATAGTAAGATGTGAATTTTACTTTACAATTGTTTTTAGTCTGATTTTGGTTCTTGTTGATATTTTATGACGGAATTTTGCAATTTTTGACTTTTTATAAATAGAATGTTGCGGATTTTAACAGTTTATGGTGAGTTTTGGTACTTTTTGACAATATTTTTATACTTCATGGTTGGATTTTGCCAATTTCAACATTCTATGAATAGAATTTTGCACTTTTTGAAAGTGTATGACCAGATTTTAAATCTCTTAAATAATTTTATAATTCATAACAGGGTTGCGTTTTTTTTCACTTTTTTAACAGTTTATAGCCGTATTTTGATGCATTTCAACTATATTTTGATGATTTATGACTGAATTTACCCATTTTTGACTTTTTACGAAAGAATTTTGCACTATTTAACAGTTAGTGACTTGGTTTTGGTGCTTTTTGACAATATTTGTATACTTTTTGGACGGATTTTACAATTTTTGACAATCCATGAAAAGAATTTTGCACTTTTCAACAGTTTATGACCGAACGGTTTTTTGGAATTTTTTTAATTATTTTCTGACAGAATTTAACCATTTTTGACTTATTATACATAGATTATTGCAGTTTTTAACAGTTTATGTTGATTTTTGGTACTTTTTAACAATATTTATTTACTTTATGGCTAGATTTGTCTATTTTTGACGTTCTATGAATAGTATTTTGCACTTTTTGACAGATTATGACTAGGTTTTAAATCTTTCTGACAATATTTTGATTATTTATAGAAGAATTTGCTATTTTTGACATATTATGAATATAGTTCTGGATTTTTTAACCGCATTTTGATTTTGATGACCAAATTTACCTATTTTTGACTTTTTATGATAGAATTTTGGACTTTTTAACAGTTAAGACTTGGTTTTGGTGTTTTTTGGCACTGTTTTTACACTTTTAAATTACGTTGATATTCCATGATAGAATTTTAACAGTTGTAATTTGGTTCTTTCTTTAGCTAGCCATAGACTGACAACATTTCTTGGCACATTTGCATGCAGCGAGTAGAGTGGCACAAATACGTGTGGCGTGCATTTTTACGACCTACACTATAAAAGTGTGTAACAAATTAATCGGCCTGTTTATGGACGTTTCTGACGATTTACTTGACGGATTAGCGTGGAGTTTGGCTCTCTGGAAATTTCAAAAGGTCGCAAGCCATGTAAACTACAAGGATTTCACTTTGGCTCGCCGCATGCAAATGTGCCGAGAAATGTGTTCGTCTAAAAGTTTTAGCTAGCCTAAAACTTTTAAACCGTGTGGCGTGCAAATTGAGACATGTTGCTTCATAAGCATGGCTCGTGATATGGCACGGTAAGTCAGCAATAAATGCACGGCAAATGCATGCAAATGTGCCGAGAAATATGTCCGTCTATGGCTAGCTTATGATACTTTATAGCCGGTTTTTGCTATTTTTAAGATTTAATGAACATATCTACACTTTTTAACAATTTATAGCCGAAATTTAGTAATTTTTGACAATTGTTAGAACTTTTTATGCCAAATTTTAGCTATTTTTGACATTTTAATAACAAAATTTTGCACTTTTCAACTGTTTTTGGTTGGATTTTAGTTTTTATAAAATATTTTTCTGCAAAATTTAGCTATTTTGGTGTTTTTTATTCTTTGTGGTAGGATTTTGCTATTTTTGACATTTTATAAGTAGAATTTTCTACTTTTTGACAGTTTATGACCAGATTTTAAATCTTTTTGCTATTTTTGGGTTTTTATTGTTTTTTTTTACACTTAATCAGTTTATGGCCAGATTTTGGTGTTTTCTAACAATATTTTGATAATTTATAGCCGGAATTTGCTTACTATTTTTGACGTTTTATGAATATAAATTTGGATTTTTTACCGGGTTTTGATTCTATCTGAAAACATTTTAATATTTTATGACCGAATTTAGCTATTTTTGAATTTTTATCATAGTTTGCACTTTTTACAGTTAATGACTTTTTGGTGCTTTTTAATTTGCACTTTTCAACCTTTTTAGTCGGATTTTGGTCGGCAGTACGGCAGAGAGGGCATGTACAACGGCCGCTCTGGTCACAACTTGGATGTGTGAACCGAAAGTGATGCCGAGCGTACCGTTCTTCCCAATATGGGTCCGTTACCTCATATAAGCATCCATACATGTCTTCTCTGTGGCTCGGTGTGTCCGACACCTCGACACCTAACGGTATTAAGAGGTTATTGAATATATATAGTCGGATTTTGTTTTTTGTGAAAATATTTTCAGAGTTTTGTCATTTTTAACTTTATATAAGTAGAATGTTGCAGTTTTTAACAGTTTATTATGAATTTTGGTACATTTTACAATATTTTTATACTTTATGGATGGATTTGGATATTTTTGACAGTTTATGACTAGATTTTAAATCTTTCTGACAATATTTTGATAATTTATAGCCGGAATTTGCTATTTTTGACATTTTGTGATTATAGTTTTGGATTTTTTAACCGGATTTTGATTCTATCTGAAAATATTTTAATGTTTTAGAACCGAGTTTAGAAGCTATTTCTTATGATAGAATTTTGCACTTTTTAACAGTTAAAGACTTGATTTTGATACTTTTTGACAATATTTTTGTACTTTTGGCTGGATTTTTGTTATTTTTTGATATTTTATGACTAGAATTTTGCACTTTCTGACAGTTTATGATCAGATTTTGTGCCTTTCTGACATGACATTTTAATGTTTTATGAGTTTAGTTGTTTTTGACTTTTTATTATAGAATTTTGCACTTTTTAACAGTAAATGACTTAATTTTGGATCTTTTTTGACAATATTTTCTTACTTTTTGGCCGAATTTTATATTTTTAACCTTGCATGAAAATAATTTAGCTCATTTAACAGTTTATGACCGAATTTTGTTGCTTTTTGACAATATTTCAATGGATTTTGCTATTTTGGACATTCTATGAATAGAAATTTGCACTTTTTGACAGTTTATGATCAGATTTTGGATCTTTCTGACAATATTTTATAGCCGGGTTTTTTGCTATTTATGTGTTTTATGAAATTTTTTGCATTTTATCAGTTTACGGCCGGGTTTGGAGGGGTTCGATCCCGGAGTATGACTAAAATAATAACTTGCTCTTTATCCACCGGGCGATTCGGAAGTCAACTAATAAGCCGTTGGTCTCATCAACCCTCCTTCAAACAAGTCGTAAGATTTCTGGGGCGATGTAAAATAGCTATAAAACGCGCAATAATAATAATATTTTGATGATTTGGAGTTTGCTATTTTTGACATTTAATAAATATAATTTTGGGTTTTTATTGTCTGAAAATATTTTATGTTTTATGACCGAATTTAACTATTTTCTACTTTTTATGATAGAATATTGCACTTTTTAACAGATTTGACGTTCCATTAAAAGAGTTTTGCACTTTTCTAACAAAATTTTGATGTTTTCAAGCCGAATATTGTTATTTTTGGTATTTAATGAATAGAATTTTACACTTTTCTACAGTTTATGACCGGATTTTAGTGCTTTTTGACAATATTTTATAGCAGTTTTAGACTTTATAAATAGAACTTTGCACTTTTTAAATGTTTATTGCTGAACTTTGACATTTTAATATTTAATATCCATGTTTTGCTATTTTACTTTGATGATTTTTACATTTTAGTGCTTTTGACAATATTTGTTTACAGACCGAATTTTGTTATTTGTTGGTTAAACTTAACATTTTGAAGACAGGATTTACATTTTAAACGCTGTATTTTATTTAAAGGCCGGATTTACACTTTAAAAACTGGATTTTTAGATTTAAAACCGATTTATAATTTAATGGCCGGATTATCAGTTTGACAATAAAATTTAACACTTTGAAGACCGGATTCACAGTTTTAAAGGCCGGATTAATAATTTAGCTGTAATAAATGACACTTACTGGATTAACAACTTGAAATCCGAATTTACTGTTTGGTACTAAAGTTTAAATTTTCAGTTTGGAGATTTACGTTTTTAAAGGACGGGCTTATAATTTGAACAGTTTATCAGTAAAATTTAACATATTAGTTACATTTATAATTTAGAAGTCGTATTAACTGTTTGGCAAATAAATTTAACACTGAAGACCGGATTTACACTTTTAAAAGATGGATTTACAAACTGTAAACGGCCGGATTTATAATTTGAAGACTTTGTCAGTAACAAATTTTAACACGTTGGTAATCGGATTTAAAGTTTTAAAGACCGGATTGATAATTGAAAGCCGAAATAACAGTTTGGCAGTGAAATTTAACACTTTGAAAGGCAAATTTACAGTTTTAACGGTACATATACTTTTTATTTTGTTTACAATTAGCGTACTTTCACTTTTTTGTTAGCTGAATTTTCAATTCTGAAAGCCAACTTGGAGGCCGGATTATCACTTTGGCAGTAATATTTAATACGTTAGTTGCTGGAATTACATTTTTAAATGCAGCATTACACGGATTTATAACGCAGAAATTAATAGTTTATCATTTTATTTTTGAAGGCCGGATTTACAATTAAGGCCATGTTTAACTCGCAGATGAAGACCGTCGATTTTTTTGGAATGGGAATGTCCCGGTACGTTTTTACATTTTTTTTGCCGTAATCGTTGGGCGTAGATTTTTGCACTTTTCAATAGTATGATGGGAGTTTTTATATTGTTAACAAGAATGTGATTTTTTTTACTGCCGGATTGTGCCGTTTTTTCTTTCTAACATAATTTTGATATTTTATCACTGGATTTTACTATTTTTGACAATCCATGAAAAGAATTTAATTTTGCATTTTTTAACAGTTAATGGTCGGGTTATAGTGCTTTCTGGCAATATTTTTATATTTCATTGCCGGATTTTGGTATTTTTGACATTTTATAAATAGAATCTTACACTATTTAACAGTTTATGGTCAGATTTTGTTTTCTTTTAACAATAATTTGATGTTTTATGGCCGGAGAATGCTATTTTTATTTCTAACTTTATTGAAGACTTGCAGTATCTTTCTGAAATCGATGCAGACTACTTACTGTATTTTATATAGGCTTTTTATCTAAAGTTTTAATCATCATTATCTGAAGTAGAGGCCGGCATAGAAACATGCTATGTCTTGGGTTTGGCCTAACCCAGCTGATTATCGCAGGTGGAAAGCTGTGGCATAAGAAAAGCTGTTATATGTTTAGGTGTCTTTAGCTTACCGTTTGTAGGGTTTGTAAATACAATCTCGTCAAGTTTGCTCAATCCGCAAACTCTGCATTTTACTGTTCTTAGATCAGGGCTATTGTATTCTGCATCACCTTTAGTTCGCCACGGCTGCTCGAGAGTGATACAAGTTACATCGAATTACGTTAATGTGACGCGTCATTTAGATAGCTCTGAAGTGGTGTATTTTCTTCCCAGGGACTTTCTCTGGGAAGAAAACTTGTTTCTTCCACCTTTCTCATTTGGGGTTTTTTACGTCTTCATTCCTTATAGCCAGGTCGAAGAGTTGGCTTTTTGTAGAAGACGTTCCAACCTTTTGGTTTTGCCTTTCCAGGCGACTCATAATCAACCTCACAGCATACGGTTGTCCCGGTTGCTAACGAACGAACATTTTGTGATAAAAACTGTGATCTTGATGCGTTTTTGTTTTGTAGCAAATTGCAGGAACTGCTTAAGATTTTTTTTTTAATTTTGTAGAGTGGAGAATCAGAATCCGTTTGCTTTGTTTTAAGTTTACGTAGAGAAAAGTGAATAGCAGGCCTTATCTATAAGGTGATCCGTGTGCTCAAATACAAACATAAAGAGTGATTGATCAAACAGAAGTTGACTATTTATATGCCAGATAGTTGTATCAGTCAACTAATAACAGGCACGACTTAAAAAAAAAAACAAAATTGTAAAACTTGCAGGGGGCAAGGTTTATTTTTGTGAAAGCCATACAGGATTAAGGTGCGTTTTATGTTAAGTTTTTTTCTTTTGAGAAGGTATTAAAAGATTGACAGGACTAATCTACGGTGCAAGCAGATAGTGTCTAGTTGCGGCAATACGGCTGCAGCTGGAGGAGTCTTTGTTGCGTTGGGTTTGATTGAACTTTGGCACTTTTACTACTAAAGATTCCATGCCGAAGTCAGTGAGAATCTTGCAGCCAGGCTGGTTTGTTTTACTATCGCCGTGACTAGCTTTTGATGCGCTCGGCGCAAAAGCGTCTCTCGCGCCACTTTCTCTGTTTACAGTGGGAGCGTCAAGTAGCCCGTTACGTTTTCCTTGAATTTTTTGCTAGCAAGTTCTTAATTTTTTTTGACGTTAAACTCTAAAGCTATGAAATTAAGGTGGTTTCTGCGACTCCCAGCCAAGTTGCGTCTCGACGGCACTGCTCTAGTTTACTGTGCAGTTTTGGCTGGGAATTTGTGAGATCTGATAGTAGAAA
This sequence comes from Tachinus rufipes, assembly GCA_963932245.1. NCBI lineage: Eukaryota > Metazoa > Arthropoda > Insecta > Coleoptera > Staphylinidae > Tachinus > Tachinus rufipes. Next base: position 84,442,886 of record OZ010748.1, on the reverse strand, counting down.
TGCGGTTCTACGCTACGCTAGGCTCTTTTGACAAAACGTATCTTCTCACTGAAGGACATAATATGATTGTTTTGCTTTTGGTATCGAGAAAAATGCATTTGGTTTAGAAAAAACATGACAGAAGATATGTCCGATCGCTAATGCAAGTCAGCTAGCCAAAACTTTTTTATAAAGTGAACAATTTTGCAAAGAAACAAAGTTATAATGCGATCACTTCAGCTTGGTTGTCATAATAAGCAACTTAACTTACACTAAACTGTAAGTGTATGTACATATATTAATGGGTGCGAACATGAAGGTAATAGCGTTTGCTTCTGATTGGGAGTGCTTGCTTCTGATAAGTTTTTCTTTGCAAATCGGCAGCAGGGAGGTGAGATTTTATTGTTTATTTTCGGAATTTTATAGATCAAATGGTTATCTAAAACTAAAATTACTTCTTCACAAATGACATGTAAGAATAATTCAGATGATTTTTTGTAAAACTTAAATTAGGAAAGTCTACTTGCAGCAGAGAATTTTGTATTTTTTGTTCTCTGCTTAAGTGTTTTTAGTTAGCAGTCATCATCATCATTTTTACGCTTAAGCTCATCTCTTTTTCATTGTTCTATTTTAATTAATTTTGTACGCCACTGTGTTACTTCTAGTTTTGGCTATAATACTAGAAATGTTACATAACAGATGTATCTCCAATTGTATGAAACGTTGATTTATGTGGTTTTTTATTTGAAAGCTTACGATGTGTAAATTACACCGCAACTATTGTGCACAAGAATGTTTTTTAGTGTTAAATAAATATGTTTTATTTAATAGGTCATTTTTATACAAAGTTTTGTAATTGTTTTTTATAATTTATTATAGTTTTTGTTAATGGATCAAGTTTTGTGATAGTTTATTTTATTTATATTACAATTTTTATTATTGGCAAAAAATATTTGTTACGCCTATGCGAAGCATACATCTAACGTGTACATTTGGTGGCCTACCTCATTCTGGGATTTTGCAACTCTTATTTATAACTACAAAAGATATTAACAAGTTCAAATACGTGTAATATTAACAGCAAAATAAAGTAGATACAGATGAAATAAAAATATATTTTAATAAAACATTTGAGTTTTAATCTATCTACACAAAGCAATAAATTTATATTTATTTTAATTTATTTTTTAGATTCGAATCTCGAGCATTATTTTTATGATATTTTGCGCATCATTAAAAAGAAACACGCTGTATATTAGCGTTATATGCGCATAAACTTTCAGGGGGTCTAAAAACCGTTACATAAAATACCAAGCAGCGACATACGCCATGAAAAATTATTGTGAATAGACCTATGTATACATAATAAATGTCCCTAAACATACAGGTTAGACAGAAACGGAAATAAATCGTATCTTGCTTACTAAGGTAATTATGTGTGTTGAAAAGAGAAATGCGCTAGAGCGTGTGTGCTGGTAACATTACCCATGATCCTTTGCGCGCTTGTCCGATGCGTCCGAATCAGACACACGTTTGGCATTTGTTTGCGGCTATATCTCATGCGAATGAGTGAAAGGCGAGATGCAATCCGGTCTTAGAATTTGACACAGTTAAAAACATGAAGTGACAGTTAAGCCAGTGGAAAACAGTGATGCGTTTTTTTCCTCCGAGAAACTGAAGTTGGAAACGCTGGAAAATCCAATGGCTGACGTAAAAGATCTTGTAGAAGATGTAGCGTTAGCCCCCCCGCTGTACTAAATCTGTTTAAATCAATTGTGTTTTATCTGTTAGTGATTAAGTTTTTTTTTATGTGCGCGATGCCTGCCTCTATCGGTGTTAACCTCCGTGTGACGGGACACTGCAGACAAGGAGGTAAGAAAACAAATAACATAGCCACATGTCACAATCAACAACAAAACAAATCAATTTTTAGGTAGAAAATATATGGAGGATTTTTTTTCTGTGGCTTACCAACAAACCGAAGACGAAAAAGATTTAGAATATGCATTCTTCGGTATATATGATGGACATGGTGGAGCCGAAGCTGCTGCTTTCGCAAAGGAACATTTAATGGAAAGCATTGTTAAACATAGAGGTTTTTGGTCGGACGATGATGAAGAAGTGTTACGTAGCATTAAAGATGGCTTTATACATACGCATCTTGCAATGTGGAAAATACATGGTAAGAAATTGATTGTTTAATTAATGATTATGTATTACATAATATGTTTTTAGATAAGTGGCCTAAGACGCAATCGGGATTACCTAGTACGGCTGGTACTACAGCTAGTATAGCCTTTATAAGGCGAGGGAAAATTTATATCGGACACGTCGGTGATTCGGGGATAACCCTAGGTAAATTATTTGTTTAATATTTTGTCTTATTAAATTGGTTATGATGGGCTTTGTTTTTAGGTTAGGTTTTGGCAGATTGTCAATTTTTAGGTTAGATTAGTGTTTACGAATGAGCAATAAGGAGTTTTTTTATTAATATAATATTTTTGTGAAAATCATTTCGTAATTATTTAAAATATTTTTAGGTTATCAAGAACCTGGTTGTCCCGATTGGAGAGCACGTGCATTGACCAAAGATCATAAACCTGAAAGCGAGGCTGAAATGTTGAGGATACAGCAATCTGGCGGCAAAGTTGTTGCTAAATCTGGTAAATAATATTTAAAAAAATTATTGTTAAAAGTGGTCGAGATCATATGGTTTCATTCAATGGATGTGGTGGGGCATTAGTGCAATTTAATACTAAACGTCCGCATTAATTGGAATAAATTATAAATTTATTTCATAAAATTGTTATTGGCTAAGTGCTATATCAAGGCCGACCACAAGGAGGTGCTTCAGATGCATGGCATCTGGGTCCCGATTTACAAAAGGGTCTCTAATAAGGTCAAAGTGTACATTTTTGTATTAATTGTGTAAAACTTGTAAATAATTTTTTTAGATATTTGGTTAATATTTGCAAATAATTTGCAAATTACCAAAAAATAAAAATTTTAAATGGTACTTGACTATCATTAACTTGCTTAACTATAAAGCTATCTTTGCACAAATATGGGTATTTTTTTTGCACAATTCTAGATAAATTGAAAAAACCGCAAATTTCATGCAATGTTGTGGTAAAACTGAGTTTTATTGAAAGGTTCTTTCAATAACTCGCAGAAAATTTCAAACAAAAACAATTATTGTTATTAATTTGTTTTTTAATCGTCAATTGTCAAAAAACGTCTTATTTTTTTTTGTTTTTTGAGAAAGATAACGGTAATTTGTTGTATATTATTTCAATTCAACCACAATTTTGTATTTATGGTTAATTTAACTTAGGGCCGATTTATTCACCTTTCTATAAAGTGCTCTGTAGCATTACTGATAAGATTGCCATGAATTAATGTTTATTCATCTGTCAATAGTGACAACCTGTCATCATATTAAATTTACAAGACAGATAAATTATATAGATCACTTTGGCCCGTTAGTAAAAAAATTACTAAAAGAACATAACCTTATGCCATTTTGTTTCACATGAATGTAACCACAAACAAATAACAACACGCAGTAGTACCACACTCGTTTTCTTTTTAGTAAGTCTATCTCTGTCTTTCTTACAGATATGTATATAGATATCTTTTTCTATTAAGTTGTACTAGCCGTATAAAAACTTTATAAGCGTTCAGTAATTATTTGTTATATAAAATGGGATGAATACACCCAAATTTTATATAAGTGACCTATAAGTTTATTGAACACGTAACTAATCAATAACTTACAGAACAGATGAATAAACCGGCCCTTAATTATATAATAATTTTAATTTTTTAGGTGTTCCACGGGTTGTATGGAATCGTCCCCGAATAGGCCACAAAGGTCCCGTACGCCGGTCTACACCCATTGATGAAATCCCTTTCCTGGCAGTTGCTCGTAGTCTTGGTGATCTCTGGTCTTATAATTCGGCTCTCGATGAGTTTGTCGTTTCCCCAACACCTGATGTGTCCGTCATTCCTATTGATACGAATACATTCAGGTGCCTGATATTTGGAACAGACGGTCTCTATAACATGTTAAGCTCACACATGGCCGTGCATATTGTGCAACAGGCTGAAAAACATAACGAGCAAGCCGCCCTCAGTGATTCCCACATGAAAATATGGATCAATCCCTCAAAGTGTCTTGTTGAAAAAGCGTTGGAACGGTAAGTTAAATTTCTTAATAATCGATTTAAATTAATGAAAATATTTTAAGGTGGTCGAATACAAAAATGCGGGCAGATAACACATCAGTTATAACGTTAATGTTGGATCCACCTGGACCACCTCGTGCTCAAGTTTTACGCAGTAAAAAGATGCCCTATTCTGAAAGCGGTTTAAAAATTGAAACTCGCTACCAAAAGGAGCAATTCAAACCATCAGAATCTGAACCGCTGGAACACACATACAGTCGAAAATTTGATGAAGCGGATGAGTTAAATGCAAAACCTGATAAGGATGTAGGAAGCACTGACATTTCAAAAATTAATGCGACCATAACGGAAGTTGATAAAAAATTTGTGCCTAGGCCACGAGAAAGCACTGCTTTCAACACAAGACCTCCTGAGCCAACTGAAGCACCAACATCTGAACAGTACAAAAATGAGAATGATATACAAATCAACGAAGTCAGTTCGAGTTGCCTTGATAATTGTGATGATGAGAATAGTTTAAAATCATCTCCGCCGCAAACGAGAAGGAGTTCAAAAAATGAAAAAAATACGCGTAACCTGAGAAGCAGTGGTGTAATCAAACCTGAAAAGGAAGAGATCTCAAGCAGTCAGAGACAGACTAAGCGTAGTTCTGTATTGGAAAAGAGGAGATCGCCGTTGGGGGAAAATGTACCGGACACTTCAAGGAATAATCATAAGGAATGCCGGGTGCTTAGAGAAAGGAAAAATACACCCAACGACAAAAACACAATACAAAAAAAGAAGTTTGCCATCAAGAAGAAACTGATGAATAATTTAAACGGGGAGAAGAAAAAATTGCTTCAAAGTGTATTTAGAGGAAACAAAGGTAATTTAATCATTTATTTTAAACTTTTTGGTTTGAGTAATATGCTTTAGTTAGCCATATCTTGATGGTATGTTAACAGAATTCAACAACATTCAATAATCATTAGCCTTTATATTTTTCTCATATTCTGTCTCTTTTCTTAGTACATAAATTATCTTGTCTTTTTTCTAGGTATACTTCTATAATGTCCTTCAACTTTAGTCCTTTACCAATCTCATAACAAATAGATATTTTGTCATCTAATCTCAGAGCTATTGGTTGCTTCATATACAGATTACCTATTCTTCTACTATCTTCTTTTACAAAATGTTAAATACATTCTAAATTTTTTTTTTGCAGCAGACCTATCTACCGTGAAATTAAATGGCAAGAAATCGTGGACGCAAAAAGAAGCCAAGGTGGCAACCCCCAGCAAAAGTGAAAACATCAAAACCAAAGAAGACTCGCGGATTTTGCGTAATTCCGACCGCCTGATGAACAAGCCACAACAAAGTAAAAAGATGATACTTCCCACTCCATCAAAATCAATCCCAATGCATCTCGCCGAAAATACCAAAGTGAAGGTCAAGTCTAAACCCAATAAAGTTGAAACACGTGTTGTACGTAAATCAACACTGGTACAAAAACTACGTATGCATCAAGAAATGTTTAAGGCGAAATTGAGAGGTCGGCCATCTGGTCCTAAAGTGACCAAGGAGAAGATAATGAAGTTCAAACGACCATCAGTGAGGCGCAGCTGAGCGTAATTTAATTTTTTTGTTACTAATATTAAAATATGTATATTTAAGAAAAATTTATTTCACCCAGAAAGTATGCCCAATATTTTAATTTAAATGCCCAATATTTTAATTTAATTTTATCTATGGCCTTTTTAAATGATTTTATAATTTACTTGTTACCCTATTTGTAAAACGAGATGTGCATTTTGTGTTTGTATTCTGACGACATTGTTACTTTTTGTGTAGTTATATATAGATTATATATATTATATTTGTACATAGATATTTATAGTATGTAATTAATTGCTATTTTATTTTGTTTCGTACATGATTTGTAAAAATATATCTGTGCCTTTTACCCTCACCCTCACTTTACATCGCTCCCCTCGATTTTACATTTGTGTTACAAAAAAGATGATGTTTGAAAACAACAAAAAAATACAAATCTGAGATATTTTAGAAATATATTTGTAATTGATTATTTTCTTAATAAAAATATAGATTTTTTATTACATCATTTTTTGAAAAATTAAACTCCAATCGTTTTGAAACATCATGGGCAGCAATTTGAACAAAAATTGTAAGTTAATTTTATTTTATATGTTAGGTTATTGGAGTCCTGGATATGATTGTTATATGAAGATTTTGTGGAGGAGTGAATGGTAAAACTATTCAGCTGCAAGTAAGTACAAATGAGGAGCAGTAAAATTGCAGTCAGAAAATTTTAAATAGTGAGTGAATATTATTAACTAATTAAATATTGAATGTATGTTTAGATATTTATTTAGTAATTTTTTTAGTAAAACTTTCTCTTGGAAATTAATTATAGCAGCAAGTTGAAATTTGTCTGAAAAGATGCATCATTTAATGTAGCTTCACAGGCTTAAATTCAAATATGCTCATTTCGAAGATTTTGAATAAAATGTTTAAACCAAATTGTAATAGATTTTGGGACATTGTTTTATTTTCAGGTGAAGCCTTCATTTATGTAAAATCAACCTAGAATATAAAAAGAAAAAGCGACAAGTGCGGAGTCATTTATGCTGCTTCTGAGAAACCATACGACGGGATGTGCAAGCTATAGGAAAAGATTACACATCCTGATGAAAAGGGAGATTGTGCACCTGGTCAGCTTTAAGCATCTAGCAGATTTGCAAGTTAGCTGCATGTAATTTGGATACAATCGACGTCCTCATTATCACCAACAAACTAAGGAAGGATCAAAGTGAGTTTCTTTCTTATACTATATGTAGGCCCTCGGCTGAATTGTCAAACGGTTACTGCCGTCTATTGATGCGATGCTTTGTTGCAAATATTTATTTCTGTTTCTTTTTCAGTTGCGAGTTTATCCAGAATGGTATGTTTCAATCGACTACAATGGAAGAGAAGTCGTCAAGTTGAATCACCCATTGACTGCTTTGGAGAGGGGAAGGAAACTCGAAACAAGTTGGGACGTCGCGCTTTCTACGAAATGGGGCGACAAGCACAGAATTGTTCGGAGCCGTCCAGAACAGTGAAAGGAAAGCATCTAATGAAGTAGAACCAAACGGACAGCAACATTGTAGGAACGTAACAGAAAATAAATTAATGTGTACAAAGATATTAGATTATAGACTTCATAATTAAACGTGATCATATTATGTTATTATTGTCAATATTTCTGTTCTTTAATTATATTTATTTTACTTATTAATAATTTATTATATATCTTATAGGCTAACATTCAACATTATTTAGTTCAGAATAAAGCTAGTTTGCCTATCTATAAAAATTAATCAATTATTTGTAATAGCTACAGAATAGAATTAAATTAACTGTATGTATTGTAATCTGTATGTTTGTTTGATTTTTGATTTATAATAAATGTATTAAACTTATTTAAACGCTTTTATTTAACCTCAACCAAATTTACTACAGAAAATGGTTTCCATTAAGCCTTAAAACATAAAAAAGTTTTACAACTCTTTAGTAGCAAACAGAGTTATAGTATGTCGAAGATCTCTTTGCGTTTATGTGATCCTGATACAAAACCTAAGTTAGCAACATTTTTCAACTGATTTGTCACATTTTTATAAAAATTTAAAATTGCCTCAAAGTTAATGAAACTCTCTAAAACAGCTTTAATTAGTCTCTAGATCATAATAAAAATATTAGTTTTTTAATTGGACTGCAGAGAACAGAGTTACAGCGTGTCAAAGATCTCCTTACGTTTATGTGATCCTGATACAAAACTTAATATTTGAAACCTATCCGAACAAAGTTACATATAAATTTTTGGTAGATGCGCCGGGTATGTTAATTTTCTAGTTTTATATCTTGCTTCCTTTCTAGCAAATTGCAAAAATAATATTTTTTTCATGATCTAGAGTCTAAATAAAGTAATATTAGGTTTTGTATCAGGATCACAGAAACAAGAGGAGATCTTTGATGTTTTATATCTCGGCTTCCTGCAGTCCGATTGCAAAAATAATATTTTCCCATAATCTACGACTCTATTATATAGTAATTTCTATAATTTTCATTCAGTTTGGAATAACTTTTTTTTAAATAAAATTGGAGTTTAGTTTTGATATATCTCGAGAACGGAAGCAACTACGGAGCTACCAAAGGTAGCTTTGGACTCCTTAAGTCATAAGGATTTATTTGAGATTAAGTTGTAAAAATGGAATTTTTGTGAAAAATTTTACAAAATTATTTTGAAAATTTTTGAAAATTTTCCAAAAACTTGCCTATCGTTAACTATTTTAAAAATGCAATACGTACCCCTCGATTCAAACTTATCGTGCAGTTTTTTGGATTTGACCTTCCTGGACCGAGATATTTAACTTTGATACTAGAAGGAACGGTCCAATCGCAAAACGGACAAGTTACCTGGGTCTTAGAATGTGACAGACTATATGTAGCCGCCAAAAAAAAAAGTGACCTTGAAAGTTGTTATCTTTAATTTAATATATCTTGAGAACAAAAGCTGCTACGGAGGTGCCAAAGGTGGCTTTAGATTCCTTAGATCATAAGGATTCATTTGAAGTCAAGTTGTAAAAATAGAATTTTTGTGAAAAAATTTATAAAATTATTTTGAAAATTTTTGAAAATTTTCCAAAAACTTGCCTATCGTTAACTATTTTCAAAATGCAATACGGACCCCTCGATTCAGACTTATCGTGCAGTTTTTTAGATTTGACCTTCCTGGACCGAGATATTTAACTTTGATACTAGAAGAAACGGTCCAATTGCAAAACGGACAAGTAACGTGGGTCTTAGAATCCGACGGACTATACGTACCCGCTAAAAAAATTGACCTTGAAACATTTGTTATTTTTTTATTAGATAAAATAAAAGCCCGGCGCCTCCACCAGAAATTTTGATGCACATTTATTAAAATAGTTTTAAAATCGAAAGTTTTGTACCAGGATCGCAGAAGCTCGAGGAGATCTTATAATACGTTTAAATAATCATGATACAAAACCTAAGTAAACAAAAATTTTCATCCGATTTCTGACATTTATATAAAAATTTAAAATGCTTTAAAATGAATGAAACTCTCTAAAATGGCTTTAATTAGTCTCTAGGTTATGGGAAAAATATTAGTTTTTAAATCGGACTGCAGGGAACGGAGTTACAGCATGTCGAAGATCTCCTCGCGTTTATGTGATCCTGATACAAACCTAAGTAAACTAAACTTTTCAAATAAATTGCGACATTTATATAAAATTTTAAAATTGCTCCAAAATTAATGAAACTCTCTAAAATGGCTTTAATTAGTCCCTAGATTATGGGAAAAATATTAGTTTTTTAATCGGACTGCAGGGAACGGAGTTACAGCATGTCGAAGACCTCCTCGCGTTTAAGTGATCCTGATACAAACTTAAGTAAACTAAACTTTTTAGACAAATTGCGACATTTATATAAAATTTTAAAATTGCTCCCAAATTAATGAAACTCTCTAAAATGGCTTTAATTAGTCTCTAGATTATGGAAAAAATATTAGTTTTTTAATCGGACTGCAGGGAACGGAGTTACAGCATGTCGAAGATCTCCTCGCGTTTATGTGATCCTGATACAAACCTAAGTAAACTAAACTTTTTAGACAAATTGCGACATTTATATAAAATTTTAAAATTGCTCCAAAATTAATGAAACTCTCTAAAATGGCTTTAATTGGTCTCTAGATTATGGGAAAAATATTAGTTTTTCAATCGGACTGCAGAGAACGGAGTTACAGCATGTCGAAGATCTCCTCGCGTTTATGTGATCCTGATACAAACCTAAGTAAACTAAACTTTACAAACAAATTGCAAACTTTTTATAAAATTTTAAAATTGTTCCAAAATTAATGAAACTCTCTAAAATGGCTTTAATTAGTCTCTAGATTATGAGAAAAATATTAGTTTTTTAATCGGACTGCAGGGAACGGAGTTACAGCATGTCAAAGATCTCCTCGCGTTTATGTGATCCTGATACAAACCTAAGTAAACTAAACTTTTTAGACAAATTGCGACATTTATATAAAATTTTAAAATTGCTCCAAAATTAATGAAACTCTCTAAAATGGCTTTAATTGGTCTCTAGATTATGGGAAAAATATTAGTTTTTCAATCGGACTGCAGGGAACGGAGTTACAGCATGTCGAAGATCTCCTCGCGTTTATGTGATCCTGATACAAACCTAAGTAAACTAAACTTTTCAAATAAATTGCGACATTTATATAAAATTTTAAAATTGCTCCAAAATTAATGAAACTCTCTAAAATGGCTTTAATTAGTCTCTAGATTATGGAAAAAATATTAGTTTTTTAATCGGACTGCAGGGAACGGAGTTACAGCATGTCAAAGATCTCCTCGCGTTTATGTGATCCTGATACAAACCTAAGTAAACTAAACTTTTTAGACAAATTGCGACATTTATATAAAATTTTAAAATTGCTCCAAAATTAATGAAACTCTCTAAAATGGCTTTAATTAGTCCCTAGATTATGGGAAAAATATTAGTTTTTTAATCGGACTGCAGGGAACGGAGTTACAGCATGTCGAAGATCTCCTCGCGTTTATGTGATCCTGATACTAACCTAAGTAAACTAAACTTTTCAAATAAATTGCAAACTTTTTATAAAATTTTAAAATTGTTCCAAAATTAATGAAAGTCTCTAAAATGGCTTTAATTAGTCTCTAGATTATGGAAAAAATATTAGTTTTTTAATCGGACTGCAGGGAACGGAGTTACAGCATGTCGAAGATCTCCTCGCGTTTATGTGATCCTGATACAAACCTAAGTAAACTAAACTTTTTAGACAAACTGCGAGATTTATATAAAATTTTAAAATTGTTCCAAAATTAATGAAAGTCTCTAAAATGGCTTTAATTAGTCCCTAGATTATGGGAAAAATATTAGTTTTTTAATCGGACTGCAGGGAACGGAGTTACAGCATGTCAAAGATCTCCTCGCGTTTATGTGATCCTGATACAAACCTAAGTAAACTAAACTTTTCAAATAAATTGCGACATTTATATAAAATTTTAAAATTGCTCCAAAATTAATGAAACTCTCTAAAATGGCTTTAATTAGTCTCTAGATTATGGAAAAAATATTAGTTTTTTAATCGGACTGCAGGGAACGGAGTTACAGCATGTCGAAGATCTCCTCGCGTTTATGTGATCCTGATACAAACCTAAGTAAACTAAACTTTTTAGACAAATTGCGACATTTATATAAAATTTTAAAATTGCTCCAAAATTAATGAAACTCTCTAAAATGGCTTTAATTAGTCCCTAGATTATGGGAAAAATATTAGTTTTTTAATCGGACTGCAGGGAACGGAGTTACAGCATGTCGAAGACCTCCTCGCGTTTATGTGATCCTGATACAAACTTAAGTAAACTAAACTTTTTAGACAAATTGCGACATTTATATAAAATTTTAAAATTGCTCCCAAATTAATGAAACTCTCTAAAATGGCTTTAATTAGTCTCTAGATTATGGAAAAAATATTAGTTTTTTAATCGGACTGCAGGGAACGGAGTTACAGCATGTCGAAGATCTCCTCGCGTTTATGTGATCCTGATACAAACCTAAGTAAACTAAACTTTTTAGACAAATTGCGACATTTATATAAAATTTTAAAATTGCTCCAAAATTAATGAAACTCTCTAAAATGGCTTTAATTGGTCTCTAGATTATGGGAAAAATATTAGTTTTTCAATCGGACTGCAGAGAACGGAGTTACAGCATGTCGAAGATCTCCTCGCGTTTATGTGATCCTGATACAAACCTAAGTAAACTAAACTTTACAAACAAATTGCAAACTTTTTATAAAATTTTAAAATTGTTCCAAAATTAATGAAACTCTCTAAAATGGCTTTAATTAGTCTCTAGATTATGGGAAAAATATTAGTTTTTTAATCGGACTGCAGGGAACGGAGTTACAGCATGTCAAAGATCTCCTCGCGTTTATGTGATCCTGATACAAACCTAAGTAAACTAAACTTTTTAGACAAATTGCGACATTTATATAAAATTTTAAAATTGCTCCAAAATTAATGAAACTCTCTAAAATGGCTTTAATTGGTCTCTAGATTATGGGAAAAATATTAGTTTTTCAATCGGACTGCAGGGAACGGAGTTACAGCATGTCGAAGATCTCCTCGCGTTTATGTGATCCTGATACAAACCTAAGTAAACTAAACTTTTCAAATAAATTGCGACATTTATATAAAATTTTAAAATTGCTCCAAAATTAATGAAACTCTCTAAAATGGCTTTAATTAGTCTCTAGATTATGGAAAAAATATTAGTTTTTTAATCGGACTGCAGGGAACGGAGTTACAGCATGTCAAAGATCTCCTCGCGTTTATGTGATCCTGATACAAACCTAAGTAAACTAAACTTTTTAGACAAATTGCGACATTTATATAAAATTTTAAAATTGCTCCAAAATTAATGAAACTCTCTAAAATGGCTTTAATTAGTCCCTAGATTATGGGAAAAATATTAGTTTTTTAATCGGACTGCAGGGAACGGAGTTACAGCATGTCGAAGATCTCCTCGCGTTTATGTGATCCTGATACTAACCTAAGTAAACTAAACTTTTCAAATAAATTGCAAACTTTTTATAAAATTTTAAAATTGTTCCAAAATTAATGAAAGTCTCTAAAATGGCTTTAATTAGTCTCTAGATTATGGAAAAAATATTAGTTTTTTAATCGGACTGCAGGGAACGGAGTTACAGCATGTCGAAGATCTCCTCGCGTTTATGTGATCCTGATACAAACCTAAGTAAACTAAACTTTTTAGACAAACTGCGAGATTTATATAAAATTTTAAAATTGTTCCAAAATTAATGAAAGTCTCTAAAATGGCTTTAATTAGTCCCTAGATTATGGGAAAAATATTAGTTTTTTAATCGGACTGCAGGGAACGGAGTTACAGCATGTCAAAGATCTCCTCGCGTTTATGTGATCCTGATACAAACCTAAGTAAACTAAACTTTTCAAATAAATTGCGACATTTATATAAAATTTTAAAATTGCTCCAAAATTAATGAAACTCTCTAAAATGGCTTTAATTAGTCTCTAGATTATGGAAAAAATATTAGTTTTTTAATCGGACTGCAGGGAACGGAGTTACAGCATGTCGAAGATCTCCTCGCGTTTATGTGATCCTGATACAAACCTAAGTAAACTAAACTTTTTAGACAAATTGCGACATTTATATAAAATTTTAAAATTGCTCCAAAATTAATGAAACTCTCTAAAATGGCTTTAATTAGTCTCTAGATTATGGAAAAAATATTAGTTTTTTAATCGGACTGCAGGGAACGGAGTTACAGCATGTCGAAGATCTCCTCGCGTTTATGTGATCCTGATACAAACCTAAGTAAACTAAACTTTTTAGACAAATTGCGACATTTATATAAAATTTTAAAATTGCTCCAAAATTAATGAAACTCTCTAAAATGGCTTTAATTGGTCTCTAGATTATGGGAAAAATATTAGTTTTTCAATCGGACTGCAGAGAACGGAGTTACAGCATGTCGAAGATCTCCTCGCGTTTATGTGATCCTGATACAAACCTAAGTAAACTAAACTTTACAAACAAATTGCAAACTTTTTATAAAATTTTAAAATTGTTCCAAAATTAATGAAACTCTCTAAAATGGCTTTAATTAGTCTCTAGATTATGGGAAAAATATTAGTTTTTTAATCGGACTGCAGGGAACGGAGTTACAGCATGTCAAAGATCTCCTCGCGTTTATGTGATCCTGATACAAACCTAAGTAAACTAAACTTTTTAGACAAATTGCGACATTTATATAAAATTTTAAAATTGCTCCAAAATTAATGAAACTCTCTAAAATGGCTTTAATTGGTCTCTAGATTATGGGAAAAATATTAGTTTTTTAATCGGACTGCAGGGAACGGAGTTACAGCATGTCGAAGATCTCCTCGCGTTTATGTGATCCTGATACAAACCTAAGTAAACTAAACTTTTCAAATAAATTGCGACATTTATATAAAATTTTAAAATTGCTCCAAAATTAATGAAACTCTCTAAAATGGCTTTAATTAGTCCCTAGATTATGGGAAAAATATTAGTTTTTTAATCGGACTGCAGGGAACGGAGTTACAGCATGTCGAAGATCTCCTCGCGTTTATGTGATCCTGATACTAACCTAAGTAAACTAAACTTTTCAAATAAATTGCAAACTTTTTATAAAATTTTAAAATTGTTCCAAAATTAATGAAAGTCTCTAAAATGGCTTTAATTAGTCTCTAGATTATGGGAAAAATATTAGTTTTTTAATCGGACTGCAGGGAACGGAGTTACAGCATGTCGAAGATCTCCTCGCGTTTATGTGATCCTGATACAAACCTAAGTAAACTAAACTTTTTAGACAAATTGCGACATTTATATAAAATTTTAAAATTGCTCCAAAATTAATGAAAGTCTCTAAAATGGCTTTAATTAGTCTCTAGTATATGGGAAAAATATTAGTTTTTTAATCGGACTGCAGGGAACGGAGTTACAGCATGTCAAAGATCTTCTCGTGTTTATGTGATCCTGATACAAACCTAAGTAAACTAAACTTTTTAGACAAATTGCGACATTTATATAAAATTTTAAAATTGCTCCAAAATTAATGAAACTCTCTAAAATGGCTTTAATTGGTCTCTAGATTATGGGAAAAATATTAGTTTTTCAATCGGACTGCAGAGAACGGAGTTACAGCATGTCGAAGATCTCCTCGCGTTTATGTGATCCTGATACAAACCTAAGTAAACTAAACTTTACAAACAAATTGCAAACTTTTTATAAAATTTTAAAATTGTTCCAAAATTAATGAAACTCTCTAAAATGGCTTTAATTAGTCTCTAGATTATGGGAAAAATATTAGTTTTTTAATCGGACTGCAGGGAACGGAGTTACAGCATGTCGAAGATCTCCTCGCGTTTATGTGATCCTGATACAAACCTAAGTAAACTAAACTTTTTAGACAAACTGCGAGATTTATATAAAATTTTAAAATTGCTCTAAAATTAATGAAACTCTCTAAAATGGCTTTAATTAGTCCCTAGATTATGGGAAAAATATTAGTTTTTTAATCGGACTGCAGGGAACGGAGTTACAGCATGTCGAAGACCTCCTCGCGTTTATGTGATCCTGATACAAACTTAAGTAAACTAAACTTTTTAGACAAATTGCGACATTTATATAAAATTTTAAAATTGCTCCAAAATTAATGAAACTCTCTAAAATGGCTTTAATTAGTCTCTAGATTATGGGAAAAATATTAGTTTTTTAATCGGACTGCAGGGAACGGAGTTACAGCATGTCGAAGATCTCCTCGCGTTTATGTGATCCTGATACAAACCTAAGTAAACTAAACTTTTCAAATAAATTGCGACATTTATATAAAACTTTAAAATTGCTCCAAAATTAATGAAACTCTCTAAAATGGCTTTAATTAGTCTCTAGATTATGGGAAAAATATTAGTTTTTTAATCGGACTGCAGGGAACGGAGTTACAGCATGTCGAAGATCTCCTCGCGTTTATGTGATCCTGATACAAACCTAAGTAAACTAAACTTTACAAACAAATTGCAAACTTTTTATAAAATTTTAAAATTGTTCCAAAATTAATGAAACTCTCTAAAATGGCTTTAATTAGTCTCTAGATTATGGGAAAAATATTAGTTTTTTAATCGGACTGCAGGGAACGGAGTTACAGCATGTCGAAGATCTCCTCGCGTTTATGTGATCCTGATACAAACCTAAGTAAACTAAACTTTTTAGACAAATTGCGACATTTATATAAAATTTTAAAATTGCTCCAAAATTAATGAAACTCTCTAAAATGGCTTTAATTGGTCTCTAGATTATGGGAAAAATATTAGTTTTTCAATCGGACTGCAGAGAACGGAGTTACAGCATGTCGAAGATCTCCTCGCGTTTATGTGATCCTGATACAAACCTAAGTAAACTAAACTTTACAAACAAATTGCAAACTTTTTATAAAATTTTAAAATTGTTCCAAAATTAATGAAACTCTCTAAAATGGCTTTAATTAGTCTCTAGATTATGGGAAAAATATTAGTTTTTTAATCGGACTGCAGGGAACGGAGTTACAGCATGTCAAAGATCTCCTCGCGTTTATGTGATCCTGATACAAACCTAAGTAAACTAAACTTTTTAGACAAATTGCGACATTTATATAAAATTTTAAAATTGCTCCAAAATTAATGAAACTCTCTAAAATGGCTTTAATTGGTCTCTAGATTATGGGAAAAATATTAGTTTTTCAATCGGACTGCAGGGAACGGAGTTACAGCATGTCGAAGATCTCCTCGCGTTTATGTGATCCTGATACAAACCTAAGTAAACTAAACTTTTCAAATAAATTGCGACATTTATATAAAATTTTAAAATTGCTCCAAAATTAATGAAACTCTCTAAAATGGCTTTAATTAGTCTCTAGATTATGGAAAAAATATTAGTTTTTTAATCGGACTGCAGGGAACGGAGTTACAGCATGTCAAAGATCTCCTCGCGTTTATGTGATCCTGATACAAACCTAAGTAAACTAAACTTTTTAGACAAATTGCGACATTTATATAAAATTTTAAAATTGCTCCAAAATTAATGAAACTCTCTAAAATGGCTTTAATTAGTCCCTAGATTATGGGAAAAATATTAGTTTTTTAATCGGACTGCAGGGAACGGAGTTACAGCATGTCGAAGATCTCCTCGCGTTTATGTGATCCTGATACTAACCTAAGTAAACTAAACTTTTCAAATAAATTGCAAACTTTTTATAAAATTTTAAAATTGTTCCAAAATTAATGAAAGTCTCTAAAATGGCTTTAATTAGTCTCTAGATTATGGAAAAAATATTAGTTTTTTAATCGGACTGCAGGGAACGGAGTTACAGCATGTCGAAGATCTCCTCGCGTTTATGTGATCCTGATACAAACCTAAGTAAACTAAACTTTTTAGACAAACTGCGAGATTTATATAAAATTTTAAAATTGTTCCAAAATTAATGAAAGTCTCTAAAATGGCTTTAATTAGTCCCTAGATTATGGGAAAAATATTAGTTTTTTAATCGGACTGCAGGGAACGGAGTTACAGCATGTCAAAGATCTCCTCGCGTTTATGTGATCCTGATACAAACCTAAGTAAACTAAACTTTTCAAATAAATTGCGACATTTATATAAAATTTTAAAATTGCTCCAAAATTAATGAAACTCTCTAAAATGGCTTTAATTAGTCTCTAGATTATGGAAAAAATATTAGTTTTTTAATCGGACTGCAGGGAACGGAGTTACAGCATGTCGAAGATCTCCTCGCGTTTATGTGATCCTGATACAAACCTAAGTAAACTAAACTTTTTAGACAAATTGCGACATTTATATAAAATTTTAAAATTGCTCCAAAATTAATGAAACTCTCTAAAATGGCTTTAATTAGTCTCTAGATTATGGAAAAAATATTAGTTTTTTAATCGGACTGCAGGGAACGGAGTTACAGCATGTCGAAGATCTCCTCGCGTTTATGTGATCCTGATACAAACCTAAGTAAACTAAACTTTTTAGACAAATTGCGACATTTATATAAAATTTTAAAATTGCTCCAAAATTAATGAAACTCTCTAAAATGGCTTTAATTGGTCTCTAGATTATGGGAAAAATATTAGTTTTTCAATCGGACTGCAGAGAACGGAGTTACAGCATGTCGAAGATCTCCTCGCGTTTATGTGATCCTGATACAAACCTAAGTAAACTAAACTTTACAAACAAATTGCAAACTTTTTATAAAATTTTAAAATTGTTCCAAAATTAATGAAAGTCTCTAAAATGGCTTTAATTAGTCCCTAGATTATGGGAAAAATATTAGTTTTTTAATCGGACTGCAGGGAACGGAGTTACAGCATGTCAAAGATCTCCTCGCGTTTATGTGATCCTGATACAAACCTAAGTAAACTAAACTTTTCAAATAAATTGCGACATTTATATAAAATTTTAAAATTGCTCCAAAATTAATGAAACTCTCTAAAATGGCTTTAATTAGTCTCTAGATTATGGAAAAAATATTAGTTTTTTAATCGGACTGCAGGGAACGGAGTTACAGCATGTCGAAGACCTCCTCGCGTTTATGTGATCCTGATACAAACCTAAGTAAACTAAACTTTTTAGACAAATTGCGACATTTATATAAAATTTTAAAATTGCTCCAAAATTAATGAAACTCTCTAAAATGGCTTTAATTAGTCTCTAGATTATGGGAAAAATATTAGTTTTTTAATCGGACTGCAGGGAACGGAGTTACAGCATGTCGAAGATCTCCTCGCGTTTATGTGATCCTGATACAAACCTAAGTAAACTAAACTTTTCAAATAAATTGCGACATTTATATAAAATTTTAAAATTGCTCCAAAATTAATGAAACTCTCTAAAATGGCTTTAATTAGTCCCTAGATTATGGGAAAAATATTAGTTTTTTAATCGGACTGCAGGGAACGGAGTTACAGCATGTCGAAGATCTCCTCGCGTTTATGTGATCCTGATACTAACCTAAGTAAACTAAACTTTTCAAATAAATTGCAAACTTTTTATAAAATTTTAAAATTGTTCCAAAATTAATGAAAGTCTCTAAAATGGCTTTAATTAGTCTCTAGATTATGGGAAAAATATTAGTTTTTTAATCGGACTGCAGGGAACGGAGTTACAGCATGTCGAAGATCTCCTCGCGTTTATGTGATCCTGATACAAACCTAAGTAAACTAAACTTTTTAGACAAATTGCGACATTTATATAAAATTTTAAAATTGCTCCAAAATTAATGAAAGTCTCTAAAATGGCTTTAATTAGTCTCTAGTATATGGGAAAAATATTAGTTTTTTAATCGGACTGCAGGGAACGGAGTTACAGCATGTCAAAGATCTTCTCGTGTTTATGTGATCCTGATACAAACCTAAGTAAACTAAACTTTTTAGACAAATTGCGACATTTATATAAAATTTTAAAATTGCTCCAAAATTAATGAAACTCTCTAAAATGGCTTTAATTGGTCTCTAGATTATGGGAAAAATATTAGTTTTTCAATCGGACTGCAGAGAACGGAGTTACAGCATGTCGAAGATCTCCTCGCGTTTATGTGATCCTGATACAAACCTAAGTAAACTAAACTTTACAAACAAATTGCAAACTTTTTATAAAATTTTAAAATTGTTCCAAAATTAATGAAACTCTCTAAAATGGCTTTAATTAGTCTCTAGATTATGGGAAAAATATTAGTTTTTTAATCGGACTGCAGGGAACGGAGTTACAGCATGTCAAAGATCTTCTCGCGTTTATGTGATCCTGATACAAACCTAAGTAAACTAAACTTTTTAGACAAATTGCGACATTTATATAAAATTTTAAAATTGCTCCAAAATTAATGAAACTCTTTAAAATGGCTTTAATTGGTCTCTAGATTATGGGAAAAATATTAGTTTTTCAATCGGACTGCAGGGAACGGAGTTACAGCATGTCGAAGATCTCCTCGCGTTTATGTGATCCTGATACAAACCTAAGTAAACTAAACTTTTTAGACAAACTGCGAGATTTATATAAAATTTTAAAATTGCTCTAAAATTAATGAAACTCTCTAAAATGGCTTTAATTAGTCCCTAGATTATGGGAAAAATATTAGTTTTTTAATCGGACTGCAGGGAACGGAGTTACAGCATGTCGAAGACCTCCTCGCGTTTATGTGATCCTGATACAAACTTAAGTAAACTAAACTTTTTAGACAAATTGCGACATTTATATAAAATTTTAAAATTGCTCCAAAATTAATGAAACTCTCTAAAATGGCTTTAATTAGTCTCTAGATTATGGGAAAAATATTAGTTTTTTAATCGGACTGCAGGGAACGGAGTTACAGCATGTCGAAGATCTCCTCGCGTTTATGTGATCCTGATACAAACCTAAGTAAACTAAACTTTTCAAATAAATTGCGACATTTATATAAAACTTTAAAATTGCTCCAAAATTAATGAAACTCTCTAAAATGGCTTTAATTAGTCTCTAGATTATGGGAAAAATATTAGTTTTTTAATCGGACTGCAGGGAACGGAGTTACAGCATGTCGAAGATCTCCTCGCGTTTATGTGATCCTGATACAAACCTAAGTAAACTAAACTTTACAAACAAATTGCAAACTTTTTATAAAATTTTAAAATTGTTCCAAAATTAATGAAACTCTCTAAAATGGCTTTAATTAGTCTCTAGATTATGGGAAAAATATTAGTTTTTTAATCGGACTGCAGGGAACGGAGTTACAGCATGTCGAAGATCTCCTCGCGTTTATGTGATCCTGATACAAACCTAAGTAAACTAAACTTTTTAGACAAATTGCGACATTTATATAAAATTTTAAAATTGCTCCAAAATTAATGAAACTCTCTAAAATGGCTTTAATTGGTCTCTAGATTATGGGAAAAATATTAGTTTTTCAATCGGACTGCAGAGAACGGAGTTACAGCATGTCGAAGATCTCCTCGCGTTTATGTGATCCTGATACAAACCTAAGTAAACTAAACTTTACAAACAAATTGCAAACTTTTTATAAAATTTTAAAATTGTTCCAAAATTAATGAAACTCTCTAAAATGGCTTTAATTAGTCTCTAGATTATGGGAAAAATATTAGTTTTTTAATCGGACTGCAGGGAACGGAGTTACAGCATGTCAAAGATCTTCTCGCGTTTATGTGATCCTGATACAAACCTAAGTAAACTAAACTTTTTAGACAAATTGCGACATTTATATAAAATTTTAAAATTGCTCCAAAATTAATGAAACTCTTTAAAATGGCTTTAATTGGTCTCTAGATTATGGGAAAAATATTAGTTTTTCAATCGGACTGCAGGGAACGGAGTTACAGCATGTCGAAGATCTCCTCGCGTTTATGTGATCCTGATACAAACCTAAGTAAACTAAACTTTTTAGACAAACTGCGAGATTTATATAAAATTTTAAAATTGCTCTAAAATTAATGAAACTCTCTAAAATGGCTTTAATTAGTCCCTAGATTATGGGAAAAATATTAGTTTTTTAATCGGACTGCAGGGAACGGAGTTACAGCATGTCGAAGACCTCCTCGCGTTTATGTGATCCTGATACAAACTTAAGTAAACTAAACTTTTTAGACAAATTGCGACATTTATATAAAATTTTAAAATTGCTCCAAAATTAATGAAACTCTCTAAAATGGCTTTAATTAGTCTCTAGATTATGGGAAAAATATTAGTTTTTTAATCGGACTGCAGGGAACGGAGTTACAGCATGTCGAAGATCTCCTCGCGTTTATGTGATCCTGATACAAACCTAAGTAAACTAAACTTTTCAAATAAATTGCGACATTTATATAAAATTTTAAAATTGCTCCAAAATTAATGAAACTCTCTAAAATGGCTTTAATTAGTCTCTAGATTATGGGAAAAATATTAGTTTTTCAATCGGACTGCAGGGAACGGAGTTACAGCATGTCGAAGATCTCCTCGCGTTTATGTGATCCTGATACAAACCTAAGTAAACTAAAATTTTCAATCAAATTGCGATATTTATATAAAATTTTAAAATTGCTTTAAAATTAATGAAACTCTCTAAAATGGCTTTAATTAGTCTCTAGATTATGGGAAAAATATTAGTTTTTTAATCGGACTGCAGGGAACGGAGTTACAGCATGTCGAAGATCTCCTCACGTTTATGTGATCCTGATACAAAACCTAATATTTGAAAACTATTCGAACAAAATAACATATAAGTTTTTGGTGGAGGTGCCGGGCACATTAGTTTTATATCTTGCTTCCTTTCTAACAAACTGCAAAAATAATATTTTTTTCATGATTTAGAGTCTAAAAGCCTAACTTAAAATTTTTGTAATTTCTATAATTTTCATTCAGTTTGGAATAACTTTTTTTTTAAATAAAATTAGAGTTTGATTTTGATATATCTCGAGAACGCAAGCACCTACGGAGTTGCCAAAGGTAGCTTTGGAGTCCTTAGGTCATAAGGATTCATTTAAGGTTAAGTTGTAAAATTGCAATTTTTGTGAAAAAATGTTGCACATTTTTTTAAATTTTTTTCAAAAACCTGTCAATCGTTAACTGTTTTCAAAATGCAATACAGACCCCTCGATTCAAACATACTGTGCAGTTTTTTGGATTTGACCTTCCTGGGCCGAAATGTTTAACTTTGAGACTAGAAGGAACGGTTCAATCGCAAATCGGACAAGTTACGTGGGTCTTAGAATCTGACGGACTATACGTATCCGCTAAAAAAAAGTTGACCTTGCAACAATTGTTATTATTTGTATTAGATTTTTTAAAGCCCGGCGCCTCCACCAGAAGTTTGTAATTTTAAAATTTGAGGTTTTGTACCAGGATCACAGAAGCTCGAGGAGATCTTTGACATCTTATATCTCGGCTTCTTGTAGTCGAATTTTAAAAATAATATTTTTCCTATGATGCAAGAATGAATCAAAGCCTTTCCTAAGTATTTCATTGATCTTGAGTAAAATATATTTTACTAATTGTTTACCAATAGTATGTAATTTATTGAAAATGTTTGCAATCTTAGGTTTTGTATTAGGATAGCAGAAACAAAAGAAAGTCTTTGACATACATTTAGTAAAGTTTAAAAACGTACTTACCTTTTCAATATCACTATCTGCAGAAATAAAAAAGTGCTCATTTGGCATATGTATTACCTAAATATGTGGAAGAATCGTGTTTGAGGTAATAACACACAAGTTAATAATAATATATTTATTCAAGTTTAAAGTTTACAATTATTTAAATCAACAAAGTTATGCACGCAGGCAAAGTATTTATACATTCAACATGCTTTAAGTAAAATTATAGCATAAAACATATAAGTTATAATAGTAATTTTGGACTAAGTAAATTGTCTCTCTGAAAAGTGAGATGCTAGGCACACTGATGAAAGGTACAAACCCTGAAACACTAGTGTGTGTGTGTCACACTGGGTGGAGAGGCAATTTACATGAAACACATCAATTATTAAATTTTAATAACAGCATATATCCTTATATTACTAATCGCGCACTGCACTTTAAATTAATCGCACTCACTAACACTTTAAACACTGTTGATTTTCGTTTGCTACAAAGTTGTGGGAGAGTGTTGTACACAACAGGTGTGAATGAATAGTGAAGAGTCTGTTGATTAAGCCTGGTAGAGAATCCACTTCATATGTACCAAATTATTGAATTTCTTGATTTAGCAGCCATTGTAGACTAAATCTGTAACAATAACAAGCAATAAAAACATCTAGAAAACAAAACCATAGGAATATAGTACAAAATTAAACATTCGTCACAAAAATGTGTCAACTTCAATTACAAAATAATTAATTTCAAGTAGTAGCAACTGTGAAAGAGATATAAATAGAATACAAAAATATTAGCTTATTCCAAAGCTCACCTTGATTCTTAATTGCTTCATTCTTGCTTGGTGTTAATAAGCACTTCGTTTGAATCCAAATTGCATATTGAAACCAACTTGCTGATCTGCTACTGTCTAGGTCAAGACGATTAAGTGTACAATCTCCTTTTTCATCAGTAAAGATGTGGCTACTTTCCGGGAACATCAAGAAAAATGGCATCTTGTTCTTCAGCTTAGACATCATCTTGGATGGATTGTCGAAATCAGCAGAAGTGGCTCCGTGCTCGCCGCTTTTTCTTTTAATATTTCAGCGTTGATTTCACCTAGAATAACTAAATAAAGGCTTCATCTGAAAATAAAACAATGTCTCATATTTCGCATATTATTTGAAAACTTTGTACTGGGCCTATGCAATCGAACGTAAGTTCGTAAATCTGCATTAAATGAAGCGTCTTTTGAGACTAATTTCAACTCTCTACGATGATATTTCACATTCAAACACAATATTTACAATAATAATGCAACTTTCCAATCGTTTTTCGAATTGCACTCAAAAACTTTGTACTGAATAAATGAATCAACATAACGACGCAAAACTACAAAACTTGGAATAAAAATGAAACTTTTCGCGTTTTTTTCATTTTCCTCAAAAACTTTGTACCGAGCCTATATAAACCAACCTAACCATTTAAATCTACATTAAATTCTGCATCTTTAAAAACTAATTTCAACTAGCTGCGGAGCTTTATTGCAATTACCATTAGACAAACACAAAACTTGCAATAAACATGCAACTTTTTCACATGTTCGTAGAAAACTTTGTTCTGGGCCTAATGAACCAATCTAACCACATGAATCTACATTAAATTCTGCATATTACGAGACCAATTTGAATTTGTAGAATTAACAGAACCTAAAGCCAAACTACAAAATCAAATCATGTAACTAAAATTAACATTTTTGGTTCATTACCTAAAGTAAACAATTTTAATTATTTTTTGCAACATACTTTAATTAATTATATACAGCATCTATTAACAATGCACAAATTCATAATTTATATAAATTTTACAATACATTTCGAGATTCTTTAATTTTAATGGAATGTAGGTAAATATAGTAAAACAATCTTGATAAATTAGTTACAAAAATATATGGAATTTGTACACTGTTTGCTGAAAATGTCAAAAACAAAATCTAAGTATGGTTATCAAAGGTAAAACTCTTAAAATTAACATTAACTCTAAACTCTATTTTCCTTAGACACATCCAGTTCTTTAAGTTTATCCGTAACTTCATCCGTGTTTTCATCTTCATCCTTATTACCATTTTCCACTTCCTTTTCTTCTACCTCATCATCAGATTCAACTTCCTCATCACTCTCTTTTTCCTCTTCAGCAGTTCGATTATAAAGCTTACATTCTTTATGAACATAATCTTGAGATTTCAAAAATACCTTTTGGAATTGATTCGAAACTGGAAAAGAATTTTTAAATTAATCAATTAATAATTAATACAATTTTTTGTAAAACTTACAATCTACAGAACCAAATTTGATAGCTAGACATTTGCTTTTGATAAATTCATCGAAGAAATCGGCAGGTACAGTGTACACAAACGCTTTGTCGTGTCCAGGTTTTGGCTTTAGCTCTATCAATGGTGTTATAAAGTGACTTGTCCAACCATTCTTCGAAGTCGGGTGGCCCTTTGAAGCCTCAAAGTGCCCGAGATGGTCATCTCGGGCGACCTGGAGGAGTATAGAAGAGCCGTATCGTCGGAGAATTGTGCCATTTTGACTCCGTGCTTACATGCTGATGGCATGTCGGCAACGTATAGGTTAAATAGCAGCAAAAAGAGAATGGAGCCTTGAGGAACTTCTGCCGTTATCTCCCGAGAGGTAGATATGTGATTTCCGAGCTTTATTTTCAAAGTTCTGCTGTCTAGAAATAAAGCTATCAGCCTTACAAGTCGAAGAAGATAACTAGCTCTATACAATTTGAAGATAAGTCCTTCGTGCCAGACCTTGTCGAAGGCTTTGTTGACGTCAAAAAAGGCCACCCCTGTGATCTTTTTGACTCTAAAACTTTCGAGGTCCGTTACGCAATTTAGTTGATGAACTGACAAGTGCCCCATCTAAACCCGTGCTGAAAAGACTGATGGGCCGATAGTTTTGAGGAAACGTTAGGTCTTTATCTGGCTTTAGAATATTAATTACCAGAGAGCTTTTCCAATCTGTAGGAAAGTACCCAGTTCTAAAAATCGCATTAACAATGTTGGTGAACTCTATTATTACTGTATGCGAGAACGCTTTAAGAGCCTTGTTAGAGATGTTGTCAGAGCCGTACAAGATTTAAAACGTTTGATGATTTCTCTGATGCGAGAAGGTCGCACGCTTTCCAGCGGCTCGTCGTCGTCAGAGTCATCCAACAAGTCCTCAACCACTTGTTCGACCCTTTCGATGTGCTCTGTGTCTGCCCGACTAGAAGCATTGGTGTTCTAGGCTGTCGGCGAATGCCCCGGCTTTTCTCACGATATCAAATTGAAGCCCATTTTTGCCGTGAATGGATCAGATTATCATCGTCTGTGGTCGATTCTAGGCTGATTTGCCAACACAAATTTTTGTGCAACCTTATAGCCTTTCTAACTTTATCGTGGAGCGAGTTTAGGATCTCGCTATCTGAGAAGTCGCAATGGCAGAGCCATTGACGTCTGGCGGCATTTCTTGTGCGGATCAGTGCCTTGATTTCGCATAATAGTCCGAGTGGATTATCTACTCGGACCTGATGGGTCTTAGAAGCACTTTCCGTGGCTACCAGATTTGGCGCGTGAAATGTTCGACGGCTTTTTCGATGTTGTCAATCTTCGTACTGGGTCAAATCTGCAGTGATTGCAAGAAGAAATTCCAATCCGTATGTGTTACAAATTTTCCTCTCTCCCCGAGTGATTCCCTTCCGTAGAGTTCCAGTATTACTGTGCTGTGATCGAAGCTAAGGCCTTTGACGACGGATATGGTATACTGGTAGTTGATGTTCTTTAGTATTGCTACCGTAGCACAATGGTCTAGTGCAAAGACTGTTGTGCCGGCAGCCCGGATTCGATTCCCGGCAGCGGCAATATCTAATTTGTTCAAATATATTTTGATGCGGTCGTCTCCTTCGCAAGCTAATGGCAAACCAGCAAAGTATTTGCCTAGCAAAACCCTTCTACGTTAAACTGTAGGTCCCGTATGTTTGTGTGGAACTATTATCGCACACCACAAACATACAAAAGTGGTGCCGACGCTTGTAGAGTGTATGGCACTATAAGAAGAAGAAGTATTGCTATATGTAGAGCGTCCCCTTACGTGACTCCCGGCGCTGTGAAAAGTGGGTTCGTTTGGACCCAGTACCTGGATATCCTTTTCCTCGGCGTAGTCAAACAACGCTCGACCAACCGTTGGCGTTTCTTACCAAGCTATTCCAGACCGGATGTTTAGAATTAAACTCCCTCGCTATGATGGTGAGTAAGGATTATCAAGAATTGCATCAAAATCCGCTGTTGCCAAACCCCGGCACATTGACCACTATGGCATTTGACTCAAGCCAGATCGTGTCGGAGGTATCCACTTAGGAATGGTCCACCGATCTTTTTGCAAAGATCAGTGTTCCCTGCCTCATGGGTACCAACAACGTTCCCAAATACGTGAAGAGATTTGGGGTTCTCAGCGCTTGATTAGGTTTGTGGCGCGACTCGGACACCAACATGATGTCGAGTTCTTGTTCGATAAAAAACGCCTAATTTTTCTGTAATGCTGTTAGCATTCCACAAGCAAATGCGGCATTATTTATTATTGGTTGAATTATTCGAGGATATTTGCCATGAGCCTCATTTGAGACTCAATTTTTTCGTTAGAGACCACTGGTTTCTTTTTGAAGGCAACTGCGTTAGCGAACGTAGTGTGTGGTGCTGCAGGTCTGCGGAGACCTAAAAA
Organism: Tachinus rufipes; assembly: GCA_963932245.1. Classification (NCBI taxonomy): domain Eukaryota; kingdom Metazoa; phylum Arthropoda; class Insecta; order Coleoptera; family Staphylinidae; genus Tachinus; species Tachinus rufipes. Next base: position 84,415,220 of record OZ010748.1, on the reverse strand, counting down.
CTGAGAAGAAGCCTGAAGGGCTGACGGAGCTTGAGCCGCCGGTCTAAGTTTTTTGCCGTTCGAGGCCAACATACAAATATAAACAGTACATCCCCTATCGTTCTCGGGATGTTTCCCGTTTCATAGGGCGCATTTAGATACTAGAGTGTCTCTGGCGCAGGACGCCGACTGGTGGAACCCCGCATAATTGCAACAAACAAATGTCGTAGTAAAACAGCGATTCGCTGTGTGGCCGTGCCTCTGGCACTTTTGGCATTGGAAGATGCCGCCACTGCACTTCTTGCGCTCGACCGCAACCTTGAAGCCGCAGAGCACGCAAGATCCATGATCTCTAAGCTGTTTTGTGCAGTGGACGTTTGACGGGCAGAACCCTAGATTGCAACGCCCGTCCCACGTCATCCTCGGAGAAAAACTCCGGGACATGCTTAATGACTATCTCTAAGCATTTTTCGTCGGCTCGTGCCCACGTGTAGAAGTTTGCTTTGCGAGCTTGGAGTACATCAGTTGCCTTCCTGTGGACGGCATCATGCAAATGCCCTAAGATAAGATGATTTTTTTTTTCCTGAACGCTTTGGAGAGATCAGGATTCTTTGTCGTCCAGAACGATTGCCGGTGGACAAGCTTTGAAGTTGTTGGGGGCAGCTTCGGACTTAAGCTCCTCGTCCGCGTTCGCTTCACCGACGGGGTTGACATTCGAGGCGGCAAGCCTGAATCTCACCTCGGTGTAGCCTTTCCTGGAGTTTCCCTTTTTTGCAGGGGTGGCGCTTTTGCGCTGATGGGCCGGCGAAGATAGCCGCTGATGGCTGTTTAGTCTCAGCTGCTGATGGCAGCTAGGGGGTGGCGGATTGCTCTTTAATTAGTTTCAAAGGTAGTAACTCACCCCTGGAATTCTTCCGCTTCCTTCTTCCTACCAGCTAGAATCCATCGGGGTCAACGATGGGTCCCTTAGAGTTGGAATTGGTGAGTGCTGCAGGTGACGTCTTCGTCGTCGCTGCTGACTTCCTCCATCAGTTCCACTTCGCTTTCGCTTTCCGCTGATTAAGCTGGGGCGGAGAGGAGTGCGACTGTTGCTGCTTGGGAAGAAAGTGAATTAAAAGTTTTCTTCTTCTTAGATTTGCCCTTCTTCTTGAGGGACTTCTTGGAGGCCGCGGACTGGTTCAGGTCTTCGTCCTGTGATGGCGGCGGTAAAGCGGTGGGAGCCAGAGCGGCTGACAGAGCCTTTATGGTAGCGGCCTGTTCCGCGTTGGTCGTGGTTAGCGTCGCGATCGTCTCCTGCAGCGCTTAAAACTTTTCTCGAACAAAAATTCTCAAATTAAAAACAAATTTTTTTTGCAAAAATTTCAATTTGAAATCAAATGACTCCTTATGACCTAAGGAATATAAAGCTGCTTTTGGCAACTTTGTAGCTTCTTCCGTACTCGAGATATATTAAATCAAAGATAACAACTTTGAACTTCATCCAGTTTTTGGTGGCTACGTATCTCAGCCCAGGAAGTTCAAATCGAAAAACCGGCATTTGGGGTATTGTAAACAGTGTTGCAGAGTAAAGCTACAGATGTCGCTAATAAAGTGCAAGCCGGTAAAATAATACACTGTAAACAGTAGTTGATTAAAGTATACAAAGGTAGCACCACGAAATCAATTTTAAATATTTATTTTTCTTACCTAATTTATTTGGACATTTTCGTCCATCGCTATTTTTATCTCAGGGGCAGATAAATATGATTGATTTTTGTTTTTTGTTTATTTTATTTTGAATTTGCTTTGAAGTTTCTAATAAACTGTAATAATTAATTAAAAAAATTATATTCACTTTAGAATGCAATGCCAGTAGCCAGGTGAGGTGTTCCAACCATAGGTCATCAATTTAATTTCACAATTTCACAATAGGTAAGTATATACAATCATTGGATATGTATTAAGTATAATTTTTTATTAACAGAAATATATTTAACACACTTCTATTAATATGTGCATATAACAACTGAAATCAATCGGTCCAGTGGGAGTGGACTATAAAGGAAATGTGCATCCCGAAAACCACAAAACCAAAACGATCAACAATTAAAGATCACAAAGCCGGATTAATAATAATTAAATACAACCCACAATATTATACCCAGCTCCTTATTAAAATATAAATAAAACCTAATTAAGCTACAATTTATAAACTAGTTCCTGCCATTAAGACATTTATTAATGAAATTGTAGATGCTGCCCATGTAACTATCACGGTGATGACTGTAATGCTTGACGTGTGGACTAGCATCGTATCTTAATGAAGTTACTTCAACACCCAAACTCTCACGATGCTTCGAAAAGTGCTCCACATCCTAAACAAAAATTATTAATTAAAATAATTTCTTATATTATAATTAATAAATTACTTGGAATGGAATCAAATCATCAGCTTTTGAATAAATAAAATGCTGAGGCCATGTATTCTTCTCGGATTTCAATTTTTCAAACGGATCCGATTGGAAATTGGCTTTTGGACTTATATACTTATTAATGACCTAAAAATTTGAATTAATTTAAATCGATTGATTTTATTTAATATTACCTCGCATATCCAAATCATCGAGCAAACCATAGTAATAAGGAAAGACATGGGGAAATTGTAGAAAAAGTTGCCACCTAAAATTGCACTAATTGCCTTGTATAAACTTAAGAACCGCCTCCTTCCAGGAGCGGAATCAAATATCACACCTTTTATCTATAAAAAAAAATATTAATATTAAGAATCGATTGATTTAATTATGTACTTGTATGGGTTTCGGACTATTCTTAAGTGCCATCGAGAAATTCTGATAGAGAAAAGCTCCACCATTGGAAAAGCAATGTACTATAACCGGATGAGTTTCAAAATTGAGATCCTGCAACAATTTCACCAACTTCTGACCAATTGTAATCATATGATAACGTTTCCAAAAAAGACATTTCACCGGAGCTATGTACCGCAATGTAATCAGTCTGTAAAAATGAATCGATTAATTTGTTATTTAATTTTATTATTATAGTATTACCCTTTCTCTTCATATATTTGCGAATATTTGGCTAAATACTTATCCTGGCATCCGGCCCATCCGAATAAGAGTATAACTGGAATCTTCTTTTCATCTACGACAAAAACATAGTCGCTATCGCCGTTTTGGGCGTAATTAAAGTTGGAATTGGGGAATTTGATGTAATATTCCAGGCCCTCAGCGTCCGACATCTTTGGTGGACGATGGCGTCGCGGCGCCCTCGCATTCGAACTGCCGGCGATCGATAACGCACAACGCGATCGCATACAACGCGTCGAATATCACAATTGCCGCCGCTTCATTCGAAAACTAAAGCAAATATTTCTTAGAAATTAATTGTGTTAAACTATCTAATTTACATTGAATCGATTTAAACATTCAAACTAATGCATTGTTTGCTTACAATAATAAAATGTCACTGTGTGCGTAAAAAATATGCAACGTCAAGGTTTTGATAATAATCAATTATAGCCAAATTGCAATCATGCTAGTGGCACTGTTGTGAATTCGTACGCAACATAACAAAGTCAAGTGAAAGTTGAATGTTTTTATTATGGTCATCGGCACCACTTTTTGCGAGCACGATATAAATCTGAAAAAGACCAAATTAAATTTGGTTAGAATCAAGTTACAATGATTTTTATTTATTAACCATGACAATCGTTATTATAATATTATAATCAAGTTACATTGATTGTTATTTACTATGACAACCTTAATAAGAATTGTTTATTATTCCAAAAAATCATTTCCGTAATTATTTCATTATATTCACCCACCTGTAGCTACAAAGCTAAAACTAGTTGAATTATAAATATGTGAAGCAATTATTAATTTTGATTGCCAAATCAAGAATTATTGATTATGCAAGTTTGGTAGATATGTGAGTTGAATTTATTAATAATATTAAAAGTAATAGTATTAATTTTAATTAGTAATATCAATAGTACGATGTGGGGCAAGTGTAAAGCTTTTTCAAATTGGTGAGTGACAGTGGCGTATCTAAAGAGTTTTGGGAGGGGTTTACCCGCACCCCCCAAAAGTTTAAAATTGATATTAATTAAAGAGCACATTTTTGGCCAATTATGCAAACTGAATAGCTTGTCATTTATTTCATCATACTTTTAGGTTTGCTTGATTACTGACAAAACAATTCAGAAGTCACCAGTGATTAAAAGCACTAGTTATATTTGCCCACAACGGTCGTAAGATGGTTTAGACGTCATCGAGAAAAACAAAGAAATTTACAATTTGCTGTGGATCGACGTACACTCTTACAAGTAGGGTGATTGTATGAAGAGTAATCGCTTAGGGAAGTAAGTTTCTTCTAATGTTTATTCCAGGAATACCAGTTTGTGATTACCAAGGTTGCGGGTAGCCGTAACTGGTATTCGAGAGCGGTTGATTTTGTCCGCGCTATTCGATGGCTTGCTGTCAAAGTCAAATTTCTTTTGGTGGAACACAACCCGTACTCTTGCAAGCGTTTCATGACTTAACCTAGATGCTCCACGTATTCTTTGTAATTCTGTTTTGCTTTGCCATCAGCTTCTGGAAAGTAGCCGGGACATTTTTAAAACAAAAAAGGATAAGCTTAAAGGCTGTGAGCTGTCGGAGTATTTGCAAAAACCGGTAGTCAGGTGTAGTTTAGAGTATTCTTTCTCCAAAAACCTCTAAAGTCTCGCGATCGCTTCATTCCGATTGGCGTTCTTTAGGTACCCACGCAAAAGCAGAAGCGCGCAGTAGTCACTGTTTGATGGCTTAATAATCCCTTCACAAGAATCTTGCTCACTGGCTTGTAGATCAAACGCTGCGTGTCGAAATGGTGATTATGAGTTTGATGCAGTAAATCGCCGCTTTGGTGTAGTTAAGCTTTCTACAAACAGGCTGGCAAACTTCTGAACAAGTCTTCAAAACCCGAGTCGGTTAGAAAAGGCGTAAGGTGGTATATCTACCGGAGATAGTGTGTGGAACTGGATTTGCGTTCAATACACCAGCTCTTCGTTGACATTTCCAAGATAAACCAACCTTTGCTCGTAGTTAAGGGTAGCGTGGTTCTTTTTAAGCCACAAGTTGCAAGCTAGAAGTAAACTATTGCACGCCGCAGAAACATGGGGAGACGCCTTGAAGACAAAAAAAACAAAAGAAATAAGAGAACCACAAGAGTAAGCTTATTAAGAATCTGCAAAGCCTACAGAACGTTGTCGCACAAAAGTAATCGCGGTGACACTACCCGCAGATTTGATGGTAGAAGTGAAAAAACTAGTAAACAAGAAGCAAAGAAACGGACAAAAAAGAATTCAATGGAAAAATGGCAGAAACAGTAGAAAAAAAGGCCAAAAAAAAAGAATTGACAAAGGCCAATACCAGAAATAAAAGAATGGGTAGAGAATAAATGAGCGATAACACAAATATTAACTGGACATGGACCTTTTAGAAAGTATTTACAAAAATTAAATAAGGTGGAGAAAGAAGAGAGATGTATATTCTGTCAAGAAAACACGCATGACGACGCAAAACATATGCTAGTAGAGTACAAAGCGTAAGAGGAAGATAGAAGAAAACTAAATCTACAATCATTAATATCCTCAGTGACAAAAACAAATAGAGCTAAGAAACTATGCAACGACAGTACTGAGGCAAAAGAGAAAAGTTTGAAGCTTCAAGAATTAGATAAACCAAAAAATTAAAAGCCACAGAAGACAAAAGAAAGAAGAGCGATAAGCTAACTTGCGTTTAGCAAAAAAACATGGAAAAAAGCAATAAAGAAGAAAGAAACAAACAGGCCAAGACAACTATGACTACCAAGATATGGAAGGTAAGAGGATAGACAAGAAAATAACATTAGTACCAACCAAAATTGCAGAGATAGAGTAAAGAAGAAATGAACTGCTCAAGGAAATCAAACTAATGGAATTGACTAAGCAATTTCCAAACGGTAGATACGTCATCTCAAAGTTGACAGACAATGCAACTTTCGAAATGGTCAGAGTATATCTGGCAACCAGGAAACACAAAGAACTAACCCCAAATAAAGATTTAAGAATCTCACTAGAAGAAACTGGAAAATCTGGGACTAACAAAGGGGACACACAACCAATGGAGCTACGACAAATAAAAAGTTAATAAAGATAGAAAAACTAAGAAGGACCTTAAGACAATCTAAATAACTAGGCTGAATAACACAAAAATAGGAGAAAATAGAGATGGATGTCAGTGTAGGAATTAAGACATTAAAAATAGGATACAGGAAGAGATGAGCCAAAGTCAGCTTGTGTTGCCACAGCAATCTGTGTGAGTTCCGCAAAATCCAAAACCAGCTCATCTCAAATTAGTACCGCATTAGTGACAATGATAAGGACAAATTAACAAAAGGACTAAGCGCAGAGAAAAACACCGACCACTTGTTAAGGCCAACACCTCGCTAGGTAATCAAAGCGTAAAGAAAGGCAACGGTCTGGTAGTAGTTGCCGATCTTAATGATAGTGGTCGCCTCTCCGTTAACGTGCAGCTCGTTGGAGTTGGCCTGTTGTAGGCAACCATATATACACAAAAACGTTGTGTACTCTGTTGCCTTTTGCGCGGTTTAGCATTTTTTTTCTTTTGCTCACATGTCACACATTCATGAGCTAAATTAAAGTTGTAATCTGTTATTGTGTGCAGACCTGGCAAAGTAAGCCGAGTGAAGTTGTAGTTGTTCCCATTTTAGATTAAATCCAATCGGGTTACCCTTAATAGAAGACAATTTTTGGAACATGTTTGGGATTGCCGGCTCTGGACTTATTTCCCGACGGGATGGTAAGTTTGAAAGTTTGTGTCTTTCATTTGTGTGCGTGCGCTCGGTTTTAAAACGCGCAAGCTTGGCCTCCATCTTGATAGCTATGTCGGTAGACTGGTAAAGTCTAGGACACCGGCCGTTTGCTAGATTTACCAGTCTTCCAAGTTTTATCAAACGGTTGGCAATAGCGGATTCTGGTGCGCCCGGTGCAATTTGCCAATATAACGCGACTTAAGTTGATAATAAGGTTTAAGTCTGCAAGTTTCCTTATCCCACCTAAGTGTTAGTTATTAAGAGGTTGGATCACGACCGTCTTTTATGATTAAGTGACATTTGACGTTCGCAGAGAAGCTAAATATTGAACCTTTTGATAACAAACACTTGGGTGGGTGGGTGGGACACTCCACATTATAATACCGAGTCAGTAGTTTAGATTGCAGTGGCCCACCCGGCCACCCAAGTGTTAGTTACCAAGAGGTTGGATCACGACCGTCTCTTGTGATTAAATAACTTTTGCCGTTCGCAGAGAAGTCAAACATTAAACTTCTTGATAACAAACACTTGGGTGGGTAGGTGAAACACTCCATATTATAATAACGAGTCAGTAGTTTGGATTTAGCTTGAGGTTGCCATCCACTTATTTTTGCCAAATATTGGCTTTGCCTTTTGTGTGCTTTTGTCAAGCAGCTGTGGTGTACTAGTTCGGGTATCTGGAATACCTTGAAGTGGTGTTCCGGCTTGAGAAAAAAAAAGAGATTTTTGTGAACCATTATGGTATTTTCTCGTGTCAAATAATTTTGTGTGGATTGATTAGTGAAACCAGGGGCTTGGTCTTTTTTTTCCATTTTTTTTATAGTAGACTAAGTACGCCAATGACGTGCAAGTACGGTTTTTTTCAGCTTAGCCAAGTGGCAGCTGCTTTCATGGGTAAACTCACATTCCTGGGTGCTTCCAATGTCCAAGTGTGAGGTTCTCAAACGTTTGTGGCGAATCTTTAGGTGTGTGAGCAATTAACTGGTTACGAGTCCCATGTCAAAAAAGTTCCAGACTTTAGGGTTTAGAGACGTTAGAACTAGCAGTGTTCTCCGTGGTTCAAATGTAGACCTGATACTTTGGTCTAGGTTGAAGCACCAAGGTGTCCCGGTTTGGATCTGGAGACTTTCTAGTTTTAACGTTTATTGTTCTAATTTTTTTGCATCTGTCAATTGCAACGGTTTTTTGTTATACCAAAAAGTCTGGTTTACAACTTGGAAACCTATGTTATTTCTTGGTTACAGTTCCAACCAAGCTAAACAATAAAAGTTGTTTTTTTTTTCAGTTGCAGACGTCCCGCAAGTTTGGTGGCTGTCTTAGTAGACTTAAAATGGCTAAATTCGATGAAAATTTGGTTCATTTAGTTGTAGATGTCCCCAAAGTAACAAGGAGTTCCTGTCGGTGGAGTTGGGGTTGGGCCGCTTTTGCTCCAAGTTGCTTCACGTTGAACGCCAATTGTTACAAACTAGCTCTTTGGGGTGGCTAGTGTTGGTGGTTGCCGTAGTAACCCCAAGCAAGGCTCATAATTGAACCCATCCAAGGTCTAGATTAATTTTAGTTTAACGGTGACAATTAGACCAATTAAGCATTAATTTTGTAATTAATGCGGAGGTAGAATTATTATTCCGACCGGTTGCTTTTGGCGGATCTTATAAAACGTTGTCGGTGGTTAAGACTGAATGCAGAATTCTAGCGCAGCCAGGTTTTGCCAATTCCCTGTCCAGCAGTTAGATCGGTCCTTTCGTGGCATGCGCTTACAACCATGATTGTGGCCAAAAGTTTTGAAAACTACTGAGTTGGATCTGTCATCTTCCTGTCCCAATTTGTTGACAACTGATATTTGCAGGAAAAAGAAACATTTAATTTCTAGATCCCAACACTAAGGTGAGCAGAAAGGTCACTCCAATTAAAACAATTTGCCACAATCATTGAACTTAAAACCTCTCCGGATCTGTTACCTTCCTAACTAAACTTGTTAATAACTTACATTTTTGCAGAGAGAAAAAACATTTAAGTTCTATATCACAAGCGCTTGAGTAGGTGGTTGAGTGGGTGAGTCACTGTAGTTAATAAAAAAACAAACAGTTATTAACTAACTAAAATGCCTTTTTACTTTTTTAAGAAAAAGTTAAAAAATAATTCCAGCAACCCGGAGATAAGTGCTGCGTAAGCACAGCCAGAGCAAAAAAAAAAAAAGTCAAACCATCAAAAATTACCAGATGGACAGAGAGCGAAAGCAGAAGGACCGCTCCCAACACCGTGACCAATCACACTCCTGCATCCACCAGATCCAGATCCAGGTCTAAGAACTCAAGGACCAAATAACCGAGATGGCTGCAAAAATCAAGTCATTCCAAACCATCATTGTAGACCTGATGACTAACATCGCATCAAACGCCACTGCTACCGCCTCCGTTCCACGCGGACATATAAGAGGCCGACAAAGACAAGATTAACCAACCCCACTTAAGCGTCCAGCTACACAGAATATCACCATGGAGGACAAAAGCGTAACCGCCAACTCCAACATCCTACCCGCCGCCATAGTCCTCAACGTCCAGAAATAGACAATCTCCTCCCAAGCTACCATTAAAATTGGTCCAATTCCAAAAAAACAGGAAAAAATCAAAAGTGAATCACTTCCACTTAAGTTATCTAAAAGGCTCTCAGCCAGTTAACAACCGCCCTCAACAACTGAGAATAGACCAAAGAACACAAAGACCTTTTGCCCCCAATAAAAGCACAGTTCTCGCCCGATTTGGACTTCACTCCCTCCAAAACTCCTTTTAATTCTCGTTCTAAAAACAATTATTCCCGGAATTGTCTAAACAATTTAGCAAAAAAAAAGCTATTCAATCTTAGCCACAAAGGTATACGCATGGTTCCGGCTACTAACGCCAATGACAGGAAAACAACCGCCCACCTTAAAACCCTCAAGACAAACTTTCATACACACCTCTAAACAATGCTATACTACAACTATCATCTGTGGTAACTACGCTAGACATCACCAATCAACGGTTTGCATAAAAAGGACTCCTGCCAAATGCGCACTCTGCAACGCCCCCCCCCCCCACCCCGCTAATTTCAAAAAATGCAAGATATACACCAAAATGTTGGCCTTCTTTCAAATCTTTTAAAATCAAGCCCGCGCTGGCCCAAATCCCGTCTGCTTTGCACCAACAACAGCAAACAAATCGTTTGCAAATGCTGTCGCTCTTCCAACATCTCTAATGAGAAGATTGCCACCATTGATAAATTGATATTACACCCAAAGTGCCTACAACATTTCATTCAGAAAAAAATGTGGAAGAGTTCTTCATCAAACAGAACCACCATCATGCTGGTGACCAAGACAATCCACAAACCCAATCAAGAGCTGAGACTCCCAAATACTTTTGCGTATTTAGGAACGTCGATGTACCAATAAAACGCAGAACACTGATCTTTGCAAAAGAATCTGTAACGATTTCGCTTAAATCAATTCCAATAGTGACAAATGCGCCTGTGCTAAACACAATCAAGATGACATCAGCATACATCAGACCGTTAAATTGCATCAAAACGGCGGATTTCAATGAAATCCTCGATTGTCCCCAGTAGAATTTTAATTCTAAGCACCCGGCATAAAACAGCTTAAGATCTAACGCCAAAGATCAAGAGTTGCAAAATGGATTGTTTTACTTTGAAAAGGGTTCCTCGGAGCTGTATGGTTTGTCCAAAAAAAAAAAATCGGATAGACCTTGGGATACCCTCGCTGCGCTAACATATCAAAACTTAGCCAAAAAGTATTTCGATAATCTCGCGACTTATCCCTACCCTGATTTTGATCTACGCAAAAAGTTTAAAATTGTTAGCAGCATCGACGACGTTATAACCCCCCCCCCCCCCCCCCCCCAGATTTGAAATAAACATTGCTCCCCCCACCAAGCATGAGAGCCCTTCTGATCAAACAATACACCCCAGCCAGCAACAAACCCCTCTGAAAACTTCCACTGCTTGCAAGAAAACCAAAAACACACCCGAGTTGCAACAGATGCGTCCCACCAAACTTGTCCCGCATCCACAAGACGTCAAAAATTACCATAATTAAAAGCGATATCAAGAAAGTCTCGCAAAATGATATAATTATAAAGATTAATTTAGTTAATTATAAAACCCACAAAATAACCGCTATCATAAAATAAAAATAGTTCACAAAGGAAGTTGATAATACAAAATACATTTCTACATTGGGTTTTTTTTTCAGGAAGCACATTCTGTATCATGTTGCAAAATTTCTATTTATATATACTTTCAGGAAAAATGTCATGATGAAAGATGTCAAATATATTAATAATAAAATATGCTGAATATTTGACATCTGTCATGTTTGACAAATAATTTTAATTCGCATTTTTAAAGTATAAGTTTGGACATTGATTCGCACAAATGTTAAAGTTTTGACATTTTTTGACCCTGTCAGTAAGACAATTATAAAAATTCTAGATTTTTATAACCAATTCGCAATAAAAATCCATTAGTTATATTAATACTTTTCTCAAGTACCTACTTCAAATAGTAGTTATCACATATTTAATTTAATTTAGTTCTCATTTTAATCTTTAAGATTAAAGTAGACGTGATAAACCGCATCAAAGTGGTTTTTATTTATACAAATATTTAATTAAGTAAAAACTCTATATCAACAGTTTTTAGAAATAATAAAAAGATTAATACGACGCGCACATTGGTGTCCTATATCTATTATGCAATGAGATAACTTGTTTTTGCTAGATGCAGATTCCTTAGCAATATGCAAATGAATAAATGCGTCATATATTTTCTGCAATTTATATAAAAAATAATTCTATTAATTAAAATGATGCAAACCAATAAAGCGTGATTGATATTGTGAAATGCGATATTCGTGTTTTAGGATGTGTCTACTAAGTACATACTTATTAGTGAGATAACGTAATCGATAACGGCCGATAAATAGATAGATAGGTCCCTGGTGAAAGAAGGGTCGAAATCGATCACGATCACAGATCAATAATGAAAGCGTTCACAATATTTGTGTCGAGTCATAAGTGGCGGCGCCGGGGGACAAATTTATGATCGAAGAAGGCGCGCTTCATTTCCCGTTACGTCGTACAGCGTTGCCGCGTCGCACATTTAATACCTATGTATGAAGATAAAAACAATAAATGCTTTAAATTATTACAAACGAAATGTTTTCTAACTGCGCACCAAATAAAACTGTCAAAATATAACAAATTAAATAATTTGACAAAATTTTGTCATTAGAAACTGTCAAACTATATCGACTGTTTGCTATACATGATAGAAATATCAGATAAACTGACAGCATTAAGAACCGGCAAACCATGCAAATTCTATGTTGAAATGTCATATTGGTTGCAAATGTGACAGCTTTTCTGTAAATTATTTCAATATTTAACAGCTGATACGGTATGCTTTGGCAAACAACTGTCAAACTGTACATTGTTGCGCTACACTTAACAATCTACTAGCAACTGTCAAACTTTTTCTAAGCCAGTTATATTACCAATCAGCAAACTGTAAAAAAAAAAATCCATCAACTACTGTCAAAGTATAACAAGTTGTCAAATATTTTTATAATCATTAGCAACTGTCAAACTATCTGTCTACTGTGTGTGCTATATTTAGAAAACCAACGTCAACTGTCAGAATACAACTAATATCAATGCATTTATTAGTAACTGTCAAACTAGGTGCCATTATCTTGCACAACCTTTAAAATTTTATCAACAACTGTCAAAATATAACAATTTGTCATATATTACATAGTTTTACAAGAATGTATACATTGAAAACTGTCAAACTATATCGACTGTTTGCTAATCATTAAATAAATATCAAATAAACTGTCAAATAGTGCAAATTTTATGTTCCTTTGTCATTTTAACTGTTTATTAATAATTATTAAATAAACTTAACATTAGAAACTGTCAAACTATACGAATTGTCGGAACAAATTTAAAGATAAATGAACTTGTTGCGGCCGCCAGGCGGCGCCACATACACAGGCCACGCCCCCTTTGCTACTCGAAGTGGCACAAGACTACGTCATCCGCCGCGAACGTCTTTCTCATTGCGACACAAGCTCTCTGAGGATAAGAGAGTAAAAAAAAAACGGAGGCAAAATCAAAAAAGAAACTACAAAACGTCAACCCGACGGCCATCCAACCGGAGATGTACCTGCCAAAGTTCCATAAAAATCCAAAGATGTTCTTCAAAAAGCTGGAACGTCACTTTAAAGAATTCCAAGTTCCACCGACACCAACTCCTTGAAGCGACTCAGAAAAAGGCGCTTCGCTTCCTGACAATCTACGAGTGTCTGAAATCCTCATACAAAGAAAGCAAGAAGAGTCTGGTCCGCAAGTACGGTGACCTACTCCTGATGGCCAACCTATCGAGGAAGCTGTGCACGGGCCACCACCAAAGAGTCGGAGAATCCGTAGAAGCATTTTTTACTTAAGGAAAGATTGCTGTATAAGAAAGTGCACCAACACCAAAGCAAACAACATATAGCCAACGCGCTTATCAACAAGTTAGAACCAAGGATTGCAACGGCCATAAACACCGTCTTGCCACCCTGACCTGGTAACAGTATCTATGAGAAAGTAAGCCAGAAGCAATAATCGCCACCAACACAAGGCAAACAGACGAATAACCAGTTGAAAAACTCCCGGAGACAAGTCAAAATCCTAACATTCCCGGCACAAGTAAGCATCCAAGGAGCTTCACGGGAGTTGCCCCGGATCCAGATCACCATCAACGGCCAACCACGGATTGTCCTTATCAAGAGCAAAGCTAGCCTAAACCTGACCCGGATCAAATTGCTCTCCGCCCGAACAAGACACTCAAGCCGACCAGTCCCACCTTGTCATAACCAGAGTGACCTAAGCAGAAGTTCAGGTAAAAAACATCTCCTTTATCGCTTCTTTCCTTGTAGTTCCTTAGTTAGGATAAGAGGTGATTCTGGGACAAGCGTGACTATTAGAGGTGGAGGAAAACCTAGACTATAGCCGGCAATGCCTCCACAACCAACAAATCTGACCCCCGCCAATATAGTAGTAGCAAATAACGGCTTCCCGGACTAGCAGAAGGTTTTGAGAACTGCATTCACCTCAACGTTTGCCGACTCACCGTTACCAAGCACCTCTAAAACGGTACTACACCACACTCAACTTAAAGACTTTATCCCCATCAGAGTCAGACCGTACTCATACACCTCGGCCAAGAAGAAACTTATTTACTGAGAAATTGAACAGGTTATATTAGTGCAGTGACATATTAATTGCAAAACGACAAATTGACTTTGATTGACAAATTAGATAATATTTTGTCAATCGCAAAGCGACAAAATAGAAACTAAAATTAAGTTTTGTCAACCGCAAAGCGACACATTAAATATCAAGATTATTTTAGGTTATGTTAGTGCAGTGACATATTAATCGCAAATCGACAAATTGACTTTGGTTGTCAAATTAGATCATATTTTGTCAATCGTGAAGCGACAAATTAGAAATCAAAATTATTATGTTCAGTCAATCACGAAGCGATAGATTGAATGTCGAGATTATATTAGTTTATATTAGTGCAGTGACATATTAATCGCAAAGCGACAAGTTGAGTTTGATTGACAAATTAGATAATATTTTGAGAATCGCAAAGCGACAAATTATAAATCAAAATTATGTTCTGTCAATCGCGAAGCGACAGATTGAATATCAAGATTATTTTAGGTTATGTTAGTGCAGTGACATATTAATCGCAAAGCAACAAATTGACTTTGACAAATTAGATAATATTTTGTCAATCGCAAAGCAACAAATTAGAAATCAAAATCATTATGTTCAGTCAATCGCGAAGCGACAGATTGAATGTCGAGATTATTTTAGTTTATATTAGTGCAGTGACATATTAATCGCAAAGCGACAAATTGAGTTTGATTGACAAATTAGATAATTCTTCTTTATTGCGCTTTTTACAGCTTTTTTACATCGCCCCAGAAGTCTTACGACTTGTTTGAAGGGGGTTGATGGGACCAACGGCTTTTTAGGTGACTTCCGAATCACCCCGGTGGATAAAGAGCAAGTTATTATTTTAGTCATATTCGGAGATCGAACCCCGGACTGTTAGCGTGCTACGCTAACGCTCTATAACTGAGCCATCTTACCGATTTTTTTTTCATAATTATTTGTCAATCGCTAGCCGACGGGGTCATCGAGTTCAACTCGAGTACGAGTACTGCGCTCCAATAGTGCTTGTGAAAAAGAAGGATGGTTTTCTTAGGCTCTGCGTAAGCTACCAAATGCTGAACGAATTTGTCCCGCTACCCTTTGATAGGATCTTTATCCACGAGACTCTACACAAGCAAGCGTCTTCACCAAGATGAATTTGAAGACCGGATACTAGCAGGTCCTCATAACAAAGAAGTCCAAGCACCTGACGGCGTTTACTACATAACAGTTCCGGGTGATACCATTTGGACTGAAAATTGCCCCGGTCACCTTCCAAAATCACAAAAACACCTGACCCACCTGAGGAAGATACTAGACAGCCTCCAGAGTTTGGACAACCCGAGATTGAGTACCTGAGTCACCAAGTCACCGCCGACGGCAAAATACCATTTAGCATGCACTTGACCCTCAACCAAAACTACCCAAAACCTACAACAAAGAAACAGCTGCAAAGTTTCTTAGGCATCTGTACTTGGTTGCACTGTTAGCGGAGATTGCTGCCCCGCTGACCGAGCTACAAGAAATGAACCGGCTATTCCGATACTACACAGACCTAAACCAGGCCTGAAGTTTGTGCTACAGACGGATGCCCGCCACCTGGGCTTAACAGTCCTTTACTAAGATGGGAAAATCGAAGGGTAGTATCCTACGCCAGCTTCCGTCTTAACAAACAACAACAGCGTTTGTAGACAGCTAATCAAAAAATTTTAATCATACTTGGAGGACAAACCATTCATCAACCAAGCCCTGGTTTGGCTAAACTCTTCATCAAACTTCACCAGGTTGGCTATTTTACTAACTTAGTTTTAATTTTCAGGTATAGCACGTTTCAGAAAAAACCACTTACCCAACTACCAGACGGCAACCCAATGAAAACATAGATCGAATGACGTTAACCCAACGCCATACAAAGCCAGAAGTGGTAAACACGGACCAAGCGACAGAAGTAAAAACCATGTGGCTAAAGTACGGAGCGCCAAAATAGACTGAAAATTCGCTAAAGAAATCCTCCGCCAATTCAAGGTGCTGCGGACAAAAAAATGAATACCCGGCCAACCTGGACAGCGGGTACCAAGTGGACAGAGCCCTAATCAGAACTCTAAGAGAATGAAACCAGTTGGTCGTCATTCGACACCGCCACGGAGAAGAATCCGCCGAAGACTCCAAACGCAATGAGACCATCCGCAAAGCCAAACGTCACCAAGGTAAAGAGAAAAAAGAAACTGGTCCAACTGCACTCACAACCGACAGACAGACCATGGAAGAGAATATCAATAGACTACGTGAACTAGTACAATGTGACCCGAGGAAAGAACCGCTTATTTGCACTAACGGTTATGCTCCCAGAAAACTGAAGCATTCCCGGTATCAAGCTTTCAAAAACTTTTACCGCTTTGAGTACCCACAAACCATCCTATCCAAGAACGGGCCACAATTTACCAGCCAGATTTCCACCAAAGCCTACAAAAAGTAAAAATGTTTCTACGTACCACCCCTAAGCCAACTAGGTAGAACGTCGACATAGAAAAGAGAAAAAACTACAAGTCCTCATCGAATAAAACCCCAAAAAGAACTAGGACAAATTAATCTCTCTCGCTTTGTTTCAACATCAGTGATGCACAAACAAAACCACCAACTTAACCCCAGCAAAGCTCTTCTAAGAGCAAACTTTACAGAACCAGGCACTTGAGACAATTCTAAAGAAAAGCCTAGGGTAGAGAACAACCCGGAAAACCAAGAACATTGCCTCCATGGGATCCGATACCAATAGACTACCTACAGATATCCCCGACTAAAAAACGTTGCCATCACCTACGGACCAAAAAACAAAATACTAGGCAGAGGGAAGGCAAAGGAATTTGATCCATAAGAAATCGGACCAAAGAAAACCATCGTCGCAGACAAGAAAATCTCCACAGGACCCCAACTAAGGTCTACATAGATGACTTGCAGCCGTCCCCCGCCAAAGACTGTTTGTCGCCCCCAAACAAAGCCCAACAATAAGGACTACAAACTTGCAAGAAAGAGCAGTTGAAACCAGACCATCACCAAAGAAAGATTACCGTCCCCGTTCTATAATGGAACCACAACAAACTACCAACCAAACAATAATTACAACAAACCCCGCACTGACCCCAGACACTTAAGCCTGCAGCAAGATGTTGCCCCGCTTCATCCCTTGCGGCAATACATCTTCCACCAGATCATTGCATGAGAATCGCTCACTCCCTCTTCAGGACTTTTGAATTTCTGGTGCATTGGCAAAATCCCGCTTTGATATCCCTACCGCTGCATCGCGGCACGGAGATACATCGCCTTCCTTGTCATTGTACGGAAGCCGCATCCCAAACCTCTAACCTACGGCTCAACACAACAAAATATCTTTATGGACCTTTGTCCACTACCTCTGCAGAGACGTTCCAAACCCTACGGAACTCTACTGTGCATTGAGAACTGCCAAACTGTGTAAATTTTATGTTGAACTTTCCTTTACAACAAATATATGCATTGGAAACTGTCAAATTGAATCGGTTGTTTGCTATACATTACATAAATATTAGATAAGCTGTCAAAAAGAGCAATTTTATGTTCCTTGCCATACTAACTAAAAGCTGTCAAACTATATAAATTATTTTTTTGAGGAGATCTATAAAATGTCAGATAAACTGACAGATTCAACCATTGAGAACTGCCAAAATGTACAAATTATATATTAAACTGTCACATTAGCTGTCAATTTTATTAAATATTTAACAGCCAAACGATCTACTTTGGCAGACAAGTGTCAAACTGTGTGCCATTGTTGCATTACATCTATTAGCAACTGTCAAACTTTCTCATTTAGAAATCCATCAACTACTGTTATAGTATAACAAGTTGTCAAATATTACATAAACAAACAACAATGCATGCATTAACAAATGTCAAACCATTTGCGTGTGCCAGCTTTTTGTGCGCATGTCATATTATCTGTCAAATATTCAATTAACAGCAACACCGTAACTATCTTCTGAAGCGTCCGATGCAAAAACGTTTCTGCGCTTTCTCCCTATGTTCACAGTGGGAGCGTCAAGTTGCCTTTTTCTTGAACTTTTGCTAAAAAAATTTTAATTTTTTTCCTTTAACGTTTTTAAATTCCAAAGTTATGAAATAAAGATGGTTATTTGCACCCCAACCAAGCACCGCCCTAGTTACGGCACTGATTAACAGAGGCGTGCAGCGATCATTTATCTGTCAATTACCAACAGCTGTCAAACAACGTCAACTTTTGTTTGCCATATTCAATGTAAATAATAAAATCTGTCAAACTGTCCCAATTTTGTGTCAATTGTGTACGCCACAAATCTAAAATTAAAGTTTAACAAACTATCAAACACTAAATGTACTAAAAACTGTCAAAAAATGTCAACTTTTAATAAGTTTGCCATATTAGCTGTCAAATATAAAATTATCTGTCAAAATGTATGCATTAACAACTGTCAAACAGTGCATCTGTCTTATTAGCTGTCAAATATTAATTATAAGTGCAATTGTAATTGTCGGTTAGTTGCAAGTGATAGCTTTAGATATCTATCAATCAACTGTTAAAGTATAACAGACTAACTGTCAAATATTAAATAAATTGACTGTCTGTCAATTGCTGGCCATACTAATCATTAACTGTCATTAACAGTGTAAAAAACTGTCAAATAAATTAACGGATTTTCATAAAAAATGTCAAAGTCATTGTCAGATCTTTTAAATAATTGAATCCTTCCACTAAATTATAAAATAAGCATTTTAATTGTCATAATGTACTTTTAGTATATGTCAAATTATAAATGTATGTCATATCTGTCCAATTATTTAGAATCTCCAGCAACATAATGTAATTTTTATGTGTCAGCTAATAAACTAACAGAGATTTATGAACTAATTGTAATAAACTGACAACCATTCAACCAACTATTTAAGGGCGCGGTTTAGGAAGCGTCATAAAACCACAAGCAGAATTCTCGCAATTTAACTCATTTTTAAAATATAATATAATTTAATGTTTTTGTTAATAAGTATCAAATAAACTAATATAATATGAACATTTCAACAAACAAACAACAAAACAAATCTTGAATATTAATTGTTTTAAAAGTTACGCGTTACGTTATATTTCATTCTTCACAAACTAAAAGTTTTTATTAAACTCACTTTGTGACCGTAATCTACATCTACTAAAAGTTTCGTTTTATTTGATTATAAAATGTTAATTTAACAAAAGCTTACTTTGGTTAAGTATTTAATTAATTTTGTTATACACCGCCTATCCTTTATTTTGGCAGTTTAATCCATGACTCAATAAATTTTCTAGAATTTAAGACGAATCATCAATCGAGATTTTTCGATCAGCAATCCGGCAACACCGCACAATGACGGCTGCCATTAAGAATTTAAAAGGTGACGCACGCGCGTTAATCATAAAAGTCGTCCCGCGCATCTTCCCTCTCTTTCCACTGACCATCAAACCTCACGTATAAAAGTGAGACGTAAATACACCAAGTGTGCTCACAATTATCACCACCCGTTAAATTATCCGGTGCGTGCGTAACGTCAATCGCCATTACCACGTTACATTCCGTCGCGTCCGGTGCGTTGTAGTGCTCGTTCTTCACAAGCCCACTAAGTACAAAAACAAACTCGAAATGGCCATCCATATTAAGGACAAGGTAAGCTTAATATTATTACATTTTTTGGTAAATAAGTCAATCTATCGCGTAGTGAAAGGTCACATCCGTGTGAACTGGGGCCTCTTGGAGGTGTGCCGGATTATAAAATCTTGCTTGCAAGATTTGTTTCAATCACATTTGAATTTATGAAGTTAGACACTATCATGCAGGGGCGTAGGGATTTGTTTTTAATTTAAATCAAAAATGCATTGTTGCCAAATAATTAATCAACCAATTGCATCAATGATTTTTAATGATCTCTTTGTTGAATGTGTGATAATTACACAAGCCAGTGTATACACCACTCATAGATAATAAAATAGTGTTGCATGTCTCGCTTATAATATACAAGGCTGCACTTGAAAGTGAGAGTGATTTTGATGGGAATGTTTCAATGACATAAATTTAATCCAGTTTTTGATTATAAATATTTTTGATAGATTTGTTGGAAACATTCTAATTGCCGACCTTGACTATTATTATTAATTATCATGTAATTGTGAAGAGCGTTAAGTGTTGTTTTAAATTGTTATTTTTAAGAATTCAATTCAACTATAATTATTTCATACTGCAAACATGTTATTTATCAATGAGTTAATGTCTGTTGTTTTGCTTAATAATGTGTAATTTATGCCGCAACTGTTGAAATCAGTTTTGTAAGTTGCAAAATATTGTATTTTTATTCAGACACCAAATGAAAAATAATTACAAAATAATAAATTTCGAGTAATAGCAACTGTTAAGAGAGCTGCTGCAACTATTTCCTAACTAAAATAAGTGATATAAAGCCAAATATGTTCACAGAATACAAAAATATTAGCACAATTCAAAATAAAATCAAAATTTCTAAAAATTAATTACAAAATATTTAATTTTAAGTAGTAGCAACTGTCATAAAAGTGATATAAAAAAAAGCCAAATAGGTTCACAGAATACATAAATATTAATGCATTTTAAAAAGAAATCAAAATTAATTACAAAATAATTAATTTCAAAGTAGTAGCAACTGTCAAAATAAGTTACTGCAACTATTTTCTAACTAAAACAAGTCATATAAAGGCAAATATATCCAGAGGTTACAAAAATATTAGCACATTTCAAAATGAAATCAAAATTTCCCATAATTAATTTCGAGAAGTAGCAACTGTCAAAATGAGCTACTGCAAGTACTTTCTAACTAAAACAAGTGATATCAAGCCAAATATGTCAACAGAATACATAATAATGTCAAATCATAGTTCTGTTAATAAAAATTCACTTAATGATGACATAATTTTATTGTTTAAACTTGATTTCTTCAATGATGAAAGCTATAAATTACTTCATTTGGTTCTCAACATTTTATTTCCTTAATGATGCATAATAAAAATAAAGTCTTTCAATTTTAATGATTATTAAGTAATTCATTTATCATTATGCAGACATTAAGGGTAACTGTCAAAATTAATAAACTTCATTTTAATGATACCGGTTCTTTGGTGATTGCAACAAAGGCATTTAGGCACATACAGCTTTTTGGCTGGCAACCCAAAGTACAAATATACTTAAAACCCGTGACCCTACCTGTTATATTTTATAGTTTAAAATAAAATTAGTAAAGGTAAACATCAAAATCCTAATCACCAAAATCCAACTATGAAACTGTTAAAATAACACAATGTGACCATGAAATATCAAAATATGTTTAGAAAAGTCCGAAATTTAGCCATAAACTGTTTAAAAGTTTTAAAATTTATTTATAAAACGTCAAAAAAGTAAAACCCTATGTAAAATTATCAAAATGTTGTGAAAATTTATCAAAACTAACAAAATCCGACCTTGAAACATCAAAATATTGTTAAAAGCACCAAAATCCGGCCAAAAACAGTTAAAAAAGCAAAATTTTATGAACAGAATATCAAAGCACCATAATGCTGCCGTAAACTGCTATAAAGTGCAAAATTCTATTCATAAAATGTCAAAAATAGCAAAATTTGGTTTTTATTATTTTATTATTATTTATCTTTGGTCCTTAATACGGACTGTATTATTTTATTCGTCCATTATTCTTTTATCCAAGCTCTATCTTGGGCCATTTTTGCTATCTCACTCCACTCTATTCCTCTTCTCTCTGCTGCTTTGTGGGCCTGTTTGGACCAGCTCTTTTTAGGCCGTCCTACTTTGTTTTTTCCCTGTACTCTCAATTCATGTATTTTCTTTGTTATTCTGTTTCCCTCTTACTTCCGAGTTCTTTATTTTATCTTTTCTTGTTATTTCTTTAATTTTTCTTAGAAATCTCATCTCCATTGCGTTTATTTTGCTTTTATTTCTTTCTGTTCTTGTCCAAGATTCGCTTAAGTATATTAGGGTTGTTCTTACTACCTTTTTGTATATTTCTGTTTTTATTTATATTTCGTTATTTTTTTCTTCCCCAAGAATTGTCTTTTGAGTGCATTGAATATTCTTCCCCTTTTTCCAATTCTTGCATCTATTTCCATGTCTATATTCTCTGTTTCTTCTATTATTGTACCAAGGTAGTTGTAATATTTTACTTGTTCAATTATTTGTCGACCTAATTCTATCTTGTGCTTTGTATGTTTTGTCGCTATTACCATCGTCTTTGTTTTGCTTGTGTTTATTTCCATGCTAATCTTATTTAGTTCTTTTTTGAATATTCTTATGTTTCTTTCTAGTTTCTCTTCTTTGTCTGCTATTAATATCATGTCATCTGCAAACAATAGGATTTGAATTCCAACTTGTTCCATTTTTCTGTATCCAATGCTGGTGTCTTTGGCTTTTTGACTTTTTTTTATAGCCTCGTATATTAACGTTGCAAAGAGTATAGGGCTTAGAATATAGCTTTGCTTCTGTCCTATTTTTGTTTTGAATTCCTTTGATTCGTTGCTTCCTATTCTTACTTTATTTTTGTTTCTATATAGTTCCTTTATTTTGTTTATTATCTCTCTTTCAATATCTTTTTTTTTTCAGTGCGTTCCATATGTCTTTTCTTCTTACTCTGTCAAAAGCCTTATTTAGATCGGTGTCTTGTCTGTTAGTTGTCTCATTATGTGAATCAGGTCCTGCGTGCTTTTGTTTTTCCTGAATCCATGTTGTTCTTCTCCTAGTTGTGGTTCTAGTTTTTCTTTTGTCCTCTATTCTTGTAAATATATTATCTGGTATACTTGATAATGTAATCTCTCTGTAATTGTCACATAATTTTGTATCTTCTTTTTTATGTATGGGTAGGATAATCCCTCTATTCCAATCCTATGGTTTTTCTTTTGTTTCCATTATGTTGTTCATTATTTCTAAGAAAATTTCTTGTTCTTTTACTCCCATGTACTTCATCATTTCTGCTGTTATATTGTCTACTCCTGGGGCTTTACCTATTTTTGCCTTTTTAATTGCTTTCTCCAATTCTTCTCTAGTTATTTCTCTGTTTTCTTCTCTCGTTTTATTTTCGTCCTGTTGTTCATCTTCCTCTTTTTGTCTTGTTTCTGCAATTTTGCTTTTCTTTTAATCTTTTCATCTCTTCATTATTTCCTTTTCATCTGTCAGTATCTTTCCGTTCTAGTCTTTTATTTTTGTTTGCTTTATGTTCTTCTATTTCCTCATTTGTTTTATTGTGCTGTAGAACATCTTTTAGTTCTCGTAGAAGTTTTCTTTCATTTTATTTCCGAATTCTGTCCATGTTTTCTGTTTTGTTTTTTTTATCATGTTCTTTACTTTTCTTCTTGCTTTACTGTATTCTTTGTAATCTTCTTCGATGTATTTTTTCATTTATCTTTCTTGTATTTTATTTCTATTTTTATCTCTTCGTTCCACCCTCTACTTTTCTTTGTGGTTTTGTTTGTTATTTTACTTATTCCGCAGCTCTCCTTGCCGCTTCCTTTATGATTTATTTGAATTCTCTTCATTTCTCTTCTACACCTTCTTTGTGTTCTTTCCTATATCTTCTCTCACTATTTTTCTGGTATAATCGTTTGGTTGTTTCTTCACTTAGTTTATAGCTCTTTATCTTTTCTGTTATCTTCTTTCTTGTTTTTCCGTTCTTCTTGACTTCTGCTTCTGTGTTGATTTCCATTTTCACTAAATAATGATCACTACCTACTTCTGCTTGTCTTAATACCTTAACATCTTTTACTTTTCTCCATTCTTCCGTGCTTACTAGGAAATAATCTATTATGGATTTCTTTTCTTGATTTGACTTCTCTAGTGTATTTGCTATCACCAGGTCATTTGCAATGCAGAGTTCTATTATTCTTTTTCCGTTTTTGTTCTTTGTTTTCTCTCCATATGTTCCCATATATTTCTCCTTACCTCTATTGTCGTCTCCAACTCTTCTGTTCATGTCATGTTGCCTCTTCCTTCATTTATTTCCTACTGTAACTCTTTATAGAATTGATCTGTTTCTTTTTTTTTTGTCATTTTCATTTGGAGCATACGCCATTCCGATAATACTTCTACTCTTAAGGTTCTTTTGTTCCCATAATTTTTGTTTACTAAATTGTTAATTATATCTGGGCTTACTATTAGTCCTACTCCTTCTGCTCCTCTTTCGTGTTCTCCTACTCCTGCCCGGTATAATCTGTATCCGTCCTTTATTTTTTTTATTCCATTTCCCTTTCCTTCAGTTTTAAAACATCAAAATATTGTCAAAAAGCATCAAAATTTTGTTAAAAATACATATTTCTGTTCATAAAAAGTCACAAATAACTAAATCCGACCATAAAACATTAAAATATTTCTAGGCACAACCAAAATCCGGTCAAAACCGGTTTAAAAGTTTATTATTTTATTCATAAAATGGCAAAAATAGCAAAATACAGTCTGGAAACATCAAAATTTGCTCATAATCTGTTGAAAAATCTAAAAAAGTCATGAAATCCTAAACTAGCGAAATCCGGCCATAAAATATTCTTACAAATGACAAAATTTGATGATAAACTGTTGAAAAGTGCAAAAATCTATTTATAAAAAGTCAAAAATAGCAATATTCAGTTATAAAATATTACAATATTGTCAGAAAGAACCAAAATCCAGCCATAAACTCTTTAAAAGTAAATGTTCTAATTATACAATGTCAAAAATAACAAAATCTGGTTATAAAATATTAAAATCATGTCCGAAAGAATGAAAAAAACAGTTGAGAAGTGCAAAATTCTATTTATAAGTCAAAAATATCAAAATCCAGACTTGCAACATCAAAATATTGTCAGAAAGCATAAAAATCCAGTCATAAAATGTTGAAAAAGGCAAAAAAAATTCTATTTAGAAAAATAAATTATTAAAAAAATATGCCAAAAACAATTGAAATCTGCAAAATTCTGTTCATAAAATGTGTCAAAACAGCAAAATCTGGTCTTAAAATTTTAATAATTGTAATTTTTTTTATAAAATCCTTAAAATAGCAAAATTCAGCTTTGAAATACCAAAAATATTGTTTGAAATTTGGAATCAACTGTTGAAAAGTGCAAAAATAAACAATTGTCAGAAAGCACTCAAATACAGCCATAAACAATTTAAAAGTGTAAAAATCTTCATGAAATTGCAACAATTGCAAAATCCAGTACGAAAAATATTGTTAAAAAGAACCAAAATCTGGCCTTAAACTGTCAAAAAAGGCTCTTGCTTACAGATACCTACGCCACTGTTTGTGAGACTCATTCAAATTTTCTACTTCAAACTCAACTATTTTTCTCGATATTGAAAAATAAAGCAAATGTGATTTTAAAATTTAAAAGTATAAACGCCAAAAAACCAATTTAAAGCAAGATACTGGTATACTCATTTAAATAAAAAACACATAAATAATCATTTTTCAAAATTGAATCGCTAATTTATAACAAAAATATGTCAAAATGAAGTCTTGTTTGTATAGAAAATCTAATCAAATCATCAAAAATTATCCCATAGAACTGGTTTATTGCAAACATTAGTTTGTTCCATGAAATCTCTCAAAAAGGGCACAGCAAATCAATTTATTTCGGAAAATTGATTAAAAATTGTGCATAAAACTGTAAAAAAAACCATTTGCTGCATAAGAAATAGTTTAAGAAGACAAATTTTTCAGAAAATCCATTTAAGACATGAAAATTGCTATTTACTAATATGAAAAATTTGTTAAGAATTGATCCAGTAATTTCATGCAAATCAATAAAAAATTGAGTCAAACCCAATACATACAAATGAAAAGTTATCACATTAAGGGTGTTTGAGCGATGCCACCCATATTGTGTGTGAATTGGGTTGGTTATGCCATGGATACAATTATTCGAAGTTTTAAGTTTATAGAAAGTGCCATGCCATGCTGAAGAATCCAGTCTATTTCTGTACTATTTATCATAACAGTAAAACACGAAAATCTTGCTTCACACAAATAAGTAGTTGGGAATGGTTGTGTAGGGCCTTGCAAATAGTTTTGCTAGTATTTATAGGCCTTGCTTCAAAAATGTTGAGAAGAGCCCACCTCACGGTTTTGGATGAAAATGTACACAATTTTGTCATATTTTTTTAGTCTAGTCGGAAACTATTGAAAAGTAAAAATTCTATTCATAAAAAGTCAAAAATAACAATATCCAGCCTTGAAACATCACAAAATCCGGCCATAAAATTGTTGAAAAATGTAATATTCTATTGATAAAATGTCAAAAAGAGGAAAGACAGAGAACAAATAGCGTAACAAGTTTAAAGGACTACATTAAAAGGAAAAGAGCTGAGGAAGAACCCGAAGATTTTGAAAAGTGGGACAAAGAACAAATAGAAATACAAAATAGAGAAAAAAGAAAGTGGAAAGAGAAACTAGGAAAACACGGAGCAAACAGAACAAATAAAAGAAATAGATGAGATATTGAAAAAACCAGATGAAATTAAAGTAGAACAAAAAGAGGAGTTCAAAAAAATAAGAGACAAGCTACAGAATTCAAGCTAGAATGGGAGAGCAAAAGAATGAATGGATTAGTGTCTGGAATAAGAAGTATGGAAAAAAAACAGGAGAAAGAAAAAAGAAGAAATAACATAATAATACTAGGTGCAAACGTAGGTGAAGAGATAGCAAGAAAAGATGCAGAACAATTGATTAAAAAAGAACTCGGCCTAATGGTAGAAGCAATAGAAGCATACAGAATAAGAAATAAAGAAGGGAAAAACATAATTAAAATAGAATTAAAAAAACTGGAAAACCGATAAGAAAATAATGGAGATGAAAAGTCAACTGAAGTGAAAGAAAATATTCATAGACGATGACCTAACATACGAAGAGAGAAAAATACAAGAAACAATCAGAAATATAGCAAGGGAACAGAAAGAAAAAAGAAAGAAAGTCAAGATGGGGTACTAACAAATAGCAATAGAGGGGATAAAATACGTCTGGGACCACGAAGGGCAAGGTATCAAAGCAAAAAACTAATTAAAGAAAGGCAGGAAACGATGACAAGCGAGAAAATGGAAACTGAAAACTGGAGAAAAGAAGAATTCAATAAAAATGGGAAAATGGAATGTAAGAAGCTTAAAAGGAAAGATAGAAGAAATAGTTGAAGAAATGAAAATACAAAAGATAGACTACCTAGGACTAACAGAAACAAAAAGGAAGGGAAATGGAATAAAAGAAATAAAGGACTAATACAGATTATACTGGGCAGGAGTAGGAGAACAGTAAAGATGAGCAGAAGGAGTATGACTAATAGTAAGCCCACATAAAATTAACAATATAGTAAACGAAAATTACGGGAACAGATGAATGGAAGAGAAAAACATTGAATTTAATAGTGGCATATGCTCCAAATGAAAAGGACAGAAAAGAAGAAAAAGATCAATTCTATGAAGAGTTACAGAAAGAAATAGATGAAGGAAAAAGCAACACAACAGTGATAAGTGACATGAACGGAAGAGTTGGAGACGACAATAGAGGTAAGGAGAAATATATGGGAACATATGGAGAGGAAACGAAGAACAAAAACGGAAAAAGAATAATAGAACTGTGCATTGCAAATGACCTGGTGATAGCAAATATAAAATGTTCAAACACAAGACACTAGAGAAGGCAGATCAAGAAAAGAGAAATCCATAATAGATTATTTCCTAGTAAGCACGGAAGAATGGAGAAAAGTAAAAGATGTTAAGGTATTAAGACAAGCAGAAGTAGGAAGTGATCATTATTTAGTGAAAATAGAAATCAACACAGAAGCAAAAGTCAAGAAGAACGGAATAACAAGAAAGAATATAACAGAAAAGACAAAGAGCTATAAACTAAGTGAAGAAACAACCAAACGATTATACCAGAAAAATATTGAGAGAAGATATAGGAAAGAAAACGAAGAAGCATGGAGAGAATTCAAAGAAATCTTAAAGGAAGCGGCAAGAGAGAGCTGCGGAATAAGTAAAATAACAAAGAAAAGTAGATGGTGGAATAAAGAGATAAAAAATAGAAGTAAAATATAAGAGAGATAAATGAAAAAAATACATCGAAACAGGGAAAGAAGAAGATTACAAAGAATACATTGAAGCAAGAAGAAAAGTAAAGAAAACAATAAAAAAACCAAAACAGAAAACATGGACAGAATTCGGAAATAAAATGGAAGAAAACTTCTACGAGAACCAAAAGATGTCCTACAGCACAATAAAACAAATGAGGAACAAGAACACAAAGCAAACAAACGTAAAAGACAAGAACGGAAAGATAGTGGCAGAAGAAAAGGAAATAATGGAGAGATGGAAAGAATACTTCAGCGAAATTGCAGAAACAAGACAAGAGGAAGATGAACAATAGGACGAAAATAAAACGAGAGAACAAAACAGAGAAGAATTGGAGAAAGCAATTAAAAAGACAAAAATAGGCAAAGCCCCAGGAGTAGACAATATAACAGCAGAAATGATGAAGTACATGAGAGTAAAAAGAGAAGAAATTTTCCTAGAAATAATAAACAACTTAATGGAAACAAAAGAAATACCAGAGGATTGGAATAGAGGGATAACTCTACCCATACATAAAAAAGGAGACACAAAGATATGTGACAATTACAGAGGGATTACGTTATCAAGTATACCAAGTAAAATATTCACAAGAGTAATAGAAGAAAGGATAAAAGAAAAACTAGAACCACAACATGGTTTCAGGAAAAACAGAAGCACGCAGGACCTGATTCACATAATAAGACAACTTAACAGACAAGACACTCAAAAAAGGGAAAAAACTACACATATGTTTTATCAATCTAAAAAAGGCTTTTGACAGAATAAGAAGGAAAGACATATGGAATGCACTGGAAAAAAGAGAAATATAAAGAGAGATAATAAACATAATAAAGGAACTATATAGAAACAACAAAAATAAAGTAAGAATAGGAAGCAACAAATCAAAGGAATTCAAAACAAAAATAGGACTGAAGCAAGGCTGTATTCTAAGCCCTAAACTCTTTGCAACGTTAATAGACGAGGCTATAAAGAAAAATCAAAAAAGAGAAATAGACACGAGCATTGGATAAAGAAAAATGGAACAAGTTGGAATTCAAATCCTATTGTTTGCGGATGACATGATATTAATAGCAGATAAAGAAGAGAAACTACAAGGAAACATAAGAATATACGAAGAAGGACTAAAGAAGATTGGCATGGAAATAAACACAAGCAAAACAAAGCCAACAAAACCTAAGAGGTACAAGATAGAATTGGATCAACAAATAATTAAACAAGTAAAATATTTCAAGTAGCATGGTACAATAATAGAAGAAACAGGGAATATAGACATGGAAATAGATACAAGAATTGGAAAAGGGGGAAGAATATTCAATGCACTCAAAAGACAATTTTTGGGAAGAAAAAAATAACAGAAATATACAAAAAGGTAGTAAGACCAGCCCTACTATACTCGAGCGAATCTTGGACAACAACAGAAAGAAATAAAAGCAAAATAAACGCAATGGAGATAAGATTTCTAAGGAAAATTAAAGGAATAACAAGAAAAGAGAAAACAAAGAACTCGGAAGTAAGAAGTGAACAAAAAATAAAAGCTATAGAAACAGTCTTAGAGGAGAGTTAGGATGGCTAGGACATATACACAGATTGGATGGAAACAGAATAACAAAGAAAATACATGAATTGAGAGTACAGGGAAAAAACAAAGTAGGATGGCCTAAAAAGAGCTGGTCCGAACAGGCCCACAAAGCAGAAGAGAGATGAGGAATAGAGTGGAGTGAGATAGCAAAAATGGCCCAAAATAGACAAGCTTGGAAAAAAGAATAAAGGAGGAATAAAATAATACAGTCCGACACCCGAAAAGGGTATTTAAGCACTAAGGATAAATAAAATATTATTGGAAACATTTTAATTGGTAACCTTGAGTGTAACTAATTATCACACAGTGAGAAGTAATTTAGAAGAGTGTTAAGAAAGAGCAATTTTCATTAATTTTAATTGCTGAAATTTTACATAATAGAACTCAAGGATTTTGTTATGGAAATATAATTTATGAATTAAATTCATTGTTTTTGGCAAGAAGTTAAAATTATATTTATATATTGTTCAAGTCAAAATGTTTAATTGGACTGATACAACATAAACTTTAATTCCATAATTCATGCAACAACAAATTGATATAATTGGTGGATAATTAATTAATGTTTATGAAATAATAAGACAATTTACATGTTTTGATCACAAGTACATAAACACCTTATTCTTATTATTTCAAATTTACTCTTAATATAATTTTTATGTTAAAACTAAAT
Organism: Tachinus rufipes; assembly: GCA_963932245.1. NCBI lineage: Eukaryota > Metazoa > Arthropoda > Insecta > Coleoptera > Staphylinidae > Tachinus > Tachinus rufipes. The sequence continues at coordinate 84,384,710 of OZ010748.1, read as the reverse complement.
TAACATAATACAAGAACTAATAAATAAATCCATAATTCCTGCTGCAATTTGACACTAAATTAATTCGTCATTTTACTGTCAAAACTGTAATTCAACTGTCAAAATCAATGAGAAAATAAAATACATTCTTACCCACAAAACTATTGTTGATACAATGACAATTTATTAAAAACTAAATCATGATACGATGAAATCAATTTTATCAAAATTAAATTATCATAACGGAACAGGAAAAGTAATTCTCAAATGCAATTATTATTACAATAATGGCCAATTGTTATTGCAATAATAAAAATTATTATTATCTAAATGCAATACGATTATTTTATTATATAACCGTTATCTTTTATTCCATTAAATAGAAAACCATTTATAATAATTTATAGATATATTTTATTTATGATGTAGTCCGAACAAATCACTTATTTCCATTTACTAGGACCACATATTAACCTAATTTATTTCGTATTGATTTATATAATAAAAAACAATTGTATGGATTTGTTGTCATGGCAATTGGAATATTTAACTAGAATCTATATAAACGGGATGTAATCTGTTTACAATGCAGTCGGTAGAATGCAGTGTGTTGAATCTGTTGTAAGAGTCAAATTGTTTGCATTTTATTATTAACAGATTTGTTGTATGCACTACTATATAGTAATTCATTCAAATTGCTTTGCCCCAATTACTGTTGTATTGATTTCTGTGTGAATAATAATTTATTTAAATTTGCAGGAAGATTTCCAAAGCAAATTGAAGGATGCAGGAGACCAACTCGTAGTAGTCGATTTCTTCGCTACCTGGTGTGGACCATGCAAGATGATTGCACCACAATTGGAAGATTTGGCCAAGGAAATGCCAAACATTTTAGTACTTAAGGTTGGTAATTTCACAATTATTAATTGATGTCAAAATTATACTTTTGTTAATTTCAGGTTGACGTAGATGAATGTGAAGAGATTGCGATGGAATACAACATCACATCCATGCCAACATTCATTTTCATTAAGAATGTGGATAATGTAATCACCAAGTTCAGCGGCGCCAACTTTGCCAAGTTGAAGGAGACGATACAAGCGAACGCTTAATTTGTGCGTATGCGCTTGTCGGCCTAAACATTAAATTTAATAAATTTATGCACCAAAAGAACCATTCTCACAACTGCAGAGGATTTAATTAATATACATATATTTTTTTTTAAATTTTAAACTTCAAACATTAAAAAAAGAAATTATATATATTGTCCACGTGTGCTTCATTTTGCTTCCTTTGTTCCTGATGCAGAATTATTTTTGTTACACCATTTTAAAAAATGTTAATGATATAATATATATAATGTTACTTGGATGCCTTGAGAAAAAATAAATGTTTAAAAATTTATAATATTTTATTAGAATTACTTTAAAAATGTCAAATCGTAGATGCCCAGGTGCTTAAAACCATAAATATACCTAAAGAAAAAGCAAAACTTCAGCCAATGCTCAAGGCCAAATCTCAACGTAATATTTAGAGTCAGTTTTTGATTACTTTTCCAACTTAAGCAAACCACTTCAGGAAAGAAAGTTGTTGTTAATTTGTCATTCAAGGTTTGTTGACGTTGATATGTCAAAGTTGTCGGCGCTCATCTGTCAAAGTTAATGATGTTCGTGAACGGTCATATACGTTTATGCGTCAAAGTTTATTGACGTTGGTCTGTCAAAGTAAATGACGTTCATCTGTCACTATCGATGTTTTATGTATGAAAGTTCTAAATATTTATCTGTCAAAGTTCATGTAGTTATCAAAGCGATTGACGTTTATTAAAGTGGTTGCCCATCATTTTTTTAAAATTTTCTTTTTGATAAAATTCAAACTTTTAATTTGATAAAAAAAGTTATTTTTTTGTGAAACTTTTTATTACAATTTTGGTATTTTAGATAGGAACGGGTCGGTCGCGCAACAAACCAAATTGTTCAGAATTAACACCGGATCATTTTTCCTTCCAAGAGTATAACAATATTGCAGTGGCGCCATTTGCTTTTTTTGAAAAATTAATAGCAGAATTCCTGGATTCAAAGAAATGAAAATCCGTTCCCGAGATCTAATACTTTTTGAGAGTACGCCACTGGTCAACCTGGACACGTACGACACTGTCATCATCATCGCAGTTATCTGTACGAATAAACCTGTGATGGTTAGTAAAAGGACCTTTTCAACGATGTAGCTTTAAATCATAAAGATCCGAAATATAGTTGTAAGTACAAAAATCCGGCCAAACACTTCAAAATCTAGTTGTGAGAACAAAAATCTGGCTAAAATCTTCAAAATTTAATTGCAACTATAAAAATCCGGCTATAAATCATAAAATTCCAACCGAAATCTTCAAAACCAAGTTGAAAGTACAAAAATCCGGCCATAAATAATAAAAATCTGACTAAAAACTTCAAAACCGAATTCTAAGTACAAAAATCCGCCCATAAATCGTAAAAATCTGGCCAAAAACTTCAAAATCTATTTGCAACTATAAAAATCCGGCTATAAATCATAAAATTCTAACCAAAATCTTCAAAACCAAGTTGAAATTACAAAATTCCGGCCATAAATAATAAAAATTTGACCAAAAACTTCAAAACTGAGTTCTATCCGGCTATAAATAATAAAATTCCAACCGAAATCTTCAAAACTAAATTGAAAGTACAAAAATCCGGTCATAAATAATAAAAATCTGACCAAAAACTTCAAAACAGAGTTCTAGGTACAAAAACCCGGCCATAAATCGTAAAAATCTGGCCAAAAACTTCAAAATCTAATTGCAATTATAAAAATCCGGCTATAAATCATAAAATTCCAACGGAAATCTTCAAAACCAAGTTGAAAGTACAAAAATCCGGCCATAAGTAATAAAAATCTGACAAAAAACTTCAAAACCGAATTCTAAGTACAAAAATATGACCAAAAACTTCAAAATCTAATTGTAATTATATAAATCCGGCTATAAATCATAAAATTCCAACCGAAATCTTCAAAACTAAGTTGAAAGTACAAAAATCCGGCCATAAATAATAAAAATCTGACCAAAAACTTCAAAACCGAATTCTAAGTACAAAAATATAAGGCCATATTTTTGTACTTACCCTAAAAATCCGGCCATAAACTTCAAAATCTAATTGCAATTATAAAAATCCGGCTATAAATCATAAAATTCCAACCGAAATCTTCAAAACCAAGTTGAAAGAACAAAAATCCGGCCATAAATAATAAAAATCTGACCAAAAACTTCAAAACCAAATTCTAAAAAAAAATCCGGCCTTAAATCCTAAAAATCCGGCCATAAACTTCAAAATCTAATTGCAAGTACAAAAAACCTGATATAAATTATAAAAATCTGACCAAAAACTTCAAAACCGAGTTCTAAGTACAAAAATCCGGCCATAAATCGTAAAAATCTGGCTAATAACTTCAAAATCTATTTGCAACTATAAAAATCCGGCTATAAATCATAAAATTCCAACCGAAATATTCAAAACCAAGTTGAAAATACTAAAATCCATAAATTAAAAAAACTGACCAAAAACTTCAAAACCGAGTTCGAAGTACAAAAATCCGGCCATAAATCGTAAAAATCTGACCAAAAACTTCAAAATTTAATTACAATTATAAAAATCTGGCCACAAACCATAAAAATCTCGCCAAAAATCATAAAATTCCAACCGAAAACTTGAAAACCAAGTTGAAAGTACAAAAATCCGGCCATCAATCATAAAAATCTAGCAAAAAACTTCAAAAGCAAGTTCTAAGTACAAAAATCCGGTTATAAATCATAAAAATTCGGCCATAAATCGTGAAAATCTAGCCAAAAACTTCAAAATCTAATTGAAATTATAAAAATTCGGCCATAAATCATAAAAATCTTGCCATAAATCATAAAATTCCAACTAAAAACGTCAAAGCCAAGTTGAAAGTACAAAAATCCGGCCATCAATCACAAAAATCTGGCAAAAAACTTCAAAATTTAGTTGTAAGTACAAAAATCCGGAGATAAATCATAAAAATCCAACCAAAAATTTAAAAACCGAGTTAAAGTACAAAAATCCAGCTATAAATCATAAAAATCCGACAATAAATCGTAAAAATCTGGCCAAAAACTTCAAAATCTAAATGAAATTATAAAAATCCGGCCATAAATCATAAAAATCTCACCATAAATCATAAAATTTCAACCGAAAACGTCAAAACCAAGTTGAAAGTACAAAAATTCGGATATAAATCATAAAAATCCTGCCAGAAATCATAAAAATCTAGACCAAAATCTAATTGTAAATACAAAAATCCGGCCATCAATCACAAAAATCTAGCAAAAAACTTCAAAATCTAGTTTTAAGAACAAAAATCCGGCTATAAATCATAAAAATTCAAACAAAAACTTCAAAAGCGAGTTCAAAGTACAAAAATCCGGCTATAAATCGTAAAAATCTGGAAAAATTCTTCAAAATCTAATTGAAATTATAAATATCCGGCCATACATCATAAAATTCCAACCAAAAACGTCAAACCCAAGTTGAAAGTACAAAAATCCGGATATGAATCATAAAAGTCCTGCCATAAATCATAAAAACCTGGACCAAAACCTCAAAATCCTAGTTGTTAATACAAAAATCCGGCCATCAATGATAAAAACCTGGCAAAAAAACTTCAAAATCTAGTTGTAAGAACAAAAATCCGGCTATAAATCATAAAAATTCAAACAAAAACTTCAAAAGCGAGTTCAAAGTACAAAAATCCGGCTATAAATCATAAATATTCGGCCATAAATCGTAAAAATCTGGAAAAATTCTTCAAAATCTAATTGAAATTATAAATATCCGGCCATACATCATAAAATTCCAACCAAAAACGTCAAACCCAAGTTGAAAGTACAAAAATCCGGATATGAATCATAAAAGTCCTGCCATAAATCATAAAAACCTGGACCAAAACCTCAAAATCCTAGTTGTTAATACAAAAATCCGGCCATCAATGATAAAAACCTGGCAAAAAAACTTCAAAATCTAGTTGTAAGAACAAAAATCCGGCTATAAATCATAAAAATTCAAACAAAAACTTCAAAAGCGAGTTCAAAGTACAAAAATCCGGCTATAAATCATAAATATTCGGCCATAAATCGTAAAAATCTGGAAAAATTCTTCAAAATCTAATTGAAATTATAAATATCCGGCCATAAATCATAAAATTCCAACCAAAAACGTCAAACCCAAGTTGATAGTACAAAAATTCGGATATAAATCATAAAAGTCCTGCCATAAATCATAAAAACCTGGACCAAAACCTCAAAATCCTAGTTGTTAATACAAAAATCCGGCCATCAATGATAAAAACCTGGCAAAAAAACTTCAAAATCTAGTTGTAAGAACAAAAATCCGGCTATAAATCATAAAAATTCAAACAAAAACTTCAAAAGCGAGTTCAAAGTACAAAAATCCGGCTATAAATCATAAATATTCGGCCATAAATCGTAAAAATCTGGAAAAATTCTTCAAAATCTAATTGAAATTATAAATATCCGGCCATAAATCATAAAATTCCAACCAAAAACGTCAAACCCAAGTTGATAGTACAAAAATTCGGATATAAATCATAAAAGTCCTGCAATAAATCGTAAAAATCTGGACCAAAACCTCAAAATATAGTTGTAAATACAAAAATCCGGCCATCAATCATAAAAATCTGACAAAAAACCTCAAAATCTAGTTTTAAGAACAAAAATCCGGCCATCAATCAGAAAAATCTGACAAAAAACCTCAAAATCTAGTTTTAAGAACAAAAATCCAACCTAAAATCATAAAAATTCAAACAAAAACTTCAAAAGCAAGTTTTATAAATCGTAAAAATCTGGCCAAAAACTTCAAAATCTAATTGAAATTATAAAAATCCGGCCATAAATCATAAAAGTTCTGCCATAAATAATAAAAATCTGTACCAAAATCTTATTGTAAATACAAAAATCCGGCCATCAATCATAAAAATCTGGAAAAAAACTTCAAAATCTAGTTGTAAGTACAAAAATCCGGCTATAAATCATAAAAATTCGACCATAAATCGTAAAAATCTGGCAAAAAACTTCAAAATCTAATTGAAATTATAAAAATCCGGCCATAAATCATAAAAATCCAACCAAAAACTTCAAAACAAAGTTGAAAGTACAAAAATCCGGATATGAATCATAAAAGTCCTGCCATAAATCATAAAAACCTGGACCAAAACCTCAAAATCCTAGTTGTTAATACAAAAATCCGGCCATCAATGATAAAAACCTGGCAAAAAAACTTCAAAAGCGAGTTCAAAGTACAAAAATCCGGCTATAAATCGTAAAAATCTGGCAAAATTCTTCAAAATCTAATTGAAATTATAAATATCCGGTCATAAATCATAAAATTCCAACCAAAAACGTCAAACCCAGTTGATAGTACAAAAATTCGGATATAAATCATAAAAGTCCTGCAATAAATCGTAAAAATCTGGACCAAAACCTCAAAATATAGTTATAAATACAAAAATCCGGCCATCAATCATAAAAATCTGACAAAAAACCTCAAAATCTAGTTTTAAGAACAAAAATCCGGCCATCAATCAGAAAAATCTGACAAAAAACCTCAAAATCTAGTTTTAAGAACAAAAATCCAACCTTAAATCATAAAAATTCAAACAAAAACTTCAAAAGCAAGTTTTATAAATCGTAAAAATCTGGCCAAAAACTTCAAAATCTAATTGAAATGATAAAAATCCGGCCATAAATCATAAAATTCCAACCAAAAACGTCAAAACTAAGTTGAAAGTACAAAAATTCGGATATAAATCATAAAAGTCCTGCCATAAATCATAAAAATTTGAACCAAAATCTCAAAATCTAATTGTAAATACTAAAATCCGGCCATCAATCATAAAAACCTGGCAAAAAACTTCAAAATCTAGTTGTAAGAACAAAAATCCGGTCATAAATCATAAAAATTCAAACAAAAACTTCAAAAGCGAGTTCTAAGTACAACAATCCGGCTATAAATCATAAAATTTCGGACATAAATCGTAAAAATCTGACCATAAACTTCAAAATCTAATTGAAATTATAAAAATCCGGCCATAAATCATAAAATTACAACTAAAAACGTCAAAACCAAGTTGAAAGTACAAAAATTAGAATATAAATCATAAAAGTCGTGCCATAAACCATAAAAATCTGGACCAAAATTTCAAAATCTGATTGTAAATACAAAAATCCGGCCATAAATCATAATATTCCAACCGAAAACTTTAAAACCAAGTTGAAAGTACAAAAATCCGGTTATAAATCATAAAAATCTGGACCAAAATCTCAAAATCTAGTTGTAAATACAAAAATCTGGCAAAAAACTTCAAAATCTAGTTGAAAGAACAAAAATACGGCCATAAATCATAAAATATCAACCGAAAACTTCAAAAGCAAGTTGAAAGTACAAAACTCCGGATATACATAAATAATAAAAATCTGGACATCAACTTCAAAATCTAGTTGTAAAAACAATAATCCGGCCAAAAACTTCAAGATTTAGAAAAGAACTAACACCTAAACATTAATCATAAAAATCCGATCATAAATGATAAAAATCAGACAAAAAAAATCAAATTTTAGTTACAAGTACAAAAATCTGGCCTTAAATCATAAAAATGCATACAAAAACTTCAAAATGAAGTTGTAAGTACAAAAATTCGGCCATGAATAATAAAAATCTGGACAACAACCTCAAAATCTAGTTGTAAGAACAATAATCCGGCCAAAAACTTCAAGATTTAGTTAAAAGAACTAAAATATGAACATTAATCATAAAAATCCGGCCATAAATTTAAAAAAATCGTACAAAGAAATCAAATTTTAGTTACTAGTACAAAAATCCGGCCTTAAATCATAAAAATCCATACAAAAACTTCAAAATAAAGTTGTAATCATAAAAATCCGGCCATAAATTATAAAAAAATAGCTTTAAATTGCTAAAAACTGAATGTTTATAGCTAATTTGATCATGCACTTATGAAGAGGCTAAAAATAAGATGCTATAAATTTGCACTAAGTGACATAGAAATAATATTGACTTACCCAAATAAATAAATTTTCCATCGTTGCATACTTAAGAATCTCAATGGTTACAATCTCATAATATATTTTTTATTTCAACACATCACATAACACAAAATATACAAGATAAAATTCTTAATAACTATTTGTTCATAATAATATTTAAATAAAATTCTATAGCAAGATCCATTTCATAATTAATATTTTTTGTTCCTACCGCTGTTTATCTCGCTTAATTAATTCCTTCCTAGACAAATACAGTATAGGATTTCATTAAATATTTATATAATATATATTAAATTTTATACAATTAGTCCTTCCTAATTCTACTATACAGGACCGAGTGATATCCAGATTGTAGTACTTGGACGGATAAATACAATTATTAGAGAATTAAGTACGTAATATCATATCCGACGGGTCATTAAAAAAAACAAAAATTAAATTTCGCTGAGATCTCTGAAAATATATTGCAACCACCCATTTCTTTTCCAAAACCCGTCGGAGGTTTTGTCATGAGTATTTTAATCGTCGCAGTGACGGTACAGATGAAAATTGTATTCGGCGAACTCAATACCGAGCTTGGTCTGCGACAATTTACATTTGTTCTGTGGGAAAAAAAATAATGTAACCTCAAACTATTTAATGTTAGTTATTAAGCCATTCAATCTAAGGTTAGAATAATTAAGCGATTCAGTGCAAGCAAAGCGTTTGTGTTATGCGAGTGCTATTATTTTAGATTTAGTTGTTACCTGATTTTGTTTCGGTGATGCTCTGTAGGTGATTATTTTTGATTGGAATCCGATCATGTCGACTTCGAATGCGATGCTTACTGAGTTTACTTGTTGCATCGGTAAATTCTCGTTGACTTTGTGGACGATTTGAGATTTTTCAGTTTCGTAATTGTCGGTGGCTAATAAGGGACATTCGAGTGGTTTGTAACTGTTGTAGCAATGCTCAATGTCCTTTAGGTGAGCCTGTGATGACCTATAATAATAAAATATTGTTAATTCGTTTGCGCTGTACTTAAGTTATTAAGTATACTTACTGAAAAATAAGATTGACGTAATTATCCGGCATATATTTAGATATTGGAATGGCATAAGATTGATTATGGAATGTGCTCTGCGGCGACAAATAACTCTCCGTCAATGTAGTATTGAACAGCTTCCCCTGGATAATGATCGTAAAATGAAGGTCTTCTAAAAAGTCAAAATTTTCAATCAAATTTGTATTATTTTAGATTATAATATATATACCAATAGGATCATAACTATTATCTCTTTCGGGCCAATAATCCGTGTCCCTGCGTTGCCTCTGCTTGTCGATATTATTGGAATGAAACGGTCTCGTCACTTTGCTCTTATCCAAATTGAGCAGTGTTGCTGTTTTATTGGTGCGTTGTAGAGAGCCGGGCCGTTGCCCGCTACGATAGAGAGCTCCGGACAGGTCCAAGTTAGCGTCCAACTTTGGCGGCAAACAACAATAAATCTAAAATGTTATAATTGTTATATAAAAATGTCAAAATAATAATTGCACCACACGCAGAAGCTTCAAAATGTCAAAAATTGACATTATTACCTGACACAAATTAGAATTCTCCAATTCCTCATCGATAGTCGGACAATCACTGGGTCTACCAACAATCAGATCTTCTGATTTGATGGGTCCTGTATCTAAAATATCTTTGAGTGGAATGTTATCTTTATATACCGACGCCATCTGTGTGTTTTGTCGTAACGTCTGCCACGATCGGGATAGTTTGACGGGTTTAGTCGGTCTCTGTGTAGTCATGGCACGTTGTACGGCCTGGAATGTGGCCTGCGCTCTTTGATTGTGTCTGTTCGCTTCCATCAGATATAGCGTCGTTATGGCCGCCAGACAGAACGCCATTATAAGGACCAGTACGATGATGACGACCTGTATGAACTTGTTTGAGCATAATTCCGTGTCCTCTCCGCACTCGTGAAACTTTGTACATTTTTTCATGTGGCTGTGCTTTATACTATTTACTGCAAAAGAAAACAAATCTGTTATTACCGAATTAGTCACCATCTTAGATTTAACTTCCGGTCTGGGTTCGTCCGTTTTGTCCTACCGGATGTGGTTGGTCGTGCATGTGTGCGCAAACTGAGATGTAGTGCCATAAGAGCGTGTGAGTGCAAAGGGTATACAAAAACTCTGAAAGAGTGGGATGGAGAATGAGTACAGATGGGCGTCCTGACCAAAAGTAAAATCCAAGATGGCTCTCCTAGCTACTATACTGACTATTGACACTGTCAAGATTAATTTAAATAAATTAAAATGACTCACCTGTGCTATTTGATTTAAAGCTATCACCGCCCGCCCCCCGTTTGAACTTGTTTAACCGTTTGTTGATCTTCTCCAATTGATCGATGCGCGTCTCCAGATTGTCGGTGACCTTGCATAACTCCTTCACCGCCCCCACATTCTCCATAAAGATGCGCTCCTTATTGACAACCAGGAAGTTATCAATGGAGGTACCGTTATCCAATATCAGATTCCCCGCAGGCCTTACCGCCTCCGGAATCACTTCCGCCACCTCTTGAGCTATCACACCCGTATCGCAGTAACCAGTGGCACGATTGAGTTGCGATGCAAAACCAGCATCATATTCATATCTGAAAGTTATAATTTATAGTTTTTATTTGATTTTTACACATTATTAATTTTTATTATTTGTGGTTATGTTTATAATATGCAAATACATACTTAAGTCTATAATTTATTTTACATTATGTTATAGACATAACCTAAAAAATATTATTCTCTGTCAGTTATGTAAGGTTAGGTTACTTTTTTTAATTACATTTTAATTCTTTTTTTTTAATTATTTTAATTAATTCTAATTTTAATTTTTTTTTCTATAATTTTGATTAAATTATTTAATCAATTCTAATTTTTATTAATTTTAATTTTTCAATTTTTTTTAATTATTTTAATTAATTTTAATATTAAATTTTTTTTTTATTAATTTTATTATCAATTTTATTTAAATTTATTATTAAAAAAACAAATTAAAATTCATTTAAAATATGTTTTCCAATATGATATAACCTAAAAATTATTTGTTTTCGAATATAGTTGCGCATTAATACGAAATAACCTTAAAAATATTTATTTTCCAATATGTCGCTTCGCAATTGAGAATTGCGCAATAAAACGACATAACCTTAAAAATATTTATTATCCAATATTACGCAATAAAATGACATAATTGAATAAATATGTTTTCCAATATGATATAACCTAAAAAATATTTCATTTCCAATGTAGTTTCGCGATTGACAGTTGCGCATTAAAACGAAATAACAATAAAAATATTTATTTTCCAATATTACGCAATAAAATGACATAATTGAATAAATATGTTTTCCAATATGATATAACCTAAAAAATATTTCTTCTGTCAATCGCGAAGCGACACTGGAGATATTGACAGTTGTGTTGTGAAAACGTAGTTTCAAGTTTCGCACGGTTATGAATGCGAGGTGATCAGAGCGTGCGGGCTCGCGGTCGGTAACCTAGTGAGAATAAAACAATGAACAATGATATTTATGTTTATGTAGAAGTGTAAGTGTCAGTCTGTAAACAAGCTGTAACGTGAACACACGAACTTATAAACCTAACTGAATAAATTCTATTTGATACTTGTTTTGTTGGCTGTGAATTATCAACGTTCTGCTACCAGAATTATCAACGCTCTGCTACTCTGCTACCAGAATTAACAACAGGTTATGGGCCCAGCACGCTTCCACTGCGCAACAAAACTGTGAAACAGGTTAGTGAAAAACACGTGTTGTCGGACATCTTGGACAGTAAAGTAGTTATCGTTTATTTTTTGTATTTCGTGAGTGTTTCGGGAATAAAATCAACATGTCAGATAAAACAGACATGCCACATTTTGAAAAGCTGAAGGGCTCAAATTGGCCGTTGTGGAAACAATGTATGCTGCAATATTTCAATGTGAATGCCTTGCTGAAATATGCACAGGGTAATGTTTTACGGCCGGAGAGCAATGGCAGCAATGAAGCACAGATCGAAGCATGGGAAAAATGCGATGGAAGGACTACTTTGGCAATACTGTCGGCGATCGATAACAATCAGCAAACATTCGTGGCAGCTTGCGAGATCGCAGGTGAAATGTGGAAAAAGCTACTATCGGTGTACGAACGTTCCGATGGAAGTAGCAAAATGGAGGCAAATCGCGAATACCACGCTTATCGTTACATGGGCGGGTCAATGGCTATACACATTGCTCAAATCGAATTGTTGGTTGCAAAATGCAAACGCAGCGGTGACATTAAGTCACCTGAGGACATCATGGTGAAGCTAATGGATAATTTACCAAGAGAATTCTCTACAGTGCATGTGGCATTCCATCTGGCTAGTGACGATAAGAGGACGCCAGATGAACTAAAGAAAATCATACTTGCCGAAGAGGCTCGTGTGAATCCAGAAATGACAGCCGAAGCAATGTTCGTCAAAAAGTCAACAAGGTCCGTGTCGCAAAAACCAAGGTACGTCTCATCAAAGAAAAGGGCAAAATGCTATGGGTGCGGGGAACATGGACACTTCAGACGAGATTGTCCGAAGCGGAGCAAACAACAAGACAGCGGCAGCACCAGCACCAGCACCAACATGGGGAACATATGCTTCAGCGCGGCGGAGGCAGCGATGGTCAGTGAACGCGATGACAAAGTGTTGTGTGACAGTGGGGCAAGTTGCCACATGTTTAATGAAAAGAAGTGGTTTGTTGATCTGAATGAAGACAGTGAAAAACTAAAATTGGCGGGCAAATATGAATTAGAAGCAGCTGGTCGGGGTTTGGTAACCGCATTGGCAAAAGTTGGAAATAGATGGAAGCAGGTCGACTTCAAAAATGCTATGTACATTCCAACTTAGCGGAAAAATCTGATCAGCACTGGATTATGCCAAAAGGTAGGCGCTAAAATATTAATGGCTGGTGAGGAGGTCAAATTCAACCTAAATGGACAAACCCATCTTGAAGGCATACTCACGACAAGCAACTTGTACGAGATGCAACTAAAGCCGTTGGAATATGAAGCGGCAAATTCGGTAGAAGAAGAACTCATGAGATGGCATCGGAAACTCGGCCATCCGGGTTTGGACCGAATGCGTCAAATGGCTGATACTGGTCAAATTAATATTAGAATTAATGCTAATGCCAAACTGTTTTGTGAAGCGTGTGTATTCGCGAAATCAACAAAGAAATCATTCAAAACCACACAACCACGAAACTATGCAGCAGGTGAATTTCTGCATTCAGACGTAAATGGACCGATGACACACAAAAGCCATGGAGGAAATCGATACTTCGTTAATTTTGTGTGTGATACCACCAATATGACCTTCGTGCACTTCATAAAGAACAAAGATGAAGTGTACGAAAAATTCAAACTAGTGGTAAATCTGATCGAGACTCAAACCGGAAATAAGGTCAAGGTATTGAGAAGCGACAATGGCGGTGAGTACGTCAATCACCGGATGAAGACGTTCATGGCGGATCGAGGCATCAATCATCAAACTACAGCTCCCTACACTCCAGAACAAAACGGGATATCCGAGCGTAAGAACTAAGAATCGTACGATAGTCGAATCAGCAAAAGCAATGCTGTTTGCAGGAGACTTGGAGGAAGGACTGTGGGCTGAGGCTGTATTGACAGCAACGTATCTGGCCAACAGAACTCCATCGAAACGATCCGGAAAGAAATCTGCGTACGAGTTATGGTTTGGCCGGGCACCGCAGAGTGCTCATTTACGTATATTTGGATCAGTTGCATATGAACATATTCCAAAAGAGTTACGAAAGAAATGGCAAAAGAAAGCGAATAAGCGAATAATGGTTGGGTACGATTCGAACGGTCCGAACTATCGATTGTTAGATCCAATAACAAGAAAGATCTCCATCAGTAAGCATGTTACTTTCAATGAAGAGACTGCAACAAAAGAAACTGATAATCATTGGCCAGCAATCGATTTGAATGATTCGGACGTGGTGAACGAAGAAATTCCGCTAGAAAGAAACGAACCTGATGAACAACCAGAAAGAAATGAACCTGAAGAAGAAGAAAAACGGTACGAGCTGCGCACCAGAGGCGAAATAAGAAGACCTGCCAGATACGAAGCAAATTCAGTCCAGGCCGACGAACCGACGTCACTCTCTGAAGCCTACTGTGCTGTCACGGAAGAAATGAACTCTCAAGAGAAAAATAAAACATGGATTGAAGTTGATCAAGTGCCAACGGGTGCTAAAGTGGTGGACTCGAAATTTGTGCTTAAAAAGAAAATGAACTGTGAAAGGGATCGATTATCACGAAACATTTGTACCGGTAGTAAGGTATGAAACAGTCAGAATGATGTTAGCATTAACAGCTAGGGAAGACTGGGAACTTGCTCAGTTTGACATTAAGACTGCATTTCTATACGGCGAGCTGGAGGAAGAAATTTATATGCGTCTTCCTGAAGAAGTCGCACACAAGCTCGGCCGTATAGTACTACTCAAGAAATCATTGTATGGTCTGAAACAATCCCCACGTCAACGGAACAAATGTTTTGTCACGTTTCTGAAGCAGTACAACTTTATTGAAAGCAAAGCAGACCCGTGCATGTACACAGGAAACGTGGATGGCCACATGATCGTGTTGTTGCTCTATGTTTCTGTCACCCAGCGGAGCTGCGATTGAGATCGTCATGAAAAATCTGAAAGACAGTTTCGAAGTTGTGGTCGGAGCTGGGAAGGTATTTGTGGGTTTGCAAATATATAGAAACCGTGCAAAGAAACAACTAATACTTACTCAAACCAATTACCTAAGGCGAGTGGTTGAAAAATTTAAAATGGAGGACGCGAAGTCAGTATCGGTTCCGGCAGATCCACACACAAAGCTGTGCACTATCGGTGAAGCCGTTGGTCACACGGTACCCTACCGTGAAGCGGTTGGATCACTGATGTTTGCGGCATGCGTGACTCGTCCTGACATTATGTATGCAGTAGCTGTCGTCAGTCGTTATGCTGAGAAACCACTGCAAGAACATTGGATGGCGGTCAAAAAGATCATACGATACATCAAAGACACGTCTAGTTACGGGATCATGTACGGCGGCAATGAAACATCTGAAACGATGAAGGCATATTCGGATAGCGATTACGCAGGCGATCCTGATACACGAAAATCCACCAGCGGCTATGTGCTTATCTTTAACGGTGGACCAGTGGCGTGGACATCGCAACAACAACGAATTGTGGCCCTCTCGACAACCGAAGCCGAATACATTGCAGCTAGTGACTGCACCAGAGAAATCATATGGATTCGACGTATTCTGGCTGCAGTGGGGTTCGACGAGCCGGTTGCAACAAGGCTCCATGTGGACAACCAGAGCGCGATCAAGCTCATAAAGAATCCCGAGTTCCACAAGCGCACCAAACACATCGAAGTGCGCTTCCATTTCATCAGAGAAAAATATGAAGATGGACACCTAGACATCATCTACGTACCATCAAATCAGCAGCTGGCTGATATACTCACAAAGGCACTACCAAAGGAAAGCTTTCATGAACTCCGAGACGGACTGCAAATCATCGACACATCCGTGAAACATGGAACTGGTGAGTGTTGTGAAAACGTAGTTTCAAGTTTCGCACGGTTATGAATGCGAGGTGATCAGAGCGTGCGGGCTCGCGGTCGGTAACCTAGTGAGAATAAAACAATGAACAATGATATTTATGTTTATGTAGAAGTGTAAGTGTCAGTCTGTAAACAAGCTGTAACGTGAACACACGAACTTATAAACCTAACTGAATAAATTCTATTTGATACTTGTTTTGTTGGCTGTGAATTATCAACGTTCTGCTACCAGAATTATCAACGCAACGCAATTAACAACAAGTTGCGCATTAAAAACGAAATAACCTTAAAAATATTTATTTTCCAATATGTCGCTTCGCGATTGACACTTACGCAATAAAATGACATAATTGAATAAATATGTTTTCCAATATGATATAACCTAAAAAATATTTGTTTTTTAATGTCGCTTCGCGAGTGACAGTTGCGCAATAAAACGTCATAACCTTAAAAATATGTATTTTCCAATATTACGCAATAAAATGACATAATTTAAAAAATATGTTTTTCAATATGATATAACCTAAAAATTATTTGTTTTCCGATGTCGATTCGCTATTGACAGTTGCGCAATAAAACGACATAATTAAAAATATGTTTGCCAATATGATATAACCTAAAAAATATTCATTTTCCAATATTACGCAATAAAATGTAAATTAAACTGTGTTCCCGCCCGCCCACCCAAGTGTTTGTTATCAAGAAATTGATTACGTCATCTTCCTCTTTAAACCTAATGACATCTGTCATTCTATGAGAAGATTGTTAGCTGCAGAAACACTTTCTCAAACAACCGACTTACAATTCATAAACTGTGTTCCCGCCCGCCCACCCAAGTGTTTGTTATAAAGAACTTAGTTTCGTCGCCTTCCATTTCAATCTTAATGACATCTGTCAATCATGCTGACATGTTTATTGCTGCAGGAACAAGGCAAGTAAGCGGAGACACCCTTTTAGCAATTTATAAACTGTGTCCCTAACCGCCCGCCCGAGTAATGTTGCCAAGAAAATCCCTCTTCTAACATAATGACATCTGTCAGTCATTCTGTCATGTTTGTTATCTGCAGGAAAACGGAAGGCGATAATAATATATAATTCCTTGATAATAAACACTGAACTGAACAGGTCACGATCTCAAACTACCGATTCACAACTCATAAACTGAGTTCCCGCCCACCTTCCTAGAGGTAGAATGTCTTGATTACAATGTCACCGGAGTCGGGTCCGCCGTGGGCGTGACTTCAGTATGCACAAAACTCCTCCGCGCAAATTCTCGCATCCTCCAATAATTGAAGCCCAACGCGAGGCATCTTGGAGTAATGGTGCCCCAAACCCCAGAGACCCGTCATCAAGAAACTCCATCTATCTGGTGGAACCTCCAAAAAGAAACGAAAGAATTTCAATCCCGAGCGGGAAACCCTGAAAAAATTCCTCGCCTGGAAACCCGAACAAAACTGAGAAAAAAAACCTAAGGAGAACCCCGAATTAAAAAATTGGAAATCCTAAATTCAAGGTTTCCACGACGAACACCTCCTCGAAACCCCTGGGGCTACACCAGGATAACCTCTAGGCAAAACCGCTTAGTCGCAAACTCCGACGCAACACTCCCGCACCCGGAAACTGGACTTAAACGCGCTACGCGAGACCAGGCCAGTTCATTGATTGTGCGTCAGTGTCAGTAATTTCAATTTTTGTACCCACTTGGGTAGTTGGGCGGAGCACGCAGTTATTTGATCGCGCGTCAGTAGCTTTAAGATTCGTTCCCGCCCACCCACCCAAGTGTTTGTGATCCAATTTATTTATTACGAACACTTGGTTTGGTTGGCCGAGCACTCAGTTTATTGATTGCGCGTTAGTAATTTTATTCCCGACCACCCACCCAAGTGTTTGTGATCAAATTTCTTTATTACAAACAGTTGGCTGGGTGAGCGGAGCACTCAGTTCATTGATAGCGCGTCAGTAGTTTATAATTTTACTCCCGCCCATTCACCCAAGTGTTTGTGATTCACTTTTTCTTATCACCAACACTTGGCAGGGCGGTCGAGGCACTCAATTCATAGATTGCGCGTCACTAGTTTCAACTTTTGTCCCCGCCTGCCCACCCAAGTGTTTATAATCAAATTTCTTAATTAGAAACAGTTGCTTGGGTAGGCGAGGCACTCAATTCATTGATTTTAATTTATATACAGAATAATTTTATTTTCATTTTGGTTTAATTTTTTTAATTTTTATTTTTTTTTTAAATTAATGGTTTTTAAAATAATTTCATTTTCATTTTGGATTAATTTTTTTTAATTAATTATGTTTTTTAAATTAATTTTAATGTTTTTTAAATAATTTTTTTCTTTTTTAATTTTAATTATTATTTTTTAAATAATTTAATTTTCATTTTGATTAATTTTTATTTGATTTTTTAAAATTAATTTTAATTTTTTATTTAATTTAATTTTTTTTTAAATTAATTTATTTTTTTTTAATAATTTTATTTTCATATTGATCAATTTTTATTTAATTTTTTTAATTATTTTAATTAATTCTAGTTTTTATTAATTTTAATTAATTTTTAATTTAATTTTTTTAAATATTTAAATTATTTTTTTTTACTAATTATATTATTTTTTTTTTTTAATTAATTTTATGTAAGCTAAAAAAATATTGTACCTAACCACCCGCAGCTTCTGAACATTCTTCAACTGTTCGGCAGTATCGCATTCCACAATATTTTTCTTAGCCCGCACATCGCTCGGCTGAATAATGTGTCCTGTGATTTTGAGATTACCGTGCACTACTAACGATTCATCGGGTCGATCAGTGTTGACACCAACTTTTCCAGCGTGAAATATCGAATCCTTTGTAATAAAATAATCAATTATAGCAACATTTTAGGTTAAGTTAGTTAAAAACCAACCTGCGTTTGTCCTTTCTGCCAACACAACTCAACATCGCTTTCAAATTGTCCTGGATTCGAAGCCTAAACAATTAATCGATTAATATTAAATAATTTTGAGGTTATATAACTTACCCTAACAATAATTTTCTGACTGGCATGGCTGATTATTGGGAAGTTACCATGTGTTGTATGCGCGTGAAGCCCAACAACAAGCTTGATAGAAATGAATTATGTAATAATTAAAAGTAATATTGTTTCAATTCATTACAAACCTGAAAATATCTTTGTTCCGGATTAGGCTTCCCCTTCTTCCGCATATTATTAGACGTCGTTTCGCTAAAGTGCAATCGTCCTACTGTTACCTTAGTGACTTGACTGTTAACTAGCTCAACGCTGTTGGATAACCTTGATTAATTAATGTAAAACTGTTGACAATAAAGACTTTTTAGACTTACAGGACGGGATGGAATGGCTTCTTGCTCCTGTCGCTCTGACTTTGCTCGACGCGAATTGTTTGGGTCGGACAGTCGTGCTTGACGCCGTAGAAGTGGAGATGAAAACTTGAAATTTTCTGGAAACCCTCTGATGTTTTGACGAATTGCGCGTCTCCTACTTGTTGCACGTGACAGGTAATCTATAAGAAAAAAAATAGCAATTTTTAGAAAAAGATTGAATTAATTAATTAACTGTCAAATAGCGTGGCCACCTGTCAAAAAGTAAAGTTCAACTTTAATTTTATTGTTAGTTTCCAACAGTGGCACAATATGACTTTTAATTTGTAATAAAATCATTATTACGTTTATCAATCAACTGTCAAATAGCGTAGCCACCTGTCAAAAAGTAAAGTTCAACTTTGATTTCATTATTAGTGTCCAACGGTGGCACAACATGACTCTTAATTTGTAATAAAATCATTATTACGTTTATCAATCAACTGTCAAATAGCGTGGCCACCTTTCAAAAAGTAAAGTTCAACTTTGATTTTATTATTAGTGTCCAACGGTGGCACAACATGACTCTCAATTTGTTATAAAATGACTATTAGGTTTATAAATCAACTGTCAAATAGCGAGGCCACCTGTCAAAAAGTAAAGTTCAACTTTGATTTTATTATTAGTGTCCAACGGTGGCACAATGTAACTTTAATTTGTAATAAAATCATTATTACGTTTATCAATCAACTGTCAAATAGCGTGGCCACCTGACAAAAAGTAAAGTTTAACTTTGATTTTAATATTAGTGTCCAACAGTGGCACAACATGACTTTAATTTGTAATAAAATCTCTTTTGCAATTATCAATCAACTGTCAAATAGCGTGATCACCTGTCAAAGAATAAAGTTCAACTTTGATTTTATTATTAGTGTCTAACGGTGGCACAACATGACTTTGATTTGTAAAAGAATCACTATTCCAATTATCAATCAACTGTCAAATAGCGTGGACACCTGTCAAAAAGTAAAGTCCAACTTTGATTTTATTATTAGTGTCCAACGGTGGCACAACATGACTTTAATTTGTAATAAAATCATGATTACGTTTATCAATCAACTGTCAAATAGTGTGGCCACCTGGAATGAAGTAAAGTTCAACTTAAATTTTAATATTAGTGTCCAACGGTGGCACAACATGACTTAATTTGTAATAAAATCATTATTACATTTATCAATCAACTGTCAAATAGCGTGGCCACCTGTCAAAAAGTAAAGTTCAACTTTGACTTAATATTAGTATCCAACAGTGGCACAACATGACTAATTTGTAATAACATCATTATTAAGTATTATCAATCAACTGTCAAATAGCGTGGCCACCTGTCATAAAGTAAAGTTCAACTTTGATTTTAATATCAGAGTCCAACAGTGGCACAACATGACTTCAATATGTAATAAAATCACTGTTACGTTTATCAATCAACTGTCAAATAGCGTGGCCACCTGTCAAAAAGTAAAGTTCAATTTTGATTTAAAAAAATTTATTTCAATCATAGTTACCTGAAAGTGATTTTTCTTTTGACAGACGAAGGCATCATCGGCGTTAGAAAAATTAAAACCTTTATCAGCGTCCACCCTATATCCGGGCGCAGGCAACTCTGTGAGATTCTGATCGCAGAGAGCATGCCACGCCGACTGCTGGAAAGGTTGAAACCGAATACACTGATACTGCGAATCGGAAAGACACGATTCCGAAGCCGCATAATCGTCATCTACCGACGAGTTTACATTAGCAGGCGGACTTAATTGACCCGGAGAACAATGTTCTGAAATTCATTACAAAAATAACTCAAATTCAACAATTATAAACTGCAACATACCGGGTTCGCTTTTAACTATAAGATCCTGTGATAATTTCCTCTTTTTAGGAGCATTTTGTAGATTGGTGTAAACTATATTCTCAATTCCTGCACTATCGCATAACTGATTAGGTTCCAGTGGTCTCTGTTGAGGTATCTGAATATCTAAAGCAGCTGGGGAATAGCCGAGATGCATCAAGCTTTTATCATATGGCTCAGTATTTTTGACCAATAAAAGACCATTTGCAGTTCTTCGATCCACATAGTTAGGGTCATCCTGTAATATTAAAGGATCATCGGCATCAAGACGTGTTGTTAATAAATTAGAGCTGCTTCGTATATCTTCGCCGACAAGTATTCGAGTATCCTGGTGTAGTAAATTAGCACCGGCTTCTAGTAGCTGCGGATCGGCACTTTGATCGGAAACAACTATATGCGATCCTAGGATTATATTATCTGCTATTATAGGATTCAAAAGATTCTGTTTATAAATTGGTTGGCCTAAGGTGGTGTATATAGTTTCGGAAGTGGTGAGTGGAGGCTCGCAGTTGTCTGGAGGACTGTAAGGGTGCTCCGAGCTGCTATCCGGTGGCGATTCGGGTAGCGAATGCCTGAAAATTGTTTGAATTTTAGTTGATTTTTTTTAAGGTTAGGTTTAAATTACCCGGGCGTCCGTTTGTTTTCGACGATGACGTTGAGCAGCTTCCCTGTTTGTTGGGCGCTGTTGAGCGACTCGCCGAAATAGTTGCCGTTGCCCTGGGAGCCATCGCTATTGATGAACGCCTCGAGCTGCGAGAAATCGAGGGCTTCATTGTCGATGCCTCCCACGAAATCGCCCCCGCGTCCTGAAAATAATGAATAAAATATAATTTAGCTTCGTTTAACATTAAACACAATTGCGGCCGGATTTTTGAAAATAATTCAACAAAATGTACACCATTTATACTTTAAAGTATGCACTACATGTTTATAAACTTGGAATTTGCAATAAAAACTTTAAAGTATGTTTTATGATTTTTCAAAGTTTTGAACAAACTTCAATTAACATTAAACACAATAACGGCCGGATTTTTGAAAATAATTCACCAAAATTTACACCTTTTATACTTTCAAGTATGTACTACATGTTTATAAACTTGGAATTTGCAATAAAAACTTTAAAGTATGTTTTATGATTTTTCAAAATTTTGAATAGGCTTCAATTAACATTAAACTCAATTATGGCCGGATTTTTCAAAATAATTCAACAAAATTTACACCATTCATACTTTCAAGTATGCACTACATGTTTATAAACTTGGAATTTCCAATAAAAAACTTTAAGTATGTTTTATGATTTCTCAAAGTTTTGAATAAGCTTCAATTAACGTTAAACACAATAACGGCCGGATTTTTGAATATAATTTAACAAAATTTACACCATTTACACTTTCAAGTATGCACTATATGTTTATAAATTTGAAATTAATAATAAAAAATTTAAAGTATGTTTTATGATTTTTCAAAGTTTTGAATAAGCTTCAATTAACATTAAACTCAATAACGGCCAGATTTTTGAAAATAATTCAACAAAATTTACACCTTTTATACTTTCAAGTATGCACTACAGGTTGAAAAACTTGGAATTTACAATAAAAAATTTGAAGTATGTTTTATGATTTTTCAAAGTTTTGAAGAAGCTTCAATTAACATTAAACTCAATTACGGCCGGATTTTTGAAAATAATTCAACAAAATTTACACCATTTATACTTTCAAGTATGCACTACATGTATATAAACTTGAAATTTATAATAAAAGAGTTGAAGTATGTTTTATGATTTTTCAAAGTTTTAAATAAGCTTCAATTAACATTAAACACAATTACGGCCGGATTTTTTAAAATAATTCAACTAAATGTACACCATTTATACTTAAAAGTATGCACTACATGTTTATAAACTTGGAATTAATAATATAAAATTTGAAGTATGTTTCATGATTTTTCAAAGTTTAAAATAAGCTTCAATTAACATTAAATTCAATTAAGGCCGGATTTTTGAAAATAATTCAACAAAAATTGCACCATTTATACTTTCAAGTATGCACTACATATTTATAACCTTAAAATTCATAATAAAAAAATTAAAGTATGTTTTATGATTTTTCAAAGTTTTGAACAAGCTTCAATTAACATTTAACTCAATTACAGCCGGATTTTTGAAAATAATTCAACAAAACTTACACCATTTATACTTTCAAGTATGCACTGCATGTTTATAAACTTGACATTTATAATAAAAATTGTGAAGTATATTTATAATTTTTCAAAGTTTTGAATAAGCTTTACTTAATTTCCTGCAATCCCGGCGCTTTCACCATTTAGTAAAATTCCATCAAAGCAATCTTATAACCAATAATACATGCCAAATTAATGTTACGCCACTGCAATTTGACATAATCCGTTTTATTATTTCGTCGTTCGTTTGTCCGATTCGACCCTGTTAACCTATCGATCAGTAAAGGGGGGAGGGTAAGTAAGGATTTCCAAACGTCGTCGTTATTGTTATAAATCCAAGAAACGCAATCCGATGGCCACACCGCTTCTGACCCCCTCCCGCTCGTGAAAGTTTTCCGGTAGTCATAGCAACAAGTAAATAGCAAAAATCTTGGCATATTGACTAAACAAATCGGACCGCGGCCCGTATCGACTACCCCCAGAAGGGGGCCACACACGTGATTAAAGGGGGTTAAACTGCTGCGAACACGTAAAATGATAAATACGAACGATGAGAAGGGTGGAAAGAGAATCCGGCAATCGTTTTGCGGGAAAGGAAGAATTATAATGAAATTATGTGAGAATTTATTTAAAAAAAAATCATCAACTCTTTAGACAAATTTCGAGTAGAAAATTACTAAAATCGTTTTTTGAAAATCGTAACCATTTTTGAGATATTTTAAAAACAGCTTTTTGGAAAAATTTAAATGAATGGAATTTTTTTAACAATCGTAACCAAATTTGAAGCATTTATAAAAAGCATTTTATAATTAATATAAAACAAAAATGACGAATTTTTGTAATTAATCTCAACGTGACGTCATTCGTGGGCACAGAACGTTATGTTGGCTTCACCAACTTTTGTTATAGGCAAATCATCTGTCATTCAACAAAGTAACTGTTTTTTAAATCTATCAAATAAACTCAATTCAACAAAGCAACTGTCAACTGTTTCATAAATATGTCAGAAAAATTTGTGAAAAAAATTGTGAAATCGATGCCAAAAAGACCGACAAAGTCGCCACCAAAGAAATATTTAACTCCTTCCTTCCACGTGCCCCTCTTCACTCATTTAAGCGTTCGGTTTTAGTTATATAATATTACATATTGATCTAAACAAAACCTTTTTACACTACCACAACACACTCAGTAACACTTATTTGGTGAAGCCAACAAGACAATATTATATGCCCACAAATGACGCCACGCGCTACCTGCGAGTAGTTCAATAATAAAATAGATTTGCTATTTACAATTGTATTATTGATAAATGTTTGCAACGAGCTTATGTAAATGTTCAGTTATAAAACCTTCTGCAACAATAAATGTCAATTTGTTTGACTACAAAATTTAATGTTTATGTAAAATGAATAATTTAGCAAAGCCATGCGCCAAGATTCATGTATATTTTGGTAGATTAAGTACGTAAAAATGTGTACACGTGTTTAACACCCAAGTCTCTTAGTTATACGCGCTATCTTGCCCACAATTGACGTCACCAATCATCGTCAAAAGACGTGTATATAAGTATATTATCTAAGGTAATTTCGTTGCCAATTTGTCCAAAATTATTGACCATCGCCACTTATTATAGCGGACAAATCAGCACACAAATCCGCTATTTAATCTCAAGCCACTTCAAAGCATATCCTGCCAAAAATCCCAGTAAAACCTTTTAATAATCAATGACTCGACGTGGATTGTTCAGAATATTATCCCAACTACATAATTATTGCAAATATGAGTCTCTAGAGCTAGGATAAAACCCAATAACCAATAAAGGTATTCGCTTCGTAAATTATAGTTGAGCCGCGATCCATAGTTATTTCTGTCAAACCACTGTATGCATAACCAAAAAATGTTCGTCAATTTCATTTGCAATTGTGTCACAGTAAGTATAGTTCATTTTATTTGTCATTTCCGTCAAGTCACCCTGTGCAAAATTTCTGCAAATGGCATTTTGTCGCTTCGCCATTTATGCATATTTTGACATTTCGTTTGTACTTCGCAACTTATAGTTGTGTCACGGTATGCATAGTTCATCTTTTTTGTCATTTCAATCGAGCCACTGTAAGCATAACTTTTGCGAATTACATTTTCGTCAATTTCATTTGTCGCTTTGCCATATTTTGACATTTTATTTATATTATACCAATTTACAGTTGTGTCACGGTATGCATAGTTCATTTTATTTGTCATTTCAGTCAAGTCACTGGAAGCATAATTTTTGAAAATTGCATTTTTGTCAATTTAATTTGCCGTTTCGCAGGTTTATGCATTTTTGACATTTCATTTGTATTACCGCAATTTACAGTTGTGTCACGGTAAGCATAGTTCATTTTATTTGTCAATTCAGTCGAATCACTGTAAACAAAACTTTTGCAAATTACATTTTTGATAATTTCATTTTGACATTTCATTTGTATTTTCGCAATTTAAAATTGTGTCACGGTATGCATAGTTCAATTTATTTGTCATTTCAGTCAAATCACTGTAAGCATAACTTTTGCAAA
This sequence comes from Tachinus rufipes, assembly GCA_963932245.1. Taxonomy (NCBI): domain Eukaryota; kingdom Metazoa; phylum Arthropoda; class Insecta; order Coleoptera; family Staphylinidae; genus Tachinus; species Tachinus rufipes. The sequence continues at coordinate 84,359,006 of OZ010748.1, read as the reverse complement.
TTGTATTTTTGTCATTTCATTTGAATTTTCGCAATTTACAGTTGAGTCACGGTATGCATAGTTCATTTTATTTGTCATTTCATTCAAGACACTGTAAGCATTACTTCTGCAAACTGCATGTTTGTCGATTTCATTTGTACCTTCGTCATATTTTGACATTTTATTTGTATTTACGCAATTTACAGTTGTGTCACGGTAAGCATAGTTCATTTTATTTTCATTTCATTCGAGACACTGTAAGCATAACTTTTGCAAACTGCGTTTTTGTCAATTTCATTTGCCATTTCGCCATTTATGCATTTTTTGACATTTCATTTGTATTATCGCGATTTACAGTTGTGTCACGGTATGCATAGTTCATTTTATTTGTCATTTCAATCAAGCCACTTTATGTATAACCAAAAAAGTAATATTTTAGTCATTTTTATTTGTCGCTTCGCCGTAAATTTATGCATTTTTTGACATTAATTTGTATTATCGCAATTTACAATTGTGTCACGGTAAACAAAGTTCATTTTCTTGTCATTTCAATCGAGCCACTTTATGTATAATCAAAAAACTTGAACTATTTATCAATTTTATTTGCCGCTTCCCTATTTTTGCATATTTTAACATTTAATTTGTATTTTCGCCATATACAGTTGTGTCACGGTAAGCATAGTTCATTTCATTTGTCATTTCAGTCGAGCCACTTTATTTATAACCATAAAAAGTTGTATTTTTGTCAATTTCATTTGTCGTTTCGTCATTTATGCATTTTTTTAAATTCATTTGTATTATGACAATTTACAATTGTGTCACGGTAAGCATAGTTCATTTTATTTGTCATTTCAGTCAAATCACTGTAAGCATAACTTTTGCAAATTGCATTTATGTCAATTTAATTTGTTCGTTCGCCATTTATGCATTTTTGACCTTTCATTTGTATTTTCTAAATTTACAATTGTGTCACGGTAAGCATAGTTAAATTTTTTATGTCATTTTAGTCGAGTCACTGTAAGCATTACTTTTACAAATTACATTTTTGTCAATTTCATTTGTCGCTTTGCCATGTTTTGACATTTCATTTGTATTTTCAAAATTTACAATTGTGTCACGGTAAGCATAGTTCAATTTTTTGTTATTTCAATCAAGCCACTGCTGTATGCATGACCAAAAAGTTAAATTTTTGTCAATTTAATTTGCCGCTTCGCAATTTATGTATTTTATGACATTTCATTTTTATTATCGCGATTTACAATTGTGTCACGGTAAGCATAGTATATTTTATTTCTCATTTCAGTCGAGTCACTGTATGCATAACTTTTGCAAATTGCATTGTTGTCAACTTCATTTGTCGCTTTGCCATGTTTTGACATTTCATTTGTGTTTTAAATTTACAATTGTGTCACGGTAAGCATAGTTCATTTTTTTGTCATTTTAGTCGAATCACTGTAAGCATTACTTTTACAAATTACATTTTTATCAATTTCATTTGTCGCTTTGCCATGTTTTGACATTTCATTTGTGTTTTAAATTTACAATTGTGTCACGGTAAGCATAGTTAATTTTTTTGTCATTTTAGTCGAGTCACTGTAAGCATTACTTTTACAAATTACATTTTTGTCAATTTCATTTGTCGCTTTGCCATATTTTGACATTTCATTTGTATTATACCAATTCACAGTTGTGTCACGGTAAGCATAGTTCATTTTATTTGTCATTTCAGTCGAATCACTGTAAGCATAACTTTTGCAAACTGTATTTTTGTCAATTTAATTTGTCGCTGCGCCATATTTTGACATTTTATTTGTATTTACGCAATTTACAATTGTGTCACGGTAAGCATAGTTCATTTTTTTGTTATTTCAATCGAGCCACTGTATGCATGACCAAAAAGTTAAATTTTTGTCAATTTAATTTGCCGCTTCGCAATTTATGTATTTTATGACATTTCATTTTTATTATCGCGATTTACAATTGTGTCACGGTAAGCATAGTATATTTTATTTCTCATTTCAGTCAAGTCACTGTATGCATAACATCTGCAAATTGGATTGTCGTCAATTTCATTTGTCGCTTTGCCATGTTTTGACATTTCATTTGTGTTTGAAATTTACAATTATTGTGTCACGGTAAGCATAATTAATTTTTTTGTCATTTTAGTCGAATCACTGTAAGCATAACTTTTGCAAATTGCATTTTTGTCAATTTCATTTGTCGTTTTGCCATGTTTTGACATTTCATTTGTGTTTTCAAAATTTACAAATGAGTCACGGTATAAAGCATTGTAAATTGTTATATTAATTCATTAATAAAATTAAACCAAGACGTCACTGTATGTATCAAATATTTCCTAAGAACCACTTGTGCCACGGTATGCATATAGTGCTTCCCAACTGCCACTTGTGTCACGGTATAAAGCATAGTACATTGTTTTAACATTTCATTAAAAAAATTAAACCATAATGTCACTGTATGTATCAAATATTTATCAACTAACACTTGTGCCACGGTATGCATCTAATGCTTCCCAACTGCCACTTGTGTCACGGTACAAAAATATAATAAATTGTTATATTATTTCATTAATAAAATTGAACCAGGATGTCACTGTATGTATCAAATATTTAACACACTTGTGCCACGGTATGCATCTAATGCTTCCCAATTGCCACGTTGTCACGGTATAAAACATAGTAAATTGTTTTATTATTTCATTATTAAAATTAAACCTTAATGTCACTGTATGTATCAAATATTTATCAAGTAACACTTGTGTCACAATATGCATCTAATGCTTCCCAATAAAATTGAAACAAGATGTCACTGTATGTATCAAATATTTCATAACAAACACTTTTCCAGTGCTTCCCAACTGCCACTTGTGCCACGGTATAAAACATAGCAAATTGTTTTATTACATTATAATGTCATTGTATGTATCAAATATTTCATAACAAACACTTGTGTCACAGTATGCATCTAATGCTTCCCAACTGCCACTTGTGTCACGGTATAAAACATAGTAAATTGTTTTGATAATTCATTAATAAAACTGAACCATGATGTCACTGTATGTATCAAATATTTCTTAACTAACTCATGTGTCACGGTATGCATCTAATACTTCTTAACTGCCACTTGTGTCACAGTATAAAACATAGAAAATTGTTTTAATATTTCATTAACAAAATTGAACCAAGACGTCACTGTATGCATCAAATATTTCATAAGGAACACTTGTGCCACAGTATGCATCTAGTGTCACTTGTGTCACGGTATAAAACACAGTAAATTGTTTTTAATATGTCATTAATAAAATTAAACCAAGACGTCACTGTATGTATCAAATATTTCTTAAAAAACACTTGTGCCACGGTATGCATATAGTGCTTCCCAACTGCCACTTGTGTCACGGTATAAAGCATAGTAAACTGTTTTAATATTTCATTAATAAAATTAAACCATAATGTCATTGTATGTATCAAATATTCATCAACTAACACTTGTGCCACGGCATGCATCTAATGCTTCCCAACTGCCACTTGTGTCACGTTATAAAGCATAGTAAATTGGTTTATTATTTCATTAATAAAATTGAACCAACTTGTCACTGTATGTATAAAATATTTCATAACTAACAATTGTGTCACGGTATGCATCTAATGCTTCCTAACTCCCACTTGTGTCACGTTATAAAATATAGTGAATTGTTTTGATATTTCATTAATAAAATTGAACCATGATGTCACTACTGTATGCATAATATTTATCAACTAACACTTGTGTCACAGTAAGCATTTAATGCTTCCCAACTGCCATTTGTGTCACGGTATAAATCATAGAAATTTATTTAATTAATTCATTAATAAAATTAAATTATAATGTCAATGTATGTATCAAATATTTATCAACTAACTTGTGTCACGGTATGCATCTAATGCTTCTCAATTGCCACTTGTGTCACGGTATTAAATATAATAAATTGCTTTATTACTTCATTAATAAAATTGAACCAGGATGTCACTGTTTGTATCAAATATTTCTCAACTAACTCGTGTGCCACGGTATGCATCTAATGCTTCTTAACAGCACAGACTATAAACAGTAAAAAAAATGCGATGTTACAGAATCTACATTAAAAATTCTTTGTTTGCGACCCCTTTAACAACTTTTTCACTAAATCCCTAGCCGGCCCTGAGTACAGAAAAAACTTTAATCACCCTTAATTTGTCATATTATGAAATAGTCATAGATAAAGTATAGTATTCTACTTGCGTGTGAATAATAACTGCCATTACTTGCAAGAGGCTTTGTAAAAAAAGTAAAAAAACAAAAAAAAGATACAAAAACCATCAAAAAACAATTGATCTAAGTTTAATCTAGCCCGTTATATTGCTTAATCGCCCAGCAATAAATTTAATGCAACATTTTTAGGTTACGTACATTACGCAACTGTAAATCGCGTAAAATAATCAATCTTACAATGTAATGAATGAATAAAATAACAAAATTTCCAAGATTTAATTTTACACAAAATGGTGAGGCGCAAACTGTGCAACAAAATGGCGCAATTGCAATTTACGAACATAAAATACGACGCAATTCTGACAATTGAAAATTGATAACTAACCGCGAATCAATCAATTTCACACTAATCTTCTGCTCAAAGTTAGTTAATTGTTACCTTGATTATTATTTCTTGGTCTGGCCCGTTCCTCCATGTTCTGCCAGGTATATTCCATAATAAATCCGAATGGTCAAGAAGGAGGAGGGGTATCAGAGCAGTAATCCGACAAACATCCTCGTTTTGAAGATCGCGGAACGGAACAAATAATAATATTCAAATTGCACACAAATCGATCCGAAACGCGGTCTCTCTTCGCGGGACGATCGAAGTGAATGCGAGGCGCGATGGCAACCCCTCCGGCGATCATCAACAGGGCCAACCCCCCTCAACCCAACGCAAAACTAGACGAACCCAATGGGCCGTTGTAAATATCCATGGCTACGGACCACCGCATACGCAATCGAAAACAAACGACAATAAAATTCGTTTAGTCCGTTAACGACATACAGAATTAAAAAAAAAAAAAAAATTAAATTTAAAAAAAGCCTAGCCTAACCTAACCTTTTGGCGCCCAACGTGAATCCAATTATATTATAAAAATTGACAATAAATTAATCTATTGCATTTTACTAAAAAAATGAATTTCCCCACGTTGGGCGCCATAACAAAATTAAAAAAAAAAAACGATTTCATTTATTTTTTAAAATAAACTTTTGACGCCCTCGTGAATCCACTTATACTATAAAAATTGTCAATAAATTAATCTATAGCAATTTACTAAAAATTGGCATTTCCCCACGTTGGGCGCCATAACCCAATTACAGAAAACTGACTATTTTTAAAGCCGATTCAAGCTTAATTTATCATAAAATTCCTAGCAAATTAGACAAACATTTTAAACAATCAAATTGATATTACATAGTTCTTTGAAAACAAAAGTTTGCAAATATTTTCGCAGACTGGAACAATTTCCTTTTTGATATAATGTAAAGTGTCAAAATTAATGAATGCAATTGAGATTCGCAACCGCAAAGTTGTTGCATTTCGTACGATCATTTGCGGTGTGGACACCGCCTACAATATGCGCGATTCATGTTCGGCGCGTCGCGACGCCCAATTGTGCGGTAGCATCGATTAAACATAGGAGTCGATTGGTCGGACGTTGCTACCAACCCGAAATCATCGAGAGGGGATTATTTATTTCCATAACGAAGGTGTTTCTAGGTAAGGGAAAGGAATAAGTGATGAAACCGCAAGAAATCATTGAATAAAAAAAAAATGCAAAGAAAAAAAAAACGTTTTTACTAAAATCATAAAATTGGTGCTTTTATAACAGTTTTTATTTGATAATTTTGTCGCAATTTACACCCATTTATACTTTCAAGTTTGCACTACTTGTTTACAAACTTGGAATTTATAATAAAAAATTTGAAGTACGTTCAATGATTTTTCAAAGTATTGAATGAGCTTCACTTAACATTAAACTCAATACCGGCCGGATTTTTGAAAATAATTTAACAAAACTTACACAATTTATACTTTCAAGTATGCACTACTTGTTTATAAACTTGAAATTTATAATAAAATATTTAAAGTATGTTTAATGATTTTCCAAAGTTTTGAAAAAGCTTCAATTAACATTAAACTGAATAACGGCCGGATTTTTAAAAATAATTCAACAAAACTTACATAATTTATACTTTTAAGTATGCACTACTTGTTTATAAACTTGGAATTTATAATAAAAAAATTGAAGTATGTTTTATAATTTTTCAAAGTTTTAAACAAGCTTCAATTAACATTAAACTCAATAACAACCGGATTTTTAAAAATAATTCAACAAAAATTGCACCATTTATACTTTCAAGTATGCACTACTTTATTATAAACTTGGAATTTATAATAAAAAATTTGAAGTACGTTCAATGATTTTTCAAAGTATTGAATGAGCTTCACTTAACATTAAACTCAATAACGGCCGGATTTTTGAAAATAATTTAACAAAATTTACACAATTTATACTTTCAAGTATGCACTACTTGTTTATAAACTTGAAATTTATAATAAAATATTTAAAGTATGTTTAATGATTTTCCAAAGTTTTGAAAAAGCTTCAATTAACATTAAACTGAATAACGGCCGGATTTTTAAAAATAATTCAACAAAACTTACATAATTTATACTTTTAAGTATGCACTACTTGTTTATAAACTTGGAATTTATAATAAAAAAATTGAAGTATGTTTTATAATTTTTCAAAGTTTTCAATAAGCTTCAATTAACATTTAACTCAATAACGGCCGGATTTTTAAAAATAATTCAAAAAAATTTACACAATTTATAGTTTCAAGTATGCACTACTTGTTTATAAACTTGGAATTTATAATATAAAATTTGAAGCATGTTTTATGATTTTTCAAAGTTTTTAATAAGCTTCAATTAACATTTAACTCAATTACAGCCGGATTTTTGAAAATAATTCAACATAATTTACACCATTTATACTTTCAAGTATGCACTACATGTATATAAACTTGAAATTTGCAATACAAAATTTGAAGTATGTTTTATGATTTTTCAAAGTTTAGAATAAGCTTCAATTATCATTAAATTCAATTAAGGCCGGATTTTTGAAAAAGTTTTGAATAAGCTTCAATTAACAATAAACTCAATTATGACCGGATTTTTAAAAATAATTCAACAAAATTTACACAATTTATACTTTCAAGTATGCACTACATGCTTAGAAACTTGAAATTTATGATAAAAAAACTTAAAGTAAGATTTATGATTTTTCAAAGTTTTAAATAAGCTTCAATTAACATTAAACTCAATAACGGCCGGATTTTTGAAAATAATTTAACAAAAATTGCACCAATTATACTTTAAAGTATGCAGTACATGTTTATAAACTTGGAATTTAAAATAAAAAATTTGAAGTATGTTTTATGATTTTTCAAAGTTTTGAATTCTTCAATTAACATTAAACACAATTTCGGCCGGATTTTTGAAAATAATTCAACAAAATTTACACAATTTATACTTTCAAGTATGCACTACTTGTTTACAAACTTGGAAATTATAATAAAAAAATTGAAGTATGATTTATAATTTTTCAAAGTTTTGAATGAGCTTCAATTAACATTAAACTCAATAACAGCCGGATTTTTAAAAATAATTCAACAAAAATTGCACCTTTTATACTTTTAAGTATGCACTACTTGTTTACAAACTAGAAACTTATAACAAAAAAATTGAAGCATGTTTAATGATTTTTCAAAGTTTTGAATAAGTTTCAATTAACATTAAACTCAATTATGGCCGGATTTTTGAAAATATCTCAATAAAATTTACACCATTTATACTTTCAAGTATGCACTACTTGCTTATAAACTTGAAATTTATAATAAAAAAATTGAAGAGTATTTTATGATTTTTCAAAGTTTAAGTAATAAGCTTCAATTAATATTAAACTGAATTACGGCCGGATTTTTGAAAATAATTCAACAAAATTTACACTATTTATAGTTTCAAGTATGCACTACTTGTTTACAAACTTGGAATTTATAATAAAAAACTTAAAGTATGTTTTATGATTATTTAAAGTTTTGAATAGGCTTCAATTAACATTAAACTCAATTACGGCCAGATTTTTGAAAATAATTTAACAAAATTTACACAATTTATACTTTAAAGTATGCACTACTTGTTTATAAACTTGGAATTTATAATAAAAAATTTGAAGTATGATTATGATTTTTCAAAGTTTTTAATTAGCTTCAATGAACATTAAACTCAATTAAGGCAGGATTTTTGAAAATAATTGAACAAAATTTACATCATTTACCCTCTTAAGTATGCACTACTTGTTTATAAACTTAAAATTTACAATAAAAAATTTGAAGTATGTTTTATGATTTTTCAAACTTTTGAACAAGCTTCAATTAACATTTAACTCAATTACGGCCAAATTTTTAAAAATATTTTAACAAAATTTACACCATTTATACTTTCAAGTATGCACTACTTGTTTACAAACTTGTTATAATAAAAATTTAAAAAAATCCGAGCAGTAAATAACAAAACTATCAAAACTTCAATTTAAAGTATCAAAATCCGTTCATTAAGTGTCAACAATGCAAAATCCGGCCTTAAAATCCAGGCACAAAATGTCAAAACTATAAAATCCGGCTATAAAATGTTAAAAATAACCAATAAAGTACCAAAAAAATACTAAAATCTTACGTGTAAAAAATATTGAAATTTAGTTACGAAATGCCAACATTTAATAATAAAATAACAAAAATCCAACCAAAAAATTCAAAAACTGCAAAAACAGTACAAAATCCGGTCATAAGATGCCAAAAACACATAAAAATCCGGCCACAAAACTTAAAAAATTCCAAAATCCGATTAAAAAATGTTTTTAGTTAATAGCAACATTGAATAATAAAATGTCAAAATACATACAAAACCCGTCAATAAAATGTCAAAAAAATTAAAATCCGGCCACAAAGCTCAAAGATTCTAAAGCAAAGTACCAAAATTCAGCTATAAAAAATAATAAAATTAGTTTAAGTCTCTAAATTGAAATTCAAAACCATGATTACCAGCCAGTAGATTGAACTATACTGCCCTCCCACCCGCCCAAGTGTTGGTGATCCAGAAATTGAAAGTTTCTTCTCTTTACAAGCGTTAGAAGTCTTTAAGTCAGAGGATGAGGCAGTGGCAATCAATTTTTTAATCACAAACACTTGGGTGGGTGGGTGGGTCACTCAAAACCATGATTACCAGCCAGTAGATTGAACTGTACTGCCCACCCACCCGCCCAAGTGTTGGTGAACCAGAAATTAGAAGTTTCATCTGTTTACAAGCTTTAGAAGTCTTTAAGTCAGAGGATGAGGCAGTGACAATCAATTTTTTGATCACAAACACTTGAGTGGGTGGATGGGTCACTCAAAACCATAATTACCAGCCAGTAGTTTAAACTGTACTGCCCAGCCACCCGCCCAAGTGTTGGTGATTCAGAAATTGGAAGTTTCTTCTCTTTAAAAGCGTTAGAAGTCTCATAAGTCAGAAGAGGAGGCAGTGACAATCAATTTTTTGATCACAAACACTTGGGTGGGTAAGTGAGTCACTCAAAACCATGATTACCAACCAAAAGTTGAACTGTACTGCCCACTCACCCGCCCAAGTATTGGTGAACCAGAAATTACAAGTTTCATCTCTTTACAAGCGTTAAAGGTCTCTTAAGTCAGAGAACGAGGCAGTGACAATCAATTTATTGATCACAAACACTTGGGTGGGTGGGTGGGTCACTCAAAACCATGATTACCAGCCAGTAGTTTCAACTGCACTGCAAACCCACCCGGCCAAGTGTTGGTGATCCAGAAATTGAAAGTTTCTCCTCTTTGCAAGCGTTAGAAATCTTTAGAAGTCGGAACAGAAGGTGGTGAGAAGAAATTTTTTGATCACGAACACTTGGGTGGGCGTAAGGAGTAGTTTAAACTGGAGTGCCCTCTCACCCGCCATAATATTTGTTATCAAAGAAATAGAAACTTCTCATCTCTGCACGCGTTAGATGTCCCTATATTCAAAGACTCTTAATGACAAACATTTGGGCGGGTACACTCCAGTTCAAACTACTCGACGGTAATAATGAACTGAAATGTACACCCACCCACCAACCGTTGGTCATCAGAAGATTGATATTACTATCGCCTCCTCGCACATATAAACTTCTAATGCTTGCAACAAAAAGTAACATTCAATCTTTTGATAACAACCACTTAGACGAGTGAGTGGGCACTCCAGTTTAAACTACTCGATGATAATCATGAATTAGAGTAGCCCACCAACCCACCCAAATATTGCTCATCAAGGGTTGATATCACCACCTCTTCTTTGAATATAGACTTCTAACGCTTGTCAAGAGAAGTAACTTCCGACCTCCAAAGAGTGGCTCAGTTGAGTGAAGCGCATAAATTGTCGCAGGTTCGAGCCCCAACTCAAGAAATTATGGCATTTATTAATTAATGTTAGTCTAATATATAATTAGTATCCATTTAACTATCATTACATTTAATATGAGAGTGTGGATGGACCAGAAACTAGGCCTCGTCAGTATCTACAGCGCCTCCCTCCATCCTCTCAATTAACGGATGCGATAGTATATATATTTGTGTTTTCAGGTGTACATATTCAAAGGCAGTTAGTAACACAAGCGTAAGCCCTAAAATATCGGTCCTTGCAAAAGAAAAAAGCCAAATACGGTGTTAATACATAACCCCAAGTCATCAAATGCCAGTGTATAAATAACAATATTTTACAGCCTAATACAAACCTAACTCTAGTAGCATACTTAGCATGCTATAACTGTCAACTGTTTTTTTTAACTAACAAAAAAAAGCAACAAGTAATTTCATTTATTTGACATTTTGATATTGAAATAAGAAAAATCGCAAAACATTAATTTGACAGTAAACAAACGTTTTGACAGTTTTTATCATTTTTGACAGTTTCCATTTTTTTTTAATGACAAATGCAGCATAAAAGTCATTATTTGACAGTTTCTAAGAAACATCATAAAAAAAGCAGCAACAAACGTCATTTATTTGACTAATAATCTGTCAAATAAACAAAAAAGTATAAAATTGACAAAATAATAAATTTCTTTATTTTTGACAGATACTGTCATAGAAGATTAAATGTGACATATTTTCATTTGACAGTTTCCGCTATACTCTATTCAATTTCAAGATAGAGCGAGTCACAAATTTGTGTTATAAGACTAGATTTTCTACTCCTTATGAAAAGTGAAAGTAAACCATTATGACCACATAAATCTAAATATTAAATTTTTTTAATTTTTGTTGACATTAATTAAAAAAAGCACATTTCACAAATCATTGCCATCTTGATTAGCCAATTAACCAAAACGCGTGTATTATCGCTTTAAGAGGTGTACGTCCGCACGATAAAGATCGCTTGTAATCGTTTATCGCATCGTTACGGAATTGCCCGGCTGTGTGAAATATTGTACACACATACACATCGAGACGCAATTTAATCGGCGTCGCGATGCGTGACCGTGCAGCTTACCGGATAATATGCCTATTAGAAAAATTAGCGCCGGCAGGTGGGTGGCGTAAACAATATAGAAAATGCATTCCCTCCCTCAATGACCACACACATGTGTACAAAGCAAAGAAATTATAATTTTATTATCAACGGAACTCAAATATTTATTGTCAATAGGTAATAATTTATTATGCGGAATTACCTTTCTTCTTATTAGTTAATCACTAGTTAATTACCATTTATAAAACGTTTACTATTATATGCGTAGGAAATAGGTTTATTATGCACGGGTTGGATTAAATATTGATGAAGACCATAATGTGTGCGCTATGTTTATCGAAGAAAATGGGTATGAATTATGTAGCTATTATTACTAAGGATGCGTTTCCATTTTTTTTATTACGCACGGTATATCCCGTGCGTAATAAGCTTATTATGCACGACTTTTATTACTAAATAAATATTATTTAACTTGATAATTTGTAAAATTATTAAAATTTGTACTCTTTTTGCAATCCGTGAGAAATGGCCATATTACGCACTCAACTAATGAGTTAATCTTTACACATGTCATGACATTTAATCATTTTTTTTCTATACATTGTAGATATACAGGATCTTTAAAACCTTTCTATACTATTTCTATTTACATTTTATTCGTTATTCCCAATTTTAATAATGAATTTTCTATTATGCGCATATATTTATTTCAGTCAATAATAGCTATTCCTGACAGGTTCATCCTGTCACATGTTCGATATACATTTCAACAATAAAAAAAAGTAGAAATAGAACGGGGGCAATTTTATTAATACGGGCGCACGCATAGACAGCGTTGACCAAAACTAATTATTTATAATAGAATCCGGCGCGCTTCAACGAGCACAATAATGGCATCGCAGGTTGCGCTCCCCGGGGGTGGATATAAAGGTGCACAAAACGATCCCTTTGGTGTAATTTCCTAGTCGCGTTTTAATATTCAGCAATTACTACAGCACACATTTATAAATTGTCGACAGTTAAGGAGCACTGAAATTGAACATTTATTCTACAAACCAAAACTTGTCAAACTAATAGTCTGCAACCTTTTTTCGCATGCAGTATGTGTGCGTAATGGAACGTATAAAATAATATATTTTTTCTTAGCAATACCAGTTACATAACAAACTTATAGTAAGCAGTAGAAAATTGTATACAGTACTCGTAATGATACCAATTTCCCACGTGTATCAATGATCACATTATTGACATCTAATATGTCACTTTGTAATTATTGTGGCCCAATACACTTTATATGTCACTTGGTGCAGTTAAAATTGCACTTGTACTAATCTCTTAGCAAAGAAAATAAATTTGACGCAGTCGGTGGGAAACAATTTTAAATAAAATAATTATATCAATGTCAGGAACAACTAAGTAATTTTGACAGTTGTAAAAAATTAAAAAACTTTGACCTAAAATGTCAAAATTAAAACAAACAAAAAGTCAAACTAATATGTCACTTTGTAATTATTGTGGCCCAATACATTTTATATGTCACTTTGCAATAGAGAGACAGTCAAAATTGCACTTGAACTAATCCTTTAGCAAAATAAATAAATTTGGCGCAGTCGGTAGGACACAATTTTAAATAATGTAATTATTTCAATGTCAGGACCGACTAAGTAATTTTAACAGTTGTAAAAAATTTAAAAAAACTTAAATCTAAAACCTAAAATATCAAAATTATAACAAACAAAAAATCAAACTAATATGTCACTTTGTAATTATTGTGGCCCAATACACTTTATATGTCACTTTGTAATACAGACAGACAGTTAAAATTGCACTTGAACTAATCTCTTAGCAAAGAAAACAAATTTGGCGCAGTCAGTAGGACACAATTTTAAATAAAGAAATTATTTCAATGTCAAGAACAACTAAGAAATTTTGACAGTTGTAGAAAATTAAAAAAACTTAGATCTAAAATGTCAAAATTAAAACAAACAAAAAGTCAAACTAATATGTCACTTTGTAATTATTGTGAGCTAATACATTTTATATGTCACTCGCAATACACAGACAATCAAAATTGCACTTGAACTAATCTCTTAGCAAAGAAAATAAATTTGGCGCAGTCGGTAGAACACAGTTTTAAATAAAGTAATTATTTCAATGTCAGGAACGACTAAGTAACTTTGAGTTTTGACTGTTGTAAAAAATTAAAAAATTTAGACCTAAGATGTCAAAATAAAAACAAATCAAAAGCCAAACTAACATGTCACTTTGTAATTATTGTAGCCCAATACATTTAATATGTCACTTTGCAAAAGACTGAAAGTCAAAATTGCACTTGTACTAATCTCTTAGCAAAGAAAATAAATTTGGCGCAGTCGGTAGGACACAATTTTAAATTAAATAATTATTTAAATGTCAGAAACAACAAAGTAAGTATTTTAACAACATTATCGTTATTTAGATATGGATTGCGTTGTAATTAATGTTACGTAAGATTGGTTGATTGGTTTAAATCATAAAACCCCACTACCACTTATGACTAATATCATATATGACTAATTTGCCACTCTTCCTATATTTTAATTATTATTTTAACATATTTATAGGTCATTGTATTGAACTGTATTAATAATAAATTTGTCTATAAAAATATTCGATATTTGATTAATTAATTACATGTCTCATTAATGACTTGCTGCTTGATCGAGGAATGGACGTGCAGCGATTTCTTTTGTTTATTGTTCGATGCAAGGTCTGAATGGGCTTACCCCGCTCGATATTGATCAAACACCGCTGTCATCGGGTCGTATAAATCAAAACACACGCGAATCCGACATTTAGATGGAAATTTGTAAGGCTACTACTGCTATACACGGCTCGGCAATTAATTCATCGAGAATCTTCAAGAAATTGATATCAATCACAAAAAAAAATGACAATAGAAGTATAATATATGTGTTATATTATAGAATATAGGGGAAGATGAATAACATTTTCTACGAAATGTTTGATCGACAAATAATGTTTGATGAAATTTGTACATTTCGATTAGCAAATAGCAGGACAATAAATGATAATAAATAAAATAAAATCTATAATTCTGTGGAGCAACACATGAAAAACATATTGAGAGCACATGAACCGCATTCGCAATAATTTATATATACAGGGTTAGTCAAAATTACCGAAAAACCTAAATAATTCTCCAACCGTAATACCGGTTTTTTCGATTAAATATATTTTTAATATACAGGGTGTTCATTTTATTATGGAAATTTAGTAAACTTTTTTTTTCAAATGGAATACCCTGTATATTTTTAAATTTTTTGATACTAAAATTAATTCCAAGCATTTTAAAATATACAGGGTGTTCTATTTAAAAAACTACAAATTTCCATAACAAAATCAACACCCTGTATAATTTTACATTTTTTAATTTTAAGATTAGTTCTAAGAATTTTTTCAACCCGTTTAGTTAAAATAAATTAATTTCTTAATACTACTAGTTTTAGAATAAAAAATGTAAAAATATACAGGGTGTTCCATTTAAAAAAGTTTACAAAATTTTCATAATAAAATAAACACCCTGTATATTAAAAACATATTTAAACGATAGCTTGTTTAAAACTCCTTAACTTAAGTGGAAAATAAATGACCGGTCCTTTAATGTTGATTTGAAATATTTTAGTGTATCTCGACAATATTGTCGTGTAGTCATCCAACTCCACCACGTGGGAGACACTTAAGACGAGCAAGGAAGAGGTTACAAGAATGTGGGCTACGCCATAACCAAGAAAAATGCAACTTTAAACAACCAAAAACTGAAAACCTGGGACACAAAGTCACGGCTTAGAGAAATCAGCCATTAGAACATCACTTTCGGCTTATCCGCAATCACCACAGACCCACAACCAGCAAACAAGTACGCAGCTTCATGGGTATCTGCACGTGTTGACAACTTTGCGGAAACCGAAGCTCCCCTCACAGACCTACAAGAGACAAAACGTCCATTCTGATACTCGGCCAGTCTTTGATCCTAGACCGCCTACGATCTGGTTTGCGGTTTGTTCTGCAAACCGACAAGTGCAAGATGAGCACCGTTCCTAGAAGACTAGAAGCAAATCAACAGCTATGCCAACGCATGGTTCCCAGACACCGAACAACGGTATAAATGCTTACGTAACCGGGCCTATCTGCTGAAACCGACAATAGAGCGTTGGTATGGCTGACCGGCACCCAAAACACCAAGTTCATGCGGTAGTCATTACTTCTCGCCGAATTTACGTTCAATATCAAACATACCCCAGAAGCTGAGAACAACCTGCCAAACGCGCTATCTCAAGCACCGGGCGACAAAGAGGCCGGGAGCGAAGCCAAGGTTTTGGACCGACTAGTACCTCCCAATGTCATGGCTCGACCTGTCAGTCTTATGGGTCTTTAGCAAAATCAAGGCCACCAAAAAGTCATTACACTACAACCCTTAGAGATTAAGACTCTGGTCGCCGCGTGAAGCAAAGCCAACACAAATGCCCGCAGGTGCAAACGTAGGCTACCGGTAAAGGCGCTGACGGAAAACTATATCGCACTCCGTTCCGTGGTAATGAAACAGCACCACAACGACGACGTGGTGCCTACTAAGCTATTACACTTGACCACATTCCAACTTCGCCGCACCAACCCGGACATCAACCTCACCCTGAGTGAAGCCCTACCGTGGGCAAATATCGTCAAACCCGAAGCTCAACTATCGACCCGGTGATCAAATCATGGTACAAGAAAGAAAAAAAAGACTAGCAGCCAAATAGATAGGCCCAAACCGCCTAATCACATCCACCGTAGAGACCCTGCCACTGAGTCAAAGATCATCGGATCTGGATGAACCAAAACAGTGTGCTCCCCTAGGCACCACCGGACGAGATACCCGACCGCAGACCGCAACCCGCATTACCAAGTAGTAGTAAGTAGAAACAATCGTGTAACCACAAACATTAGTGTAAAGTCCTGGTTACAGAGTGCAAGCTAGCCTAGTCAATTACTGCAGTGCAGATACTCGTACCGTGTGACCGCATCATACGAGTTACTGTTCCTCGCCATTATCGTATGATGGGGTCACACAATGCAAGTAGCTGCACTGCAAGTAACTGACTAGGCCAGCTCGCACTATGTAACCAGGCCTTTAAGAAAAAAACCAGACGTCTCCACCGTGAGTTAGACAAATCGAAACGCAAGACGATTCTCATCTTCAGAACGAGAACGATGTCGAGAAAGTGGGAAAGATTGTTGCAAGCGCACGTGTAACTTCAAAACTTAACAAGTTCGACTGCTACCAGCCAACCAGAGAAGTCCACCCCAAGAAGGAACCTACAGCCGCACCAAGTAAGGAATCAACAACAAAAAAACTGCAAATTAGTCACGGATTAATTAATTAATTGGTCTAATTAGTTAATTCAAATTCTCTTCCAGCATAAGCCCAGACGGGAAAACGTCGTACCAAGAATGTATGCGCAGGTAGAAAAAAATAAACTGCTGATCGGGAAGCGGGCAAAGAAAACCCACAAGCTAGAAACCCAAATCATGTTCCTGCTGGTGGGAAAATCCAAGAAAATTAGCGAACTAGACGCACAGGTCAAACAAATCATAATCTACGTGAAGAAAGCAAAAGCCCCTCTCCAAGATAAAAACCTCCATCAAGTCCATAAGCGAGCTGCCAACCCAACCCCAAGCTGCACCAAATACTCTAGCCTCGCCCACCACCATAGATGCTCCGATGAAAACCTGCTCAACCATTCAGGTTAAGTCCAGCAAGCCAACGGAATCCTCGGCTCAGGTCTCTCTCAAGAGAAAGAAAATCGTGTAACCAAAACTTTAGTGTAAACCGGCACAACCAAACTTTAATGCGACCGCAAAAATACTACCAGCCAAAGAACCGCCGTCATCAACCACCTCCGACAAAGACTAGACCGTGACAGTTAGCGCCCAACGTGGAGCGACTTGGAGTAAAAGCGCTCCAAACTCCACTGACGTTCGCCATTCGAACCAAGTGTTAAAATTACCTGTACTGAAAGCCTGACCAACAAGAAAAAAAATCACATAAGTTTTTGCGACATGACTTGTAAAGACCCCAATCCAGACCTGTTGGAAGAAGTCGGTCAAAACTTTGATCCAAAGAAAGACACCCTGAAAGATTATCTGCATTGGAAACCTCTAGAACCCGAACAACATCCGGGAGAAGACCTTGAGTTGGAAAGCTTAGCTACCTTCAAAAGTTCGAAAAGTGCGACTGGCTAACCATTGCATCCTGTTAGCCAAACACAAACTCAGACAAAAGGAGTTCCGATAGAGAATACCTTGCCCATGTCCACCAGTTATACCGAGCTAACACTCCACGTAGCTCATTGGACAAAACCGGTAACGTTCCAGTTGTGAAGACGGAACGCAACCGAGATCAACATAGTCAGAGTGACCTCAGCTTACCAGGTGCCCACACCAGACGTAAAGCAAGAAAACCAAACCAAAAGATATCGCCAGTGGCAACCCAGACGTAGCTCCGTAGTCGACAACCCCGACTCAGTTACGCCGCACCCGAAGCCTAACCACACGTGCTACGCAAGCCGAATGAATCAGTGACCACATAAGTAAGTCATCTACGACAAACATGACAATGGTAAGAACTAAGCTCACCACCTACCGTGATTTAACTTGGATGTAGATCCCCAGAAAGATTTACTTTTTTTTTTATTGCCCGGAAAAAGTGCAAAGACTATAGTACGTACCCCAAAGAGCTCCACAAACGCTCGAGGATGGCAGCAAAATCGCAAAAATGAAAGGGGAAAACTCTGGAAGGTTGCCGTGTTCCGATTCCAGAACGAAATTCCCTGGACGGACAGCCCCTAACATCATTCCACTCCCTAAGCCATTTCCCACCAGAAACAAAGCCTGTATTGCACTAACCCCATTATTATTTCACTAACAGGCATACCACCAGCCAAAAAACCGCCGTCATCAACCGCCTCAGACAAAGATTAGTCCGTGACATTTCAGACTTCCGTACCGCAGATCCTGAACGCAAGTCGCACCGTTCAACTTCACGCTCCCGAAGGAAGAAGCCCAGTGCCCTATGGCCGGATCTCCGTTCGACTGCCACTCCAACTTCAATCCCGGTATAGCACCAAAACCGCTACCACGGCAAGACGTCTCCGGTTGGAATTCCGTCTTTAACGTATCTTCTACCGCCGGCACACCAAATGACGACCAAGCCATGCCAGATCAAAAATTCGGCACACTAAACAACTGCACAGAGATTTACCTCTATGCCATGAAATTGCGTCTGTGGTATGAGCGTGTCAGTGCTAAAGACACTCTGGGTGAGTGCATTAGTGTGTTGAGTGTTCTGAGTGAAGGCGTAAGTCAATATAACGATTAATTCTTTTATTAAAATGCAAGCTACAACACCACCACTAGAGAAAACCTCTACCGAGAACAAAACCGCTCTCAACCTTAAACCGGCCACCTCCGCCACCCCCATGGAAGAGAAACCGGTAACACGCCGCGACTTAATTCTTCAGCCAGTCTTCGCTAAACTATTGGAAAGGCGTTCACGATCAACTTTCAGATCGCTAGGACATTCTAAGAAAATCATCCGCCTCCGAAGCTACCCCAGAATACCCATATTGAATACTGCGGACTTTGAGTTAATTCCAACAGAGTTGGAGCAGAATAGTAGAATACCCCTGGACGAATGCCTCCCCCCCCCCCCCACAAACACTAAAATAACGCTGGCGCCACCTAGGATGACTCATCAACCACAGCAACCGGATTACCGCCTCCAGGCGATAACCGCAGGGCAAGACGACAATGCAGCAACGTCTACTCCCACCACAAAATCCCGCTCATAAAAGAGGAGTTCACACGGGTGGGCTTCATAAAAAAACAAAGAACCTGAAGATAAAGTCGGTTAAGTCGTCTCCAAGTTATTTATCAAACAGGCCATCGGCCGACCCTTCAGCACCACCAGAGCCATCAGCTGCCAAGGCCAAAAAATCCTCAACCCGGCCGGACCCTAAAGCACAGTCTCAGTCCTTCCTCAAGCCCTTCTAATCCGTCAGCATCCACAGAAGGTGGAACCCTTGTATTCGAAATAAAAGCTTCTTTTAAAGAGAATACACCGGACAGCATTAAAGCTGATGTGGAGCATAAACCAACCTCAATAACGCGCGGAAAAACCTTTCCGAAACTGTACGTTCAGTTAAAAGTAGAGAGATCCTGTCTCATCACTATGGAATACAAACGCAAGACCGCGGATATGTCACTGTTGCCAACGCTACAGCCACACGCCATCCAGGTCTAACCATATGCATGCGTTAAATGCGAAGCCCATCCAAGCTCCGAATGCAAAACCAACAAAAAGCCTGAGCATGCAGCTACATGCGCAGCGTGCAGTACACCGCTAGTTGCAAGGACTGTTTACCTCAAACTGAAATCCAGCCAAAACAACAGCAAGGTCCACGGTAAGGCCCTCGCTTTTCAATAGCAATAGACTTCTGCTCCACCTAAAAGCACTTCCAACGCTTGCAGAAAGCAATCCTATGCGCAAGCTACGGGAAAAGCGCAACACGCAACACTATCCGCTAAGAATATAGTTTCAAAAGTTACTCAGACAGACAGATTAAGTTCTACTTACTTATAGTGACACAATAATCGCTAAAATGTAATTTTCTCAAACTGACAGATGTCATAATTTAAAGGTTATGTTCCATCTGACGTATAGAAAATCGCAAATATGTAATTTTGTTTACAACCATTAACTGCAAATGATTTGATGCTTGTCATGACAACAATCGCAAACCAACAAATTGACAGTTAAGACTTTTAGGTTATGTGTGTCATGTGAAAATATTCGCAAAGTTCTAATTTATCACAAAACAATATATTATATAGTTTATGCCATGTAAAATAATACCAACTGTTAATCGCTAAGTAGTAAGAAGGTCAATTCTGATCGATGTGACTTTTGTCATAAAAATCATCATTTCAGTAAACTCTAAGAAACATTTTATCACATTTCACCAACTTCATTTCTTAATAAAATATAGGCAACATTCAAAGCAACAATTCAAAAAAAAATTGAGGTTATGTGAGTGTACTGTGATACAAATTTGAAATATGTAATTTTTTTCATAAAAGAGTTACTGTAAAACAGCAACTGTCAATATTTTTTAGGTTAGGTTAGGTTATTTATTTCAACTTGCAAGACAATATATAATTTTTTTCATAACTACAACATCCAAAGCAACAATTAAAAAAAAAATTGAAGTTATGTCAATATTTTTTAGGTTATGTGATGCTTTAATAAAATCATAGCAAAGCAATAGGTTAATTGTTAACAATTTTTAGGTTATTTAAGTGAGGTCAACTGTCAACCACTAAGAGGCAGATTAGATTATTTTATATTTCATTTTCTTTACAAAATGACATTAAGAATAATTTTTTTTTAGGTTATGTTAGTTATGTTAGAATATCAAACATTTGTAACGTCATTAAAAATGTTATTTATTCACAAAAGTCATTCGCAAAGCAGCAATTGCCAATTAATAAAAAATTATGTAAAAGCCGGGACACTATAATTGCATAAAATCAACAAAATAAACCTTATTTGCATGACGTGATTTAACTATCCATCACTAAGCAACAGATAGATAAATAATAAAACCAAAACATAACGCATACAACTAAACAATTTCCAATTTCAACAATTTATACCAAATTCAACAATGTTAATAAAAAATCAATATTTCCATTGATATTATTTTACTATTAAGCCAACTTCAGCCCGATACAGAAGCAAACCACTTGTTGCTCAAAAACTTTATTTAAAACTTTACAGCAAACTTTAATAAAATGTAATATTAATTAAAAAGTAAAAAACAAATGTTAATTTTTTGTTAAAATTAAACCAATAAATTTAATAACTCCCATCGATCTCTCACTAATACAATTAATCGCTTATAAAATGAGGCCGTCAGTTTATTAAAACCCCAATAAATAATCAATATCAATCAAACCTAATAAATAATGATTACTCTGTATTGTATTTATATCACTTGTAATGTTTTTGTAATGATTTGATGAACAAACATGAGAAAAGTAGGTAGTTATGTGGGGCTCACCTAGAACGGCTTGCAGGGCAAGATCCGTGGAGAGCGGGTCCATTCTGGAACCGGCCCGCAATCACAGATACATCACAGCGAAATGTTCACGCATTCTTTAACATCGGGAAGTCCATTTTCCGCACTTTTCACAAACTTTTCAAAACTTTTTCAGCTGACTGTCATCACTCGCGTTTGACAGGTGGTTGTTGTTCCATCTTGCTTGTTAAGTGTAGTAGCCTGGAAGAATAAAAATAGTAAATTAAATAAAACTAAATTGATTAATATTGTTACTTAAATTAATTTATGTTGGTAATAATTTATTTATTAAGATTTGTTTTTATTGGTTTTATTAAGCATATAAAGTTTGAGAGCTTAGAAATGCATAGAAGTTTGGAATGAGATACGTCGGCGCCATTTTGATGTGATTTGATTGAAGTGGTAAATTTAATAATAATTAGAATATAATTGTATGGAAGGTTACAAGGAACAATTAAATTGTCTTTTATAAGTATATTATGCGCATTCTATTTATAATCCTCGTGAGATGGAGAAAAAAAAGGAGGTTTACAATATAGGCAACCAAATGTACACTATTAGTAAATTCTGTTGAATAGCAAGCCTTGAATTCTTGACGTTTGTCATTAAAAATTATACGCTTCAACAATGTATAGAAATAATGCAAATAAAAAAAAATTCCGAAATAGTTCACAAAGTTCGTGATGTTTTTGGTCAGTATGAATTATCTTCCTTCAAAGCCATTGTAAAGCTAATCGCAAAATTTAAGCAAAATAGTCAAGCTGTTGATGTAAAATTGCCAGTTCAAACTCGTACTGTTGGCTCAGCCAAAAACAGTGTCGCAGAAAACCCAGGTTTGTCTATCCCAAGACGTTTGCAGCAATTGAGGATCTCACAGTACAGCCTTCATCACATACTGCATAAAGATCCTAACCTACATGTTTATAAAGTGTAGCTAACGCAGGAATTGAAGCCGGCCAATCATGAACAACGCCAAAATTTTGTTTTTTGGGTGCTGGAAATGCAGGTAGAAAATCCTGACTTTTTTAGAAAAATTATCTTTATCTAGTATATTTCCATCTCAGTGGGTTTGTCAATAGACAGAACTGCCGCATCTGGTGTTTCAAAAATCCTAGAACAATTGTCAAGAAACTTCTTTATCCCCAACTGTTTGGAGCGGGTTTTAAGTCCCGCCGACTTAATCATAGAAATCTTACTTTTTCGTGAACGACAAAAGCCACACAAGCCGTGAAACAATTACATTGCTGCACTCAGTTCATAACCAACCCACCCACCCAAGTGTTGGTCAATTTAAAATTAAAAGTTTCTCTTCTTTGTAAATGTATTTTGTTTCTAAATTAAAATTCAACTTTTTAATAACAAAGAGTAGGGTTGGTAGGTGAAGCACTCAATTTATCAATTGCGCAAAAAGTAGTTTCAATTGGAGTGACCCGCCCACCCACCTAAGTGTTAGTCATCTAAAAATTGAATGTGTTTCTTCTCTAAAATGTCATTTGACTTTAAATTATAGAAGAAGAGTAACATATTCTACTATTTTACAACAAACACTCGAGTGGGTGGGCAGGGCACTCTATTTATCAATTAAAGATTGTGCTTAGCGCAAAGTAAGTCATCATACCCTCCCAGCGTTACGCAATTAAATTTTGTGTTAAACTGGATAAAAATGGCGCAGATACACTAAAAATGCTTAGGCAAACTTTCCGGGAGAATGCAATGTCGCAAAACCAAACTTTCGAATGACACAAGAAGTCTAGAGACCTTGGAGTGCCCATCAACAACAAAAACTGACAATACGGTCCAAAAAGTTCAACAACTTTTGAACAACAATCGACAAATGTTGAGAGACGAAATGCGATGCGTCCAAAAGAACAGTTGTGACAATTAAATCTGCATCACAACAGAGCCCTACCGCGCTCATTGTTGCCAAGTTGTTTGCAATTGAAGCAACAATTTTAAAAAATGTGATTAAATTTTGTAGCAAACGTTGTCTATAGATTCCTTAACTAATTTTGGAGTGTTTGTAAATCAATCTTTTAATCACAAACACTCGGGTGGGTGGGCAACTCTAGAACATGATGACGGTCAATAGTTTTAACTAGAGTTGCCCACCTACCCTGCCGAGTGTTTGTATACAATTTTTTAATCACAAACATTCGTTTGGGTGGGCGGGCAACTCTAGAGCATGATGACAGTCAATAATTTCTGCCCGAATGTTTGTTATTAAAAGATTAGTTTACAAACACTCGAGAATTTTTTAATCACAAACATTCGGGTGGGTGGGCGGGCAACTCGAGAGCATTATAACAGTCAATAGTTTTACAAAGAGTTGGCCACCTACCCTCCCAAGTTTTTGTATACAATCTTTTTATAACAAACTTTTAAGTGAGTGGGTGGGTTACTCCAGAGTATTATAACGGTCAATAGTTTTAACGAATGTTGTCCATCTACCCTCCTGAGTGTTTGTATACAATCTTTAGATCACAAACACTCGGGTGGGTGGGTGGGCAACTCTAAAACATGATGACGATCAACAGTTTCAACTGGAGTTGCCCACCCACCCGCCCGAGTGTTTGTGATCAAAAGATTAGTTTACAAACACTCGAGAGGGTTACTCCAGAGCATTATAACGGTCAATAGTTTTAACAAGAGTTGCCCACCCGAGTGTTTGTATACAATCTTTTGATAACAAACTCTTGAGTGGGTGGGTATTGACACAAGAAACCAAAATTTAAGCATAATCTTAAAAATTCAAATTTCTATTTATAAAATGTCAATAATTTAAAAATGTAAAAAAAATCATAAACTAGAAACATCTCAAAAACAGCAAAATCCAGTTTTAAAATATCAAAAGTATTGTTAGAAAGAACCAAAATCCGGCATAAAGTGCAAAATGTCAAAAATAGACAAATCCGGCCATAAAATATAAAAATATTCTCAGAAAGCACCAAAATTTAATCATTAACTGTTAAAAAATGCAACATTCTATGTGCAAAATTATCTTCTACATGACACTCCCTACACAGTGTCATTACCAACCTTTACCGAGACCTCGCAGTCCCCAACTATCGAGCTGCATCACACTTGGCGCTACAAACCGACATAATGAACTATCTCCGTTGCTTGGTTCTCTTTATATGAAGTAACCCACTCACCCACCCAAGTGTTAGTTATCAAGAAATTGCATGTTTAAACTCTCTGCAAAACTTCAGAAATCATTTTGTCACAAAAGAAGGCCGAGATCCAACCTCTTCACGACTAACACTTGGGCGGATGGGTGAACCACTCCAATCCTAATTACGGTCTGGTACTAACTAGAAGACCAAGAAAGAATACAGAGAACAACAACCCAGAAAGTTGGAATCAACACGGAAGGGAACCTATAACCGAAAATGTATAACATCATCCAAACAAATATAGGAAGGGGAAGAGAGGCACATGACCTATTACCAATACAACTGCGATGAGAGAAAAAATAAACATAGTGATACTGAGCAAACCAAATTAAAAAAAATTAAACGGAGAATGGATCAAAGATGGAGGATCAGACGCGGCCATCCTAGCAAGGGGGAAGTGTAAAGACAAGGTGGAAAGGTGGGAAACTCCCAAAGAAGGAATAGTGTGGGCTGATATAGGAGGTATAATAGTATACAGCTGCTACATCAGTCCAAACAGCGGTATAGAATATTATAGAGAGTGGATTGAAGAACTAGAAAATAGCTTAAGAAAACAGAAGAGCAAGAAAATACTAATAGGAGGAGATTCGCCCAGGTGGGGAGGAACAAAGAGCGATAGGAGAGGACAAATTCTAGAAGAAATGATTGCTACAGTATATCTATCGATATGCAACCATGGCGACAGACCAACATTTGTAAGAGGAGGATCTAAGTCTCATATCGGTATAACCATAGCAACGTGGAAACAGCAGGAGTAGTGGGCAGCTGGAACGTGACAGATGAAGAATTGCTGAGCCTACATAAATATATAAAATACAACACGATAGGAAAAGAGGGAAAAAAAACACAAGAAAAGGAGGATGGAATGTGCGAAGGATGGACAGAGAGAAGATAAAAAGAGCCATGGAGGTAGAAGAAGTAACAGAAAGCAAAAACATAGAGGAAAGATGCAAACGGTACTCGGAAAAACTGAGAAAGGCAGCGGAAGAAGCAATCCCCAGGTATAGAAAAGGAGGAAGAAAGGGGCCGTACTGGTGGTGCAATGAGATAAAGGAAAGCAGGAAAAAAGCAATACAAACCGGAAGGAAGATCAATAGACAGAAACGAAAAGGGGAGGACACTGCAGAGACAGAAGAAGAATTAAAAATGGACAGAAAAGCACTGAGAAAAGCGATAAAAGACAGCAAGAAGAGATGCTGGAAAGAAATAATAGATTCCATAGATAGGGACCCCTGGGGAAAACCGTACAAAATTGCAATGCATAAACTGGGAGGAAGATCAAAGGGAGTGTGCTTAAAGGAGGAAGAAGGGGAAGAAAAAATAATTGAGAAATTGTTCCCCAAAGGAAGAGCGGTAAAAGAACCAACAGAGACAAGTAAAGAAGAGGAAGCAGATATGACAACAATGGAGGAAATGAAACAGATCATAAGAGAACTACCTAACAATAAGGCACCAGGTCCGGACGAGATAACAGCGGAGATAGTAAAAGCAGCGTTAGAAGGAAACGAAATAGAACTAACACAAATAATAAACAGATGTCTAAATGAAGGAACATTCCCGAAATGTTGGAAAGAGGCAAACTTAGTGCTAATTGAGAAGAAGAAAGAAGCAGGTAAATCAAAAACGTATAGACCGATTTGTTTAATCAATACATTAGCAAAGATAATGGAAAAAGTTATTGTGAGAAGAATAGAGAAAGAAATAGAAGAAAGGGGTGGATGGGAAAGTGAACAATACGGATTTACCAAAGGAAGATCGACGCTAGGAGCTATCGAGAAGGTAAAAGAGGTAGCAAAAGAAGCAAACAGCGGCCCACATAGAAAAAAAACAGCTTTGCATCATAATAGCGTTGGATATACAAAACGCGTTTAATAGCGTACTATGGGAAGGAATTATAGAAGCAGCAAAAAAGAAAGAATTGACAAAGAAAACGATTAAGATAATATGGAGTTATCTACAAGGAAAAAACTTAGTGACCAAGAAGGGTACATTTAGACTGACCAGAGGGGTACTACAAGGCTCAGCACTAGGACCCAAATTATGGAACTTAGTATATAATGAGTTTCTCGGAATGCGGCTGCCAGACGGGGTGACGATAACGGCATTTGCTGACGATTTAGCTTTAGTAGGTAGGGATGCAGACATAGAAGTACTAAAGGAAAGGCTAGAGTTGGCAATTAGTATGATAAAGAGATGGATGAAAAGTAAAGGGCTAGAATTAGCACCGCAAAAAACGGAAGCAGGTAGGTGAACAAATAATAACCATAGGGAAGAAGATTAAATATCTTGGAGTTACACTGGAAGCAAAAGGATGGAACGAACAGATTAAGGAAGCGAAAGAGGAACAAAGAAAATGGAAAGAATGCTTAGTAGGCTTATGCCAAACAAGGGAGGACCAGGACAAGAGGCAAGAAGGCTAATAGCAACGGCAGTCAAAAGTAAACTATTGTACGCCGCAGAAACATAGGAAAATGTTTTAAAGACAAAAAAACAGAAAGAGAGGAGCCACTAGAACAAGCTCGTTAAGTATATGTTGGGCTTACAGAACGGTGTCGCAAGAATCGCTAGAGGTAATCGCGGCGACACTACCCGCAGACTTGATGGTAGAAGAAATATTAAACATAAAGAAACTGGTAAATGAAGGAAATAGTAAACAAGAAGCAAAGAGACAAGCAAGAGATAATACAATAAAAAAATGGCAGACACAGTGGAAAGACGGAGAAAAAGGTGAATGGACAAGAGAGTTAATACTAGAAATAAAGGAATGGGTGGAGAATAAATCGGAATTACTATACAACACAACTACTCACCGGACATGGAGCCTTTGGAAAGTATTTACAAAATATATATAAAATGGAAAAAGAAGAGAAATGTATATTCTGCCAAGAAGACACGTATGACGACGCAGAACATACGCTAATAGAGTGCAAAGCGTGGGAGAATTATAGGAAAGAGTTAGAGAATGTATTCGAAAACAAAATTGATAAATCTTCAATAATTAATATTTGCCTGAATGACGAAAACAAATGGAGAGCATTAAGAAACTATGCAACGGCAGTAATGAGAAAAAAAGATAAAGGAGTTTGAAAACTCAAGATCTAGATAAACGAAAATGGAAGTAGCACACACATCAAAAGCCACAGAAGACAAAGGAAAGAGGAAAGAGAAGCTAAGTGGAAGAAAAGAACATAGAAAAAAGCAACGAAGAGAAAAAATACAAAGAAGGTCAAGACAACTATGCCTACCAAGGAATGGAAGAGGAGAAAGTAGACAAGAAAAGAATATACAATAAAACATTAGTACCAACCGAAATTGCAAAAATAAGAAAAAAAAGAAAAGAGCTGCTCAAAGAAAGCAAACTGACGGAACTGACCAGAGAATTTGCAAATGGTAGATACGCCATTTCGAGGTTGACTGACAATGTAACCTTTGAAATGGTCAGAGTATATTTAGCAACCAGGGGAAACGAAGAAATAATTCCAAATGGAGACTCAAGAATATCCTTAGAAGTTAAATTGGCAAATCTAGGATTACCAAAGGGGGTACACCTAATGGAGCTCCACAAAATATTCATGAAAGAGAGAGGATACGCCGACAAAGAAGTGAATGAAGACTTAGAGAAACTAAGAAAACATCTAAGGACAAATCAAACATCTAGGCTGAATAACATTAGAATGGCAGAAAGGAGAGATGAACGTCAGTATAGGACAGACAACAAATAGGGTATAGGGAGAGATGAGCCGGGGACAGCATGTGTTGCCGCAGCAGCCTGTGTGAATCCCACAAGGCCAAAACCAGCTCAACACAAACTAATAATAGACTAGAGACAGACATGATAAGGACAAAATAACAACAGAACTAACGTAGAGAAGAAAACCGAAACGTATTGCCCTGCGTTAGTTATTCTCAAGGGCCACTTGCTGAGGCCAAGACCTCACTACGTCCTTAAAAAAAAAAAATACTTTCTGGTTATAACAATTTGAAGTGTCCCACCCACCCATCTACCCAAGTCTTCGTTATCAAAAAATTGCATGTTTAAACTCTCTGCAAACGTCAAAAGTCATTTTGCCACAAGAGAAGGTTGCAATTTAACTTCTTGACAACAAACACTTGGGTGGATGGGTGGGACACTCCAAATCATTATAACCAGTCCGTCATTTGGACTGGAGTGGCCCACCCACCCCCTCAAGTGTTATTTACTAAGAAGTTGGATTACGACCTTCTTCTGTGACAAAATGACTTCTGACGTTTGCAGAGACTTCAAACAATTTCTTGATGACAAACATTCTTTACGACTAACACTTGAGTGAGTAGATAGGCCACTCCAAACCAAACTATTTGGAGTGTCCCACCCACCCACCCAAGTGTTCGTCATTAAAAGATTGCATGTTTGAACTCTCTGGGAACGTAAGAAGTCAATTTGTGACCTCGTAGTACCCCAAAAAGTAACCAATATTTCCCCGGTAGCCCAGTTTCCGCCCCTAAAACAATTTTCAAAAAAAATCTGACTTGCACAACCATGTTATTAATCCCATGATTCTCAGGCCGCCTCTCACCGCCTCCGACAGATCTATACCAGCAAATATTGACGCCCAACGTGAGGCAACTTGAAGTAAAGATGCCCTAACCGCACATACCCGTCACCTAGAAACCCCAATCACCGGGTAGAAACCAAAAAGTGTTGCAATGCGTAAGTCATTCTTAAGGGTAACACATCACTCCTTCAAAAAAAAAAAAAACTGAGTGCAGAGAACTCAAACAAAGATGACGTTGGCGCACCGTATCAAGCTAATATTAACCGTAGTTCCCTGAACAAGACCGCCAACACCTCTGCTTTGATACCGGATCAGCACTTGGAAACAAAACTCGGACCCAAACAACACCACCGGCCCACGTGGTTCTTTCATTTACAGACGCAGACCTAGACACCTAGTCCCATAAAGTGAATCCCTGAGGCAGTACCAGAATGACCTCAACCTATCCCAGGCTTAATGAAATATCAAAAATAGCAAAATCCGGCCATAAACTATAAAAATATTATGAAATAAATTAAAAGTTTATTCAAATTCAATCTAACAATCACAGCGACCACTGAGAATTATTTCGGTTTTACAAACCTCGTCAGTGTGCCTTGATGACCACGGCATCGCATGATAGTAAAAGACAAATTTGAATAAATTCTGTGATTATAAACACAATTGATGATGTTAATAATCAAACAAATAACTTAATGAGGACATTTAATACTAAATTGCACTAGCCACAGTCTTTGTTTGATTATTTATATGAAAATATTGTCAAAAAGAGCACCAAAATGTAGTCAACTGTTAAAAAGTGCAAAAATCTATTTATAAAAAGTCAAAAATAGTTAAATCCGGTTGTTTTATATCCAAATCCAACCAAAAACTAGAAAAAAAAACTAAAATGTTAGTCAAAAATAGCAAATTCCAGCTTAAAACATCAAAATATTGTTAAAAAGTCTCAAAATTTGGCCATAAATTGTTATAAAATGTATTTTTTTAATAAAATCCCAAAAATCTGGCTATAAAATATCAAAATCTGGTCATAAATTGTCAAAAAGTGTAAAATTCTATTCATAAAATGTCAAAAATAGCAAAATCCGGTCATATCGTATACAACTATTGTCAGAAAGTATAAAACTGTAAAAAAAATTAACATTCTATTTATAAAAAGTTAAAAATGACTAAATACTCATATAAAATATAAAAACATTTAAATTTTTTTTTATTAATTTATATCAAAACTATTTAACTGATAGTAACCCCAGAATAGATTGGCCGGTATAATAGGCAACTTAATACACACAAAAGTTATCTTTGCTCTGTTGCACTCATGCCATTGCCTGTTATAATCTATTCTTAAATACAGTGGCGCGGACCTAGGATTTTAAAATGTTGAAAAGGACCCACTCAGAAACGATAAAAAAAAAACAATACAATTTTGTCATTTATTTAACCTTATTTTGTGAATTCTGGGAGGCCCCAGGTCTCGAAAGAAACGTCGGGGGCCCCCTATGGCTGTGGGCCCTTCCGCATTGCAGGCCCCTGCTTAAATATTACAGTTGCATAATGCAAAAACAAAAAAAAGATTTTTTTTTGTAATTTGTTAATTTTTCATGATTTATTTATTATTAGGAATTGTGCATTACTGCATCTAAAATTAAGTTTGCTAAACGTTGTTAAACTTATCTAAAGTACGTGGATCGAATTTTATGCCGGTATCATTTTATAATCAATCGATTTGTGTACAGATTTTTTAGTTATATTTATTTCAGTGCAACTCAACAAATCAATAAGTGTGAAAGCTGAAACCTGGCTTGCAACGTGACAAACATTATATTTAATTCGTATTAATTGTGATTTTCATTCAATACACAATAATTGCGTATTTATAAAATCATTGATAAAATCTGTCAAAGTTTTGTTAATGATGACAATTCATTGATTGTGACACATATGATGCGTCATGTTTTGTCAATGGGGTTTTGATCCCAGATATATGAATGAATAACAATTGGGTCAGGAAAGTCTATAATGAAAGTCCTATATATACATGCGCTGCCCTATATAGGTTGTTTGTAATGCACTATATGGCAACACTGTTCCGAGGCTTTGACCCAAAAACAGCTGGTTGAAAAACATGGCCGATATTTCTTGCCCTTATCACGAATTCGCGCAAAAAACCGTTTCGCAAGCGACGTGCGGCGTGAAGTAAGCCGGGGGCTGCTCGAGACGCGAACCTAAGATGTCCCGGCGGCCCGAGTCCCTGCGGAAGCCCTAAACGAAAAAATAAATAATAATCTACATGAGCCCCACAAAAAAACAATAGTGCGCAGCTTTGAGGTGGCCCCCCAATTATTGGGATGCTGCCCTCCGAGCCAACAAAAAGCGAAGATGTGTCCGAGAGGAAGGGTCCCGATCACATCCCGCGAATAACCACAGCCGAACCCTTCAAGCTCAACGATGTGCCCATACGCAACAAGGAACGCAATTTCCCTTCGCTGGAATTGAAAGACCAGACGACATTGAACACCAACGTTAACCAACCAGTTCTTATAATCCAATCCCCGAAAACTCCGACGCTATCACGTAAACTTAAAGCAGTCAGCTTGGATTCCGATCCCCCGAAACAGACCCAACAAATTGAAATCTCTCGCGATGTCTATTCCATGCCCAACACGCCCAAAAAACAAACAAAGATTAAGTACCTGACCGAGTTCGATGAGACCACACAGAAAATAACGCTCGCCCCTAGTTTCAGTTCGAATTTAAAACGTTTCGCCTCCAACACCAGCATATCCGGTTCGCAAACGTTAAAAACCTTGCCGGAAATTATGACATTGCAAGATTTCTCTGATAGCCGCACCGAACCAGTGCGTATTAAAACGAAAGGATTGTTAGAACGGCGCGGCTCCAATGCCAGTTTAACGATTGATTTAGGCAGCAATATCGATAAACCGGTGCCCATATCACGTTTAAATACAGCTAAAAGTGTTTCAAATCTTAATCTAACATCATTCGGTGGAAATAAGTGCGAGTGTAATGGTAGCTCAATATCGGACTCCAATAAGAAGCTTACTCATATAAAGGAATTCGATAGACGTAAATCGCAAACACATTTGGAAACTTGTGGGAATTGCACTATATACGAATCAGTGCCGAGTAAATCGAGCGTCTGTAAGAGTAAATTGTTGCGGAAATGTAATTGCATTTGTAATTTTAAATGTGGACGAAAGAGTCTTTCAAATGAAAATCTTTACGTGCCGCCTTGTAATTTTTGTCAGGCTGGTACTAAAGGTTGCAATAGCAGCACGAAACATTGTAAAGGACATAGAAGGGCTTGTTATCCAAGGCAGGCCGATTTGGAAGCTTCGCAATTGTTGTCGGAAGATTTCAAGATGCATCTGCAAAATGTGCAGTATCTACAAACTGCTGGAAGTGTTTTATCTGTTGCTGATTTGAAGAGTTTTTGTGAGGTTAGTTGATAGTTATATATATTTGCTTATTAGTTTAGATAGAAAGTTTGTTCACTTTTAGGTTATGTATCTTCTGTCAAATTTATTAAACCCATATTGATATTTAATTTAATAATTAACCTTTGTTCAAATATTTTTAATATAAGGGGTCTCACTTGCCAAACATATTTTGGGGCCCAAATACAAACGTAAAGGATGATTGATCAAAAAGAAAGTTGGCGATTTATATGTCAAACTGACACATTTGTTGAGACAAAAATTGACAATTTATATGTAAGACAGTTCATGTCGGACAGTTATAAGCTTTGTCAATTGATTTTTGAAATTGAAAGTTGATATTATATAAATCATTTACATGTCAGACAGTTATATGCTGTCTCAGAAAGTTGACAGTTGATTTGTCAAAATGACAGTTTATATACTACAAATTTGTAGAAAAACAGTTTTTATGTAAGCCAGTTAACTTCAGACAGGTGATTTGTTAAACTATCATTTGACAGTTCATATAACAAATTTGTTAAGAAAGAAATTGACAGTTTATACAGGGTTAGTCAAAATTACCGAAACACCTAAATAATCTCTAACCGTTAAAAATTTTAAAAAAGTTTCAAACAAAAGTTTTTTGGTTTTTTTGGTCATCAAGGGTTAAAAAGTGCAAAATTCTACTCTTAAAATGTCAAAAATAGCAAAGTTCGGCTATAAAATGTCAAAATATTGTTAAAAAGCACCAAAATTCGGTCATAAACTGTTAAAAAGGTGCAAGATTTTTTATATAAAATAACAAAATAGCAAAATCTGGCCATAAACTGTTAAAAGGTCGAAGATTCTTATTATAAAAACTGAAAAATTGCAAAATCCGGCCACAAGTATCAAAGTATTGTCAGGAAGCACCAAAATCCAGTCATTAAAGTTTGAAAAATGCAAAATTCTAATGATTAAAAAATAGTAGCAAAATCCAGCTCAAAATATTGTCAGAAAACACCAAAACCATAAATGAGAAATGTGAAATGTGTAAAGTTCTACTTATAAAATGTCTATATAACAAAATCCTAACCTAAAATATTAAAATTATGTCGGAAAGAACAAAAAATAGACAGTTAAAAATGCAAATTTCTACTCATAAAAAGTTCAAAATAAATAAAACAATAAAGTATTATAGGCAGAATCAAAATCTGACCAAAAACGGTTTTTTTTTCATAAAATGTCAAAACTAGCAATATATATGGGTAATTCCATTACTTTTCGACCAATTTGAAAAAGTCGACCTCTTTGATTTTGCTCAAATTTTCAGAGATTAAAATATAGATGAAAAAAATGAGATTCCCAAAATTTTGGATTTTAGAATAATGCCTGTTCAAAATGACACACATTTAAAGGTCAGAAATTTTACAATAATACGTCTTTTTTAGCTTATTTTGTATCTCAATTTTTGGGCTTCTGGAAAAAGATAAAAAGGTCCACGATGTCTCAAATTATTTCTTATTACATGTACTTTAAAACCCATATTTTTATGTTTAATATCGTGGCAGTCATTTTGATATATTAAGCTTCAAACATTATTCTAAAAAAACCGTAAATTTAGCAGAATTGCAAAACTTTGATTTCTTTAAACCGTTCTAACTTTGTCAAATCTTTACAAAATTTAATCCACAAGGTCTAGATTTCTTCGTGTTTAATCTCTTTTTAAAGTGATCACACAAGATTTATAGAATCAATACGTATACACCACTATTTTGATGCAGCTAGTTGCACATATTTTCGCGATCTTCAAAACTTGTAATTTTCAAGTCCCAAAAAAGCGCTGTCACCCTATGTCGATTTTAGTCAAAATTTCAGTAAATACTCTTTGGAGCACAAGAAAAAAGGGTATCTATATGGGAAATGGTATATCGGGCAATATCAAGAATTTTTTAATATTCAAAAATTGTCAAAATTGACAAACCGCACATTTTTGTATCTCAGTTTTTGGGCCTTTAGAAAAAGATAAGAAAGTCCACGATGGCACAAAATATTCCTTATTACATGTACTTTAAAACCCATATTTGTCTATTTAATGTTAGGGCAGTCATTTTGATACATCAAGCTTCAAACATTATTCCAAAAAAAACGGTAAATTAAGCAAAACTGCAAAATTATGCTTTGTTTAAACCGTTCTAACTTTGTTAAATTTTAAAGAAATTTGATCCACGAGGTCCATATTTCTTTGTGTTCAATCTTTCTTTAAAATGATTACATAAAACTTATAAAATCTATACATATTCGCCACTAATTTGATGCAGGAAGTTGCACATGTTTTTGCGATCTTCAAAACTTGTAATTTTTTGGTCTCGAAAAATCGCTGTCACCTTATGTCGATTTCAGTCAAAATTTCAGTAAATACTCTTCAGACCACAAATAAAAAGTTATTTATATGAAAAATGGTATATTGGGCATTATCAAGAATTTTTTTATATTCAAAAATCGTCAAAATTCAGAAAATTTAAATCACTTTTTGTCTATCTTGCTTTGTTTTTGAGATAGTCAACAAATACAAAATATTTAAAAAACTTTTTATTTAGCAAAAAAAACACAAACAAAACAACATTACTTTAACAAGTGTGCATTGATTCAAGCTTTTAATACTTGTTAAAACAGTTTTCTTTTGTTCGGTTAGTGAAATTTGATAAAAATGCTGTTTAACATAAAGAATATGCAAATATCATTTTTGTTGACGGACTCTGTAATGGTAATGCCCTAGCAATTAAGATTTAACCACAGAAAACAACTTTTTTGGCGCGTTTTTTAGTGAAACGACGCAGCACAACGACTTGCATTTTCTCAATGGCTTCTTGATAATACCCAATATAACATTTTTCATATAAATAACCTTTTTTCTTGTAGTCTGAAGAGTATTTACTGAAATTTTGACTAAAATCGACATAGGGTTTTTTCGGGACCTGAAAATTACAAGTTTTGAAAATAGCGAAAACATGTGCAACTTCCTCCATCAAAATAGTGGTAAATATAAATTGATTCTATAAGTCTAGTGTAATATCTTTAAAGAAAGATTGAACACAAAGAAATCTAGACCTCGTGGATCAATTTTCTTTAAGATTTGACAAAGTTAGAATGGTTTAAACAAAGCATAATTTAGCAATTTTTCAAAATTTACGTTTTTTTTTTTAATTAATGGTTAAAGCTTGATATATCAAAATGACTGCCCCAACATTAAATATACGAATATGGGTTTTAAAGCACATGCAATAAGGATAATTTTAAGCCAACGTAGACCTTCTTATCTTTCTCCAGAGGCCTAAAAATTGAGATACAAAAATGTGCGGTTTCCGATTTTGACAATTTTTCATATAAATAATCTTTTTTCTTGTGTTCTAAAGAGTATTTACTGAAATTTTGACTAAAATCAAAATAGGGTGACAGCGCTTTTTCGGGACCT
This sequence comes from Tachinus rufipes, assembly GCA_963932245.1. Lineage (NCBI taxonomy): Eukaryota > Metazoa > Arthropoda > Insecta > Coleoptera > Staphylinidae > Tachinus > Tachinus rufipes. The sequence continues at coordinate 84,322,591 of OZ010748.1, read as the reverse complement.
GAAAATTACAAGTTTTGAAGATCGCGAAAACATGTGCAACTTCCTGCATCAAAATAATGGTGTATACGTATTGATTCTATAAGTATTGTGTGATCACTTCAAAAAGAGATTAAACACGAGGAAATCTAGACCTTGCAAATCAAATTTAGTTAAGATTTGACAAAGTTAGAATGGTTTAAAGAAAGCAAAGTTTTGCGATTTTGCTAAATTTACGGTTTTTTTTGGAATAATGTTTAAAGCTTAATATATCAAAATGACTGCGACAATATTAAACATTATAATATGGGTTTTAAAGTACATGTAATAAGGAATAATTTGAGCTATCGTAGACCTTTCTATCATTTTCCAGAAGCTCAAAAATTGAGATACAAATTAAGCTAAAAACGACGTTTTATTGTAAAATTTCTGACCTTCAAATGTGTTCAAATTTTGAACAGGCAATATTCTAAGGTCCAAAATTTTGGAAATATCATTTTTTTCATCTATATTTGGATCCCTGAAAATTTGAGCAAAATCAAAGAGGTCGACTTTTTCAAATTGGTCGAAAAGTAATGGAATTACCCATATATATTTTTAATTTTGCACTTTAAAATTGTTTTTGGTCGGATTTTAATTCTGCCTGAAAATATTTTAATGTTTTATGACCAAATTTATTAATTTTTAACTTTTTATGAGTAGAAATTTGCATTTTTAACTGTCTATTTTTTGTTCTTTCCGACATAATTTTAATATTTTATGACAGGATTTACATTTTGACATTTTATGATTTTATTCCACTTCACAGTTTATGGGTTTGGTGTTTTCTGACAATATTTAAATTTTATGACTAAATTTGACTTTTGATAAATAGAGTTTCAAACTTTTTAACCGTTCATAGCAAGATTTAGGTTTTTTCCAACAGTATTTTGATATTTCATGGCGGGATTTTACTTTTTTCTATTTATGAAATGTTAAAAATAACAAAATTCGGTTTTGAAACATCAAAATATTGTCAGAAAGCATCAAACCCATAAACAATTTATAAATGTTAAAAAAATCATAAAATTTCAAAAATTTTGCAAAATCCAGCCGCCTTTAAACATCAAAATATTGTTAGAAAGCACCAAAATCCTGCTTTAAACTGTTGAAAAGTGCAAAATTCTTTACAAAAATAGCAAAATGTCGTCAATGACATATTAAAATATTGTCACAAGAATATTTGTGAAGTTAAAAAGTGCAAAATTCGGAAAAATGTAAAAACTTAAAATAAAATAAAATCCCAAAAATCCCAAAAATAGCAAAAACATCAAAATATTGTCAAAAAGATTTAAAATCCAGTCATAAACTGTCAAAAAGTGCAAAACACTTTTCATAGAATGTCAAAAATAGCAAATTCTAGCCTTGAAACATCAAAATATTGTTGAAAAGCGATGCTTTGACCATAAATTGTTAAAAAATGTAAAAATAATTACAAAATCCTAAAACTAGCAAAATCTAGTTTTGAAATATTAAAATATTGTCAGAAGATTCAAAATCCAGTCATAAACTGACAAAAAGTTTAAAATGGTATTCATAGATAGTCAAAGATAGCAAAATTTTGTCATAAACTATAAAAATTTACCATAAACTGTTAAAAAATGAAACATTCTGTTTATAAAATGTCAAAAACAGCAAAATTCTGTCTGTAAAAAGAACCAAAAATTGTTGAAAAGTTTTTCATAAAATGTACATGTACACATTTTCGTGGAAAATAGCTAATATAAGAAAATATTGTTAGAGAGAACCAAAATCTGGCAAACGTTGAAAAATTAAAAATTTTGTTCATAAAAGCATATCTGTTGATAACTGATGACTTGGTCGGATTTTTGTGCTTTTTAACAATATTTTGATACTTTAAGGCCGCGTTTTGTTATTTTTTACATTTAATACATGGGCAATTCCATTTCAAACGGACCTAGGGGGGGGGGGGGGGGGGGTGCATTGAGAAACTTGCTCATGTATTTTTTAGTTTTTATAACTTTTTAGTAGTCTTTTGATCGGTATATGAGGGTATGAAACCCATAAAAATAAATTCTACAATTTTTTTAACTTAATCGCATTTTTTGTTTAAAAACCGCAATTTTAACTCAAAAAAATATTTAATTTATTTTAATATATTAGCAAATTTATTTTTTTTAAATTAAAATTGCGGTTTTTAAACAAAAAATGCGATTAAGTTAAAAAACGACAAAAAAACTTTAAAAAATCGTAGAATTTATTTTATGTGTTACATACTCTCATATACCGATCAAAGGACTACTAATAAGTTATAGAAACTAAAAAAAAATACATAAACATGTTTCTCAATGCACCCCCCCACAGCTCTGGTCCGTTTGAAATGGAATTGCCCACATAGAGTTTTTGGCTTTCCGAAAATATTATATGACCAAATTTTGTTTTTTTTACTTTTTATGAACAGGGTGCAACACTTCAAGTGAGCCCTCTTCAATATTTTGCGATTAGCCCCAAAAACAGTTTTTTATTTCAACTGTCTAACAAATCTGTTACATGTGCCATCAGATGAACTGTCAATTTGACAAAGTATCTGTTAACTATTAGTAGACATAAGGAAGAAAAAAGACATCAATTGGCAGTACTGAACTTGTTATTGGTAGAATATTCTTGTGCGGACCATGCCTATTTTTTATAATACTTGAAAAACTTTAAAATGTAATGAAAAAATATATTCCACAAAATGTCGATATCAAGAAATATAGTTGGGTTACTTATTGAAGTAGATGTAACGAGTGTTGAAAATGATTCAAAGGGATCACAAGAAAAATTGCCCAAAATGCAAGATTTGCCAGAATAAGTTTCTTGAACAGTGGCGTAGCTATCTGTAAGCAAGGGTCTGCAATGATTTTACACTTTTTAAGAGTTTATGGTACTTTCTGAAAATTGTTTAATATGTTGTTACACTTTTTAACAGTTTATACCAGATTTTGGTTAATTCTAACAATATTTTTGATATTTCAAAGCTGGATTTTGTTATTATTAAGATTTTATGAAAACTTTTAGACTTTTTAAAAGTTTATGACCTGATTTTTTGTACTTTCTGAAAGTTGTTTAAAATTTCAAGGCCGTGTTTTGCTGTTTTGACATTTTATGAACAAAATGTTGCAGTTTTCAATCGTTTTTGGCCAAATTTTGTA